>CM066315.1:132994747-135394747 GCA_033807775.1 Saussurea involucrata
GACTTGTACATTATAGCAACTGTTCGGTGAAATCGAAGATCAACCGAAACCAAGCTTGAAGACTCTCTACTTGTGGAAAATAGAAGACTCTTCTCAACAAACAAACAAGTCATCATTCACCGAAGTTGTCCTCACAATTCGGTGAACAACATGTCCACCGATTTTGTTTTCACAAATCGGTGGTCAACATCTCCACCGATAATGCTTGCATTATTCGGTGGACATCTTCCACCGATGTGATCTTCAGAAATCGGTGGACATCTTCCTCCGATGTGATCTTCAGAAATCGGTGGACATCTTCCACCGATGTGATCTTCAGAAATCGGTGGACATCTTCCACCGATGTGGTCTTCAGAAATCGGTGGAACACTTCCCACTGATGAGGATACTTAAATCGGCGGGATCTATGTGAAATTGGTTTCCTTGCAGATGTTTTCAAAGACCAATGACAATTGTATCGGTGAAACATCATCGGTATGATTGTCTTGGAATCCACATCAAGAAGATCATTTACTTCGGGACAAAATCTTCTTACAGGCAAAAGCAACCTTTTGTCTTATTATCCTTTTGGAAGATGTCCCTTCAACATGACTTCTATTCCTTGTTTCAAGAAAAAGGTGATAATGACTTATCAGCTTTTTAGAAGTCCACTGGTACTTTTCCAAAGACCATTGGTTCGTTGCAAGTGACTTGAGGATAATAGTACCATGCATTTAATGCTCAGTACCTTGTCCTCACTATAAAAGGAAGATGAAGACTCCATACAAATCACGCTTTCTGGATTTCTCTCAGTGCAAGATTTTCATATTGCTTGATAACCTTATAGCCTTGCTCTTAGTGTTCCCTGCTGTATTGTTTAGTTTACTTTGTGAAAGATTGTTAGAATAGTTTATATGTTCTTTTCCGCAACAGTCTTTAAGTTTCTTTGTGTAATTCTAGTTGAAAGATTTTCAATATAAAGAATTAAAATTGTGAAAATTTTTAGTATTGTATTCAACCCCCCCTTCTACAATACTTGTTAAACCATCTGGGACTAACAAGTGGTATCAGAGCAGAAAGTTTAATCCCATAAACTTGATCTGCGATGGCTGCCTCTTCTTCTTCTACAATTGAAAACTCTTTTCAAAACAACTTTTCTGAGAATGGCTCCATAACCAAACCTCCTAAGTTTAATGCTAACAACTTCTCTTTGTGGAAGAGCCGCATGATGCTATTCATGGAGGGAGTGGATACTAGATATCCAACCATTCTCAAAGAGGGACCTATCATCCCCAGAGTTTGGGCTCGCTTTGAAACACAGAGGCCTGGTAAAGAAAATTTGGAAAAAGAAATATCTAGTGATTCTGATGAAGAAAAATCCAGTGCTACTGGTCGTTACATCCTCAAAAATCCTAAGAATTTTACTGATGATGAAAAACGTTTGGTCTCTCTCGACTCTAAGCTAAGAGCAATTATTGCACTCTCTCTTCCTGATGAGGTCTATCACTCTCTGTTTAACTTTGAAACTGCTAAAGAGATGTGGACCACTCTGTGTGTACTGTACGAAGGTACTGTGGAAGTAAAGAAATGTAAAAAGATTGGTCTCTTAGAAAATATGAACTCTTTGCTTTTGAAAAAGGAGAATCTCTTCCTAGCTACTATAATCGTTTCAACCCTCTCTTAAATGATCTGAAGTTATTGGGCAGAGTGTATGATATTGAGGAAGTCTTAAGCAAGTTCATGGATTGTCTTCCAGATTTCTGGGAGAATATATGTACTTGCATTAAAACTACCAAGGACCTTGAGTTCATGCCCTTAACTGTCCTTTATTTCCTCTCTTCAATTTTGAGCAAACAAAGTTACAAAGGAAATCTTTCATCAAAGAGATAAAGAGCTCTTCTATAGCTCTTGTCAGTGAAAGCTCCAAGAAATCTCAAAATGTTCCTAGAATCACCTATCCTTCATCAGACTCTGAAAATGACAGCCAAAATAAATCTACCCACCAAACGGAGGCATATCTTAGTGATGCTGATGATGAAGGTGAGGAAATTATGGTTGAACATTTGTCTGAAGAAATGGCAATGATGGCTGGCTCTAAGAACAAATTTCGTCCTTTCATCAAATCCAGAAACTTTAGAAAATCTTCTGCTTCCAAGACTTCATCTGATAAGTCAAATGAAGAGTGCTTTAACTGTGGCAAGAAAGGACACTTTGCATCTGAGTGTAGGAGTAAGCGTGTTACTAAGTCTAGGAACCCATCCTCTGACAAATATTCTTCAAAGAATGAGAAACCCAGAAATAATCCTTTCAAATCAACCTTTTCCAAAAAGGATTCCCAATCATCTTCCTTAGACCATCAGGAGCGCGCTGAGAAGTATAAAGCCAAGTACAAGAAAGAGAAAGAAAGGAGTGAGGGTCTTGAAAAAAAGGAAAAGATCTAATAGCAGAAGCTCATAACTGGGATGAAGAAGACACCTCTGACAGTGATTCTAACAATATGTGCTTCATGGCCATTTCTGAAGAGATGGAGGATTCTGACAAAGCTATCTCTCCAATGGCTCTTGTGTCGACTGGGTGCTCGACAGCTTATGCTCAGGTACATCCTTTTAATGATATGAGTGATAGTGAAAAGATAGATGCGTATGAATCTTTAACCAAAGACTTTTATTCTGTCAAAGATAGCAAGAATAGAAAATCTGCTCAAGTGAAAGAACTCAAATCTGAACTTGAAATTTGCATGTCTAAGCTTAAAAAGTTTGAGGAAACCAAAGCTGAGCTTGAGGACTTGAAAACTATAAATCACGCGATTTCAAAAGAAAAGAACTCGCTTTTTAAGGAACTTAAAAAGGAGCAAGAGGTTGTAAGAAAATGGGCAGATTCTTCAAAAAATCTTGAACAGCTCTTTCAAAGTCAAATCAGTGGAAAGAGCAAATTCGGTCTAGGATTCGGCAAAGTCTATCATGAAGTTTCTTCCCATGCACCTATTCCTATCTCCAGTGTGTGGGATGATGCATCTGATTCAAGTTCTTGTGATTCCATCTCCTTAAATTCTTTAGATCTGGGTGAAGCTCGAAAATATGGAATATTTATAAAAGCAAAAGAGGCTTCCTCAAGTCAATTCATTGAGGAACTTGACTCTGATGAAATTTCAAAACTCATCCCTGATCTCTCAAAAAGATCAACCTTTGATGAAGCCTCATCCTCAAACTCCTCAAAAGTCTCATTGCTGAAAAAATCAAACCACACCGATGTCAACACTGATGATCCTCCAATACCTATCCATGAGTTATTAAAGTTTATTCACATAGATAAATACTCTGAACCTAAGCCCTCAAAGATTCCCAAAAGAGAACCTCAAGTTCCCACAAAAGGTTTTTCATCTTCTGACAAAGGGAAATCGGTGGTCGAATCAGTGGCCATTTCCCATCCCAAAAGATTCACCCCAAAGAATTTTTCTGGTAACACTTCTAGTCTTCCTATTCCAAGATCTGTTCTTTTGAAAAAGTCAAACTGTAATACCCCGAAAAAGTTCGTTAGTGAAATTCTAGTTCCGTTAATATCATTTAACTCTAAAATTAAGGTTTAAGAGTAAGTTTGAATAAATTTATAAGTTTAGGGGTGTTTGGATTATTTAAGAAGTTAAAAAGGTAAATTGGTCATTTTTGTTTAGCTCAAGGACTAAATGGGTAAAATGGGTTAGATATTATCCCTTTAGACTTCTGGATATTTTCATAACAACAGAATTCAGTAGGTGTTTGTGTGTGTTGAGAGCAAAAGGGGAAAAGAAGGTTTTGTGGCTAAAGGATTCAATTTGGAGTACTTGGAAGTGAATCTGAGGTATGTTCCTTTACATTTTATGTTCATAATTGCTATTAGGTAGTTCCCATCGGTGTACAAAAGTCGAATTCATGTCTGGTATCGAAACAACAAATTTCTGGGTGAAAATGGGGTAAACCGACTGAGATGTCCGGATAGAATGAATGTGTTCGGGTAGATTCTTGGGTGGTGTCCGGGTAAGTGGTTGATAGAGTCCGGACGATTGGATTGATGGTTTCCGGATGATTTAGAGTCCGGATGGCATCCGGATTCCTTGTGTTGTCCGGATAAATCGTGTTGTCCGGATTCCTTTGAGTTGTCCGGATACTTTGTGGTTTCCGGATAACTTGGTTGTTTGGGTAATTTTGATGATAAAAGTTATGTAGATGTATCTAGAGTCCATAACCTGCTAGTAAGTCTTATACATAAGTTGGTAAGGAGATATTTGTATGTAAATGGTTTCAGATTCTGAGAATTTTGGATAAAGGATCGGATAGCTCGGAGAAAGGTTTGGAAGCATATTGTAAGCATTCAGGTGAGTTTTACTTTAAACGTTTTCAACTGGGGAACATATATATGTGTTTATATACATATGAGTATGTGTGGATTGAGAATGTGTGGAATATATATATATATATATATATATATATATATATATACATATATATATATATATATATGTGTGTGTGTGTGTGTTTATATATATATATATGAAAAGGATATGTGTGATGGTGTGGTATATCGTATATTGAGATACGATTGAGTATATGCTTTTAAATATAAAATAATGAGATGTTATATTTATGTGAGTATTATACTACACGAGAGCACGCCGAACTATGCCGGCTGAAGTGTGTGTCGTAGTTGTTGTACGGCGTTGTTGGTCGTAGATGTTGTACTGCGTTGTGTGTCGTAGTTGTTGTACGGCGTTGATTTATTAGTTGGCTTGCTACCAACTAATATGGCCATGGGAACGAGGATGAGGATGAGTGGAGCACGATGCACGAGTCTTGTTTGGTATTTATATACGTGTGGTATGTTTATATTTTATGAAAGAATTACCAAAGGTTTATCTAAACTATTTTGATACCAAGGATTTACATAAAAGGTTTTATAATGATTTTGGAAAGGACCGGGATTAACTCACTAGACCCGTTTGGTCTAACCCTCATTTTGTTTTCAAAAATATGTTTTCCAGGTTAAGAATCGGCAGGAGAGGATGAAGTGTAGGAAGCTTTAGATGGATGTTGATTAGGAAGCTTAGATATATTTTGTAATGTCAAGACTAATGAGACCGTACTTGGTTTGTGATGTAACTTTTGCTGTAAATCAATGTTATGTATGAATGTTGTGTATTATGATGTATGTTATGGGAACCGGGTCGTTACAAATGGTATCAGAGCCCTAGTTTAAGGGATTTAGGTATTTGTACCCGTACCTAGACTTAAACTGCATGTGAAGTAGGATGTCCTTGATATATTAGAACCTTGGGATGCTAAGTATAAAAGGTAGAAGGAATATCATGTAAGGTAATTTCAGATTACACCTGGCCAGTGTAATTGTGATCTTACAGGTGCATGTTTGGACTGGAATACCTTATTATATGGGGTATGTGCTTCTGTGTATATTAATCTTGTTTGAATCTACAGAATGGCAAGCGGTACTCGAAATATGAATAGAAGAGGAGGAGGAAATCCAAATAGTACGAATCCACCAATAGGAACGGGGGGAAGAAGAGGAGAGCGAGGGGGAGGTAGATCCGGAGGTAGAGTTCAGGGGCGAGGTACGGAGTTTATTACAAGAGACGATTTGATGGCGGAGATGGGAAGACTTCAAGCAAATATCCAGGCTATGTTCGACCAAGCTCGTCATACTTAAACACCAGATCCTGGTTTGGAAGACGAAATGCCCATTACACCTACGGTCATACCAGTGTCAAGAAGGTGTGATTGCAAGATGTTCTTAAACTGTAGACCTCCAACTTACTCAGGAGATAAAGACCCAGTGAAGGCGATGAGATGGTTGAAGGAAATAGAAGCCATCTTCAAGACCAGTAAGTGTGCGGATGAGGACAGAGTATTATACGGAACGGCGATGTTGAAGGCTGAAGCTCTGTACTGGTGGGAAGCTCACATTGATTCCACAAGGTCGGATGTATACTCTACTTTTACTTGGGACGAATTCACAACAGCATTCAAAGGACAGTTTTGTTCTCAAGCAGCAGTTAGACAGTTGGAAGAGGAGTTCATGAACCTACACCAGCGAAGTTTATCGGTTAGGGATTACACCGCTCTCTTTCTGGAGAAGTCTCGCTTTACGGAGTACTATGTTTCCACGGAGGCTCTAAAGATGGAAAGGTTTATTTTTGGGTTAAATGAAGAAATTAGAAAGCTAGTGACTGCAAGAGGACCCGATACCTTCTCAGCCGCAGTGGATGCCGCGGAAAATGTGGAACAGGATAACCGGAGAAACGTTGGTGATAAGAGTGCTGGGAAAAGAAAACTGGAAGAAACGATGTACGATTCGGAAGAATATGAATCCCCGCGGTTTGATAGTTATTCACCTTTCAGACCAGTTGAAAGACCGTGTCCAAAGTGCAACCGTGTGCATCAAGGAAATTTTTATGTTGATCCTAGAAGTTGTTACAAGTGTGGAAGGGCTGGACATGTCGCTAAGAATTGTCGCGCAAACCGATTATGTTTCGTTTGCAATTCCCCGGATCATAGTCAGTCAGATTGTCCGCAAGGGAAAGCACAACAGGGTAGTATGGCGGTGAGACCAACGGGTGTTAGACCGGGAGAGAAACAAGGGCCTGAGGTACCGAAAGCAAAGGGTCGAGTTTTTCAGATGACGGAACAAGAGGTGGAAGAAAGTCCTGATGAGGTTACAGGTATATTTTTATAAACTCTATACGTGCTAAGGTGTTATATGACTTCGGTGCAAAATGGTTTTTGGTATTTCCGTGCTTTTGTTGCTTATCTGTGTTAGAGATATAGGTGGGTGTGGGGTGGCTATTCATTTAGTTTCTATGGTTTTGATTGAGTTCGAAGTAGTAGAGATAAGTATTCATGCCTTTTCGCTTAATTAAATTCCGGGACGGAATTCTTTTAAGGGGGAGATAATGTAATACTCCGGAAAAGTTCGTTAGTGAAATTCTAGTTCCGTTAATATCATTTAACTCTAAAATTAAGGTTTAAGAGTAAGTTTGAATAAATTTATAAGTTTAGGGGTGTTTGGATTAATTAATAAGTTAAAAAGGTAAATTGGTCATTTTTGTTTAGCTCAAGGACTAAATGGGTAAAATGGGTTAGATATTATCCCTTTAGACTTCTGGATATTTTCATAACAACAGAATTCAGTAGGTGTTTGTGTGTGTTGAGAGCAAAAGGGGAAAAGAAGGTTTTGTGGCTAAGGGATTCAATTTGGAGTACTTGGAAGTGAATCTGAGGTATGTTCCTTTACATTTTATGTTCATAATTGCTATTAGGTAGTTCCCATCGGTGTACAAAAGTCGAATTCATGTCTGGTATCGAAACAACAAATTTCTGGGTGAAAATGGGGTAAACCGACAGGGATGTCCGGATAGAATGAATGTGTCCGGGTAGATTCTTGGGTGGTGTCCGGGTAAGTGGTTGATAGAATCCGGATGATTGGATTGATGGTTTCCGGATGATTTAGAGTCCGGATGGCATCCGGATTCCTTGTGTTGTCCGGATAAATCGTGTTGTCCGGATTCCTTTGAGTTGTCCGGATACTTTGTGGTTTCCGGATAACTTGGCTGTTTGGGTAATTTTGAGGATAAAAGTTATGTAGATGTATCTAGAGTCCATAACCTGCTAGTAACTCTTATACATAAGTTGATAAGGAGATATTTGTATGTAAATGGTTTCAGATTCTGAGAATTTTGGATAAAGGATCGGATAGCTCGGAGAAAGGTTTGGAAGCATATTGTAAGCATTCAGGTGAGTTTTACTTTAAACGTTTTCAACTGGGGAACATATATATGTGTTTATATACATATGAGTATGTGTGGATTGAGAATGTGTGGAATATATATATATATATGTGTGTGTGTGTGTGTTTATATATATATATATATATGAAAAGGATATGTGTGATGGTGTGGTATATCGTATATTGAGATACGATTGAGTATATGCTTTTAAATATAAAATAATGAGATGTTATATTTATGTGAGTATTATACTACACGAGAGCACGCCGAACTATGCCGGCTGAAGTGTGTGTCGTAGTTGTTGTACGGCGTTGTTGGTCGTAGATGTTGTACGGCGTTGTGTGTCGTAGTTGTTGTACGGCGTTGATTTATTAGTTGGCTTGCTACCAACTAATATGGCCATGGGAACGAGGATGAGGATGAGTGGAGCACGATGCACGAGTCTTGTTTGGTATTTATATACGTGTGGTATGTTTATATTTTATGAAAGAATTACCAAAGGTTTATCTAAACTATTTTGATACCAAGGATTTACATAAAAGGTTTTATAATGATTTTGGAAAGGACCGAGATTAACTCACTAGACCCGTTTGGTCCAACCCTCATTTTGTTTTCAAAAATATGTTTTCCAGGTTAAGAATCGGCAGGAGATGATGAAGTGTAGGAAGCTTTTGATGGATGTTGATTAGGAAGCTTAGATATATTTTGTAATGTCAAGACTAATGAGACCGTACTTGGTTTGTGATGTAACTTTTGCTGTAAATCAATGTTATGTATGAATGTTATGTATTATGATGTATGTTATGGGAACCGGGTCGTTACACAAACCCCAAAGAATCATCCAACTCTCCAATCCACAACTCTGACAAAGGAATTCCTGGGTCCAAACCTTCTGCTTTGTTCTCTTCTAACACGGTAATAAAACCTAATGTTAAAAGCCTAAACAGGAAAAGTGGTCATAGTGTTAAAAAGATTTTTATCTATAGAAAATGCTATAACTGTGGTGACACGTTTCACTTAGCTAAGGATTGTCCCAAGGAAAGAATAGATAGAACCAATTCAAAGGACTCGGTTTCCTCTAACCCCAAAGGACCCATTACAAAATGGGTACCAAAGAACTAATCTGTGTGTGCATGCAGGTTTCTGAGCACCATCAAATATGGTATCTGGATAGTGGGTGCTCACGCCACATGACCGGAAACAAATATCTTCTCATCAACTATGTGTCTGGAAAGGGTCCATCTGTCACTTTTGGTGACAACTCTAAAGGCTACACCAAAGGCTATGGAACTCTCACAAATGGATCTGTCACTTTCAATAAAGTGGCATTTGTTGAAGGTCTCATGCATAATCTTCTCAGCATTTGCCAATTGTGTGATCTTGGATATAAAGTTATCTTTGAACTTTGTATCTGTACTGTTGTGGACAAAAACTTCAACGTGATGTTATCTGGAAAAAGGATGGAAAATGTCTATGTCATTGACATGGGACTGAGCAACAATTCATCCAATGTCTGCTTTGTGTCAGATGACTCATCCAAAAGGAACTGGTTGTGGCATAAACGTCTCTCTCATCTTAATTTCAAAACTCTCCATAAAATTTCAAATAAAGAGTTGGTGACTGGTATGCCAAAACTGAATTTTGTCAAAGAAAAGCTGTGTGATGCATGTGAAAAAGGGAAGCTCACCAAAACATCCTTCATGACAAAGAAATGCTCTTCCATCACCCTTCCACTGCAGATGCTGCACATGGACCTATGTGGACCTGTCAGCACTCTTAGTCTAGGAGAAAAAAGGTACATTCTTGTAATTGTTGATGAATTTACCAGATATACTTGGGTCTTTTTTCTCAGGTACAAAAGTGATGCTACTGAAGAAATCATCAATTTTGTCAAGAAAAATGAAGTTCTGAATGGCCAACTTGTTCGATCAGTAAGAAGTGATAATGGCACTGAATTCAGAAACAGTGCTCTTGAAACTTCTTTACTGAGAAAGGAATTTCTCAGAACTTTTCTGCAGTACGAACTCTACAGCAAAATGGAGTGGTGGAAAGAAAAAATAGAACTCTGTGTGAGGCTGCCAGATCCATGCTAAGTGAATCAAATCTACCTACCTATTTTTGGGCTAAAGCTGTTAATACTGCTTGTTTTACCCAAAACAGGTTGGTAATCTCTAAAAGGCATGATAAAACCCCATATGAAATTTTCCATGGCAGAAAACCAAATATTGGCTTTCTTCATGTGTTTGGCTGTGTGTGTTTTATTCTAAATGATCGTGACAACCTTGGGAAGTTTGATCCCAAAGCTGATGAAGGAATTTTTGTTGGATACTCTCTTTCCTCCAAAGCATATCGTGTGTTCAACCTAAGGAGAAAATGCATTGATGAATCTATTCATGTCAAGTTTGATGATTTGAGATCCTCATCTCTTCCAAATGATGATGATGGTGAACTACACAGATGGATCTCCTCATGCATCGGTAATGCTCCCCAAACCAACTCCACCGATGCTTCTCCCATTACATTGAACCCACCAATTCCTTCTACCGAAAATAATCAAGTTGGGTCACCTTCTATATCTCCCACCGAAATTGACCATGTCACCACCGATGTACCTTTTCCCACCGACGCTCATCCCTCCACCGATCCCATTGCCTCACACCGAACCTCTGATCCCACTACTTCTTCACCCCAAACACAAAACATTCCACCACCTTTACCTCCTGCAACCAAATGGACCAAAGATCACCCCATAGACCAAATCATAGGTGATCAGCAAGCAGGTGTCCAAACTCGTAGAGGAGTTGGAAATATTTGTCTCTATGTGAATTTTCTCTCTCTTATTGAACCCAAAAAGATTGATGAAGCTCTCTCAGATCCTTGTTGGATCACTGCCATGCAAGAAGAACTTTCTCAGTTTAAGAGAAACAAAGTTTGGAGATTGGTTCCCAGACCCCGAAAGAAGACAATCATTGGAACCAAATGGATTTTCAGAAACAAGATGGATGAAGATGGTACAGTTATCAGAAACAAGGCCAGGCTAGTAGCTCAAGGATACAGACAGGAAGAGGGCATTGACTATGATGAAACATTTGCCCCTGTTGCAAGACTTGAAGCTATAAGAATCTTTCTGGCTCATGCTGCCTACAGAAATTTTAGGGTCTTTAAAATGGATGTTAAAAGTGCCTTCCTCAATGGGGAACTTGCAGAGGAAGTCTATGTGAAACAACCTCCTGGCTTTGAAGACTCAGCTCATCCAGTCTATGTGTACAGACTTGACAAGGCTCTTTATGGTCTCAAGCAAGCTCCTCGTGCTTGGTATGACACTCTTGCCAACTTCCTTCTAAAGCATGGATATTCCAGAGGTAAAATCGACAACACTCTCTTCATCAAGGAAACCTCAGGTAATCTCATTCTTGTCCAAATCTATGTTGATGACATCATCTTTGGTGCCACTGATGAATCACTTTGTGATGAGTTTGCTTCTCTCATGATGAGTGAATATGAGATGAGCATGATGGGAGAGCTTACATTCTTTTTGGGCCTTCAGGTTAAACAAACTTCAGAAGGAATTTCTATAAACCAAAGTAAATATATTCGTGACCTTCTGAAGAAATTCAACTTTCTAGATAGCTCTCCTATGAAAACTCCCATGGCACCACCTTTGAAACTCAATGCTGATCTTAAAGGTGAATCTGTGGACATTACCCTTTATCGAGGAATGATTGGTTCTCTTCTGTACTTAACCGCTAGCAGACCGGATATTATGTTTGCTACTTGTCTATGTGCCCGTTATCAGGCCAATCCTAAAGAATCACATTTAAAGGCTGTAAAACGGATTTTTCAGTATCTCAAGGGTACCCTGCACTTGGGTTTTTGGTATCCCAAAGACTCAGGTTTTGAACTAATTGGGTATTCAGATTCAGACTTTGCAGGTTCCCAGATTGATAGAAAGAGTACTACAGGAAGCTGCCAACTTCTTGGTGGTAAATTGGTAAGTTGGTCCAGCAAGAAATAAAACTCTGTGTCAACCTCTACTGCTGAGGTTGAATATGTAGCTGCTGGAAGTTGTTGTGCTCAGATCCTGTGGATGAGAAACCAACTAAGGGACTATGCTCAAATCTTCTCCAAAGTCCCAATTCTGTGTGATAATTCAAGTGCAATAGCTATTGCAAACAATCCTGTTCTTCATTCCAGATCCAAGCACATAGATATCAGATATCATTTCATTAGGGATCACATATCCAAAGGAGACGTTGAGTTACATTTCATTCCCACCGATCTACAGCTTGCTGATCTGTTCACCAAACCTCTAGATGAAGCCAGGTTCAACTTCCTAATAAGTGAACTTGGTATGTGTAACTTTCAATAATCGGTGGACAATCTCTCAGTTTCTCCTTTTCACCGATCTCACATCGGTGGACACTTTCTCTTCACCGATTCTCTTTCCTTCACCGAAATAATATTTCGGTGGTTCCAACTTTGAGTGTTCAAATCTGTGTGCTTTCTACACCGAAACCCACCCCCGATTCAACTCCGAAGCCTCCACCGAAATTACATATCGGTGGACTCAATCTCTTGTTAATATCCTAAAGTCCACCGACGCCTCTCAAGCCTTAACACCGAAGTCTTTTCGGTGTTCAAAAAAACAGCTACACCGACATCTTTCTTGAACTTCGGTAGAA
Organism: Saussurea involucrata; assembly: GCA_033807775.1. Lineage (NCBI taxonomy): Eukaryota > Viridiplantae > Streptophyta > Magnoliopsida > Asterales > Asteraceae > Saussurea > Saussurea involucrata. The sequence goes on from CM066315.1 coordinate 133,007,180, forward strand.
AAGTATAACACCGACGTCCTTACACCGAAATACAAATCTCTGTACACCGAAATCATCCAATTCCCAAATCTTATCGAATACACTTCCCCATGCTTCCATAAGCCGAAAACCCTAAGTGTCAGGATGAGATGTGACCATTCCAATTCCAAGCCGTATTCTTTCACGCATCCCAAAACCTCATCATGACTTTTCTAATTTCTTTTAAAAAACCGTTCCCTCTCACCCTTATAAAAACCCATCTTCCTCAACACCTCCGATTCTCTCAACCCTGCAAATCTCTCGAACCCCTTTCATCTCTCAACCCTTCTTCTCCATTATCTTACTTCCCACACTTGATCTCTCTCTCGACCTCATCTCACTCAATGGCATCTTCCAGAAATGCAACTCCCACATGGTTTGAAGACCTCAAGTTCAACCCATGCAATCGTGTCGCTCGTTTCGAATCAGATCCATCTCATCCCGAGTTCTCCACGATAGCTAAGTTTCTCACTCGCTCCCCTCTTCTTCATGCTTTTTCTTGCAACCCCAAGATGAGCAAAATGCTCATTGGGAACTTTTGGTTAACGTGTGTGTACGATCCCTCAAACGAAGCCATTCACGCCTCCATTCTTTCCAATGAAGAAGGTGATCACGACCTTACGTTTGGGGTCGACGATGTTCGCCTCGCCCTAAAAATTGACGCTTTTCCATCCTACGAAGACATGTTTGTGGAAACCATACATGAAGATGTTATTCAAACAACCGGCTATGTGATCGACGATTCCTCCAAAAGTTCTAAAGGCCCTGGTACTCTTCTCCGTAGCAAAATGGGAGGCATATGGAACTTCTTCTTTGCCCATGTTATTCACTGCCTCTCTCGCAAAACTAGTAGGCATGATCAATCACCGTCATACATCACAAAGTTCGCCCATGCCCTCATCTTTCAAAGAAAAGTCGACTTCGCCCAATACTTCTTTTCTGAACTTGTCGAGGTAATCAAGCATCCCAAGAAGTGTTACGTTGCCTATCCGCGATTCATCTCGATGATCATTCAGCACAAGCTCAACAAGGTATTAGAGACGGATCGAAAATCTCAAGCGCCCCGATTCCAGTATGATTGGTCTTCCCCAGTTGTCGGTCTCAAAACACTAAATGTAGGACCTCTCGCCACCGACAACCCGTTAAGACAAGGTATGATTTCTCTCGCTCTCTCTCCCGATCTACATTGGGGCGATGCGGAAATTCCCGGATTTAAACACCCGGAAGTTCCCGAAGCACCCCATGATGTAGTGGCCCCATCCTCCCTTACTCGAGTAAAGTCGGGCGGCGCGAAAAAGAAACAACGTACGGCCCCCGACACCTCCGCACCCGCTTCTAGAACTATGCCACCGAGAGATCCCTCGGAGGCTTCCCCGGTTCAAACCCCTTCTCATAAGCGGAGGCACTCGTCTTCCCCTTCAAGATCTCTTTCAAAGAGGTCTCGGAAACCATCGGCCCCACCGTCTAATCCAACTGTCGATTCTCGAAAATCGCCAGTTGTTGAACTTCAACCCTCCGGGCCAAGGGAATCCGCCTTTAACCCCATCGACTCCTCTGTTGCCTCTCAAAAGGTTTCAGTTGTACATTTGGAGGAACCTCAACCTACCTCCCCACTCGATTCCTTGGGTGGTGGAGATGACCTCGAGGTCTCTCCCCTCGAGGGTACTGATTTTTCACTTCATGACTTTCCACCCGATCTCTATGAGATCGATGATGAAGCACAACTCGCCTTGAGTTCCCCCCCATTACCTCCACCCCCACATGATTTCTTTGATTTTCTTTTAGCAGACACTGGTTCTCCCCGAACCATCCCGTCCACCGAAGAGAATCCCACCGAGTCTCCCTCACCGAAGAACCAATCCACACCATCGATCGTATCCCCACACCGATCACCCACCCCACACCGATCACCCACCCCACCCCGATCACCTCCTCCACCGAGAATCCTCTATACCGATGACATGTCAACTTACCTCCCAAATCTCATCACCGAAGCAGATCCCCAACGCCTCCGATTTTCTTTCCCAAAAATCGGTGGTCAGACCTCTTCAAACATTGGCCGCCCCTCTGCTTTTATTCAATCCACCATTTCGTTGCTCTCCCAAGCAAACTCTAGAATAACCATGCTCGAGTCTCAGTTGCCACGAATTCTTCTCGATGCCATTACCGATGCCCTGCGACCGATAAATGATACAGTCTCTTCCCTATCTTCAAAAGTGGAGTCCTTCTCGAAAACCTCCACCGACACTACCAACACCGAGCCATCCCAATGGGAGATGGACTTGGGGGATTTCTCCTTGGTTCCCGATACCACCACTAAAAGCTTGGCTTCTCTGCACTCAAAGTTTGACAAGGTGTTTCATGAATTGGGTTTTAAGCTTTCGGCTGTTGCTGAGGGGGAGAAAACCACTGCTCGACCGAAATTGCCTTACATCAAGAGATTTACCAGCAACAAGTCTCCACCAAAAACCTCCCCGCCATCACCGAAATCACCTAATTCTTCACCGACTCATATAGGGACCACCGAATCAGTCGCTTCACCGATCAAGTCCCCATCGGCTGTGGAAATTGATGCATCAACTGAGGGGGAGCAATCCAGCAAAGCTCCCAAAGACAAAGGGAAGAAAGTTATTTCAGCCGAAGACTTGGCAAAAGAAGAAAATAAGAAAGAGGATTTGGCTAAGTATGGGGCTCGACCTGAAGGTGCTGAAACTCTTAAACACAAGCCTCAATCCCAAGAAACCACCACCGATCTTGGTCTTTCTCCTCAGGAACTTGAGGAAGCTAAACTTGCTCAAATTGCTTTAGATAAATCTAAAGCCCTTTCTATGAAAGCTGCCGAAGAAGAAGCCGCTAAAGCAAAATCCACCGATGCCATCGAAATCCAGAAATCGGTACTAAGTGCCATTGAAGAAGAAAAGAATGACGAAATAAGTTGGTATAAGAAGACCATGCACCACCGAAGTAGCAGAGCCCAAATCTCAAATGTTAAAATTGCTACTTCCAAAGTCAACCCGAAGGATATCAGGCTGATCGTCAACATAGATGATGGTTCGTTGAAAAGTTTAACAGATGCTCATCTCAAAAATCTCGGCCTCACCGAATGGTATGAGATCTCTAAACATCTAGTCAAAAGTGCAAACCCGAAGAAAGACACTTTTATCAAATGCATTGAAGGTCTGATGGAAAGGATGAAGGAGATCAAAAGAAAACACAACATCATCCTTTCCTCCGATGAAAGGGCAAAACTTCAATCGATGAAAGAAGAAATCCATCTTCCCTTAGTCAAGAATCCTACCGACAAAGTGTTCAAAGAAATGGCAACGGAAGGAAAGATCCCAAATGTAAGCAACTTAAATCTTTCCCTCCCTACTTCGGTGCCATATCCTACTACGACATTGATCCTCTCACCGATTCCCGGGCTGTTCTTCAATGATGGTTACGGTCGTCGTGCTTTCTTCAGATTTGCTCAAATTGCCATAGCCGACACCCTGTTTCTTCAAGGCATCACCAACCTATTTCCAAACATTCCCGAAGCTCAACCTTTCTTCAGAAATGTGTTGGAAGAAATCAAGCGCAGACAATTTTCCAAGAAGTATCTTTCAATGGTGCTTGTAATAGTCTGTTTCTCTTCTTACATTTGTACGAGAAAATTTATCTAAATACAAGTACCTTTCTATTTGAATATTTTTGGTACATAACCTTACTTTCATTTACTTATATATACTGTACATAGTATACATACTCATACAAAAGAAAAAGATCAAAAAGAACAAAAAGAATGGTCTATGTGAAAAGAACCCAAAAAGAGTAAAAAGGGTCAAAATGCATTTTAATCTTTCATACTCCTAAATATTCTAAGAAAGGAGCTCAAATTCAAATAGGGGGAGATTGTTGGGTCACCAAAGATTTGAAATTGACTCACCGATGTTTTCCCTAAAATCCTACTTAGAATATTTCAGTTTGGTTCTTCATATGACTTGTACATTATAGCAACTGTTCGGTGAAGTCGAAGATCAACCGAAACCAAGCTTGAAGACTCTCTACTTGTGGAAAATAGAAGACTCTTCTCAACAAACAAACAAGTCATCATTCACCAAAGTTGTCCTCACAATTCGGTGGACAACATGTCCACCGATTTTGTTTTCACAAATCGGTGGTCAACATCTCCACCGATAATGCTTGCATTATTCGGTGGACAACTTCCACCGATGTGATCTTTAGAAATCGGTGGACATCTTCCACCGATGTGATATTCAGAAATCGGTGGACATCTTCCACCGATGTGATCTTCAGAAATCGGTGGACATCTTCCACCGATGTGGTCTTCAGAAATCGGTGGAACACTTCCCACTGATGTGGATACTTAAATCGGTGGGATCTATGTGAAATTGGTTTCCTTGCAGATGTTTTCAAAGACCAATGACAATTGTATCGGTGAAACATCATCGGTATGATTGTCTTGGAATCCACATCAAGAAGATCATTTACTTTGGGACAAAATCTTCTTATAGGCAAAAGCAACCTTTTGTCTTATTATCCTTTTGGAAGATGTCCCTTCAACATGACTTCTATTCCTTGTTTCAAGAAAAAGGTGATAATGACTTATCAGCTTTTTAGAAGTCCACTGGTACTTTTCCAAAGACCATTGGTTCGTTGCAAGTGACTTGAGGATAATAGTACCATGCATTTAATGCTCAGTACCTTGTCCTCACTATAAAAGGAAGATGAAGACTCCATACAAATCACGCTTTCTGGATTTCTCTCAGTGCAAGATTTTCCTTATTGCTTGATAACCTTATAGCCTTGCTCTTAGTGTTCTCTGCTGTATTGTTTAGTTTACTTTGTGAAAGATTGTTAGAATAGTTTATCTGTTCTTTTTCGCAACAGTCTTTAAGTTTCTTTGTGTAATTCTAGTTGAAAGATTTTCAATATAAAGAATTAAAATTGTGAAAACTTTGAGTATTGTATTCAACCCCCCCTTCAACAATACTTGTTAAGCCATCTGGGACTAACAATTTTGACTACAGATCCTTTACCCATTGTTAAAATGGCTTTTTCTTTAGTCTCTAGAGAAGAGTCACACCGTGGTGTGACTCATTCCTCTTCTGAATCCAAAACTCAAAACACTGCTTTCTTTAGTAAACCTCTTTACAATAAGAAAAAGCCTAAAATCTCCTTTACTTTGTAAACACTGTGGTGTGACAGGTCACACCATAGAAAGATGCTTCAAAATAATAGGTTTTCCAAAATATTTTCAATTTACAAAGGTTAAGACAAATCAATTTTCCAAAACTCCTTCTAGTAATGATTGCACTACTGAAGGTTCTGTCATTGGTTCTAGTTCCTCTAAGTCTCTCACAGAAGAGCAAATCATCAAATTACTTTCTCTTCTGAATCAGAAACAAAATGAAGGTGCCTCTGCCAATATGGTAGGTAATTGTTTTGCTAACATGGCCCATACTTCTAAATTTTGTCAAATTGGTTGGATTATAGACTCTGGTGCTAATCAACACATGACATCATCCATTTCTCACCTAGAAAACGTTGTTGACATATCTGATTTGAACTTAAAAGTGACTCAACCTAATGGGGATGAGGCCAAAATTAATAAAATTAGGAATTATAGATTAAATGATGGTGTTGTGCTGTTTGATGTGCTTGTTATACCAGATTTTCATGTCAATCTTCTATATGTTCATAAGCTTGCTAGGGATAGTAAAATCTTTATTGGATTTGATGAATTTAAATGTTATCTGGTTCAGGGTTCACTTCCCATGAGAGTTGTGGGGACTGGTAGTCAACTTGGAGGCCTATATATTTTTTATCAGAATAATAAGGGTGAGATGTTTGATTCAAAATTGTTAAATAATAAAAGAAACACCTCAAATATGTCCATTCTCTATTATGTTTCTCGCCAACTTTGGCATAGTAGGCTAGGGCACCCTACTGATCAGGCTCTCTCTTGTTTAAAAGAAAAATTGAACCTAGGAATTAACTCTCAGCCTTCCCCCTGTGACATTTGTCATATGGCCAAACAAACTAGGGAAAAGTTTAACCTTAGTAATCACACTTCCAAGCTCTAGGTGAATTAGTTCATCTGGACTTATGGGGTCCCTATCGTGTCCCTAGCAAGGATGGATATAGGTATTTTTTAACTGTTGTTGATGATTTCACTAGATCAGTTTGGGTATACTTGTTAAAAAACAAAGATGAGGTGTTTGATAATGTTGTTTCTTTTCACAGTTTGTTGATTACTCAATTTGGGAAACATGTTAAAGTTTTCTGAAGCGATAACGATACTGAATTTGTAAATAATAAACTTGGTGAGTTTTTTAAATCGAAAGGTATTTTACATCAAACTACTTGCATCTACACACCCCAACAAAACGGGGTAGTAGAACGCAAGCATAGCATCTTTTCAATGTTGTTAGGGCTTTGATGTTTCAAAGTGGTATTCCTCTAAACATGTGGAATGAGTGCATTTTAACTGCTACATACCTTATAAATAGAACTCCTTCCTCAGTGTTAAGTGGAAAATGCCCTTATGAGGTTGTTTTTGGTTTTCCCCGTGTTTTTTCACGTTTAAGAAATTTCGGCTGTTTGTGTTTTGCTGTTAGATCTAATAATTTTGATAAGTTTGCCTCACGGGCTGAAAAGTGTGTGCTTCTTGGATATTCTAATTCTCAAAAGGGTTATCGTCTTTATAGTTTAGATACTAAACAGATTATTGTTTCACGAGACGTAAAATTCTATGAAACAATTTTTCCCTTCAAATTGAACACCAACAATCAACATCATAACTCTAGTGACATTAATTCTTTAAATTTCTTTGACAGTGTTGTTATTCAAACTAATGATTTGTCTTCTGAAATGCACTATGATGATTTAAGGGATAACTCGCAAAATGAAAACCAAGTTATTGAAACTGAGGATAATATAGGCTACCGACATGACTGCCGGATCTGGAGATCCTGGTAGTCACAATATGGTTGCCAATAACCAACGTGCTGCTGAAACTGATGTTCATTTGAGTTTCCCTCCTGAGGGTGATTTTGTTGAACCTTCTACTAGAAAATCTAATCGTGTGTCTAATTTGCCTAGAAAATTTTCTTATTATGTGGTAGAAGGTAAAGTTATGTATGGGATAGAAAAGGTAGTGAATTACTCCTTTGTTAGTCCAAATAACTTTTGTTTTGTGACCACCCTAAATAAATATGTAGAACCAAATAATTTTTTTGATGCCTGTAAATATCAAAATTGGGTTTCTGCAATGAATGACGAAATTGAAGCTTTGTATCGCAATAACACCTGGATTTTAACAAATCTTCCAACTTGTCGAAAATCGATTTGTTGTCGGTGGATATATAAAATTAAATACAAATCCACTGGTGAGATTGAGAGATACAAAGCTAGGTTGGTAGCTAAAGGCTATTCTCAACGTGAAGGTTTAGACTATAAGGAGACTTTTTCTCCTGTAGTTAAAATGGTCACTGTAAGGTGTGTAATTGCCTTAGCTATTCAGAATGACTGGCCTTTATGCTAGTTAGATGTAAACAATGCCTTTCTTTATGGTGATTTAGTTGAGGATGTTTACATGTTCCTTCCCCCCGGATATTTTTCTGCCAATGATAAGAGGGTTTGCAAACTTGTCAAGTCTTTAGATGGTTTAAAACAAGCCCCTCGTCAATGGTATGCAAAATTATCTACTTGTTTACTTGATCATGGGTTTGTACAAAGTACTAGTGACTATTCTTTATTTACTAAGATCAATGATTTTGTTTATTTGATTCTACTTGTTTACGTGGATGACATAGTTTTAACTGGAAATTCTAGTGATGAGATTAATAAAGTAAAGTGTCATTTACAATCAAGTTTTAAAATCAAAGATCTTGGTGAGTTAAAGTTTTTCTTGGGTATTGAAATTTTGAGAACTGACAAAGGTATCTGTATGTCTCAGCGTAAGTACTGTCCTGAATTACTTAGTGATTTTGGGTATTTGGGGAGCAAACCTATCAGTACTCCCATGGACATGAACCTTGTGGTTACTGACTCTAGGTTCTGATTTAAAAGATCCTCCTTTAGCTAATTTTACTGAATATCAGAAGCTAATAGGTAGGTTAATTTATCTATTAGCTACTCGTCCTGATATTGCTTATGTTGTTCATTGTTTAGGTCAATTTATGCATTCACCACGTCAGTCTCATCTTAAATTGGCTCTTCGTGTTTTAAGATATCTAAAAGGTTCTCAAGGAAAAGGTGTTAATTTTACATCTTCTTCTGACTTTAAACCGAGTGCTTATGTTGATGCGGATTGGGGTAAGTGTCTCTCAACTAGACGCTCAATCACTGGATATTGTTTATATTTAGGAAAGTGTATGGTTTCTTGGAGGAGCAAGAAACAGTCCACTGTTTCACGCTCATCCGCAGAATCTGAATATAGGGCAATGGCTTCTGCCCTATGTGAGATTCTCTAGGTTCTTAGTATTTTAGCAGACTTAAAACTGGAAAATCTTCTTCCTGTTGAGCTACACTGTGATAATAAGTCAGCTATACAAATTCCTAACAACCCTGTTTTTCACGAAAGGACCAAACATATTGAAATAGATATACATCAAGTAATAAACAAAGTAACTTCTGGATTACTAAAGGCTGTTAAAGTACCGTCTTTAGAAAACTCAACTGATATATATTTACAAAGTCGCTTGGTGTAAATCAACACAATTACTTGTGTTCAAAATTAAATATGTTGGATCTTTTTAGACGTCAAGATTGAGGGAGGGTGTTGAAAGTATAAACGGTATACCATCTTGACATCTATTAATAACACTAATTTATTTTTTATATGTTTGATATTGTATGAGGACTAAACGTGTACAAAGCTCAAAGTGTTGGACTGCGCTTCAAGGGATAAATGAGGAAAGGGTAGCGGAGCAAATTCAGGAGATAAAAGGATTATATTGCAAAGGACTTATTTGCAATTTCTGATTGTTATATAAAGAAAACGATTCAGGGTTTTCCATCAGAGTTTATTTTGTCTTCTCTTTTCATTTCGTTTTCTCTCTGAGGTAGCGTTTGTTCATATTTGATTATCTTCAAATCTCTTGAAGATAATCTGAAAGATGAGTGTTATGTAGAAAGGTTTTGTTGTAATTTGTTAAGAGTGTGAGTGTTATGTAGTGAGGTTTGTATTGTAAGTATTTTCATTTTAGAGTTTTATTAATTCAAAGTCCAGTTTATAGTTTTGCACAACTGCCTTTTTAATAAATTAGTAATTTTGGTGTATAAACTTTAGCGTCTCTGTTATGTACTTTAACATCCCCACCAAAAGACGTGATTATAACAACGGTTAAATATAGTGTCAAAGTCCAAATTTATGCCACTCAAATGTAATATTTAGGTTTTCTCGGGACCAAGTTGTGTCGTGAACTTTTGGCTTGCTTTTGAGATGGTCCATTACCAAACCTTCTACATAATATACATGACGTGTCAAAGCAATCTGATTCGGGTAAGCTTGAATTAAATGTGATTCAAGACGCTATGGAAAGATTAAAAGAAGAGCTAAAGCTTTCATGTTTTGAGCGAGATGCAAACTGTTGTGAAGACTGATTAGAAGAAGAGCTAAAGCTTTCATGTTTTGAACGAGACACAAACTGTTGTGAAGACTGGGATGTATGGTGCATGAAAAGTGATAGCCCTCTCCAAAGAGAACCAATGTACAATGAAAAGCTTGTAGGAGATTATGAGGTTACAGTGAATCAAAATACAATAATTGCTTTGAGCTTTTTATCGACACATACAGCTCATTATCTTCCGTTGTTCATGTAGCCGATTGTTTTATCTGTTGTATTTGTATCTAGTAACATCAGTAACTTAGTGAAGCGCGATTGCTAAGGTATGAGATGCTTTTATCTGTCTAAGGTCGGTCATTCGTCATGGGGAGAAAAGATCTCAGCGTAAAATTAGTAGACGGTGAAGTAAGTTTGTCATTCATGTTTAGCTCAAAACACAATAGGAATCAATAAATCCTACATCAAATTTCATAAAACTCGGACAATTGTCTCAGAGCGTCTTACAAACTCTAAAAGGTCCTAGTGGTTAGTTCTTTACAAAACCATGGTATATATTTTAGAACTGCCATGTACAAGTCATAATGCCCCCAACCGAGAAGCAAGATCAGTGAATATGTCTTCGCAGCATGGAATGGTGAGGCCAGCCATTGGATGGTGGAACCCAAACTCTTCCTCTGCCTGAGATAATAATTCTTGAAATGCAGGATGGCTTAACAATGACACTCGAACCACAAATCTCTTCTTCTCTTGCTCCCTAACATAAACGGCAAAATAACCTTTTGGGATGGCCATGTATGTATTGCTGCTTCCATTTGACACAGATCGTCGGAGATTTTTTTTTTCATAAATGATCTGAGGCATAAAAATGGCCATTTCTCTAACGAGGGACAGTCTGTTGCGTTCTAAAGATGGATGAAGGAAGGAAAACCTCAAACTATTTCTTGGTGAAAAATGTTGTTGTGGTTTTGGTTATGCATATGGAATTGTTTATATAACTGGCAGATATAAGGAGTGGTAGATGAGAGATGGTGATATGTGGGGTAGAGAAAAAGCAATATAACATGGTTTTGTCTTCCATCCTATAATTAAGAAGGATAAAGTAAAATGATATCAACCAATAACCAGTTATCCATATGCCCCTCTACAATTCAAACCTTTAATTTGGCCAAAAACCTCAAGACAAAATCATGTGATTATTCGTACATATTGGCTTGATCATCATTCCATTTAATTATATCTATATACATGACACATCATTGGGCGCATATGCTATAAGACGACCCTAGAGATTTTAATGAATCTTTTGTTTGTTAGGAGACAAAGCCACCTTATATTTCAATTACATGGGACCATGGTTTTTGTATCATTCTTGACCTCTCACTCTATTCAGAATTCTATATGTCTAATGTTTCCTGTATCCTAGTGCAGATTAATTAAGTCCTAGTTAATATCTTACCAAGTTACTGAGAAACAAGCTCAAGAGAATCAAGTACTACTGTTAGGATCCAAGCGCTTACCACTACGCCAAAAGCAATTGCTGGTGGAGAAGGCGCAACTTATTTCCATATAGCGTAGCAGCCAGCGCCACGTTTCGATTTAGGAAGATGCCGGTCAATGACCCAACAACCTCCCAGCATCTGCCAGCACTAACGAGAGCTTCGCTAGAAGTCAATGGCTACACAGCATGCCTTTGGCATTTTTTAAAATGCACTCCATGGGATTCGAACCCGTGACCTGCTCTGATACCACATGTTAGGATCCAAGCGCTTACCACTACGCCAAAAGCAATTGCTGGTGGAGAAGGCGCAAGTTATTTCCATATAGCGTAGCAGCCAGCGCCACGTTTCGATTTAGGAAGATACTGGTCAATGACCCAACAATTACTAATTACAACGTATATACGATAGCATCGTCACACTATAGTTCATCTCACACCTTATAAGGGGACTTGGTCCTAGTAAAAATATTACAACTCGATCAAAGTTTTTCCCGTAAAACTTCCAAATTCTACTTGAGTTTACATTGATTGTAAAACCAATAGATGATATCGTAAAACACGATTAAAGCATCATGGACCCATGGCTTTAACTAGATTTATTTTATTAGAAGAGAACTTAGTTTTTTATTTATATATCGTTCTTACAGTTGGAAGACAACTCCATGTGATGTTGCTTTTCTCTACATCACACGTCCCTCTCTCTCATCTACCTCTCCTTAAATAATTTGGTTATATAAACCATCCCATATGCAAAGTACAACCACAACTCCCTCCACAATCCACCACAACAGATTACACCAACATTTACTTTGAGCTCTTTCTCCCTTCACCAGCATAAACAACGGAATAGACTCTGCCCTCCTTGAAAAAATGGCCATTCTTATGCCTCGGATCATTCAAGCAAAACAAATTCTCCGACGATCGTTGTCAAATGGAAGCAGCAATACATACATGGCCATCCCAAAAGGTTATTTTGCCGTATATGTTGGGGAGCATGAGAAGAAGAGATTTGTGGTTCCAGTATCATTATTAAGCCAGCCTGCATTTCAAGAGTTATTATGTCGGGCAGAGGAAGAGTATGGGTACAATCATCCAATGGGTGGCCTCACAATTCCATGCAGCGAAGACATATTCACTGATCTTGCTTCTCGTTTGGGGGCACTATGATTTGTACATGGCAGTTTTAATTTTCTACCATGGTTTTGTAAAGAACTAACCACTAGGACCTTTTGGAGTTTGTAAGACGCACGGGGACAATTGTCCCAGTTTTACAAAATACGATTTAGGATTTTTTTTATTCAGTTTGTGTTATGAGCTAAGACATAAATGACAAACTGATTTCACCATCTACTAATTTTGTGCAATCTTTTCTCCCAATGATGAATGCCCTTAAATATAAAAGCATCTAGTATATTAGCACTTGCAATGAATTAAACAATTGGCTGCATGAGCTCAGACCATGAATTAAACACTTCAAAATTTCACGCAATTCTCTTTTCAGATCTGCTACGTAAGTTGCCTAGATTTCACTACAGGTCTCGTTTGTCTAAATTTACTATAGTTTTTATTTTATCAATATTAAACGTAGGTCAAACAATTTTATATTTCAAGTCAATTCATATAACTACTTTTTGTGTGACTAAAATACTCTCTAGTATACAATTGAAATACATTATATTTTTATTTTGTTAGGAAACAAAGCCATGTGAGAATTATATCACCATCCAGCATTGAAATTCATAAACCTGAAGAATTTTACAATTTCATTAAGTTACAAACATGTCAATATAGAATCAGTAACCGAGCGATTCTCTCTCACTAAAATGATGGAATTTGGTTAAAAGCATTTTTGCCTTGGGTCTTGCTCGTAAGGCTAGCTGTTTTCACTTGGTGAAGTATGTAATTTTTTCGCCGAAAAAATTGTTGATCTTTTCCAGGCTCAACCCAAGGCTTTTTTTGGGCTCGAGTGTTCCAAACGAACCATAAACTCACATCAATTGTCGTACTTCATCACCACTTTTTGAAAATCACTACAAGAAATTGCGTTTTGTATGACGCCAAGAATTTTGAAGTGTCCTAATAAACCACTTTTTAAAACATAATTTATAGAACAAAAAAAATTAAATGTCCTATATCTAAAGGCATTGTACTAACTTTATAACATGTTTCTGGGCGTCGTAACAAGTTTTTTATGACTTTTATAGATAAAAAAACGTCATATTAACTATTTTATAGGACACTATATATTCGAAAAACGGTCTTATAAAAATAAGTGTCCTATAAAATTCCTAATGCGACGCTTTCTGTAAATTTTGTTTAGGATACTTTTTAAACATTTTAGAACAAGTGTCCAATAATAGGACTAATAGGAGAACTAAACCGGGTTGCATGACTTTATCGTAATATGGTAAAGAAAAAAAATCGAAACTGTTGTGAAGATTGAGATGTATTGAGCATGAAAAGTGATCAGAAGCAGAGACGCCCTCTCCTATGAGAATCAGCGTACAATGAAAAGCTTGCAGTAGATTATGAAGTTACAACGAATCAATAGACAATAATTGCTTTGAGCTTATTGTCGACACATACAGCTCATTTTCATCGGTGTTCATGCAGCCGATTATTTTATCTTTTATTATAGTATCTTGTATATAATATCAGTAGCTTTTATCTGTGTAAGGGCGTTCGTCATCTCAGCACAATCGGAATAAATTATTCCAAAATCAAATTTCATAAAACTCGGACAATTGTCTCAGAGCGTCTTACAAACTCTAAAAGGTCCTAGTGGTTAGTTCCCTACAAAACCATGATAGAAATTATATAATTGCCATGTACACATCATAATGTCCCAACCGAGAAGCAAGACCAGTGAATATGCTGAGAACGGAAGAAGGAAAATCAACTGGATTAAGTGGTAGTCTACTATTAGAAGCAAAGAGAATGGAGGTCTGGTAATTGGTAGCATAACGGCAGCCAACGATGACGGCAACCTGGGTAAACATGATTAAAGCGATTCATGGAATGACGCGGGGAGGGGGGGGGGGGATGGATACCGGACAGAACGGTGGTGTTAATTAGGTAGACGACATAGGACCATCGAAAAGTATTGGAGCGACCATAAATTCAATCTTTAATCTCGGCATTCCCTTTGATGTTCTATGTACTAAATAGGTTGGACAGAAGCAGGTACATTCAAAGAAAAGTTCCCGAGAATCTTCGATTTGGATAGAAATTGAGGAGCCATCGTTGCTGATAGAAGAGGTATAACTGAATTGGCGAAGGGCACTAAGAGTTGGCCGTGAAGCAACTAAGTTGGAGCAAATGATAGAGATCATGGAGCCGGTTGTCATCACCGATGTGGAAGACAAATGGCTGTGGTCCCTTACACATAATGGGATCTTTTTGTCCAATCCTTGAGAACAGAAATCGAAAAACTACAGCTTGGAATTGGATTGAATAAGACCCGTATGGAACAACCTTGTCCCTGCTAAAATAAATATCTTCTTTTAAACTCTTCTAAACTGACTCCCCACCTGGAGCAGCTGCTGGGGTGGATCTCGACAACAATACGTTTTGCCCTATCTGCAGGTTCGAGGTTGAGGTGGTTCAACATATATTCCTTAGATACTCTAAGGTGAAGGTCATATGGGAAAGGGTTCAAAGATGGTGGAATTTTCCGTTTGCATCATTCAACACTTTGGAAGCGGCGTTGGACGACACCACCAGATCCTTCAATTCAAAAGCATTTCGTATGGGTGTAGAAGCAATCCTCATGATCACTTGCTACTCGTTATGGTGTTTTCGCTTCTCTGCGATAGGTCTGAGCCTAGAATTAGCGACTTGTTTGAATCCATAGTTGACAACTCTTTTAGAAGGATGATTTACAGATGTAAGGGGAGTCGTAAAAACATGGTAGAGTGGTGCATTTCCCCCTCTTCCTATCTTGGATCTTTGTAGTTTTCTTCTTCGATAGCTTATGGCATACGTTTCCAAAAAAAAATCCTCTCTCGATGGTAGAAGATTCACGGTTATTAAAAAAAAAACAGTGTAAAAATGGGCGTGTAATAAAGCCATTTCTGTAGTAGTGATATCCTTGAATTAGACATAGACAGAGTTAGCATTGTTTTATAGAAGAAGGTGTTTCACATTAAAAACGTCCAAGGTGTGATCGAATAACGATCGAGAGTTGGAGGCGGTAATTTATAAGTCTTTGGGTCCTTCTCCATGATCTCCAAGGGGTCAATTTTTCGAGCACATGTTTGTTGTATTTGTGTGCTAGAAACCATCCTTAATGTTGTTGCTGCCCTAAGCATGTTTTGGGATATTGGCAATATTTTCTATATTTAAACAAATATCTCGTTGTACCCTCCCTTTCAGTAGGAAAAAGCATAAGAAACTATAAATGAAAACATAATTTAGGTTTCTTATTTTCTTTGATTTTTTTTCTTGTTTGCATTAAACCTAACAAACGTATTTTCAATATATATGATACCAATGCTTCATACAAGCGAGAGTCAAAATCGAACTTTTTCAATTCAAACCTTTTAATGTTAAATTATTTAAACTCCAAAACATACATGAATTTGTATAAACAATAAAGTTTTACAAAATAAACATCATAACATTATTGCGTTGAATAATGATTTATTTGATGGATAAGCTTCATGCATGAGGACCATTGTGTTGGGTAGAAGCTGTAACAGGTTGGAAGACAAAACCATGTGATGTTGCATTTTCTATACACCACACATCACCATCTCTCATATACTTCTCCTTATATCAGTTTGTTATATAAACCATTCCATATGCATAGTATAACCACAACACCCTCTGAGATCCATCACAACACCAATAACTAGTTTGAGCATTTTCTTCCTTCATCGGCCTTTAGAACGCAAGAGCCTCCGGTCCCCTTGGAAAAGGGGGCATTTGTTGAAAGTCTAAACTAAATTAGTTTGGTTTAAATTATGTAATTATTAGAAAGTCAAAGGGTCAAGTATGTAACTAGGAAAAACCCAATTAAGGGTGTGTCGGTTAGGCATCAAACGGTGCATATAGGTGTCTGTTAAATTAGAAGGAACAATTGAAGCATCATGTTGCTTCATAGGTGTCGGTTCATGAGTATAAATACCCATGAATAGTCTGTAAACATTGTTGAATATTCTATCAATAATATATCATTAGTTTTCAACCAAAATACCTGTGAAGAGAGTCTGATTCCCACAGCATTATTATGCCTCAGATCATTCAAGCAAAACAAATTCTCCGACGATCGTTATCAAATGGAAGCAACAATACATACATGGCCATCCCAAAAGGTTATTTTGCCGTAAATGTTGACCAACAGAAGAAGAGATTTGTGGTTCCACTATCAATATTGAGCCAACCTGCATACAATGGGTGGCCCCACAATTCCATGCAACAAAGACATATACATGGCAGTTTTAATTTTCTACCATGGTTTTCGTAAAGAACTAACCACTATGACCCTTTTGAGTTTGTAAGACGTACGGAGACAATTGTCCTAGTTTTATGAAATCTGATTTTGGAATTTTTTATTCGATTTGTGCTATGAGCAAAGACATAAATGACAAATTGATTTCACCATCCACTAGTTTTTTATGGAGGTCTTTTCTCCCAATGACGAATGCCCTTACAGATAAATGAATCTCATACATAACCACTTGCAATGAATTAAACAATTGGCTATACGAGATCAAACCATGAACAATCATGTCTCGACAAAAGACTCACAACATGTAGATTTTTGTTCTCATATTGAATTCATATGTATTGTCGAAGTAAATATGCCACGAGAACAATTACAAACAGCTTTCTGAGCTGAATGGGCAATATAAACGTTACGTGCCACAGAAGAACGTGGGTTTTGAGCAAAGAAATATTTATATTCTGATTTAGGGAAGCCAAGGGGGCCGGCTCTATTGATGACTGATTCAATGTTGATTAAATTACGTAACTGATATGGAGTTAACTGTCTTTTATTTCTATCTTTAATAATTTATGGTGCTAACTTTGGGATGTTATTTCAGTTTCCTATTTCTTAAACATGTTCTTTTGTAAGCCTTTTTATAGGGCATTTGTCTTGTTGAATAAAATGTGTGAATCATCTACACAACAAATACGTGTTGTTTTCACCCATAGGTTCCAATAGTTTTGTATCAGAACTTTCTTTGCGATAGGTGAACACAGCGAGTTTTCTAACTAACTCAAAGTACCAGGTGAGGTCCCAGGAGAGTCAAACATAGAGAGTAGCTACCTGTGAGAAAGTTCCATCCATGGCAGGCAATGGTACAAACCCTTCTACTCAACCCTTAATTCCAATTTTTAAGGAGAAAAATATCATCTTTGGAGTCTAAAAATGAAAACCATGTTCAAGTCCAATGAGTTATGGGATTTAGTAGAGTCAGGGTATGAAGAGTCGAACCCGGCAACGGCCGGACATGATCAACAGTTGCAAGAGACTCGAAAGAAGGATGCAAAGGCACTATTCTTCATCCAATCTGCACTAGATGACGATATTTTTACTCGAATTGCAGCAATGACCACCTCTTATCAAGCTTTCCCAAAACAAGAGTATTTGGGAGATAAGAAGGTAATTACTGTTAAATTACAAATCATTCATTGTGATTTTGAAACTCTTGATATGAAAGATAAGGAGTCTGTGCAAGATTTCTTATCTAGGGTGTCGGGCATTGTCAACCAAATGAAGTCTTGGGGTGAAAATGTTACCAATGAAACTACGGTGAGTAAGGTATTAAGAAGTTTAACCCGAAATTTTGATCATGTTGTTGCTTCCATTGAAGAGTCAAAAGACTTTACATTTGATGAATTAATGAGTTCTTTGATAGCCCAAGAAGGGAGAATTGGGAAACGTAATGGAAAACCAGAAAAGGCATTTCAAGTGAAGGGGAGCACTTTTTAAGGGAAAGTCAACATCTTTTGGATGTCGTGGACAAGGTAGAGGAGGTTACCAAGGTCGATGTCTTGGTCGTGGTAGAGGATGAAGCCAATTCGTAGATGAGCAACGATATTATGAAGCATGGACTGGTCGGAAGCCACGATTAAGCATAAATCATACTCCTTATGAAACATGGATGGGTCGGAAGCCACGAGTAAGCCACTTACTCTTTGGTTGTATAGCCTATGCTTTGTCAACTCTCCATCACATACCAAACTAGATGAAAAATCGCAAAAATGCATCTTTGTTGGCTATAGCTCGTAGGTTATATAATCTTGTGAGTGGCAAGGTAATAATCGGTAGGGATATTAAGTTCAATGAACAAGAAACTTGGATCTGTAAAAAATCCAGAACCAGTAGCTATCGAGATCGCATATGATGTGGTGGATCCTCGTGAACTAGCTAGTTCTGCATCTCCGTGTAGCAGCAGCCCTCCTTCATCCCCAAACAGTAATAACAACAACCCTCCTTCCTCTCCAAATAGTAACGACATCAACTCATCTTCGTTCGCATATGATCATACTCCAAATAAATTCATATCATTAGTGAATATATACTCCTCGTGTAGTTTTGCTTGTTTCGGACCCTATGTACTTTGATGAAGTTGTTGAAAGAAAGATGTGGCAAAAGTCTATGAACGAGGAGACGTCTGTAACTCGTAAAAATAACACATGGCAATTGGTTGATCTTCCGGAAGGGAAGAATGTTATTGATATGAAATGGGTGTATCGCACTAAATATCGTTTTTATGGAACTATTGAGAAGCATAAGGCTCGTTTAGTAGCCAAAGGGTATGCGCAGGAGGAAGGTGTTGATTTTGGTGAGACTTTTTCAGCAGTTGCTCGTTTTGAGACAGTGAGAACTTTTCTTGCTCTAGCTGCATAATTGCAATGGCCGGTGTATCAACTCGATGTCAAATCCTCATTTTTGAATGGAGTGTGATCCCAGAACAAGTAATCAACACACTAAATGAATCAAGGATGTCATCCCTCTATTAATCTCAAAATGATGAATTACAATCTAGAGAGTGTTTGGATATGAGGTACTTGGAATGACATTATAAAATTACATAACAAAATTCCTATTTATACTAGGAAACATAGAAAGTACAGTTAGGCCCCTCAACTTGATACAACTTATAATATTTGGCACTAACAATCTCGCCCTTTTTATCAAAAGTTGAGGCAGCAATTAGGCATGGTCTAAAGCAACATATTTCTTCTTGATCCCGAAAATGATCTCAAATCGCCTCAGTGCATTCCGGTATTCTTTTATATTAATGATGGCTTCCAGGGCTCGTTCAATCAGCTTCTTCTCCTTGGGCTTCAACTTGACATGATCATCTGTTGGTCCCGAAGGCCTATACAAGTTTGTAGAAGGGGGGGGGGGGGGTTGAATACAAACACACAGATTTTACTTTTCTAAATTGTTTATTGATAAATCATTAACAATTTACAGCTTGTTGCGGAAACAAGATTAAGGATAAACCTAAATCTAAACAAGTTGGAACACTAAGGTTTCTTGCACTAAGAAAGATAAGGAGATTACTAATAAAATCCTATCTTGAGAGAGATTTGAACTTGTCCAGAGTTAGCAAGTTACTTCAAAAGAAGTGAGTTCATCTCTTTATATACTGCATGCATTTAATGCAAGTCAGTATACACTTTACACGTGTCATCAGCTGGTTGGTTGCATGTCATTGACCTTGGTTGACAACCTTAATAGCCGTAAGGATGAACAGTGTAGTATCAGAGTGGTTGTACAATTTCAGATATTCGGAGGTTCTTTTCTGACATTTCGTACGGAGGCGTGCAAGGGTGGTTAAGACAAAAGTACTTTGTACGGAGGACTTCATGATCAGCTTTCGTTGATTCAGCGATTATCATTTACTATTCAGCAGATGATAAAGTTCAGCGATAGTGAAAGTCTTGTACTTGATACTTCACGTTGAGTGGACAAATCTGAGTCTTCGATGATCCGCATCAGTTCATTAGGAGACTTGTCGCTGGTTCTTGAGCTTGATCTTCGACTTCAGCGTAGAACCTTTGTTGACGTGAAACTTGTCTTCAGGGATCATAAGTAAACAACTAACTTATCAGCGATCATCATAATGACTGAATAGACTCAGAGCATTTATGGTGAACAGTGTTCGCTGAATGTTTAATCTAAAAAGCGAGAGTTCCTATCAGCGGTACTGGAAGATCTTAGTACTTATCAGCGATAGTGAAACTCTGATACATATTGTTTACTTACAATTTTCACTAAGTATAAGAGAGGGTCATTATCAAATCACTGAGGGTTTGGATCAACAATCTCCCCCTATTTGATTATGACATAGCAACAGAGAAAATTGCTATTTAATGAAAACATAAGGATAAAAAGAACTCATAAAATATTTGTCCCTTTTACTGTTTTCTGGGATCTTTTCAGTACTGATGGAGTAAAGTACATTCGCTGAAATCTTTCTTTAAAATCTTGAATCAGGTTACAATGAAGAACAGAAAGATTACAAGTACAAGCGAAATAATTTACAAGTACAGAAGGATAACTGATACAATAGAAAAAAAAGATTATATCAGCTTTCAAAAGGTTCTTCCTTAATGAGAAGTTCATCAAGGGTCGTCTTTTCAGTGGGGATCATCCAGTCAGGAACCGTTACGCCTTGTTTTCTTTTGTTCAGCGCTTCTTTAAAGATCAAGGGTTTTAGGTGGCGTGCCTGAATGTCTTTTCTGAAGTCACACCAGTAGATAAGATCTCTGAGCTGTTCGATTGGAGTTATTGGAAGCTCAGCGATCCGTTGAAAGCATTTACGTCCTTCGTAGTCAAGAAAGAATATTCCATAAGGATTACTGATGACTTTACCAGGGACGAAAAGTTCACATGGTGGCAAAGAAATGTCAAGGGCAGATAGATCAGGGTCAGGACCAAGCACTTCAGCACGAGAGAAACCAATTCCAGTTTCATTTCGTATGACAGGACCTGAGTTTGAATCTTGACGTTTCTTCTTTGGAGAGCCCCTTTTTCTTTTCAGCTTTAGATCAGGAAGAGGAGGAATATCCACACAAGAAGATATCAAATCGATCTGTCTGTTTATCAGCTTTTCGAAATGATTCTTGTACTTAGATTGTGACGATTGGATAGCTAACCTCATCTCCAGCCATTCAGAGAGACCATACCTTTTTACAGTGTCAGCGCGAAAGGATTCAGTTTGGCCATCTTCTCTGAAAAGTTTGATGTCAACAATAGGTACTCCGATAGATGTTCTTCCAGAGATGAATACCTTGTTGATCTTCGCTGGACGATATCTGAAGTGAATTTTCTCTTTACACCAGATCAGGGTGGTCTGAGAAACTTCAGTTTTCTTTTCCACGATCTTCTGGGCTTCTTCCCAAAGTTTTCGTTGGACTTGAATGGGAACATGCTTCAGCTTTGGGTCTTTGACAGATTCTTGAGTAAGCTTGATGGCGTATTCTCTGTCTTTCTCTTCAGCTTCCTTTCTATCAGCGATGAGGCGTTCAGCTCTGAGGTGTTCCTTGTATTCAGCTTTTGAAATTCTGAACTTAGGAGGAACTGAAGGCAGTTGATCACGCCTTAGAATGATTCGCTGATCCTCGAATCGCTTTATCATTTCTTCTCTTTTCTTCTGTTCTTCTTTTCTTAGCTTTTGAGGAGCCAAGGAAGGTCTGTTTCTGTGAGAGAGAGTTTGTTCTTCAGGTTCATCAGTCTCAGAGATCAAATCCAAGACTGGGATTATTTCTTCAGCGGCAGCTGGAATTATTGGTGAAGTCGCAATTGTGGAGCCTTCAGCGATATCCTCAAACAGGGGAGAGGACTAGCTGAAACGCAACGATCTTACAAATAAGAACTGGGTAGAAGAACATGGGTAGAAAAGATAGAAAAAGATTGTGGATGCGTAGAGAGGTTGTTGAGTAGAGAACTGATTGTGTATTGAGATGTTCAGGGAAGGAATATAAGTAAAGTTTAGTGTACCTGACAAACCGGCTTTTCAAGCAAGATCGCCAGATTTTCAAATTCAGCGAGGCCTTTGCCTTTGCTTTTCTCAGCGCCAGAGGCTGAGGGCTTTGTCTTTGTCTTCTCCCCTGAAGGTTCTTTTATTGAGATTCCCTTAAGAGCTTTGATCCTTGGGGCAGGTTTGACGATAAAGAAATCATCGTCATCTTCATCATCATCATCATCCTTTCTTGGAGAGAAGGATGGTTCATCTTCAGGGATGTCGATGTCTTCATCTTCTTCTGCTTCGGATTCCTCAGCATCTTCTTCGAGTTGCTCCCCCTCAGATACAGAGGCAAGCTTCTCGGTTCCCTCAGGGTTTTCATCTCCCTGAGGTCCAGCGGTTAGATCTTCATTCCTCTCTCCCCTGATTGATTCATCATGGGAAAGGTCTTCAGCGCTTTTGTTTAGATCTTCAGCGCTTTTCTCCCCTTCTTTCTCATGATTGGGGGAGGAATGAGTAGACTCAGCATTGGTGTTATCTCTGTCTTCTGGGCCAGAGATTTTCACACAACCTTCAAGCTTTGCTTTTCTGTCTTCTAGGCCAGAAATAGCAGGCGTGATTTTCTTCAGCTCTGTGCGATCCGCCGCTGTGAAAGATTCCAAAATAGGGGCAGGGGCAGGAGCTGGATTATTTGCCTTGATGACCAGCGTCTCGATCATCGTCTTCATAGAACTAACGTCGGTCTTTACAGAGCCTAAGTCAGTCTTGACCGCTGACATATCACCCTCGAGTTTTCCAACCGATGTCTTCAGCGTTGTTACTTCGCTGGACACGGTCGAAACTGAGCTTTTGAGGCTGGTGTAGTCAGTGTAGATGTCAGAGAGCACCTTGGCAAAATCGGCGAGAGTCTTATCAAGTCCCTTGATGTCTTCAGTAGAAGCTTTCTTCTCCACCACCGTCGTCAGTTTTGTCAAATTTTCTCCAGCGTTTGTTACAGCTGTAGAATTGTTGGAGAGTGTGGTGGTGAGACTGGTCAGCTTTGTTTCCACGGACTTTAGAGAAGCATTGATGTCTCCCAAATTAGGACCTGTAATATATAAGTACTTGTGAACAAATGAAAGCTCAGAAGTTTCAGGTATAGTTACAGTGTTTAAGGTGGGATTTGTACCTGCAGGAGGATTGATGAACTCGTCAAAGTTGCAAGTTCCTGAATAATGTTCCATATCCTCTTCGAAAGTACGGTGAGGTATGGTGATCTCTGCAGGTCCTTTCTTCATCATTTGTTGAGAAGCATTAGCGGTGGCCTCTGGAATGATGGCATCTCCAGTGTTAGCTGGAGGAGTGTCCAAAGAAGTGGAGGGAGGAGCAAAGGATAAGATTGGGATTCGGGTTCTGAGTTCAGCGTTGGAATCACTGACAATCACTTCATCAGTCTTTTGAGAGACTAAGGGAGGTTGGGTAGTTTCCAAGTTTCTAACCTCAGCGTTTAGAGACGCTGAAGTCTGGATTGGAGGGATGGCTTGCACGGGTGTGGCAGAGCGTACCACGGAACTTTCCTTCAGCTCGTCAGAATGAGCTGAGGAGTCTTCAGCATGGAATTGCTGGGGTTGCTCCTTGGTTTTCTTGATCCTTTTGGAATCAAGTTGGGTGTGAGAGGGTTTCCTTTTCTTAGAAGGAGAGGATTTTGTGGTCGGGGTATCAGCGATGGGTATTGTCGCTGAAGGAGCCACATAAAGCGGAGAATTTAGAAGAGTGAGAAGAGTAGAGAGACGTACCTCATTGGCGATAGGCTTGAAGTCGAGAACTTTAGGGCCAATCTGGGAAAGTTTCAGATCACCCTCTTCAGGATAGCTGTCCTTTAGGCCATATTGAAAGATGGCGCTGATGAATCGTGGGTAAGGAACCCATGCTGGTCTGTCAGCGGAAGAATCGACACGTTGAATCAGGTCATCATAAATAATGGAGGCCCAGTCAATGTTTAGACCTTTCAGCAGTGCGTATCCCATGGACTGCTGAGGTTGGGCGGCTTGATCAGAAGAGCCGGACTTCGCTGTCATGCAGCTGATCAGGTGTGCGAAGATGAAGTTCATCTCGCTAGGCATCTTGGATTTCTTTATCAGCGTCAGTTTCTTCTCAGGCTTCTTGACCCTTCCAATATCCCAGATATAACCCATTGCGTCAAGGAAAGCAATGATTTCTTCTTTGTCAGCGTGCCTCTTGTGGTCAGGGAATGGAACGAAGGGTTTTTCTTTGGTAGCATTTGGGAAGTTCAGGGCTTTTCGGATTATGGCAGGGGTTATCTTGATGGTGCCATACTCAGTATCGCTGAGTATGCAGTCGATGGTTTTGGATGCATCTTTGGCAGAGGGTAGCTCAGTGTGTCTGGCAGAGTACTAGAACTGGGATAAGAGCCGCTGACTGGCAGGAGGTGTTATGGTCAGGGCTGTGTAGATAGGGCTGTTCTTCAGAAAACTCACAGCATCGTCCAAATGTGATACTTGCTTCCGAGGAGGAAACTCGAGAAGAGCTGAGAGATTGTTGTCCTTGGTCCAATCTAGTTGATCCAGCTCGAACTTAACCTGAGGGGCTTTGACGATGTCCACTTCCTCAGAGTCAGTGGAGATGGACTCAGCGGTGACATTGATTTTTGAAGATGCCATTTCTCTGTATTATCAGTTCAACCAAAGATGTTAACAAATAAGAATTGTCTTAGTATGGAAAGAATTTCCATTAAGATTTTTCGAATTTTGTCCATTTCATTCAGACATAAATGTCTTAATGAAGATTAGGGTTTTTCTTGATTTTTAAAAAATGAAATGTAAAACCCATAAAGTCTTGTATTCCAGTTTCTGAAAGAAAATTGGATATGAATGAAGAACAAGTTTAAGATTTTAGATTTAAACCTGAAGAACAACCATGAAATGGCTGTGTTCATAAAACCATGAAAGAAATGATTTTATTTTACAAAGTTCTTTTGTTTGATCTTGTTAAAACAATGAGAAGATCGAAAACAAGTTATACGCATTTGATAAAAGATAAGAACATATTAACCTTGAAGTTTTGATGAAGAAGATGATGAACAGTTCTTGAGGTTTTTGAGAGCACAAATGCAACAGAGGATTCTTTTCTTGCGGAGAAAGATTGTTCGCGTAAAAGACAAATATAAACCAAGAGTTGTTTATATAGGGATTTTTAGAGAGAGAAAACCTTGAGCGGGAAAAGGTTTTCATCATGACACGGACACGTGTTTGCATTTGATTGGAAGTTTGAACGAAACGTGCAAACGTGTGTCAGAAAGAAATCGTGCCTGGTGTTATCCGTTGCAATGATGTCACAACTGTCCTTTCACATTCTTTTAGGATGTCTCTGAGGTTTTGAAAGCTCAGGGACTCTTTTGAAAAACATGAAGCACTGAATAGAAAATATCAGTGAAGGTTTAAAGAACTTTCAAAATATCGCTGTTAAGGAAGAGATATTCAGCGATGCAATTTATTTTGAAATCTTGCATTTACATGCGATTGTTAGAGAGAGAAAACATACCTGGATATCAGTTTAACCAAGTTTATTCAGAGAGAAGATGATGAAATGGATTATACAAGTTGATTTTATCCCGAAGGCTATACAAGATTGTATAAACGTATCGCTGATCAAATGTGAACCGCTGAAGATTTTACCCTTCAAAGTTCAGCATTCCAAGCTCGCTGATGAGAAAGTTGAATCTTGTATCATCAAGAGGTTTGGTAAACAAATCAGCTAACTGATAATCAGTTGGGATAAAATGAAGTTCTATATCACCATTCATCACATGATCTCTGATAAAATGATATATGATTTCTATGTGTTTTGTCTTTGAGTGTAGCACTGGATTGTTTGCTATAGCGATGGCACTTGTGCTGTCGCAATAGATTGGAATTTTGGAGAGCTGAAGATCATAGTCTAGTAGCTGATTTCTCATCCACAAGACCTGAGAACAACAGCTTCCAGCGGCTACATATTCAGCTTCAGCTGTGGAAGTGGACACTGAGTTTTGCTTCTTACTTGTCCAACTTACCAGCTTTCCACCCAGGAGCTGACATCCTCCTGTGGTGCTTTTCCTATCCATTTTGCAACCTGCAAAATCACTGTCTGAATAGGCGGTTAGATCGAATCCTGAGTCTTTAGGATACCAAAGGCCTAGATTCGCCGTACCCTTAAGATATCGAAAGATTCGCTTTACAGCTTTCATATGGGATATCTTAGGTTCAGCTTGATATCGTGCGCACAGACATGTGGCGAACATAATATCGGGTCGGCTAGCTGTAAGATACAATAGTGAGCCGATCATCCCACGGTACAGCGTGACATTGACAGGAACACCCTTTGTGTCCTTGTCAAGTGTCAGCGGTGGTGCCATAGGGGTTTTCATAGCTGAACTTTCAGTTAAGTCGAATTTCTTCAGCATATCTTTAACATATTTTCCCTGATTTATAAAAGTTCCTTTTTCAGTTTGCTTAATCTGAAGACCAAGGAAATATGTTAGTTCACCCATCATGCTCATTTTATACTCATCTTTCATTCTATCAGCGAAACGAGTACAAAGCTCAGGGTTAGTAGAACCAAATATAATGTCATCAACATATATTTGAACTAAAATGATATGACCTTTCACTTTTCTAAAAAATAAAGTTTTGTCAATCTTTCCTCTCTCAAATTTTTCAATATGGAGATAAGTAGAGAGAGTATCATACCATGCACGAGGAGCTTGCTTTAAGCTATAAAGTGTCTTGTCCAGTTTATAAACGTAACCTGGACGCTTAGGATCTGAGAATCCTGGAGGTTGTTCCACATACACTTCTTCATTCAGCTTTCCATTTAGAAATGCTGACTTAACATCCATCTGATATACAGTGAAGTTTTTGTGTACAGCATATGCTAAGAAAAGACGAATAGATTCAAGTCTTGCTACTGGAGCAAAAGTTTCGTCGTAATCTATGCCTTCCTCTTGCCTGTATCCCTAAGCAACAAGACGAGCTTTGTTGCGAGTTACAGTACCATGTTCGTCCAACTTGTTTCGATAGACCCATTTAGTGCCTATCACCGTTTTGTCAGTTGGTCTCCGAACAAGTTTCCAAACTTTGTTTCTTTCGAATTCAGTCAGCTCTTCTTGCATAGCGCTGACCCAGTTTGGATCTCTGAGGGCATCATCTATTTTATTTGGTTCAGTTAGAGAAATAAAGTTAACAAATAAACAAATATTACCTGCACTTCTACGAGTCTGAATAACAGCGTTGGGATCACCAAGAATTTGATCGATTGGGTGATTTACAGTCCATCGCTGAGCCGGAGCATTCGTCGCTGACTCAGTCTGAACTGGAGAAACTGAAGATGAGGCTTTAGCTACTTCTGGATTATCAGCTAAGA
Source organism: Saussurea involucrata (assembly GCA_033807775.1). Taxonomy (NCBI): domain Eukaryota; kingdom Viridiplantae; phylum Streptophyta; class Magnoliopsida; order Asterales; family Asteraceae; genus Saussurea; species Saussurea involucrata. The sequence continues at coordinate 133,034,599 of CM066315.1, forward strand.
GAGGAATGTTTGCATTTGTCACTTCATTCACTGATTGCTGAGAAATAGACGGAATATCTGAGGCATTTGGATCAACTGCAGGTATAGTGTTTATAGGAACAGCTGAGACCCATGATGTTTCAGCTTCACTGTTCTGCATGTTTGGAATGATAGTGGGACTATCATCTTCTACTGGATGAGCATGAGTGGGAACTTCTTCTGAATCACCAAGATGAGAAAACATCCATTGATTCAGTTCTTCAGTATCAGCGTTCGGTTTAGAGTTCGCTGAACGGGATTCGTCAAACGTGACGTGAATAGTTTCTTCTACAGTTTGTCTTCTACGGTTGAAGACTCTGAAGGCTTTGGAGACTGAGGAGTATCCAAGAAAGATTCCATCATCAGCCTTAGGATCAAACTTTCCAAGGGCATCTCTGTTGTTCAGTATGAAACACTGACATCCAAAGATGTGAAGAAAGCTGATTGAAGGCTTTCTCCCATGAAAAAGTTCATAGGCTGTCTTTTTGAATCTTTTAACTATCAGCGACCTGTTTTGCGTAAAACAAGCAGTGTTGACAGCTTCTGCCCAAAACTGAGTAGGCAGGTGAGAATCGCTGAGCATTGAACGTGCAACTTCAATAATTGTTCTATTTCTTCTTTCAGCGACTCCATTTTGTTGCGGTGTTCTTACTGACGAAAAGTTGTGAGAAATACCCTTACTCTCAAGGAAGGAATCAAGAGAACTGTTTTTGAATTCAGTTCCATGATCACTCCTTATTGAGCGAACAATCATATTGTTCAGAGTTTCCATCTTCCGAACAAAGGTGATGAGTTCTTCAGGGGTGTCACTCTTAGAACGAAGAAACATTACCCATGTGTAACGAGAGAATTCATCAACTATGACCAGCGTATATTTCTTTCCAGCGTTGGATTGTTTGTTAACGGGGCCAAACAAATCCATATGGAGTAGTTGTAGAGGAGATGACACTGAGGAGACTTGCTTTGACTTGAAGCTTGTCTTGGTCTGCTTCCCTTTTTCACACGCTGAACATAAACACTCTTTGGCGTATGAATGCTGAGGTAGACCAGTGACAAACTCTTTGGAGGAAAGAGTATTCAGTGTCTTGAAATTTAGATGTCAGAGCCTCTTGTGCCATAGCCAGTTGACATCAGAAGATGCCTTTGAGAAGAAACAGGAGTTCTCAGTGGTTGTTGAGTCCATGTTTATTACATAAACATTTTCCAAACGATAACTGCTGAGAGCTATCTTCTCCTTTTTGTCAGAGACAAAGCAGGATTCCTTAGTGAAAATCACTTTGTTATTCATGTCGCAAAGCTGACTGATGCTCAGAAGATTATGCTTCAGCCCTTCAACATATGCGACTCTTCTGAAGGAGGTTGTACCATTTGAAAGTACACCATACCCTCGGGTGTATCCTTTTCCATTTCCACCGAAAGTCACAGAGGGACCCTTCTCTTCCTTGTATTCAGCGACCAGGCTTTTCTTTCCAGTCATGTGTCTAGAGCATCCGCTATCGAGATACCAGATACCCTTCTTAACCTGCAATACAAAGGAAGAGTAGTTTTTCTTAGGTACCCACTTAACCATGTATACACGTTTGTCAGTGGAAGTAGTTGGAATGGAAGGTTCAGCGGTCTTCGCAGCATTTGAAGATTCAGCTTTGTCTTTCTTCACTTTGGTTAATTTCTTAACCTCAGTGGTAGGAGTCACCTTGACCTGATTTTTACTAGGGTTGGTCTTCTTTGCCTTGGGGGCAATCTTCACCTTAGCTATCTTTTCAGCTTTGGTGGCTGTGGGGCACTTACTAGCAATATGATCGGTAAGTCCACAGTGATAACATTTCCTATAACTAAAAGTAGTTCTAGGACCACTTGTATGCTGGGATTTTAATTTTGAATTAGAAGTGCCAGCACCAAGTAAACTATTGGCTATAGAAATGGGACGAACATTCAGTTCTTCAGATTTCTTACCAAGGATATCCACTCTGAGTCTAGGAGTAGATCGCTGAATAGATCCAGAGATCAGCTTTCTAGATCCAGAGGAGTAGGTCACTGAGGCTTTAGAAGCATTCAGCTTTGGTACTAAGGTACCCTTCTGAGGATTTTGGTACTAAGAAGAGTGTCATCCTATTTTTCCACAAGTTGAAGTTGTCTCTGGAAAATCTAGGGGGTTTTGCAAGAGAACCATTGTCTATATAATTTGTGTTTGTGTGGGAGGCCATTTTCAGATAATAGCAAGGAAGAGAAATATCTTAGATTAGATCTTGTTTATGAGATTAAAGAAATCTGCTCTGATACCACTTGTTGGTCCCGAAGGCCTATACAAGTTTGTAGAAGGGGGGGGGGGGGGGGTTGAATACAAACACACAGATTTTACTTTTCTAAATTGTTTATTGATAAATCATTAACAATTTACAGCTTGTTGCGGAAACAAGATTAAGGATAAACCTAAATCTAAACAAGTTGGAACACTAAGGTTTCTTGCACTAAGAAAGATAAGGAGATTACTAATAAAATCCTATCTTGAGAGAGATTTGAACTTGTCCAGAGTTAGCAAGTTACTTCAAAAAAAGTGAGTTCATCTCTTTATATACTGCATGCATTTAATGCAAGTCAGTATACATTTTACACGTGTCATCAGCTGGTTGGTTGCATGTCATTGACCTTGGTTGACAACCTTAATAGCCGTAAGGATGAACAGTGTAGTATCAGAGTGGTTGTACAATTTCAGATATTCGGAGGTTCTTTTCTGACATTTCGTACGGAGGCGTGCAAGGGTGGTTAAGACAAAAGTACTTTGTACGGAGGACTTCATGATCAGCTTTCGTTGATTCAGCGATTATCATTTACTATCAGCAGATGATAAAGTTCAGCGATAGTGAAAGTCTTGTACTTGATACTTCACGTTGAGTGGACAAATCTGAGTCTTCGCTGATCCGTATCAGTTCATTAGGAGACTTGTCGCTGGTTCTTGAGCTTGATCTTCGACTTCATCGTAGAACCTTTGTTGACGTGAAACTTGTCTTCAGGGATCATAAGTAAACAACTAACTTATCAGCGATCATCATAATGACTGAACAGACTCAGAGCATTTATGGTGAACAGTGTTCGCTGAATGTTTAATCTAAAAAGCGAGAGTTCCTATCAGCGGTACTGGAAGATCTTAGTACTTATCAGCGATAGTGAAACTCTGATACATATTGTTTACTTACAATTTTCACTAAGTATAAGGGAGGGTCATTATCAAATCACTGAGGGTTTGGATCAACATCATCTTTATCAAGTCTGAGTTTGCTATCAAGCTGAATCTGAATAAGCTTGAAGGTCCCGTCACAGTATCTGTTTACTTCAACAAACCTTATGAATCTTTTCTTCTTCTGCTCATTGAAGTACACAACTCCAAACTCTGGTTTCTCAAGAACAGTGTAGACCGGGATACCTTGAATGTCGGACAATCTTTTGTTTGTCTTCCGAAGATTAACTCTTGTTTGACAAGCTTCAAGTGCCACTTGAAACTTGGTAAGATAAGAAAATTTCACCATATTTTTCATAAAGCGCTTAACTGACTGGAAGGCTTCAGACCACTCCTTCTACTTATCTGGAGTACGGGCAAGTATGTCATAAAGGCTTAGTAGGTCATCAATGTTCAGACTTTTGTAGTCAGCTTCTATGAAGAACCATTCCTTATCATCAGTCTTATAAACGGTGAATTATGGATACCATACATTCAGCAGCTTTGTCGATTCAATCTTCTTGATCTTCACAATTCTCTTATCAGATATGACTGAGTCAATCTTCAGATCTTTGTTCTTCATAACATGTAGGAATCTGGTCTTATGCATGGAAGGCCCTTTTCAATGCCATACAAATTCACCAAATCTATCCTTTGTACAGTTTTTACAAACAAATCTCTTCTGATATCTTCTTGAAACGGAGTTAAGATTCTTACCCTGTGCTCTCTTCCAGTGAAATTTGGTTCATCGTCAATCAGACTTTGATAATATCTGATTTCAGCTTCTGAGACGGGGTCTTTAATCTTGCCATCCGGAATAAACGAGATATTAAGTTCAGGAATAACTAACATGGGATCATTTTGTTGTTGTTGCGCTTGATTATTGTCATCATCAGAATTCGAATATTCAATTTATGCAGCTCCAGTAGCACCGAAAATATCATCTAACTCTTCCTTGATCTTAGAGTTAGTTCTGTCTGGCTCCTCCTCTGAGTCAATGTATACTATATCTTGAAGCATATCATCAACCATCCTTTTTCTTCGCTTCTATTGTCACCATCTTGAGGCTTTTAAAACCTAAGATTGACATCATCTAGAACTTCCTCCTCTTGGACAGTATCACCAACATGTCCTTCATGTACATCAGTTACCATCTTATCCGAACCACCAGCAGTAGCAACTTCAGCATCAACAGTCAAATCAACCCTGGCTCTCTTCTCCCCCTCATGGTGATCAGGATCATCCTGATCATCATGTTTTCTCTGGTGTGCACTCTTTTGGTTGGGAGCCGCAGGTTTGTTCTAAAATAGTAATTCTATTAGATAAGGCTTTAAAGCCAGAGGTCATGGCTTGGGTCATTTCTTGGTTGGACTGCTGTAGGGATTGGAAATCAGAGCTTGTGGGTAAACGGGTTTGGATTTCAGTTTGTATCCTAAGGATCCCTACATGTTCAACTTCCTCATCATCGTTCTGATCACCCTAAGCCAATAACTAAGGTAAAAGTCTGGATTTGAGTTCATATATAGGTAAGGTTTGTTCAGGTTGGGTAGGAGGGGGCTTTGATTTGGGTTGAGCTTCAAGTGAAGGAGTTGATTGGATAGATGGAGTTTCCATGATAGCTTTACCCTTCACTGCTCTACTAACCTCTACAGATAACTGACTCACAATCTGTTGCATTTCCTTGGTCTGATTCTTGTAAGACACGTTCAGCGAATCTAAGGCAGCATGCAGAAAATCCAAAGTTATGTAGTGAGGAGGCGGGCCTAGCATTCCAAGTAATTGTGTAGCAAGATTGGGTCTAACACTCGGACCACTTAGGTTTCCGATTGACATGATGGTTGAAGCAACCGCATGGCATGTGCTCAATGTTGGCATAGTGTTAGCATTGACAGGACTTCCACCCTGTCCTCGCGAAGCACCAACAAATGGCGGCCTCACTCTGGGTGTTCCGATTGGTGCACTAAAGCCACCAACTGATTGTGTCACTATCGGAGTAGTGATCGGAGCACGTTTCCTAGGAAATGATGTAAATCTGAAAGGCACTAACTCAATGTGCTTGGAAGTGAAGTCGATGGCCGAGGCGGGAGCCTTTCTGATTCAATACCGACATACACCGAGTGTGTCACCGATAGAGTTTGTGCTATATCCCCTGGTGAGAAGGAAACACCAGTTTGTTGAGAAACTGATAAGTGGCTGGGGCTGTGCATTGCGTAACTAGGTCCACTACGTCTTTTTCAATTTACAACGGTGACGAACGCACGTCGACAGTGGATGTGGCTACTTGGCTGGACACGGTTTGGGTAGAGTCTATCATTAATTGTTTTTCAGATTCGGTCTCACACTCAGCATATTCTTTTCTCCCCTTCTCACGACTCACATGTATTTATGTTTCGACTTGAACTCCCTCATCCATCCTTATAACTTCGATTTCGCCTACGTTCTCGATGTTCCAAGTGGAATCAACATCGGAACTTTCAACATGTGGTCTCGGGCCAACATATTTTGGGATTTTGTGAACATCGGGATCGTGGTCGGAGTCAGAATCATTGTCGGTTTTAGCATCATCATCTCCATTATATTCATCTTCTGAAGTGGAGGCAGAGATAACATAATCATCATCTTGTGCAGAATCCCAAGAGGATTCATCATCAGCAAAGGGATCTTCTTCATTAGGCATAGAAGTAGATGCATGACCAGCAGCACCCCCATCACCTATTCCCCTCACTTGGATATTTTCTCTCAACTCTTCCCGTTCAAGAACCCCATGTTCTTGAACTTGCTCTATATTTTGACCCTCACCACCTAGTTGGTTTGCACCCTAGGGAGGTCCCTCCGGATTTTGTTGGACCATGAGTGCATTCTCTATCCTATACTCAATTACTATTGGTGACTGCTGGTCAGCACAAGCCAAGACGGCTTCGGGTATTACTACAGTATGGACAAAGGTGATTGGGACATGCATCTTCAAGAAATGCATCGACTGTTTTAGACCATGTACAGCATCTGAGCGTCGGGGTATCTATTGGTTGGAATCCATAATGCTATGGATCAAGATCTGGAGGAATCTCTGATACGGTACAAATGTTCTGGCTTTTGCAGGCTTGGACTTGTCTCCAACGAGCTCTATCAGTTCGTGCCAAATCAATACGACGTAGTCTATTTTTTAGTTAAAGGCCACAACATGAAAAAGTCGCAGAGTGCCTATGTTGCACTTGTCTAGACCAGTGTGTTTAGGTGTCATGCATCGGTTCAAGATTGAGAATAAGGTATACCAGATCCTCGGTAGAAACATCATTTTAAACTTGGAGGATCAAGTCAGCACGACACCATCATCAGCTTGATACCCCAAGGATATGATATCAGCAAAAAGTTTGGCTTCAGAGATTAGGTCTTCAAAATCATTATAACTAGGCAGATCTAGGGCGTTTCAGAGTCTTTTCAAAGTAATCTTGGCGTCAAAGTAGTCAACCTTTGCAGTGAATAACTGGCTTCTATCATTCACTGGGTGGAATTGGATTGAGTTCCAGAACTGTTGTAGATAAATCACAGGTACCGTGATGGTCTTTTTCAGTGCACTACATAGAAGATGGCCTTTGAGAACTTCAAAAATGATATGGTAGTCAAGGTTGACACTCAGGTCATGAGTGTAGTTGTTGTCTGACAGTGAAAAGTGCTCGTGCATGGGTAAAAGTTCCTCATCCAAGTTCTGGGCATTCACCGAGGGATGTGAAGATCGGTGGGATGGGATGGGTGTGTTCTCATCCGAAGAATTGCCATCATTACATCTAATAGTAGTTATCTGTACAAGGTAAAATTAGCCAAATTTCCCAAAGTGACCTTTTTAAAAAATTCCAAAATTTGCCTAAGTCCTGGTTTTATCGATCACACACCACATGAAGGTATTATCGCACACCACTTGTTATCGCATGGAACATGTGCGACAAAAAGTTGTCGCACAAGACATGTGCGATAACATTGAACACAATGTCGTGCGATAATGATGAATATTTGAATACATGTACCGTGCGATAAACTTGAACACCAAAGAAAAACTAAATGTCTATGCCCAAAATTCTAAGATAAGCAAAATCATGTTTTGAAAAACATACCCTAGATGCGTTTTTTAAGTGCAGAAGCCTATATCTATCATTTTTATCACAAACACCTAACACATTGAATGATTTCAGACTAGAAGATGAACAAACTCTTAACCCTTCGACTGGAAAAACCCTAAAATCGATTTAAATGCACTAAACAAGGTTAAAACGATGAAAGATCATTGAAATACTAACCTCGAGTCGAATCTGAGTGAAATGCAATCAAGGAAACACCTTAAATCGTCGATTTGTTTTTGCAAATCAGTGAAAGGCAGAGAGGTTTTTAGGTTCGACAAAAAAAAATTAAAGTATTGAAAAACCACTCTATATAAAGGATCCTGAGGAAGATGACACGTGGCACAAGGATATTGGTCCAACGGTTGACCTACCAACGTGTCAGGACAAGGCACGATAACCCAGTGTTTTATCGTACGACACACGTGCGATAAAATTGGGTGATGTGTAATCGCACATGAGGCGTGCGATAACCACTGTTCACTTGGTTTTATCGTACAACACATGTATGATAAAAAAATGTTGTCGAGCTTTTATCGCACAACACATATGCAATAAAACTTAGTGCATGTGTTATCGTACAAGGCACGTACGAGGAAAAATGTTATCATGCACCACTATGTGCGATAACACCAACACTTAGACATTTTCAAAATATTTTTCAATAATTCCAAAAATTTATCACATTAAAAGATATCTAACTTTTAATTGATTAAGCTCTTCATGGTTTAAAAAAACAAAGGTTTTCACTCCTCCTTAAATGATGCACAGATTTGTAAAATGGTTTTCCGTCATTAAGAGTTTGTGCAAAAACAAATAAGAATACTAACCTTGTTTTCTTTAAGTGCACCTCTTATGGCATCTACACTCACACAACTTAGCAAATATGAATACTCCCCCTAGACTTATGCATATTAGAACTAATGACTCCCCCTGAAATCATGAACACGCCTCATGCAGAAACAGGTATCTTAATGAATCACATATAAAAACATGAAAAAAGAAAAACAACAAATTGAACAAACATTTGAAAAGGCAACAGAATCATAAGAACTTAAATAACATATATTGAATATATAATATGATGAAAATTTAAGTGTATCAATTTAAATAAAATATCTGGATTGAGATACAGATATTTCCACCTATTATATTATCAATATAGGAAATTTAAACTTTCATGTTCAACATGCCAAGCTTGGAAACTAAGAAATGAAAACGTTTTTCATCCAAAGCTTTTGTGAACAAATCAGCAACTTGATCTTTAATAAAATGATATCTGATATCGATGTGTTTTGTCTTGGTGTGTTGGACAGGATTAGCTGAAATGGCAATAGCGCTCTTACTGTCACAGTAGATTGGGATCTTCTCATATTTGAAGCCATAATCCACAAGTTGGGTTTTTATCCACATCACTTGTTAACAGCAACTGGCCGTAGCAACGTACTCAGCCTTCGTCGTTGATGTTGACACACAGTTCTGCTTTTTAGACGCCCAACTCACGAGCTTATCTCCCAAAAACTGTATGTGACCAGAGGTGCTTTTCCTGTCCAGCAGGCTTCCTACGTGATCAACATCTAAATACGCAGTGAGTTCATACCCTGTCCCATTGGGATACCACAAACCAAGATATGGTGTGCCTTTCAAGTAATGAAAGATTCGCTTGACGGCTCCATGGTATGATTCTTTTGGTTTAGCCTGAAATCTCGCACAAAGACATATGGCAAACATAATATTCGGTCGACTAGCAGTTAAATACATTAATGACCTGATCATACCTCTATACGCCCTTAGATCAACGTCCTTACCGTCGGGATCCAGACCGATCTTGGATCCTGGTGCTGTTGGAGTACCATCGTCGTACAGTTTTCCATCTTGAATTTCTTCAAGATATCAAACACATACTTTGACTGATTTATGATGATTCCTATTGAGAACTGTTCGACTTGTAGACCAAGTACATAATGAAGGGTTAGTCGAACCAAAAATTATATCGTCAACATAAATTTGAACGAGAAGAATATCACCTTGTTCATGTTTAGTGAAGAAGGTCGTGTCGATTTTATCTTTTTCAAATTTGGATTTAAGTAGAAAAGTGGATAGAACCTCATACCATGCTCGAGGGGCTTCCTTCAGTCCATAAAGTGCTTTGTCAAGAATGTAAATGTGGTCTGGTTTGTCTTTGTCTATAAAGCCTTCTGGTTGAGACACGTACACTTTTTCTTTCAGTACGCCGTTCAAGAATGCAGTCTTCACGTCCATTTGGTAGACGGTGAAGTTCTTTTAGGCCACGAATGCTAAAAACATATGAATTGCTTCTAATCGAGCAACCGGAGCGTACGTCTCATCGTAGTCTATACCCTCTTCTTGGCAATAACCATTTGCTACTAGTCGAGCTTTGTTCTTCACGACTATTCCGTCTTCTTCTTTCTTATTTTTCCACTTGGTGACCATGATAGTTTTCCCTTTGGGTTGAGGTACTAGTCGCCACACTTTCAATGCTTCAAACTGATTTAGCTCGTCTTGCATGGAAATTATCCAATCCGGATCCTCCAAGGCTTGTTGAATTGTGGTTGGCTCAACTTGACTCGGGAAAAGCAGGAACAGTACTTCATTAGCGGTTGTTGATCGGGTTTTCACCGGATCAGACACTTCTCCTATTACTTGATGTAAAGGATGACTATGCGTCCAACATTTCAAATGCGGATGTGGGAAAATTGTGTCTAGATTGGGGTCAACTAATGAGTTGTCTTTTTCAAGGGTAAGTTCAATTGTCAATGTTGGTTCCGGTTGAGGCGATGATTGTTTATCATTTGTGACACTTGGCACTGCCTCGGGGACTTCTTCAGTAGGTACCCCATGTGTGTTGTTAGTACTCTAGTCATTGACTTTTGAAATAGCATTGGTTGAAGAGACATTTGGAGATGAGTTATAACTTCCAAAGTACTCATCATAAAAATTCTCAAACAGTTGATCAAGTTCATTAAGATTAGAGTTAGAAGTTGAAGCTTGATCTTTATTCGATTTAGTGGAAGCTGGACGGATTTGTCGAGATGCTAAAAGTCCGATTATTTCAGGTTCTGTACTTCTTTGCACAGAAGCCATATCATCTGTCTCATCGAATTTGACATTGATGCTTTCAATCACTGTCCTTGAAGACTTGAAATAGATTCTCTATGCTTTTGAAGTGGATGATTATCCAATGAATACACCCTCGCTTGCTTTAGGACTGAGTTTGTTCAAGTTGTCCTTGTCATTCAGAACAATGCACCTGTAACCAAAAGAACGAAAGTATTTAATGTTTAGTTTTCTATTGTTGATTATCTCATATGGAGTTTTGCCAAACCTTCAGTGTATAATTGAGCGCTTTTGTGTATATCAAGCCGTTGATACTGCTTCAGCCCGCATAAACAAGGGAAGATCAGAATATGATAACATGGTTCTTGCAGCTTAAACTAGAGTACGGTTTTTTTGTTCAACAACCCCGTTCTGTTGAGGTGTTCTTGTTGTAGAATATTGATGAGATACTCCCATCGATTTCAAAAAATCATCCAGAGTTTTATTCTTGAACTTTGTCTCGTTATCTGATCCTATTGCCTGGACTGATTGTTGAAGATAAACTTGAAGCATCTTGATTAAGGAAATGATTAACTCGGGTGTTTCATCTTTGGAGCGTAGGAACTTTACCCATGTGTACCTCGAGTAATCATCAATGACCACTAACACATACCGTTTGGCGCTTATACTTTGAGTCCTCATCAGTCCACAAAGATCCATGTGCAAGATTTCCAATACCTTCTGTGTGCTTGGTTCAGGCTTCGGTGGGTGAGGAACTCTCTTCGTCTTACCCTTTTTGCAAGCGGTACATCAATTTTCTCTTTTAAACTTCAGAACAGGTAGAACTTTGACTAAATCACCCATAAGTAGCTTTTGAATGTATTTGAAGTGCAGGTGAGATAGACGTCTGTGCCATAACCAACTCAGTTCGACAGAAGCTTTAGATAACAGACAAACAATATATCAGAAAACACACAGCTGTTTGTATTCACTAATTCAACTCACAAGCTTACAACCAAACCTCAATCTTGATGAACAGGCTCAATCAAGACGACTTCTACTTCTCTATAAATAGGGTTCTAAACCTTGAGGTTAATTCTCTCTAAAACAAAACGTATTCTTAGACTCTCGTTACGAATAGCTATCTATCACAATCTATTTATACAAAATAATAACAAGATAACTATCAAAACAAAATCGATCTTCAGAATATTCTTTCACGATTATCTTCAATCATTCCATCTTTATCTCCAACATTCTCGCATTCCAAACTTATGATCACAAGCAGCATTAACATCTTTATGCACGAGCAGTATTAACTTCATTCAGCATGAGCAGTACTAATATTCTCCAGCAGCATTAATTCATTCCAGCAGCATTAACTTGACTCAGCAGTACTAACCTTGCTTCAGCAGTATTAATCTTGAAAAGCAGTACTAACTTCACTCTAGCAGTATTAATTATGCCCTGGCAGTATTAAAGTTGTTCTGGCAGTACTATCCATACTTAGCAAATCTTCAGTTCCCAACAATCTCCCCCTAACTTGACTTTTAGAAAGAGAAGTAAAGTTCTTCAGATGATGATGCTTCCAAAACTTAATCTTGAACACACAAGTCAGGATTCAATCCCAAACTTTGATTGATGATCCTTCTTACCAGGTATCTTGCCATCTTAGAATCTTTGTCACACACCAACTTAGCTTTTAGCATTCCACCCAACCTTGTCATGCTGTGCTTGTATATTTTATCCACCAAATAATACTCATGATATGCATAGTCAAGTGTTATGACATACACACCACAGTTTTCAATAAGCATCCAGTTGGTAACAGCTTGAAATTGCCTTTCTGTCAAATACTTAACTGCTTCTGTATTGAACATTAGACACAAGTATTCAAGTACCATTCTGGTGATGGACATTCCATTCTCAGTCAGCATATTTCCATACAGCTTCATTTCAACCTTGTACATCTCCTCTACGTCAGATCTAGAGCATATTCTGATAAGTCTTCCCCATGTAGAACAGACTTCAAACTTCCCATCTGCTCTTTTGATTCTAATGTACTCCTTTCTATACTCTATCAATGTGTCCCAGAAGATGATCTCAGGAGCCATAGAAGCTAATGGTTTAACTTTGATTGGACTAGTATCAACCACAGTAATATACATATCACATTGATCATTTGTTTGTGATTGTACATTGCTTGGTTGACCTGATGGAGTTGCCACTTCTTCTTCAGCAACTTTTTGATCAGCTTTCTCTTTCACAACTTCCTCCTTAGCTTCTTCTACAATGGGTTCCACCCTAGGCTTCTTTACAACTTTCTTCTTTGAAGCTATAGACTTTGTTCTTGGTCTTTTGTTTGACACCATCTTGGTTCTTTTGAGTGATTTAACAGCTTCAGGAATGGTTTCAGCTGTTTCCTTTGTTTCTGCTGCTTCAGGGATGGTTTCTGCTGCCTTATGTTTTTCAGCAACATTAACCATTTCTGCTGCTTTAATGGTTTCTGCTGCTTTTTGACTAGCAGCATTAACCATTTCTGCTGCTCTATCTGTTACTGCTTCTTTTACTATCTTTGATACTGCTGCTTCAACACTATTCTTCACAATCTAAAATACCTCTGCTTCAATCTCAGATTTAGTTACTGTAGATACAGATACTGCTTCCTTCTCACTTTCAGATACTGCTGCATCAACAAGACTCTTCATAATTTCAGCTACTGCTTCTTCAATCTCAGATACTGCTTCCTTCTCATTTTCTGCAGTTTCAGTTACTGCTGCTTTCTCACTTTCTGCTTCCTTTGCAACTTCTGCAACCTGCTCAACCTCCCCCTCAACCTTATGCTCATTCTCCCCCTCAACCTTTGCATCCTCCATGTTTAGTTCAGTTTCTAACTCCCCCTTTTTGGAAGCATCAGTGGTTGATCTTCTCCTTTTTAGAACATACTGAGCTTTCTTCCTTCTTTGCAGCAGCTTGGTGATCATCTTCTTATTCTTCTCTATCTTGGTGTGTTGATAAAGAACCACCTTCTTAAGCTCCTCAATCTCCTTCTGCTGATTCATGACATCAATGTTGATGTTGGCAATGGTTTCCATCAATTCCTCATAAGTATATCTATCCTCACCTGGGTTAGAAGTGTTTACCTTCCTTACAGGATCATTGGAAGTTTTAGTAGGTGTCTCTTGCCTAGCAAAAGCACAACCTACTCCCATGGTTTCTTGGCGCCTGGGTCCTCTGAATGTTTTCACATTCTGAGTTGCCGTGGGGAAGGTCTTAGTGATGTTACCATTGTCCTTCTCTTTGCTAGCAGAAGTAGTGGCAGCCTTGCAGCCCACATGCTCATCCTTCTCCTTAGAGAGCACCTTCTTGGGGTTGGGAGACACCCATGTGGTTACCCTTTTGATATTCTCTATTGGAGAATGCTCCAATAGAGGGCTTGTAGGCTTTGGGCTATTAGGAGATACACCAAGGGAAGGAACCTTGTGTACCTTTCTTCTTTCAAACTTCTTGGTGATTTTGGGAGTGGGTCTTAAAAGAATGGACTGTGGGATTTCTTTGGTGATGGAAGGTTGGGATTGGCCATCAGTGGGTGTGTCTAATGGGGGCCTTGACCCTGATGCCATACCTTCAGTGGAGTGGGACACAACCATCATTGTAGAGAACAATGGTGCGTCAACTCCTTCCGAGTCCCTAGGAATTCTTCTCATATTTGAGAAAACCTTCCCTTTAGGGGGTTTTGGCACATATACCTCAGCAGACTGAGGTAAATCCGTCAATTCATGGTTAATTACTTCTTGGACAAACCTGGGATACATGTAAAAGCTCTTTTTGAATTCTAGGTTTGCCACAAGATCATTAAAAATCATTGCTGGAAAATTGAACTTTCTGGCAGTGGCTAAGGAGACCAAGGCATAAGCAATGGTACTGCTAAACTCACTCCATCCAGTTGTTTTCTTTGAAATACAGTGCATTAGAGTATGAACAAGAAATCGCCATTGGGTGAAAAACTTTGACTTGTAGAATTTAAAAATTCCAATGGGACCTTCATACCCCATTCTTGGTAAGGTCGAGAAAAGTTCATCATTAGAGAGATAGGTTATACCTGAGGCATCATCTAAGTGAAGAGTGATGCGAATAACCTCCTCTGTGACCTTCAAGGGTTTGTCACAAACCCTTGTTCGAATGATTTTCTGCCCATCTTCGAATATAACAGTGGCATTCTCCCAAAATTGCTTTTGATGCTCGATATATATAGCTGGGCACACTGTTAGGGCATGAGAGATGTGTGTGGACTTGAGAAAATCCACAATATCATGAAATCCTGCGGCCTGCTTTGGCTTCTGAAGCATCGCAATCTCATTGTGCTCATCGACAAACTCCATTGTCGTCATTCTTCCTGAGGATTTGGATAGATAACACAGAGATTCTAGGGAGAAAAGGTTAGAACGAGAGAGAGATAAATTGAATGCAAAGAGACGTTATGAACTTTGGCGGGCTGAAAGAGTATTTATAGCAGTACTAGCCCTGATTTTCTTTAAAAGCAGTATTAACGACTTAGCAGTATTAACGACTGAGCAGTATTAACTACAAAGCAGTATTAACTACACATACAGTATTAACTACTAAGCAGTATGAACTACAAAGCAGTATTAACTACACATGCAATATTAACAACAAAGCAGTATTAACTACACATACAGTATTAACTACTAAGCAGTATGAACTACAAAGCAGTATTAACTACACATGCAGTATTAACTACTAAGCAGTATTAACTACAAAGCAGTATTAACTACTAAGCAGTATTAACTACTAAGCAGTATTAACTACAAAGCAGTATTAACCACTAAGCAGTAGTAACTCTGCACTGGCAGTAGTAACTATACTTACACTTTGCAGCACTTGTCAATCTGAGTCATACTGAGGGTCTGAGAAAACTAGTTAGTAATACCAAATATACAAAGAAATACAGGTATAAAAATTAAAAATCATGAATTTATTCAAGGTTGATCAAGCCCACACTTGCAACCAAGAAAGTGAATCTACCCACATCAAAAGCTTTTGTGAATGGATCTGCAAACTGGTCATTGGTATGAGCTTTAGCAACTTGAATCAATTTCTTTTCATTACAGTCTCTAATAAAGTGATACCTGATCTCTATGTGCTTTGTTTTTGAGTGTTTGACAGGATTGTTAACAATGCTAATGGCACTGTTGTCAATGAAGATTGGAGTGTGAAGAAATGTTACCCCATAGTCCAACATCTGATTCTGAATCCATAACACCTGAGAACAGCAACTTGCAGCAGCTATATACTCAGCTTCTGTTGTAGATAAGGACACTGTGGTTTGTTTCTTACACTGCCATGATACAAGTCTTGCACCCAAAAACTGACATCCACCTGAAGTAGACTTCCTATCCATGTTAGCTCCACCTAAGTCACTGTCTGAGTATGCAATTAAGTCAAATGAAGATTCATAAGGATACCAAAGACCTAATCTAGGTTGCCCTCTTAGGTATCTAAAAATTCTTTTGACTGCATGAAGGTGTGATTGCTTAGGTGTAACCTGAAATCTGGCACAAACACATACTGGAAACATAATGTCTGGTCTAGAGGCTGTGAGATACATGAGTGATCCAATCATAGATCTGTAATGATGGACATCCACATCCTCCCCCTCAAGATCTGCAGTGATCTGTTTGTGTGTCTCCATTGGTGTGCTTGCTGGCTTTGAGTCTGTTAAACCATACTTGTCCAGGATGTCTTTCACATATTTGGATTGGCTTATGAAAATCCCATCTTTCCTCTGTTTCACCTGAAGCCCAAGGAAGAAAGTAAGTTCTCCCATGGAACTCATCTTGAAGCTCTTGTGCATTAACTCTTCAAACTCTTTACACATGTGATCATTTGTGGATCCAAAGATGATGTCATCCACATAGATCTGAACAAGTAGTGTGTCTTTCTTTCTCCTCTTAATGAACAAGGTCTTGTCAATGACTCCTCTTTCAAAGTCATTTTCCAAGAGATAGGTAGACAGGGTGTCATACCATGCTCTTGGGGCTTGATGTAAACCATAAAGTGCCTTCTTCAACTTGTACACTCTGTCAGGGTGCAATGGATTCTCAAATTCAGGGGTTGACAGACATATACTTCTTCATCAATACTTCCATACAGAAAAGCACTTTTTACATCCATTTGGTAGACCTTGAACTTCATGTATGAGGCATAGGCTAGAAATAGCCTAATTGCTTCAATCCGTGCCACTGGAGCAAAGACTTCCTCATAGTCTATGCCATCTTCCTGAGTATACCCTTGTGCAACCAGCCTTGCTTTGTTTCTGATCACAATTCCTCTGTCATCCTTCTTGTTTCTGAAAATCCACTTGGTGCCAATTGCCCTATGACCTTTTGGAAGGTCCACCAAGTCCCAAACATCCTGTAATTTAAACTGTAGCAGCTCCTCTTGCATTTCATCTATCCAACTTGGATCTTTCATAGCATCATAAGCCTTTTTGGGCTCAATTTGGGATAGAAAGTGATATGCATTATTTATTTAATGCATATTGTGTCTTTTTCTTATATTTTTATATATAATATTTTGTTTTATCCCAACTTTTGTGTCATTTTATTCTCTTATTTGTATCTTTATTAATCATGGAGCTAAGTGATGGATTTTACTTGTTTTACTAAGTAGAATGGCTAAAAATAAAGAAAACTGCAGGCAATGCTATTTCGATGCTGCAGCATTCACGGCTGACGAGAGCTGAATGGAAAACAAGGCTGGAAATGCAGAATTTTTGGGAAGACAACAACATGCAAGATGAAGTTCAATGCTTTGGGTTCTTCATAAAATAGTTTATGTGTTGTAATGGTAGTAGTACATAGGACATCTCCTAGGAATAGTTTTTGGTACCATGAATAGTATGCATGGTACATAAATAGTGTTAGTTGTTGTGAGTTGGTATGGCTTAGGCCATGACTCTTTTTGTATAAATAGGTGATGTCTTGTGGTGTTTTAGGTAGCTTCGATCAGATCACAATTTGATGGGAAGAACACTTTAGTTGCTTTCTTTAAATATATGCAAGTTATCTTCATCTTGTTCATCTTTTGCTTGTTGTTCTTAGCCATTTACTTGAGTTGCTGCAGCATCGGCAACAACATTGCTGCACTTCTTTAAGTGTTTTAATTCTTGCAATTTACATTATTGTCATTTACGTTTACGTTATTTACATTACGTCTTTAAATTCAGTCATTTATATTTATTGCAATTTTAATACAAGTATGAGTAGCTAACTTTTATAAGTTTGGGTGTGAGATTAAAGGGTGGAGTTTTAATTATAAAGAATAGTGGACATCATTTCTCAATAATGATGTTTACCATTTCATGTTAAGTTTTATAAAGATAAGTTTACTTCGTGACGTTTTGATCACTTTGAAAGTATTAAAGTGCCAAGGCATCAGGAATGAGTCATTGATATGCACGTCAATCCGAATGACAAAGAAAGTAAGACTTGGAAGAGCTACTGACAAAGGAATTTGTCGTCTCTGTCTTTTCTAGGTTGATTTTGCCCGATAAGTTGGTCATCGTGATGATGGTAAAAGTGTAGAGTGTGTATCAGGAATGAACCACTCAGACACGTCAACTTAACAGATATGGGATCAACTTGGAAGAGTTATTTTTAACAAAGTAATTTGTTTATCCATATATTTGAAAGGCATCATTTTATTATTAATAGTCCTAATACATCACCAGGAATGGGTTGTTGAAAGCTAGATTAATAATATAATGTTGAAGTTCCGGAAGGACATCCTAACAAATAGATGGTGAATTTAATTATTGAGGAACCAATGCTGTAGCATTAACATAGCATTGGTCTGCTGGAATTTATAATAAAGCTTCACCCCACGTCTTGCACCCTTGCTTGCTTTCTTTATTATTTGTTCAATATAATCTGCGATAGTACAACTCTAAACAAACAAATATTGTCTTCGAACTGATCCTTGGAAACCATTTCTTTTATTAGACTTTTATTACGCTTTTACTCCAATCTCTGTGGGAACGATATCTGGTATTTTACCAATTTATTACTTGAAAGACGACGTTAGATCTCGATGTATACTTGCGTTGAGGTTTAATTATCACACGTCTATTGGTGTATTCAAATAGCCATCAAGTTTTTGGCGCCGTTGCCGGGGATTGGCACGCTAAAAGTTTTTAAAAAGTATTTTAAAAGATTTAGTTTTTCTAACACCGTCCGAATCATACTTTGTGTGGTATATGCCACGAATCCAACGTGGGGAACTTTTTGAGTTAGATCCTGACATAGAAAGAACCTTTCATCTTAGACGGAGGTTACAAAGAGCTTCAAGTTCTATGGATCCTCCCGACATGGATGCACCACCCGGATTTGAGCGTAGACACCTACGACCATTCGTTGTTGTAACGTCCCAAAAATTACAAGCAAATTTAAAATTTTAAAATAAACATTTCATTGATAACAACTCATTAAATGATCCCAACGTTTCGTTTGCAAACACATAATTAATATCTTTATAAAATAAAACCAGCGGAATAAACGTTTAATTATTAAAATCATAAAGCAACCAGCTCTTCTCGCGCGCCAGTGTGTACTTGTCACGCCTTGAAGCCGCTCGGACCTGAAACCACAGTTTATTGGGAAAGGGTAAGCACAAAGCTTAGTGAATTCCAACACATGCGCAGATAGGAATTATATACACATCACCCCTATCCGCACATAAGCAACAACATCACAGTTACATAAAACGAGTAAACGCCTACAAGTAATTATGTATCCGACACCTCAGTACCATCGAGGCCTCGGTCCCACTAAATTGTAATGTATCCAACACCTCAGTACCATCGAGGCCTCGGTCCCACCGAATTGTAATGTAACCAACACCTCAGTACCATCGAGGCCTCGGTCCCACCGAATTGTAATGTAACCAACACCTCAGTACCATCGAGGCCTCGGTCCCACCGAATTGTAATGTAACCAACACCTCAGTACCATCGAGGTCTCGGTCCCACCGAATTGTAATGTAACCAACACCTCAGTACCATCGAGGCCTCGGTCCCACCGAATTGTAATGTAACACATTTATACCAAGCATTCAACCCAATCAAATATTACACACCACAAACAACTAGTTCACACCACAAAGACAGTAGTACATACAAACTATTATGACATGCATACAACCCCTAACTACACAGTGAGAGAACTCACCTCGAATGCGCGCCCACCTTAATAACACAATCCAAGCTTCGCAATTACGGTCACTTTCCAGCACCTAAACGCATGTTAAAACGTGTCAATACGAGACCCGGACCCTATGACACGACACACGCTTAAACCGTCACTAAAACCATTTTCCGCTCTCGCCAAACAGGTCTGTTCGGGACCTGTTTCGACCCCTTTAAACCCATAAAATTCCCAATATTATTTCATGACCAGAAAGTACTCTGAGTTAGGGTTCCAAGGACATATTATACGCCTCCTAACGATTTTTCTACAATTTACTACGGATTTTACAAAAACAGATTCCAGCACAGCGAAAATTCAGCACCTTTCAGTATAAAACGACCATTCGACCCATGCTACGTCCCGAACTGGGTTTTGCACAAAACACAGAAAAGTGTCTAGACTCAAAAAGGGAACTTTTGACACCAGTTTCACCCCAAACCGAGTTACGAGCAGAAAGTTACGACCATGACAAAACAGTGGCAGATTACAACACTGCCGGTTTACCGACCTGCTGTAAAAACAGAAGTTTTCCGCCTATCTAGGGACCGAACCAGCCTTTCGCTAAAACACGAAAAACGTGCCCGACACAGAATGCGAACCGTGGACACCGGAATCGCCTCAAACCGAGTTACGACGAGAAAGTTATGGTTTTCGCAAGATTAAGGCAGATTCCAGAAATTTTCACATGAAATGACGAAACACCGAACTTGCGACCACTTTTTCGCCCAGCTAGAGACCGAACCAGTTTTTCGCTAAAACACGGAAAACTTGCTCGACCCTGAACTTGAACCGTGGGCGCCAGTTTCGGCTCAATCGGAGTTACGACAGAAAAGTTATGGTTGACGCAAAACAGTGGCAGAAGGACGTTTTTAACATAAATTGACGATTTTATAAAACGGTTTACGCGATTCGGGTTTTACGCTACGAGTGACACCCACTGCCACCGCCCTCCACCCACAGCCACCGCAGCGACGGCGTGCGGCGGTGGTGGTCTCGCCGGAAAACGAAAAGGAAAAAGGAAAAGAAACGAGGCGAACGAGAGCTACTTACCTTACGACGACGTCTCACCACCACAACCAAACCTCTCTCACTCGATTCCTCCGACGACAGCAGGTGGTGGCGGTTCCCGGCGACAGCAGCAGCGGCGACGAAAGGGGCTGCCGCTGCGTTCTTCCTTCTCCTCTCTCTTTCTCGCGATCTCTCTCTCTCTCTCTTCGTTTCTCACTCTTTCGGCCGCATCACACCAAAGAAAAGAGAAAAGGGACGAATAGGGTTAAAGGATGGTTTGGTTGGCTTGGCTTACAAGGAAAAGAAAAGAAACGAGATAGGAAAATCAGTCATGGGCCAAGACCCATGCAACACTTTTCCAAGATTTGCACAATAGCCCCTCCATTACACCTTATCTCACAATCTACCCCAAAAGACACGAAAGCTAACATTTTTGGTCCTTATTGACACCAAACCACTAACCAAAAACAATTAAAGGCAACAAATTAAAATGGTTTAAAGATTTATTACGCATTTGGTCAAACTTGCTAACCCCGTTAGTAAAGATTCGCTAAAAGAACGATATTAAAGCAATTAATTAAAATATATATAAACATACCGGGACACGGGCTTTACAGTTGTAGAACCACGACCACCTGGGGTAGAACCACGACCACCTGGGGTAGAAGTACGACCACCACCTTTAGGAAACCACATGAGACCACCCGATTTTGGAATTCCACCAATTTTTGGTAACCCACCAATTTTTGGTAATCCATCACGTTTTGGAAATCCACAAAATCAAAATTTTCAAGAGCACCACATTAATAATGAAGAAGATGATGGTGAAGAATCTCATGGTAACAATGACCAAAATGAACCATTAAATATCATTGATCTTGCAAACTCGAAAAATGGGAGAATTATGGACTATGCAATTCCTAACTTTGAGCAATTAAATTCAGGAATTGTAAAGCCTCATATGGATACGACGCATTTTGAACCAAAACCCATTATGTTTCACATGTTGCAAGCCAATAGTCAATTTGCCGGATTCCCATCGGAAGATCCACACTCACATTTAAAATCTTTTAAAGAGATCACCGATGTTTTTCTGATTCCTGGAGTATCTTCTGATGCTCTAAGACTCACACTGTTTCCTTTTTCGTTAAGGGATCGGACAAAGATTTGGTTTAATTCATTGACACCAGGTTCTATACCATCATGGGCTGACATGGCTGAAAAGTTTTTAAGAAAATATTTTCCACCTACCCGAAATGCTAAGTCCCGAAATGAAATTTGCATGTTCAAACAAATGAACGATGAAGCAATTCCCGACGCATGGGAAAGGTTTAAGGAATTATTAAGGAAATGCCCTCACCATGGCATTCCCTACTGTATTCAACTCGAGACGTTTTACACTGGACTTGATTCCAATGCAAAACAAATGCTCGATGCGACATCAGGAGGGGCCTTTACTTCCAACACCTATAATACCGGGTATGAAATTCTTGAAAAGATTTCCACAAACAATGGGCATTGGGCAGATCCAAGGGCACCAACTACAAAGAAGACTGCTGGAATGCATGATTTAGATGCTTACACCGCATTGACAGCTCAGCTTGCTTCTATGACCAATATGCTTAAAAACATAACTACCGGTCAGGGAACACAGCCGACTGCCACTAAACCCACTCCAGCTGTTCTTTCCGTGCAATGTGTTTGTTGCAGTGGAGACCATTCCTATGAATACTGTCCTGAAAATTCTGAATCAGTTAACTATGTTCAAAATAGAAATGGTCCTTATTCTAACAATTACAATGCTAGTTGGAAACAACACCCAAATTTTTCATGGACCAGCCCAAGTTTAAATCAACCTGAGCATAAGCAACAAGGAAACTCCAATTTTCAAAACCAGCATCATGCCAGCAGTTCTCAAAACTACCAAAACAACCAAAACCATCAGAATCAGAATTTCCAAAACAACAAACCCTCTTTTCAAAACAAATCCTCTTCACAAGCTGAACCTTCCTTGGAAGCAATGCTGAAAAGTTTCATTGCTCAAACCAATGCTGTGAACAACCAAACCAATGCTGCCTTAAGGAATCTTGAGACACAAGTTAGTCAACTTGCTCTTAGTCAAAACAACAGACCCAACGGGACTTTACCAAGTAACACAGAAATCCCAAGATTCCCAGGAAAAGAGCATGTGAAAGCTGTGACACTTAGGAGTGGGAAAGACTTAGAGAAAACCCAAGCTGTAATAGAAAAGAATCCCAAGTCAAAGTCTAATGCTACAGCATTGCCCACCATCTTAGAAGAACCAGATCCTAAGGACTTTGAGCCAAAAACTCCAATCCCAAAGGAAAACACAGTAAAAATTGAAGTCAACAAACCCAAAGATGTTGTCAAATAAAACATAACAAAAGGTATTAATGATACAAATTTGAGGGTGGAGGAAGTCCACCCTAAAAGCTCAACACAAACAAAGAAAGCCGTTATTGAACCAATTCCTCCTTATGTTCCTTTTCCCCAAAGATTAAAGAATAATAAGGAAGAATTGCAATTCAAGAAATTTTTGGATGTGTTTAAACAATTGCATATCAACATACCCCTTGTTGAAGCAATCGAGCAGATGCCTAGTTATGCCAAATTTCTTAAAGACATTTTAAGCAAGAAAAAGAAGTTGACTGAATATGAAACTGTGGCCATGACTGAAGGGTGTAGTGCTCTCTTGACCAACAAAATTCCACCTAAACTCAAAGATCCAGGGAGTTTTACCATTCCTTGTTCCATAGGTGGGAAAGAAGTTGGAAAATCCTTATGTGATTTGGGAGCAAGTGTCAATCTTATGCCTTTGTCTATTTTCAAAAGCTTAGGTATAGGAGAAGCTAGACCAACCACTGTCACACTCATCTTAGCTGATAAAACCATTGCCTATCCTAAGGGTAAAATTGAAGATGTCTTAGTTCAGGTTGACAAATTCATCTTTCCTGCTGACTTTATCATCTTAGATTTTGAGGCTGACCAAGATATTCCTATTCTCTTAGGAAGACCTTTCTTAGCCACTGGAAGAACCTTGATAGATGTCCAAAAGGGAGAGTTGACCATGAGACTTCAAGACCAAAAGGTCACATTCAATGTCTTCAATTCCATGAAATACCCTGATGATATGGAAGAATGTTCTGGCCTAAGTGTGATTGAAAACCTGTGTAATGAAGAAGGAGTTAGGGAAATTTGTAGGTTGAAAGAAGAGGATGATGAGGAATATGATGATGATGAGGAGAATATAGATGAGACTGTTGCTAAGTTTGAATCTTTGGAGCCCAGTGAACAAAAGACTTTCACATCATCAGTCATTTCACCACCTGACCTGGAGTTGAAACAACTCCCACCCCATTTGAAGTATGCTTTTCTAAAAGATGAAAACAAACTGCCTGTCATCATTTCATCCACTTTAGAACTGCATCAGGAGAAGAAGTTAGTGGATTTGTTGAAGTTACACTCAAAAGCCATAGGATGGACCATTGCTGACCTTAGAGGAATTAGTCCCTCTATCTGTCAACATAAGATCATCTTAGAAGAAAAGAACTTCACATCCATTGAACCACAAAGAAGGCTAAACCCTGTCATGAAAGAAGTAGTGAAAAAAGAGGTGCTAAAATGGTTAGATGCAGGAATCATTTTTCCTATAGCCAGTAGCTCTTGGGTTAGCCCTGTCCAATGTGTCCCTAAGAAGGGAGGTTTTACAGTAGTAGCCAATGAAAAAAATGAACTCATCCCAACTAGAGTAGTTTCAGGATGGAGAATTTGCATGGACTACTGTAAACTTAACACAGCCACACAAAAGGACCATTTTCCACTACCATTTGTTGACCAAATGTTAGACAGGTTAGCCGGAAAAGAATATTATTGCTTCTTGGATGGATATTCCGGATACAACCAAATAGCCATTTTACCTGAGGACCAAGAAAAAACCACCTTCACTTGTCCTTATGGTACTTTTGCCTTTAGGAGAATGCCCTTTGGACTCTGTAATGCTCCGACAACTTTTCAAAGATGTATGATGTCCATATTTTCTGACATGCTTGAAGAATCCATTGAAATATTTATGGATGATTTTTCTGTATATGGCTCATCTTTTGATAATTTTTTGGAAAATTTGAAAAAGAGTCTTGAAAGGTGTGAGAAAACTGATTTAGTCCTCAATTGGGAAAAGTGTCACTTTATGGTCAAAGAAGGGATAGTTCTTGGACACTTGATTTCAAAAAGGGGGGTTGAGGTAGACAAAGCCAAACTGGAAGTTATTGAAAAACTACCTGAACCAACCACTGTTAAAGGAATCAGAAGCTTTCTTGGTCATGCAGGATTTTACAGAAAGTTTATCAAAGACTTTTCAAAAATTTCAAAACCTTTATGTTTACTTCTGCAAAATGACCACAAATTTGATTTTAATCAAGAATGCAGAAATGCATTCATCACTTTAAAGAAAGCTTTGGTAACTGCTCCAGTAGTTATGGCCCCAGATTGGACCAAACCTTTTGAAATCATGTGTGATGCCAGTGATTGGGCTGTAGGAGCTGTCTTATGTCAAAGAAAGGAAAGAGTGTTTCATTCAATTTATTACGCAAGTAAGACTTTGAATGAAGCACAAATCAACTACACAACAACTGAAAAAGAACTCTTAGCAGTAGTTTTTGCCTTTGAGAGATTTAGATCATATTTAGTGGGAGCAAAAGTTATTGTGCATACAGATCATGCTGCCATTAAGTACTTAATCTCTAAGAAGGATGCTAAACCTAGGTTGATTAGGTGGGTTCTTCTGTTGCAAGAGTTTGACTTGGAAATTGTGGATAGAAAAGGAGTAAACAACCAAGTGGCAGACCATTTATCTAGGTTAGAAAACCTAGTGGAAAAGAAAGGAGAAGGAGATATCATTGAAACCTTCCCAGATGAGAAAATTTTGATGCTACAACATTCATCCAGCATATCTTGGTATGCTGATTTTGCTAACTACTTATCATGTGGCATCAAACCTCCTGATTGCACTGGCCATAAGCTTAAAAAGTTTTTCCATGATGCTAAGTTTTATCTTTGGGATGACCCTTTTCTGTTTAGACTTGGTGCAGATCAAATCTTGAGAAGGTGTGTCCCAGAAAATGATGTGGCAGAAATCTTACACCATTGCCATAACTCAGCATATGGAGGTCATTTTGGGAGCCAAAGAACATCAGCCAAAGTTTTACAATCTGGTTTTTATTGGCCAACCCTCTTCCAAGATTCCCACAATTTTGTCAAAAGATGTAACGAATGTCAAAGAACTGGTTCCATTTCTCAAAGAAATGAAATGCCTTTGAATGGAATCTTGGAAGTGGAATTGTTTGATGTGTGGGGAATTGACTTTATGGGACCTTTTCCACCATCCAATAATTGTCAATACATTCTAGTGGCTGTTGATTATGTGTCAAAGTGGGTGGAAGCAATTGCATGTGCTTCCAATGATGCAAAAACTGTGGTTAAATTTCTTCAAAAATACATATTTACAAGATTTGGTACCCCAAGGGCACTAATCAGTGATGAGGGCACCCATTTTGTAAATAAGGTATTACAAGGAACTCTTGAAAAATACAATGTTAACCACAGAATAGCTACTGCATACCATCCACAGACAAATGGACTGGCTGAGCTTTCTAATAGGGAAATCAAAGGAATCCTGGAAAAAGTGGTGAAACCACACAGGAAAGACTGGGCTTTTAAATTGGTTGACGCTTTATGGGCATACAGAACCGCTTTTAAAACACCAATTGGTATGTCCCCATACAAGCTAGTCTTTGGAAAAGCCTGTCACCTCCCTTTAGAGCTTGAGTATAAGGCATATTGGGCCATCAAAGAGTTGAACATGTCCTTAGATGAGGCTGGAAATAAAAGGAAATTACAATTGTGTGAAATGGATGAACATAGGAATATGGCCTATGAAAATGCCAAGCTCTATAAAGAGAAAACAAAAAAATGGCATGACAAGAGAATCCAACATAGGGAATTGAAAGCAGGACAACAGGTTCTTTTGTTCAATTCTAGACTAAAATTGTTTCCAGGAAAACTCAAAAGTCGATGGTCTGGTCCTTTCACCATTCACAAAGTCTACCCCTATGGGGCTGTGGACTTGATCAATCCAGAAAACAACAATGTGTTCAAAGTGAATGGCCAGAGAGTTAAACTCTATCATGATGCTGTAGCAATCCCAGAGCAATGCTCTGTGTTTTTGGCTACCGCTTGATAAAATCTTCATAACAAGAAGCCATGGACTCTTTCTAGTCCATAAGGGTTTGTAAATAATTAAGTTATTAAGTTAAGAGTAGTATAAAAATAACAAGCTTTAATGAACTCCATGTTTTGCAGGTTTGCATTCAAGACAAAAAGGCTTCGAATGCTGCAACATTCATCCAGCATCCAACGCCAAGTTCTATTCTTAGCATGTTTAAAATTTAAAAAGTTGAGATTGCTAAATGTGGAGCATTGATTTAAAAAGGTACAGGAGTGGGTATGTTTGGTGAAGACCACATGGCCCATGCGCATACCTAGTACCCTGGTTGCTTCTTTACTAAATTAAGGTACAAAATCAAATCCTTCCATATTTTATCAGGTACCTTGAAATAGTGTAGTTGTTCTCTAGGGTAAGACTTACAGTTGTGCACCAAAAATAACCAATGCTTTAAAAAGAGTAAAGTTGTCTTTGATAACATCCACATCCTTCCCTTTCATTTTCAAAAAGATCTCAAAAGGCAAAAACCTTTTGTCTTCCACCCCCATCACTTTCACCCGAACACCACCTACACACCTCCATTTTTTCCGGCGAAAATCCCGATCATCCGAAAAATCATCACACACGATGGCACGAGTGAAGCGAGTGGCAGTACGAGACGATGACGAGCAACCCTCAAGCAGAAGTAATCGACAACGAGCCATCGTTCGACCTCATTCCAATATCGAACCTGAGTATGTGGACCTCGAGAGCGATGAGCAAACATCTATCAACAATCCTGCTGCTCCTCTTACGTCTCCGAATGTCGAAATCCCCACTGTGAGTAAAAACCCAGAAAAGCCCTTGAAGAATCTTTGCTCTGAAAATCTTGCTATTGGATCTTCTGCCTTCAAACACCCCACTGTGATTGAAGCATCGACTTCACGATCATCTGAATCAGTGGTAGCAACCAATGTTCCAACACCACACACTACCACTGATCAAGAGACCATTCCTTTGTCACCCGCTATGGTGACAAAGGCAGAAATCACAGAAGCATCTAAGGATGCAAGGGGGCATGATAAAAGCACAAGTTCCATTCCTGACTTGAACATGGATGCAGATGAGGTATTTTCTGAACTATCAGTTTTAGTAGAGGATTATTTCACGTCTGAAAATGAGGTTGAAATCAATAGACCACACACATCACCAGTCTTATTGTTAACATGGCCTTATGATGAACCACGAACCCCTCCTAACTTTCAAATAAACAATTTTTTGGAGGAATCTAAGTGGGAAATTTGGGGTGACTTTGATTTTGATGAATTGTTTGTCAACAAGATGGCACAGGACTCACCACTGAACACTGATGCTGGAGCATCCACACAACATCAGGCTGATAACACAGAAAATCCTTCTGTGGAGATCCCTACTAGTCCCATTGGTGAAACCTCTGAAATCTCCACCAAGAGAAAGGCCTCAGAAAGTATGGACGCCAATCTCATTAACCTTGCAGATGATGGTCCAAGAGAAAAGAAGCCGAGGAAGAAAACTGTTGCTGTCAAGCCTAAAAGAAAACAAAAAGCCTCTGCCAAGAAATCGAATGCTGGAGCATCCATAAAGCATTCAGGGCCTGAGGTGACCAAACCATCTGGGCCACATGTCATTCCACGACCAAACAAGATGAACGATGGTTTCAGCAATCCAGAGGCACAACAAACCATTGAGAAACAGAAGTTCAAAGGTGCATTATTAGATAAAGGGTTCGATTCCAAAAGCATCAAAGATTATGAGTTCATCAGAAAGGTGATCAAAGAGCAACACTGGGATGATTTCTGCGAGGTAAAACTTTCTTACAACCTAACTTTGATCAGAGAATTTTATGCTGAAATAGCTCAAGCAACAACCAACCGACTCACCATAAGAGGCATAAGTTTACACTTCACAGCCGAAGCCCTCAATAACTTTTTGAATATCACCACACCCACCACCACTGCCTTTGATACTCTGCTTAGAACTGCCACTCAAAAACAATTGGATGACATGATCAAAGTGATAGGAAAACCTGATTCTGCATGGAAAGGACACCCAAATTACATGCTTAGAACCTTCCTAGCAATCAACTTGCTCCCTGATGCCAACGTATGGATGAGTTTTATTCGAAGTTCTCTATCCCCTACTACTCATGATAGTTCAATCAATTGTGAAAGAATGATTTTGTTATACTGCATCATGACGGGTCAGAAAGTTAATACCGGTGATATCATTTGCAAATCCATTAACTATTCTGCTAAAAGGAATCAAGGGAAGTTTTTCTTCCCTGGGTTGTTGTCTCAATTCTTAACTGCAGTTGGCATTCCTCAATATGAGGAGGATGATATTCACAAAGAAGGAGATGAGAAGTGGGCCATCGACACTAAGAGTGTCTCAAGATTGAGGCACGAAAAGTCAAGCCAAGGAGACATATTGGGCATGATGCAAACCGTGTGTGCTCAAAACAGCATGTTGATGGATAATATGATCAAGCAAACTGCAGAGATGGAGATACTGAAGAAAGAGGTGCTGAGTTTGAAAAAGGAAGTGGAATTGGGAGCTGACTCCAAGAAAGGACAGAGGATGAAGAAGGTGCTAACTGAGGTAAGAAAGCTAAAAGGCAGAAACCAGAAGCTAGTTGAGGAGAACAAGAGGCTGAAAGAGGCAAAGGATGATCTGGAGAAAGGAAAGCTGCAGATTGATGCTGCAGCATTACACCCAACAGCAGAAGAAACAAGCCTTGTTGCTGTAGCATCCAAAGCAACAGCAGCAACTGCACGGAAGAATCCACAGCCTACTCCTATGGAGTAGGACAGGTCAAAATCAATCCCTTAGCTTCCATGTATTTTTTTTTAATTTTTTTTTAATTTTTTATTTTATTTTATTTTATTTTATTTTATTGTGTCTGGGATAGTTTGCTATTTTTTAGGTTTGTTTTATCTTGCAAAATCACACATAGGTAGTATGTTATTTCTGTGTTCATATCCATAATAATTTTGTAATGCATGCTAATCACATGGTTGTGTGTTCCTGTTAGAACTAGCATTATCTTCTTGGGCCACAAATTGACCAACATGACCTAAATGCATTTAGGAGAATGATCTAGGCCATCTTCTCAATTTGAATAGCCGCTTGTAGCCTTTATACACTCATACACTTCATGGGATACAATGGGGACATTGTATATTCTAAATTTGAGGGTGGGAAGGTTACACCCTAAAGGAGGGTTACACCTTGGAAAAACAGAAAATTCAATACAAAAGAGCAAAGCTCTAATCTGAATTGCGTGATCAAAGAAGTACCAAAAATGTCCCATAGGGGCAAGGTACACAAAGTCAACAAAAAGAAGCACAAAGTGCCAAAAATTGAATTTTTTTGTGAAATTTGTTGAGAGAAAAGGCTATGTGAGAAAAGATATGCCAAAAAGAGTGAACCCAAAAAGTCCTAGTGATCCTAGATATAGGTTGTGTTGTGACTAACAAAAAGAAGAGAAGTGCTAGCCTATGATTCATACACACACTCATGCATGATTGAATACTAGGAGAATTATGAAAGGCTATGAACTACATATGATAAAGATTACAATATGTGTGTGCACTTAATGCCAAGATTTTGCAAGAAACTTTAAAAATTGAGTCAATTTCTTTTTAGTCTTTTAGTTGTTTGGGGACAAACAACACTTTAAATTTGAGGGTGTGATATGCATTATTTATTTAATGCATATTGTGTCTTTTTCTTATATTTTTATATATAATTTTTTGTTTTATCCCAACTTTTGTGTCATTTTATTCTCTTATTTGTATCTTTATTAATCATGGAGCTAAGTGATGGATTTTACTTGTTTTACTAAGTAGAATGGCTAAAAATAAAGAAAACTACAGGCAATGCTATTTCGATGCTGCAGCATTCACGGCTGACGAGAGCTGAATGGAAAACAAGGCTGGAAATGCAGAATTTTTGGGAAGACAACAACATGCAAGATGAAGTTCAATGCTTTGGGTTCTTCATAAAATAGTTTATGTGTTGTAATGGTAGTAGTACATAGGACATCTCCTAGGAATAGTTTTTGGTACCATGAATAGTATGCATGGTACATAAATAGTGTTAGTTGTTGTGAGTTGGTATGGCTTAGGCCATGACTCTTTTTGTATAAATAAGTGATGTCTTGTGGTGTTTTAGGTAGCTTCGATCAGATCACAATTTGATGGGAAGAACACTTTAGTTGCTTTCTTTAAATATATGCAAGTTATCTTCATCTTGTTCATCTTTTGCTTGTTGTTCTTAGCCATTTACTTGAGTTGCTGCAGCATCGGCAACAACATTGCTGCACTTCTTTAAGTGTTTTAATTCTTGCAATTTACATTATTGTCATTTACGTTTACGTTATTTACATTACGTCTTTAAATTCAGTCATTTATATTTATTGCAATTTTAATACAAGTATGAGTAGCTAACTTTTATAAGCTTGGGTGTGAGATTAAAGGGTGGAGTTTTAATTATAAAGAATAGTGGACATCATTTCTCAATAATGATGTTTACCATTTCATGTTAAGTTTTATAAAGATAAGTTTACTTCGTGACGTTTTGATCACTTTGAAAGTGTTAAAGTGCCAAGGCATCAGGAATGAGCCATTGATATGCACGTCAATCCGAATGACAAAGAAAGTAAGACTTGGAAGAGCTACTGACAAAAGAATTTGTCGTCTCTGTCTTTTCTAGGTTGATTTTGCCCGATAAGTTGGTCATCGTGATGATGGTAAAAGTGTAGAGTGTGTATCAGGAATGAACCACTCAGACACGTCAACTTAACAGATATGGGATCAACTTGGAAGAGTGATTTTTAACAAAGTAATTTGTTTATCCATATATTTGAAAGTCATCATTTTATTATTAATAGTCCTAATACATCACCAGGAATGGGTTGTTGAAAGCTAGATTAATAATATAATGTTGAAGTTCCGGAAGGACATCCTAACAAATAGATGGTGAATTTAATTATTGAGGAACCAATGCTGTAGCATTAACATAGCATTGGTCTGCTGGAATTTATAATAAAGCTTCACCCCACGTCTTGCACCCTTGCTTGCTTTCTTTATTATTTGTTCAATATAATCTGCGATAGTACAACTCCAAACAAACAAATACTGTTTTCGAACTGATCCTTGGAAACCATTTCTTTTATTAGACTTTTATTACGCTTTTACTCCAATCTCTGTGGGAACGATATCTGGTATTTTACCAATTTATTACTTGAAAGACGACGTTAGATCTCGATGTATACTTGCGTTGAGGTTTAATTATCACACGTCTATTGGTGTATTCAAATAGCCATCAGAAAGCAAGTAAGTACAGTATTAACTGTATTCTGCTGATCTTGTAGCTCTTGAAGTCTGCTTTGATTCCTAGTCATCATGGGAGAAGCAATGTCTCCTATAACCAACTCAGGAGGATGATTTTTCTGAGTTCTTGATGGATGACCAGATTCCTCTTGTAAGTTCACATCCAGATTTGACTCATTTAAGTCTGGATTTTCTTCAGCTTCTTCAGTCACTTCAGACTCTCTTGAAGTCTGATTTTCCTCTATTCTTCTCTCTTCTTCATTCTGAATGGGTTCAGCTTCCTTTTCTGGTTCACAGAAGTCAACAGGATCAATGGTAGGGAGTGGAAATATCACAGACTGAATACTGTTATCTGATGGTGGTGCATCCCTTTGTCCTGCATTTACATCACTACTGAAACCCAAAGAATTAGTGAGTGAATCAATGTCAAATAGCCAATCAGGACCTGAACCAATAGGATTTGGTGTGTTCTCATTGCATTTGACATTGTCACTTTCTTCAATTATTCTAGAAGAGGTATTAAACACTCTGTAAGCCTTACTCTGAGATGAGTAACCAACAAGAAAACCATCATCTGCTTTGCTATCAAACTTACCTAAGTGAGATTTGGTATTGAGAATTGTACAAGGACACCCAAATGGTTTGAAAAATCCAATAAATGGTTTCTTTTTCAGAAAAAGCTCATAAGGTGTCTTGTTTTTAGGCTTTATTACCAAAACTCTGTTTTGAACATAACAAGCAGTATTAACTGCTTCTGCCCAAAAAGTAGTGGGTAATTTTGAATCAGCTAACAGAGATCTAGCAGCCTCAATCAGTGTCCTATTCCTTCTCTCAGCAACACCATTCTGTTGTGGAGTCCTAGGAGCACTGTATTGTCTCTCAATTCCTTTTTCCTCACAAAAGGTGTTTAGATCAAAGTTTTTAAATTCAGTCCCAATATCTGATATAATGACTTTCACTTTTTGATTTGATTGGTTTTCAATTCTAAGAATAAAAGATTTGATCAGTCCACTTGTCTCATCTTTAGTTCTCAGAAAATATACCCAAGTAAATCTAGAGTAATCATCAACAATAACTAAACAGTATGACTTCTTGCCAATGCTCATGACATTTGTAGGGCCAAACAGATCCATATGCAACAACTGAAGAGGATTTGAGATAGTGTTTATCTGTTTGGACTTATGAGAAGTTTTGTGTTATTTGCCTTTGAGACATGCAACACAATGATCATCACATGAATAGACTTTTGATGGTAAACCCCTAACAAGATTATTTTTAACAAGTTTATTCATTATTTTAAAATTCATGTGACACATCCTTCTATGCCAAAGTGATGATTCATCTATTGAAGCTTTTGATACCAAACAATTTAGAGATGAATCAGATGAAACACTTTCTAAATCTAAACAATACACATTATCCTTTCTAGGAGTTCTCAATAGTATCATGTTTTCATCAACTACTTTGAATCCAGGAGCAAGAATAATGCATTCAGAATCAGTAAATAATATACTATGTTTCTTGTCACAGACCTGTGATACACTTAACAGGTTGTATCTCAATTGCTCAACATAGTAAACATCCTCAAATGTCATCTTACCTTTTGACACATCACCTTTACCACTTATCTTACCTCCTGCAGGATTATTTCCAAAAGCAACATGTCCTCCATCAATTCTTTTGAAATTCTTGAGGCAGGCCATGTTACCTGTCATGTGCCTGGAGCAACCACTATCAACATGCCAGATGCTCTTCCCCTTGAGCTGTTGGTTGCCCTGTACATCAGATAAATCAGTTAGTTTTTATTGGGAACCCAAGCCAAAGTGGTCTTGGGTCTCCCTTGCTCATCAAAGTACTTGCACTGGGTTTTGATGAGATTTTCAAACTTAGGTACTGCAATACTGGAGTACTTTGTCAATATGATTGGTCTAGCAGCACAAAAACTAGAAGCAGTATTAACCTTAGAAGAAGTACTAACAGTGTTAGCAGCACTAACACTGCTAGCAGCAGTATTGTTCTTAGAAGAGGTACTAACAGAGTTAGCAGCACTAACACTGTTAGCAGCAGCATTCTCTTTAAAAGAAGTACTAACAGTGTTAGCAGCACTAACACTGCTAGCAGCAGTATTGGCAGTAGTATTGCTTCTAGCAGCACTATCCTTGTCAGCAGTACTATCTGAGGTAGCAGTACTAACATTAGTGCTTTTGGGGACCCACATATTGACACATTCCTTTTCAGTCTGTTTTCTCATGTGGCTTTTGGATTCAGCTTGTTTCTTAGCCACATTATTCCTTGCAGGCTTCCTATAACCAGAAGATTTTTGAAAACTTCTTTGAAAACTTTTCTTTTGGTTAATAGGATTGAAATAACAGTGTTTGGCAAGATGATTCAATTTGCCAAAAATAAAACAAGGTTTTGGTCTGTTAATCCTTTGCAGATCAACTCCTTGCTTTTTTGCCCACTGGTTATTCCAATTTCTTTGATTTCCCCTCTTTTTATCATGTTTTTGGGGCTTATTCTCTTGAGATTTCTTGCAAGAACAATGTTCACAAGTATTAGAGTTCACAACAGTGGTCTGTGTATAATGAACTCCCTTTCCCTTTCCAGTCCTTTTCATCTCATTGTTCTTAACACATGGACTTACACATTCCTCATCAGATCCTTCTTTTTCAGTCTTATCCTCAACAACTACTTTATCTAATGGATCTACTTCAGTGGCTCCTTCAGGTAAGTCCTTCCTATCCTTGGTTTCTAATAGGTCTGACTTAGGAGGGATGTAGGTGTTGTTGTAGGGTGGGGGTGTGGCATTGTTCCCTAGGCCCGGTTTCAACTTACTATGGATTTGAGAGTTGATTATGTTGTCCATGACTTTAGAGGCACAATTAAACTTTTCTACATCAAGTTTAACTTTCTCAAGCTCTCCTTTTAGTTTCTCACACTCTTCCCTGGATTCTCTAAGCTGGAACTCTAGACCATCCTTTTCCCATTTCCAGTAGTTTGTATCATAGGAGTGTTGAAGTTCATTGGCTTGAAAAGCCCTAATTTGTTCTTCAAACTTCTCAACAATTACTACATAGTCTTTTCTGTCCTTTTCTAATCTCTTAAGGTCATCACACATTCCCTGATTGTGATCTCTATACCTTTTAACAGTGTCTATACAAGCTTGAGTACAGAGATTAGATTTTACCTCAGTGGGAAGATCTGAAACTTCAGCCATAAGAGCTTGATTTTGGATGGCCTCTTCTGCTTGATCACTCCAATCAAATCCCATTCCTTGTTGAGAGACAATAGCTTGAATAGAGTTTCTGTTTTGATTGGAGCTTCCAGTCTGAGTTTGTTGATGGCTGTTGTGAGATGTTCCACCTCTGCATTCCCTGGCAAAGTGTCCCATCTTGTGACACTTGTAGCATTCAACTTTGGACTTGTCAAATCCAGCACCATCTTCTCTTCTTTGGTAAAAGTTGTTTCTCCCTGTCCTCTTTATGAATCTCTTCACCCTCATAGACAGCATAGCCAGTTGCCACTTGATATCCATCTTTTCAAGATCATCAGCATTAATCTGTTCTAAGTCATCATTAATCAATGAGGAATTAACATGACTAGAAAAGAAGGCTTCTAGTACTGAATCATTGGTCTTTTCCTGATTGACTCCTCCAGCAGCACTAACTGATTCAGGGTTAGCAGTAGAATCAGGTGATGCTGAAAGGAGTGCAACATTATGTACATATCCAGAGGGCTTCTTTTTGGCCTCAACCTCTGCTTCAAAGACTCTAAGATCATTGTAAAGATCATCAAGCTCTTTAACTTCCAATTGGTCATTCTGTCTGAAGGACACAGTATACATTGTCCACTCTTCACCTAATGATCTTAAGAACTTTCTGTTAACATCATCAGCCTCCATCTTGACTCCTACTGTGGCCAATTCTCCAATCAGCTTATTAAATCTATCAAAAGTTTGAGTCATAGACTCATTCTTAGTAGAAGTAAAGTTTTCATACTGCTGCTTGAGAATTGCCTTCTGATTCCTCTTGGTGCTTTTGGTGCCAGTGAATCTCTTTTCCAATGCATTCCACAGAGTCTGAGCATCAGTGCAGTGATGAAATTGATGCTGATATTCATTGGGGATAGCCAAAAGCAGAGTGCTTAAGGCCTTCATCTCTATTTGTCTGACTTTTCTCTCTGCATCAGTCTTTGGAGGAGGTCTTTTGCCATCTGGTCCAATTCTTCCTTCAGCACATGGACCATTCTCTATGATATCCCAGATGGAATAATCAGTAAGCAGAATATACTGCTTGATTCTAGTTTTCCACATGTTAAACTCATTGGGTCTGAGCATGGGAACCTTAGAAACAAGAGTACTGTTTGATTCAATAGAATTGTCCATAATAATTGTAGAATTCTAAGAAACACAAGATCTGATACCACTTGTCAGGATCGAATCTTAACAAGACTAATAATACTTAGAACTCAGAATTAAAGAATCTGCGGAATAGAACTTTAATTCACACAATCAAAGAACAATATATCAGAAAACACACAGCTGTTTGTATTCACTAATTCAACTCACAAGCTTACAACCAAACCTCAATCTTGATGAACAGGCTCAATCAAGACGACTTCTACTTCTCTAGAAAGAGGGTTCTAAACCTTGAGGTTAATTCTCTCTAAAACAAAATGTATTCTTAGACTCTCGTTACGAATAGCTATCTATCACAATCTATTTATACAAAATAATTACAAGATAACTATCAAAACAAAATCGATCTTCAGAATATTCTTTCACGATTATCTTCAATCATTCCATCTTTATCTCCAACATTCTCGCATTCCAAACTTATGATCACAAGCAGCATTAACATCTTTATGCACAAGCAGTATTAACTTCATTCAGCATGAGCAGTACTAATATTCTCCAGCAGCATTAATTCATTCCAGCAGCATTAACTTGACTCAGCAGTACTAACCTTGCTTCAGCAGTATTAATCTTGAGAAGCAGTACTAACTTCACTCTAGCAGTATTAATTATGCCCTGGCAGTATTAAAGTTGTTCTGGCAGTACTATCCATACTTAGCAAATCTTCAGTTCCCAACATGTTCAATTCATTCAGGATTGTTGTGAATCTGTCATAGGTGTTGTCAAGTGTCTCACCTTCGTTCTGCTTGAAATTCTCATACTTGTTAATTGCATTAGATACCCTAATTTGGTTTTCAACAGAAGATCCTTGATACAGTTTAACCAGCTCATCAAACATATCCATCCAGAAGTATTTGCTATCAACCTTTTGATATATGTCATTAGTTAAGGCTTGCATAACTAATGATCTAGCCGCTCCATCTCCATTGTATCTCTTTGTTTGTTCTTCATCATAAGCAGTAGGTGGAACCACAACATTTGGTCCTTTCTGTCCATCTGCACCAACAACACCATCCTTTTTCACTTTTCCTAGAGGTCCTTCCTTTAAAGAATTTACTATATAAAATTCGTTATTCATAGTCCATAAAACGATCCTTCCATATTTTAAAATCTTTGGGAAACAAGACCGGTGGCTTTTCTTTAGAACCAATAACAAGCATGTCCTTTGTAGTCATTGTGTGAAAACTTGTTGACGATCTTTAAGCAATCTTCTAATAAGAAATGAAAATCTCACTAAATCACTGTTTTGTCGCACACCAAAGAATATCGCACGCAAAACCCACGATAAAATTGATCTCCAAGTTATCGTACACCACTCGCACGATAAAAAGTTTTATCGAACACAACTTCATGCGATAAAATGAGATCTCAAAGTTATCACACGATAAGGTTGCAATAACTATTGTTCAAACCGATTATCGCACGTCAAGGGCGCGATAAACACTGCTCACCTAGGTTTATCTTACACCAAATACGCGATAAAACTTCCAAGGATTTTTATCGCACACTAGAGGTGTAATGACCCGTATAAGTTAGTTATTTATTTATTCTTATGTTTATAAGTTTAGGGTAAGTTTGGGTTAGTTTTGCAAGTTTAGGGTGTTATTGTCATTTTAGAATAAGTTGAGCCCTTACTTGCAATTTTTGGTTTAATATATAAGGCTTCCACCTCCTTCTTGAAATTTATTTGGAGTCAATTTCTTTCAGTGTGTGTGTGTGTGTTTTTTTTGGTCGACAGAAGCAGAGAAAAGAATCAGTCGTTTAGGGCTCAAGATGATCTCGTGTAATCTGAAATTGAGGTATGTCTCTTTTCAAATTGTGTTTGTAATCGATAGTAGTAGAGTTCTATCGGTTTAGAATCTTCAATTTTGATTCTTAAATTGTGTTCGATTGATTTTGGGTTGGAGACGATACGTCCGGATTCTATTATTTTCTGGATGAGTTTCCCGGATCATTTCCCGGATAAGTTTCTGGATGGGTTTCCCGGATAGTTTTCCGGATGAGTTTTACGGGTACATATGTATCCGAACTCCTAGTTTTTCCGGATGTTTATTTTTACCGGATTCTCCCGGTTTCTGGATTTGGGTTTTCCGGAAGAGTTATCCGGATAAGTTCTCGGATTACATATCCGCAAGAGTTAGCGGGACCCCGTGCTAAGTCGCCGAAGAGGGACATTTGTGGATAAGGGTATGATAGGTTTATCTAGAATTCTTAGCCTGCTAGCGAGTCTTATGTGTTTGATTGGTAAATAGGTATTGGTATTTAATTTATTTCAGATTCTGTGACTTTTGGTGAGAGATCGAATCATCGGCTTATTTGAGAAAAGGTTGGAAGTATTTTGATAGCAATCAGGTGAGTTTTACGTTAACCATTTTCAAACTGGAATACATATATACTGGATAATTATGTGGTAGGTAGTGTGATAATGTGCTTATAATTGAAATATGATATATTGAGATATATGTTGTATTTGTATATACGCATTACACTATACGATTGCACGTTGGCCGGACTTAGGTTGGTGGAGTTTTGGTTGTTCGGAGGGATAGCGGAGTTGGCTGTATTTTAGTGCAACGGAGTAAATTGATTAGTTGGTTTAGCGCAACCAACTAATATGGCCATGTGAAAGAGTTATACATAGTGCATACGAGTCATGCTTGGTATTTAAATACTTGTTGTATATCTGTATTTTACAAAATGATTACTAAAATGACAGAGATTTTCTCACATAGACCAATTGGTCTAACCCCCATTCTGTTTCAAAAATATGTATTATAGGTCGAGGAACTTATGATTTTGAAGGTTGGTTATGATTAAGATGTTTTTCTGAATAGTTTTGTATGGATAGTATGTGGAATGTAATGTAATTTATTAGCGAAAACTTTGTACTGAAACATGTATTGTATAGTTTTGAGACTAAGGGACCGTATGTGATCTAATATCTATCTTTTGTTATGAAATGATGAGATGTATATTATGTTATATGATGTATGTTTGGGTTGGGTTGTTACAAGAGGCACGATAAAATTTCTACGATAAAGTCAAACTCTTCCACATGCGAGAATGATGAACTGTGAGGTCTGCGATAACTATGAATCTCAAATCAAAATTTTCAAGTATATCCTCAAATCAACTCCAAACGATCTGAAAATTGGTAGGGTTCTGCGCGAGGACACTTTGAACACAATTACTTCTTGGTGTTTGACCCAAAAACCAACAAAAAGTGAAATTTGAATCCAAAACAGTGAGTTTCTAGCTTTTTCACGAAATTCTATCAAATCTGGATCGATTTCTAGTGAATTTGCGGAACCAGTTCACATAGAAGCTATCTATGAACAAGCACAAATCAATTCAAATCCATTTGAAGCACTAAATAGATCAAAATCGACCAAAAATGATGAAGAACTCAATAAAACCAATTTTGCTTAAAAATGTGAAAAAAAATCTAGATCAGATATGATTGCCTTGCTCTGTTACCAATTGTGATCCCAAAACAAGTAATCAGCACACTAAATGAATCAAGGATGTCATCCCTCTATTAATCTTAAAATGATGAATTACAATCTAGAGAGTGTTTGGATATGAGGTACTTGGAATGACATTATAAAATTACATAACAAAATTCCTATTTATACTAGGAAACATAGAAAGTACAATTAGGCTCCTCAACTAGATACAACTTATAATATTTGGCACTAACAAGGAGAGATTGAGGAAGAAGTCTATGTTTCTCAACCCGAAGGATATGCGGTTAATGGTTTTGAAGACAAGTTGTATAAGTTGAAAAAGGCTTTATACGGCCTCAATTAATCACCACGTGCTTGGTATAGCAAGATTGACTCCTATTTCTTGGAGAGTGGCTTCGAATGAAGCAAAAATGAGGCAACCCTCTACGTAAAGAAGCAGTGTACTGATTTTCTTGTGTTGTGTCTCTATGTTGATGATATCATCTATATGGGGTCTTGTGCGTAGATTGTTGCTGAATTTAAGTCGTCTGTGATGCAAAAGTTCGAGATGTTGAATTTAGGATTGTTGCATTATTTTCTTGGACTTGAGGTGAACCAATGTGTTGATAGGATTTGTATTTCACAACAAAAGTATGTTGTCGATTTGTTGAAAAGGTTTAATATGTTGGATTGTAAGCCGACCTTAACTCTTATGAATGTGAACGAATCCTTGAAAGCTAACGATGGTACTGATCTGCCAAGTGCAAGATTTTTTAGAAGGATTGTTGGTGGGATGAATTATTTATCTCACACAAGTCCAGGCATAGCATTTTCAGTAAGTGTTATCTCTCGATTGATGCACAACCCGACAATGCATCATCTTGGAGCAGCAAAAAGAATTATTCGTTATGTTATGGGAACTATTAATCACGGTATTTGGTACTCCAAAGTATCAAATCCAAGATTGGTTGGTTATACCGACAGTGATTAGGCAGGTTCTTTAGAGGATCGGAAGAGCACCTCTGGTCACATTTTCTCATTTTTTTCTCTCTTGGGTCAGGTGCTATCTCATGGAGTTCTAAGAAACAAGATGTCATTGCCTTATCATCTTCGAAGGCTGAATATGTCGATGCAACTTCATCAGTCTGTCAAGCAGTGTGGTTAAGAAGATTGCTAGCTGATCTTGGTCAGGTGCAAGAAGGTGTAACTCGGGTATATTGTGATAACAAGGCAACAATAGCGACGTCTAAAAACCATCTTTTCATTGCAGGAACAAACATATTGACATTCGTTACCATTTTCTTCGAGATCTTATAGCAAAAGAGGTAGTTGAGTTAAAACATTGTGGCAACACGTTGCGGATTTTCTAACTAAATCGCTACCTACCGCCAAAGCATGATAGCTTGAAGGCAAAAATGGGCATGACGAGATTTAAATCAAGTGGGAGTGTTGAAGACTGATTCAAAGCTGATTAAGAAAGAAACGTAAGTGATAGGAGTTAATTGCCTTTTATTTCTGTCTTTAATTTATGCTCTTAACTTTGGGATGTTATTTCAGCTTTTAATTTTCTTTTTCAGTTTCCTATTTTTTAGTGTTTATGTTTCTTTTGTAATACTATTTATAGAGCGTTTGTCTTGTTGAATAAGGTGTGTAAATCATCTACACAAATATCTGTTGTCCAACAATCCAACAGGCTCGCTCCCACTCGAAAGGTGTAAGGATATGAATTTGTGTTTTATTCTCACAAACAGAAGCAAATATGTTGGTAGCAATCTGTATATATATGATTTAATCATTGCAGGAGTTCCACTTGTCTTATGACTTATTGACATTAGACGAAAAAATCATCAAAATTTGTCAATGTACTCAAGATACTAACTAGTCCACAAAGGAAGAATTTATAATTATCCTACCAAGACAAATTCATAAACGACTTGAGTTAACACCCTTACTGTAACATCCCGATTTTTGGAACTTTTAAGATAAATATGAAAAATAAGATTTTGGATTAAATCCTACATTTTATAGTTTTGTTGGATGAATAATTCAAACACGAGTCCAACGGGCCTTTCCGGAGCGAAAACGGAGCTAAAACGAAGAAGTTATGGCCAAAACAACTTTCGGTACAATCTCGGCTAAAGTGACCAGCGAAAGTGACACTCGTGTCACTCTCGCCGGTTTTGTACCGAGAGCTATTTGACCACGGTGAGAGTGCCTAGAGAAAGTGACACTTGTGTCACTCTCGCACATCACTTTAGTCATCGGGTACCTAGAGCATAAATACGAGATTTTTAGGCCTAAACTTCATTTCCTCATATCTCACTCATTCCACCTCCGTTTTTAGAGATTCAAAGTGCCATGGTTTCGATTTTTAGAGCTTTTCAAGGATAAAGTGCTAGTTTTGATGTTCATTGAAAGATTCAAGGGTGTTTGGTGGTGGTAAGTCTCTCATTTCTCACTCTCAAATCTCTTCTCTTCTCTCAAAATCGTTTCCCCTCTTTCCCTCACAAACCCTAACTGATTTTGGGGATTTTTCATAGAGATTAATGTGTTCCTTCTCCATTTTATGCTAGTGGTTTCATTTATTGATGCAAGAGCAAGTTTCATCCACAACACTAGAGATTTTTGGGGTTTTCTAGGTTTTCATCAAAACCTAAGTGGTGAGTTCATCCCCCTGGCTTCTATACTTTCATATGAGTTATAAATGTTCCATTAATGATCTCCTAGTGTTTTGTTTCTCCAATTTCTGTTTGGATGATTTTGGGGAAGTTAGGTTAATATTGGGGTTTTGGTAAAAATGGAGATTTTTATATAAGATGTTTGGGGAATGGTTTTAAAGTGGTTGAATATGAATATTCATTGTTGGAAATTTATGGATCTAGGTTTTTGGAAGATTTGGCTTAAGGATTCGTGTTGCATCAAAGGAGCTTACGTTTCGAAAAATCTAGATTTAGCCTAATCTAGCAAGTTTAGTTCAAGTTGATTTGTGAAAACGTTGTACATGCCAAAATGTTAATTTTTAAAGTATTTACGTGCTTTATATAAAATTATCAATTGTTGAGTGAATTGGTGGGTTTTGATTAATCAAAGTATTGAAGTTTAGAAATCTTGTAAAAAACACCCACATTTGGGGATTTTGGCCAATTTCGACCTTATGAATGTTTTGAGAGGAGTAAACCCTTTTGTTTGGGCCAAAGGCCAATTGAGGAATTAAAAAGTAAAGATTTTGGGTAACGATGGATTTTGGTTTACGTAGCCGTGTGAGTGACACGTATTTAACCAAACGTTTATTTTGGCCTTAAAGGATTGATTTATACTCAAATGAGTCTTTTGAATGTTTGCCGTTTTTAGTGACTCGAGAGGGAGTCTTGGATATGTTATATGCTTAATTGCATTTATTTGAATATGTGCCAGTTGAAGTGTTGGTTTTATGTGTGAAGGCCGTTTGATGATTTTGTATTCTTAGTACCTTTGGGACTAACGAACCTTAGTGAGCTATATGCATTATCGAGTTATAAAAGAGTTGTATATACGTGTACATCTAGATGCATATATGATTTGACTTCATTGGGAAGTTGGCAATGAAGGGGTTGTGAGATTATCATGCCTCAAAGCGTGTGTTTGCATGATGTGGGTTAGATGCATTTCAGTTGCATGAGTCGATGCTGATAAACGAT
This sequence comes from Saussurea involucrata, assembly GCA_033807775.1. Lineage (NCBI taxonomy): Eukaryota > Viridiplantae > Streptophyta > Magnoliopsida > Asterales > Asteraceae > Saussurea > Saussurea involucrata. The sequence continues at coordinate 133,078,403 of CM066315.1, forward strand.
CATTAGATCTTTTGAGCAGAGGACTCGGTTGAGTCTCGAGGAAATTCGCCCAGTTTTAATAAGCTCGACGTGGGCTTGGGGTTGAATTGCACGAATTGCATTATATTTGACGTTTACATGATTTGATTGCATTGGTTATTCTTTTGGGGTCATGTATTTATATTTAAGTCGAGTAAGCTTGTTTCGGATGGTGGGTTTCCCAAGGTAAAGATCCAGTAGGATTGAACTTGGTGGTTTGGACTAAAGACCTAGTATGGGTGATGTCTAAGATGGGCTAAATACCTAGTATGGTTGATGCCAAGGATGGACTAAAGACCTAGTATGGTTGATGTCTAAGATGGGCTAAAGACCTAGTATGGTTGATGCCGAGGAAGGACTAAAGTCCTAGTATGGTTGTTGTCCAAGATGGGCTATACACCTAGTATGGTTGATGACGAGGATTGACTATAGACCTAGTATGGTTGATGTCATCTGTTTTCCACATCCAAGAAGCTTACTTGTATTTATTAATGGTGGTCTAATTTATGTGTTTGCCACATTCGATGAAATCGGGTCTCCCCCGTCTACGAAGGGTGTTGATTTTGAGTATTTTGTCATCCACGTTATTGATGTCATATTATACGCGTATGGATTGTTTTCCACGATTGATGGACGAGTTTTATGTTTCATCCCTGTTTGGATGTTTTATCTATTGGAGTATTATTCGCATTGGCGATTAATTGAGAAATTATTATTTAATTAACTCTTGATGTGAGTTTTGGATTGGAGTCCATTACAGAGAAATGATTTTTATTGGAAGCTTTCCTCACAGGATTTGTGTGCGTTTGAGAAATTGGGTTGTCGATGTCTTTTATACAAACCCTTTTTGGAAATCATAAATTAAATCGAAATCTTTTGGTCTATCAAATGACTTGCTCAGGTTATAAACTCTTGAACTCACTAGTCATTAGCCTAACCTTTTTATTTGTCGGCATGTGCAACAGGTTCAGGTTGGGAATAGTTTTAGCTACACTGTGAAGCGATGAGTACTAGTAGAGTGCACTGGGAAGTGAGATGCCTAGCGAGGTCTTCCACACTTTTGGGATTAGCAACTTTTAATTGGGTTAAGTAACACCCGCCTAGAGTTGTTAGTTGTTTAATTTGTGAAGTTTAAACTTTGAGGTATTTTCAAGGATGTTTTGTAGAGAGAATTTTATCCCCTTTTGGTTGTGTTATCGAAATTAAAGTTAGTTGCTCGTTCCAATTTTGAGGGTGTTACAAGTTGGTATCAGAGCATAAGTTTGAGAGAATTAGGTGTTGATTTTTGGATACCTAGACTCAAACTAGCGTTGTTTTAGGTGATTGAGAGCGAGATTGCACCATTAGGCACTCTAAGATAAGATATTCGGAAGTTGTTGGGGTCACTAGAAGCGAGAAGTCACGTCAAGAGTAGCAAGGGTGATCATGTACAGTACGTTCAGGATTGCACCTGGCCAGTGTGATAGTGAACCTACCGGGTACATGAGAGTACTTGGACGACTCTAGCATGATGACCGTTGGGGTGGTAAAGGAGTTCTAAGCGAGTAGTCATTAGAAGAGGTTGACGACTTTAGCAGTTGCCATTTGGAGTGGCGGTAAGCATGATTGATTGTATTAAGTAGACCGTTCTGGTCAGACTTGATAGTTGGATTGGAGCCGTAGGCTTATTGAAGTGACTTGATTCGAGGAGAAACGTGAGTATCCGGATGACAATAGTGTGATCGGAGAAATTGGAGGAATGTGACCTAGACGTTAAGTGCCGACAAAATGCATGCACGAAATTTATTTTGCTTTTAAAATAAATTGCATCGATTATTTCTTATGTTTCGAATCGTCGGATGGATGGTACTGCTAAATCTGGGAAAAAGTTTGACATACGCAAGATTTTTAAACTATGATTTTGGAACATGCATGAAATTATTTCACGACAGGCGGTTGTGAACCTGGTTGGGATTTATTTTATTCCTTGTAGTCGTCCACTACTACTTTCGAATATTGTGATGTCCATGTTTTAATGTCGTTTATGATTTTGGATAAGTAACCGCGACTTGAGACCTTAACATTGGATCTCCTCCACATGTGTTAAGGCTTGGACAGAGAGTTACATTCCCTTGTTTTAGTATTGATCTTTAATGGGAATTTCAATTTTGCAAGTCTTGACGAAAGAGTGTCGTTTTACTTTTGTGTTGTAACAAAAAGGGAGGTTTTATGATTTGTATGATTCGATCATAGCGTGGTTTTATGCGAGTTGTCTATTGAAAACGAAGACTTTGACACCATTTAATTGGTTTGATGAGGTTGAGTTCCATTGAGTTTTATGGAAGCTTTGTGAAGTATGATCGAGTTTCGTTTTACGATGTTTTGCAGTGCATGGGTGACACTTTATTGTGTGCATAACTTGAATGATTGTATGCGTTAATATATGGGTTTGAGTGAGTATTGCGCCTCGTGCGAATTTTGTTAAAAAAATGCGTTTATGTCGTATTGCACCAAAAAGACTAGTTTTGGAGTTTTAATGCCGCGTGGCTTCTCTTTTGAGGATTGTGGTAGCATATTTGTTGCAACTTGCTAGATGTGCAAATTAATTTATATGTGGCGTGAGTAAGGCATATAAGAGCATCATGATAGTACATCTCTAATGTTCTGTTTTATGCACTCTCATTTGTTGACATTGTTGGTATTCTTTCTCGCACATGCACTATATTGATTGATTGACAGGAGTAGTTTTGTAGCCACTATTTTGAGGCGTTAGTGTGCATCGCTTGTGTGGTTTGAGGTTTAAAGTTGACTTGAATTATTTGGCGTGTCAATCAAATTATGTGTACGTATGGTTTTCTAAAATTTTGAGAAAAACAAATTAAGGTGTGTGAGCCTGGTCAAAGGATTTTATTTACTTGTCCTTTGCGACTGAATGAGAAGTTTTGAAATTTGAGTTGATGAATTTCTACTTTGAAAATTAGCAATGACTATCTGCTATGTGTTATACCATTTCAGAGTGACTTCTAAGAAAGTGTTGCAGATTGGCATGCAAAATTTTAATTTGAGATTTCTTTCGATGTTTAAACCGATATATCCAAATGATGAAAATATCCTGTTATTTGATTTAAAAACTGGGAGATGGCCTAGACCATGACGTGTTTTAACCAAGGTGTGTAGATGGTTTGCTTCGTTTCTCTGTGAACAATCTGACATATGTAAAGTTGTTAATGAATTGTTGTTCATATCATTTTATGGTTAAAAAGAGAATTTTGGTAATCGACATCGCGTAAACCTTTTTGAAGTTCGTATAAACAGGTTGCTAGACACTGTTTTAAATGTCGGAAATTTACTTTGTGCGTGAGGCATAAGTAAATTCGTGATGGGACCCTGGTGGTTCATTTTAAAGGTTGTCGAGTACGTTTTTATGTTTCGGTAGTAAACTAATTGTGATGGAAAGGTTTTAAAAAAAATGATTTTTATACGTGAGACGAGTGTGTCCATGGTTATGCATCCACTAGCTGAGTAGTGGTAAGTTTTTGTACGTATATGATGTTAGTATAAAAGCTTTTGTGTTGAAACATTTAGTGAAAACTTTATTGGCATAGTTATTGAGTCTGTCACTTGAAAACCTTGAACTCTTTAGGCTTGGTGAGGTTGAGCAACCCCAGTTAGGGGTGAGGGCGTGTAGAACCTTTCGATGAAAGATCGGGTTTCTAACGCGTGTGATTGTCGTGAGCCGTATGATGTCTTTTGCGGGGACGAATCATTTCGTGTGGACAACTAAAAGGTGAGACTTGCGGTGTCCCTTGTTAGTGTTGTGGTAGCCGTTCACTTCGTCAACCTTGTTTTGGGTTGTCGGTATTGCGTGAAGGTCGCGTAGGACCCTTTAGACTGTGGGGATAACCATGAATTGGTGGGACGATTTGAGGAGTGACGCTCGTGTGTGGAGCTCTGTGATGAGTCGAGTTTGGTGATGTAACTAGGTGTCAACTTTCGGAGTTCGAGGCCAAGGACCACTAGTGTGATTGGAAGGTGTAGTCCAATTTTAATAAGTGGTGGTATCGGTTATGATGAACCTAAGTCCGATTGTGACGAATGGTTTAGCGGGATGACCCTCTGCTTGTGGTAAAAGAATCTGTCGACTAGATGATCGGAATTAGACGTGTTTTGGGAGTGGTGTAACTGATGAGTCAGTGACGACCGTCGGTATTGGAGTCTAGTGGGATTCGTTAGAGGTAAGTGTAAGATCCCACATTGGTTGGGGAGGGGAACAAAGGTTGCCTTATAAGGGACTTGATACCTCCTCTATCAGACGCGTTTTAAAACCGTGAGTCCAGGTGTGCGGACAAAGCGGACAATATCTGGTACGGTTGGTCTGGGATGTTACAGATGGTATCAGAGCCGGGAACCGGACTGGTGTGCCAGCGAGGACGCTGGGCTCCCAAGGGGGGTGGATTGTAAGATCCCACATTGGTTGGGGAGGGGAACAAAGGTTGCCTTATAAGGGACTTGATACCTCCTCTATCAGACGCGTTTTAAAACCGTGAGTCCAGGTGTGCGGACAAAGCGGACAATATCTGGTACGGTTGGTCTGGGATGTTACAGTAAGTGTCGGTGCGACAGTGGGAACCTTAGATTTGGAGGTTCGTTAGTTTAGATGTAATCAAACCTTGGACTAATTGGAGAAAATTAAGAGCGTGTGGACACGGGCTGATTTGGAGCCGGGATCCGTCGTCAGGGAAGTATGGAACACCAGTGGTTGGAGCGTTCACTCGGACATAAGTACAATGTGTCTGAGAGGGTATTGTTGGTAAGAGTTCGCTTGAGGTCTGTCTTAGCAGTCTGTGTGGGAAAAATTTAGATTTCAGTTAAAAGCTATTGGAACGTGGTCGGCGTTGAATTGGTTAGCCCTGGGTTGTAGGGAATTTGGATTTCGAGGACGAAATCATTCCAAGGTTGGGAGGATTGTAACATCCCGATTTTTGGAACTTTTAAGATAAATATGAAAAATAGGATTTTGGATTAAATCCTACATTTTATAGTTTTGTTGGATGAAGAATTCAAACATGAGTCCAACGGGCCTTTCCGGAGCAAAAACGAAGAAGTTATGGCCAAAACAACTTTTGGTACAATCTCGGCTAAAGTGACCAGCGAATGTGACACTCGTGTCACTCTCGCCGGTTTTGTACCGAGATCTATTTGACCACGGCGAGAGTTCCCAGTGAAAGTGACACTTGTGTCACTCTCGCATGTAATGACCAGGTACGTTATGGATTTAATTAATTTTATTGTTTTGTTTTTAAGGTAGGTTTGGGTTAGTTTTATTAGTTATAAGTTAAAAGGGATAAACTTTAATTTTAAGTGGAAGTTGGAGGGTAGATTGTGCCATTTGAGGGAAGTTTGAGGTTTGTTTGGGTGATGTGGTTAAACAAAACACACCCACCGCCTCATTTTGTTAAAGATAGGAAAATGAGATATTTTCTCATCTCAATGTGTGTGTGTGTGTGTGTGTTTGCATTCGGAAAGAGAAAAGAGAGAGAGTAAGAGAGAAAGATAAAGAAGAAGCAGAAGGAAGAACAAAAGTATCGCTCTGCTAGGGTTCAAATCGATTCGTTTGGAATCATTATTAAGGTATAGTTCCTTCTTATATTGTGTTTGTAATCGCTAGTAGTAAGTTTCTATCAGTTTAGATTTATCAATTTTAAGGTTAGTATCGATTTCAATTGATTTCTGGGTTGAATTGGTTATGTATCGTTTCCTGTACGAGTTTCGGTATTGGGTTAAGTCCCGGTATTTTGGAGTCCCGGTATTGGAAATCCCGGTATTGGAAATCCCGGTATTGGAAATCCCGGTATTGGTTTCTGACTTTTTTGTTGTTACGTACTGGAGTCGTTTCAAAGCGAAATATAGGGGTATGAGTACTCGTTTTGAGTGTAAAATAGCATTTCAACACTTTGAACACGTTTTTATGTGCCAATTTTAAACCCAAATTCTTGTGATTGACGTCGGTTGTTCGGTTTCTAGCTCGGTTGCGTTCGGGGGTGTTCGGTGGGTTGTTAAGGTTGTCAATTGTCGTAGTGAGTCTTATATACATATAATCATAGGGGTTTCATCAATGTGTATATATTTCAGGCTCGGTTGCCCCTCGTTAGTGAAGTTTGATAGTGGTGTTCGGTTGTATCGTTTGCACGTGTGTGGCTTCAAACTATTAACAAGGTGAGTTTTGCTTTAAAATGTTTTCAAACTGGAATACATATATGTGTGGATTGAGAATGTGATAGATGGTGTGATTATGTGTTTATGTTTGAAATATAATATATTGAGATATATATATATATATATATATATATTGTATTTACATGAGCATTACACTACACGAGTGCACGTTGGCCGGGTTTAGGACCGGTGGAGTTTGGCTGTACGGAGGGACAGCAGAGTTGGCTGTATGTTAGTGCAGCGGAGATAATTGATTGGTTGGCTCGCAGCCAACTAATTTGGCCATGGGAATGAGGAGATATACACAATGCACGAGTCTTACTTGGTATTTAAATACTTGTTGTATATTTGTTTTTTACAAAAGGATTACTAAACTGACAGGGATTATCTCACTAGACCGTTTGATCTAACCCTCATTTTGTTTTCAAAAATATGTATTCCAGGTCGAGGAACTTTTAATAGCAAAGGGAAGGATAAAGTGTAGGATGCGGTTGATAGCTGACGAAGATTAGGAAATGCTTATGTTTTGTATTGTATAGTTTTGGGACTATGGGACCGTATGTGATTTATTATGTATCTTTTGTTATGAATGTAACGATGTTATACAATATATGTTATTTGTTCTATGTGTGGGAAAATGGGTCGTTACATCGCACGTCACTTTAGCCGTCGGGTACCTAGAGCATAAATACGAGATTTTTAGCCCTAAACTTCATTTTCTCATATCTCACTCATTTCACCTACGTTTTTGGTGATTCAAAGTGCCATGGTTCAGATTTTTAGAGCTTTTTAAGGATAAAGTGCTAGTTTTGAAGTTCATTGGAAGATTCCAGGGTGTTTGGTGGTGGTAAGTCTCTCATTTCTCACTCTCAAATCTCTTCTCTCCAAATTGTTTCCCCTCTTTCCCTCACAAACCCTAACTGATTTTGGAGATTTTTCATAGAGATTAATGTCTTCCTTCTCCATTTTATGCTAGTGGTTTCATTTATTGATGCAAGAGCAAGTTTCATCCACAACACTAGAGATTTTTGGGGTTTTCTAGGTTTTCATCAAAACTAAAGTGATGAGTTCATCCCCCTAGCTTCTATATTTTTATATGAGTTATAAATGTTCCATTAATGATCTCCTAGTGTTTTGTTTCTCCAATATCGGTTTGGATGATTTTGGGGAAGTTAGGTTAATATTGGGGTTTTGGTCAAAATGGTGATTTTTATATAAGATGTTTGAGGAATGGTTTTAAAGTGGTTGAATATGAATATTCATGGTTGAAAATTTATGGATCTAGGTTTTTGGAAGATTTGGCTTAAGGATTCGTGTTGCATCAAAGAAGCTTACGTTTCGGAAAATCTAGATTTAGCCTAATCTAGCAAGGTGAGTTCAAGTTGATTTGTGAAAACGTTGTACATGCCAAAATGTTTATTTTTAAAGTATTTACGTGCTTTATATAAAATTATCTATTGTTGAGTGAATTGGTGGGTTTTTGATTAATCAAAGTATTGAAGTTTAGAAATCTTGTAAAACACCCACATTTGAGGATTTTGGTCAATTTCGACCTTATGAATGTTTTGAGAGGAGTAAACCCTTTTGTTTGGGCCGAAGGCCAATTGAGGAATTAAAAAGTAAAGATTTTGGGTAACGATGCATTTTGGTTTACGTAGCCGTGTGAGTGACACGTATTTAACCAAGCGTTTATTTTGGCCTTAAAGGCTTGATTTATACTCAAATGAGTCTTTTGAATGTTTGCCGGTTTTAGTGACTCGAGAGGGAGTCTTGGATGTGTTATATGCGTAATTGCATTTATTTGAATATGTGCCAGTTTAAGTGTTGGTTTTATGTGTGAAGACCGTTTGATGATTTTGTATTCTTAGTACCTTTGGGACTAATGAACCTTAGTGAGCTATATGCATTGTCGAGTTATAAAAGAGTTGCATATACGTGTACATATAGATGCATATATGATTTGACTTCATTGGGAAGGTGGCAATGAAAGGGTTGTGAGATTATCGTGCCTCAGAGCGTGTGTTTGCATGATGTGGGTTAGATGCATTTCAGTTGCATGAGTCGATGCTGATAAACGATCATTAGATCTTTTGAGCAGAGGGCTCGTTTTTGGACTCGGTTGAGTCTCGATGGCATTCGCCCGGTTTTAATAAGCTCGACGTGGGCTTGGGGTTGAATTGCACGAATTGCATTATATTTGACGTTTACATGATTTGAATGCATTGGTTATTCTTTTGGGGCCATGTATTTATATTTAAGTCGAGTAAGCTTGTTTCGGATGGTGGAGGTAAAGATCCAGTAGGATTGAACTTGGTGGTTTGGACTAAAGACCTAGTATGGTTGATGTCTAAGATGGGCTAAAGACCTAGTATGGTTGATGTCGAGGATGGACTAAAGACCTAGTATGGTTGATGTCTAACATGGGCTAAAGACCTAGTATGGTTGATGCCGAGGATGGACTAAAGACCTAGTATGGTTGATGTCTAAGATGGCTAAAGACCTAGTATGGTTGATGCCGAAGATTGACTAAAGACCTAGTATGGTTGATGTCATCTGTTTTCCACATCCAAAAAGCTTACTTGTATTTATTAATTGTGGTCTAATTTATGTGTTTGCCACATTCGATGAAATCGGGTCTCCCCCGTCACCGAAGGGTGTTGATTTTGAGTATTTTGTCATTCGCGTTATTGATGTCATATTATACGCATATGGATTGTTTTCCATGGTTAATGAACGAGTTTTATGTTTCATCCGTGTTTGGATGTTTTATCTATTGGAGTATTATTCGCATTGGCGATTAATTGAGAAATTATTATTTAATTAACTCTTGATGTGAGTTTTGGATTGGAGTCCATTGCAGAGAAATGATTTTTATTGGAAGCTTTCCTCACAGGATTTGTGTGCGTTTGAGAAATTGAGTTGTCGATGTCTTTTATACAAACCCTTTTTGGAAATCATAAATTAAATCAAAATCTTTTGGTCTATCAAATGATTTGCTCAGGATGTAAACTCTTGAACTCACTAGGTGTTAGCCTAACCTTTTTATTTATCGGCATGTGCAACCGGTTCAGGTTGGGAATAGCTTTAGCTACACTGTGAAGCGATGAGTGCTAGTAGAGTGCACGGGGAAGTGAGATGATTAGCGAGGTCTTCCGCACATTTGGGATTAGCAACTTTTAATTGGGTTAAGTAACATCCGCCTAGAGTTGTGAGCTGTTTAATTTGTGAAGTTTAAACTTTGAGGTATTTTCAAGGATTTTTTATAGAAAGAATTTTATCCCCTTTTGGTTGTGTTATCGAAATTAAAGTTAGTTGCTCGTTCCAATTTTGAGGGTGTTACACTTACATCACTACTTGAAAAAGAATTATTGACGAGGGGGATGTTAAACTTTGATCAGATGTAAAGCAAGTGAATGGACTTCATTTGTGTAGGTACTATTCTTGACCCCATACCACCTTCAAAATTCTAGCTAACAAGGTATCCCTATGTCTAATCCTCATTTGTATCCTACTGCAGATTTAAGTTGTAAGAAATTCATACCATGCATATGTGATCTTATGGTTGACAAATAATGTTGTTCTATCATCCAAGTTGGAAGTAATTCAAACCACATGGTCTTGCAATTCTGTCTCATCAGCCACTCCATCTACTATACCTTCTATTTTCCCTTTTATCACCAATATAACTCCATCTCTAAACCCTCTGCAGCATCTTATACTAAGAAAAACACTTTCCGATTCTTTTACATCCTTTATCCACATTATTTGGTAAAGTATATGTATTGTTTCACCCTAAAAACATTGTTGACTTTCACCGACGCTTTTTTTGGGCCCGGAAAGAGTTTGGGTTTTCCAAACGAGCCAATAACCCTCATTAATTGTTGTATGTCATCACCACTTTCTGATTTTAGGATGCTTTTATAAACATTAATTTTACAGCAAGTGCGGGTAAAACGACTAACATGGGGTTTTACTCTGGTTGCTCAACTTCGTCATAACATCGTAAGGATATAACTTTTAGGTCCTAGCTACCATTTTTTTGAACAACAAGATTTTACTGCAAACGCTACAAAATCTGTGCGATTGCTGATGCTTTGACCTGTCAAAGGGCATTTCTCATGGGGAGAAAAGATGTTTGCGGAAAATTAGTAGACGGTGAAAACAAATCTTAAAATTAGCTCAGAACTGAATCGGAAAAATAATTCATAAAACTCGGACAATTGTCTCGGCGCGTTTTACAAACTCTAAAAGGTCCTAGTGGTTAGTTCTTTACAAAACCATGGAATAAATTTAAAACTTCCATGTACAAGTCATAATGCCCCCAATCGAGAAGCAAGATCAGTGAATATGTCTTCGCTGCATGGAATGGTGAGGCCACCCATTGGATGGTTGAACCCAAACTCTTCCTCAGCCTGACATAATAATTCTTGAAATGCAGGTTGGCTTAACAATGATACTGGAACCACAAATCTCTTCTTCTCTTGCTCTCCAACATAAACGGCAAAATAACCTTTCGGAATGGTCATGTATGTATTGCTGCTTCCGTTTGACAACGACCGTCGGAGAATTTGTTTTGCTTGAATTACCCGAGGCATAAGAATGGCCATGTTTCCAAGGAGGATTGTGTATGAAGGCTGATGAAAGAAGAAAAATCTAAAACTGGTTCTTGGAGAAATATGTTGTCAGAGGGAGTTGTGATTGTGATTATGCATATGGAATGGTTTATATAACCAACTGATACAAGGAGAGGTAGATGAGAGATGGTGATGTGTGGTGTAGAGAAAAAGCATTATCACATGGTTTTGTCTTCCAACCTTTAATTATGAAGTTAATACATCAAATCTAGTTACAACTTCAACACCACATCAAATCGTTGAATGATATCTACCAATAAGTAGTTAGCCACATGTCTGTCACTCTCATATAAAACCTTTAATTGGGCCAATAACTTCAAGACAAAACCATGTGATTATGTATACTAGTGGCTACTCATCATTGGGCCGCATATGTTACATGTCTACCCCATAGATTTTAATGAATTTTCTGTTTGTTAGGAGGCATAGCCACATTACGTTTGAAGTACATGGGACCATGGTTTTGGTATCCTTAACCTCTTACTATGTCTAATCTTTCCTGTATCCTAGTGCAGATTTAACTCGTAGCTAATATCTTATCGAGTAAAACGTACATACTATAGCATCGTCACATCAATAGCTCATCTCACACCTTATAAGGGGACTTGGTCCACGTAAAAAATTTACAACTCAAAGTTTTTACCGTTAAAATTCCAAAATCTAATTGAGTTTATATAAACTATAGAGTTGTAAAAAATAAACATGTTTACGTTAATGATGATATCGTACCACGACTAGATGGAAAAACATCATGGACCATGGCTGTAGCTAGATTTATTTTATTGCAAGAAAATTTGGTTTTTTTCTATTTATCGTTCTTACAAGTTGGAAGACAATTCCATGTGATGTTGCTTTTCTCTACATTAGCATTACACATCCCTTTCTATCATCTACCAAGCTCTCCTAAAATAATTCGGTTATATAAACGATCCCATATGCAAAACACACCCACAACTCCCTCCACAATCCTCCACAACAGATTACATCAACATATACTTTGAGCTCTTTCTTCCTTCATCAATAGTCTCTGCCCTCCTTTGAAAAATGGCCATTCTTATGCCTCGGATCATTCAGGCAAAACAAATTATCCGACGATCGTTGTCAAATGGAAGCAGAAATACATACATGGCCATCCCAAAAGGTTATTTTGCCGTATATGTTGGGGAGCACGAGAAGAAGAGATTTGTGGTTCCAGTGTCATTATTAAGCCAGCCTGCATTTCAAGAGTTATTAGGTCGGGCAGAGGAAGAGTATGGGTACAATCATCCAATGGGTGGCCTCACAATTCCATGCAGCGAAGACATATTCACTGATCTTGCTTCTCGTTCGGGGGCATTATGATTTGTACATGGCAGTTTTAATTTTCTACCATGGTTTTGTAAAGAACTAACCACTAGGACCTTTTGGAGTTTGTAAGACGCACGGGGACAATTGTCCCAGTTTTACAAAATACGATTTAGGATTTTTTTTATTCAGTTTGTGTTATGAGCTAAGACATAAATGACAAACTGATTTCACCATCTACTAATTTTGTGCAATCTTTTCTCCCAATGATGAATGCCCTTAAATATAAAAGCATCTAGTATACTAGCACTTGCAATGAATTAAACAATTGGCTGCATGAGCTCAGACCATGAATTAAACACTTCAAAATTTCAAGCAATTCTCTTTTCAGATCTGCTACGTAAGTTGCCTAGATTTCACTACAGGTCTCGTTTGTCTAAATTTACTATACTTTTTTATTTTATCAATATTAATCGTAGGTCAAACAATTTTATATTTCAAGTCAATTCATATAACTAATTCAATACAATTGAAATCCATTATATTTTTATTTTGTTAGGAAACAAAGCCATGTGAGAATTATAAACGTTCCTATATCACCATCACAAAGCCATGTGAGAATTAGTATATGGGGCCGTAGGGTTGAGATGTTCCACTATGATAAAACAAACACCTTTTCCAGCATTGAAATTCATAAACATGAAGAATTTTATAATTTCTTTAAGTTACAAACATGTCAATATAGAATTAATCAGTAAGCGAGCGATTCCCTCTCACTAAAATGATGGAATTTGGTTAAAAGCATTTTTGCCTTGCGTCTTGCTCGTAAGGCTAGCTGTTTTCACGTGGTGAAGTATGTAATTTTTTCGCCGAAAAAATTGTTGATCTTTTCCAGGCTCAACCCAAGGCCTTTTAGTGTTCCAAACGAACCATAAACTCACATCAATTGTTGTACTTCATCACCACTTTTTGAAAATCACTACAAGAAATTGCGTTTTGTATGACGCCAAGAACTTTGAAGTGTCCTAATTGTTAGTGCAATATGTCTTCAAGGTTTAAATATAGAAAGGTCAAAGTCAAAGTCATTGTAATGTGCTTTGTTTAAATAGCCTTTGTGTAGGTTAGTTTAGAGGTTCGAAGAAACATTCTCATTATTCATAACTCATATCTTAGAGAGAGAAAAGCTAAACTCTTATCTTGTATACAGTGTTCTTGATGAATGAGATGACAAATTCATATCTTCTCTATCTTGATTGATCCTTAGGGTTTAACACTAATTAATAAACCGGCCACTTTTTAAATCATAATTTATAGAACAAAAAAAATTAAATGTCCTATATCTAAAGGCATTGTACCAACTTTATAACATGTTTTGAGGATGTCGTAACAAGTTTTTTATGACTTTTATAGATAAAAAACGTCATATTAGCTATTTTATAGGACGCTGTATATTCGAAAAACGGTTTTATAAAAGTAAGTGTCCTATAAAATTACTTATGTGATGCTTTCTGTAAATTTTGTTTAGGATTCTTTTTTAAACATTTTAGAACAAGTGACTAATAGGAGGACTAAACCAAGTTGCATGACTTTATCGTAATATCGTAAGGAAAATAATCGAAACTGTTGTGAAGATTGGGATGTATTGAGCATCAAAAGTGATCAAAAGCAGAGACGCCCTCTCCTATGAGAATCAATGTACAATGAAAAGCTTGCTACAACGAATCATTTAAGCGAATCAATGTACAAAAATGGCCATTCTTATGCCTCAAATCATTCAAGCAAAAAAAAACGATCGTTGTCAAATGGAAGCAACAATACAAATGTGGTCATCCCAAAAGGTTATCTCGACGTATATATGAGGCAGCAAGGGAAGAAGGGATTTGTAGTTTTGGGGCATTGTGACTTGTACAAGGCAGCTTTGTGATCCCAGAACAAGTAATCAATCAATATAAATCATAAAAGAAGCCATCTCTATATTCAATAATCTTCAAATAGCTCACAATACAATGAAGAACAATTACTTGTGTGTGTGGCTAGTGTGTGTGAGAATGACCTAAATCCCAAAAGGGAAAATAGCAAACATTATATACCTAGGGTATAGAATACCCTAATTACAAAATAGGCCCCTCTACTTAGTACAACTAGAATTTAGACACTAACATTCTCCCCCTTTGTACAAGTAGAGGCAAAGAGATTAGACATCTACTGGTGTCACATTACGTTTACGGAGACCAAAGATGTGTTCGAATCGGCGCAATTCCAGACGGTAGTCTTTTCGGTAAGATATGGCTTGAAGCACTTGGTTGATCAGATCCTTTTCTTTGTCAGTAAGCTTTACTTCTCCATTGGCATCCAGACGAAGCCTGCTTTCTAGATGAACTGAGATGATCTTCAAGGTACCCTCACAGAACTTGTTCATTTCAATGACTCGCATGAACTTCTTCTTTGAGTCAGTATCAATGTAAACAACTCCAAGTTCTGGCTTGCTCAGTACGGTGTAAGCTGGGATACCTTGAATATCTGATAAGCGTCTGTTCGGTCTTCTCAGGTTCACATTGGCTTGAAAGGATTCCAAGCCCATCTGAAAGTCAGTAAGGTACGAGAACTTCAGGATGTTCTTCATAAAGTTCTTCACACTTCGGAAGGCAGCTCTGTATTGTATCCTGTTCTCAGTACTCTTCAGCTCCGGATGTTCAACAAGAAGGTTGAAAAGACTCAGAAGGTCATTCAGTCTCAGACTCTTGAAATCAGCTTCAGAAAATACGTGTTCAGACCCATCTGATCTCAAGACTGTGAACTCAGGATAGAAGACATCAAATAGCTTCTGAGATTCAACTTTGAGTATCTTCATGATCATGTTATCTGACTTGACTGCTTCTGATCCTTTGTCTTTGTTCTTCATGACATATAAGAATTCGACCTTCTTCAGTGATGGCCAATCTTCAATACCATATACCTTTTCGAAATTGATTCGCTGAACTTTCCGCACATACAAATGTTTTCTTAAGGTGTCTAGAAAGGGAGTTTGGATTGAAACTCTCTCTCCAGTGGCTACATATCTTGGTTCAGCATCAATAATAGTTTTGAAAAAACGAAGTTCTGCATCAAGTACTCGATCTCTAATCTTACCATCCGGTATTATCGGTGCATGTGGAGCTAGAGTACCTGAGCTTGGACCTGCTGTTTCAATCAGCGGTGGAGCTTCATCTTCAGATTCAATTTCCATAGCCTGATCACCAGTAGTATCAAGTGCAGCACCTAGAGCATCAACCATTTCTTCCTTTATCTTGTGACTTAACTGCTCTGGCTCTACCTCTGAATCAATGTGGATTATATCAATGAGCCTATCATCAGCCATCTGCACGTCTGTTGTTCTATTGTCAACAGCCGAAGGCTTTTCAACCCCAGCTATGTCATCAGCTAGAACTGATATGTCTTCCACTATCTCCATAACAGTATCCGTTCCACCTGTTCCCTGCTCACCAGCTGGCTGATCTGAGCCATGAACAATTTCAGTAGATGTCCCACTAGATTCACCAACTCCTGTAGATCTCTTCTCCCCCTCATGTTGATCAGGCGGATCCCGATCATCATGTCTCCTTTTCTGTGAGGTTTCAGCTTGAACACCACACCTTCAACCACTGAAACCCGTGTGGCAAGAGACTGATATCCAGTCAGTAGGGCGTTGGTCATACCTGAGATAACATCAGTTAGCTTCTGATACTGTGTATTTAGTTTAGCTAGCCCATCTGAGGATGTTGAAGTTGGAGGTTGAGGTTGTGATTGTTGGCGTAGTAGAGAAACAAGATCTACTTCTTCAGCGGTGTTGGAATCGCCTTGGGCTATAAGTCGGGCTAACAGCTCTGATTTGAGCTGGTCAGTTGGGATTTGGTGTAATGAAACTGGTAGAGTTTGTGGGCCAGGCTGAGCTTCAGTAGATCCTGCAGTGCCTTTTCCTGTCACAGCTCTGGATACATCTTGAGACAACTTTTTCATCTCTTCTTTCATTTCGGCAACATGAGCTTTATAAAAGTTGCTCAAGGACTTGATGGCAAGCTGCAAAAGGGGCACTGTTACAAGGTTATCCGGTCCAATAGAGGACCGTACACGTTCTGCTTCAAGGGAACTAACACCCAGACCACTTAGGTTACTGGTTGAAGTAGCGGTTGTAGCAACCGTACTGCCTGTGTTCAAAGCTGGCATGGTGTTAGCAATGACAGGTCTTCCGCCCGGTCCTCGTGAAGCACCAACGAATGGCGACGACACTCTGGGCGTTCCGGTTGGGGCACGAAAGCCTCCAACTTGGTGTTGTACAAACATTTGTGGCCTAGGAAAGGATGTGGAACCAAAAGGCTCTAGACTCTGTGTGCTTTGAAAGAACGGCGGTGGCCGGGGCGGGAGCCCACCTTTTTCAATACCAGCAGACACCGAGTGTGTCGCCGATAGAGTTTGTGCTAAATCCCCTGTGGAGAATGAAACACCGGCTTGTTGAGAGACCGATGAGTGGGTGAGTGGGGCTGTGCTTTGCATGGCTGGGCGGACCACGGCTTGTTCAATACGCAACGGCGACGAACGCACGTCGGTAGTAGATGTGGCTACCCGGCTTGTAACGGTTTGGGGAGAGTCGGTAGTTAAAACTTTTTCCGGCTCTGTCACAGCTTCACTCAATTCTTTTCTCCCTCGTTCCTCACCACTACCTATCTGTTCTACTACAACTTCTCTTTCTACTTCTTCGTTTATTGTTGATGTACCCGCAGCAGCAGTAGCAGTGTCGAGAAATCCGGTGTGCCGAGTCGACTCAGTATCTGAACTCACAACCCGTGGCCTTTTGCCCATATGTCTCGGAATCAAGTTCACTAAAGGGTCATGTCCTGAGTCGTCATCATCATTATCATCATCATCATGTGGAGGAAAGAAAGGTTCCATCTCGTTGTCTGGATTGGCTGTATCATCATCGGGAGATGATGCAGCAGCATAAGCTTCATCCCAAGTTACATCATCGTCAAAGACATTGACTGGAGGAATTTGAGGTGGTGGTTGAGCTGGTCGCGAAGAGGATGCAGGGCCAACAGTCCGTAATCTTCTCCCAACACTCTTTCTTTTAGTTCTTCTCACCCCTCGTTGTTCAGGAACACCCCCTTGTTCCTGAACCCCCTCGACTCTTAGACCCTCACCTCCTAAAGGAATTGCATTATGGGTAGGTCCCTCCTGCTCTGGCTGGACCGGCAATGCATTATCTATCCTATACTGCCTAACTACCCTGGACTGTTGGTCAGCATAAGCGAGTAAGTCTTCTCGTAGAACGGCAGTATGAGCAAAATTCATCGCCTTGGGCATTCTTAGAACGTGCATGTACTGACTCGGCCCTCGGGGATGTTGCTCTCGGCGTGGGATCTCGTCGTTGTCTGTCATGGCTTGATGTATCAGGATCTGGAAGAACCGCTGAAATGGGACGAAGTTACGCCTCATCTTCGGTTTTAGCTGATCGGCAGCAAGTTCAATCATTTCATTCAAGATCAAGACAACATAGTCAATGTTGTGGTTAAAGACGAACGCGTGGAACATACGTAGAGTTGCTAGGTTGGTCTTATCTAACCCAGTATGCTTTGACGTCATACATATGTTGAAAATAGATCATATCGAATAGTAGGTTGGCGGTAGGAAGTTACGTTTGAACGTTGAAGATCCAGTCAGTGGAAGATTGGGTGGAGGTTGATAACCCAGACTTCGAATGTCCTCAAGAAGCTGAGATTCAGGAATCGGATCCTGAATATTTTCACTGGGTAGGTTTAGAGATCGTCTAAGTCCCCGAAGAGTGAATCGGACATCGAAATGGTCTAGCTTAGCTGTAAACTTTGGTACTCGGTCGGTTGGTCGGTATGTTAAGGTACTCCAGAACTGTTTGAGCTATATCGCGGGCACGAGCTCGACCTTCGTCAATGCAGTCAGTACCGGATGACGACTGATAATTTCAGTGATGATCGGATGTTCAAAACGAACTGCAAGATCTAGATGGTGGTTGTTATCTAGAAATTGCACAGCCGGGCTCGTCGACGGATATATCTCCTCGTCTAAATCATGTGCGTTCACTGACGGAAGGGACGAACGATGCGAACGGATAATGGCATTATCATCCGAAGCATAGTCATCTTGATCAGCCATCTGGAATAGTACACAGTTAAGAATCGGACCAAAATCGAGTTTGCCTTGAAAAAAAAATTCAAATTTTTTTTTCTAAGTGTTGGCTAAGTCGCAATCAACTAAAAATGGCAGGCCACTGACCACTGCGATATCGCAATGGGAAGAGGTTGAGACCAGTTGAAGTCGCAATGCAAGATTGCGATTTGGTCCCCAAGTCGCAATGAAGGACTGCAACTTGGTTGAATGTGTGACCACTGCGACTTGCTTGAATACTTGAATACATGTTGACTGCGACTTGGTTGAACACAGAAAAATCCTAAGTGTTCAAGCCCTAAAAAACTTGTTTTTCGCACTAAAGATGTTAAAACCACTACCACTGGACTCGTCTAAGCATTGCGAACAAACCCTAGCCATCTAAATTCACTAACTAACAACAACAGATAGATTTAAGCAGATTTAATAAAATACGAACCTAAAACCCTAAAAACAATCATAGCATACGATTTTATGGATGTAAAACGACAAGAATCGAGATACAATACCTCGATGATGATGTGAAAAGATTGCACGAACCAGAAACTTCGAATAAGCACTTTGAATCGAAGAGAAGTTGAGAGAGACTTCGATAGGGTTTAAGAAAGATTTTGAATTTTGAAAAGTCAAAGTCTCAGTCATATACGAAATTTTTCAAAAAAGTGACACATGGCACAATCTGATTGGTCCAAGGTTTGACCAGCCACGTGTCATCAAGTCGCAATGAACAAATCACGATTTGACAAATTTTGAAATCGCAATAGACCATTGCGATTTACACTGTTCACCTGACCAAGTCGCAATGGACTATTGCGATTCGGTACTGTTCATCTCCCCCAAGTCGCAATAGACTGTTGCGACTTGGTACTGTTCATCTCTCCAAGTCGCAATAGACTGTTGCGACTTGGTACTGTTCACATGGTCAAGTCGCAGTAGGCCATTGCGATTTGGCACTGTTCAAACCTCCAAGTCGCAATAGACCATTGCGATTTGGCACTGTTCAAACTTCCAAGTCTCAATGCACCATTGCGATTTGATACTATTTAAGCTCATTGAGAAGTCGCAATAGAAGGCTGCGACATCTCACTGTCCACATGTGAAATCGCAAGCGATATTGATGTAAATTGGACATTTTTCAGAAAATAAAAGAAAGATTATATCACATTGGAAGATGTCCAACTTCCAAATGATTAAGCACATAAGGTTTTAAAAACACGGTTTTCACTCCCCCTTAAATGATGCAAAGATTTTGCAAAGAGATTTTCATCATTTAAAAGCAAGTGGTTTAAAAACAGATTAGAAAACTTACCTTGATATCTTCAAGTAAGAAGCACAGAAAATCAACACTTACAAGCTCAGTCAGAGATACACGCTCCCCCTATTGTTGTGCATACTCTTTAAATTATACTCCCCCTGAGACTATGAACACACCTTATGCAGGCATAGATATCATAACAAGAAATAAAAGGCAGCAGAGATAATAAACAATGAAAAAACAACAAAGACATGAAAATAAATATTTTAGATTGAGAATAGAATGAGATGAAAATTTGTATGTATCAATCTAGATAGAGAAAACTAGATTGAGTTACACATATTTCCATTCATTATATGATCAGTATAGAATATTAAACTTTCATGTTCAACATGCCAAGCTTGGATACTAAGAAATTAAAACGTTTTTCATCCAAGGCTTTGGTAAAAAGATCGGCAAGTTGAAACTCAGTTGTGACAAAGTATAGCTCAATCGTACCTTTTTCAACGTGATCTTTGATGAAATGATACCTTATGTCTATGTGTTTGGTCTTTGTATGTTGGACCGGATTAGCTGATATTGCAATTGCACTCTTGCTATCACAGTAAATGGGGATCTTCTCATACTTGAAGTCATAGTCAGATAGTTGAGTCTTCATCCACAGAACCTGTGAACAACAACTGGCAGCGGCCACATATTCTGCCTCCGCAGTTGATGTTGAAATACAATTCTGTTTCCTCGAGGACCAACTTACTAGTTTATCACTCAAAAACTGGACATGACCAGATGTGCTCTTCCGGTCTAGCATACTACCACCATGATCGGCATCAGAATATGCAGTGAGTTCAAATCATGTTCCTTTCGGGTACCACAGACCAAGGTACGGTGTCCCCTTCAAGTATCGAAAGATTCTTTTAACAGCACTCCGATGTGATACCTTTGGTTGTGCCTGAAATCTTGCACAGAGACATGTTGCAAACATTATATCTGGACGACTTGCCGTCAGGTACATTAGAGAGTCTATCATCCCGCGGTACTCCTTAACGTCTACATCTTCACCAAGTGGATCCGAACCTATTTTAGATCCAGAAGCCATAGGTGTTCCAATAGAGGTACAGTTTTCCATCTTAAATTTCTTCAAGATGTCAAACACATACTTCGACTGGTTAATGAAGATGCCTGAGGAGAATTGCTTGACTTGTAATCCAAGAAAGAAATTAATCTCTCCCATCATACTCATCTGGAATCTGGTCTTCATTATACCCGAGAACCAAGTACACAATCCAGGGTCAGTTGAGCCAAATATAATATCATCAACGTAAATTTGTACTAAAAGGATCTCACCGTTTTTATGCAGAGTGAAGAGAGTTGTGTCGATTTTACCTTTTCGAAAGCCAGCACCAAGTAGGTAGGTAGATAAGATTTCATACCAGGCGCGAGGGGCTTGTTTTAGACCATAGAGAGCTTTGTCAAGAATGTAGACGTGATCTGGTTTATCTTTGTCCACAAAACCCTCTGGTTGAGAAACATATACTTCTTCTTTCAATATACCGTTCAGGAAAGCAGTCTTCACGTCCATTTGATAGAAAGTGAAGTTTCTGAAAGCGACAAATGCAAGAAACATCCGAATTGCCTCTAAACGAGCCACCGGTGCATACGTCTCATCGTAGTCGATTCCCTCTTGTTGCCAATACCCTTTTGCTACAAGGCGTGCTTTATTTCTCACAACAATCCCATCTTTATCTTTCTTATTCTTCAGGACCCACTTGTTACCAATTACTGTTTTACCTTTGGGTCTAGGAACTAATCGCCACACATTCAATGCTTCAAACGAATTCAGCTCATCTTGCATTGCTATGATCCAATCCGGATCTTCCAAGGCTTGTCGAACTGAGGTGGGCTCAACTTGACTTAGAAAGAGCGCGTAAAGGACTTCATTGGCCGTTGCAGATCTTGTCTTCACAGGTTCGGAGACGTCACCAATGACTTGTTCAATGGGGTGACTCTTAGTCCATCTTGAAGCATGAGGATGAACAATTATAGAACCATAGTTGGGATCCACTATGGTAGGATCTCTATCAAAATTCAGCTCTATTGTCAAGGTAGGTTCAGGAACTTCCTCTGGTTCTGCTTCAGAAGATGACTCACGTTGAGTTGCAGAATCCTCACCATTGTCATTAGAAGTTGTAGCTGACGAAGAAGCACCATTCGTGGATACATGTTGTGTTGCTTGTGGAGATTCCCTATGCATGTTACTTGAAGTTGTAGCAGGAGTTGTTGCACCAGATGAAGGAGTAGTCAGTTCCGGTGAAGGCCCTGACAAAGTATCATTAGCTGGTGGTGTGACAACATTGCTCCTGTTAGACATAGATGAATTAGGTTTATCACTTCTGAAAAAATCATCATAAAAGTATTCAAACAATAAATCAAGATCATCAGGTTTAGAGTTAGAAGCGGATGCTTGATCCTTGTTCGAAGATCTAGTCACCATAGGACGAATCTGTCCAGATGCTAGTACACCTGATATAGCGGGTTCTGTACTGTTTTGCACAGAAACCATGGTCTCGGTTTCATCAAATCTGACATTTACGCTTTCTTTCACAGTTCTAGACGACTTGAAATAGACTCTATATGCTTTTGACGTAAGTGAGTATCCGATGAAAACGCCCTCAATACCCTTTGGACTGAATTTGTTCAAGTTGTCCTTGTCGTTCAGCACAACACATCTGCAACCAAACACACGAAAGTAGTGTATCACAGGTTTTCTATTATTAATCAGTTCATATGGAGTTTTACCAAACCGGCGATGGATAATTGAACGGTTTTGTGTATAGCATGCCGTAGCAACAACTTTAGCCCACAAGAACAGAGGTAGATCAGCATAGGACAGCATCGTTCTGGCAGCTTCAACAAGTGTGCGATTTCGTCTCTCAACGACTCCGTTCTGCTGAGGAGTTCTAGCCGCAGAATACTGATGAGATATTCCTAATGATTTAAAGAAATCATCAAGAGTCTTGTTCTTGAATTCTGTCCCGTTGTCTGACCTAACAGTCTGAAATGATTGTTGACGGTTCACTTGAAGTTGCTTGATTAACGAGATGATCAAGTCAGGTGTTTCATCTTTTGATCGAAGAAACTTGACCCAAGTATATCTCGAATAATCATCGACAATTACTAATACGTATCGTTTGGCACTGACACTCTGAGTCTTCATCGTACCACAGAGATCCATATGAAGGATTTCTAACGGTTTTTGTGTGCTGGGTTCGGGTTTCGGAGGATGAGGGGCTCGCTTTATCTTCCCCTTCTCACAAGCAATACAGAAATTGTCTTTCTCAAACTGCAGAACTGGTAGACCTATAACTAAATCACCCAACGTTAGCTTTTGAATGTAACGAAAGTTGAGATGAGATAGTCGTCTATGCCATAACCAACTCTTTTCCATAGTTGCCTTAGTCATCAGACACACGTCATTCTTTGGCTTAACTTTTGATAGATCAATAGTGTAAAGATTTGACTTTCGTGAACCAACTAGAAGTTCATTTCCTCCATCGGTTATAATTGCACACCGAGTCTTCTTGAAATGGACTTCTAGGTCTTTATCACAAAACTGACCTATACTAAATAAGTTATGCCCTAAGCCTTCAACATAATTCACTTTAGTTATTCTGACGTTGTCGGCCACAATATCTCCATAACCTCTGATTGGAGCATAATGATCATTTCCAAACTTAACTTTCCCTCCATCGTGTTCCACAAAATTGCTCAACAGCTCCTTCCTTCCTGTCATGTGTTTTGAGCAACCAGAATCCAGATACCACACATGACGGAGCTGCAAAATGGTATTTAAACAGTTTTAGGTACCCACTACCAATTGGGTCCTTTCGGGTTAGGAGAATTAACCTTTTTCTTTGAATTGTAGTGGTTATAATATCTATTTGAATAAAAACGATTTGAACCATAGAAGTTATAACCAAACCACGAAGAATAATAAGACTTGCAGATAAAATCATCTACACCACATGAAGAGCAACAAATTTGATCATGTGCTAAATTAATCAGTTGTTGCATAGAAGAAATCTTGTACGAATTACAAGTTTTTGTTTGTTTGAAGCAACACGATTACTAACATTAGAAACAAAAGTGTTTTTCTTGGAATTAAAAGCAACAGTAGATGATTTTCTCTGGGCCACATCATGTGTGTACTCCTTTATTCTCCACTCTACCCGCGAGTTGTTTCTTAAATTACGATCTGAAATGGAATCAAAGTAAGAATCGTAAGCGTAGGAATTTTGAACTTTAGAAGATTTAGATTTACGCTTATTTTTCTTTTTCTTTTTCTTTTTCCCAACGGTCTTAGAAGATTCCCCTTCGAAGAATTTCTCCTTGGGTTCCTCTTCCTTGACCAAAAAATCAGAATGATCCGGAAGTTTAGCACTAAAGTCAAAATTAACATCCTTTTGTTGAACTTGCTTATCCTTCCTTTCACAAGGAGTGGCAATAACATGATCAACTTTCGTATCATTGGAGGAGGAGTGATGAGAGAAGTCACAAGAGTTTTCATTAACAGGTTCTTCCTCTAACTCAATGGGACCAAAATCATCCAAATCAACCGCCATCATGCTTCTATTAAGAGAATCGCCGATGAAAGCTTTGCATGAGGAAGCATCTGAATCAGAGGAAACTTTGCTAGCAAACTCTGTCATAGCTTCGGTGGATAGATTTGTCAATTTTCCCATGAGTCTTGAGATCTCATTTTGAAAGTATTCTTTATTTGACTCAAGATCATTTCTCTCTTTGATCAAAATGTTTTCTAAATCAACTATTTTCTTTGAAAGCAAAACATTTTCAGTTTCAAAAGACATTCTTTCAAATTTAAATCTCTCTCTTTCTTTCTCAATATTATCCTTTTCAAGAAATAACTTTTTCTGAAAATCCGAAACTTGACGTGAGAGATTCAAACATCTAAGTTCGAGAGATTTCTTTTCTTCTAAGGTTTTTAAAGACGAGACAGAAACAACCTTCTCAGATTTTTCATTCATGCTATCTATCAAAACGGTTAGCATCACTTCCTTTTCAATATCAAATGCAAGTTGATCATCATTTCTGACTTCATCAATCTTGCTTTTAATATTCAATTCAAGATCAACAAGCTTTTGTTCGAGTACCAAGGGAGGATAATATATTTTTCCTTCAGAAACTGGTTTTAATACAGTTCCCTTTGGTGACTGAACAACATAGCTATCGAAATAGTCATTAGGCAGGATTTTCTTGTCTTGCAATGCCTTCCTATTTGCTTGATCATAAATATAAGGAAGTTGCATAGTTACAGTTGTTTTTCTTTTAACTTCTTCCTCAGCTCCATGTTCCTCCTCATTAAGCCATTTAATTTTGAATTTAGGATCCTTCAAAAACTTGAGCCATTGAAACTTATAAATACAAGGTGCCTTTTTCAAAGCATTCTCCAAATAGTGAGGATTGTCATATCCCACACCCCATTTAGAGTTGTAATATCTGAAATTCTTTGGCGTGTTTAGAAAAATGGTTTGTTCGGATTGACCAAGTTTATAAAGTTTAGCTTCCAGATCACTCGCTTTTTCAGACAATTCGTTGTTTATATCTTTATAAGAACGCAACATTTGTTCGAGCTCATTCTTCCTATTCTCAGTTATTCTTACACTTTCTCCCATTTCATCCATTTTTCTTCGAAAATAGGTTCGAGATTTTTCGATCTCAACCCTTTCATCTTTCAAATCATCATTTAACTGTTTATGATCAATGATAGCTTGCTTTTGAAGTGCAATAGTTTTATGTGCCTTTTTGAGTTTCTCGCTTTATTCATCAAGTTTTAATTGAAAAACTTGGAACTGATTACCATAATGATTAATAGTGCAGAGATCTACCTCATTTGTCTCAGGCGCCGCATCAGCCTCTGAATCCTCATCATCTCTGCTCATCAAGCACATCCTAGCAAAAGCAGCTGTGTCTTCCTCCTCTTCATTATCTGTCTGGTCAAACCAAAACTCTTCCTCCACTGGAAGCTCAATCCCCGACTCTTTCTGTTCAGCTAACAAAGCCTTCTGTTTGTAGTAGTCGGAATTCTTCACCTTTGGTTTCCAGCAGTCTTTGGAGAAATGACCGGTTTTCCCACAGTTGTAACACTTTTGATCTTCATCCTTTTTCTCAACAAACTTCTTCATCTCCAGCCTTTTACCATCTTCCTTGTGATCATCAAACTTCTTTGACTCAATCCGATTCTTATGTTCAAAGTTTTTAGAACCAGATGAGTAACGTTGGTTATTTGATCCAGGAGTTTTTACAAATCTGTGTTGAAAGGCCTTGGAAAGAAGTATCATAGCCTGCCTTAAGCTTTCTGCTTCATCCAAGTCAGCTTGGTCTAACTCATATTCTTCTCTCTGAACACTCGTGCCCTTAGCTTTTCTTGACAACAATGCTAACGGTTCACTTTCAAGCTCATCTTCTTCTGCCTTATTGTCAGACCCCACCATCTTCTTTTCCTTCTTACCATTCTTCTCATTCTTCATCAACTTCTTCCTTTTCAGCTTAGCATCATCTTCATCTTGCTTTAAGGTTTCAAACATTTGTTGTAACGGAAGAGAATCCAGTTGAGAATTCTGTTTCATTCTGTGAGCATACTTCTTCCACTCGGGTTGAAGCACGTTCAAGAACTTCACATTAGTCTCCATGATGGATTTTGATACTTTGTAACTGTTGAGATCATTTAGGATAGTTGTGAAACGATCATATGCTTTATCTAAACTCTCACCCTCCTTCTGCTTAAAATTCTCATACGTATTGAATACATTTGATATTCTCAGCTGGTTTTCCACTTCTGGCCCTTTATATAGCTTGATAAGTTCATCAAACATACCTTTACCTGTTTCACTTAAACTATCAACCTTCCGATATATGTCGTTGGTTAAGGCTTGCATAACTAAAGACCTAGCTGCTTTATCGGCTTTGTATCTCAACAAATTGTCACATGTGTAGTCCTTTGGATGAATAACTAACATGTTACCATCTGGATCTTCTTCACGAACCTCTCCTAGAACCCCGTTTATCAAGGATTCATGGATAAAAGTTCCATTTTCTTGTCTTTCAACGTAGTCAAGGAATCTGTCTTTCCAAATCTTAAAGTCTTTCGGGAAAAAAACGGGTGGTTTGTCCTTTGAACCAATAGTTAACATATCTCTGGCAGTCATTTTGGATTACTTGTTGTTGATCGTTAAAAATCTGATTAATCTGATTAGGAGTAACTTTTAAAAATTTTCAAGTTTAAGTCTCAACGCACTTAAAGTCGCAATGGGTTTGAAGTCGCAATGCAATGAAGTCGCAATGCTTGAAGTCGCAACAGTTGGAATCGCAACACATGAAGTCGCAATAATTGGAATCGCAATAGAAGATTGCGATTCGGTACTGTTCACGGGTTACTTGACTGCGATTCGGGAATGAAGTCGCAATAGGTCACTGCGACTTGGTACTGTTCACACAATGCTCACTGCGATTTCGATGAATATTCGACGATTGCGAGTTCGATGAAGATCCTGATTGCGATTTCGATGAATATTCAAAAAATTCGGGAGTTGATTCTTCAATAATGCTGCAAATGATCTGAAAATTGGTAGGTAAGGTCGAAATACAATTCTAGACAGGTTTACTACTTCAAGTTTTGTCCAAAAACCACTAGAACAGTGATTTTCGATCCATAACAGAGTGCAGTAATATAAAAGTGCGAAAATGAGGAAAACAATCCAAACTGAGCTTCGATCCTTGCGTTTTTGCGGAATAAAACACACAGGACTATCCTAGAAACAACCCTTGATCAATTCCAATCCATTAGAAGAACTCTAATGGCTAAAATCAATCAAAAATTGAAGAAAAATGAAGAACTCTAAAAAATGGAAGTATTTCTCTCAATCCTAACCAAATCACAGATTTACAAGCTCTGATACCAATTGTGATCCCAGAACAAGTAATCAATCAATATAAATCATAAAAGAAGCCATCTGTATATTCAATAATCTTCAAATAGCTCACAATACAATGAAGAACAATTACTTGTGTGTGTGGCTAGTGTGTGTGAGAATGACCTAAATCCCAAAAGGGAAAATAGCAAACATTATATACCTAGGGTATAGAATACCCTAATTACAAAATAGGCCCCTCTACTTAGTACAACTAGAATTTAGACACTAACAAGCTTTAACTTTCTACCATGGTTTTGTAAGATGTGCGGAGACAATTGTCCCAGTATTTTGAAATTTGATTTAGGAATTTTTTTTATTCCGTTGTGCTATACACTAAGGCATAAATGACAAATTGATTTCACCATCCTCTAATTTTGTGCGGAGGTCTTTTCTCCCATCACTACAAAACAACAAACTATCACCGACGGAAATATCCGTTGCTGGAAGTCTGTTGGAATAAAAGCCGTGGGTGAAGACATCAAACACAAGGAAAAAACAAAAAAACATATTAAAGGGCGTCTGTGATCCGTTGTAAATCAGTGATGGCTTACGGACGGATGACACCAATCCGTCAGTAATCAGTCGGTGATTTGCGACGGATCACCAACGGGCACACGAATTCCTGCTTCTTTTTAAAATAAATACTATTCCAAAGAATTACCGATTGAAATTTATTTAAATGAAACGTAAAAATAAAATAATATTCAGGTCGGCGGTAATTGTCAGAAATGTATACTTTCACCGAGAGTTTCTATGTTCGTTGTAAAACACTGCATGTTGTCGTGATCCATCGGAAATTACCAATGGATTTTATCGATCGGTGATTGTCGCTGGTTTAGGTCATTATTCTAGTAATTCCGCTACAGATAAAAGCATCTCATATCCTATCATACTCAAATCTTCATTCAGGGATTATGGAGCTAAACCTTTCACGTTTTTTAACGTTTGGCTAGAGGATGCCAATCTCAAAAATTTGGTTTCTAATTCATGGGGTTCAGCAATCCGTCCTTTAGACCCCGGTAAAGTTTTTTAGAGACAAGCTTAAGAGGCATAAGATTGGAATTAAAGAATGGAGCAGATCAAAAATTGAAAAGATCAATACCGACATTGAGACCTTCAAACGTAAAGCTCTGGAGCTCGAGTTAACTTCCGAACACTATGACTTATCGGATGAAAAACTTGAAGAATGGAATAGCTTCAAAAGCCCTAGGCCAGGCCAAACGGATTTAGCTTCAAGTTTTTAAAAGCCCGGGGCCATACGGATTTAGCTTCATGTTTCTGTATAATAAGTTGCGTCAAATTTAAATTGTGACTTGGGTTCTCTACCCTTCACTTATCTAGGGATCCCGACAGCCGGTCTGAGATTTCAGATTCCCATGGTGAAAGGCAAAAAAGATGCCCCTATATTACGCAAAAAAAAACAATTTAATGGGGTTTGGAACCTAGTCAAGCTAGGCGGCTCATCCCCATGATGGGTCTTATAATAAAACTTAAAATGCATTACCTAAAACGATGCCTTCGTGCATTTTTTGATGCAAACATATCAATTACTTTATAATAGTTAATATCTGCTTAAAAACTTACTCTCAATACTCAAAATTGCTAACCTGTCCATTCTTTATTGGCTCATGGTAGACCGTAGATAGAATCCATGGGCAGACAAGAGACAACCTGGTGAACTGAAACATCTCAGTGACAGGTGCA
The DNA here is from genome assembly GCA_033807775.1 of Saussurea involucrata. NCBI lineage: Eukaryota > Viridiplantae > Streptophyta > Magnoliopsida > Asterales > Asteraceae > Saussurea > Saussurea involucrata. Next base: position 133,107,655 of record CM066315.1, read on the forward strand.
ACAGTGACAAGTTCGATCAGAAAAATCTTGTAAGCAACCACGACATGTGGAAACATGTCCATCTTCTTTGCAAACTCCCAAATTTGTATGGATGTCCAAGGATTTCCACTCTTGGATGCCTGTTTCGGTAACATTCCCTGCAAAACATGTAACTCCATAAACAAATATTCGTCATCGATTTCAGAATCATCACCATTTGTTAAAAGCACGGTCAAGACTCATACAACATTTTTTCAAATCATCGTCATCATGCAAAGTTAGTAACTTTCGCTCGTCAAACAAGAAACCAAAAATAGATTCAAATTTTGCATTTGTTCAAATCTAGTTTGTAGTTAAGAAAGAGCCTGTTAGTCCCATTTAAACAAGCAACAATTCAAGTAATTATGATAGATAGTAACAAGATGAGATATAAGGATAGGTTTGTGTATTTTATTCATATGAAAGAGAACTACCTATGGTTCTCTCTCTAGAACACACACTTACACCATAACCCTACATTGTGAATGACATATTACCCTACAATTACACACACAAGACCTTATATACTCCCTTGTTACACACTTAAGCCCAAGCCCATACATCCTTAGCCCAAACCCATATTACAAATATAAACTGTGATCCCAGAAACAAGTAATCAATGCAATAACAATAAAGTGTCCACCTCTATATTCAAAGAATCAATCAAAGCTCACACAATACAATGAAGAACAAATTAAGTGTGTGTGGCTAGTGTGTGTAGGTGACCCTTGTGATTGCTAGACCTATTAAGGAAAGTAAACAAACATTATATACCTAGGGTAAAGAATCACCCTATTACAAAATAGGCCCCTCTAGTTAGTACAACTAGAATTTTAGGCACTAACATTCTCCCCCTTTGTACAAGTAGAGGCAAAGACTTTAGACATCTACTGGTGTCACATTACGTTTACGGAGACCAAAGATGTGTTCGAATCGGCGCAGTTCCAGGCAGTAGTCTTTTCGGTAAGATATGGCTTGAAGCACTTGGTTGATCAGATCCTTTTCTTTGTCAGTAAGCTTTACTTCTCCTTTGGCATCCAGACGAAGCCTGCTTTCCAGATGAACTGAGATGATCTTCAAAGTACCCTCACAGAACTTGTTCATTTCAATGACTCGCATGAACTTCTTCTTTGAGTCAGTATCAATGTAAACAACTCCAAGTTCTGGCTTGCTCAGTACGGTGTAAGCTGGGATACCTTGAATATCTGATAAGCGTCTGTTCGGTCTTCTCAGGTTCACATTGGCTTGAAAGGATTCCAAGCCCATCTGAAAGTCAGTAAGATAAGAGAACTTGAGAATATTCTTCATAAAGTTTTTCACACTTCTGAAGGCAACTCTGTATTGTATTCTGTTCTCAGGACTCTTCAGCTCCGGATGTTCAACAAGAAGGTTGAAAAGACTCAGAAGGTCATTCAGTCTCAGACTCTTGAAATCAGCTTCAGAAAATACGTGTTCAGACCCATCTGATCTCAAGACTGTGAACTCAGGATAAAAGACATCAAACAGCTTCTGAGATTCAACTTTGAGTATCTTCATGATCATGTTATCTGACTTGACTGCTTCTGATCCTTTGTCTTTGTTCTTCATGACATATAAGAATTCGACCTTCTTCAGTGATGGCCAATCTTCAATATCATATACCTTTTCCAAATTGATTCGCTGAACTTTCGACACATACAGATGTTTTCTTAAGGTTTCTAGAAAGGGAGTTTGGATTGAAACTCTCTCTCCAGTGGCTACATATCTTGGTTCAGCATCAATAATAGTTTTGAAATAACGAAGTTCTGCATCAAGTACTCGATCTCTAATTTTACCATCTGGTATTATCGGTGCATGTGGAGCTAGAGTACCTGAGCTTGGACCTGCTGTTTCAATCAGTGGTGGAGCTTCATCTTCAGATTCAATTTCCATAGCCTGATCACCAGTAGTATCAAGTGCAGCACCTAGAGCATCAACCATTTCTTCCTTTATCTTGTGACTTAACTGCTCTGGCTCTTCCTCTGAATCAATGTGGATTATATCAATGAGCCTATCATCAGCCATCAGCACGTCTGTTGTTCTATTGTCAACAGCCGAAGGCTTTTCAACCCCAGCTATGACATCAGCTAGAACTGATATGTCTTCCACTATCTCCATAACAGTATCCGTTCCACCTGTTCCCTGCTCACCAGCTGGCTGATCTGAGCCATGAACAATTCCAGTAGTTGTCCCACTAGATTCACCAACTCATGTAGTTCTCTTCTCCCCCTTATGTTGATCAGGCGGATCCTGATCATCATGTCTTCTTTTCTGTGAGGTTTCAGCTTGAACACAACACCTTTCTTCAACAACTAAAACCCGTGTGGCAAGAGCCTGATATCCAGTCAGTAGGGCGTTGGTCATATCTGTGATAGCATCAGTTAGCTTCTGATACTGTATGCTTAGAGTAGCTAACTCATCTGAGGATGTTGAAGTTTGAGGTTGGGGTTGAGGTTGTGATTGTTGGCGTAGTAGAAAAACAAGATCTACTTCTTCAGCAGTGTTTGAATCGCCTTGGGCTAAGAGTCGGGCTAACAGCTCTGATTTGAGCTGGTCAGTTGGGATTTGGTGCAATGAAACTGGTGGAGTTCGTGGGTCGGTTTGTGTTTCAGTAGATTCAGCAATGCCTTTTTCCTTTCACAGCTATGGATACATCTTGAGACAACTTTTTCATCTCTTCTTTCATTTCGGCAACATGAGCTTTATAAGAGTTGCTCAAGGACTTGATGGCTAGCTGCAAAAGAGGCACTGTAACAAGGTTATCCGGTCCAATAGAGGACCGTACACGTTCTGCATCAAGGGAACTAACACCCAGGCCACTTAGGTTACTGGTTGAAGTAGCGGTTGTAGCAACCGTACTTCCTGTGTTCAAAGCTGGCATGGTGTTAGCAATGACAGGTCTTCCGCCCGGTCCTCGTGAAGCACCAACAAATGGCGACGACACTATGGGCGTTCTGGTTGGGGCACGAAAGCCTCCAACTTGGTATTGTACAAACATTTGGGGCCTAGGAAAGGATGTGGAACCAAAAAGCTCTAGACTCTGTGTGCTTTGAAAGAACGGCGGTGGCCGGGGAGGGAGCCCACCTTTTTCAATACCAGCAGACACCGAGTGTGTCGCCGATAGAGTTTGTGCTAAATCCCCTGTGGAAAGTGAAACATTAGTCTGTGAAGAGACCAATGAGTGGCTGAGTGGGGCTGTGCATTGCATGGCTGGGCAAACCACGGCTTGTTCAATACGCAACGGTGACGAACGCACGTCGGTAGTAGATGTGGCTACCCGACTAGTAACGGTTTGGGGAGAGTCGATAGTTAAAACTTTTTCCGGCTCTGTCACAGCTTCACTCAATTCTTTTCTCCCTCGTTCGTCACCACTACCTATCTGTTCTACTACTACTTCTTCTTCTACTTCTTCGTTTATATTTGAAAGACCCGCAGCAGCAGTAGCAGTGTCGAGAAATCCGGTGTGCTGAGTCGACTCAGTATCTGAACTCACAACCCGTGGCCTTTTGCCCATATGTCTCGGAATCAAGTTCACTAAAGGGTCATGTCCTGAGTCGTCATCATCATTATCATCATCATCATGTGGAGGAAAGAAAGGTTCCATCTCGTTGTCTGGATTGGTTGTATCATCATCGGGAGATGATGCAGCAGCATAAGCTTCATCCCAAGTTACATCATCGTCAAAGACATTAATTGGAGGAATTTGAGGTGGTGGTTGATCTGGTTGCGAAGAGGATGCATGACCAATAGTACGTAATCTTCTCCCAACACTCTTTCTTTTAGTTCTTCTCACCCCTCGTTGTTCAGAAACACCCCCTTGTTCCTGAACCCCCTCGACATTCGGACCCTCACCTCCTAATAGGTTTGCATCGTGGGGAGGTCCCTCCAGTTCTGGCTGGACCATCAATGCGTTATCTATCCTATATTGCCTAACTACCCTAGACTGTTGGTCAGCATAAGCAAGTAAGTCTTCTCGTAGAACGGCAGTATGAGAAAAATTCATCGCCTTGGGCATTCTTAGAACGTGCATGTACTGGCTCGGCCCTCGGGGATGTTGCTCTCGGCGTGGGATCTCGTCATTGTCTGTCATGGCTTGATGTATCAAGATCTGGAAGAACCGCTGAAATGGGACGAAGGTACGTCTCATCTTCGGTTTTAGTTGATCCGCAGCAAGTTCAATCATTTCATTCCAGATCAAGACAGCATAGTCGATGTTGTGGTTGAAGACGAACGCGTGGAACATGCGTAGAGTTGCTAGGTTGGTCTTATCTAACCCAGTATGCTTTGACGTCATACATCTGTTGAAGATTGAGCATAGCGAATAGTAGAGTGGCGGTAGGAAGTTACGTCTGAACGTTGAAGATCCAGTCAGTGGAAGATTCGGTGGAGGTTGATAACCCAGACTTCGAATGTCCTCAAGAAGCTGAAATTCAGGAATCGGATCCTGAATATTTTCACTGGGTAGGTTTAGAGATCGTCTAAGTCCCCGAAGAGTGAATCGGACATCGAAGTGGTCTAGCTTAGCTGTAAACTTTGGTAGTCGGTCTGTTGGTCGGTATGTTAAAGTACTCCAGAACTGTTTGAGGTATATCGCGGGCACGAGCTCGACCTTCGTCAATGCAGTCATTACCGGATGATGACTGATAATTTCAGTGATGATTGGATGTTCGAAACGAACTGCAAGATCTAGATGGTGGTTGTTGTCTAGAAATTGCACAGCCAGGCTCGTCGACGGATAAATCTCCTCGTCTAGATCATGTGCGTTCACTGACGGAAGTGACGAACGATGCGAACGGATAATGGCATTATCATCCGAAGCATAGTCATCTTGATCAGCCATCTGGAATAGTACACAGTTAAGAATCGGACCAAAATCGAGTTTGCCTTGAAAAACTTTTCCAAAAAAATTTCTAAGTGTTGGCTAAGTCGCAATCAACTAAAAGGAGCATGTCACAGGCCACTGCAACATCGCAATGGGAAGAGGTTGAGACCAGTTGAAGTCGCAATGCAAGATTGCAATTTGGTCCCCAAGTCGCAATGAAGGACTGCGACTTGGTTGAATGTGAGACCACTGCGACTTGGATGAATGTTTGAATGCATGTTGATTGCGACTTGGTTGAACACCGAAAAATCCTAAGTGTTCAAGCCCTAAAAAACTTGTTTTTCGCTCTAAAAGTGTTAAAAACACTACCACTGTACTCAAAATACGTTTGAAAGTGTAATACCCCGGGTAAGTCCGTTAGTTAAATCCCCATTCCGTTAAATTTAATTAACTTTAAAGTTGGAAGTTTAGGGTAAGTTGGTGTTAAATTAGGAGTTAAGGGTGTTTTGGGTCATTAATGGATAGTTTAGGGTTTAGAGGGTAATTATGGGTTAGATATTATCTCTTGGTATTCAGAAATATCAGAAAAATCAGATATTATCATAAGGTGTGTGTGTGTTTTGTGGAGAAAGGAAGAAAAAGAAGAAAAGTAGGCTAAGGATTCAATTTGGGGCAATTGGAAGTAGTTACAGGTATGTTTCCTTTACTAATTATGTTTATAATGGTTAGTAGATGGTTTCTATCGGTCTAGAATCGACATAATCGAACTGGTGTAAACCTCAGCCGATTTCTGGGTGAATTTTGGGTAAACCGACAGTGGTGTCCGGATACGTTGAAGGTGTCCGGATAGCACTGTTGGTGGTGTCCGGGTAATTTTGTTGATAGTGTCCGGGTACTATTTGAAGGTGTCCGGACGAGTCCTTTATCCGGGAAAATCTCTCTTTTCTATAGTTGTCCGGAAAAGTCAAGTTGTCCGGAAAAGTCATGTTGTCCGGAAAAGTCATGTTGTCCGGGTAACTTGTGGTATCCGGATACTTTTGCTGTTTGGCCATTTTTGAGAGTTTTAGATGCTGTCAAGTATCCAGTAACCTGTATTTTGTTAACCACTAGATAGGGAGTGAATGAGGACTGACTATCCTGTAGTCTTGACTTGAGTACGAGTTTGGGGGCAACATTTGAGGGTTTGAGCTCTTTAGAGTTGTTAGCCTTAGTAAGACTTATGTGTTTTATGTGGTAAAGAGATGTCTGTATCTATGTGTTACAGATCTTGTGAATTCTGGGTAAAAGGCTGAACCGGTTAAGAAGACTTGGAAACGTGTTATTAAGCAATCAGGTGAGTTTTACTTTAAAAGTAATTTCAACTGGAATACATACGTATGGTTTGGGAATGTGATAATTATTGATTATGTGTTTATCTGTATGGTATATGCGAATTACAATATAGTGAGATATTGTATTTACATGTGTATTATAAACGTGTTATAATACGTTGGCCGGGTTTAAGACCGGTGTGATTGGCTATAGAACTTGTATAGCGTTGTTTGGCTGTAGATGTTGTACAGCGTTGTATATTATTAGTTGGCTTGCTACCACTAATATGGCCAGAGGGAAATGAGAAGGAAAGGTACACGATGTGTGAGATTAATTGGATGTATGTAATTATGTGGCGTGATTTATATGAATGAAGTTTATATAAATGGTTTTTAAACTAACAGGGGTTTCTCACTTAGACCAACAGGTCTAACCCTCATTTTGTTTTAAAAATATGTATTCCAGGTGGCGGATCAAGTAAGGGCAAGTAAGTAGAGTATGAGATGGATGGCTAGTAAGGAAGACTATAAGACGAAGCTTTTGACTTATTTAGTAGTTGTAATGGAATGTTAAGTGTTATGGATGCAATTAGCACAAGGATTGTATTTCAAATGTTTTCTTTCTATTTGTAAAAGACTACCGGACCGTACATGTAAAGTGAAGTTTGTTTGTTATATCTAATTGTGTTATATTGTGTAATATGTCCTGTATATGGGATAAGGGACGTTACAAATGGTATCAGAGCCTTAGTTTAAGGGATTTAGGTATTTGTATCTGTACCTAGACTTAAACTGCATGTGAAGTAGGATGTCCCTGTCATTATAGAACCTTGGGATGATGAAGTATAAAAGGTAAAAGGAACATCATGTAAGGTAATTTCATATTACACCTGGCCAGTGTAATAGTGATCTTACAGGTACATGTTTGAACTGGAATACCTTGTTATATGGGGTATGTGCTTATGTGTATATTAATCTTGTTTAAATCTACAGAATGGCAAGTGGTACAAGAAATTCGAATCGAGGAGGAGGAAGAAATCCAAACAGAACTAATCCGCCAGTAGGAACAGGGGACAGGGGAGGCAGAACTGGAGGTAGACTTCGAGGTGGAGCTGGAGGTAGAACCGGAGGTAGAACTCAACAAAATAGTACGGATTTCATTACCAGAGCTGATTTAATGACAGAAATGGGGAGATTACAAGACAATATTCAAGCTATGCTCAACCAAGCTCATAATACTGAAACAGAAAGACCAGACCCTACTCTTGAAGAGGAGATGCCAATTACCCCAACGGTCTTACCGGTAATGAGAAAATGTGATTACAAAATGTTTCTTAGCTGCAAGCCTCCGACATTCTCAGGGGATCGGGATCCGGTGAAAGGAATGAGGTGGATGAAGGAAATTGAAGCCATTTTTAAAACGAGTAAGTGTGCGGACGAAGATAGAGTATTGTACGGGGCAGCCATGTTGAAAGGAGATGCGTTGTATTGGTGGGAATCGTTTATTCATTCAAAAGGACCCGATGTTTATTCTACCCTCTCTTGGGAAGAATTTGTGATAGTCTACAGGAACGCATTTTGTCCCCAAGCAGCCGTCAAACAACTGGAAGGAGAATTCATGAATTTGCAACAAGGAAGCTTATCCGTTCGAGATTATACTGCTAGCTTTCTGGAGAAATCTCGATTTGCAGAATACTATGTCGCTACAGAAGCGATGAAGATAGAAAGGTTTATCTTTGGATTGAACTCAGAGATTAGAAGGTTAGTGACTGCAAAGGGACCCGATACCTTTTCAGCTGCAGTTGATGCAGCGGAAAATGTTGAACGAGATATGAGAAGGGATACGGGAGATAAGAGTATCGGAAAGAGAAAGTGGGAAGGACCACAATATGATCCGAAGAGGTCCCGATTTCAGAGGTATGATAACCGTCCGCCGTTTCGACCAGCGGAAAGACCATGTCCGAAGTGCAACCGTGTCCATCAAGGAAACTGCCAAGGTGATTTGCGAGCATGTTATAAGTGTGGGAAGACTGGGCACGTCATTAAGGATTGTAAGGTAACGCGGCTATGTTTCTTATGCAATTCTCCGGATCATTTCCAGTCAAACTGTCCGCGAGGGAGGATGCAGCAAGGTGGGTCATCAGGCAGGCCAGCAAATGTTAAACCAGTAGTGCCAAGACTGGAACCGCCAGTAACCAGAGGTCGCGCATTTAAGATGACTGAGAAAGAAGCGGAGGAAACTCCAGATGTGGTCACAGGTACATTTTTTATAAACTCTACACGTGCTAAGGTGTTATTTGATTCCGGTGCAAACCGATCGTTTGTGTCTCCTGCATTTGCTGCTTGTTTGTGTTTGAAACCTAAAATGTTAGATCATTCTCTATTAGTAGATACAGCAAATGACAACCAAGTGTCGGTTAGTGAAGTATTTGATGGTTGTGTGATTAATATAGAGGGGTGTGGAGTGCCTATACAATTGTTTCCTATAACTTTGATAGAATTTGATGTAGTAGTGGGAATGGACTGGTTGGCTGAGAATCAGGCTAATATAGTGTGTGACAAGAAGATAATAAATGTTGTATTGCCTGAGAAAGGACCGGTAGTGATTTATGGTGATCGTAGGAATCATCAGTCCTGTCTTATATCACTAGTAAAGGCACGTAAGTGTGTGAATAAGGGTTGTCAGAGTTACTTGGCTTACGTGATAGATGTTAAGCCGGAAAAGATTAGGATGGAAGATATTCCTATCGTTAGTGAATTCCCTGAAGTATTCCCTGAAGACTTGAACAGTCTTCCGCCAGTTAGACAAGTCGAGTTCGGTATAGACTTAATTCTTGGAGCCACTCCTGTAGTCCGTGCACCGTACCGTTTGGCACCTCCAGAGATGAAAAAGATGATGGCACAACTACAAGATCTATCCAATAAGGGTTTCATCAGACCTAGTTCTTCGCCGTGGGGAGCACCAGTGTTATTTGTGAAAAAAGAAAGATGGGTCGATGAGAATGTGTATTGACTACCGAGAATTGAATAAGCGCACGATAAAGAACAAGTATCCGCTACCCCGAATTGATGATCTCTTTGATCAGTTAGTTGGAGCTTGCTATTTCTCCAAGATTGATCTAAGGTCCGGTTATCACCAGCTGAAGGTTAAAGAAGAAGACGTTTTAAAGACTGCTTTTCGAACGAGGTATGGTCATCATGAATTTTTAGTAATGCCATTTGGATTGACGAACGCTCCAGCTGCCTTTATGGATTTGATGAATCGGGTATGTAAGCCGTATCTCGATAAATTTGTAATTGTTTTTATCGATGATATTCTTATCTATTCTCGATCCAAGGAAGAGCACGCGCAACATCTTCGTTTGATTCTAGAGCTGCTGAAGAAGGAAAGGTTGTATGCAAAATTTTCAAAATGTGAGTTCTGGTTACGGAAAGTACAATTTCTGGGGCACGTGGTTTCTGAGAAAGGTATACAAGTCGATCCGATGAAAGTAGAAGCAGTTGAAAAGTGGGAACAGCCCAAGACAGCAACCGAGGTACGCAGTTTTCTGGGTTTGGCCGGTTACTATCGGAAATTCATAAAGGATTTCTCTCGTATCGCTACGCCTTTGACTAAGCTGACCCGAAAGAATTTGAAGTTTGAATGGAAAGCGGAACAGGACGAGGCATTCAGAATATTGAAAGAGAAACTATGCAGCGCGCCAATTCTATCACTACCTGAAGGTTCTGAAGACTTTGTCGTTTACAGTGATGCGTCTAAATTGGGATTGGGTTGTGTGCTTATGCAGCGTGGAAAGGTTATAGCTTATGCTTCTCGCCAACTGAAGGATCATGAACGGCAGTATCCTACGCACGATATGGAGCTTGGTGCAGTCGTTTTCGCGTTAAAAATTTGGAGACATTATCTGTATGGTTCCAAATGTCAGATTTATACTGACCACAAGAGTCTTCAACATCTCTTTGATCAGAAGGAACTAAATATGAGACAAAGGAGATGGTTGGAATTGCTGAATGATTACGACTGTGAAATCCTTTATCACCCGGGAAAGGCGAATGTAGTGGCAGATGCGCTCAGTCGTCAAGAAAGGAGTGGAACAATAAAAGTTATTTCAATACGAACTGAACTCCTACCCAACATATTTGACGAATTGCAGAAGTGTCAAGTGGAGGCTTATCAGGATGAACATCTGAAATCAGAACGGTTAGCGGGGATGTCAGCATTGCTAGTAAAAGATGATCGGGGGTTATTGTGTTTGTGAAACAGAGTGTGGGTACCTCGTTTGGGTGGGTTACGTGATCGTGTTTTACAAGAAGCTCATCAATCCCGTTTCTCTATTCACCCAGGTACAAACAAGATGTATAAAGACCTAAAGCAATTCTATTGGTGGCCGGGGATAAAAAGAGGGATTGCTCAGTATGTAGAACGGTGTGATACTTGTAAGAAGGTAAAGATCGAACATCAAAAGCCATTTGGTCAACTACAACGACTAGAAATACTTATGTGGAAGTGGGAGCAGATTACCACGGACTTTATCACAAAGCTACCAAGAACTCCGAAGGGATTCGATTCCATTTGGGTGATCGTCGACAGGTTGTCAAAGTCTGCACACTTCCTACCAATAAAGGAAACCGATTCATTGGAGCTATTAGCTAAGTTATACATTAATGAAATAGTAACTCGACATGGAGTTCCAATCTCGATCATTTCTGATCGTGATAGTCGTTTTACTTCAAGATTTTGGAGAAGCTTTCAAAGGGAAATGGGGACTCAGATAAAGTTAAGTACGGCGTATCATCCTCAAACAGATGGACAGAGTGAACGAACAATTCAGACCTTAGAAGATATGCTCCGGGCTTGTATTGTTGATTTTGGGGGATCGTGGGATAAGCATTTGCCGTTAATCGAATTCGCTTACAACAACAGTTATCATTCCAGCATACAAGCGGCACCGTTTGAAGTACTGTATGGTAGGAAATGTCGAACGCCTCTGTGTTGGAACGAAGTGGGAGAGAAACAGTTAGCGGGGCCGGAAATAGTTCAGTTAACCGCCGATAAGGTTACACAGATCCGAGAAAGATTGAAAGTGGCTCAAGATAGACAGAAGAGTTACGCTGATCGCCGTCGAAAGCCGTTGGAATTTCAAGTTGGGGATTATGTAATGTTAAAGGTTTCGCCGTGGAAAGGAGTCATCAGATTCGGTCGACAGGGTAAGCTTAGCCCAAGGTATATTGGACCATTTGCAATCACTGAAAGGATCGGGGACGTAGCTTACAGATTAGATCTTCCACCAGAGTTGAGCAGAATTCATAATGCATTTCACGTGTCAAACTTCCGAAAGTGTTTAGTTACTCAAGATCAGGCAGTCTCCCTACCAGAGATACAAGTCGACGAAAGACTGAATTATGTGGAAGAACCGGAAGCAATAGTTGATCATAAAGTCAAAGTGCTGCGGAATAAGGAGATCAGGCAAGTGAAGGTTCAGTGGAGGCATCATAGAGGTCAGGATGCCACGTGGGAATCCGAATCGGAAATGAGAACCAAATACCCTCACCTTTTTGCCTAACCGAATTCCGGGACGGAATTCTCTTAAGGGGGAGATGATGTAATACCCCGGGTAAGTCCGTTAGTTAAATCCCCATTCCGTTAAATTTAATTAACTTTAAAGTTGGAAGTTTAGGGTAAGTTGGTGTTAAATTAGGAGTTAAGGGTGTTTTGGGTCATTAATGGATAGTTTAGGGTTTAGAGGGTAATTATGGGTTAGATATTATCTCTTGGTATTCAGAAATATCAGAAAAATCAGATATTATCATAAGGTGTGTGTGTGTTTTGTGGAGAAAGGAAGAAAAAGAAGAAAAGTAGGCTAAGGATTCAATTTGGTGCAATTGGAAGTAGTTACAGGTATGTTTCCTTTACTAATTATGTTTATAATGGTTAGTAGATGGTTTCTATCGGTCTAGAATCGACATAATCGAACTGGTGTAAACCTCAGCCGATTTCTGGGTGAATTTTGGGTAAACCGACAGTGGTGTCCGGATACGTTGAAGGTGTCCGGATAGCACTGTTGGTGGTGTCCGGGTAATTTTGTTGATAGTGTCCGGGTACTGTTTGAAGGTGTCCGGACGAGTCCTTTATCCGGGAAAATCTCTCTTTTCTATAGTTGTCCGGAAAAGTCAAGTTGTCCGGAAAAGTCATGTTGTCCGGAAAAGTCATGTTGTCCTGGTAACTTGTGGTATCCGGATACTTTTGCTGTTTGGCCATTTTTGAGAGTTTTAGATGCTGTCAAGTATCCAGTAACCTGTATTTTGTTAACCACTAGATAGGGAGTGAATGAGGACCGACTATCCTGTAGTCTTGACTTGAGTACGAGTTTGGGGGCAACATTTGAGGGTTTGAGCTCTTTAGAGTTGTTAGCCTTAGTAAGACTTATGTGTTTTATGTGGTAAAGAGATGTCTGTATCTATGTGTTACAGATCTTGTGAATTCTGGGTAAAAGGCTGAACCGGTTAAGATGACTTGGAAACGTGTTATTAAGCAATCAGGTGAGTTTTACTTTAAAAGTAATTTCAACTGGAATACATACGTATGGTTTGGGAATGTGATAATTATTGATTATGTGTTTATCTGTATGGTATATGCGAATTACAATATAGTGAGATATTGTATTTACATGTGTATTATAAACGTGTTATAATACGTTGGCCGGGTTTAAGACCGGTGTGATTGGCTATAGAACTTGTATAGCGTTGTTTGGCTGTAGATGTTGTACAGCGTTGTATATTATTAGTTGGCTTGCTACCACTAATATGGCCAGGAGGAAATGAGAAGGAAAGGTACACGATGTGTGAGATTAATTGGATGTATGTAATTATGTGGCGTGATTTATATGAATGAAGTTTATATAAATGGTTTTTAAACTAACAGGGGTTTCTCACTTAGACCAACAGGTCTAACCCTCATTTTGTTTTAAAAATATGTATTCCAGGTGGCGGATCAAGTAAGGGCAAGTAAGTAGAGTATGAGATGGATGGCTAGTAAGGAAGACTATAAGACGAAGCTTTTGACTTATTTAGTAGTTGTAATGGAATGTTAAGTGTTATGGATGCAATTAGCACAAGGATTGTATTTCAAATGTTTTCTTTCTATTTGTAAAAGACTACCGGACCGTACATGTAAAGTGAAGTTTGTTTGTTATATCTAATTGTGTTATATTGTGTAATATGTCATGTATATGGGATAAGGGACGTTACAGAAAGTAAACCCTAATCACCTAAAATTGCTATCTAACAACAAACCATAGACTTTAGGCAGAATTTAAGCAAACCGAACCTAAAAACCCTAAACAATCGACCTAACATATGATTTAATGAATGGAAAGCAACAAGATTCGAGATACGGTACCTTGGATTCGATCTGTGATGATTGACTGGAACAGAAATCCCGAAAACAAACTTGAATCGATTGACAGTTGAGAGAGACTTCGAAAGGGTTTAAGGTATTTTGAGATTTTGAAAAGTCAAAGTCTCTATTTATACGATTTTTCAAAAACGGTGACACGTGGCACAATCTGATTGGTCCAAGGTTTGACCAGCCACGTGTCATCAAGTCGCAATGAACAAATCACGAGTTGATAAAATTTGAAGTCGCAATAGACTATTGCGATTCACACTGTTCATCTGACAAAGTCGCAATAAGCTATTGCGATTCGGTACTGTTCACATGTTGAAGTCGCAATGCACAATTGCGATTTTGGCACTGTTCACATTGTCAAGTCGCAATCCAAGGTTGCGATTTGCACTGTTCACATTGTCAAGTCGCAATCCAAGATTGCGATTTGCACTGTTCACATTGTCAAGTCGCAATCCAAGGTTGCGATTTGCACTGTTCACACACTGAAATCGCAGTGTACGGTTGCGATTTGGAAAGTTTTAAGCCCTTTGAGATATCGCAATAGAAGGCTGCGATTCTCACTGTTCACATGTGAAATCGCAAGTGAGGGTTGCGATTTTAATAAAATTTTGACATTTTTCAGATAACAAAAGAAAGATTTTATCACATTGGAAGATGTCCAACTTCCAATTGATTAAGCACTTAAGGTTTTAAAACACGGTTTTCACTCCCCTTAAATGATGCAAGGATTTTGCAAAAAGATTTTCATCATTTAAAAGCAAGTGTTTTAAAAACAAATTAGAGCACTTACCTTAACTCCTCAGAAACTGTTAAACACAACAGATCAACACTCACATGATGTGTATGCACACTCCCCCTAGATTTGTGCATAGGATGAAATCTGTTTACTCCCCCTGAAATCATGAACAAACCTTTCGTGCAGATACATATAGCATCACATATCATAAGTAAGACAAATTAAACGAACTGAGAAAAGAAGAACAAATTGAAGAAATATATAAAATACAACGAGGATATGACAATTTAAATAACATATATTAAAAATAGAATATGATGAAAATTTTAGTGTATTAATCTAGAAGCAAAGTCTAGATTAAGATACAAATATTTTCATCAATTATATGTTTAATATATGGAAGTTAAACTTTCATATTAAGCATGCCGAGCTTGGATACAAGAAAATTGAAACGTTTTTCATCCAAGGCCTTGGTAAAGAGATCGACAAGCTGAAACTCAGTTGTAACAAAATATAATTCGACAGTTCCTTTCTCAACATGATCTTTTATGAAATGATACCTGATGTCGATATGCTTGGTTTTGGTGTGTTGGACAGGATTAGCAGATATAGCGATTGCACTTTTACTGTCACAGTAAATGGGGATTTTCTCATATTTAAAACCATAGTCTATGAGTTGGGTCTTCATCCAAAGAACTTGTGAACAACAACTCGCAGCGGCAACGTATTCTGCTTCCGCTGTAGAAGTGGAAACACAATTTTGTTTCTTTGATGACCAACTCACGAGCTTGTCACCCAAAAACTGAATATGACCAGAAGTACTCTTTCTGTCCAACATGCTTCCTCCGTGATTAGCATCTGAGTATGCGGTGAGTTCGAAACCGGTTCCCTTGGGATACCACAGTCCGAGATACGGAGTGCCTTTCAAGTATCGAAAAATTCTTTTGACGGCGCCAAGGTGTGACATTTTAGGATTAGCTTGAAATCTAGCACAGAGATAAGTCGAAAACATTATATCTGGACGACTAGCTGTCAGGTACATTAGAGACCCAATCATTCCTCTATAAAGTTTTACATCAGCATCAACACCATTTGGATCAGGACCAATTTTGGACAGATGACCCATAGGTGTACCAATCGAAGTGCAGTTCTCCATCTTGAATTTCTTCAAAATGTCAAACACATACTTTGACTGATTGATGAAGATACCAGTTGAAAATTGTTTCACTTGTAATCCGAGAAAGAAGTTAATCTCTCCCATCATACTCATTTGGAATTGAGTCATCATAATGCCCGAAAACCAAGTACAAAGTCCAGGGTTAGTTGAACCAAAAATAATATCATCAACGTAAATCTGAACTAAGAGAATATCACCTTCCTTGCATAGAGTAAATAGAGTTGTGTCGATTTTACCTTTCTCAAAGCCATCTTTTAGTAGAAAGGTTGATAGTACTTCATACCAGGCACGGGGGGCTTGCTTTAGACCGTAAAGCGCTTTGTCAAGAATGTAGACGTGATCTGGATGTTCTTTGTCCACAAAGCCTTCAGGTTGAGATACGTACACCTCCTCCTTAAGAACACCATTCAAGAAAGCAGTCTTCACGTCCATTTGATAGACAGTGAAGTTCTTGAAAGCGGCATACGAAAGAAACATCCAAATTGCCTCAAGACGAGCAACCGGCGCGTACGTCTCATCATAATCTATCCCCTCCTGTTGCCTATACCCTTTTGCTACCAATCTAGCTTTGTTTCGCACAATTACTACATCTTCATCTTTCTTGTTCTTTAGGACCCACTTCGTACCAATAACTGTTTTACCCTTGGGTCGCGGTACTAATCTCCACACTTTCAAAGCTTCGAACTGATTCAGTTCTTCTTGCATTGCAATCAACCAGTCAGGATCTTCTAAAGCCTGTTGAACTGTTGAAGGTTCAATCTGACTTAAGAATAGCGCGTATAAGATTTCATTTGCGGTTGCAGAAGCGGATCTTGTCTTTACTGGTTCAGATACATCACCAATCACCTGATCAATTGGGTGACTGCGTGTCCACTTTGTAGAATGTGGATGGAGAGTTACAGCACCATCATTGGGGTCTACAAGGGTAGGATCCGCATCAAAGTTCAACTCGATCGTTAGTGTCGGTTCCGGATTTGAGACGAGTTACCTTTCAGAATTGACAATCGACACAGCCTCGGGAACTGATTCGGTAGAATTGTCATTTGAAGTTGTTCTAGATGAAGACGCACCACTTGTAGATATTTGTTGTCGTGCTTGTGGAGAATCTGTTGATGTGTTCCTTGGAGAAATTACAGGAGTAGTTGAACCAGTATTTGGTGTAGTCAGTACCGGTGAAGGACCTGACATAGAAGTTTGTACTAGCGGGGTTACAACTTGAATCCTGTCATTTATAGATGAAGACGATTTGTCACTGTTAAAATAGTCATCATAAAAATATTCAAACAATGAATCAAGTTCATTAGGAGTAGAGTTAGATGTGGAAGCTTGATCCTTGTTTGACGATCTAGTCATCATTGGACGAAATTGTCCAGATGCCAGAATACCAGATAACTCGGGTTCTGTACTGTTTTGCACAGAAGCCATTGCTTCAGATTCATCAAATTTGACATTAATGCTTTCCATCACAGTTCTGGAAGATTTGAGATAGATCCTGTAAGCTTTTGATGTGAGAGAGTATCCGATAAAGAAACCCTCAATACCCTTAGGACTGAATTTATTTAGGTTATCCTTATCATTCAGCACCACGCACCTGCATCCAAAAACACGAAAGTAGTGTATAACAGGTTTTCTATTATTAATCAATTCATATGGAGTCTTGCCAAACCGTCGATGTATGATTGAACGGTTTTGTGTATAGCATGCCGTTGCAACAGCTTCAGCCCATAGGAATAGTGGTAGATCAGCATAAGACAACATCGTTCTGGCCGCTTCAACAAGTGTACGGTTACGTCTTTCAACTACACCGTTCTGCTGAGGTGTTCTGGCCGCAGAATATTGATGAGTGATTCCCAATGACTTAAAGAAGTCATCAAGAGTTCTGTTTTTAAACTCTGTCCCATTATCTGATCTAACCGTCTGAACTGTTTGTTGACGATTCACTTGAAGCTGTTTGATTAACGAGATGATTAAGTCAGGAGTTTCATCCTTTGAGCGTAGGAACTTGACCCATGTGTATCTCGAGTAATCATCGACTATAACTAACACGTAACGTTTGGCACTAATACTTTGAGTCTTCATCGGACCGCAGAGATCCATATGAAGTATTTCCAAAGCTTTGCTGGTGCTGGGTTCTGGTTTCGGTGGATGAGGAGCACGCTTCATCTTCCCCTTCTCACAAGCAATACAGAAATTATCCTTTTCAAATGACAGAACTGGTAGACCTATGACTAAATCACCCAAAATCAACTTTTGAATGTAGCGAAAATTAAGATGAGATAATCGTCTATGCCATAACCAGCTTTTCTCTAACGTCGCTTTTGACATCAAGCATACATCAGTCTTGGGCTTGAGTGTTGATAGATCAATGGTGTATAGATTAGATTTCCTAGAACCAACCAGAAGCTCATCTCCTCCGTCGGTAAGAACAGCACAACGGGTTTTCTTGAAATGGACTTCTAGGTCTTTATCACAAAATTGACCTATACTAAACAGGTTGTGTCCTAAGCCCTCGACATAATTGACTTTTGTAATTCGCACATTATCTTTTACAATATCCCCATAACCCAGAATTTAAGCATATTGATCATTTCCAAACTTCACTTTTCCACAGTATTGTTCAACAAAATTAACTAGCAGCTCTTTTCTTCCAGTCATGTGCTTTGAGCAGCCTGAATCTAAATACCATACATGACTGGGCTGCAAAATGGAAATTAGACGGTTTTAGGTACCCACTGCCAATCGGGTCCTTTTAGGTTAGTAGGCTTGGATTTAACATTTTGCTTTCTATAACCGATTTTAATATAAGCATTTGAATAAAACCATCGATTATAGTCAGATTTGCAGATAAAATCATCCACACCACAAGAAGCACAACAAATTTGATCTCGTGCCAAATTAATCAGTTGTCGCATTGAATAAACCTTGTAAGGAACTACAAGTTTTCGTCTATTGCCAACATCATAATTAATAACATTTGAAACAAAATTGTCTTTCTTGGAATTTAAAACATTTGAATTGACGTGGGATGATTTGATCTGGGCCACATCCTGTGCGGACTCCTTTATTCTCCACTCAAGACGCGTATTGTTTTTCAAATTACGATCTGAAAAACCAGACAAATAAGAGTTGTAAGCTTTTGAATATTGAGTCTGAAAAGAGTTAACATGCTTCTTCCTTTTTGTTTTTC
Organism: Saussurea involucrata; assembly: GCA_033807775.1. Lineage (NCBI taxonomy): Eukaryota > Viridiplantae > Streptophyta > Magnoliopsida > Asterales > Asteraceae > Saussurea > Saussurea involucrata. The sequence goes on from CM066315.1 coordinate 133,126,331, forward strand.
TTTTCTTTTTCTGTAAGGATAGTTTTTATTTGGATTTAGAATGAACATCATTAACAGAGATTTTCTCAACTGATGTTGAAGATTCCCCTTCCAAAATAATCTTTTCAGGTTTCTCTTCATTTATTAGAAAAGTGGTGTGATCTGGAAGTTTGGCACAGAAATCAAATTGAACAGGCTCTTCACATACACGTTTACCTTTGTCCTTACCAACATTCTCGCTTTCAAAATCAGTATCAGTATCATAGGATGGTTTGCCGATATCATCAGACTTGGGAAAAAGAAAGTCATTAAACTCTTTCTGAAAAATTTTATCTTCTTCCGTAGGAAAATATATAGGAGGATCTTTATCAAACTGATCTTCCAAATCCCAAGGTTCAAAATCATCTTGGTCATTGGTTGTCCAGTCTCTCAAGATAGCATTTCCTATAAAAGCTTTGCATGAGGAAACATCTGAATCTGAAGATTGTTTTTCTTTTGAAACTATTCCTTCAGATATTTCCTCAAGTTTGGTTTTCATTTCCTTTAAGCTTTCTGAAAATACAGTGAGCAGAACTTCCTTTTCAATCTCAAAAGCAAGCTTCTCGTCATTTCTGACTTCTTGAATGTTGCTTTGGATCTTGCTTTCGAGGTCCATGAGTTTTTGTTCAAGAACCATTGGTGGAAAGTATCTTTTACCTTCAAAAACTGGTTTGACAATTTCAACCTTTTGAGTATTCCCTTTCTCCTCCGGTTCTTTAACAACATGACTCTCAAAATAATTGTTTGGTAAGGTTTTCTTAGAATTCAATGCCTTTGCATTGTCTGGACCATACCAAAAAGGAAGTTGCATATTAACTGTGGTTTTCCTTTTTATTTCTTCTTCCGCCTTATAGTCTTCATCATCCATCTTGATTTGAAAGTTTGAATGTACGGCAAGTTCAATCCATTCAAATTTGTACAAAGTGGGAGATTTTGATAAAGCATTTCTCAGGTATTGTGGATTGTCATACCCGATTCCCCATTTTGAGTTGAAATATCTGAACTTATTTGGTTTATGCATGTGAATTGTTTGTTCAGTTTGACCTGCTTTGTACAATTTATTTTCCAAATCCTTGACGTTTTCATATAACTCATCATTTCTGTCTTTGTAAGCATGCAAAAGACTCTCAAACTCGCTATTCTTAACTTCCGAATTCAATAATTTATCCGATAGTTCAGTTATTCTTTCTTCAAAATACGCAAGACCAATCTCAAATTCGGCCCTTTTCTTTTCAAAAACTTTAATTTTACTTTCTTGATCTGTTATTATAGCCTTTTGAGTGGAAATTATCTCGTCTGCTCTTTCCTGGTCTTTTGTTATGTTTTCTAATCTTTTTGATAAACAAGCTTGTCGAGTAAAGAATTGATTGTAAAGAGCGGAATGTACCTCGTTGGAAGTAGACTCTGAACCTTCACTATCGGTTTTCTTGGTCATGAAACACATCTTAGTATGAGCAGCTTTCTCACCTTCAGCTTCATCGTCAGACATATCTAGCCAGTATTCTTCTTCGACCAACAGTGCTATCCCCGATTCTTTCTTTTCGGCAAGCAGCAACTTGTTCTTGTAGTACGTAGAATCCCTGACTTTTGGCTTCCAACACTCTTTAGAGATATGACCAGGCTTCCCACAATTGTAGCATGTCGGAACTTCCTCTTTCTTCTCAAACACCCTTTTCTCTTCCGGCTTCTTATACTCAGGCTTCTTGTACTCCTCTCTCTTGTACTCAACCTTCTTATCATCAAACCTTCTACTCGACTCAACATTCGCCTTGTGTTCAAAATTCTTGGAACCAGACGCATACCTTTGATTGTTGGACCCGGGAGATTTTCCAAACTTTCTCTGAAAAGAGTTAGTAAGAAGTGCCATTGCTCGCTTCATACTTTCAATTTCATCTATCTCACCATCTTCACCCTGTTCATCATCAGAATGCTTTGAATAATTTCTGTTTGGTTTGACAGACACCAAAGCAAGCGGATCTAGTTCTTCTTCCTTCTTATCCTCTCTTTTCTCTTCCCTATTGTCCTTCTTCTTTTTCTTTGTCCTCTTGGCTTCAGCATCTTCTTCATCCTGTTTCAAAGTCTCGTACATCTCTTGAAGAGGCAAAATATTCAGCCTTGAATTTTGTTTCATACGATGAGCATACTTCTTCCACTCGGGTTGAAGTACATTCAGAAACTTTACATTATGCTCAATTATAGACTTGTTGATGCTGTATCTATTCAGCTCGTTCAAAATAGTGGTAAAACGGTCGTATGTGGAATCAAGAGCTTCACCATCTTTCTGTTTAAAACTCTCATAAAGATTAATAGCATTTGAAATTCTCATATGGTTTTCAATCTCAGAACCTTGATAAAGTTTTATCAATTCATCAAACATGGCTTTCCCGGAGTGGTTCTTGCTATCTACCTTTCGGTAAATATCATTAGTCAAAGCTTGAATTACAAAGGACTTTGCCATCTTATCCCCATAATATCTCTTCTTCTGTTCAATGTCATAGTGAATTGGTAAAACTTCAACCCATTCAGGAATTGGTTCCCCATCAGTAAGAATCCCTCTTCTCATTATCTTTTCCATCGGTCCATTAATCAGTGAGTGTGAAATGAACTCCCCATTCTCTTGTCTTTCCACATAATCCATAAAACGGTCTTTCCATATTTTAAACTCTTTGGGAAAAAGAACCGGTGGTTTATCCTTAGATCCAATCGTTAGAATATCTCTAGCAGTCATATTCGATTACTTGTCTTTGATCGTTTGTATTCTTTAGATTTGATTAGTAAAAAAAAATTTCAAACTGAAGTCTCAACCCACTAAAGTCGCAATGCAATGAAGTCGCAACAGTTGGAATCGCAACAAATGGAATCTCAATGAAATGAAATCGCAACAGAGTAAAAAATCACTCGAGTCGCAATAGAGGATTGCGATTTGTTACTGTTCACGGGGTAATGGATTGCGATTCGGGATCGAAGTCGCAATAGGTCACTGCGACTTTGGAGTCAAGTCGCAATAGGTCACTGCGACTTGGTACTGTTCACTCAACGTTCACTGCGATTTCGATGAATATCAGAAGATTGCGATTTCGATGAATATTTTGATTGCGATTTCGATGAAGATTCAAATGATCGGGAGTTGATTCTTCAATAGTGATCCAAATGATCTGAAAATTGGTAGGTAAGGTCGAAATGCGATTCTGGACAGATTTACTACTTCAAGTTTTGTCCAAAAACCACTAGAACAGTGATTTTCGATCCAAAACAGTAGGTTTTTGCTCAAAAGTTCGAAAATCCGAGTTTGCACGATTTGAGATCGATTCTGGTGTGATTATGGAACCAAAACACGCAGAAATGAATATCAAACACTTCTAGATCGATCCTAATCCATTTGAAGAACTCAAATGATCAAAATCAATAAGAAATGGATGAAAACTTGAAGAACACTCAAAATGCAAAAACTCTCAATAAAATCTAATCTGGTCTAGATGAATACATTGCTCTGATACCAATTGTGATCCCAGAAACAAGTAATCAATGCAATAACAATAAAGTGTCCACCTCTATATTCAAAGAATCAATCAAAGCTCACACAATACAATGAAGAACAAATTAAGTGTGTGTGGCTAGTGTGTGTAGGTGACCCTTGTGATTGCTAGACCTAATAAGGAAAGTAAACAAACATTATATACCTAGGGTAAAGAATCACCCTATTACAAAATAGGCCCCTCTACTTAGTACAACTAGAATTTTAGGCACTAACATAAACCCTTTATAAAACTATCATATAATTAGGACATTTTGTGTCCTAACAGAGCCATATCAACTTGTTTGGATAATGCTTTGAATGTGTTATCCTTATCAGAATGAGTTTAGGAAACATGTTATGGAAAAATTTGGGGTTTCTTTATCTGATTGATTTTAGGAAACTCTTTTGATTTCCTTATCCGTTTTAGTTCTAGGGATCTATAAATGCTCCTAGATAGAGGCTCTAGAATTATACGATTGAAAAAGGTCTGAACTAGTTGATCTGTATCTGAACAAAGTAATCTGTTTTTCCCTTTCCGTATAATAAAACTTCTCCTCTTCTATTAATTGGTTGTTCACATTATCATTCAGTTTGTTTCTCTACTTCTCGATCAATCAAGAATCCTTGGTTTCACACAACAAACTGGTATCAGAGCTAGTCCGGTCTATTACTCATCCGCGTTTGAAATCAAAAGAAACAATGTCACCAATGAATATAAAGATCGACAAGGGATAAACATTTTTGGTCTATGGCAGATCAAGATTAGGGCGTTGCTTAAGTCGCAAGGACTATGGGCACCGCTGTTAAAAGAGAAGAAGAAAGTTAAGGCATCTACAAGTTCTGAAAAGGAATCTGAAGACGATCTTGAAAATCTAGAGGAAAGGGCACACTCGACAATTCTATCATGTTTTTTTAGATGATGTTATTACCGAGGTAGCGGAAGAAGGAACGCCATTAGGACTCTGGTTAAAACTGGAGAGTTTATACCTGACAAAGTATCTAACCAACAAGCTACTCCTCAAACAACGATTGTTCGGTATCCGTATGCTAGAAGGTACACCTCTGAAAGAACACCTTGACAGACTAAATACTATATTGCTCGACCTCCGTAATATAGAAGTCAAGATAGATGACGAGGATGTTGCTCTTATACTATTGGTTTCATTACCACCATCATATGAAAATTTCGTACAATCCTTTGTTGTTGGAAAAGAAACCGTGTCTCTAGAAGAAGTAAGATCGGCGCTACAGTCTAGAGAACTTTGCCATAAAGCATCCGGAGAAACAGTAGGAAATCATGCCGCTGGCGTAACGGTTAGTAATGAAAAGGGATTCGGGTATGCGAAGAAGAAAACCAAAAAACAGTTCAACCCCAAGGGACCAAAAGCAAACGACATTTGCAACTATTGTAAAGAACCCGGAATTGGAAATACGATTGCCCGAAGAAAAAACTTATGGCTTCTACAGCTGCTGTAGCACAAAGTGGGACAGATAGTGATTCCGAAGAGGGTCTGCTTCTTGTAGCAAACGTAATTCCTCTCTAAACTAATAAGTGGGTATTCGATTCAGTTTGCTCTTATCACATGTGTCCTAATTGAGAATTGTTCGATACCTATGAGGAATTTGATGGAGGTAACGTTGTTATGGGAAACGATGCCGCTTGCAAAATCGTGGGTATCATAAACATTCGAATCCAGGTCGTTGATGGCAAAATCAGAACCTTAACGGAAGTTAGACATATACCGCAACTGACAAAAAACTTGATATCTCTTGGTGTCTTAGATGTAAAGTGGAGTCATGAACATAAGCAAAGGTTCATCAGTGAGACTGAAATGAGTCAAACAGAACACCTTATACATATTATAGGGTACTACGTTGATTGGTTTTGCTGTTGTAGCTTCCATAGAATCCCAGAATATGACTACATTATGGCATATGCGACTTGGTCACATGGGTGAGAAGGGGATGCAACTTCTATCCAAACGGAACCTTTTGTCAGGCCATAAAGTTACAAACTTTGAGTTTTGTGATCATTATATTTTCGGAAAGAAACATCGCAAAAAGTTCGGTAAAGGCGTTCATAAAACAAAAGGCACTCTTGATTATATTCACTCGGACTGTTCGGTCTTTCTCGTATTGAGAGCATCAGAGGCTACTATTATTTAGTCATCTTTATTGATGATTTTCAAGGATGACCTGGTTATATCTATTAAAACACAAAAGTGAGGCCTTCAAGTCCTTTACAACCTAGAAAACTCTGGTAGAAAATCAAACAGGGAAGAAGATAAAAAGATTGCGAACTGATAACGGTCTAGAATTTTGTTCATCTGAGTTTAATGAATTCTGCAAGGAAGCCGGATTTACTAGACACCATACAGTCTGAGGTACACCACAACAAAATGGTGTTGCAGAACGCATGAACCAGACACTCCTAGAGAGAGTACGATGCATGCTCTCTAACGTCGGGTTGACAAGAAAATTCTGGAGCGAGGCTGTCACAATAGCATGCATGTTATCTAATAAACCGGTCCCAACACTCAGGTATAGAAGGAAAAATACCATACGAAATATGGTCTGAAAACACCGTTGTTTTTTCAGGTCTGAGAATTTTTGGTTGTAATGCTTACTATCACGTAAATGAAAGAAAACTTGTACCTAGAGCAAGAAAAGGAATTTTTGTAGGTTATGGAGATAGAGTTAAACGATACAGGATATGGTCACCATCCGAAGGAAAAGTAATATTGAGCAAGGATGTAACATTTAATGAAACATCTATGTTCAACACAACTAGAAAAATAACTCTGTAGGACACAAGCCACAACACCGTTAAAGACGGGCAACAACAGGTGTTTATATTCCCAGAAACTCCAAACACGTTACATGAAACCATTGAGACTCCGTAGGAAGAAAGTCAACCACAAATGGATGGGCAATCTGAAGCAAGTACACCCCCACCCAGGGAGAGAAGGGCTCCAAAACGATTGATCGAAGAGATCGAGGGAAGAAAGATAAATTCTTCTGAAGATATGGCAGGTTATGCACTCCAAGTTGCTGAAGATGTCGAGTCGGCGGAGCCATCGTCATGCCATGAAGCTATCAGTTGTCGTGCATATGCACATTGGGTTGCTGCGATTAGTGAAAAGATGGAATCACTTAACAAAAACAAAACTTGGGAACTAGTACCACTACAAAAGGGGAGAAAAACCATTGGTTGCAAATGGGTTTTCAAGAAAATGAAGAAGCCACTAATGTTGGAGACATTAGATACAAAGCACGACTAGTAGCAAAGAGGTTTAGTCAAAATGAAGGTATAGACTACAATGAGATATTCTCCCCAGTTGTTCGACACACTTCTATCAGGATGCTCCTTGCTATAGTAACACATCAGGATTTGGAACTTGAATAACGAGATGTAAAGACGGCGTTTTTACACGGGGAGCTCGAAGAAAATATCATGATGAGTCAGCCTGAAGGGTTCCAAGAACCAGGAAAAGAAACACATGTATGTAGCCTAAAAAAGTCTTTGTATGGACTAAAGCAGTGCCCCCCCCCCCCCCCCCCCCCCGTTAGTGGTATAAGAAATTCGACAACTTCATGATCAAGCATAAATTCAATAGGAGCCCGTATGACTGTTGTGTCTATCACAACAAAGTAGAAGATGGTTCATATATTTATCTTCTCCTATATGTAGATGACATGTTAGTTGCAGCAAAGAATATGTTAGATATCTAAAAATTGAAAAACCTTCTCAGTTCAGAATTCGATATGAAAGATTTGGGTAGAGCTCAAAAAATTCTAGGTATGGAGATTGTCAGAGATCGAATTCAGAAGAAACTATTCTTGTCACAGAAAATCTACATTCTAAAAGTTCTAAGTCGTGTTGGGATGAACTCGGCTAAGTCTCTACCTACCCCTGCTGCTGCAAATACACGCCTCTCTCTTTCCTTCTCACCACAAACCAAAGCTGAAAGGGAATGGATGTCTCATGTCCCATATGCCAATGCAGTAAGAAGCCTGATGTACGCTATGGTCTGCACTAGACCTGACATAGCACATGCCGTAAGTGTTGTTAGCACGTTTATGGCCCAACCCGGTAAGGAACACTGGCACGCCGTAAAACGGATACTTCGCTACTTGAAAGGAACCGCAAATATTGGTCTTATTTATAGGGGAAATGACTCACAATGTCTAGTAGTTGGCTATTCAAACTCCGATTATGCTGTGGATATCGACGGTAGAAGATCCATGACCGGTTTTGTTTACACACTTGGTGGTTCCGTAGTAAGTTGGAAAGTGACTCTACAACCAACAGTTACTTTGTCTACCACAGAGGCAGAGTACATGGCACTAACTGAAGCTGCAAAAGAAGGTATCTGGTTGAAAGGGCTGGCAAGTGATCTCGGTATCCACCACGATCAGGCAACACTTTACTGTGATAGTCTGAGTGTTATATGTTTGGCGAAGGATCAAGTACATCATGAAAGAACCAAACATGTAGATGTAAGGTATCAATATGGTAACCTGGAGGGCGCATCTAAGTTCCATGAAGGAACAATATGGTCTCTTTCAAAGAGAAAATCTATATATGTACTCTTTCGGGAACATATCCATTTTTAAAAGAATAATTCGATTCCTCACGGTGCGTCTGCTTAGAAGGGGAATATTTTTTTGAAGTCATCTTGACAATTCAAGTCAAGGTGGAGATTTCTTAGGCTAATGCCTTGAATGTGTTATCCTTATCAAACTGAGTTTAGGAAACATGTTATGGAAACCTTTGGGGTTTCCTTATCAGACTGATTTTAGGAAACTCTTTTGATTTCCTTATCCGTTTTAGTTCTAGGGATCTATAATTACTCCTGGATAGAGGCTCTTGAATTATACGATTGAAAAAGGTCTGAACTAGTTAATCTGTATCTGAACAAAGTAATCTGTTTTCCCTTTCCGTATAATAAAACTTATCCTCTTCTGTTAATTGGTTGTTCACATTATCATTCAGTTTGTTTCTCTACTTCTCGATCAATCAAGATTCCTTGGTTTCGCACAACACAACTAAAACAAGAAAGTAATCGGTTCTAAAACACTCTTGAGCGGCTTGTTGTTCTCTATCAGTATTTGGAATTTCATCAAAATGTTTTTTCGAGAGAAAGAACGTTTTACAGTAAATCCAATATCATTTGCAATTTCTTTAGCTTCATTAATAGCACATGCAAACCCATTTTCTCTATATTAAAAAAACTAATTCCATGAGATTTCAATGGTAATATCAGGAAGCAAATCTTAGGGTGTAATATTTTACTAACTACATTAATTCTATACAGAACTTCATGCCAAATAACCAAACATACAATAAAATCAAAACTTGAAAGCTCACCATTAACCAAAGAATCGGCATCCCTACACATTTTTCCATCCTCACCTACGTGAGCCAATTGTATTAAAGCATCCTTGATTCAGCCAACTTGAGTTTTGATGGCTTAAACACTTTAAATATGGCTTTCCTACCGAGTAGTAGATAAGGATTTCAAGGTCAAATCATCAATATGTTCTAACAAAATAGTCAATCTTTTTGTAGAACTAGTCAACACATTGTATATCGTTTGACAAGTACCAAAAAAAAGGTTTTGGCTTTCAAACCAGAATTTGCCATATCACATAAACCAAATTAACACAATGACAACCGCATGACATATAAAAGGCTCTAGGATTTATCTAAAGTAATCGCCTTGATGTTTTCCTTTCATATTAGACCCATTATCATACATTTGTCCCCGTACACATTTAATATCCAAATCAAGTGATTTCAAAACATCTTGTAATGCATTAAAAAGTCCTAAACCATATGTATCTTCAACAACTAAAAACTCAAGAAAGAACTCTTCCAATTGAGCACGACAACTTGACACATCTAATAATCAAAGTCATTTGTTCTTTGTGGCTTGCATCCAGAGTACAATCAAGAATAACAATCAAGAATAACAGGAAAATAGGTTGCTTCTTTGATCTTATTAATGATTGCATTCTCTACATCCAAGGCCAACATTTCAATCAATTCATTTTGAATTTTGTGGCTAAGATAATGATAATTAGATTTTTTTGTCTTTGATTTGGTGAAAATGTTGTTTCATAACAGGATCAAACTCAAAAATCATTTGAATTATGCCAAAAAATTTCCATTAGACTCGTCAAAAAAATTTTCATTGCTCCTACAAAAAGGTATATTATACTTTGCTAGACATTTAACAATAACAATTATTCTAATCAAAACTTATTTCCAACTGTTGGTATATTTTTTTATCATTTTTTGTAACTCTTTATCAAGAGTTTCATTTTTGCTCAATCTCAATCGCAACTCGGACCAAATTCTTATGTTAGTCACATGCTCAGGACTAATTTCATGAAGGTTTAATCTATGACCAAGACGTTTCCAATCATTTAATCCAACACTTGCTAATTGACTTTCTGCCCGACCATATTTGAAAAGTTTGCAACAAAAACAAAAGACTTTGTCAAGCTCTTTTGAATAAACAAGCCACTTTCTATCATAACAATCACCATTGCATGTTTTATCAACATAGTCTACCTATATTTATCTTTATCGAAATTGATGTTAGTTTCCCTAACAGGTCCTTTTTCGACAAGCAAGTCCTTCATTTTTGAATTTAACATATCCCAAGCTCTTATCAAATATGTTCAAACCAATATCAATACAAACATTTTCTTTTGCATCACAAACATTTTCATCACAAGTATTTTCAACACAAGCATTCGCATCACAAGAATTTTCATCACAAGCATTCACATCACAAACATTTTGATCACAAGCATTCGCATCAAAAGCATTTGCATCACAATGATTTGCATCACAAACATTTTCATATGTGTTCTCGTTATGATCACAAGCATTTACTTGTCTAACAATAAACTTATTTAAAGAACCCTGCATAGATTAAGAAGTTTATTCTTGTCTGTTTTTTGTTTTCTATTTTATGCATCTGAGGGTTGTGATCGAGGATACATATATTAAACAAGTAAACAAATGATACGATATAGAGCAATAGATATTAGAAGATTTAGTCGTGGTTCGTGAATCATGAAATTTCCAAACTTGTTGAAACTTGAAGGTTCAAACATAGAATCAACCCAGTGTCTGCAACCATTAACAAATAACAAGTTAACAAAAATCACAAATTAACAATTTAAACAATTAAACATATCACTAATCTAAACTAAACAAATACCCCATGAACTATCCAAACTAAAAGATGAACTATCTAAACATAAAACAATTAAACAAATCATGAAATAAATCTAATATATTACTTACTTACCACAGTCTACATACTAGTGAGACCACAGTGAGACACAGCGGCACACGCGCACATCCTGTCTAGTGCCCACAGTCGCAAAATCGAAGAAGAGACGATTAGGTCACGAGGATTGCAGTTTGGAATTGGTACGAGAGGTCAGGTCAGAGAGTGAGCCTCGAGCGAGAGTGAGAACGTCGTCTGAGTCGAGCGAGAATGAGAGCGTCGATAAGAGGTTTATTCCCATGAAACAGGCCTTTAGGCTTAGACATAACATAACAGTCATTTTTTTCAAGGCCAAATATTGAAGCTACCTCTCTAAAATGGGCGGAGAAAATCATTTCCATATACACTGTGATGCTCTGGGCCGTTGCCCCACTCCCAGGGTTGACCCTGGCTCCCGATTGGAGCTTCGATGGTTCGAAAAGCCTCTTGGCAACCGATTAATCAGAAGTTGAAATTGAGGTTAGATGGGTGGACCGGAAAGCTTATTTCGATGGGTGGATGACTTACGCTGATTAAATTTGTGCTGAACAGTCTACCGTTGTTTTTTCTCCTTGTATCGTGCGATTGGTGTCGTGCGAACTCTCGAGAGATTAAGAAGAAAATACTTTTGGGGCGGGAGTATTAGGGCCTTAAATTTAGCTCTGTTAAGGAAATGGCTTTAGAGGCTTAAAATGGAGGGAAGAGCTCTTTGGCGCAGAGTTATTTTGAGCATTTACGATAGGGATGGTGGCCTTAGTAGTAGAGAAAGTACTTTCTATACTACTAAGGCCACCATCCCTACCGTAAATGCTATAGAGTCGATTTCTTGTAGTGAGTAGGGGTTTTCGTAGGGGTGATTGGGGTGGAGTGTTAAAGGCGTTAAGAGATATGGAGGAAGCGGGTATTTCGTTCTCGGACTCGTTTAGCAGAAGGATTGGTGATGGGACGGATATAGAATTTTGGGTGGATCGATGGTTGGAGGGGGTAGATTAAATAATTGATTTCCCCGGTTATGGGCTCTAGAGAGGGTAAAACAGTAAAACAGCAGGATATAGTCCAAATGGGGTAGAGGGATGGCCGTGGAGTTGGGATAGAGGCCTAAGGACTAGAGCCGGTTGATAGTTGGAGGATCTTTCGAGACTTTTATAGGCTATTTCGACGAATTCCATTGGGATGAAGATGTGGGTTTGGGATTTCGATTCTAATGGGGTCTTTACTGCGAGAAGGTTGAGGGAGTTGATAGATAGTAAGTTGTTGGTCACGAACAGTGGGGCTGGAAACACCCGTTGGGTTTCTTTAGTGCCAAAAAAGGTCAATGTCTTCATCTGGAGGCTGTGTAACAGAGGGGTTCTGGTGAAGGAAGTGTTGCATGATAGGGGCTTTGATCTAGACACAAGGCTTTGTCCGAAGTGTAATCGTGAGGTTGAATCTCTTAAGAACTATTTCATTGACTGGCCAGTTAGTACTCAGATGTGGACTAAGATCTCGGCTTGGTGCGGTGAAAATCCAATCAAGAAGGTCGATCGAGGAACTAATTTCGGAAGTTAATAGCAGTAGTATCGGATCTGTTTTATGTTTGGCTAAAGAAGTTGTCTTGTGGTCCTTCCTTTTCATCTTTGGAAGAAGAGAACTCTACGGTGTTTGAAAGGGTCGCTAGGATCTAGTTTTTGAAATTCAGTCAACGTCTTTTCTGTGGATCTCCAACAGGATTAAGAGCAGGAAACCCTCGTGGCTGGAGTGGCTGAGTGGCGCATTTTGGCATGATGAAGGCTTGTTTTTTTCTTTTCGAGGTCTAGGGTTGGTTTTCCCTTTGTTTCGGGTTGCTTTGTTTTTTCCTTGGGGTTGTTTCCTCTGTTTTGAGCAGCTATGTCTTGTTTGGCGTTCCGGTCCTTGCAGAATTTGCCTTGTTGTTTTGTTTGTCTCTGGTGTACTCACTTTTTTATTTCCTTGTTTTAATAAAATGGCCTTTCAAAAAGGAAAAAAAACTACTCTTATATTACCACTTGCAATGAATTAAACAATTGGCTATACGAGACCCGACCATGAACACTACGTGTCGACAAACGGCTCACAACTGATAGACTTTTGCTCTTATATTCATGTGTATTGTCAAAGTAAATGTTCCACGAGAACAATTACAAACGGGTTTTCTGAGCTTTAACAGGAATGAGCAGTAGAAAGGTTACGTACCACACAAAAACGTCAGTATAGTATGTGCAGCAAGAAATATTTCTATTCTGATTCAGGGAACCCAAAGGGGTAGGCTCCCGTCTCGAAAGCTTTTAGCATGTGAATTTGAATTTTATACTCACAAACAGAAGCAAATATGTTGGTAGCAGTCTTTATATATATGATGAGATCATGGTAGAAGTTCCACTTGTCTTATGTACTGATTGACATCACAAGAAAAGTTCATCGAAATTTTCCAGGTTACTCAAGATACTAACTGAGTAAACACCTTCACCCTATATCACTATTTAAAAAAGAATTCTTGACGTGGGTGATGATAAGTCACAGTCCAATTTTGATCTATTACACAGCCAAGTGAATCAGATGCAAAGCGCGGAGGCAAAAATGGGTTGTGATGAAGGCGATCATGGCAGACATTCATTCTTTTAAGCTTTTTAGTTTATTTAGATATAAAAATTTGGACTGTGTATAGTACAGATCATATTTGCATAAACTTGTAATTGGTGTTGGTACTATTCTTGACCCCCAAAATTCTGGTCATAAAAGTTATCCCTATGTCTAATCCTCATTTGTATCATAGTGCAGATTTAAGTTGTAGGTAATTCATATATACCATGCATCTGTGATCTTATGGTTGACAAGTAATGTTTTTCTATCAAGCAAGTTGGAAGACAAAACCACATGGTCATTCAATTCTGTTTCATCAACGTCTCCACCTGCCTTCTATTTTCGCTTTTATCAGCAATCATGTATTTCAGATGGTCCATTCCCTAACCTACTACAAAATCCGCGCGACATGTTGAAGAAAATCTCAATTGTATAAACTCAATATAAAGAGTTTCCAGGGCTATTTAGAGAAAAGAGCAACAACTTTCAGGTTTTGAAGGCACAAACCGTGCCAAAAATAGAACAAAAAAATTGGTAGTATTATGAAGATTAGGACGTACAGGGCATGAAACGTTATCAGAAGCAGAGATATCATCTCCCATGAGAATCAATCATGTACAATTATAAGCTTGTAGTTGATTATGAAGTTACAAAGAATCAATCTACAACAATACTTTTAGCTTTTTGTTGACACGTACGGCTCATCATCATCCGTGTTCGTGTAGCCTATTCTTTAATTCATCGTAATAGTATCAATAGTTTCATGATGTGCGATTGTTGATGTATGAGATGCTTTAAACTGTCAAAGGGCATTTCTCTTGGGGAGAAAATATATTTACAGAAAATTAGTAGACGGTGAAAACAACCCTTAGCTCATACAAAAAATCATTAAAAAAACTCGTAAATAAAATTTCATAAAACTCGGACAATTGTCTCAGCATGTTTTACAAACTCTAAAAGGTCCTAGTGGTTAGTTCTTACAAAACCATGGAATAAATTTAAAACTGCCATGTACAAGTCATAATGCCCCCAATCGAGAAGCAAGATCAGTGAATATGTCTTCGTTGCATGGAATTGTGAGGCCACCCATTGGATGGTTGAACCCAAACTCTTCCTCAGCCTGACATAATAACTCTTGAAATGCAGGTTGGCTTAATAATGACACTGGAACCACAAATCTCTTCTTCTCTTGCTCCCCAACATAAATGGCAAAATAACCTTTAGGAATGGTCATGTATGTATTGCTGCTTCCATTTGACAACGGTCGTCGGAGAACTTGTTTTGCTTGAATGATGCGAGGCATAAGAATGGCCATCTTTCCAAGGAGGGTAGAGTATGAAGGCTAATGAAATAAGAAAAAGCTAAAACTGATTCTTGGAGAAATATGTTGTATGAAAGAGTTGTGATTGTAATTATGCATATGGAATGGTTTATATAACCAACTGATACAAGTAGTGGTAGATGAGCGATGGCGACATGTGGTGTAGAGAAAAAGCAATATCACATGGTCCTGTCTTCAGATTTAGTAAAATGGTGAATCCTCTTCAGATTTAAAAAATATAGTTACAGCTTCAACACAACGCCACGGTCCCTCCTGCACGAAGCTAATGCATCAAATCGTTGAATGATATATATCTACCAATAAGTAGTTAGCCATATGTCTGTCACTCTACATATAAAACCTTTAATTTGGCCAAAAACTTCAAGACAAAACCATGTGATTATGCATACTAGTGGCTTGCTCATCATTCCATTTAATTGATATATCTATATACATGATACAATACTGGGGCGCATATGTTATAAGACTACCCCATAGATTTTAATGAATTTTCTGTTTGTTAGGAGGCATAGCCACATTATATTGGAAGTACGTGGGACCATGGTTTTGGTATCATTCTTGACCTCTTACTTTGTTCTGAATTCTAGCCATACAAGTTATCCTTTATGTCTAATCTTTCCTGTATCCTAGTGCAAATTTAACTCGTAGTTAATATCGATCATATTCAGTGTAGGATCCAGATCCGTGCAACAATCGTGTTTATGTGATTACGAGATATGAACAGATAAATTAATCACAAAGGCTGCCCACTTAGCTATTTGATTCAGAGAATAATCGTTACAATGCTGAAAAGCCAAATGAGACAACTAGCTATTTTCTAAGCTAATTGCACATTATATATGTTGGGCCCGTGGTAACAAGCCCACGGCCCGTTCACAATGGACTATGTTTAAACAAATACAAATTACACCCTTGAACTTTAAATCAACATAAAAAACTTGCCCTAACAATCTCCCCCTTTGATTTGAAGTTCAAATTCGCGCTCTATCTCTTGCCAGTTGTAGACATAACGTTTGCGAAGGGAGAAATGAACCTCGAAGAATCTGATGGCGCGGCGGTAGTCGAGACGTTCTTCAACCATATCCAAAGCAGTCTGTGTAGTTTTTTCATTCAGATTGGGTACATAGGATACCTTTGGATTTTCGGATTCGTGCTTGATGATCTTCTGAAGAGCGTCTTGAACCTTGAGCAGTGTGCCGTCGCAAAATCGATCTACCTGACTGAACCTCATAAACTTCTTTTCTTTCTGAGCGTTGAGGAAGACGATCCCAAATTCCGGTTAAAGCAGCATTGCGTTCTCGGGATACATCGACAGTTCAGGAGCTTTCAGATTCGGTTTGAGCAGATTTACCTTCTTTGATCGGTTCTCGATTGCCATTTGAAAGTCCGTAAGATAAGACATCATAATAGATCGGACGAGGAATCGACGAACCGCTTCGAGCGCCTTTGTTACAGCAAGCGGTCGGATGGTTCTGGTGCGAAGGTCTTTCAAAAGGACCAGGAGGTCGAACGGATGGAGATGCTTAAAGTCAGCTTCAGAAAAAATTCATTCTTTTTCGTCTTCACGTCGAACAGTGAATACGGGAAAGACGATCTTCATAATTTTGTTTGACTGAATCTTTAGCACCTCTGAAATTTTATGTTTGGTTCGAACCTGGTCTCTCGGAAGACACCGCTTCATGGCTTCTACGTATCGGAGTTGACGAGCTGGATCAGGACTGTAGATGCCAAGACAGAAGGTCGGCTCGATCGGGCGAATTCGGTGAACAAACAACTTCTTCAGAGATTCCTCCAGATGAGGAATGAGGACCTTGATCTTCTCCCAACGGTTTTGTTGCTGAGGAGGGGGGGGAAGATCAGGAGCTGTCGTTTGTGGAGGAGATGCCTGGATTTCGGCATTGGAGTTGTCGGGTTGATCTGTAGTCGTGGCAGGTGGAGTCGTGTGAACGGGAGGCGCACCATAGTAGTTCTGAAGCAGAAATTGGTCTTAGTCTATGTTGTCGTCTTCATCAGTAGGAAACACCAAATTTACTTCGAAGTTGACGGCTCTGGCAGCTTTTTCGTACCATACGTCTTCGGTTTTCGGGTTGGTGTCACATGTCGGATCTCTAAAGGTGAGCGAAGGAATGTCTGATGGTTCTTCAGTGACCAATTCCTGTCTTGTACCCTCGGGCTTTTCAACCGTTGGGGCTTCATCATCTGAAATCTCCATATCAATGACCATCTGGGCTAGAGGCAACTCGGCTTCTGGTTCGTCTGTTGTAGTTGCCGCAGTCGGGGGTTCCTGATGAACCGCAGATGTACCTTCAGTGTGGAGCAGGGAGGCGGTCTCGGTTAGACGTTGTCGCTTCTCCCCCTCACGGTGATCAGGATCCTCTTGGTCATCGTGCCTACGTTTGAGACCGCCGGCTTGACTCTTACAAGTGTCTTCTAGTGAGCGGACCCTCTCAGACAGCGTGGCAAGCGCTTTGTTATAGTCGTTGAGGGTGGAGTCAATGGCGTCAAGGCGTGATGTGATGGATGAAGATGGAGCAGTGACCTGGATCGTAGAACGGAGATCAGGTCTGCTTCAGCAGATGCGGTTGTGTCAGATTCCTGGAGCAGTTGGGCTAAGAGCATCGTCTTTAGAGTATCCAGCGAATAGATAGGTTGCGGTTGAGGCGGCGGAGGCACAGAGACAGAGTCAGTGCTGACGAGAGGGCTCTTTCCTTTGAAAGCATGCATCGCCTTGGCAAGCTCAGCGGCTACATGTTCCTGCATTTGATGCTCCATAACCTATCGGACAGCCTCAAGGGTGCTGTCCAGAGACCCTTTTGACACGAAGTCGGGTAAAATAACGCCGGGCTCACTTAGAGTACCCGTTGAGGCATCTACCGTAGAGGTAGAGCCACCTACGTTCACAGCTGGCGTGATGTTAACTGTGGTAGGATTTCCGTCCAATCCTCGTGTTCCGGCAGTCGGAGACACTATAGACGTTCCGGTCGGGTCACGAAGAGCCACGACTTGGTGTTGTTCCTCATCAAGTGTCCTAGGCGAAGAATGTTCAGTAACAATAGGCTCTAGACTCGATGGTGCACACAAAGAAGTCGAGACCGGGGGCTGCTGGTCTCTTATTTCAACACCAACACTCTCCGAATGAGAGGCCGGTGGAAGTTGTGCTTGTTCCCCGTGTAATATTGAAACATCCATCTGTTTTGAGACGGATGAGGGGCTATGGGGGGTGTGCAATTGCTCCACTAGGTCCACGGAGGCTGTTTCAATACCCCGTCCCAACAGATGAGACGGGATAGCAGATGTGGCAACCCGGATAACACTCGGTGTGGGTCGCTCTTGAGCCTCGTTATCTTTACGGCTCGATCTTTCCTGGTTCAACTTTGAACGCAGTTCTCTCCTTCTCGCATGATCTAACTCATCACCTATATCTCCCTCAGATGTCCTAGTGGTAGGTCCGGTTCCAGAGTGGGGAGGTGAATTAAGTGGAATGCCAATGGTAAAATCAGGGTTGGGTCCGATACCGGGAGGGATTTGCGTCAGGCGGATGTTGCGGTCGGTATCCGAGTCCGTGGAGTCGGATTCCACATCTTCGACATGCGTACTGGGAGAGGGGGGTTCGGTTATATATGGTTCGGTGGTGTGATGTAGGCGTGGTCTCGAAGATGGACCGGGTTGGGGTGATCTGGAACCGGGCTGCGATTCCGCTGCACCTCCTACGCTCGTTCCCCTTCCTCTCACTACTAACGTTCCCCGCCCGACAGCACCTGCTTGTCGCGCCCTTCCACCTCTCACTCTTGGACCCTCACGTCTCTCGGGTCTATGTCCCTGGGCAGGTCCCTCCGGCTCTGGCTGGACCATGGGATTTCCTAACTCTCCCCTATAAGCAACTACCCCTGGTGCAGCGGGATCGGCTATGGCCAATAGGGCGGAAGGAATGGGCGGGGCGACCGCATCGGATGGGTGGCGGATCACCATGAATTGTAGGTGGCGGATGGGACATACCGGATGTGTGAGTCGTCGTGGAATGGCGGGATTGGCATCCATGTGTTGTCGAACGGCAAGCGAAAGGAATCGCGGATATGGAAGGAACTTCTTCTGTTTGGTGCCGCCGATATGTCGGATGGTGGTCACAAGTTCACGCTAGATGATCATGGCGAAGTTGTGGATCCGTCATGGAATATCTGTAAAAAGACCCAACGTTAGAAACTGAGGCGGATAAACAAGTTCTGGTGCGTACCTTTGCATTAAGTGGCTCAATCTGGGACAGATTGAGGACTGGCAGTGACGAAACAGGTACCGGACTGAAAATAGCAGGGGCGTCCGGACATAATAGTGAGATTGCAAGGCATTCCGGACAACCCAGGTATCCGGACAAAAGGTGTCCGGACGAAAGAGCATACCGGAGAGGATGAAAGTGTCCGGATAAAATAAGCAAACCGGACAAACGAGAATCCGAATGACATGTAAGAGAGACCAAGAGTCCGGATATGGTACCCGGGTTCCCTTCCAATCCGGATAAGGACTCGGTCCGGAAACCTATCCGGAAAGATAGGGTTTCCGGATACTTGTCCGGATACTTCTGGAATTTTCAAGAATTTCCCTGATTCTTGATATTTTGCAAAAATAAAGCTATATGGATTTCAGAGACGATCCTTCTCTCGCTCCCCCTCAAACGGAGCATGGGGAAGAATTTGCTCCCCCTCAGAATGTGCGCGTAGAGTGAGATGCACACGGGAGTATCCACACACACAAAAAAAACTTTTTAACATATTTAAGAAAAAATGTGTGTGACGCTCCCCCTCAACAGTAGAGTAACATACCTGATAGCTGGTCATACTCCCCCTAAACACATGAGCAGCTTGTTAAAGCACAGGTATAGACAAACCCCACGTCTTCTTAACATTGTTCCATGTAGATCGTGAGCAGCTCCCTCCTTGCGGTCATGTGTGTGGAGCATCCAGTGTCTAAGGACCACACATGACTGTCCTGCAAAACAAATTTAGCGGACCTTCGGTACCCAGATTTGCCTGGGTCCGGGAGGGTTAGGTTTGGCACCGTTTGGGG
The DNA here is from genome assembly GCA_033807775.1 of Saussurea involucrata. Classification (NCBI taxonomy): domain Eukaryota; kingdom Viridiplantae; phylum Streptophyta; class Magnoliopsida; order Asterales; family Asteraceae; genus Saussurea; species Saussurea involucrata. Next base: position 133,146,132 of record CM066315.1, read on the forward strand.
AAGCTTGCTTTGTCCCAGCTTTCCCTTTAGGTATAGGAATTACACCGTTAGAGGGAACTGGTTTTGGCACTTGTTTCCTCTTCGGTGCAGAATTTACACCTTTAGGAGGAACATATTTTGTAGCAGCTTTCCACCTGGGTGCCGGTTTAACCTCAGTAGGAGCAACCCATCTAGGAGCAGGTTTGGTCTCCCGCTGTGGTTTAACCGCTGATTGGTAACCCCGTTTTTTATAGTGTCTTTGCTGGTTATTACGGGGTTTTCGTTTGGGTGTATGTTTAAACCTTTGATATGACCCAAACCAATCATTATTCTGAATATCATCAAAGTCATTCCAACCACAACTAGAACAACACAAACGATCGTGCGATAATTGAATCAATTGCTAAATGGAGTAAATTTTCATCGGAAAATTAATATCTCTTTTAACAAAATTACTCCTATGATTCCAAGCACTATCGTTTTTGTTCATTCTCGGGAAAAAGACAGTAATGAACGACTTTGATGCAGCACCTTCGACAGGTTCCTTCTTTAGCCACTTTGGTTTTTCTTGTTTAGCACGACCAGTTTTATCCGAAACAACAGGGACAGTGCGGTCAGTGACTTTTGAAGGAACAGGATTTTTAGCAGGTGGTTGACCGGTCTTTTGCTTCGGCTGTGATTGTTTTCGAGAATTTGAAGCATTTTTAAGAATCTTGATCACAGCCGGAGTCTTGGATTGAGAACAGTCGCCCTTTTGAAAATTGACCGGACGATTAACCACTGGAGACAAAAAGTCAGAATGACTTGGAAGAGGTTTGTCGGAAGGGAACGACTCATACTCTTCCTCAGAATTGCCTTCGGAGTTCATGTATTTGGAAAAATTAACATCTGGAATTACAGGACTTGGACCGGTTGAGGAAGGCGAGGAACACGTTGTGCTTGTGTGCTTTGAGGAATTCGGTGCAGAAGCGTTTGAAAAATCAGAGTTCAAATTCCTTAACACACTCTCGTCTTGAGAATCTTGACCGTCTTGTAAAGTAGAGATCTTGCCTATAAACGCTTTACACGAAGACGTATCAGATGAACTTGAGGAAAGTTCGGGTGAAATCTACTTTTCAGTTTGGAGTTGGTCAATCTGCTCTTGAAGCTGACCATTACTCACTTTTTCTTGCATCACTTTTGTTGCCAAAGCAGACAGTTGTGATGTGAGTCGATTGATTTCAGACCGAAGAATCTCTTGTCCTTCATCAGACACAACTTCGGTTTTGACCGGTTGTTGATTCTCAAGTTTTTCAAGTAAAGCTTGCTTTTCCATTTGAAAATTGGACCTTTCCTTTTCTAATGACTGCTCCAACTCGACTATCTTTGCTTCCAAGATGAGAGGGGGAACATAGAGTTTAAACTCATCCGTCTCAGACTTGGTTGCGGTTGCTTGGTCCTCATCCTTCTTGGAGGAATCCTTGGGCGTAACAACCTTGTAAGGGTCGAAGTAGTCATTGGAGAGGTATTTTTTTTCCTTTTTATAAGAATAATTTAAAGGCTCATAACAAAATGGAAGTTGTATTCCTTGTTTGTGTTTGCGTTTATATTCCTCGGTTTCCTCTTACTTCTCAGGTTCTAGAGGACCAGTCCACTTGATTTTGTACTCCGGGTACTTTGTAGATAAACCATAACAGGCAAAGTCATACAGAATGGGTACATGCCATCTTCCCTTTTTCAAATAGTGGGGATTATCATATTCGATTCCCCACTCTTTGTTAAAATACGTGAACTCTTTGGGTTTGTTTAAGAAAATGGTTTGATCAGTTTGACCCCTTTTGTGGAGTTTGGTTTCAAGATTTAGAATTTTTGCTACATACTCCTTGTGTTGAATTTGAAGAGAAGAGCATTGATAAGTGATGTCCTCTTTCTCATTCAAGCACTGATCAAGCTGACGTTGGAGTTCATATAATTTGGCCCGTAAGTCTTTAGGTGCTATAGAAAGATTTTTGCATTTCTCCTTTAAAATAGCATTTTCAGACTTATATTTTTCAGATATTTTCTTTTGAACATCTAGCTTTTCGGTTAGAGACCTAATCTCAAGCAGTTGTTCTTTAGAAGTGGCCTTAAAGGAATCTACCCGTTCAGCAAGAGGTTTCATTCGGACATAAAGTTCTGAAAAGATAGGTTCACATAACTGACACGACTTTTTCATGTCTTCTTCAGCCGGAGACATCTTCAGTTGCACTGGAGTGATCGTCAGACGATTGTTCGATTCAAAGTGGCACAGTATCACGAATACTTAAATGTCCCCCTCCTGCGACTTAGCACGGGGGTCCCGCGGGTGGGGTCAAGGGGCAACGCCCTTGCGGGGTCTGGGGGCAGCGCCCCCGGAAAATTTTGAAAAATGAGGGTTCTGAAAGCTCCCGGATTATGGAATTCGGGTGGTTTCCGGATAAGGAATCCGGAAAAACAAGGTTACCGGATACAATGGGTTTCCGGATAGCACGAGGAGTCCGGACAAACTTAGGTTTCCGGAAAACAAATGTTATCGAAAGACAAGACTGTCCGAATAAAACAATAAAGTAAGACTTACCGGATGCAAGGGGTTTCCGGATGCGAATGGTGTCCGGATGCAAGGATGTCCGAGAAAAATTATGACCGGAAACTTTGAGTTTCCGGAAATAATATTCACCCGGATAGATTGAGTATAGTTACTTACCCGGACATATGACTTACCCGGAAAACTTACCCGGAAAAACGACGAGTCCGGATGGAATTGGAGGTACCCGGATGGAAGTCACACAATCGTCCGGACACCTTGATGTGTCCGGAAAACTCTGATGATTTATCCGGAAACGACGGCTGCCTTTTCAATCTCGATTGAAAAACGATTAGGGTTGCACAAATATGTTCCTGAATGATTAGAAACAATGCCAAACACAAAAATATCACTAACCTAATCGATTTCAATGCAAAACAACATGTTTTGATGATAAAAAAATCGAATCTTTGATGAAGAACACAACCGAAACTTTTGATATTGATTTGCTAAATTAACTACTCAACTGATCGAATTGGAATGTGAAAATTTGCAGAAACACTAATGAGTATAATGCTAACACAACCCAATAAACAGAAACGAGCAATTTTACCAGAATCAAGATTTCGAAAATTCAAGATGAACACATACGTGAAAAGTCAAAATCTTACCAGAAATCACTAGAGAGGCTTTGAATCGAATCCGTCCGTCTGCTCTGATACCAATTGAAGGATCCAGATCCGTGCAACAATCGTGTTTATGTGATTACGAGATATGAACAGATAAATTAATCACAAAGGCTGCCCACTTAGCTATTTGATTCAGAGAATAATCGTTACAATGCTGAAAAGCCAAATGAGACAACTAGCTATTTTCTAAGCTAATTGCACATTATATATGCTGGGCCCGTGGTAACAAGCCCACGACCCGTTCACAATGGACTATGTTTAAACAAATACAAATTACACCCTTGAACTTTAAATCAACATATAAAACTTGCCCTAACATTGAGTAAAACGTATATACTATTTAACTCGTAGTTAAAATCTGATTGAGTTTATATAAACAATAAAGTAGTAAAAAATAAATATGTTTACGTTATAGATGATATCGTACACCAATAAGATGGAAAAACATAATGGGTACATTACACGTCCCTTTTCTCTCCTTTAAATCAATTCACGTGGGCATGCAGTTAAGAGTTATCGCAAGATAAAATCAATCCTAATTCAGTTTTCATTTTAAATGTGGGTGTGAATTACTTCATTTGTAAAAGACACATCTACTGATGGGTGGTTAGAGTCAACTGCAAAAACCACTAGAATATAACTACTTTAGGATTGAACATTCTGTCTATAATCATAAATGAATAGTTAGTTGTGTTTATTATTTAGAAAACATTTTTACTCCCTCTGTCAAAAAATAGACGTCTATAGTTTTAGAGATACATAATTAAGACATTTTTAAGTTAACTAAATGACAACTTTGCCTTTAATGAAGTCATCCATGCTATCAGTTTGTGCTATGAGCCAAGACATATATAAATGACAAACTGATATCTGTTAGTGCTTAAATGTTATTGTACCAAGTAGAGGGACTATATTTGTAATAGGGCTATTCTATACCCTAGGTATATATAGTTTGCTATTTTCCCCTTTGGGAATTTAGGTCATCCATCACACACTAGCCACACACACTCAAGAGAGAGTTCTTCTTTGTAATTGTGAGCTATTGATTTTAATGATATAGAGATGGCTTCTTTGATGTTTATAGATTGATTACTTGTTCTGGGATCACAATTGGTATCAGAGCTTGTAAATCATTGATTTGATTAGGATTGAGTGAGTTATTTCCATTTTTGAGTGTTCTTCATTTTCTTCAATTTTTGATTGATTTTAGCCATTAGAGTTCTTCTAATGGATTGGAATTGATCAAGGATTGTTTCTAGGATAGTCCTGTGTGTTTTATTCCGCAAAAAAAAACACAAGGATCGAAGCTCAGATTGGATATTTTTTCTTCATTTTCGCACTTTAACTTTCTGCACACTGTTTTGGATCGAAAATCCATCTTCTGTTGGTTTTTGGTCAAAACTTGATGTTCTAAAATTGTTCAAAATAGCCTCACGAACCAACCCACCAATTTTCAGCCTAATTCGATATGTTTTGAAGGTTCGACCTTGAATCTTCATACATATCGCAATCCTCTAACCTTCATCAATATCGCAATCTTCTATTGCGACTTGGCTTCCATATCGCAATCGTCTATTGCGACTTGTCCCAAATCGCAATCCTTTACAGGTTGAACAGTACCAAATCGCAACCTTCAGTTGCGACTCGAGTGAACTTTTACTTATTGCGACTTCAATTGTTGCGACTTCAATTGTTGCGACTTCAGCTGTTGCGACTTCAGTTATTGCGACTTCAGTTATTGCGACTTCAATTGTTGCGACTTCAGTTGTTGCGACTTCAGCTATTGCGACTTCAGTGCAATTGCGACTTGGTTTGGGTTGCGACATTGAGTGTGTTGAGACATAAACTTGGAACTTAAAAGTAACTCCTAATCAGATTAATCAGATTTTAACGATCAACAACAAGTAATCCAAAATGACTGCCAGAGATATGTTGACTATTGGTTCAAAAGATAAACCACCTGTTCTTTTCCCAAAAGACTTTAAAATTTGGAAAGACAGATTTCTTGACTATGTTGAACGACAAGAAAATAGAGCTCTAATTCATGATTCATTGATGAATGGGGTTCTAGGAGAAGTTCGTGAACCAGACCCAGATGGTAACAACGTAGTTATTCAACCAAAGGACTACACTGGTAACAATTTGTTGAGACACAAGGCCGACAAAGCGGCTAGGTCATTGGTTATGCAAGCCTTAACCAACGACATATATCGTAAGGTTGACAGTTTGAGTGAAACAGGTAAAGGTATGTTTGATGAACTTATCAAATTGTACAAAGGCTCAGAAGTGGAAAATCATATGAGAGTCTCAAACGTCTTCAACACGTATGAGAATTTCAAGCAAAAGGATGGTGAGAGTTTAGATAAAGCATATGATCGGTTCACAACTATCTTAAATGATCTCAACAGTTACAGGGTATCAAAATCCATCATGGAGACTAATGTGAAGTTCTTGAACGTGCTTCAGCCCGAGTGGAAGAAGTATGCTCATCGAATGAAACAAAATTCTCTACTGGATTCTCTTCCGTTACAACAAATGTTTGAAACCTTAAAGCAAGATGAGGATGATGTTGAGCTGAAAAGGAAGAAGTTGATGAAAAACGAGAAGAATAATAAGAAGGAAAAGAAGATAGTGGGGTCTGAGAAGAAAGAAGAAGAGGATGAGCTTGATAGTGAACCGTTAGCATTGATGTCAAGAAAAGCTAAGGATAAGAGTGTTCAGAGAGAAGAATATGAGTTAGACCAAGCTGACTTGGATGAGGCAGAAAGCTTAAGGCAGTCTATGATACTTCTCTCCAAGGCCTTTCAACACAGATTTGTAAAAACTCCTGGATCGAATAACCAACGTTACTCATCTGGTTCTAAAAACTTTGAACACAAGAATCAGATTGAGTCAAAGAAGTTTGATGATCATAAGGAAGATGGTAAAAGGCCGGAGGTGAAGAAGTTTGGTGATAAAAAGGATGAAGAGCAGAAGTGCTACAACTGTGGGAAGACCGGTCATTTCTCCAAAGAATGCTGGAAACCGAAAGTAAAGAATTTTGACTACGGATGATGAAGAGCAGGAGTTGAGCTTCCAGTGGAGGAAGAGTATTGGTTGGACCAAACGGATGATGAAGGAGAGGAAGACACAGCTGCTTTTGCTAGGATGTGCTTGATGAGCAGAGATGATGAGGATTCAGAGGCTGATGCGGTGCCTGAGACAGATGAGGTAGATCTCTGCACTATTAATCATTATGGTAATCAGTTTAAAGTTTTTCAATTAAAATTTGATGAACAAAGTGAGAAACTCATTAACGCACATAAAACAATTGAACTTCAAAGACAGACAATCATTGACCATAACAAGTTAAATGATGATTTGAAAAAGGAACGAGTTGAGATCGAAAAATCTCGAACTTCTTTCCGAAGAAGAATGGATGAAATGGAAGAAAAGGTAAGAATTGCTGAAAATAGGAAGAATGAGCTTGAACAAATGTTGTGATCTTATAAAGATATAAACAACGAATTGTCCGAAAAAGCAAGTGATCTAGAAGAGAAACTGTATAAACTTGGTCAATCTGAACAAACCATTTTTCTAAACAAGCCAAAGAATTTAAGATATTACAACTCTAAATGGGGTGTGGGATATGACAATCCTCATTATTTAGAAAATGCTTTGAAAAAGGCACCTTGTTTATACAAGTTTCAATGGTCTAAGTATCTAACAGATTCTAAATTCAGTATCAAATGGCTTGATGAGGAAGAACAAGGGGTTGAGGAAGAAGTTAAAAGAAAGACAACTGTAACCATGCAACTTCCTTATATTTATAATTCGGCAAATAGGAAGGCATTGCTAGATAAGAAAACATTGCCTAATGACTATTTTGAAAGCTATGTTGTTCAGCCACCAAAGGGAACTGTGTCAACACCCGTTTCTGAAGGAAAAATATATTATCCTCCCTTGGTGCTCGAACAGAAGCTTGTCGATCTTGAATTGAATATTAAAAGCAAAATTGAAGAAGTCAGAAATGACGATCAACTCGCTTTTGATATTGAAAAGGAAGTGATGATAACTATTTTGATAAATAGCATGAAAGACAAGTCTGAAAAGGTCGTTTCTGTTTCGTCTTCAAAAAGCTTAGAAGAAAAGAAATCTCTTGAACTTAGATGCTTGAATCTCTCGAAACAAGTCTCCGATTTTCAGAAAATGTTATTTCTTGAAAAAGAAAATTTTGAGAAAGAAAGAGAGAGATTTAAATTCGAAAGAATATCTTTTGAAACTGAAAATGTTTTTCTTTCAAAGAAAATATCTAATTTAGAAAGCATTCTGATCAAAGAGAGAAATGATCTTGATTCCAATAAAGAATACTTTCAAAATGAAATCTCAAGACTTATGGGAAAATTGACGAATTTATCCACTGAAGCTATGACAGAGTTTGCTAGCAAAGTTTCCTCTGATTCAGATGCTTCCTCATGCAAAGCCTTCATGGGCAATACTCTAAATAGAAGCATGATGGTGGATGACTTTGATGATTTTGGTCCTATTGATATAGAGGAACAACCTGTTAATGAAAATTCTTGTGATTTCTTTCATAACTCTTCTTCCAATGACATTAAGGTTGATCATGTAATTGACATTCCTTGTGAAAGGAAGGGTAAGCAAGCACAACAAAAGGATGTTAAATTTGACTTTAGTGCTAAACTTCCAGATCATTCTGATTTTTTGGTCAAGGAAGAGGAACCCAAGGAGAATTTCTTCGAGGGGGAATCTTCTAAAACCGTTGAGAAAAAGAAAAAGAAAAAGAAGAAAAATAAGCGCAAATCTAAATCTTCTAAAGTTCAAAATTCCTACGCTTACGATTCTTATCTTGATTCCATTTCAGATCGTAATTTAAGAAACAACTCGCGGGTAGAGTGGAGAATAAAGGAGTTCACGCATGATGTGGCCCAGAGAGAATCATCTACTGTCGCTTTTAATTCCAAGAAAAACACTTTTTATTTCTAATGTTAGTAATCGTGTTGCTTCAAACAAACAAAAACTTGTTATTCCGTACAAGATTTCTTCTATGCAACAACTGATTAATTTAGCACATAATCAAATTTGTTGCTCTTCATGTGGTGTAGATGATTTGATCTGCAAGTCTGATTATTCTTCGTGGTTTGGTTATAACTTCTATGGTTCAAATTGTTTTTATTCAAATAGATATTATAACCACTACAATTCAAAGAAAAATGTTAATTCTCCTAACCCTAAAGGACCCAATTGGCAATGGGTACCTAAAACTGTTTAAATCCCATTTTGCAGCTCCGTCATGTGTGGTATTTGGATTCTGGTTGCTCAAAACACATGACAGGAAGGAATGAGCTGTTGAGCAATTTTGTGGAACGCGATGGAGGGAAAGTTAAGTTTGGAAATGATCATTACGCTCCAATCATGGGTTATGGAGATATTGTGGCCGACAGCGTCAGAATAACTAAAGTGAATTATGTTGAAGGCTTAGGGCATAACTTATTTAGTATAGGTCAGTTTTGTGATAAAGACCTAGAAGTCCATTTCAAGAAGACTCGGTGTGAAATTCTAACCGACGGAGGAAATGAACTTCTAGTTGGTTCACGAAAGTCAAATCTTTACACTATTGATATATCAAAGGTTAAGCTGAAGAATGACGTGTGTCTGTTGACTAAGGCAACTATGGAAAAGAGTTGGTTATGGCATAGACGACTATCTCATCTCAACTTTCGTTACATTCAAAAGCTAACGTTGGGTGATTTGGTTATAGGTCTACCAGTTTTGCAGTTTGAGAAAGACAACTTCTGTATTGCTTGTGAGAAGGGGAAGATAAAGCGAGCTCCTCATCCACCGAAACCCGAACCCAGCACACACAAACCTTTAGAAATCCTTCATATGGATCTCTGTGGTCCGATGAAAACTCAGAGTGTCAGTGCCAAACGATACGTGTTAGTAATTGTCGATGATTATTCGAGATATACTTGGGTCAAGTTTCTTCGATCAAAAGAAGAAACACCTGCCTTGATCATCTCGTTAATCAAACAACTTCAAGTAAACCGTCAACAAACAGTTCAGACTGTTAGGTCAGATAACGGGACAAAATTCAAGAACAAGACACTTGATGATTTCTTTAAATCATTAGGAATATCTCATCAGTATTTTGCGGCTAGAACTCCTCAGCAGAATGGAGTCGTTGAAAGACGAAACCGCACACTTGTTGAAGCTGCTAGAACGATGTTGTCTTATGCTGATCTACCTCTGTTCTTGTGGGCTGAAGCTGTTGCTACGGCATGCTATACACAAAACGGTTCTATAATCCATCGTCGGTTTGGTAAAACTCCATATAAACTGATTAATAATAGAAAACCTGTAATATACTACTTTCGTGTGTTTAGATGCAGGTGTGTTGTGCTGAATGACAAGGACAACTTGAACAAATTCAGTCCAAAGGGTATTGAGGGCGTTTTCATCGGATACTCGCTCACGTCAAAATCATACAGAGTCTATCTCAAATCGTCTAGAACTGTGAAGGAAAGCGTAAATGTCAGATTTGATGAAACTGAAGAGTTGGTTTCTGTGCAAAATAGTGCAGAACCCGCAATATCTGGAGTACTAGCATCTGGAAAAATTCAAACAAGGATCAAGCATCCACTTCTAACTCTAAACCTAATGATCTTGATTTTTTGTTTGAATATTTTTATGATGATTTTTTCGGTAGTGATAAACCTACTTCATCTATATCTAACAGGAGCAATGTTGCCACACCACCAGTTAATGCTACATTGTCAGGGCCTACACCGAAACTGACTACTCCTTTATCTGGTGCAACAACTCCTGCTTCGTCTTCAAGTAACACGCATATGGCATCTCCACAAGCAACACAACATGTATCCACGAATGGTGCTTCTTCGTCAGGTACAACTTCTAACGCCAATGGTGAGGATTCTGTAACTCAACGTGAGTCATATTCTGAAGTAGAATCGGAGGCAGTTCCTGTTGACACTCCTGTCAATGAACCCGCCCCACAACCGGAACCTACCTTGACAATAGAGTTGAATTTTGATAAAGATCCTACCTTAGTGGATCCCAACTATGGGGCTATAATTGTTCATCCTAATGCTTCAAGATGGACTAAGAGTCACCCCATTGAACAAGTCATTGGTGACATCTCCGAACCTGTGAAGACAAGATCTGCAACGGCTAATGAAGTCCTTTACGCGCTCTTTCTAAGTCAAGTTGAGCCCACAACAGTTCGACAAGCCTTAGAAGATCCGGACTGGATCATTGCCATGCAAGATGAGCTGAATTCTTTTGAAGCATTGAACGTGTGGCGATTTGTTCCTAGACCCAAAGGTAAAACAGTGATTGGTACCAAGTGGGTCCTCAAGAATAAGAAAGATAAAGATGGGATTGTTGTGAGAAATAAAGCACGCCTTGTAGCGAAAGGGTATAGGCAACAAGAGGGAATCGACTACGATGAGACGTATGCACCGGTGGCTCGTTTAGAGGCAATTTGGATGTTTCTTGCATTTGCCGCTTTCAGAAACTTCACTGTCTATCAAATGGACGTGAAGACTGCTTTCTTGAACGACATCTTGAAAGAAGAAGTATATGTTTCTTAACCAGAGGGTTTTGTGGACAAAGATAAACCAGATCACGTCTACATACTTGACAAAGCTCTCTACGGTCTAAAACAAGCCCCTCGCGTCTGGTATGAAATCTTATCTACCTACCTACTTGGTGCTGGCTTTCGGAAAGGTAAAATAGACACAACTCTCTTCACTCTGCATAAAAATGGTGAGATCCTTCTAGTACAAATTTACGTTGATGATATTATATTTGGTTCAACTGACCCTGGATTGTGTACTTGGTTCTCGGGTATAATGATGACCAGATTCCAGATGAGTATGATGGGAGAGATTAATTTCTTTCTTGGATTACAAGTCAAGCAATTTTCAACAGGTATCTTCATCAACCAGTCGAAGTATGTGTTTGACATCTTGAAGAAATTTAAGATGGAAAACTGTACCTCAATTGGTACACCTATGGCTCCTGGATCTAAAATTGCTCCGGATCCACATGGTGTAGATGTAGATGTTAAGAATTACCGAGGTATGATAGGCTCATTAATGTACCTGACGGCAAGTCGTCCAGATATAATGTTTTCGACATGTCTCTGTGCAAGATTTCAGGCACAACCAAAGGAATCACATCGGAGTGCTGTTAAAAGAATCTTTCGATATTTGAAGGGGACACCGTACCTTGGTCTGTGGTACCCGAAGGGAACGGGATTTGAACTCACTGCATATTCTGATGCAGATCATGGAGGTAGTATGCTAGACCGGAAGAGCACATCCGGACATGTACAGTTTTTGGGTGATAAACTAGTAAGTTGGTCCTCGAGGAAACAGAACTGTGTTTCAACATCAACTGCGGAGGCAGAATATGTGGCCGCTGCCAGTTGATGTTCACAGGTTCTGTGGATGAAGACTCAACTGATGGACTACGACTTCAAGTATGAGAAGATCCCCATCTACTGTGATAGCAAGAGTGCAATTGCAATATCAGCTAACCCGGTCCAACATACAAAGACCAAACACATAGATATATCATTTTATTAAAGATCATGTTGAAAAAGGTACGATTGAATTATACTTTGTCACTACTGAGCATTAACTTGCCGATCTTTTTACGAAAGCCTTGGATGAAAAACGATTTAATTTCTTAGTATCCAAGCTCGGCATGTTGAACATGAAAGTTTAATATTCTATATTGATCATATAATGGATGGAAATATGTGTAGTTCAATCTAGTTATCTCTATCTAGATTGATACATACAAATTTTCATCGCATTCTATTCTCAATCTAAAATATTTTATTCTCATGTCTTTGTTGTTTTTCATTGTTTATTCTCTTTGTTACTTTATATTTCTTGTTATGATATCTATGCCTGCATGAGGTGTGTTCATAGTCTCATGGGGAGTACAAACTAAGGAGTATGCACAAGAATAGGGGGAGTGTGCATTTCTGACTAAGATTGTAAGTGTTGATTTCCAGTGCTTCTTACTTGAAGATCACAAGGTATGTTCTCTAATCTGTTTTTCAACCACAAACCCTTAGATGATGAAAATCAATTTTTCTAAAACTTACTTGCATCATTTAAGGGGGAGTGAAAAAATTTTAATACCTTGCGTGCTTAATCAATTGGAAGTTGGACATCTTCCAATGTGATAAAAAAAAATCAATTTTTTTTTTCAACTGAAAAATGTCTAAGATTTATTAAATCGCAACCCACACTTGCGATTTCACTTGTTCTGGGATCACAATATCACCATCTACTAATTAATTTTGTGCAATCTTTACTCCCAATGATGAATGCCCTTGCAATGAATTAACCAATTGACTATATGAGCTCAGGCCATGAATTAAACACTGTGTCGACAAAAGACTCTCAACTGATATATTTTTGTTCTTATTTTCATGTATAATGTCTTGCACGGATCATGCAAGCTAAACAAGTTTTCCGACGATCTTAGTCAAATGACAACTGTGGATGCAGTACCAAAAGGGTATTTCGTTGTTTACGTCGGAGAGGAGCAAGAAAAGAAGAGATTTGTGATCCCTGTATCTTTTTTAAGCCAACAATCATTTCAAGACTTGCTACGTTAAGTAGAGGAAGAGTTTAGGGACTACCGTATTATATGTAAAAAATAGCCGAGAAGGAGCCTATGCCCTCTATGGCTCAAGCGTGGCTCCGCCATCGACTATCACAACGACAATGCAATTTAATTATGGTATGTGAAAAACAAATTCTCTGAAGAACTCTGTCAAATGGAACTTAACCCATTTGTCTCAATAACAATGATATACCAAAAGGGTATTTTTCTAGTTTATGTTGGAGAACAAGAAACGAGACGCTTTAATTATTGTTCTTGTACTAAGTCAACCTCCATTCCGGATGTGGCTACGTTACTCAGAGGAAGAGTTTGGGTACGCTAATCCAATGGGGGCCTCATAATAATGTCAAAATCCTTTTGGTTTTCTAGATTAGTTGTAGAGTCTAGACTTAACTAAAATGCAATTGGTCTACTTAATTAGTATTGATAAGAGATTTTCCATGTCTCTTTTAGTAGTAAACATAGGAGTTTAGTTGAAGAAATTGTTAGTACATAAACTAATTAATGCCAAAGCCAAAAAGCAAAAGGAAAATTACCAAGTTTTAAGAAAAATAAAGATTTCTAGTCTCCTCAAATATACGATCCTACATGAAGAACATATTTATATCATTTACCACTCATCGACAGAGAAAATTTTTTCACTCATAATCTATCCCTAGATGGGAAAATATATTGAAATTTGCAGTCGTCGGCTGGGAGTGAAGCATCCACAATTCTAAGAGGAATATTGAAGTTTGTTGTAGTGTAAGTCAAACTTTTACAATTCAAACATTTTACTGTTAAATTTAAACTCCAAAATCTACGTGATTTTATATTAGAGCTGTTGAAAATAAACATCGTAACATTATTGCGATATCATTCAACGATTTATTTGATGGATAAGCTTCATGCATGAGGGACCATGGTGTTGGGTAGAAGTTGTAACAGGTGGGAAGACAAAACCATGTGATGTTGCTTTTTCTCTACACCACACATCACCATCTCTCATCCACCTTTCCTTATATCAGCTGGTTATATAAACCATTCCGTATGCATAATACAACCACAACTGCCTCTGAGATCCATCACAACCAATAATTAGTTTGAGCATTTTCTTCCTTCATTGGCCTTTAGAACGCCAGAGACGGTGCCCTCCTTGAAAAAATGGCCATTCTTATGCCTCGAATCATTCAAGCAAAACAAATTCTCCGACGATCGTTGTCAAATGGAAGCAGCAATACATACATGGCCATCCCAAAAGGTTATTTTGCCGTATATGTTGGGGAGCACGAGAAGAAGAGATTTGTGGTTCCACTATCATTATTAAGCCAACCTGCATTTCAAGAGTTATTAGGTCAGGCAGAGGAAGAGTATGGGTACAACCATCCAATGGGTGGCCTCATAATTCCATGCAGCAAAGACATATTCACTGATCTTGCTTCTCGTTTGGGGGCATTATGATTGTTACATGGCACTTTTAATTTTCTGCCATGGCTTTGTAAAGAACTAACCACTAGGACCTTTTGGAGTCTGTAAGACGCACAGGGACAATTGTCCCAATTTTATGAGATTTAGGAATTTTTTATTCAGTTTGTGCTATGAGCCAACACATAAATGACAAACTGATTTCACCATCTACTATTTTTGTGAGATCTTTTCTCACAATGATGAATGGCCTTACAGATAAAAGCATCTCATACATTACACTTGCGATGAATTAATCAATTGGTTACACGTTTCAGACCATGAATTAAACACTGTGTCGACAAAACACTCAACTGGTATACTTTTGTTCTTAACTATATTCATGTCTACCGTCTATGTAAATGTGCCACGGGAACAATTACAAACGATTTTCTGACCTTTAACAGGAAGCAAATATGTTGCTAGCAGTCTGCATATGATGAGATCATTGCAGGAGTTCCACTTGTCTTATGTGATGATTGGTCATGTTACTCATGATACTAAACGAATAATTTATAATGATCCTACCAAGAAAAATTCATAAACTGTTGGACCGTTTGTTTGCCTCTTAATAGTTCCATTAAGAGGCAGCCTCTCAATCACTAAGAGGCTAAATATGTTTGGCAATAAATACCCTGCCTCTGAATCAAATTTATATGTTGAGTAAACACCTTCATCACCCTGGATTGCTATTATGATGAGGTTGATGATAATTGATCACTATGCAATTTTGATCTATTACACAACCAAGAGAATCAGATGCAAAGCAGGGAGGCAAAAATTGGTTGTGTTGAACGCGATCATGGCAGGCATTTATTGTTTTACGCTTTTTAATTTATTCAGATAAAAGAATCGGATTGCATATACATATCATATTTGCATAAACTTGGTCAGTTATGGAAGACATTTCTCTTGTTTCTTTTTGTCAAACGACTTTGTTTCTAATGGGTTCTATGTTCTTAAGCTTCTATATTCTATCGGTGAGTAATGTTTGCAAATCTGTACCATTTGTTAATTTTACTCATGGCACTTGTGTATCCCATGACTTATTTAAGAAGAGAACTCCAGTACTAAGACAACTTCTACAGGTACTTTTAGGTTAATAATCCATCAGCAATTTAATTATTGGTAAGTTCATATTCTTATACTTTTATACCATCATCATCATCTATACAAACAAAATCAAATTCTGAATCTTACAAACTAAAACTCTAATGTTGTCATTTTTTTAAGTTAAGATAAGAAGATACGTACTTGAGAAATCCAGATAACAATGAATCAACACAATAGAACTTGATTAGAGGTGAGATTGATACAAGATATGAATTAGATCTAAATTCTCTCTCTAGAGGGTCATCCCTCTTTCACACACACATACTACGTATGCTAATGTCTCATGTGCTACCCTCACAAAACCCCTTACAAAACACTATTTATACCTTTTATCATTCCTAACAATTACCTTGACTTTGACTATTGTTGACTATTTACATTTACCCTAAATCTTGAATACATTTGGTACTAACAATCTCCCCCTATAGATTTAAGATTTAAAAAATTATAACGACAGTCTTCAGCTCTTTAATCTTTAGATCTTCAACACTTTAAACCTTTGCCGAATCTTTAGATAATTTGGATGATATGGCAGACATTGGCTTGGAAAGAGTTGGGCAATCAAGCGTAGTTGATGATATATGTACTATTCGCATTGCGGACGATACAAATTTCATTAACGATGAAGATGAGGAAGCTGATATTGAGCATTTAGATAATAATGTAGATTTTGATGATGATGATGTAATTGGCAACTTTTCTAGTAATGAGTCTGATTGATTTATTGTATGCGTAAAGGTTAATTGTTTGTGTGGATGTTCGATCTATTTTAGATGCATATCACTTGATTTTAATTAATATAAAAAATTATTCTTGTGTATATAATCTAGTGATTTCTTTTATAGATGATATTTCTATACATTTTTGTCTTTTTCTCTCATTTGCTTCTTTTGGTTGGCATTTATGTCATGCATTCTCTTAAGCAGATCATATGGCGGCAGTTGCAAGAGGTCATGGTGGAGATGCTGGGGTGATCCTCCTCCCGGCCCAAGGAGGGTACCTACAACATGCGAGCAAGGTAGTTTAATTTTCAATAAATGTCTTATAATTGAACATAACATGTATTTACTAATTTGTTGTTTTTCTTAAATCCTAGGTTCAGGGAAAAAAGGCCAAGGTAGGTCCAGGGACCTCAAACTGATTCAGGCATATGATAACAATGGAAAAAGACCATTACCTATCGAGTTCGACGTGTCAGATCAGCAAACCTATCAGCCTATCGGCAATAATGATTCCCTATTCATAAGGTTCATAGGGAACTGGATAGGTAACAATATCCTGATGTATTATGTAAGTTGGGATTCCGTTCTGAAGAACAATAAGATTGGGATTTTACCTTGGATTCACGTAAATATATATTGACATTTAATAATTTATAAATTTTGAAAATATATACTAATCATTTATTTATTTTTGAAACAATATTTTGACCTCACTCCTCATCGTGTTGGGCCTCATTGGGATCAAATTTTCAAAGGCATCGATCGACTGTGTAGAGATTGATACAAGGATCGAAAAGCAAAACAGAAGAAACATTTTTTAAATAATGGTGGTTATGATGATGTCGAGAAAGCAAGAAAACATCCTCCACCTTCTGTTCAAAAGGACGTCTGGAATGAGACGATAGATCACTTTCTCGATCCCAGGTATAGAAACTGTGCCCAAAAAAATGCAGAAAACAGAGCTAAAGCACGATTCCCAAGTCTTCACGGCTCATCATCGTATGTTTCTATGTTTCTACACGATATAAGCAGGTAAATCAATTTAACTTTGGAATAGTTTGGTATACTATTAATGGGTTTTATAATGCTACTAAAGTAATCATATATGTATTTATTTTTTTCTCAGAAAAATCCGGCAACACAAGAATTGTCAGGTTGGATTGATAATTGGTGTAGAATGCACACTCGATCCAGGGAGTGGGTCAACGACACTGCTCAATCATATCATGTAAGTAATTATTTAACTTTAATTAATTAATAGTTGCATTACAATAATATTATTCACTATTCTTTTTACAAAGTTATACAGGAGATGATGATTACAGAAAAAGAATCACTAACGCAGCATCACGAGTCTAACTCCTCAACACCGATAGACGAGTCACAAATATTATCCAAAGTACTAGGAGAACATCGGGGTTACAAAACGGGTCGAGGACGCAAGTTGAAGGGTGATATGTCATCCTCTATATTTGACCAATCTGAATACACCACGCCATCACGGCGATCGTTTACTGATGACCAGGTATGAGATATGATCTCGAACTTCAGTACATTTGTTAGGCATAGTAACGAGACACACACAACTATGGTTCAAACAATTAGAAAAATTAGCCCGAATGCTGATGTTTCTGATATTCCTACATTCTCTTTTACCATGCCCGTAGTACCGCCACCACCATCATCACCGCAACAAAGCACCGACGACGACAACGATGAGGATGTGGGGAATGATTAGATATTTATTATCGTATTTATATTTGTAGGGTTTTTTTTAAATAGTTAGAACTTTTCCGTGTTTATTATTGGTACTTTTAGGTTTCAATGTTGATTTTTCGTATTATATTTGTAGGTCTTGTTTTAAACAGTTAGAACTTTTCCGTGTTTATTATTGGTACTTTTAGGTTTCAATGTTGGTTTTTAGTGCTAATAAAGTCATGTTTTAATTTCTTATAAAACCGTGTTTATATATTATTGGTGTTTAGATGTTTTATTGTTGATTGTTTTACTATTACGATCGTGTTTCTTATAAATGTGCAAAATATAGCAGCAAAATACAAAAAATGACCTTTTTAGCGACAATACACACTCCATTTATAGAGACGACATTTTGTTGCTAATAGTATTATCCAAAAAATTAATTTATTTATTTATAGCGACAACATGTCGTTGATATTAGTAATTTTTAAAAAATAATTAATTTACTTATAACGACGATATATGGTTGCTAACAGTCATTTTTAAAAAATAATTAATTTACTTATAGCGACTATATGTGGTTGCTAATAGTAATTTTTAAATAATTATTTATTTTACTTATAGCGACGACATACGGTCTCTATAACTTAATTAGGTAATTTAATTAAAATCACTTGTAGCGTCTAGCTTTCGTCGCAATAAAACTGCAAGTCGTCGCAATAAACCGTCGTCGCTATTGCCATCCCTTGTGATTGCTATTTCGTTTTTCAGCAACCAACTTCTAGATGCCAGACTTTTAGCAACGACCGTCGTCGCTATATGTTTTCAGCGACGACATTTTGACATGTAGCGACGACATTAGTGGTCTCTATAACCGATATTTCTTGTACTGATTCTATAAGATGTTTTTGGGCATCGTAACTGTTAGTGCTGAAAATGTAATTGTACCAAGTAGAAGGACCTTTTGTGTATATAGGGTATTCTATACCATAAGTATATAATGTTTGTTATTTTCCTTTTAGGGTAAGAGTGTAAAAGAGGTCATTCTCACACACACTAGCCACACACACAAGTAATTGTTCTTCATTGTATTGTGAGCTATTTGAAGATTATTGAATATAGAGATGGCTTCTTTTATGATTTATATTGATTGATTACTTGTTCTGGGATCACAATTGGTATCAGAGCTTGTAAATCTGTGATTTGATTAGGATTGAGAGAAATATTTCCATATTTTGAGAGTTCTTCTTTTTTCTTCAATTTTTGATTGATTTTAGCCATTAGAGTCCTTCTAATGGATTGGAATTGATCAAGGGTTGTTTTTAGGATAGTCCTGTGTGTTTTATTCCGCAAAAACGCAAGGATCGAAGCTCAGATTGGTCTGTTTTCCTCATTTTCGCACTTATATATTCTGCACTCTGTTTTGGATCGAAAATCACTGTTCTAGTGGTTTTTGGACAAAACTTGAAGTTATAAACCTGCCCAGAATCGCATTTCTACCTTACCTACCAATTTTCAGATCATTCGGATCATTATTGAAGAATCAACTCCCGATTTTCTGGATATTCATCGAAATCGCAACCTTGATATTCATCGAAATCGCAACCTTGATATTCATCGAAATCGCAATCAGGATCTTCATCGAAATCGCAATCGTCGAATATTCATCGAAATCGCAATGAGCATTGTGTGAACAGTACCAAGTCGCAGTGACCTATTGCGACTTCATTCCCGAATCGCAGTCCATTAACCCGTGAACAGTACCGAATCGCAATCCTCTATTGCGACTTCAAGAGTTGCGATTCCATTTCATTGCGACTCCAAGTGTTGCGATTTCAATTATTGCGACTTCATCTGTTGCGATTCCAACTATTGCGACTTCAAGCATTGCGACTTCATTGCATTGCGACTTCAAACCCATTGCGACTTTAAGTGTGTTGAGACTTAAACTTGAAAATTTAAAAGTTACTCCTAATCAGATTAATCAGATTTTTAACGATCAACAACAAGTAATCCAAAATGACTGCCAGAGATATGTTAACTATTGGTTCAAAGGACAAACCACCGTTCTTTTCCCGAAAGACTTTAAGATTTGGAAAGACAGATTCCTTGACTACGATGAAAGACAAGAAAATGGAACTTTTATCCATGAATCCTTGATAAACGGGGTTCTAGGAGAGGTTCGTGAAGAAGATCCAGATGGTAACATGTTCGTTATTCATCCAAAGGACTACACAGGTGATAATTTGTTGAGATACAAAGCCGATAAAGCAGCTAGGTCTTTAGTTATGCAAGCCTTAACCAACGACATATATCGGAAGGTTGATAGTTTAAGTGAAACAGGTAAAGGTATGTTTGATGAACTTATCAAGCTATATAAAGGGTCAGAAGTGGAAAACCAGCTGAGAATATCAAATGTATTCAATACGTATGAGAATTTTAAGCAGAAGGAGGGTGAGAGTTTAGATAAAGCATATGATCGTTTCACAACTATCCTAAATGATCTCAACAGTTACAAAGTATCAAAATCCATCATGGAGACTAATGTGAAGTTCTTGAACGTGCTTCAGCCCGAGTGGAATAAGTATGCTCATAGAATGAAACAGAATTCCCAACTGGATTCTCTTCCGCTACAACAAATGTTTGAAACCTTAAAGCAAGATGAAGATGATGCTGAGTTGAAAAGGAAGAAGTTGATGAAAAATGAGAAGAATGGTAAGAAGGAAAAGAAGATGGTGGGGTCTGAGAAGAAGGCAGAAGAAGATGAAATTGAAGATGAGCCGTTAGCATTGTTGTCAAGAAAAGCTAAGGGCAAGAGTGTTCAGAGAGAAGAATATGAGTTAGACCAAGCTGACTTGGATGAAGCAAAAAGCTTAAGGAAGGCTATGATACTTCTTTCCAAGGCCTTTCAACACAGATTTGTAAAAACTCCCGGATCAAACAACCAACGTTACTCATCTGGTTCTAAAAACTATGAACATAAGAATCGGATTGAGTCAAAGAAGTTTGATGATCACAAGGAAGAAGGTAAAAGGCTGGAGATGAAGAAGTTTGTTGAGAAAAGAGATGATGATCAAAAGTGTTACAACTGTGGGAAAACCGGTCATTTCTCCAAAGACTGCTGGAAACCAAAGGTGAAGAATTCCGACTACTACAAACAGAAGGCTTTGTTAGCTGAACAGAAAGAGTCGGGGATTGAGCTTCCAGTGGAGGAAGAGTTTTGGTTGGACCAGACAGATGATGAAGGAGAGGAAGATACGGCTGCTTTTGCTAGGATGTGCTTGATGAGCAGAGATGATGAGGATTCAGAGGCTGATGGGGCGCCTGAGACAAATGAGGTAGATCTCTGCACTATTAATCATTATGGTAATCAGTTCCAAGTTTTTCAATTAAAACTTGATGAACAAAGCGAGAAACTCAAAAAGGCACATAAAACTATTGCACTTCAAAAGCAAGCTATCATTGATCATAAACAGTTAAATGATGATTTGAAAGATGAAAGGGTTGAGATCGAAAAATCTCGAACCTATTTTCGATGAAAAATGGATGAAATGGGAGAAAGTGTGAGAATAGCTGAGAATAGGAGGAATGAGCTCGAACAAATGTTGCGTTCTTATAAAGATATAAACAACGAGTTGTCTGAAAAAGCGAGTGATCTGGAAGCTAAACTTTATAAACTTGGCCAATCCGAACAAACCATTTTTCTAAACACGCCAAAGAATTTTAGATATTACAACTCTAAATGGGGTGTGGGATATGACAATCCTCACTATTTGGAGAATGCGTTGAAAAAGGCACCGTGTATTTATAAGTTTCAATGGCTCAAGTTTTTGAAGGATCCTAAATTCAAAATTAAATGGCTAAATGAGGAGGAACATGGAGCTGAGGAAGAAGTTAAAAGAAAAACAACTGTAACTATGCAACTTCCTTATATTTATGATCAAGCGAATAGGAAGGCATTGCAAGACAAGAAAATCCTGCCTAATGACTATTTCGATAGCTATGTTGTTCCGTCACCAAAGGGAACTGTATCAAAACCAGTTTCTGAAGGAAAAATCTATTATCCTCCCTTGGTGCTCGAACAAAAGCTTGTTGATCTTGAATTGAATATTAAAAGAAAGATTGATGAAGTCAGAAATGATGATCAACTTGCATTTGATATTGAGAAGGAAGTGATGCTAACCGTTTTGTTAGATAGCATGAATGAAAAATCTGAGAAAGTTGTTTCTGTCTCGTCTTTAAAAACCTCAGAAGAAAAGAAATCTCTCGAACTTAGATGTTTGAATCTTTCACGTCAAGTTTCGGATTTTCAGAAAAAGTTATTTCTTGAAAAGGATAATATTGAGAAAGAAAGAGAGAGATTTAAATTTGAAAGAATGTCTTTTGAAACTGAAAATGTTTTGCTTTCAAAGAAAATATCTGATTTAGAAAACATTTTGATCAAAGAGAGAAATGATCTTAAGTCCAATAAAGAATACTTTCAAAATGAGATCTCAAGACTCATGGGAAAATTGACAGATCTATCCACCGAAGCTATGACAGAGTTTGCTAGCAAAGCTTCCTCTGATTCAGATGCTTCCTCATGCAAAGCTTTCATAGGTGATTCTCTTAATAGAAGCATGATGGCCGTTGATTTGGATGATTTTGGTCCCATTGAGTTAGAAGAAGAACCTGTTAATGAAAAATCTTGTGACTTCTCTCATCACTCCTCCTCCAATGATATTAAAGTTGATCATGTTATTGCCACTCCTTGTGAAAGGAAGGATAAGCAAGTTCAACAAAAGGATGTTAATTTTGACTTTAGTGCTAAACTTCCGGATCATTCTGAGTTTTTGGTCAAGGAAGAGGAACCCAAGAAGAAATTCTTCGAAGGGGAATCTTCTAAGACCGTTGAGAAAAAGAAAAAGAAAAAGAAAAATAAGCGTAAATCTAAATCTTCTAAAGTTCAAACTTCCTACGCTTACGATTCTTACTTTGATTCCATTTCAGATCGTAATTTAAGAAACAACTCGCGGGTTGAGTGGAGAATAAAGGAGTTCACACATGATGTGGCCCAGAGAAAATCATCTACTATTGCTTTTAATTCCAAGAAAAACATTTTTGTTTCTAATATTAGTGATCGTGTTGCTTCAAACAAACAAAAACTTGTAATTCCGTACAAGATTTCTTCTATGCAACAACTGATTAATTTAGCACATGATCAAATTTGTTGCTCTTCATGTGGTGTAGATGATTTTATCTGCAAGTCTGATTATTCTTCATGGTTTGGTTATAATTTCTATGGTTCAAATCGTTTTTATTCAAATAGATATTATAATCACTACAATTCAAAGAAAAAGGTTAATTCTCCTAACCCGAAAGGACCCAATTGGCAGTGGGTACCTAAAACTGTTTAAATCCCATTTTGCAGCTCCGTCATGTGTGGTATCTGGATTCTGGTTGCTCAAAACACATGACAGGAAGGAAGGAGCTGTTGAGCAATTTTGTGGAACGCGATGGAGGGAAAGTTAAGTTTGGAAATGATCATTATGCTCCAATCAGAGGTTATGGAGATATTGTGGCCGACAACGTCAGAATAACTAAAGTGAATTATGTTGAAGGCTTAGGGCATAACTTATTTAGTATAGGTCAGTTTTGTGATAAAGACCTAGAAGTCCATTTCAAGAAGACTCGGTGTGAAATTCTAACCGACGGAGGAAATGAACTTCTAGTTGGTTCACGAAAGTCAAATCTTTACACTATTGATATATCAAAGGTTAAGCTGAAGAATGACGTGTGTCTGTTGACTAAGGCAACTATGGAAAAGAGTTGGTTATGGCATAGACGACTATCTCATCTCAACTTTCGTTACATTCAAAAGTTAACGTTGGGTGATTTAGTTATAGGTCTACCAGTTCTGCAGTTTGAGAAAGACAATTTCTGTATTGCTTGTGAGAAGGGGAAGATAAAGCGAGCCCCTCATCCTCCGAAACCCGAACCCAGCACACAAAGACCGTTAGAAATCCTTCATATGGATCTCTGTGGTCCGATGAAGACTCAGAGCGTCAGTGCCAAACGAAACGTATTAGTAATTGTCGATGATTATTCAAGATATACTTGGGTCAAGTTTCTTCGATCAAAAGACGAAACACCTGACTTGATCATCTCGTTAATCAAGCAACTTCAAGTGAACCGTCAACAATCAGTTCAGACTGTTAGGTCAGATAACGGGACAGAATTCAAGAACAAGACTCTTGATGATTTCTTTAAATCATTAGGAATATCTCATCAGTATTCTGCGGCTAGAACTCCTCAGCAGAACGGAGTCGTTGAAAGACGAAACCGCACACTTGTTGAAGCTGCCAGAACGATGATGTCCTATGCTGATCTACCTCTGTTCTTGTGGGCTGAAGTTGTTGCTACGGCATGCTATACACAAAACCGTTCAGTTATCCATCGCCGGTTTGGTAAAACTCCATATGAACTGATTAATAATAGAAAACCTGTGATACACTACTTTCGTGTGTTTGGTTGCAGATGTGTTGTGCTGAACGACAAGGACAACTTGAACAAATTCAGTCCAAAGGGTATTGAGGGCGTTTTCATCAGATACTCACTCACGTCAAAAGCATATAGAGTCTATTTCAAGTCGTCTAGAACTGTGAAAGAAAGCGTAAATGTCAGATTTGATGAAACCGAGAGGATGGTTTCTGTGCAAAACAGTACAGAACCCGCTATATCAGGTGTACTTGCATCTGGACAGATTCGTCCTATGGTGACTAGATCTTCAAACAAGGATCAAGCATCCACTTCTAACTCTAAACCTGATGATCTTGATTTATTGTTTGAATATTTTTATGATGATTTTTTCAGAAGTGATAAACCTAATTCATCTATGACTGACAGGAGCAATGTTGTCACACCACCAGCTAATGCTACTTTGTCAGGGCCTTCACCGGAACTGACTACTCCTTCAACTGGTGCAACAACTCCTGCTACAACTTCAAGTAATATGCAAAGGGAATCTCCACAAGCAACACAACACGTATCCACGAATGGTGCTTCTTCGTCAGCTACAACTTCTAATGACAATGGTGAGGATTCTGCAACTCAACGTGAGTCATCTTCTGAAGCAGAACCGGAGGCAGTTACTGTTGACAATTCTGTCAATGAACCCGCCCGACAACCGGAACCTACCTTGACAATAGAGTTGAACTTTGATAAAGATCCTACCTTAGTGGATCCCAACTATGGTGCTATAATTGTTCATCCTCATCCTTCAAGATGGACTAAGAGTCACCCCATTGAACAAGTCATTGGTGACGTCTCCGAACCTGTGAAGACAAGATCTGCAATGGCTAATGAAGTCCTTTACGCGCTCTTTCTAAGTCAAGTTGAGCCCACAACAGTCCGACAAGCCTTAGAAGATCCGGATTGGATCATAGCCATGCAAGATGAGCTGAATTCGTTTGAAGCATTGAATGTGTGGCGATTAGTTCCTAGACCCAAAGGTAAAACAGTAATTGGTACCAAGTGGGTCCTCAAGAATAAGAAAGATAAAGATGGGATTGTTGTGGGAAATAAAGCACACCTTGTAGCCAAAGGGTATAGGCAACAAGAGGGAATTGACTATGATGAGACGTATGCACCGGTGGCTCGCTTAGAGGCAATTCGGATGTTTCTTGCATTTGCCGCTTTCAGAAACTTCACTGTCTATCAAATGGACGTGAAGACTGCTTTCTTGAACGATATCTTGAAAGAAGAAGTATATGTTTCTCAACCAGAGGGTTTTGTGGAGAAAGATAAACCAGATCACGTCTACATTCTTGACAAAGCTCTCTACGGTCTAAAGCAAGCCCCTCGCGCCTGGTATGAAATCTTATCTACCTACCTACTTGGTGCTGGCTTTCGAAAAGGTAAAATCGACCCAACTCTCTTCATTCTGCATAAAAACGGTGAGATCCTTTTAGTACAAATTTACGTTGATGATATTATATTTGGTTCAACTGACCCTGGATTGTGTACTTGGTTCTCGGGTATAATGAAGACCAGATTCCAGATGAGTATGATGGGAGAGATTAATTTCTTTCTTGGATTACAAGTCAAGCAATTTTCCTCAGGCATCTTCATTAACCAGTCGAAGTATGTGTTTGACATCTTGAAGAAATTTAAGATGGAGAACTGCACCTCTATTGGAACACCTATGGCTCCTAAATCTAAAATAGGTCCGGATCCAGAAGGTGAGGATGTAGATGTTAAGGATTATCGCGGGATGATAGGCTCTTTAATGTACCTGACGGCAAGTCGTCCAGATATAATGTTTGCAACATGTCTCTGTGCAAGGTTTCAGGCACAACCAAAGGTATCTCATCGGAGTGCTGTTAAAAGAATCTTTCGATACTTGAAGGGGACACCGTACCTTGGTCTGTGGTACCCAAAAGGAACAGGATTTGAACTCACTGCATATTCTGATGCGGATCATGGTGGTCATGTCCAGTTTTTGGGTGATAAATTAGTAAGTTGGTCCTCGAGGAAACAGAATTGTGTTTCAACATCAACTGCGGAAGCAGAATATGTGGCCGCTGCCAGTTGTTGTTCACAGGTTCTGTGGATGAAGACTCAACTATCTGACTATGACTTCAAGTATGAGAAGATCCCCATTTACTGCGATAGCAAGAGTGCAATTGCAATATCAGCTAATCCGGTCCAACATACAAAGACCAAACACATCGACATAAGGTATCATTTCATCAAAGATCACGTTGAAAAAGGTACAATTGAGCTATACTTTGTCACAACTGAGTTTCAACTTGCCGATCTTTTCACCAAAGCCTTGGATGAAAAACGTTTTAACTTCTTAGTATCCAAGCTCGGCATGTTGAACATGAAAGTTTAATATTCTACATTGATTATATAATGAATGGAAATATGTGTAACTCAATCTAGTTTCTCAATCAAGATTGATACATACAAATTTTCATATCATTCTATTCTCAATCTAAAATATTTATTTTCATGTCTTTGTTGTTTTTCATTGTTTATTATCTTTGTTGCCTTTTATTTCTGGTTATGATATCTATGTCTGCATAAGGTGTGTTCATAGTCTCAGGGGGAGCACAAATTTTATAGAGTATGCACAACAATAGGGGGAGCGTGTATCTCTGAATGAGCTTGTAAGTGTTGAATTCCTGCGCTTCTTATTTGAAGATCTACAGGTAAGTTTTCTACTCTGTTTTTAAACCACTTGCTTTTAAATGATGAAATTCTATTTGCAAAATCTTTGCATCATTTAAGGGGGAGTGAAAACCGTGTTTTAAAACCTTTTGTGCTTAATCAATTGGAAGTTGGACATCTTCCAATGTGATAAAATCTTTCTTTTATTATCTGGAAAAAAAATGTCCAGTTTTACATCAATATCGCTTGCGATTTCACATGTGGACAGTGAGATGTCGCAGCCTTCTATTGCGACTTCTCAATGAGCTTAAAAAGTATCAAATCGCAATGGTGCATTGAGACTTGGAAGTTTGAACAGTACCAAATCGCAATGGTCTATTGCGACTTGGAGGTTTGAACAGTGCAAGTCGCAATGACCTACTGCGATTTGACCATGTGAACAGTACCAAGTCGCAGTGACCTATTGCGACTTGGAGTGATGAACAGTACCAAGTCACAGTGACCTATTGCGACTTGGAGGATATGAACAGTACCAAGTCGCAATCGCCCATTGCGACTTGGGGGAATGAATAGTACCGAATCGCAATAGTGCATTGCGACTTGACAGTGTGAACAGTGCAAATCGCAACCTTAGATTGTGACTTGACAATGTGAACAGTGCCAAAATCGCAATTGTGCATTGCGACTTTAACATGTGAACAGTACCGAATCGCAATGGTCTATTGCGACTTCAAATTTTATCAACCCGTGCTTCATCAACTATGGCTTCTGAACAATTCAGTTCAGGACCCGTACTTCAAAGACTAAGACTTCTAAACAAATCAGTTTAGAACTCATACTTCTCAGGTGATATCCTTAACTGTCATATCTTTTTGTTACTACTGCTTTGAAAATTTGAATCTTTACAAATTTAATTCTATGAGATGAAATTTTCAGTTTTCATTCAATGAATTAAATGCGTGCTAAAAGATGATTTTACAAGTATTTTTGTATTATCTGAGTTACATTTGTTTCATCTTTCACTTCTGAAATAAATCGAAAGGTCAGCAAAACATGAATGAAATTATGCTGAATGCTCAAAATTATGGATTTCTGGACTTATATAGAATATAATGCTCAAAAAGCCTAGATGTCAGAATGATGGTTGGAAACGAAAAATATGGGGGAAGCACTATGTTTAAGAACCAAGTGATTGAGATGCTCTAAGTTTTTTAAATCTAATCATTTAGTTTGAAAGTTTGTGCTTGTGGCCTTTCTGGTTTGGGAGATTAAGTCCTAAGGGGTGCTCGTCACCTAGTCCCTAAGACCAACTGGTCTGGGATCGGCTGACCCAAATCCTTCTATAGAACCAGATAGAAAGCCATGTTCTACTGGTACAAATGGGTTTACGATATATCGATGTGGCATTTCTGGTTTGGGAAAGTAAGTTCTAAGGGGTGCTCGTCACCTAGCACCTAAGGCCAATTGGTCTGGGATCCGCTGACCCAAATCCTGCTATAGAACCAGATAGAAAGCCATGTTTAACGGTGTATCTTATTCCTACTAAACTTTGTGATCAAAAGATGTCATTGCGCACAAAATCAAAAGATGCCAATGTGCACAAAATCAAAAGATATCAATGATGACAAGATCAAAAGATGCCAATGAGCACAAAAGAAAAGATGCCAATGAGCACATATCTCGTGAAACTTGGGGAAAATACAAAGTCGCGATAAACCTGTAAATTTGTGAAAATTCTGATTTTGGACAAATAGTGTGAGTAGAGCAGAGTATTCTGATATGTTTTAGAATTGCACATGCTTGTTGCTGATCATATTTCGCATGCTTGCACACCAAATAGATTTATTAAAGGGTTTGAAACTAAACATTTTTAACTTGATACGCAATGATGTCTTGTTTTTTAATCCAAACACATGCATGTGATTTCATTTGATTGAAAAATCTATTATATTTCATTAAGTTGAATTTCTTTTGTTTGGTGTTCAAATGATTTAGATCAATTTCATATCAAAGCGTTCAAGTCAAAGAGTCGACTTCATGACAGGGAGTGAAATGCTTAAAGAAGACTTCGTCCGGAATGCGCTTAGAAGATTCGAGCTCATCTTCAGAATTCAGAAAAGATATTGTGACACCTGTAGCTGTCTAATTTCTTTGCCTCTACATTGGTACAAAGGGGGAGAATGTTAGTGCTGAAAATGTAATTGTACCAAGTAGAAGGACCTTTTGTGTATATAGGGTATTCTATACCCTAAGTATATAATGTTTGTTATTTTCCTTTTAGGGTAAGAGTGTAAAAGAGGTCATTCTCACACACACTAGCCACACACACAAGTAATTGTTCTTCATTGTATTGTGAGCTATTTGAAGATTATTGAATATAGAGATGGCTTCTTTTATGATTTATATTGATTGATTACTTGTTCTGGGATCACAATAACAAGTTTTTTATGACATTTCTATTAGATAAGTGTCCTATAAAACTGCTAATGTGGCACTTTGTAGTAAATTTGTTTTTGATACTTTTTAAAACAATTTATGGCATTTGTAACATATATATAAGTTTGGTCCTATAAACTTTAATGTCTCTTTTTAAGTACTTTAACATCCCGACGAAAAGATGTAATTATAACAATAGTGAGAGTTTTCAGATAACAAGATTAAAAACAATTAGAACGTGGATTGAGAGAGAATTGTAGAAGATGATATTTTAGCCCTAATCCTCTCTCTAGAGGTTCATGCCTCTTTCACACACACACCTTCAGTATTCTCTCTATTGTGTGCACTCGCACCTAGCTACCCTCGCAACCCTTATAATTAGGGTATTTATATACCTTTGACCAAACCTAATTGATACTTGACTTTGACTAATGTTGACTCTATACAAATACTCTAAATCTTGAATACATTGTGTACTAATTAACAATCTCCCCCTATGAATTCAAGATTTAAAAATTTATGACGATAGTCTTCAGCTCTTTAATCTTTAGAGAAGCTTTATCTTCACGAATCCACTTTGGCGGCTTTAATCTTCATTTAGGCTATTTGAAGTCAAATAGTCATCAAGTCTTGAAATACGAACTTCAAATCTGTGTAGCGTTGATCAAGGTCTTCAAAACAAAATCTTTATATCTTCGAATCATTGGTCTTTGCAGCTTTGACTTTTGGAAAATTTCTTCAATCATTGAATTATAAACGAGATTTGAGATTTTAACGGGCTTTGAGCTTTAAGACATTCTTGAATAATCTTTAAGCACAAACTGTCTTTGTATCTTCACACATTTGATCATCTTGAACAAACTGTCTTGAACTTATCTCTTGGACACGATTTATCTTGAACTTCTTCGACTTTGACAAATATCACTTTGACTCTTGGAAATTGAAATATTCGAATTATCTCCTTCTTTTCTTCTGTTTGATATTTCTCCCCCTTTTCTCATCAGCATCTTCCTCATCTTGTTTCAGGGTTTCATACATTTGCTGTAGAGGCAACTCGTCTAACCTAGCATTCTGTTTCATCCTATGAGCATACTTCTTCCATTCAGGTTGAAGAACGCTCAAGAATTTCACATTGTGCTCGATTATTTCCTTTTTAATGTTGTACCTATTCAGCTCATTCAGTATTGTGATGAAACGGTCGTAGGTATGATCAAGTGCCTCACCATCTTTTTGTTTGAAATTTCCGTATGTGTTTATGGCATTGGAGATTTTCATCTGATTTTCCACTTCAGATCCTTGATACATTTCGATTAACTCATCAAACATAGATTTCCCGGAAATGTTCATACTGTCCACCTTTCGATAAATATCATTAGTCAAGGCTTGCATAACTAATGATTTTGCCGCTTTGTCTGCATTATAACGTTTCTTTTGATCAGCATCATAATGTAATGGTTCAACTTTAACCCATTCTGGAATTGGCTCACCATCAGTAATTATTCCATCTCTCTTTATCTTTCCCATTGGACCCTTCTCAAGTGAATTAACAATATAGTCCCCATTTTCTTGATGTTCAACGTAATCGATAAATCTGTCTCTCCATATCTTGAACTCCTTGGGAAAAAGAACAGGTGGTTTGTTCTTTGACCCAATAGTCAAGATGTCTCTCGCTGTCATATTTAGATTACTTGTTTATAATCGTTAAGTACCCCTTATGATCTGATTAGTAAAAATTGGTTCACACTGTCTTGTCTCAACCCACTGTTTGTCTTAACCCAATAATTGTCGCAACACAAGGTATTGTCGCAACACCAAGTTTATCTCAACCATCACTTTGTCTCAACCCAAATTTATCGCAACAGAAAGATTATCGCAACAAAGAAGTTGCGATGATCTCCAAGAAAGATTTTATCGCAATAGAAGGTTTGGAAACTTGCGATAATAACGCCTTGTCGCAACAGAAGCTTGCGATGTAATACTCTTCACTTTTTGGAGGTTGCGATAGTGAAGAACACTCAAGAACACTTCAAGTTGCGATAGTTATGAATGTTCAAACAATATAAGTCGATTCTTCAAAAATGATCCAATTTCTCTGCAAATTGGTACGTAGGTGCGCAATGTGTTTCTGGACAACTTTAATTCTTCGAGTTTTGTCCAAAAACCACTAGAACAGTGATTTTCAATCCAAAACAGTAGATTTTTCTCAAAAGTCCGAAAATACTTGTTTTGCACAAATCGAGTCTAATCCTGGTGAAATTGCGTTATAAAAACACACATGGATTGCTAGCAAACACTCCTAGATCAATTCTAATCCATTTGAAGCACTCAAATGGCTAAAATCGACAAGACATGGATGAATAAATGAAGAACACTCAAATTTTGCAAAAACCTTCAAAATCCTAATCTGATCTACTGATGTACTGTGCTTTGATACCAATTGAGACTTTTCAGATAACAAGATTAAAAATAATTAGAACATGGATTGAGAGAGAGTTGTAGAAGATGAGATTTTAGCCCTAATCCTCTCTCTAGAGGTTCATGCCTCTTTCACACACACACCTTTAGTATTCTCTCTATTGTGTGCACTCTCACCTAGCTACCCTCACAACCCTTACAATTAGGGTATTTATATACCTTTGACCAAACCTAATTGATACTTGACTTTGACTAATGTTGACTCTATACAAATACTCTAATTCTTGAATACATTGTGTACTAACAAATAGTTAAATTTAGTGTCAAAATCCTAAGTTATCTCCATCAACTTTTGGCTTGCGTTTGAGATGGTCCATTACCAAATCTTGTACATAATATGCACAATGTGTTTGAGATGGTCCATTACCAAATCTTATATCTGCTGGTTATCTCACCGAGGTAACATTGAATTAATGTGTTTCAAGAGGCTATGGAAAGATTAGAAGAAGAGCTACGACCTTCATTTTTTGAGACATAAAGACTGTTCGAGAAATAGAAAAAAATCGGCACTGTTGTGAACATTGGGATATATGGAGCATGAAAAGTTATCAGATACAAAGTTATCATATCCGGTGTAAATCAATTTAAAGTGAAAAGTTATCGGGAGATTAAGAAGTTACAGAGACTCAATGAAAAATAATTACTTTGAGTTGTTTAAGGGCATTCGTCATGGGAAAAAAAGGATCTCTGCCCAAAATTAGTAGGCGGTGAAGTCGGTTTATCATTCATGTCTTAGCTCATAACACAATTCGAACAAATAATTCCTAAATAAAATTTCATAAGACTCGGACAATTGTCTCAGCGCATCTTACAAACTCTAGAAGGTCCTAGTGGTTAGTTCTTTACAAAACCATGGCATGTATTTTAGAACTGCCATGTACAAGTCATTATGCCCCCAACCGAGAAACAAGATCAGTGAATATGCGTTTGCTGCAAGGAATTGTGAGGCCACCCATTGGATGATGGTACCCATACTCTTCCTCTGCCTGACATAATAATTCTTGAAATGCACGTTGGCTTAATAATGACACTGGAACCACAAATCTCTTCTTCTCTTGCTCCCCAACATAAACGGCAAAATAACCTTTTGGGATGGCCATGTATGTATTGCTTCTTCCATTTGACACAGATCGTCCGAGAATTTTTTTTGCATGAATTATCCGAGGCATAAGAATGGCCATTTCTCTAACGAGGGACAGTCTGCTGCGTTCTAAAGACTGATGAAGGAAGGAAAACCTCAAACTAATTCTTGGTGAAAAATGTTGTGGTTTTGGTTATGCATATGGAATGGTTTATATAACCAGCAGATATAAGGAGAGGTAGATGAGAGATGGTGATATGTGGGGTAGAGAAAAAGCAATATAACATGGTTTTGTCTTCCAACCTATAATTAAGAAGGATAAAGTAAAATGATATCAACCAATAACCAGTTATCCATATGCCCCTCTACAATTCAAACCTTTAATTTGGCCAAAAATCTCAAGACAAAACCATGTGATCAACATTCCATTTAATTATATCTATATACACGACACATCATTGGGCCGCATATGCTATAAGACTACCCCAGAGATTTTAATGAATCTTTTGTTTCTTAGGAAACAAAGCCAGCTTATATTTCAATTACATGGGACCATGGTTTTTGTATCATTCTTGACCTCTTACTCTATTCAGAATTCTGGCCATACAAGTTGTTCTATATGTCTAATCTTTCCTGTATCCTAGTGCAGATTAAGTAAATCCTAGTTAATATCTTATCAAGTTACAGAGAAGCAAGCTCAAGAGAATCAAGTACTACTAAGTACAACGTATATACGATAGCATCGTCACACTATAGTTCATCTCACACCTTATAAGGGGACTTGGTCCTAGTAAAAATATTACAGCTCGATCAAAGTTTTTACCGTAAAACTTCCAAATTCTACTTGAGTTTACATAAATTGTAAAACCAATAGATGATATCGTAAAACACGATTAAAGCATCATGGACCATGGCTTTAAGATGTTGCTTTTCTCTACATCACACGTCCCTCTCTCTCATCTACCTCTCAGATAATTTGGTTATATAAACCATCCCATATGCACAGGACAGCCACAACTCCCTCCACAATCCACCACAACAGATTACACCAACATTTACTTTGAGCTCTTTCTCCCTTCACCAGCATAAACAACGGAATAGACTCTGCCCTCCTGGAAAAAATGGCCATTCTTATGCCTCGGATCATTCAAGCAAAACAAATTCTCCAACGACGGTCGTTGTCAAATGGAAACAGCAATACATACATGGCCATCCCAAAAGGTTATTTTGCCATATATGTTGGGGAGCACGAAAAGAAGAGATTTGTGGTTCAGTATCATTGTTAAGCCAACCTGCATTTCAAGAGTTATTATGCCAGGCAGAGGAAGAGTATGGGTACAATCATCCAATGGGTGGCCTCACAATTCCATGCAGCGAAGACATATTCACTGATCTTGCTTCTCGTTTGGGGGCATTATGATTTGTACATGGCAGTTTTATTTTTCTACCATGGTTTTGTACAGAACTTACCCCTAGGACCTTCTGGAGTTTAATTTGTAAGACGCACAAGGACAATTTTATGAAAGTTGATTTAGGAATTTTTTATTAATTCAGTTTGTGTTATGAGCTAAGACATAAATGACAAACTGATTTCTCCATCTACTAATTTTGTGCAATCTTTTCTCCCAATGATGAATGCCCTTCCATATAAAAGCATCTCATATATTAGCACTTGCAATCAGTTAAACAATTGGCTCAGACCATGAATTAAACTCTTCAAAACTATAGGTCTCGTTTGTCTAAATTTATTAGAGTTTTTATTTTATCAATATTAAACATAGGTCAAACAATTTTATATTTCAAGTCAATTCGTATAACTAATTTTAATTTTTGTGACTAAAATACTCTCTAGTATGCAATTGAAATCCATTATATTTTTATTTTGTTAGGAAACAAAGCCATGTGAGAATTATAAACGTTCCTATATCACCATCACAATGTATATGGGGCCGTAGGGTTGAGAAGTTCCACGATGATAAAACAAACACCTTTCCAGAATTGAAATTCATACACCTGAAGAATTTTATAATTTCATTAACTTACAAACATGTCAATATAGAATCAGTAACCGAGCCATTCCTTCTCACTAAAACGATGGAATTTGGTTAAAAGCATTTTTGGCTTGTGTCTTGCTCTTAAGGCTAGCTGTTTTCACTTGGTGAAGTATGTATTTTTTTCGCCGAAAAAATCGTTGACCTTTTCCAGGCTCGACCCAAGGCTTTTTTTTGGCTTTTTGAGACTTCGGGTGTTCCAAACGAACCATAAACTCACATCAATTGTTGTAATCACCACTTTTTGAGAATCACTACAAAAAATTGCGTTTTGTATAACGCCAAGAATTTTTAAGTGTCCTAATAAACCCCTTTTTAAAACATAATTTATAGAAATAAAATAAAATGTCGTATCTAAAAAGGTAGTGTACTAACTTTATAAGATATGCTTTTGGGCGTTGTAACAACTTTTTTTATGACATTTTTATAGCTAAATTAAAAAAACGTCATATTAGCTTTTTTATAAGACACTATTCGAAAAACGGTCTTAAAAAAATAAGTCTCCTATAAATTTGCTAATGTGATGCTTTCTGTAAAATTTGTTTAGGATTCTTTTTTAAACATTTTAGAACAAGTGACCAATAAAAGGACTAATAGGAGGACTAAACCGGGTTGCATGACTTTATCGTAATATCGTAAGGAAAAAAATCGAAATTGTTGTGAAGATTGGGATGTATTGAGCATGAAAAGTGATTAGAAGCAGAGACGCCCTCTCCTATGAGAATCAATGTACAATGAAAAGCTTGATACAACGAATCATTCAAGCGAATCAATGTACAAAAATGCCATTCTTATGCCTCCAATCATTCAAGCAAAAAAAAAATTCTCCGACTATCGTTGTCATATGGAAGCAACAATACATACGTGGTCATCCCAAAAGGTCATCTCGACGTATATGTGGGGGAGCAAGAGAAGAAGAGATTTGTGGTTTCAGTATCAATATTAAGCCAACCTGCATTTCGAAAATTATTATGTCAGGCAGAGGAAGAGTTAGGGTACAACCATCCAATGGGTGGCCTTACAATTCCATGCTGCGAACACATATTTATCGATCTTGCTTCTCGTTTTGGGCATTAATGTGACTTGTACAAGGCAGCTTTCACTTTCTACCATGGTTCTGTATAGAACTAACCACTATGACCCTTTTGAGTTTGTAAGACGTGCGGACAGTTGTCCCAGTTTTATGAAATTTGATTTAGGAATTTTTTTATTCCGTTGTGCTATGAACTAGGACATAAATGACAAATTGATTTCACCATCCTCTAATTTTTTGTGGAGGTCTTTTCTCCCATAACTACAGAACAACAAACTATAACCGACGGAAATATCCGTCGCTGAAAGTGTCGAAATAAAAGTCGTGGGTGAAGACATCAAAAACAAGGAAAAAAACAAAAAAATATATTAAAGGGTCGTCGGTGATCGGTTGTAAATCACTGATGGCTTACGGACGGATGACACCAATCCGTCAGTAATCGGTCGGTGATTTGCGACAAATCACTAACGGGCGCACGAATTCCTCCTTTTTTTTAAAATAAATACTATTCCAACAGATTACCGATCAAAATTTATTTTAATGAAATGTAAAAATAAAATAATAATTCAGGTCGTCGGTAATCCGTCAGAAATGTATACTTTCATCGACAGATTCTATGTTCGTTATTGTCGCCGGTAATCCGTTGGTGATCCATCATAAATTACCAACTGATTTTATCCATCAGTGATCGTCGCCAGTAAATGTCATTTTTCTAATAAGTCCATTACAGATTAAAGCATCTCATATCCTATCATACTCAAATCTTTATTCAGGGATTGTGGAGCTAAACCGTTCAGTTTTTTAACGTTTGGCTAGAGGATACCAATCTCAAAGATTTGGTTTCTAATTCGTAGGGTTCAGCAATCCGTCCTTCAGAGCCCGATAAGGTTTTTAGAGACAAGTTTAAGAGGCTTAAGATTGAAATGAAATAGTGGAGCAGATCGAAAATCGGGAAGATCAATACCGACATTGAGACCTTCAAGAGTAAACCTTTGGAGAACGAGTTAACTTCCGAACATTATGTAACGACCTGCATTCCCATACATAGTTCAAATAGCATACATTGCATAACGTCGTTAAAACAAGAAATACATTATATAACAAATACGGTCCCCTAGTCGTTTACAAACATTCAGTACATCATTACAAACGTTTACATAGTAAATTACATCATTACTAGCAACATGCTACATCTACTAAACACATCATAGTCTTCAACTACATAGTCCTCCAAAAGCTATTTTCTCTTACTCGATCCACAACCTGTAATACATATTTTTAAAACAAAATGAGGGTTAGACCTTGAGGTCTAGGGAGAAAATCCCCGTTAGTTAAAAACCATTTGTACAACATCATACACATAATTCATATAGGAATACCAATTAAGACTCATGCATCATGTATCTTTCCATCTCATTCTCTTGGCCGTATTAATTGGTTGCGAGCCAACTAATCAGTTTACACCACTGTACTAAATACAGCCAACACCATTGTCCCTCGGTACAGCCAACATCCACCGGTCCTAAGCCCGGCTAACTAGCACCCATGCAGTGTAATACTCATATAAACACAATATGCACATTATTACACTCATTCACATATATGTATTCCAGTTAGAAAAACTCTTTCTAATCCTCCACAAATAATTCTGCTTTCACCTTCGATTCACAGTATCTGAAACAAATAGATGCAGATATCTATTTACCATATAAAACACATAAGTCTTACTAAAGCTAGGAACTCTAAAGAACTCAAATCCTCAATTGTTACCCCCAAACCCGAACTTAAGTCGAGTCCACAGTACATTTAGTCCTCATTCATTCCCTATCCAATAACTAACAAAACACAGGCTAGTGGATACTCAAAAGCATCTAAACTCACCAATTTGACCAAACAGCTCAAACTTCCCGGACAACCCAAAACAACCCGGACAACTCCACTTTCCGGACAACAAGACCAATCCGGACGGCACAACTTTCCGGATACATACCCAATCCGGACAACCTGATCTATCCGGACATCATATACAATCCGGACAACAAGCAATCCGGATACTATCCGGTATCTTATATCATCCGGAAACTTGCAACAAAAGGGACTTACCCGGATACCTGACTCGTCCGGACACCTTCAGAACACTATCCGGACACTACCAACAAAACTACCCGGAAACCTTCAATCTATCCAGAAACTACTGTCGGTTTGCATACTTTTTACCCAGATTCAACAGAAATTATTAACAGATATGATTTCGACTATTCTACTTCGATAGGAACCATTGAATAGCAATTACAAACATAAAATGTAAAGGAAATATACCTGAAATCACTTCCAAGTACCCAATTGAAGCCTTAACCTAGCTTTCTCTTCTTTTCTCCTTCTTGCTCGCAAAACACACACATACACACTGAATTTCTGGATAATATCTGCTGTTGTGAAATATCTGAATTACTAAAGGGATAATATCTATTCCTATTTACCATTTAGACCTTAAGCTATCCATTAATGACCAAACCACCCCTAAACTTATAAATTAACCCAAACTTACCCTAAACATCAATTAAAGAGTTAAATAGATTTAACGGAACTAACATTTAACTAACGAACTTACCCGGGGTATTACATCATCTCCCCCTTAAAAGAATTATGTCCTGGAATTCGGTTTAAGCAAAAAGGTGCGGGTACTTAGTTGTCATTTCTGATTCTGATTCCCATGTAGCATCCTGACCTCTATGATGTCGCCACTGTACTTTCACTTGTCTGATTACTTTGTTTCGCAACACTTTATCTTTGTGGTCAACTATTGCCTCAGGTTCCTCCACACAATTCAGCTTTTCATCAACCTGTATATCGGGTAGAGACATTGCCTGATCTGGCGTAACTAAACACTTTCGGAAATTTGACACGTGAAATGCATTGTGGATTCTGCTTAACTCTGGCGGAAGATCTAACCTGTAGGCTACTTCACCGATCCTTTCTGTTATTGCAAACGGTCCAATGTACCTCGGGCTCAGTTTACCTTGTTTCCCAAATCGAATGACTCCTTTCCAAGGTGAGACTTTTAACATCACGAAATCTCCAACTTGGAATTCTAACGGCTTTCGACGTCGGTCAGCGTAGCTTTTCTGTCTGTCTTGAGCCACTTTCAAACGTTCCCGAATCTGAGAAATCTTATCCGCGGTCAACTGGACTATATCTGGCCCCGCTAACTGTTTCTCTCCCACTTCGTTCCAACACAGAGGCGTTCGGCATTTTCTACCATACAGAACTTCAAACGGTGCCGCTTGTATGCTGGAATGGTAACTGTTGTTGTAGGCAAATTCTATCAGTGGCAAGTGCTTATCCCAAGATCCCCCAAAGTCAACAATGCAAGCCCGTAACATATCTTCCAAATTCTGAATCGTGCGTTCACTCTGACCGTCAGTTTGAGGATGATATGCTGTACTTAACTTTATCTGCGTTCCCATTTCCTTTTGAAAACTTCTCCAGAATCTTGAGGTAAAACGGCTGTCACGATCAGAGATAATCGAAATTGGAACTCCATGTCTAGTTACTATTTCGTTGATGTACAACTTGGCTAATCGTTCCAATGAATAGGTTTCCTTTATTGGTAGGAAGTGAGCAGACTTCGTCAATCTGTCTACGATCACCCAAATGGCATCAAATCCCTTCGGAGTCCTTGGTAGCTTTGTGATGAAATCTGTAGTAATCTGATCCCATTTCCACATTGGTATTTCTAATCGTTGTAAGTGACCAAACAACTTTTGATGTTCAATCTTTACCTTCTTACAAGTAGTACAACCTTCCACATGTTGAGCAATACTCCTTTTTATTCCCGGCCACCAATAAAATTGTTTCAGATCTTTGTACATCTTATTCGTACCTGGATGAATAGAGAATCGAGATTGATGAGCTTCTTGTAGTACACGATCCCGTAAACCACCCAAATGAGGCACCCAAATTCTGTTCCCCAGACACAATAACCCACGATCATCTTTCACTAGCAATGCTGATAACCCCACTAACCATTCTGGTTTCAAGTGTTCTTCTTGGAACGCTTCTATTTGACACTTCTGTAATTCGTCAAAGATGTTAGGTAGGAGTTCAGCTCGTAAGGAAATAGCTTTTATTGTTCCACTCCTTTCTTGACGACTTAGTGCATCAGCTACCACATTCGTCTTTCCTCGATGATAAAGGATTTCACAGTCGTAATCATTCACCAATTCTAACCATCTTCTTTGCCTCATGTTTAATTCCTTCTGATCGAAAAGATGTTGGAGGCTCTTATGATCGGTATAAATTTGACATTTAGAGCCGTATAGGTAATGTCTCCAAATCTTCAACGCGAAAACAACTGCTGCCAGTTCCATGTCGTGTGTAGGATACTGTCTTTCATGATCTTTTAACTGACGAGAAGCATAAGCAATAACCTTTCCACGTTGCATAAGTACACATCCTAATCCCAGTTTGGAAGCATCACTATAAACAACAAAGTATTCGGAACCTTCCGGTAGTGACAAAATCGGCGCACTGCAAAGTTTCTCTTTCAATACCCTGAACGCTTCATCCTGTTCTGCTTTCCATTCAAACTTTAGATTTTTTTCGAGTCAGCTTAGTCAAAGGCATCGCGATACGAGAGAAGTCTTTTATAAA
Source organism: Saussurea involucrata (assembly GCA_033807775.1). Taxonomy (NCBI): domain Eukaryota; kingdom Viridiplantae; phylum Streptophyta; class Magnoliopsida; order Asterales; family Asteraceae; genus Saussurea; species Saussurea involucrata. The sequence continues at coordinate 133,186,848 of CM066315.1, forward strand.
CTTTCGATAGTAGCCGGCTAAACCCAGAAAACTTCGTAGCCAGAATAGCCAGAAAACTTCGTAGCCAGAAAACTTCGTAGTCAAAGGGTTGGCGTTCTCGGCGGTTCCCACTTTTCAACTGCTGCTACTTTCATTGGATCAACTTGAATACCTTTCTCAGAAACTACATGTCCGAGAAACTGAACTTCCCGTAGCCAGAATTCACATTTAGAGAACTTAGCGTATAACTGTTCCTTCTTCAACAATTCCAGAATTAAACGGAGATGTTGGGCGTGCTCTTCTTTGGACCGGGAGTAGATAAGGATATCATCGATAAACACAATAACGAATTTATCGAGATATGGCTTACATACTCGATTCATTAAATCCATAAAAGCAGCTGGGGCGTTCGTCAATCCAAAAGGCATTACTAAGAATTCATAGTGACCATACCGTGTGCGAAAAGCAGTTTTCAGAACGTCTTCTTCTTTAACCTTCAGCTGATGATAACCAGATCTCAGATCAATCTTGGAGAAATAGCAAGCTCCAACTAGTTGATCAAAGAGGTCATCAATTCTAGGAAGTGGATACTTGTTCTTGATCGTGCGCTTATTCAGCTCTCGATAATTAATACACATTCTCATCGAACCATCCTTCTTTTTCACAAACAGGACCGGTGCTCCCCACGGCGAAGAACTGGGTCTGATGAAGCCTTTATCTAAAAGATCCTGTAGTTGAGTCATCATCTCTTTCATCTCTGGAGGTGCCAAACGATACGGTGCACGGGCAACAGGAGCGGCTCCAGGAATCAGATCTATACCAAACTCTACTTGTCTAACGGGCGGATGGCTAGTCAGATCTTCTGGAAAAACTTCCGGAAATTCATGAACCACCGGAATATCTCCCAGCTTATTCTTTTCTAGCTTAATATCTATCACATAAGCTAAGTAACTCGGACAACCTTTATTGATACACTTACGAGCTTTCAACAAAGAGATAAGGCAAGACTAATGATTTCTACGGTCACCATAAATCACTATTGGTCCCTTCTCAGGTAAGACAACATTTATCAACTTTTTATCACAAACTATATTAGCCTGATTCTCGGCTAACCAATCCATTCCCACTACCACATCAAACTCGATCAAGGCTATAGGAAATAACTGAATAGGCACTTCACACCCATCTATGTTTATCACACAGCTATCAAATACCTCACTAACCGGTACTTGATTATCATTAGCCGTATCTACCATTAACGCATGATCTAACACTTTAGGCTTTAAATGCATATAAGCAGCAAAAGAAGGCGACACAAACGATCGGCTTGCACCGAAATCAAGTAACACTTTAGCACGTGTAGAATTTATTAAGAATGTACCTGTAACCACATCGGGAGTCTCATCCGCTTCTTGCTCTGTCATCTGGAAGGCGCGTCCCCTTGCTCTTGGTACTTCTGGCCTTGGTACTACCGGTCTAACACCCGTTGGTCTTACTGACGTACCACCCATTTGTATTCTCCCCAGTGGACAATCGGACTGAAGGTGATCAGGAGAATTACACGAGTAACAAAATCTAACTACTCGACAGTCTTTAGCAATATGACCGATCTTTCCACACTTAGAACAGTTTCTAGGATCCACTTGACAACTTCCTTGATGAAAACGGTGGCACTTTGGGCAAGGTCTTTCAACTGGTCGGAAAGGTGGACGGTTATCAAATCGCTGAAACCTGGACTTCTTCGGATCATACTGCGGTCCTTCCCACTTTCTTTTCCCCACATTCTTATCACTAGTACTTCTCCCTTTATCTTGTTCCACGGTTTCCGCGGCATCTACCGCGGCGGAGAAAGTTTCTGGTCCTTCAGCAATCACAAAACTTCTGACTTCTGCATTCAATCCAAAGATAAACCTTTCAATCTTCATGGCCTCCGTAGCAACGTAGTATTCCGCAAAACGAGACTTTTCCAAGAAACGAGCGGTGTAGTCCAGAACTGACAAATTCCCTTGCTGCAAGTTCATAAACTCCCCTTCCAATTGTTTTACTACAGCTTGAGGACAAAACTGTTTCCTAAAAGCTATCACGAATTCTTCCCAAGAGTAGGTAGAATATATATCAGATCCTCCCGAGGACATATGTGCTTACCACCAGTATAGGGCATCGCCTTTCAACATTGTAGTTCCATAGAGTACTCTATCCTCTTCAGCGCATTTACTAGTCTTGAAGATGGCTTCTATTTCCTTCAACCACTTCATAGCTTTCACTGGATCCCGATCTCCTAAGTAAGTTGGAGGCTTACAACTTAAAAACATTTTATAGTCACACTTTCTTAGTACTGGTGTGATTGTAGGTGTAATAGGCATCTCGTCTTCCTGACCAGGATCTGGTGTATCAGCTTCATTATGACGAGTTCGATCAAACATGGCTTGTATACTGGCCTGCAGTCTTCCCATTTCGGCTGTTAAATCGTCCCTAGTAACAAATTCATTACCTCGCGGCGGAGTTCCACTCCCAGTTCTACCCCCAATTCTGCCTCCACTTCTTTCTCCCCCCCTTCCCCTTCCTCCGGCTGTTGGGTTTGTTCTATTCGGATTTCCTCCTCCTTCCCGATTCGTTTGTCTAGTACCACTTGCCATTCTGTTGATTCAGACAAGGTTAATATACACATAAGCACATACCCCATATAACAAGGTATTCCAGTTTAAACATGTACCTGTAAGATCACAATTACACTGGCCTGGTGTAAAATGAACTTACCTTACATGATGTTCCTTCTACCTTTTTATATTTAACACCCCAAGGTTCTACAATAATAGGGACATCCTACTTCACATGCAGTTTAAGTCTAGGTACAGATACTAATACCTAAATCCCTTAAACTAGGGCTCTGATACCATCTGTAACGACCCGTATTCCCATACATAGTTCAAATAGCATACATTGCATAACGTCGTTAAAACAAGAGATACATTATATAACAAATACGGCCCCCTAGTCGTTTACAAACATTTAGTACATCATTACAAACGTTTACATAGTAAATTACATCATTACTAGCAACATGCTACATCTACTAAACACATCATAGTCTTCAACTACATAGTCCTCCAAAAGCTATTTGCTCTTACTCGATCCACAACCTGATATACATATTTTTAAAACAAAATGAGGGACACTACCAAAAAACTACCCGGAAACCTTCAATCTATCCGGAAACTACTGTCGGTTTGCATACTTTTTACCCAGATTCAACGGAAATTATTAACATATATGATTTCGACTATTCTACTCCGATAGGAACCATTGAATAGCAATTACAAACATAAAATGTAACGGAAATATACCTGAAATCACTTCCAAGTACCCAATTGATGCCTTAACCTAGCTTTCTCTTCTTTTCTCCTTCTTGCTCTCAAAACACACACATACACACTGGATTTCTGGATAATATCTGCTGTTGTGAAATATCTGAATTACTAAAGGGATAATATCTATTCCTATTTACCATTTAGACCTTAAGCTATCCATTAATGACCGAACCACCCCTAAACTTATAAATTAACCCAAACTTACCCTAAACATCAATTATAGAGTTAAATAGATTTAACGGAACTAACATTTAACTAACGAACTTACCCGGGGTATTACACATTATGACTTGTCTGATGAAAAACTTGAAGAATGGAATAGCTTCAAAAGCCCCGGGCCAAACGGATTTAGCTTCATGTTTCTGTAGAAGAAGTTGCATCAATTTTAAATTGCGACTCGGGTTCTCTACCCTTCACTTATCTAGGGATCCCGACAGCCGGTCCTGAGATTTCGGATTCCCATGGTGAAAGACAAAAAAGATGTCCCTATATTACGCAAACAAAAAACAATTTTTAACGGGGTTTGGAACCTAGTCAAGCTAGACGGCTCATATCCCCACGTTGGGTCTTTATTAAATAAAACAAAAAAAAATACAAAAGGGGTGGGGGTGGGGGGGGGGGGGGGGGATAAACCAAAACCCCATATAATAAAACTTAAAATGCATTACCTAAAACAATGCCTTCGTGCATTTTTTGAAGCAAAAATATCATTTACTCTATAATAGTTAATATCCGCTAAAAACATACTCTCAATACTCAGAATTGCTAACTCGTCCAATCTTTCTTGGCTCATGGTAGACCGTAGATAGAATCCACGTGCAAGCAAGAGACAACTTGGAGAACTGAAACATCTCAGTGACGGGTGCAACAGAAAGCTTCTTTCCGCGATATCAGAATCATCACCATTTGTTAAAGCACTGTCAAGATTCTTACAACATTTTTTCGACTCATCATCATGCAAAGTTAGTAACTTTCGCCCGTCAAGCAAGAAACCAAAAATAGATTCAAATTTTGCATTTTTTCAAATCTAGTTCGTAGTTGAGAAATAGCCATATCAACTAAAAGAAGAAAGTAATCGGTTCTAAAACACTCTTGAGCAGATTGTTGTTCTCTATCAGTATTTGGAATTTCATCAAAATGTTTTTTTTTTCGAGAGGAAGAACGTGTTACAGTAAATTCAGGCTCAACTCCAATAACATTTGCAATTTATTTAGCTTCATTAATAGCACATGCAAACCCATTTTCTTTATATTTTTCCAAAAAGACAACTAATCCCTTGAGATTTCAATGGCAATATCACAAAGCATATCTTAGATTGTAATATTTTACTAGTACATTAATTCTATACAAAACTTCATGCCAAATAACCAAACTTATAATAAAATCAAAACTTGAAAGCTCACCATTAACCAAAGAATTGGCATTTATACACACTTTTCCATCCACATCTACCTGAGCCAATTGTATCAAAGCATCTTTGATTTGGCCAACTTGAGTTTTGATGGCTTAAACACTTTCAATATCGCTTTCCCACCGAGTAGTAGATAATGATTTCAAGGTCAAATCATCAATATTTATAACAAAATGGTCCATCTTTTTATAGAATTAGTCAACACATTGTTTATCGTTTAACAAGTACCAAAAAGGGTTTTGGCTTTGCAACAAGAATTTGCCATATCACATAAAACCAAATCACACAATGACAATCGCATGGCATATAAAAGGCTCTAGGATTTATCTAAAGTAATCTTTTTTGCACGCCTTGATGTTTTCATTTCATATTAGACCCATTGTCATACATTTGTCATTGTACACATTTAATATCCAAATCAAGTGATTTCAAAACATCTTGTAATGCATTAAAAAGTCCTAAACCGTATGTATCTTACAACTAAAAACTCAAGGAAGAACTATTCCAATTGAATAGGAGAACTTAACACATCTAATAATCAAAGTCATTTGTTCTTTGTGGCTTGCATCTGGAGTACAATCTAACAAGAAAATATTTTGCTTCTTTGATCTTTTTAATGATTGCATTCTCTACATTGCATGCCAACATTTCAATCAATTCATTTTGAATTTTGTGGCTAAGATAATGATAACGAGTTTTTTTGTCTTTGATTTGGTGAAAATGTTGTTTCATAACATGATCAAACTCAGAAATCATTTGAATTATGCCAAAAAATTACCATTAGACTCGTCAAAAGGTTTTTCATTGCTCCCATAAAAAGCTATATTATACTTTACTAGACATTTAACAATAACCATTATTCTAATAAAAACTTCTTTCCAATTGTCGGTATCTTTTTGTATCATTTCTTGTAACTCTTTATCAAGAGTTTCATTCTTGCTCAATCTCAATCACAACTCGAACCAAATTCTTAAGTGAGTCACATGCTCAGGACTAAATTCATAAAGGTTTAATCTATGACCAAGATGTTTCTAATCATTTAATCCAACACTTGCTAATTGACTTTGTGACCGACTATCTTTGAAAAGTTTGTAACAAAAACAAAAGACTTTATCAAGCTCTTCTTCATAAACAAGCCACTTTCTATAATAACAATCAGCATTGCATATCTCATGAACATAGTATACCTATATTTATCTTTATCTTTAGGGAAATTGATGTTAGTTTCCCTAATAGGTCCTTTTTCGACAAACAAGTCCTTCATTTTTGAATTTAACATATCCCAAACTCTTGGATAAAATATGTTCAAACCAATATCAACACAAACATTTTCATCACAAGTATTTTCATCACAAGCATTCGCATCACAAGCATTTTCATCACAAGTATTCACATCACAAACATTTTGATCACAAGTATTCGCATCAAAAGCATTTGTATCACAAGCATTTGCATCACAAACATTTTCATCTATGTTCTCGTTATGATCACAAGCATTTGGTTATCTAACAATAAACTTATTTAAAGAACCCCGCATAGATTGCGGAATTTATTCTTGTCTGTTTTATGTTTTCTATTTTAAGCACCTGAGGATCGAGGATACATATATTAAACAAGTAAACAAGTGATACGATATAGAGTAATAGAGATTAAAGATTTAGTCGTGGTTCGTGAATCGTGAAATTGCCAAACTTGTTGAAACTTGAAAGTTCAAACATAGAATTAACCTAGTTTCTGCAACCATTAATTAACAAGTAACAAGTTAACAACAATCACAATTAACAATTTAAACAATTAAACATATCACTGATCTAAACTAAACAAATACCCCATGAAGGCATTAACCCTAAATCCCTATTCAACTAATCCAAACTAAAAGATGAACTATCTAAACATAAAAAAATTGAACAAATCATGAAATCGTGAAATAAACCTAATATATTACTTACTTACCACTGTCCACAAGCCACTGAGACCACAGTGATGCACAGCGGCACACAGGCAAATCCTATATAGTGCCCACGACCACAAAATCGAAGAAGAGACGATCAGGTCACGAGGATTGCAGTTTGGAATCGGTACAAGAGGTCAAGTCAGAGAGTGATAGCCTTGAGTGAGAGTCAGAGCCTCAACCAAGATTGAGAGCGTCGTATGCGTCGAGTGAGAGTGAGAGCGTCGATAGAGGTTTATTCCCTTGATGCAGGCCTTTAGGCTTTGACACAACATAACGGTCATTTTTTTCAGGCCCAAAAATTGAAGCTACCTCTATAAAATTGGGCTGAGAAAATGATTCCCATAGACATTGTGATGCTTTAGCCGTCGCGCCACTAACCTAGGCCCAGGGCTGATCCTGGCTCCCAATTGGAGCTTCGATGGTTCGAAAAGCCTTCTGGCAACCGGTTATTTAGAAGTTGTGAGTCTCATTAAAACAAACAACAATCCAAGTATTTGATAGATAGGTAACAAGATGAGATATAGAGAGAAATGTGGTGTATTGTTCATATGGAAAGACTACCTAGAGAGAGAATGGATCTCTCTCTAGTTTACACACACTACACCTTAGAAGTCTACGTTGCAATGTGTGATCCCAGAACAAGTTCTCAATCAACCAATAAGCTCAACATGCCATCCATATATTCAATTAAGATCTTCAAGGTACACATATGATGTAGAGAGAATGTGCAAACTGTGTGTACTTGAGTGTGTAGGAGTGAATGACATAATAGAAATTACAAGGGAAAAAACCTTAAACAGGTTGTAAGTATGAAGTTTCAATAATGGTCCCTCTACATGGTACAAGGTGCTAAATTGAGCACTAACAATCTCCCCCTTTGTACCAATGTAGAGGCTTCAGATCTAAGCGTTCACCGGGAACACATGCTTCTTCTGGATTCCAAGGATGATCTCAAATCTCCTCAACGCGTTCCGATACTCTCTTCTATAGGTGATAGCATCCAGGACTTGCTTGATCAGCTGCTTCTCCTTTTCCTTGAGCTTTACCTCTCCTCTTTCATCAAGTCTCAGCTTACTCTCAAGATTAACCTGGATCATCTTGAAGGTTCCATCACTGTACTTGTTTGCTTCACGGATTCTCAGGAATCTTTTCTTCATGTCTTGATTGAAGTAAACGACTCTGAGTTCAGGTTTCTTCAGCACGGTGTACACAGGAATACCTTGGATGTCTTGCAGACGCCTGTTTGGTCCTCTGAGGTTTACTCTGGTTTGGTGTGCTTCCAAGGCCATTTGGAAATCCGTAAGGTAAGAAAGTTTTAGGATATTCCGCATGAACCTCTTAACACTCTGATAAGTGGCAGACCATTCTATTTTCTTTTCAGGAGCATGTGCCAGAATGTCATATAGGCTTAGGACATCATCAAGTTTTAGGCTTTTGAAGTCGGCTTCTGAAAAGACGCACTCAGTGTCATCAGATCTTTTAACAGTGACTTGAGGGTACCAAACGTTGAGTAGCCGGCATGACTATCTTCAAAACCTTCACAATTGCTTTGTCAGACCTTATCACATCAGTATCCAGGTCTTTGTTGTTCATAACATGTAGAAATTCAATCTTGTGAAGAGACGGCCAGTCCTCAATCCCGTACACCTTTTCTAGGTCGATCCTTTGAACGTCCTTTACAAACAAATCTTTTCTGATGCTTTCTTGGAATGGAATCATAATTCTCACCCTTTCTCCAGTTGCAACATATCTTGGTTCAGCATCAATCACCTCCTGATATAATCTGAGTTCTGTTTCTAGGACAGGATCTCTTATCCTTCCATCGGTATTAACTGGAACCACTGGAGCCTATTGAGCTGAAGAGCTTGTACCTTGATCAACTTATTGTTTACTTCAATCATCATCGGAATCAGAAGCAATCACTGGATTCCCATTGGTATCAAAAATATCATTTATCTCTTCTTTGATCTGAACAGTTGTCGTCTCTGGCTCTTCCTCAGAATCAATGTAGATGTAATCGTTCAGCATGTCGTCCGCCATCCTATCCTCCTCCGTTCTATTGTCAACAACCGGAGGCTTTTCAACCCTAGTTATGACATCAGCTAGAACTGTATCATCATCAACCTGGACCACATCTGTATCCTTTCCACTTGCCCCCTTTGCCCCCTCTGTTTCTGCTGCCTGATCTGATCCACCAACGTTTTCAGCATTTGCACCACTGGATTCTCCAACTCTGGCTCTCTTCCCCCCTCATGCTGATCAGGATCATCTTGATCATCATGTCTTCGTTTGTTGGAAGCTTGAGCCTGGACACCACATGCCTGTTCGACCACTGTGATTCTTTCAGATAAGGATTGGTAGCCGGTAAGCATGGCTTGGGTCATTTCCTTGATGGAGTTGTTTAGAGTTTGGAAGTCTGCGCTGGTCAGATTGTTGTCGGAGCAAACCTACCAATTCTACTTCTTCATTGGTATTGGAGTCTCCTTGGGCGAGTAAGCGGGCTAACAACTATGATTTGAGCTGATCGGTAGGAATTGTGTGTAATGGTTGTGATGGTGGTGGTTGAGATCTGGGTGGGGACTTGGATGGTTGATCCTGTGAAATTTCCGAAGATTCCGCTACCCCTTTGCCTTTAATAGCTCTGCTCACTTCATTTTCAATTCTGTAAGCGGTTACCTGCATTGCCTGACGATGGTTCTTGTAAGACGTGTTGAGCGAGGATAATGCTGCACTTAGAAGAGGTAGAGTGATGTAGTATGGGGGCGGGCCTAACATAGCAACAACATGTTCAAGTGGCATATGAGGGGAAATAGATCTAACGCTCGAACCACTTAGGTTTTCGGTTAGCATTGCAGTTGTAGCAACTGAATGGCCTGTGCTCATAGCTGGCCTGGTGTTAGCTATGACAGGACTTCCACCCGATCCTTGCAAGGCACTAACGAGTGGATGCCTTACTCTAGGTGTTCCGGTTGGGGCACGAAAGCCCATAACTTGTTGAAATTCTGGCGCTCGTGTCCTAGGAAAGGTAGTTCTCCCAAAAGGCACAAGACTCGATGTGCTCGGAATAAAGGTCGGTGGTCGGGGCATGAGCCTACCTTGTTCAATACCGGCAGACACCAATTGTGTTGCCAATAGTGTGTGTGTTGAATCCCCTGTGTAAAATGAAACATCGGCAAATTGAGAAGCCGATGAGTGGCTGAGTGGGGTTGTGCATTGCATGGCTGGGTCCACCATGTCTGTTTCAATACGCAACGGAGACGAACGATCGTTAGTAGTGGATGTGGCTACCCGACTAGTAATGGTTTGGGGAGGGTCGGTAGTTAAAACTTTGTCCGACCCTGTCACAATCACTCCCAATTATTTTCTCACCTCCTCTCGGCTCACCACATTCTAATTTTCTACTTCAACTCCCTCGTCGTGCCTTATGTCACCGATATCACCGGAGAGTCTGATGTTCCAGGTGGAATCAGCATCGGAACTCTCTATTTGTTGTCTCCCACCTACATGTATTGGAATTAAATCAGCATCAGGATCATGGTCGGAATCGGAGTCTGAGTTACTGTCATTGTCCAGTCTGGGTTGGGTTGATGCTTCATCTTCGGATGAAGAAGCACATGGTACATAATCAGCATCGTCGGCAGAGTTCCATGATACATCTTCAGCAACGACTTGGGCTCTGGTGGCTTCTGTAGCTCTAGAAGTAGATGCCTGACCAGCAGTCCTCTCCACATTCCCGACTCTCTTTCTTATCGTTCTCCTCACCTCTCCATGTTCAGAAACCCCGTGTTCCTGAACCAGCTCGACATTGATACCCCCACCTCCTAATTGGTTGGCACCTTGAGCAGGTCCCTCCGGTTCTGGCTGGACTATTAGTGCATTGTCTAATCTATACTGCCTAACTACCTCAGACTGCTGGTCGGCATAGGTGAGCACGACTTCGGGTATCACTGCAATATGGACAAAGTCTATATGAGCGGGCATCTTCAGGAAGTGCATCCACTGGCTCGGGCCTTAGACAGCGTTTGGTCGTCTCGGAATTTCCTGATTATCTTCCATTATCTGATTAATGATGATCTGGAAGAATCTCTGATAAGGAACGAAATTCCGGTTCTTGACTGGTCTGGCTTTATCTTCAACTAATTCGATCAGCTCCTTCCACGGGATTACTGCATAGTCTACGCGTCGGTTGAAAGCAAAGGCGTGGAACATCTTGAGAATTACTAGGTTGCATTTGTCAAGGTCGGTATGCTTTGAGGTCATGCATCGGTTAATGATAGAGCAAAGAGTATACCAGACTATGGGTAGGAATCGTCTTTGGAATTTTGAGGAGCTGGTAAGAACTGGGTTACGTGGATCTTGATATCCCAGACTTTGGATGTCGACAAACAATTGTTCTTCCAGAACCATGTCTTCAAAGTCAGCGATGTAGGGTAGGTCTAAGGCTCGACGGAGTCTCTTAAGGGTAAGTCAAACATCAAAATGATCGACCTTAGCAGTGAAGTGCGGACCCCGTCTGTGTACTGGATGAAATCGCAGTGTGTGCCAGAATTGTTGCAAGTATATAAGTGGCACAGTGACTACCTTTGTAAGTGCTGTGCGAAGAGGATGGCCACGGATGATCTCTAAGCTAATGCGATGCTCGAAGTCAACGCTGAGATCCAGATGATGATTGTCGGTAGAAGTTCCTCATCAAGGTCGCGTGCATTCACCGACGGATGTGACGAACGGTGAGACAGAATGACATTGTTCTCGTCAGAAGAATGATCGTCATTGTGTGCCATCTGAATAGTAATAGATCAGTACAGGGCTTAGTAGTTTTTTTTATGCTAAGTACTGGGGTTATCGCAAGTCTCAAGGAAAAGATATCGCAAGACACTTTTTATCTCAAGGTGAAGGTTGCGATGAAAATATTATCGCAAGGTAAGGGTTGCGATGAAACTTTATCGCAATATGATGGTTGCGATAACGATGAATCAGTGGGGATTGCAACAACTATGAACATGAAGAACATCTAAGGTTGCGATAAACGTGAACACGAGGTATATTCTAAGTGTTCAGGCCTAGAAATTGATTTTACGCACAAAATAGTTGTCAATCCTACACTACTGAGTTCGTAATGTGCACATGAGTAAATCCCTATCAATCCTAACCATTAACAAGTAAAATAAGTCGAATAAAAGGCAGAATGTAAAAAGGCAGTTATGAGTTCGACTAAGCAATCCTAACAATCGACTGAATACGCATGATTCATGGATAAAACTCGGAAGAAGTTATGGAATGCTAACCTCAATAAAGATGCGAACGTAATGCAATCGATTTTGTACTCGAAAGTCTTGATGCAAAATCAGAAATCGAACAGAAGGGTTTATGGAGAGTTGAGAGATTTGGAAAAAGACAAATTAATCAAAACCACTCGTATTTATAGGGTTTTGCGACAAGTGACATGTGGCGTTCGATGATTGGTCCAATGTTTGACCTCCATAGTGTCAGGTTATCGCAAGAAGAAGGTTGCGAGTAACCTTGCTGTTATCGCAAGGAACAAGGTGCGACAACAACCCTAGAGTTTAATCGCAACAGGGTGTTGCGATAAACGCTGTTCACACCACTTTATCGCAAGCCAGGGGTGCGACGAAGAATGTTATCGCAAGCAACGGGTTGCGACAAAACATCTAGGTTTAATTGCAACTGACGGTAGCAACAAAAAAATGTTCACATTGTTATCGCAAGTAGTGTGTTGCGATAACATGAACACTTGAACATTTTTCAAAAAGATTTTTCAGGAAATTTCGAAAATGATTTTATCACATTGGAAGATGTCCAACTTCCAATTGATTTAAGCAGTAAAGGTTTTAAACAAATAAGATTATTTACCTTGTGTTCTCCAAATAACAGTCACATGCCATTTATACTTACAAGATATGTCAGTTATGCACACTCCCCTAGTCGTGTGCATATAATCTGTACTAAACTCCCCTTGAGACCATGAACACACCTTGTACATATACATATATCATAACAAATCACAGATAAGGTATTTAAAAGAAAAGAAAATAACAAGTTGAATAAACATTTGCAATACAACTAAGGCATGAAAATTTAAATAACATATATTGAGAATAGAATATGATGAAAATTTGAGTGTATCAATCTAGATATAATATCTAGATTGAGATACAAATATTTACATCTATTATATGATCAATATAAGAAAGTTAAACTTTCATGTTCAACATGCCAAGCTTGGATACTAAGAAATTAAATCGTTTTTTCATCCAAGGATTTTGTGAAAAGATCGGCAAGTTAATACTCAGTTGTAACAAAGTATAGTTCAATTTTTCCTTTCTCTACGTGATCTTTAATGAAATGATACCTGATGTCGATATGCTTAGTCTTGGTGTGTTGGACAGGATAAGCAGATATGGCAATCGCGTTTTTACTGTCACAGTAGATGGGGATCTTCTCATATTTGAACCCGTAGTCCATGAGTTGGGTCTTCATCCACAGGACTTGTGAACAACAGTTGGCCACAGCTACATACTCTGCCTTCGCAGTTGATGTTGAAACACCATTCTGCTTCTTAGATGACCAGCTCATGAGCTTGTCTCCCAAAAACTGTACATGCCCCGGTGTGCTCTTTCTGTCCAGCATGCTTCCTCCATGATCCGCGTCTGAGTATGCGGTGAGTTCGTATCCGGTTCCCTTGGGATACCAAATTCCGAGATACGGTGTTCCCTTCAAGTAGCGAAAGATTCTCTTGACAGCGCCGAGGTGTGATTCCTTAGGTTTGGCATGAAATCTTGCACACAGACAAGTTGCAAACATTATATCTGGACGACTAGCAGTAAGATACATTAGTGACCCTATCATTCCTCTATAATTCTTAACATCAACATCAATACCGTCAGGATCTGGACCGATCTTAGATCCTGGAGCCATAGGCGTACCAATTGATGTACAGTTTTCCATCTTGAATTTCTTCAAGATATCAAACACGTACTTCGATTGATTGATGAAGATACCTGTCGAGAATTGTTTGACTTGTAATCCGAGAAAGAAATTAATCTCTCCCATCATACTCATTTCAAACCTCGTCATCATAATGTTAGAAAACCATGTACATAGTCCAGGGTTAGTCGAACCAAAAATAATGTCATCAACGTAAATCTGTAGTAAAAGAATTTCACCTTCCTCATGCAAAGTAAAAAGAGTTGTATCAATTTTACCTTTTTCAAAGTCGGCTCCTAGTAGAAAGGTAGATAAGACTTCGTACCAGGCACGTGGGGCTTGTTTAAGACCATAAAGAGCTTTGTCAAGGATGTACACATAGTCTGGTTTATCTTTGTCCACAAAGCCTTCTGGTTGAGACACGTACACTTCCTCCTTCAGAACACCGTTCAAGAATGCAGTCTTCACGTCCATTTGATAGACAGTGAAGTTCTTGTAGGCGGCAAAAGATAGGAACATCCGAATTGGCTCTAAGCGAGCAACCGGTGCGTACGTCTCGTCGTAGTCTATACCCTCTTGTTTCCTATACCCTTTTGCTACTAGTCTTGCTTTGTTTCTCACAATTATACGGTCTTCATCTTTCTTGTTTTTCAGGACCCACTTAGTACCAATGACTATTTTACCCTTGGGTCTCAGAACTAATCTCCACACCTTCAGAGCTTCAAATTGATTCAGCTCTTCTTGCATCGCAATTAACCAATCTGGATCTTCTAAGGCTTGTTGAACTGTTGATGGCTCTACTTGACTTAGAAAGAGCGCGTATAAAACTTCATTTACGGATGCATATCTGGTCTTTACTGGTTCGGACACTTCACCAATCACTTGATCTATTGGGTGACTGCGTGTTCACTTCTCAAAGTGTGGATGGAGAGAAATAGAATCTTGAATGGGATCTACTAGGGTAGGATCTTTATCAAAGTTCAACTCAATCGTCAATGTCGGTTCCGGGTGTGAGGTGGGTTGGTTGTCAGAAGAGACAACTGGAACTGCCTTGGGAACTGCTTCAGTTGATTTTTCAGTATTGTTATCAGTATTCTGACCATTGACATTTGAAGTCGTACCCAATGAAGAAGCACCATTCGTAGATACTTGTTGTCTTGCTTGTGTAGACGTCATGATAGTGTTCCTTGGAGAAGATGCAGGAGTTGTTGCACCAGTATTGGATGATGTCGGTACCGATGAAGGCCCTGACATTGTAGATTGTACTGGAGGTGTAGCAAGTTGATTCCTGTCATTTACACACGAAGATGATTTATTACTTCCAAAGAAATCATCATAGAAATGTTCAAACAAAATATCAAGTTCATTAGGAGTATAGTTAGATGTGGAAGCTTGATCTTTGTTTGAATTAGTCTTCATTGGACGGATTTGTCCAGACGCTAGTATGCCGGATATTATGGGTTTTGTACTGTTTTGCACAGAAGCCATTTCCTCAGTCTCATCGAATTTGACGTTAATTCTTTCCATCACAGTTCTAGAGGATTTGAAATAGACTTTCTACGCCTTTGAGGTTGACGAGTATCCGATGAAAACACCCTCTTTTCCTTTAGGACTAAATTTGTTCAAGTTGTCCTTGTCGTTCAGCACGATACACCTGCGCCCAAAAACACGAAAGTAGTGTATTACAGGTTTTCTATGGTTGATAATTTCATATGGAGTTTTGCCAAACCGTCGATGTATAATTGAACGATTATGTGTATAGCATGTCGTTGACACGGCTTCTGCCCACAAAAACAATGGTACATCAGCATAGGATAGCATCATTCTAGCAGCTTCAACAAGAGTACGATTTTTTCTTTCAACAACCCCGTTCTGCTGAGGTGTTCTTGCTACAGAGAATTGATGTGAAATTCCTAGACTTAAAGAAGTCACCATGAGTCTTGTTTTTAAACTCTGTCCCGTTGTCAGATCTGATTGTCTGGACTGTTTGTTGAAGATTCACTTGAAGCTGTTTGATTAACGAGATAATCAACTCAGGTGTTTCATCTTTGGATCGTAGAAATTTCACCCATGTGTATCTCAAAAAATCATCGACGACAACCAACACATATCTCTTGGCACTTATACTCTGGGTCTTCATTGGCCCACAGAGATCCATATGAAGTATCTCTAGAACTTTGTGTGTACTAGGCTCAGGTTTCGGCGGATGAGGAGCTCGTTTCATCTTCCCCTTCTCACAGGCAGTACCGAAGTTGCCTTTCTCAAACTTTAGAACTGGTAGACCTAAAACTAAATCACCTATCATCAGTTTTTGAATATAACAGAAATTTAGGTGAGATAGTCGTCTATGCCATAACCAACTTTTCTCCATTGATGCTTTAGACAATAGACACACGTCATTCTTCGGTTTTATCTTTGATAGGTCAATTGTGTAAAGATTGGACTTCCTCGTACCAACTAGAAGCTCATCCCCTACTTCGGTTCGAACTGAACACCAAGTCTTCTTGAAATTGACTTCTAGATCTTTATCACAAAATTGACCTATGCTAAACAAATTATGCCCCAAACCTTCAACGTAGTTGACTTTGGTAATCCTAACGTTGTCTTTCACTATGTCTCTATAACCCAGAATCGGAGAATACTGATCGTTCCCAAACTTGACTCTACCACCATACTTTTCCACAAAATTAGCGAGCAGCTCCTTTCTACCAGTCATGTGCTTTGAGCAGACTGAATCTAAATACCATACATGACTGGGCTGCAAAAGGGAAATCAAGTGGTTTTAGGTACCTATTTGAGAATGGGTCCTTTTTGGTTAGGAGTTTCAACAGGTTTGGATTTTGCATTTTTCCTTTGAAAACCTCTGTTATAATATCCATTTGGATAAAATCTTTTAGGACCATGAAAATTATAACCAAACCAATAAGAATAATCGGACTTGCAGATAAAATCATCCACACCACAGGAAGAACAACAAATTTGATCATGTGCTAAATTAATCAGTTGTTGCATTGAAGAAAACTTGTATGGGATAACAAGTTTTTGTTTATTGCAAACAGCATGATTACTAACATTAGAAACAAAATTGTTTTTCTTGGAATTAAAAGCAACGTGAGATGATTTTCTCTGGGCCACATCCTGTGTGGACTCCTTTATTCTCCATTCGAGTCTCGAGTTGTTTCTTATATAACGATCTGAAATGCCAGCAAAATAAGAATCATAAGCATTAGAATTTCGAGCTTGAAAAGACTTTAATTTGTAATTATTCTTCTTCTTCTTTTTCTTTTTCTGAAATGATTGTTTAGATTTGTATTTGGAGTCATTATCAGAAATTTTCTCAACTGATTTTGAAGATTCCCCTTTGAAGATAGTCTTATCATGTTTCTCTTCTTTGATTAAGAAGTCAGAGTGATCTGGAAGTTTGGCACTAAAGTCAAAATCAATTTGAACAGCTGTTTCTTTTACTTCCTTACCCTTCACATCACAGGGATTCTCAATATCACAATCAGACTGACTATTCAATGGAGTATGAAAGATACCATAAGACTTCGGATAGAGAAATTCATTTTGTTCTTTTCGAAATGCTTTATCTTCTTCAGTAGGGATATATATTTCAGGATCAAATTGACTTTCCAAATCCCAAGATTCAAGATCATCTTGGTCAGCAACTGTTAAGCTCCTAAAGACAGTATTTCCCATAAATGCTTTACACGAAGAAACATCTGACTCTGAAGAATGTTTTTCTTTTAAAAATTTCTCTTCAGACATTTCTCTATGTTTAGCTTTCATTTCTTTTAAGCCATTTGAAATAACTGTAAACATAACTTCCTTTTCAATGTCAAAAGCAAGTTGATCATCATTCCTGACTTCCTCAATTTTGCTTTTGATCTTGCTTTCAAGGTCTACGAGCTTTTGTTCGAGTAACAAAGGAGGATAATAAAATTTTCCTTTAAAAACGGGTTTTTCATTCTCCTTTGGTTTCTCAATAGCAAAGCTTTGGAAATAATCATTAGATAAGGTTTGTTTCCATGTCCAAGCCAAAGCCTTCCTATTCTCCCATTCGTAGCAAAAAGGAAGTTGCATTTTGACAGTAGTTTTTCTATTAACCTCTTCCTCAGCCTCGTGTTCTTCTTTATTAAGCCAATTTATTTGATATTTATCAGGATACCTTGATCGAAGATCAAGCCATTCAAATTTATACAAACTTAGAGACTTGGTTAAAGCATTTTCCAAATAATGGGGATTATCAAAACCCAATCCCCATTTTGAATGATAATATCTGAAATTCTTTGGTGTGTTTAGAAGAATGGTTTGTTCAGTTTGGCCAAGCTTATACATCTTTTCTTGTAGATTAC
This sequence comes from Saussurea involucrata, assembly GCA_033807775.1. Classification (NCBI taxonomy): domain Eukaryota; kingdom Viridiplantae; phylum Streptophyta; class Magnoliopsida; order Asterales; family Asteraceae; genus Saussurea; species Saussurea involucrata. The sequence continues at coordinate 133,204,860 of CM066315.1, forward strand.
TAGCCTTCTCAGTCAGCTCATTATTAATATCTTTGTAAGAGTGCAATAATGTTTCAAGCTCAATCTTCCTATCTTCTGAATGTCTTAGCTTTTCTGCCATCTCATCCATTCTATTTAGAAAATAGCCTCGAGTTTCCTCGATTTCAGGTTGGCTCTTTTTCAACCTATCACATAACTTGTTATGTTCAGTGATTAGTTGTTTCTGTGATTCTATTACTTTATATGCATTTTTAAGTTTTTCATCTAAATCATCTTGTTTTAATTGAAGGATTTTTAGTTGATTCGCAAAATGATTAATGTAGAGATCTACCTCATCTAACTAAGGCACCGCATCAGCTTCTGAATTCTCACCATCTTTGCTCATCAAGCACATCTTTGCTAAAGCAGCAGTCTCCTCTTCATCCTCATCGCCTGTTTGATCCAGCCAATATTCCTCCTCTACCAACAGTGCTTTCACAGACTCTTTCTGCTTCGACAGTAACATCTTGTTTTTGTAGTAGTCTGAATCTCGTACCTTAGGTTTCCAGCACTCCTTGGCAAAGTGGCCAGCCTTTCCACGGATATAACACTTATGTTCTTCTTCCTTCTTATCAGCAAACTTCTTAACCTCAACTCTTTTACCTTCCTCCTTCCGGTCATCAAACCGTTTCTTTGACTCAATCTGATCCTTATGCTCGAAGTTTCTAGATCCCGATGAGTAACGTTGGTTGTTTGATCCAGGTTTCTTCACATACTTCTTTTGAAAAGCTTTGGTCAGAAGTATCATAACCTGCCTTAAACTCTCAGATTCATCTAGGTCATCACTATCAATACCATCTTCCTTTATCTCAACATTCTTGCCTTTATCAGCATACTTCCTAGATTTACTAGACAGTAAAGCAATTGGGTCACTTTCAAAGTCATCCTCTTTCTTTTCTGACACTTCCACTTTCTTCTCCTTCTTTTCTTTCTTCTTCTTATTTTCTCTTTTCTCGTCTGCTTCATCTTCATCCTGTTTGAGTGTCTCAAACATCTCTTGCAACTGTAGAGTAGCCAATTTGGAATTCTGCTTCATACGGTGAGCATACTTCTTCCATTCAGGATGTAAAACGCTCAAGAACTTCACATTATTCTCAATTATGGATTTCTCTATGTGATATCTGTTAAGCTCATTCAGGATGGTTGTGAAGCGGTCATACGTACTATCCAAAGTCTCTCCCTCTTTTTGTTTAAAATTCTCGTATTTGTTTATCACGTTTGAAATCCTCATTTAGTTCTCCACATCTGAACCCTGATAAAGTTTGGTCAGTTCATCAAACATTCCTTTACCAGTGGCACTTAAACTGTCAACTTTCTGGTAAATATTATTAGTCAATGCTTGCATAATCAGCGACCTTGCTGCTTTATCAGCATTGTGTTTCTTCAGTTCATCACCTGAATAATCCTTGGGATTAACAAGTCTTCTTCCAGTTGGTTCATCTAACCATACCTCACCTTGTATTCCATTTTTCAAAGAGTTCATAATAAAGTCTCCATTTTCCTGTCGCTCGACATAATCCAGAAACCTATCTTTCCGGATTTTAAAGTCTTTTAGAAACAATACATGTGGTTTGTCTTTAGAACCTATCACTAGCATGTCTCTGGCAGTCATGATGAATACTTGTTACTGATCGTTAAGTAACCTTATGATCTGATTTGAAAAAATTAGTGCTCACACTGTTTTATCGCAACCCAATATTATCGCAAGCAGCACTGTTGTCGCAAACCAGCACTTTGTCGCAAAAAGCCTTATCGCAATGTAACTTTTCTCGCAAAGGGAAACTTTGTCGCAACTCACTTTGTCGCAACAACACACTTTGTCGCAACAGAGAGATTGCGATAAAAACCAAAACTGAACCTTATCGCAACAGGTCGTTGCGATAAATTACTGTTCACAAGATGTTAGTTGCGATAAAATGGGGTAATCACAACAAACACCTGCGATATCTTACTGTTCACTTACAAGAGGTGCGATAACGATAAACACAATATGTTGCGATACCTATGAAGATTCGACAGATCCTAAGTCCAATCCTCAAAACAGATCCAATTGAGCTGAAATTTGGTACGTAGGTTCGCACAGTGATTCTGGACAACTTTAATACTACAAGTTTTGTCCAAAAGTTTCGATCTAAAACAGTGTGTGAGGAACTTTTTCTCGAAATTAATTTAATCTATCTATTTTGGATTGATTTTTGAATAAATGCCGAATATAATCAACCAGGAACAATCACCAAACTAATCCTGATCAATTCTGATCCATTTGAAGAACTCAAATGATCAAAATCAATCAAAAATTTGGGAAAATGAAGAACACTAAAAAATAGCTCAAAATATCAAAAATAAACTCTTATCAGAATGATATACTGTGCTCTGATACCAATTGTGATCCCAGAACAAGTACTCAATCAACCAATAAGCTCAACATGCCATCCATATATTCAATTAAGATCTTCAAGGTACACATATGATGTAGAGAGAATGTGCAAACTGTGTGTACTTGAGTGTGTAGGAGTGAATACATAATAGAAATTACAAGGGCAAAAACCTTAAATAGGTTGTAAGTATGAAGTTTCAATAATGGTCCCTCTACATGGTACAAGGTGCTAAATAGAGCACTAACACAATGTTTACTCTAACCCTAATTACACACACATATCCTATATATACCCACCTATTACACCTTTAAGCCCAAGCCCATAATTCCTTTACCCAAGCCCATATTACAATTATTAACCCTTTATAAAACTATCATATAATTAGGACATTTTGTGTCCTATCGTATATTAAACATTTTACCGCAGTCGATGCGATAACCCCTTTTTATCGCAAGCTACATGTGCGATAAAACCCTTTTTATCGCATGCCACTAGTGCGATAACCAATTAAGCCTTTTATCGCACGATACATGCACGATAAACACTGTTCACACTGTTTTATCGCACCCCAGATACGCGATAAAATGACTATTCACCCATTTTTATCGCATGTCACATCTGCGATAAAACTCCTCGATGATTTTTATCGCACACCAAAGGCGCGATAAAATTTCTGTGATTAAAACTGATCTCTTCTACGTGCGAGGAAGATGAACTTTGTCTGGTGCGATAAGTATGAACATAGCCTTGTGCGATAACATTGAACATATAAACTCAGATCGAACAGAAAGCTCAAAAATGTCCAAATCGATCAAAATATGATAGACTGATGATTGTATGATGTTCAGAAACACTATTGATTTAATTCTAAGCAATCGGCACTGATCCAAACACAGTTATACGCACAAAATCATCAAAAAGTTATTGTTCATCGAGAAAATCTTACTGTTTCATCCAAATTGGGCTGTAGAACGTGAATTGTTGCAGAATGATCATATCGATGAAAGATTTCTTCGATTTGGCTCTAATACCACTTGTGAGTCCCATTAAAACAAGCAACAATCCAAGTATTTGATAGATAGGTAACAAGATGAGATATAGAGAGAAATGTGGTGTATTATTCATTTGGAAAGATGTTGGGTCACCGAAGATTTGAAATTGACTCACCGATGTTTCCTCTAAATCTTACTTAGAATATTTTAGCATGGTTCTTTATAATGACTTGTACAAGATAGCAAATGTTTGGTGAAGTCAAAGATCAACCAAAGTCAAGATTGAAGATTCTCTCATTGTGGAAGTGAAAGATCTTTTCTCAACACATACAAGTCACTGTCCACCGATGCTGTTCCCACACATCGGTGGACATCTCTCCACCGAAATCTCTCTCTATTTCGGCCAAAGAATCCCACCAATGGAAGTCCAATTTCGGTGGGATCTCAAAGATGGTTCTCTTCAAAGATGTGTTCTCAAAGATGCTTTTCTTCAAAGATGTGTCACATATTTCAAAGATGGTTTTCTTCAAAGATGTGTCACATATCTCAAAGATGCTTTTCTTCAAAGATGTGTCACATATCTCACAGACTTTCATCGGTGGTGGAATCCTTGAAGACAAAATGAGAAGCAATATTATTTTGAGACAAAATTAAAGTTGCCAAGAATCATCCCACCGATGATGATGCTTAAATCGGTGGGACCCTTTGTCAAAAGATTTTCTTTGAAGAAAATATCAAGTCTTAGTGATATTATCTTGGAAGACACACCAAGAGATCTGCATCGCATTATTCCTATTTCCAATGAAGATGTCCTTTCAGCATGGGTCTTACTCCTTTTTTCAAGGAAAAGGTAATTGTGTCTTATCCCCTTTTCAGAAGTCCATTGGTTCTAAGCATGTAACTTGAGGATAATAGTACCAAGCATTTAATGCTCAGTACACTCATCCTCACTATAAAAGGAAGACCTCTCCATGCAGAAGATATGACTTACATCTTGAGATACTTGAAGATTACTGTGTGCTCTAAGATTCTACGTGAATTGGAAGATTTCTCTCAGTCCAAGAAATCTCCATATTGCAAAAAAAAACTTCATAGCTTTGTTCTAAGTGTTCTTAGTTATTTTGTTTAGTATACTTTGTGAAAGATTGTTAGAATAGTTTATCTGTTCTTTTCCGCAACAGTCTTAAGTTTCTATGTGTAATTCTTGTTGAAAGATTTTCAATAATAGAATTAAAATTGTGAAAATTTTGAGTATTGTATTCAACCCCCCCTTCTACAATACTTGTTATAGCCATCTGGGACTAACAAGTGGTATCAGAGCAGAAAGTTTAATTTCAATAAACTAGATCTGCGATGGCTGCCTCATCATCTTCAACTGTTGAAAACACTTTTCAAAACAAGTTTTCTGAAAACGGCTCTATAGCCAAACCTCCCAAGTTTAATTCCAACAACTTTTCTTTGTGGAAAAGTCGGATGATGCTTTTCATGGAAGGAATGGATAGTAGATATCCAACTATTCTCAGTGAGGGACCCATAGTCCCTAAAGTCTGGTCTCCCTATGAAATCAAGAAATCTGGTAAGCAAGTTGTTGGCAAAGATGATTCTGATGATTCCTCTGATGAAGAAAAATCTGATGTTAATGGTCGTTACATTCTTAAAAATCCTAAGAAATATACTGATGAGGAAAAACGACTTGTGTCTCTTGATTCTAAAGTTAGAACCATCATTGCTCTCTCTCTTCCTGATGAAGTGTACCACTCTCTGGTAAATCTCTCTACTGCCAAAGAGATGTGGTCCACTCTATGTGTTTTGTACGAAGGTACAAATGAAGTTAAAAAGAGCAGAAAGATTAGTCTTGTTAGAAAATTTGAACTCTTTTCTTATGAGAAAGAAGAATCTCTCTCCAACTACTATAACCGCTTTAACAGTCTTCTTAATGATTTAAAGCTGTTAGGTAGAGTGTATGACAATGAGGAAATCTTGTGCAAATTTATGGACTGTCTTCCTGATTTTTGGGAAAACATCTGTACTTGTATAAAGACAACCAAGGATCTTGATCATATGCATCTTACTGTTCTTTATGGAACTCTTTTCAACTATGAGCAGACGAAGTTGCAAAGGTATATAAAGAGCTCTTCTCTAGCTCTCCTAAGTGACTCTTCCAAAAGGACTAAGTGTATTCCAAGAATCACCTACCCATCTGACTCTGATCATGATAGTCAAGAAGATCCCAATGATCATTCGGAGGCATATCTTAGTGATGCTGAGGATGAATGTGAGGAAACTTCAATTGATAAATCATCTGATGAAATGGCCATGTTGGATGGGTATTCTAAATCCAAATCCTACCACCCTTCTAGAAAATCTAAGTCTCTCTCCAAACACTCTTCTTTGGACAAATCTAATGAGGAATGTTTTAACTGTGGTAAAAAGGGTCATTTTGCTTCAGAGTGTGGAAGTAAACATGTTGATAGAACCAGAACCTCTTCCTCAGACCGATTTTCCTCAAAATCGGGAAGATCCAAATATGATTCCCAAAAGTTCAACCAATCTTTCTCTTCTGCAGATTCTGACAGGGCTGCAAGATACAAGGAGAAATACAAGAGAGAAAAGGAAAGAAATGAAAAACTTGTCAGAAAAGCAAAGGGTCTGCCTGCTAAAACTCAAGATTTGGCAGATGAACCCACATCTGAAAGCGAATGACTCCTCAACTGCTCTTGTATCAGCTAAGTTCTTTTCCTACTCTTCACAGGTACATACTATGTGTTTCATCTATCTTTTATGAATCCTCCTATTTCAAATTCTTTTGAATATGTGTCCATGAATTCTGCCGACACATCTGAAGTCTTAAAATATGGAATATTTTTTAAAGGCTAGTCTCTGGGTGCTGATTCTTTCTTGAAAATAAATTCTTCAAATCTTTCCAAAAAAAACTACCTGTGTGACTTCCTCTACCGATTTTCTTCCCAGATCTGTGTGTCTCAAAATGTCCAATTCAAGGGAAAAGATTTTGGTCCTCCCAAAATTTGAAAAAGGAATTTTAGGTGTCGCACCCCAAATCTTTGATTCCTCATCAAATTCTTTGAGGACATTTTTTTAAAAGGAAAAATAAGGAAAAATATCACAATTCTAAAAAGATCTTTCTTTATAGAAAATGATATATCTGTGGTGATGTTTCTCTTTTTGCCAAAGACTGTCCGAAAGAAAAGAATTGATCTAAGTGACACCAATTCTTTTTATTCTAACCCAAAAGGACCCACCACCAAATGGGTACCTAGGAAATAAATTCTTTGTGATTGCAGATTTTGAGCTATACAGATGGATGTATGTGGACAAGTGAGAAAGTTGACAAAATCTTCAAAGATCTCCTTGTTTTGAAAAACCTCTCATGGTCACACTCACTAGTGCCAACCTCATCTCCACCGACATCTTACATCTTCCATCACTCACCTTTATCACCTACATTTCATTTCCCATCATACTTCTCACCCACCGAAAGATCTCATTTTTTTCCTGAGTTGTATTAATATTATTATTAATATATATATATATATATATATATTATCATTATTCTATAATAATAATAATAATACAATAATAATAATAATATTAACCAATGGATGAAAACAACTACCACCGATGGTTCTCAAATGGTTCTCAATTCTTTCTCCATGATTCTTTTCTAAACCACCTACCACCGAAACACTTTTCCTTTTGCCAAGCCCCATCCATATCCTATCCATGCATTCATATCCATCACCTTCTTTAATCACCTACACATGCATTCTTCCAACTCCCATGCAAACACACAGCTCACGTATTTAACTGTCATCTCTTTCTTTCCCTTCTTTCTTCAACTCTTGCCACTGAAACAAAAATGAAAGTGGCCACCGAAATCACATTCCTCCCAACACCCTAACCACCGATATGCTAACCCCCAACTATCCCCTCAACACCGACGCTCTAACCACCGACGACGCCGACATGCATGATCCACACCGAAATGCTATGTTCTTCACACCGACAACACCCTCCATCTTGTCGCTGACGTCATATAAACCACTCTCTCTCTCTCGTTCCCACTAAACCTCTGATCCCACTCCATCTTCACCCCTAACACAAAATATTCCACCACCTTTACCTCCTGCAACCAAATGGACCAAAGATCACCCCATAGATCAAATCATCGGTGATCAACAAGCAGGTATCCAAACATATAGAGGAGTTGGAAATATTTGTCTCTATGTGAATTTTCTCTCTTTTTAAACCTAAGAAGATTGATGAAGCTCTTGCAGACCCCTGTTGGATCACTGCTGTAACATTTCGAATTTCCGTTGTATTAATTTTGTGACTTATAATTATAAACTGTTGATGATTTTAGTGAAATCATCGGTCTTTATTTTTGTAATTGTATTCACAAGAGTAATAACGGGGTTGTTAGCTAAGTTATAACTTGAGTTAAAGGCGTGGAGTGCACACCCGTGTAAGCTAACTAGAACCCAGGATTGTTGGACGGATGAAATGGACGTGTTACAAAGTGATTTTTTAGAGCAGAGATTTGGGGCCAGTTCCCGCGCTACTTAAGTAGCGCCATAAGTGGCGCCAAGTTGCTGGGCAGAGGGTGGCGCGCCTTATGGCGCCAGATAAGTAGCGCCATAAGTAGCGCCGGCGTCAGAGATATTTTTACACTTTATAATCTGATTGAGTCGGTCATTTTGTTTAAAATTAGAGAAAACGAGAGAGAGAGTCGTGAAGGAGAAAGAAGCAGGAGAAAGGAAGGCTTTGTTTTGAAGAAATCTTGGTAAGAATTTTATGATTAGTATGGTGATTCCTTCTATTGTTTAGTATCTAAACCTAATTTTCTGTTTAGAAGTGTTTTGGGAAGCTTATTTTGAAGTTTTTGGAAGAACCCTAAGTGCAAAAACTTATCAGGTGAGTTTATTCACTTCTCTTTAAAATTAGCCATTGAAATAGATATAGATATGTTTTAAACTATGTCTAAATGCTTGGGTATGAATCAATTGAAAGATGGTAGGCTCAATATCTTGATTGTGTGAATTGGCTAAATGAAGAAGATGATGAATAGTGCTTGAGCAATTATCATTCCGTTATGAAACTGACTTTTACCATAAGTTGTTGATAGATGAAAGGATTTGTCTTAATCATTAATGAATCTAAAAAGATGATTAAGAGTGATGCTATGTTGGGATCTTCGTGCTAAATGGTAAAAAGGGGTTAGTTAAGAAGTCGAGGAGAGGAAATATTTATATAGATTATGTTATGAGAGGTAGTATATGGTATTGTATATACATATGATAGAGTGTAATGGATCCATAGACACTAGCATGATATGAAATGTGGAATTGATGTGAGTAATCGTAATTCCTATTTGCATTATTGAGAAATCATGGGATTGATGTGAGTAATCGTAATTTCTGATTTCTTAGGATGAATAAAGATTGACATGAGTAATTGTCATCTCTACATCCTTTCTAATAAATAGACATATGTAATTATGATTTATTAAATGAGAGTATTGATCTAGAATTTGGGATTGATTCGTAGTAAGCTCTGGTTTGTGATATTATGACTTACTGAAGGTTAATCATAGTTATGAGATCGGAGTAATAAGTCCAAATAAATGATTAAAAGTTATGTGATGTTGATCCCCATGCTAAAATTGCTAAGAGGGGATAGCTATGAAGTTGATGAACTGGTACTTATTAATATTCTTACATGTAAAGTATGATTATCTGCTATATGCAATTTGTTACATGTTTATGAACTCTAAATATGATTTGAAGTCTTATTGAGATAAATTATAAGGATCTATTTATGAGTCCAAAAATGTAGATTAACAATTGAGATATTAACTTCCGTGCTAAGTTGCAAAGAGGGGTTAGTTAAAAGATTGAGATGAGGAGCTAATAATATTCGTTATTTTTATATATATAGAATATGTTCGGAGAAATGATATATTGTATGCCGGACGCATATAGTAGTATCGATTAGTATATTCATATATGAATTGTGTTATGTGCTTTTACTAAAATAGGCACCCGGTCTTCGGGGGCACCTGGGTACGGTATAATGGGAACCGATTACTCGCCATAGACCAAAGGGGTGTAATTTTAGTAATTGGGTGAACCTCGAATCATCGTGAGTCCCGATTGAGTATCGCGATATTATAATCCCATTGGGACCATTGATGTTGAGGTGGAATGTGGAATTGGCAGATTTTGATTTGTAATTCCCATTTCGATTTATGGAAGATCAGAGATTTCCATTATTATCGGGAAGATCGGAGATTTCCCAGTGATGAGAGGAAGAATAGAGATAGGCATAAAGTAATTTGTAATCTATACTTCCTGATTAAGAAATAGGCAGGTTTTGACTTGTAATTTCTTGTGTGAAGAGTATTAACGGCGAATCTGTGATGATTCATAATAACTCTTAATTTGTAGTTATGATTTAACGAGTTAGTCATGAGTATTGGGTGTGGGGTAGATTTCCCCGATTCTGGAAAGGAGTTGTTGTACGGTAAGATAGTTGAGGACAGGTTTGATTTATCTGTTTATGTTTTAATTGTTAATTTAAATTTGATTTGAATACTCTCACTAGGCGAAAGCCTAATGTTTCAAGTTAAATTTTCTTACCAGGTACAAACTCCGGGAAGTAAGCGGTAATGTGTGAAGAGGACTTTTGAAAGGATTCAAACTTGGAGATGTCAGATGATCTAGATATTCTTTTGATATTTTGGGACAGACGTTTAGATAACTTAGTTAATCTGATTGTGATGTTATGATTAGATTAATAAGTTATTTAAGCTGTTGTTATATGCACATAAAAACCTTACAGTTGATCCTCTTGATATATAAGTTTGAAGTTGTATGATCATAACTTGTGAAATTCCAAGGTTTTATTTAGCCCTGTTTTTAGGGTGTTACAATATGGTATCAGAGCACTAGTTTAAGCGAACTAAGTATGCTGATGAGATACTTAGACTTAAGCTGAGATGTAGTAGGTTATGATATGTGAGATATGGATAGAAGTGTTAAGACGGGATAGTCTTAGAGTTAACGGAAATACGTGAAATTAGTGCTGTGACAACGATAACGGGGATTCTCATGTATGATATGTTCACAATTTCAATTAGCTACTGTTATTATGAATATATTGTTACACGAGCATGTCTATTTCTGAATTGTTACAGTGACTAACGATTGGTAAAGTACATTTTGTATGTATGTAAGTGCATAACCATTTCTCGTGGTTATCCCTGTAAGTTATAGTAAAGTGATGGTGAATACGCCACCAAGGTCCTTTAGAGGACAGAGCCGTAAATGATTGGGGGTTGGAAGGACAACCTGGAATTGGCGGGACTCATGAAAGTCCGCCAAGGCAACCTTTAATAGGTGATTTGATATGTGCAGAGATAGAGTATGAGATGATTGATTAAGACGGAATTAGTATGACATGGTTGAGTATGGGGGCCATGGAATGCATGTATAGCAATTATTATAAGGCCGAGAGGGCGACCTTTGGTCGAAAGTAGAGTGTCAATGATAAGTTACGTAAGTAAAACGATTGACCTTGTTTGAGTAAGTAGCCTTCATTGCGAGTAAGTTTTGTGCATGGTGTTTTAGTGTGTGTTACATGAGTTTTCTTGATTTCAAACCAAATGCATAAATAATAGTTTTATTCAAGGATGAATTAGTATGTGCAAGTATGTATTTAAAGAAAAAGGGCAATTTCAATTGCGCTGCCTAACGAAATTTTGGAGCTTAGCAACTTGCAAAATACTTCATACTTTACATAAAAAGTTGTATGATAGCAAATAGGTCAAGAAAGTGTTGATTAGTAAACTTTCTATAACCAACAAAGGTATTGATTTGATGATATCATATAAATGAGTGTGAGAAACGACTAGTTTACTTTGTGTCAGTAGATTTTAAAACTTTTGTCGTATGAAAAGATCTTCATTTAAGATATTACTGTTGTAACAACATCTTTGGGTTGAGAAAGATTGAGTTTTACGGAAATTTGTATACAAACGATTTTTGAGATCGTTGTGTAGTACATGGGAGTTATGAAAATGATTGGGTTCGTGTGTGCCCACGTTGTTCCGAATGTTGTTTATTTAAATGAGAAAAGTGTGGATTGAGTTATTTATTATATTGTCATGCATGAAGGCTATGAACTCGCTAGGTCGTAGAGTATTACGCTATAAGCTAAGAAAGAACTCCAAGAATGGAGAGGTGTTGGATAAACCTTGGGAGAAAGTTTGTGGTTTTGGAAATTGTATTCAAATGAGAGATGAACAGTGGGAGAGTCGAAAGTGGACTTTAGTAACAATAATATGAGGGTCTGTACCCTTGTTCGGTGACTAGTAATACAGTTGCCGAGGGTCGGTCGTGTCTGGAGGAAGGATTAGGTTCAGGGTTAAGGAAGTATTGACATGTCAAGTTTTGACTTTGAAGGCGATAGTTGTGTAAGGAGTATGAGGCCTTTTGTCTGTCACTGAGTGCGGTCTGGATGCGTTCCGCGTATGCCTGTGCGGGTAGGAACAAAACCGTGAGCGATACCGGTATGTTGTTATGCAGAGGGTATGCGCAAAGTGGTTATTAGTGTGTGCGACACAATTGGGGGATTTTTGTAAATCCGACCATGTGAATGTTTTGAGAGTGATAAACTTTTATTTTGGGGCCGCTGGCCAATTAAGGGATTAATAAGGTAAAGATTTTGAGTAAAGAGGCATTTTGGTTTACGTAACCGTGTGACTGACACGTGTTTAACCAAACGTTTGTTTTGGCCTTAAAGGCCTGAGTTATATTCAAATGAGTGTTTTGAATGTTTGTCAGTTTTAGTGACTCGTGATGGAGTATTGGATGTGTTATATGCTTAACTGCATTGTTTTTTAACCAGTGACGGTTTAAGTGTTGGTCTTAGGTGTGAAGACTGTTGGATATTTTACTTGTTGTTGGTATCTTTGGAACTAATGAACCTGGGCGTATTATATACATTGTGGAGTATGAAAAGAGTTGCATTTACGTGTACTTGCAAATGAATTGACTTCATTGGGAAAGTAGCAATGAAGGGGTCGTAAGATTATCACGCCTCAGAGCGTATGTTGCATAATGTGAGTTAGAGGTATTTAAATTGCGTGAGTTGATATTGATAAATAATCTTTAGATCCTTTGAGTAGATGACTTGGTTTTGGACTCAGTTAAGTCTTAAGAACTTTGACCCGATTTGATAAGCTTGACGTAGGCTTGGGGTGGAACTTGCATGATCGGTATTGAAAATTGAAGTTTATATGACGTGAATGCATTGGTTATCCTTTTGGGATCATGTATGAATGTTAAGTTTAAATCAGAAGCTTAAAAGTTGAAGGATCACTTTGTGGGATTGTTAGAATAGTGAAGGACTGTTGCTTTTAGATAAGTGTTTACTTACGATGTGGAAGATTTATAAAAGATCAAATACTAGAGATGAACAAAGGGGGTGTATTGATTGTGTTGATCTGTGAGGAGTTGTACCCTGTCTATGCAACGTATTGGAATCACAAAGAGCTAGTAAGAACGAATAAGTTCAAGTTAATTAGAAAATCGTGAGTGGTAGTTCAACTAAAGTTGGGGAGGAGATATTTAGTGATATAGACTCGGGTATTTGGGCGAGAAAACAGGATTATAAAATTAAATATGTACGAATGACTATGAGAGACATGGTATGTGGTAGATGTTATGGGTGGAGAATGTATGAACGAGTAGTGACATTAATTGCCAAGATACATGTGTCATCTAGTATGAGACGTGATGTTAGAAAGAGGAAGTATCCAAATGGAAGTTTCGGGAATTCCGGTTGGAAAGTACTATTTGTCAACAAAGTTGATGGAGCATGTGGTTGTAAGATAACTTGGTAATATGGCTTATATCGAAATAGAATGTCGGAGCAGTGGTGAGTGTTTATCCAAAGAAATTTTGATGGTATGAGTTGCCAATTAAGTTGTATTTTGAATCACTGGAAGTTTAATAAAGATGATGAGTATGCCGGTCAATGTGGAGTAGCGGAGGCAAGGTCGTTAAGGAATATAAGTTGCTCCTTATGTGTGAAAGAAATGTACGAGAAATTATTAGTTGAAGATCTAAGAATGGTAGTAACTTCGAACGGTAATGTCGTTACAAGATAACTTGGTTGAATGTTTTAAGTTAGAAATCTTGGTGAAACTGTTTAGTTATGTTTCGTAAGGATAAAATACTATCGGTATGTGGAAAGTTGGGAGAAAGAAACAAGTAATACTGAAAAATAGTATTCCATACTAACGTGGGGAAGCAAGGATAGAAAGATTGGACTTAAGAATGTAGTCATACTACAAGTTAAATAGAGTTATCACCTTTGATATACAACCCCTTAGTGCTTGGTTGCAACGTGTTTGTGTGGTGCGATAGTAATGTGAGAAGGTGATAGCATTTTGTATCAAAGAACGTATAAGTCATGGATGCAATGATGAATTGTCATAGTTATTGAAGCATAATTGATGAGAAAAGATGTTATGTGAAGAAGCGAGAATCGATCTTAGAGAAATATTTTGATAAATTACAATCTAAGAGAGTGATTATAGGTATAATGGTATTATATCTTTGAGTTGTTAATATGGCTTTAGAGTCGGAAGAAAGTATGAGGGATAGGTACCTTCAATTATTTTATGCTTTTGATTTCGGGGACGAAATCATTTTCAAGTTGGGGAGTATTGTAACATCTCGAATTTCCGTTGTATTAATTTTGTGACTTATAATTATAAACTGTTGATGATTTTAGTGAAATCATCGGTCTTTATTTTTGTAATTGTATTCACAAGAGTAATAACGGGGTTGTTAGCTAAGTTATAACTTGAGTTAAAGGCGTGGAGTGCACACCCGTGTAAGCTAACTAGAACCCAGGATTGTTGGACAGATGAAATGGACGTGTTACAAAGTGATTTTTTAGAGCAGAGATTTGGGGCCAGTTCCCGCGCTACTTAAGTAGCGCCATAAGTGGCGCCAAGTTGCTGGGCAGAGGGTGGCGCGCCTTATGGCGCCAGATAAGTAGCGCCATAAGTAGCGCCGGCGTCAGAGATATTTTTACACTTTATAATCTGATTGAGTCGGTCATTTTGTTTAAAATTAGAGAAAACGAGAGAGAGAGTCGTGAAGGAGAAAGAAGCAGGAGAAAGGAAGGCTTTGTTTTGAAGAAATCTTGGTAAGAATTTTATGATTAGTATGGTGATTCCTTCTATTGTTTAGTATCTAAACCTAATTTTCTGTTTAGAAGTGTTTTGGGAAGCTTATTTTGAAGTTTTTGGAAGAACCCTAAGTGCAAAAACTTATCAGGTGAGTTTATTCACTTCTCTTTAAAATTAGCCATTGAAATAGATATAGATATGTGTTAAACTATGTCTAAATGCTTGGGTATGAATCAATTGAAAGATGGTAGGCTCAATATCTTGATTGTGTGAATTGGCTAAATGAAGAAGATGATGAATAGTGCTTGAGCAATTATCATTCCGTTATGAAACTGACTTTTACCATAAGTTGTTGATAGATGAAAGGATTTGTCTTAATCAGTAATGAATCTAAAAAGATGATTAAGAGTGATGCTATGTTGGGATCTTCGTGCTAAATGGTAAAAAGGGGTTAGTTAAGAAGTCGAGGAGAGGAAATATTTATATAGATTATGTTATGAGAGGTAGTATATGGTATTGTATGTACATATGATAGAGTGTAATGGATCCATAGACACTACCTTGATATGAAATGTGGAATTGATGTGAGTAATCGTAATTCCTATTTGCATTATTGAGAAATCATGGGATTGATGTGAGTAATCGTAATTTCTGATTTCTTAGGATGAATAGAGATTGACATGAGTAATTGTCATCTCTACATCCTTTCTAATAAATAGACATATGTAATTATGATTTATTAAATGAGAGTATTGATCTAGAATTTGGGATTGATTCGTAGTAAGCTCTGGTTTGTGATATTATGACTTACTGAAGGTTAATCATAGTTATGAGATCGGAGTAATAAGTCCAAATAAATGATTAAAAGTTATGAGATGTTGATCCCCATGCTAAAATTGCTAAGAGGGGATAGCTATGAAGTTGATGAACTGGTACTTATTAATATTCTTACATGTAAAGTATGATTACGTGCTATATGCAATTTGTTACATGTTTATGAACTCTAAATATGATTTGAAGTCTTATTGAGATAAATTATAAGGATCTATTTATGAGTCCAAAAATGTAGATTAACAATTGAGATATTAACTTCCGTGCTAAGTTGCAAAGAGGGGTTAGTTAAAAGATTGAGATGAGGAGCTAATAATATTCGTTATTTTTATATATATAGAATATGTTCGGAGAAATGATATATTGTATGCCGGACGCATATAGTAGTATCGATTAGTATATTCATATATGAATTGTGTTATGTGCTTTTACTAAAATAGGCACCCGGTCTTCGAGGGCACCTGGGTTCGGTATAATGGGAACCGATTACTCGCCATAGACCAAAGGGGTGTAATTTTAGTAATTGGGTGAACCTCGAATCATCGTGAGTCCCGATTGAGTATCGCGATATTATAATCCCATTGGGACCATTGATGTTGAGGTGGAATGTGGAATAGGCAGATTTTGAATTGTAATTCCCATTTCGATTTATGGAAGATCAGAGATTTCCATTATTATCGGGAAGATCGGAGATTTCCCAGTGATGAGAGGAAGAATAGAGATAGGCATAAAGTAATTTGTAATCTCTACTTCCTGATTAAGAAATAGGCAGGTTTTGACTTGTAATTTCTTGTGTGAAGAGTATTAACTGCGAATCTGTGATGATTCATAATAACTCTTAATTTGTGGTTATGATTTAACGAGTTAGTCATGAGTATTGGGTGTGGGGTAGATTTCCCCGATTCTGGAAAGGAGTTGTTGTACGGTAAGATAGTTGAGGACAGGTTTGATTTATCTGTTTATGTTTTAATTGTTAATTTAAATTTGATTTGAATACTCTCACTAGGCGAAAGCCTAATGTTTCAAGTTAAATTTTCTTACCAGGTACAAACTCCGGGAAGTAAGCGGTAATGTGTGAAGAGGACTTTTGAAAGGATTCAAACTTGGAGATGTCAGATGATCTAGATATTCTTTTGATATTTTGGGACAGACGTTTAGATAACTTAGTTAATCTGATTGTGATGTTATGATTAGATTAATAAGTTATTTAAGTTGTTGTTATATGCACATAAAAACCTTACAGTTGATCCTCTTGATATATAAGTTTGAAGTTGTATGATCATAACTTGTGAAATTCCAAGGTTTTATTTAGCCCTGTTTTTAGGGTGTTACAACTGCCATGCAAGAAGAGCTTTCTCAATTTGAGAGAAACAAAGTTTGGAGATTGGTTCCAGACCCCGATAGAAGACAATCATTGGAACCAAATGGATCTTCAAAAATAAAATGGATGAAGAAGGCACAGTTATCAGAAACAAGGCCAAACTGGTTGCTCAAGGATACCGACAGGAAGAAGGCATTGATTATGATGAAACTTTTGCCCCTGTTGCAAGACTTGAAGCAATAAGAATCTTTCTAGCACATGCTGCCTACCGAAATTTCAGAGTCTTTCAAATGGATGTCAAAAGTGCCTTACTCAATGGGGAACTTGCAGAGGAAGTCTATGTGAAACAACCTCCTGGTTTTGAAGACCCAGCTCATCCAGACTATGTGTACAGACTAGACAAAGTTCTCTATGGTCTCAAGCAAGCTCCACGTGCTTGGTATGACACTCTTGCCAACTTCCTTCTAAAGCATGGATATTCCAGAAGTAAAATTGACAATACTCTCTTCATCAAGGAGACCTCAGAGTATGCAGGTTCCCAGATTGATAGAAAGAGTGCCACAGGTAGCTGCCAACTTCTTGGTGGAAAATTAGTCAGCTGGTCCAGCAAGAAACAAAACTCAGTTTCAACTTCAACTGCTGAGGCTGAATATGTAGCTGCTGGAAGTTGTTGTGCCCAGATCCTGTGGATGAAGAATCAACTAAGGGACTATGCTCAAATCTATTCCAAAGTCCCAACTCTGTGTGATAACTCAAGTGCAATAGCTATTGCAAACAATCCAGTTCTTCATTCCAGATCAAAGCACATAGATATCAGATATCATTTCATCAGGGACCACATCTCCAAAAGTGACATTGAGCTACACTTCATTCCTGCAGATCTTCAGCTTGCTGATCTGTTCACCAAACCCATAGATGAAGCCAGATCACACCACCGAACAGCTCTCGATTGTGTTCTCTACCGACAAATTCCACCAAACCAAAGAGCATCTCTACCGATCCCTATCCACTACTCTCACCAGAACCTACTTTCTATGTGTCATCTCCTCATCCCATTCCTTCTTCCATCATATTTCACTCTTGGACAGCAACCCAACTCTCCTTTTCTCAAAACCCACATACTACAAACTCTTCCACAAATATCATCCCAAATCATTCTACTCAAAAATCCTCAAACTCAATCTGTGTGGGTCATCAAAAACTGGAAGATGAAATTCCAATCTTTTTTTCACTTTGAAGATTTTCTCCATGATGCCTTAGAAAATTTTATCCAAACTCTTCTGAAGATGCCAGAAGATTTCCTCCAACCTCTTCAAGAAATTCCACCGACTTTTTGTCAAACTCTTGCAAAATTTCGCTGGGGATGATAAATTTTCAAAAAAAAAAAAATGCTACCGATTTTCCTACCGAAAATCCTACCGAAATTAGCCAATTTTCGGTGGGGAAGCAAAAAAAAAATTACCATACCACCAACCACACCACCGAAATTTCGGTGGTTGGCCCCCAAATTCGGTGGTTATGAGCACACACACAAAAAATAAATAAACAAATAAAATAAATCGGTGTTTGCAATTGTTTGTGGTGTTTCTTCTCCGTCGTACGCTGAGGGGGAGAAACCATCTGAGGGGGAGCAATATCAGCGTCCAACTCGATCAACACCAACCCTCTGTACTCGTTTTCAGCGTCCAACTCGGAAAAATGAGGAAATCGGGCGGACCGGTCAAGGGGGAGCACATCAGTCCGGGCGGATCTAACTGAGGGGGAGAAACACAAAACCGACTGATCTACTGAGGGGGAGCAAAACAAAGACAAAAGATGATGATGCTGAACAGGAAGTGCTGAAGATGCCAAGAGAAAGAGAAAATGCAAGAGATTGGCAAAAGCATCCTGAGGCTGATTCACTCAAACTCAACCCTCCTCAAAGATTGTCACTATAATGGATGTGTCTCCTATCAAAACCCACAGACTCACTTGGCTGAAATCTTTTGAAGTAAATGGATGACTTGAAGATTTGGAACATCTGAATAAAAGCAAAAGTGCCTGAAAGATAAAGTTCTCCAACACATCAACAGGCTGCTAATCAAAATGAAGAATCCTCAAGCCAGACACAAGCTTCAACTCGCCCCTCCAAAGATGCAAGTAATATTCATTCTGTTCATATTGTTTATACTTCTTTCATTTTCCTTTCAATTATTTGTACAACTATACTTTTTTATTATTTTTTCTTACTTGTAAATATCATACACACACAAATCCATAAAAGACAAAATAGATCAAAAAAAATGGTCTATGTGAAAAGAACCTAAAAAGATTAAAAAGGGTCAAAATGCAATTTTATTCAGATACTCTTCAATATTCTGAGTATGGAGCTCAAATTCAAATATGGGGAGATTGTTGGGTCACCGAAGATTTGAAATTGACTCACCGATGTTTCCTCTAAATCTTACTTAGAATATTTTAGCATGGTTCTTTATAATGACTTGTACAAGATAGCAAATGTTTGGTGAAGTCAAAGATCAACCAAAGTCAAGATTGAAGATTCTCTCATTGTGGAAGTGAAAGATCTTTTCTCAACACATACAAGTCACTGTCCACCGATGTTGTTCCCACACATCGGTGGATATCTCTCCACCGAAATCTCTCTCTGTTTCGGCCAAAGAATCCCACCAATGGAAGTCCAATTTCGGTGGTATCTCAAAGATGGTTCTCTTCAAAGATGTGTTCTCAAAGATGCTTTTCTTCAAAGATGTGTCACATATTTCAAAGATGGTTTTCTTCAAAGATGTGTCACATATCTCAAAGATGCTTTTCTTCAAAGATGTGTCACATATCTCACAGACTTTCATCAGTAGTGGAATCCTTGAAGACAAAATGAGAAGCAAAATTATTATGAGACAAAATTAAAGTTGCCAAGAATCATCCCACCGATGATGATGCTTAAATCGGTGGGATCCTTTGTCAAAAGATTTTCTTTGAAGAAAATATCAAGTCTTAGTGATATTGTCTTGGAAGACACACCAAGAGATCTGCATGGCATTATTCCTATTTCCAATGAAGATGTCCTTTCAGCATGGGTCTTACTCCTTGTTTCAAGGAAAAGGTAATTGTGTCTTATCACCTTTTCAGAAGTCCATTGGTTCTAAGCAAGTAACTTGAGGATAATAGTACCAAGCATTTAATGCTCAGTACACTCATCCTCACTATAAAAGGAAGACCTCTCCATGCAGCAGATATGACTTACATCTTGAGATACTTGAAGATTACTGTGTGCTCTAAGATTCTACGTGAATTGGAAGATTTTTCCCAGTCCAAGAAATCTCCATATTGCAAAAAAAACTTCATAGCTTTGTTCTAAGTGTTCTTAGTTATTTTGTTTAGTATACTTTGTGAAAGATTGTTAGAATAGTTTATCTGTTCTTTTCCGCAACAGTCTTAAGTTTCTATGTGTAATTCTTGTTGAAAGATTTTCAATAATAGAATTAAAATTGTGAAAATTTTGAGTATTGTATTCAACCCCCCCCCCCCTTCTACAATACTTGTTATAGCCATCTGGGACTAACAAAAGACTACCTAGAGAGAGAATGGATCTCTCTCTAGTTTACACACACTACACCTTAGATGTCTACATTGCAATGATTACTCTAACCCTAATTACACACACATATCCTATATATACCCACCTATTACACCTTTAAGACCAAGCCAATAATTCCTTTACCCAAGCCCATATTACAGTTATTAACCTTTATAAAACTATCATATAGTTAGGACATTTTGTGTCCTAACAGAAGTTGAAATCGAGGTTTGATGGGTGGACCTGAAAGCTTATTTTGATGGGTGGAAGACTTACGCTGATTAAATCTGTGCTGAACATGTGCTGAACAGTCTATTGTTGTTTTTTTCTCCTTGTATTGTGCGATTGGTGTCGTGCGAACTCTCGAGAGATTAAAAAGAAAATATTGATCTTGGGTTCGGTTTGAGAGTGTTATTTGATATATTCAGATCGGGGGGTTAGGGGTGGGAGTATTAGGGCCTTAAATTTAGCTCTGTTAAGGAAATGACTTTGGAGGTTTAAAACGTAGGTAGGAGTTCTTTGGCGCAGAATTATTTCGAGCATTTACGGTAGAGATGGTGACCTTAGTAGTATAGAAAGTAGGGGTTTTCATAGGGATGATTGGGGTGGAGTGTTAAAGGCGTTAAGAGATATGGAGGAAGCGGGTATTTCGTTCCCGGACTCGTTTAGCAGAAGGATTGGTGATGGGGCGGATATCGAATTTTGGGCGAATAGATGGTTGGAGGGGGTAGATTAAATAATAGATTTCCCCGGTTATGGGCTCTAGAGAGGGTAAAACAAGTAAAACTACAGGATATAGTCCAAATGGGGTAGAGGGATGGCCGTGGAGTTGGGATAGAGGCCTAAGGACTAGAGCCGGTTGATAGTTCGAGGATCTTTCGAGACTTTTACAACCTATTTCGACGAATTCCAATGCGATGGATATGTGGGTTTGGGATTTCGATTCTAATGGGGTCTTTACTGCGAGAAGTTTTAGGGAGTTGATAAATAGTAAGCTTTTGGTCGTGAACAGTGGGGCTGGAAACACCCGTTGGGTTTCTATAGTGCCAAAAAAGGTCAATGTCTTCATCTGGAGGCTGTATGACGGAGGGGTTCCAGTGAAGGATGTTTTGCATGATAGGGGCTTTGATCTAGACACAAGGCTTTGTTCGAAGTGTAATCATGAGGTTGAATCTCTTAAGAACTGTTTCATTGACTACCCGGTTAGTACTCAGATGTGGACTAAGATCTCGGCTTGGTGCGGTGAATACTTCCAATCAAGAAGGTCGATCGACGAACTGATTTCGGAAGTTAATAGCAGTAGTATCGGATCTGTTTTAGGTTCGGCTAAAGAAATTGTCTTGCGGTCCTCCCTTTTCATCTTTGGAAGAATAGAAACTCTATGGTGTTTGAAAGGGTCGCTAGGATCGATATAAGGAGCTGGTTTTCGAAGTCAATGTCCTTTCTGTGGATCTCCAACAGGATTAAGAGCAGGAAACCCTCGTGGTTGGAGTGTCTGAGTGGCATGTTTTGGCATTGATGAAGGCTAGTTTTTTTCTTTTCGGGGTCTAGGGCTGGTTTTCCCTTTGTTTCGGGTTGCTTTGTTTTTTCCTTGGGGTTGTTTCCTCTGTTTTGAGCAGCTTTGTCTTGTTTGGCGTTCTGCTCCTTGCAGAATTTGCCTTCTTGTTTTGTTTGTTTCCGGTGTACTCCCTTCTTTCTTTCCTTGTTTCAATAAAATGGCCTTTCAAAAAGAAAGAAAAAAGCATCTCATACATTACCACTTGCAATGAATTAAACAATTTGCTGTACGCAACCCTACCATGAACACTATGTGTCGACAAAAGGCTCACAACTGATAGACTTTTGTTCTTATATTCATGTGTATTGCCAAAGTAAATGTGCCACGAGAACAATTACAAACGGGTTTTCTGAGCTTTAACAGGAATGAGCAGTAGAAAGGTTACGTACCACACAAGAACGTGAGTGTAGTATGTGCAGCAAGAAATATTTCTATTCTGATTCAAGGAAGCCAAAGGGGCCGGCTCCCGTCTCGAAAGCTTATAGCATGTGAATTTGAATTTTATACTCTCAAACAGAAGCAAATATGTTGGTAGCAGTCTATATATATATATATGATGAGATCATGGTAGAAGTTCCACTTGTCTTATGTACTGATTGACTTCACAAGAAAAGTTCATCGAAATTTGCCAAGTTACTCAAGATACTAACTACTATACACAAGGGAAAATTTTATAATGATCCCACCAAGCCAAATTCATAAACGACCTGAGTAAACACCTTCACCCTATATCACTATTTAAGAAAGAATTATTGACGAGGGTGATGATAAGTCACAGTGCAACTTTGATCTCTTACACAGCCAAGTGAATCAGATGCAAAGTGCGGAGGCAAAAATAGGGTTGTGAAGAAGGCGATCATGGCAGACATTCATTCTTTTAAGCTTTTTAGTACAGATCATATTTGCATAAACTTGTCAATGGTGTTGGTACTATTCTTGACCCCCAAAATTCTGGTCATAAAAGTTATCCCTATGTCTAATCCTCATTTGTATCCTAGTGCAGATTCAAGTTGTAGGTAATTCATACCATGCATCTGTGATCTTATGGTTGACAAGTAATATTGTTCTATCATGCAAGTTGGAAGACACAACCACATGGTCATTTAATTCTGTTTCATCAACGTCTCCATCTGCCCTCTATTTTCGCTTTTATCATCAATCATATATTTGAGATGGTCCATTCCCTAACCCATCTAAAAAATTCGTGCGACATGTCGAAGCAATCTCAATTGTATAAGTACAGAGTTTCCAGGGCTATTTAGAAAAAGAGCTACAACTTTCAGCTTCTGAAGGCACAGACCGTGCCAAAAATAGAACAAAAAAAATTGGGATTTCTCATGGGGAGAAAAGAAATTTGCGGAAAGTTAATAGAAAGTGAAAACAACTCTTAGCTCATAACACAATCGGAAAAAATAATTCGTAAATCAAATTTCATAAAACTCGGACAATTGTCTCGGCTCGTTTTACAAACTCTAAAAGGTCCTAGAGATTAGTTCTTTACAAAACCATGGTAAAAAATTAAAACTACCATGTACAAATCATAATGCCCCCAAACGAGAAGCAAGATCAGTGAATATGTCTTTGCTGCATGGAATGGTGAGGCCACCCATTGGATGGTTGAACCCAAACTCTTCCTCAGCCTGACATAATAATTCTTGAAATGCAGGTTGGCTTAATAACGATACTGGAACCACAAATCTCTTCTTCTCGTGCTCCCCAACATATACGGCAAAATAACCTTTTGGGATGGCCATGTATGTATTGCTGCTTCCATTTGACAACGATCGTCGGAGAATTTGTTTTGCTTGAATGATCCGAGGCATAAGAATGGCCATCTTTCCAAGGATGGTAGAGTATGAAGGCTGATGAAATAAGAAAAAGCTAAAACTGATTCTTGGAGAAATATGTTGTAAGAGAGAGTTGTGATTCTGATTATTCATATGGAATGGTTTATATAACCAACTGATACAAGTAGAGGTAGATGAGAGATGGCGACATGTGGTGTAGAGAAAAAGCAATATCACATGGTCCTGTCTTACAACCTAAAAGAAGGATAAAGTAAAATGAATCCTCTTCAGATTTAAAAAATCTAGTTACAGCTTCAACACAACACCACGGTCCCTCCTGCACGAGGCTAATACATCAATTCGTTGAATGATATATATCTACCAATAAGTAGTTAGCCCATATGTCTGTCACTCTACATATAAAACCTTTAATTTGGCCAAAAACTTCAAGACAAAACCATGTGATTATGCATACATTCCATTTAATTGATATATCTATATACATGATACATCACTGGGCCGCATATGTTATAATAGGACTACCCCATACATTTTAATGAATTTTATGTTTGTTAGGACGCCTAGCCATTAGACACATTACATTTGAAGTACATGGGACCATGGTTTTTGTATCATTCTTGACCTCTTACTTTTTTCTGAATTCTGGCCATACAAGTTATCCTTTATGTCTAGTCTTTCCTGTATCCTAGTGCAGATTTAACTCGTAGTTAATATCGATCATATTGAGTAAAACGTATATACTATTTAACTCGTAGTTAAAATCTGATTGAGTTTATATAAACAAAAGAGTAGTAAAAAATAAATATGTTTACGTTATAGATGATATCGTACACCAATTAGATGGAAAAACATAATGGGCCATGGTTGTAACTAGATTTATTTTATTAGAAGAAAAAAAATATTTATCGTTCTTACAAGTTGGATGACAACTCCATGTGATTTTGCTTTTCTCTACATTAGTACATTACACGTCCCTTTTCTCTCCTTAAATAATTTGATTATATAAACCATCCCATATGCAAAAGAATTGCCATATACACTGTAGACTTAAAGTCAATTCACGTGGGCATGCATGCAGTTAAGAGTTATCGCAAGATAAAATCAATCCTAATTCAGTTTTCATTTTAAATGTGGGTGTGAACTTCATTTGTAAAAGACACGTCTAATGAAGGGTGGTTAGAGTCAACTGCAAAAACCACTAGAATATAACTACTTTAGGATTGAACATTCTGTCTATAATCATAAATGAATAGTTAGTTGAGTTTATTATTTAGAAAACATTTTTACTCCCTCTGTCAAAAAATAGACGTCTATAGTTTTAGAGATACATAATTAAGACATTTTTAACTAAATGACAAGTTAGACAACTTTGCCTTTGATGAAGTCATCCATCTTATCAGTTTGTGCTATGAGCCAAGACATATATAAATGACAAACTGATATCACCATCTATTAATTTTGTGCAATCTTTTCTCCCAATGATGAATGCCCTTGCAATGAATTAACCAATTGGCTATATGAGCTCAGACCATGAATTAAACACTGTGTCGACAAAAGACTCTCAACTGATATATTTTTGTTCTTATTTTCATGTCTAACGTCTTGCACGGGTCATGCAAGCTAAACAAGTTTTCCGACGATCTTTGTCAAATGACAACTGTGGATCTAGTACCAAAAGGGTATTTCGTTGTTTACGTAGGAGAGGAGCAAGAAAAGAAGAGATTTGTGATCCCTGTATCTTTTTTAAGCCAACAATCATTTCAAGACTTACTATGTTAAGCAGAGGAAGAGTTTAATACCAAAAATAGCCGAGAAGGAGCCTATGCCCTCTATGGCTCCAACGTGGCTCCGCCATCGACTATCACAACGACAATGCAATTTAATTATGGTATGTGTAAAACAAATTCTCTGAAGATCTCTGTCAAATGGAACTTAACCCATATCTCAATAACTACGATATACCAAAAGGGTATTTTTCTAGTTTATGTTGGAGAACAAGAAACGATATGGTTTAATTATTGTTCTTGTACTAAGTCAACCTCTGTTAGTGCTTAATTATGATTGTTCCAAGTAGAGGGACCTAATATGTCAATGTTCCATTCTTGTAATAGGTATATATAGTTTGCTATTTTTCTCTTATGGAATTAGGTCATTCATTCCACACATAGTAGCCACACACACTAGTATTTGCATTGCATTCACCTTGTGAGCTACTTTGATCTTATTGAATATAGAGATAGCTTCCTTTGTTGTTAATATGGATTGATTACTTGTTCCGGGATCACAATTGGTATCAGAGCATGTATATCACATTGATCAGATTAGGATTGTTAGAGTTTTTGGCAAAGTTGAGTGTTCTTCATTTTCTCACCTTTTTGGATTGATTTTAGCCATTAGAGTTCTTCTAATGGATTAGAATCGATCAAGGGTTGTTAGTAGACAATATCTGAGTGTTTTTATTCTGCAAAATCACTAGGTTTGTAGCTCAGATTGTGCATTTACTCATTTTTGGACTTTTGTATTTCTACACTCTGTTTTGCATCGAAAAACCACTTTCTGTTGGTTTTTTGACAACGAAACATTAAAGTTGCCCAGAATAGTGTCACGAACCTGCGTACCAAATTTCAGTCAAATCTGATTAGTTTTGAAGATTCGACTCAAGAACACCTTGAATCTTCATAACTATCGCAACCCTCTAAGATTCATACTTATCGCAAGTGAACAGTACCATATCGCAATAGTCACTTGCGACAAGAGTTTTATCGCAATCTTCTCCGTGTGAACAGTAACGTATCGCAACCTCCTGTTGAGATAAGATTAAATTTTACCTTTGCGACAAGATTTCTTATTGCGACAAGATTTGTTATTGCGACAAGATTTGTTATTGCGACAAGTTATTGTGACAAGGTTTCTTATTGCGACAAGACTTTGGTTGCGATAACAGTGTGTTGCGATATCCGTTTGTTGCGACTTCACTTGGCTGCGACAAGGTTTGGGCTGCGACAAGACAGAGTGGTTGAGACAAAAGTTTATGTAATCATTATTTCCTAATCAGATCAGAAGGATATTAAAAGATCAACAACAAGTAATCTAAACATGACTGCAAGAGATATTTTGACCATAGGTTCAAACGATAAACCGCCAATTCTATTCCCTAAAGACTTTAAAATATGGAAAGACATATTTCATGACTATGTGGAACGACAAGAACACGGTGCTCTAGTTCGTGATTCCTTAATGAACGGGATACAACCCGATGTTTTTCGAACATAGCCAAATGGAAATGTTATAAAACTTAATCCCAAAGATTACACTGGTAATGAACTGATAAGACACAAAGCAGATAAAGCGGCTAGGTCAATGGTTATGCAAGCCTTAACCAATAACATATATCAGAAGGTTGACAGTTTGAGTGAAACCGGGAAAGGAATGTTTGATGAGCTGATCAAGTTGTATCAAAGTTAAGAAGTGGAAACTCAAATGAGAGTTTCAAACGTCATCAACAAATATGAGAATTTCAGGCAGAAGGATGGTGAGACTCTAGACGATGCATATGATCGTTTCACAACCATCTTAAATGAACTCAGTAGATACAAGATCACGAAAAACATCATCGAGACTAATGTGAAATTCTTGAGCGTGCTTCAGCCCGAATGGAAGAAGTATGTTTATAGAATGAAACAGAATTCTAAGCTGGATTCTCTTCCGCTACAGCTGATGTTTGAAACATTAAAGCTAGATGAGGATGATGCTGATCTGAAAAAGAAGAAGTTGATGAAAAAGGGTAAGAAGGAGAAGAAGACAGAGGTGTCTGAGAAGAAAGAAGAGGAGGATGAGTTTGAGAGTGAACCGATAGCTTTGATGTCAAGAAAGTATACTGAAAAAGGTAAGAGTATTCAGAAAGAGGATTATGGGATAGATCATGATGATTTGGATGAGGCGGAAAGCTTAAGGCAGGCAATGATACTTCTAACCAAGGCCTTTCAGCACAAATTTATAAAAACTCCTAGATCAAACAATCAACGTTACTCATCTGGTTCTAAAAACTTTGAGCACAAGAATCGGATTGAGTCAAAGAAACAGTTTGAAGATCACAAGGAAGATGGTAAAAGGTTGGAGGTGAAGAAGTTTGGTGAAAGAAAGGATGAAGAGCAAAAGTGCTACAATTATGGGAAGTCCGGCCATTTCTCCAAAGAGTGCTGGAAACCGAAAGTAAGGAATTCCGACTACTACAAGAAGAAGGCGCTGTTGGCAGAGCAAAAAGAGTCTGGAATAGCACTGCTGGTGGAAGAAGAGTACTGGTTGGACCAAACTGATGATGAAGGAGAAGAGGAGACGGCTGCTTTGGCAAAGATGTGCTTGACGAGCAAAGAAGGTGAGGATTCAGAGGCTGATGCGGCGCCTGAGACAAATGAGGTAGATTCCTGCACCATTAATCACTTTGCTAATCAGTTTAAAGTCTTCCAATTAAAACTAGATGACTTAAATGAGAAACTCAAAATTGCGCATAAGACAATAGAATCTCAAAGAAAGGTAATTATTGACCATAACAAGTTAAATGATGAGTTGAAGAAGGAACGAGTTGAGATCGAAAAATCTCGAACTTATTTCCGGAA
Source organism: Saussurea involucrata (assembly GCA_033807775.1). NCBI lineage: Eukaryota > Viridiplantae > Streptophyta > Magnoliopsida > Asterales > Asteraceae > Saussurea > Saussurea involucrata. The sequence continues at coordinate 133,233,177 of CM066315.1, forward strand.
CAGAATGGATGAAATGGAAGAAAAAGTAAGAGTTTCTGAAAATAGGAAGGATGAACTTGAAAAATTGTTGCAATCTTATAAAGATATTAACAACAAATTGACTGAAAAGGCAAGTGATCTAGAAGCAAAGCTATACAAACTTGGTCAATCTAAACAAACCATTTTCCTAAACACACCAAAGAATTTCAGATATTACAATTCAAAATAGGGATTGGGATACGACAATCCTCATTACTTGGGAAATGCTTTGAAAAAGGCACAATGTCTTTACAAGTTTGAATAGCTTCCCCTTCCGTCCTTGAAACCTAAATACAGAATCAACTGGCTTAATGAGGAAGAACATGGGGTCGAGGAAGAGATTAAGAGAAAGACGACTGTGACAATGCAACTTCCTTTTATCTACGAAAATGAAAATAGGAAGGCACTGATTGGGAATTGTTAGGTCTATGATCTTCATACAATTCAAGATATGGTAACAAGAAGATGTAGAAGATGACTACAACATTATTAGAAAATGAAATCTAATCTAGAGAGAACACAAGATGATTAGAAGGCTACATTTTGTATTATGAATTCACTACTTACAAGATTACAAGTAATGACCTATTTATAGTCATCTTCACTTGTTACAACACTTAAGCATAAGCCCATATACAAAGACATTGCTTTACAAAACTTTCTAATATAAAGGACAACTACAGTGTCCTAACAGGAATTGGAAACAAACCTTGTCTAATGACAATTTTCAAAGCTACGTTGTTGAGAAACCAAAGGATACTGTTTCGAAACCCGTTTTTGAAGGAAAAACATATTATCCTCCTTTGGTACTCGAACAGAAGCTTGTCAATCTTGAGTTCAATATTAAAAGCAAAATTGAGGAAATCAGAAATGATGATCAACTTGCTTTTGATATTGAAAAGGAAGTCGTGTTAACTGTTTTGATAAATAGCAAGAGAGATAAGTCTGAAAGTGTTGTTTCTGAATTGTCAACAAAAAGCTTTGAAGAAAAGAAATCTCTTGAACTTAGATGCTTGAATCTTTCAAAACAAGTCTCTGATTTTCAGAAAATGTTATTTCTTGAAAAAGAACAAATAGAGAAAGAAAGGGAGAAATTTAAGTTCGAAAGAAAATCACTATATTTGAAAGTGTTATATTTTCAAAGAAAATATCTGATTTAGAAAACATTTTGATCAAGGAGAGAAAAGATTTTGAGACAAATAGAGAGTACTTCCAGAATGAAATCTCAAGACTTATGGAAAAATTGTCAACTCTATCCACTGAATCTATGACAGAGTTAGTGAACAAACCTTCCTCTGATTCAGATGCTTCTTCATGCAAAGCCTTCATGGGCAATACTCTTTTCAGAAGCATGACTGTGGATGACTTTGATGATTTTGAACCCTTTGATCTAGAGAAACAACCTGTTAATGAAAACTCTTATGATATCTTCCACACCTCTTCTTCCTATGACAATAAGGTTGATTGTGTTATTGACATTCCTTGTGATGGGAAGGGTAAGAATGCAAAAGATAATGTTGTCCAAATCAACTTTAATGCTAAACTTTCAGATCACTCTGATTTTTTGATCAAGGAAGAGGAACCCAAGAAGAATTTCTTCAAAGGGGAATCTTCTAATAACGTTGAGAAAAAGAAAAAGAAAAATAAGAAAAATAAGAGTAAATCTAAATCTTCTCAAGCTCAAAATTTCTACGCTTACGATTCTTATTTTGATGGCATTTCAGATCGTTATTTAAGAAACAACTCGCGGTTAGAGTGGAGAATAAAGGAGTCCACACATGATGTGGCACAGAGAAAATCATCTAATATCGCTTTTCATTCCAAGAAAAACACTTTTGTTTCTACTGTTAGTAATCGTGTTGCTTACAACAAACAAAAACTTGTTATTCCTTACAAGATTTCTTCAATGCAGCAACTGATTAATTTAGCACATGATCAAATTTGTTGTTCTTCATGTAGTGTAGATGATTTTATCTGCAAGTCTGATTATTCTTCATGGTTTGGTTATAACTTCTATGGTTCCAATTGTTTTTACACAAATAGATATTATAACCACAACACTTCAAAGAAACATGCCAACCCAAAACCTGTTAATTCTCCTAACACAAAAGGACCCAATTGGCAATGGGTACCTAAAACTGTTTGAATTCCATTTTGCAGCTCCGTCATGTGTAGTATTTGGATTCCGGTTGCTCAAAACACATGACAGGTATAAAGGAGCTATTGCCCAACTTTGTGGAAAAAGATGGAGGGATAGTTAAATTTGGGAATGATCAGTACTCTCCAATCTTGGGTTATGGAGATATAGTAACAGACAACGTCAGGATCACAAAAGTTAATTATGTTGAAGGCTTAGGACATAACCTGTTTAGCATAGGTCAATTTTGTGACAAAGATCTAGAAGTCCATTTCAAGAAGACCTGGTGTGCAGTTCTAACCGATGAAGGAAATGAACTTCTAGTTGGTTCAAGGAAGTCAAATCTTTACACAATTGACCTATCAAAGCTTAAGCCAAAGAATGACGTGTGTCTGATGTCTAAGGCATCATTTGAGAAGAGTTGGTTATGGCATAGACGACTATCTCACCTCAATTTTCGTTACATTCAAAAGCTGAAGTTGGGTGATTTAGTTATAGGTCTACCGGTTCTGCAGTTTGAGAAAGAAAACTTATGGACTGTTTGTGAGAAGGGGAAGATAAAGCGAGGTCCTCACCCCGCCAAAACCCGAGCCTAGCACAAAGAAAGCATTGGAACACCCCGAGTTAGGCTGCCATTCGTTGGTGCCTCGCGAGGACGGGGTGGAAGACCTGTCACTTCTAACACCATGCCAGCGGTGAACACAGGCTGTATAGTTTCTACAACTACTACGTTAACCGAGAACTTATGTGGCTCGGGTGTTAGATCAATTTTCCCTTCTTTGACTGTTAATCAGGTGGCTCAGAATCTTGGTCCTTATCCGCACTACATCACTTTGGAGGTTTTGGGAGCTTCACTTGCATCAATTGACACCACCTACAAGAAACACATCGACGAGTTGAGGAAGGTTGTTGGTGACCTATCTGCTGAAGTTAAAAGAGCAATAAAAGGAAAAGGCGTTGCTGAATCGTCATCAACTCTTCCGACTCAACCATCCCACGCTGAATCCGATCCACAAACACCACCACCAGTTCCATTACACCAAATCCCAACCGACCAACTCAAATCAGAGCTGTTAGCCCGACTTCTAGCCCAAGGCGATTCTAACACGGCTGAAGAGATAGACCTTGTTGGATTACTACGCCAACAATCCCAACCTCAAAACCAATCTCAAACCTCGACATCCACAAGCGCATAATTTCAAACCTTAAACGACTCAATCAAAGATATGACCAACGCTGTAATTGCTGGCTACCAATCTTTATCCTCGCGGATCACCTTCGTCGAACAGGCGTGTGGTGTCCAAGCTCAAGCCTCAGACAAAAGAAGACATGATGATCAGGATGATCCTGATCAGCATGAGGGGGAGAAGAGAGCACGGGTTAGAGAAACAAGTGGCACAGGTACAGGAAATAAGGGGGGTTCAGTCAGTGAACGGGTAACAACTGAAGGTGGAACGGCGACTAATGTGGTACAGGTAGAAAATATTGAAATGTAAGTTATAGCTGATGTCATAACCGGGGTTGAAAAGCCTTCGGTTGTTGACAATAGAACGGAGAACGAGCGGATGGACGACAATATGATTGTTGATATCATCTAAATCGAGTTTCTCTTCAGACATTTCTCTATGTTTAGCTTTCATTTCTTTTAAGCCATTTGAAATAACTGTAAACATAACTTCCTTTTCAATGTCAAAAGCAAGTTGATCATCATTCCTGACTTCCTCAATTTTGCTTTTGATCTTGCTTTCAAGGTCTACGAGCTTTTGTTCGAGTAACAGAGGAGGATAATAAAATTTTCCTTTAAAATCGGGGTTTTCATTCTCCTTTGGTTTCTCAATAGCAAAGCTTTGGAAATAATCATTAGATAAGGTTTGTTTCCATGTCCAAGCCAAAGCCTTCCTATTCTCCCATTCGTAGCAAAAAGGAAGTTTCATTTTGACAGTAGTTTTTCTATTAACCTCTTCCTCAGCCTCATGTTCTTCTCTATTAAGCCAATTTATTTGATATTTATCAGGATACCTTGATCGAAGATCAAGCCATTCAGATTTATCAAAACTTAGAGACTTGGTTAAAGCATTTTCCAAATAATGGGGATTATCAAAACCCAAGCCCCATTTTGAATGATAATATCTGAAATTCTTTGGTGTGTTTAGAAGAATGGTGTGTTCAGTTTGGCCAAGCTTATACATCTTTTCTTCTAGATTACTAGCCTTCTCAGTCAGCTCATTATTAATATCTTTGTAAGAGTGCAATAATGTTTCAAGCTCAATCTTTCTATCTTCTGAATGTCTTAGCTTTTCTGCCATCTCATCCATTCTATTTCGAAAATAGCTTCGAGTTTCCTCGATTTCAGCTTGGCTCTTTTTCAACCTATCACATAACTTGTTATGTTCAGTGATTAGTTGTTTCTGTGATTCTATTACTTTATATGCATTTTTAAGTTTTTCATCTAAATAATCTTGTTTTAATTGAAGGACTTTTAGTTGATTCGCAAAATGATTAATGGTACAGAGATCTACCTCATCTGTCTAAGGCACCACATCAGCTTCTGAATTCTCACCATCTTTGCTCATCAAGCACATCTTTGTTAAAGCAGCAGTCTCCTCTTCATCCTCATCGCCTGTTTGATCCAGCCAATATTCCTCCTCTACCAACAGTGCTTTCCCGGACTCTTTCTGCTTCGACAGTAACATCTTGTTTTTGTAGTAGTCCGAATCCCGTACCTTAGGTTTCCAGCACTCCTTGGCAAAGTGGCCAGCCTTTCCACATTTATAACACTTATGTTCTTCTTCCTTCTTATCAGCAAACTTCTTAACCTCAACTCTTTTACCTTCCTCCTTCCGGTCATCAAACCGTTTCTTTGACTCAATCTGATCCTTATGCTCGAAGTTTCTAGATCCCGATGAGTAACGTTGGTTGTTTGATCCAGGTTTCTTCACATACTTCTTTTGAAAAGCTTTGGTCAGAAGTATCATAACCTGCCTTAAACTCTCAGATTCATCTAGGTCATCACTATCAATACCATCTTCCTCTATCTCAACATTCTTGCCTTTATCGGCATACTTCCTAGATTTACTAGACAGTAAAGCAATTGGGTCACTTTCAAAGTCATCCTCTTTCTTTTCTGACACTTCCACTTTCTTCTCCTTCTTTTCTTTCTTCTTCTTATTTTCTCTTTTCTCGTCTGCTTCATCTTCATCCTGTTTGAGTGTCTCAAACATCTCTTGCAACTGTAGTGTAGCCAATTTGGAATTCTGCTTCATACGGTGAGCATACTTCTTCCATTCAGGATGTAAAACGCTCAAGAACTTCACATTATTCTCAATTATGGATTTCTCTATGCGATATCTGTTAAGCTCATTCAGGATGGTTGTGAAGCGGTCATACGTACTATCCAAAGTCTCTCCCTCTTTTTGTTTAAAATTCTCGTATTTGTGTATCACGTTTGAAATCCTCATTTAGTTCTCCACATCTGAACCCTGATAAAGTTTGGTCAGTTCATCAAACATGCATTTACCAGTGGCACAAAAACTGTCAACTTTCTGGTAAATATTATTAGTCAATGCTTGCATAATCAGCGACCTTGCTGCTTTATCAGCATTGTGTTTCTTCAGTTCATCACCTGAATAATCCTTGGTATTAACAAGTCTTCTTCCAGTTGGTTCATCTAACCATACCTCACCTTGTATTCCATTTTTCAAAGAGTTCATAATAAAGTCTCCATTTTCCTGTCGCTCGACATAATCCAAAAACCTATCTTTCCAGATTTTAAAGTCTTTTAGAAACAATACAGGTGGTTTGTCTTTAGAACCTATCACTAGCATGTCTCTGGCAGTCATGATGAATACTTGTTACTGATCGTTAAGTAACCTTCTCATCGGATTTGAAAAAATTAGTGCTCACACTGTTTTATCGCAACCCAATATTATCGTAAGCAGCACTGTTGTCGCAAACCAGCACTTTGTGGCAAAAAGCCTTATCACAATGTAACTTTTCTCGCAAAGGGAAACTTTGTCGCAACTCACTTTGTCGCAACAGCACACTTTGTCGCAACAGAGAGATTGCGTTAAAAACCAAAACGGAACCTTATCGCAACAGGTCGTTGCGATAAATTACTGTTCACAAGATGTTAGTTGCGATAAAATGGGGTAATCACAACAAACACTTGCGATATCTTACTGTTCACTTACAAGAGGTGCGATAACGATGAACACAATATGTTGCGATACCTATGAAGATTCGACAGATCCTAAGTCCAATCCTCAAAACAGATCCAATTGAGCTGAAATTTGGTACGCAGGTTCACACAGTGATTCTGGACAACTTTAATACTACAAGTTTTGTCCAAAAGTTTCGATCCAAAACAGTGTGTGATGAACTTTTTCTCGAAATTAATTTAATCTATCTATTTTGGATTGATTTGTGAATAAATGCGGAATATAATCAACCAGGAACAATCACCAAACTAATCCTGATCAATTCTGATCCATTTGAAGAAATCAAATGATCAAAATCAATCAAAAATTTGGGAAAATGAAGAACACTAAAAAATAGCTCAAAATATCAAAAATAAACTCTTATCAGAATGATATACTGTGCTCTGATACCAATTGTGATCCCAGAACAAGTACTCAATCAACCAATAAGCTCAACATGCCATCCATATATTCAATTAAGATCTTCAAGGTACACATATGATGTAGAGAGAATGTGCAAACTGTGTGTACTTGAGTGTGTAGGAGTGAATACATAATAGAAATTACAAGGGCAAAAACCTTAAATAGGTTGTAAGTATGAAGTTTCAATAATGGTCCCTCTACATGGTACAAGGTGCTAAATAGAGCACTAACACAATGTTTACTCTAACCCTAATTACACACACATATCCTATATATACCCACCTATTACACCTTTAAGCCCAAGCCCATAATTCCTTTACCCAAGCCCATATTACAATTATTAACCATTTATAAAACTATCATATAATTAGGACATTTTGTGTCCTATCGTATATTACACATTTTATCGCAGTCGATGCGATAACCCCTTTTTATCGCAAGCTACATGTGCGATAAAACCCTTTTTATCGCATGCCACTAGTGCGATAACCAATTAAGCCTTTTATCGCACGATACACGCGCGATAAACACTGTTCACACTGTTTTATCGCACCCCAGATACGCGATAAAATGACTATTCACCCATTTTTATCGCATGTCACATCTGCGATAAAACTCCTCGATGATTTTTATCGCACACCAAAGGCGCGATAAAATTTCTGTGATTAAAACTGATCTCTTCTACGTGCGAGGAAGATGAACTTTGTCTGGTGCGATAAGTATGAACATAGCCTTGTGCGATAACATTGAACATATAAACTCAGATCGAACAGAAAGCTCAAAAATTTCCAAATCGATCAAAATATGATGGACTGATGATTGTATGATGTTCAGAAACACTATTGATTTAATCCTAAGCAATCAGCACTGATCCAAACACAGTTATACGCACAAAATCATCAAAAAGTTACTGTTCATCGAGAAAATCTTACTGTTTCATCCAAATTGGGCTGTAGAACGTGAATTGTTGCAGAATGATCATATCGATGAAAGATTTCTTCGATTTGGCTCTGATACCACTTGTGAGTCCCATTAAAACAAGCAACAATCCAAGTATTTGATAGATAGGTAACAAGATGAGATATAGAGAGAAATGTGGTGTATTATTCATTTGGAAAGACTACCTAGAGAGAGAATGGATCTCTCTCTAGTTTACACACACTACACCTTAGATGTCTACATTGCAATGATTACTCTAACCCTAATTACACACACATATCCTATATATACCCACCTATTACACCTTTAAGCCCAAGCCAATAATTCCTTTACCCAAGCCCATACTACAGTTATTAACCCTTTATAAAACTATCATATAATTAGGACATTTTGTGTCCTAACAGAAGTTGAAATCGAGGTTTGATGGGTGGACCTGAAAGTTTATTTTGATGGGTGGAAGACTTACGATGATTAAATCTGTGCTGAACATATGCTGAACAGTCTATTGTTGTTTTTTTCTCCTTGTATTGTGCGATTGGTGTCGTGCGAACTCTCGAGAGATTAAAAAGAAAATATCGATCTTGGGTTCGGTTTGAGAGTGTTATTTGATATATTCAGATCGGGGGGTTAGGGGTGGGAGTATTAGGGCCTTAAATTTAGCTCTGTTAAGGAAATGACTTTGGAGGTTTAAAACGTAGGTAGGAGTTCTTTGGTGCAGAATTATTTCGAGCATTTACGGTAGAGATGGTGACCTTAGTAGTATAGAAAGTAGGGGTTTTCATAGGGATGATTGGGGTGGAGTGTTAAAGGCGTTAAGAGATATGGAGAAAGCGGGTATTTCGTTCTCGGACTCGTTTAGCAGAAGGATTGGTGATGGGGCGGATATCGAATTTTGGGCGAATCGATGGTTGGAGGGGGTAGATTAAATAATAGATTTCCCCGGTTATGGGCTCTAGAGAGGGTAAAACAAGTAAAACTACAGGATATAGTCCAAATGGGGTAGAGGGATGGCCAAGGAGTTGGGATAGAGGCCTAAGGACTAGAGCCGGTTGATAGTTCGAGGATCTTTCGAGACTTTTACAACCTATTTCGACGAATTCCAATGCGACAGATATGTGGGTTTGGGATTTCGATTCTAATGGGGTCTTTACTGCGAGAAGTTTGAGGGAGTTGATAAATAGTAAGCTTTTGGTCGTGAACAGTGGGGCTGGAAACACCCGTTGGGTTTCTATAGTGCCAAAAAAGGTCAATGTCTTCATCTGGAGGCTGTATGACGGAGGGGTTCCAGTGAAGGATGTTTTGCATGATAGGGGCTTTGATCTAGACACAAGGCTCTGTCCGAAGTGTAATCATGAGGTTGAATCTCTTAAGAACTGTTTCATTGACTACCCGGTTAGTACTCAGATGTGGACTAAGATCTCGGCTTGGTGCGGTGAATACTTCAAATCAAGAAGGTCGATCGACGAACTGATTTCGGAAGTTAATAGCAGTAGTATCGGATCTGTTTTAGGTTCGGCTAAAGAAATTGTCTTGCGGTCCTCCCTTTTCATCTTTGGAAGAATAGAAACTCTATGGTGTTTGAAAGGGTCGCTAGGATCGATATAAGGAGCTGGTTTTCGAAGTCAATGTCCTTTCTATGGATCTCCAACAGGATTAAGAGCAGGAAAGCCTCGTGGCTGGAGTGTCTGAGTGGCATGTTTTGGCATTGATGAAGGCTTGTTTTTTTCTTTTCGGGGTCTAGGGCTGGTTTTCCCTTTGTTTCGGGTTGCTTTGTTTTTTCCTTGGGGTTGTTTCCTCTGTTTTGAGCAGCTTTGTCTTGTTTGGCGTTCTGCTCCTTGCAGAATTTGCCTTCTTGTTTTGTTTGTTTCCGGTGTACTCCCTTCTTTCTTTCCTTGTTTCAATAAAATGGCCTTTCAAAAAGAAAGTAAAAAGCATCTCATACATTACCACTTGCAATGAATTAAACAATTGGTTGTACGCAACCCGACCATGAACACTATGTGTCGACAAAAGGCTCACAACTGATAGACTTTTGTTCTTATATTCATGTGTATTGCCAAAGTAAATGTGCCACGAGAACAATTACAAACGGGTTTTATGTACTCTCAAACAGAAGCAAATATGTTGGTAGCAGTCTATATATATATATATATATATATATATATATATATATATATATGATGAGATCATGGTAGAAGTTCCACTTGTCTTATGTACTGATTGACATCACAAGAAAAGTTCATCGAAATTTGCCAAGTTACTCAAGATACTAACTACTATACACAAGGGAAAATTTTATAATGATCCTACCAAGCCAAATTCATAAACGACCTGAGTAAACACCTTCACCCTATATCACTATTTAAAAAAGAATTCTTGACGCGGGTGATGATAAGTCACAGTGCAACTTTGATCTCTTACACAGCCAAGTGAATCAGATGCAAAGTGCGGAGGCAAAAATAGGGTTGTGAAGAAGGCGATCATGGCAGACATTCATTCTTTTAAGCTTTTTAGTACAGATCATATTTGCATAAACTTGTCAATGGTGTTGGTACTATTCTTGACCCCCAAAATTCTGGTCATAAAAGTTATCCCTATGTCTAATCCTCATTTGTATCCTAGTGCAGATTCAAGTTGTAGGTAATTCATACCATGCATCTGTGATCTTATGGTTGACAAGTAATATTGTTCTATCATGCAAGTTGGAAGACACAACCACATGGTCATTTAATTCTGTTTCATCAACGTCCCCATCTGCCCTCTATTTTCGCTTTTATCATCAATCATATATTTGAGATGGTTCATTCCCTAACCCATCTAAAAAATTCGTGCGACATGTCGAAGCAATCTCAATTGTATAAGCTCGATATACAGAGTTTCCAGGGCTATTTAGAAAAAAGAGCTACAACTTTCAGCTTCTGAAGGCACAGACCGTGCCAAAAATAGAACAAAAAAAATTGGGATTTCTCATGGGGAGAAAAGAAATTTGCGGAAAGTTAATTGTTGGGAACTGAAGATATGCTAAGTGTGGTTAGTACTGCCAAGACAATTTTACTACTGCCAGTTCTTCATTAATACTGCTTATGTGAAGTTACTACTGCTAGACAAGGTTACTACTGCTAGACGAAGTTACTACTGCTAGACACAGTTACTACTGCAAGTCAAGGTTACTACTGCTAGACAAGGTTACTACTGCTAGAATGTTAGTACTGCTGGAGATGAAATTGGTTAATACTGCTGAAGATTGTTAGTACTGCTCATGAAGAATGAAGGTTAATACTGCTGACTTGATAAGTTTGGTATGCGATACTTTTGGAGACAAAGAAGGAATTGATCAAGATATGTTTAACGAAGATTTAGAAGATCAAGTTACTTTTTGATAGTTATCTTGTAATTATTCTTGTATAAATAGTATTGATAGATAGCTATTAGAATATAGATGATAGACGAGTTAATATACGTGTGAAATAGAATTCGATATTGATTCAAGAGAGAATTAACCTCAAGGTGTAAGAACCCTATTTCTAGAGAAGTAGAAGTCGTCTTGTTGAGCCTGTTCAACAAGATTGAGGTTTGGTTGTTAATATTGTGATTCAAAACAGTGAATACAAAATTGTGAATTTTCTGTTACATTGTTCTTGATTGTGAGAATTAAAGTTCTTTTCCGCAGATTCTTTAATTCTGAATTCTAAGTGTTTATTGTCTTGTTAAGTTTCGATCCTGACAAGTGGTATCAGAGCTAGTGTTTCTTTGAATTCTACAGTCATTATGGAAAATTCTTTTGAATCAAACAGTACTCTTGTATCTAAGGTTCCCATGCTCAGACCCAATGAATTTGACATGTGGAAAATTAGAATCAAGCAGTACATTCTGCTTACTGATTATTCCATCTGGGATATCATTGAGAATGGTCCATGTGCTGAAGGAAGAGTAGGAGCAGATGGCAAAAGACCCCCACCAAAGACAGATGCAGAAAGAAAGGTCAGACAGACAGAGATGAAAGCCTTAAGCACACTGCTTTTGGCTATTCCCAATGAATATCAGCATCAATTCCATCACTGTTCTGATGCTCAAATCTTATGGAATGCCTTGGAGAAGAGATTCACTGGAACAAAGAGCACAAAGAGAAATCAGAAGGCAATTCTCAAGCAACAGTATGAAAACTTTACTTCTACCAAGAATGAGTCTATGACTCAAACTTTTGATAGATTCAATAAGTTGATTGGAGAGTTGGCTACAGTTGGTGTTCATATGGAGCCTGATGATGTGAATAGGAAGTTTCTAAGATCCCTAGGTGAGGAATGGACCATGTACATTGTGTCCTTCAGACAGAATGACCAACTGGAAGATAAGGAACTTGATGATCTGTACAATGATCTTAGAGTCTTTGAATCAGAGGTTGAAGCCAAAAGGAAGCCCTCTGGATATGTTCATAATGCTGCACTTCTTTCAGCATCACCTGATTCTACTGCTAACCATGAATCAGTTAGTACTGCTGGTTCAGTTAGTGCTGCTGGTTCAATCAATCAGGAAAAATCAAAAGATTCAGTACTAGAAGCTTTCTTTTCTAGTCATGTAAATTCCTCTTTGATTAATGATGATTTAGAACAGGTTAATGCTGATGACCTTGAAGAGATGGACATCAAATGGCAGATGGCTATGCTGTCTATGAGGGTGAAGAGATTCATTAAGAGGACAGGGAGAAACAATTTTTCCCAAAGAAGAGAGGATGGTGCTGGATTTGACAAATCCAAAGTTGAATGCTACAAGTGTCACAAGATGGGACACTTTGCCAGGGAATGCAGAGGAGGAACATCTCACAACAGCCATCAACAAACTCAGGCTGGAAGTTCCAATCAAAACAGAAACTCCATTCAAGCTCTTGTTTCTCAACAAGGAATGGGATTTGACTGGAGTGACCAAGCAGAAGAAGCCATCCAAAATCAAGCTCTTATGGCTGAAGTTTCAGATCTTCCCACTGAGGTAAAATCTAATCTCTGTACTCAAGCTTGTATAGACACTGTTAAAAGGTATAGAGATCACAATCAGGGTATGTGTGATGATCTTAAAAGGTTAGAAAGGGATAGAAGAGACTATGTGTTGATTGTTGAGAGGTTTGAAGAACAGATTAGGGCCTTTCAAGCCAATGAACTTCAACATTCATATGATACTAACTACTGGAAGTGGGAAAAAGGTGATCTTGAGTTCCAATTAAAAGAGTATAGGGAAGAGTGTGGGAAATTAACAGAAGAACTTAAGAAAGTTAAAGCTGATGTTGAAAAGTTTTCAAAGGCATCTAAAGCCATGGACACAATAATAAATGCTCAAGTCCATGGTAAGGTGAAAACAGGCCTAGGGTATAATGCCACACCTCCACCCTATAACAACAACTACATCCCTCCTAAGTCAGACCTATTAGAAACCCAGGATAGGAAGGACTTACCTAAAGGAGCCATTGAAGTAGATCCATTAGATAAAGTAGTTGTTGAGGATGAGACTGACAAAGTAGAATCTGATGAGGAATGTGAAAGTCCATGTGTTAAGAACAATGAGATCAAAAGGACTGAAAAGGAAAAAGGAGTTCATTACACACAGACCACAGTTGTGAACTCTAATACTTGTGAACAGTGTTCTTGCAGGAAATCTAAAGAGAACAAGCCCCAAAAACATGATAATCAGAGGGGAAATCAAAGGAACTGGAATAACCAGTGGGCACTAAGGCAAGGAGTTGATCTGAAAAAGATTAACAGACCAAAACCTTGCTTTATTTGTGGCAAATTGAACCATCTTGCCAAATACTGTTACTTTAATCCTATTAACCAAAAGAGAAGTTTACAAAGAAGTTTTCAAAAATCCTCTGGTTATAGGAAGCCTGCAAAGAAAAATGTGGCCAAGAAACAAGATAAACCCAAAAGCCACATAAAGAAAACGACTGAAAAGGAATGTGGTACTATGTGGGTTCCAAAAGGCACTAAAAACAATACTGCTGCTAACAGTGTTAGTACTGCTAACACTGTTAGTACTGCTTCAAAAGTTGGTGCTGCTAGCAGTGTTAATACTGCTAGTAATCATTCCAAAGTTAGTGCTGCTAGCAATGTTAGTGCTTCTAACACTTTTAGTGCTTCTTCTTCAGATAGTACTGCTGCTAGCAGTGTTAACTCTGTTAATACTGCTTCTAGCAGTGTTAACTCTGTTAATACTGCTACATCTGTTAGTACTGCTGATACTGCTGCTAACAATACTGCTGCTCCCAGTATTAGTACTGCTAGCACTGTTAGTACTTCTGAGGTTAATACTGCTTCTAGTGCTGCTACACCAATAATTTTGACAAAGTACTCCAGTACTGCAGTACCTAAATTTGAAAATCTCATCAAAACCCAGTGTAAGTACTTTGATGAGCAAGGGAAACCCAAGACCACTTCGGCTTGGGTTCCCAATAAAACTAACTGATTTATCTTGATGTGCAGAGCAACCAACAGCTCAAGGGGAAGAGCATTTGGCATGTTGATAGTGGTTGCTCCAGGCACATGACAGGTAACATGGCCTGCCTCAAAAATTTCAAAAAGATTGATGGAGGACATGTTGCTTTTGGGGATAATCCTGCTGGTGGAAAGATAAGTGGTAAGGGTGATGTTTCAAAGGGTAAGATGACCTTTGAAGATGTGTACTATGTTGAACAATTGAGATACAACCTGTTAAGTGTATCACAGGTTTGTGACAAGAAGCATAGCATATTGTTTACTGATTCTGAATGTATTATCCTTGCTCCTGGATACAAAGTGGTTGATGAAAACATGATACTTCTGAGAACTCCTAGGAAGGATAATGTTTATTGTTTAGATTTGGAAAGTGTATCATCTGATTCATCCCTAAATTGTTTAGTTTCAAAAGCTTCTTTGGATGAATCATCACTTTGGCACAGAAGGATGTGTCACGTGAACTTTAAAACAATGAATAAACTTGTTAAGAATAACCTTGTAAGGGGTTTGCCATCCAAAGTCTATTCATGTGATGATCATTGTGTTGCTTGTCTCAAAGGCAAACAACACAAAACTTCTCATAAGTCCAAAGAGATAAACTCTATCTCAAATCCTCTTCAACTGTTACATATGGATCTGTTTGGTCCTACTAATGTGATGAGTATTGGCAAGAAATCATACTGCTTAGTTATTGTTGATGATTACTCTAGATTTACTTGGGTATATTTTCTGAGAACTAAAGATGAGACAAGTGGACTGATCAAATCTTTTATTCTCAAAATTGAAAACCAATCAAATCAAAGAGTGAAAGTCATTAGATCAGATAATGGAACTGAGTTTAAAAATTTTGATCTAAACACCTTTTATGAAGAAAAAGGAATTGAGAGACAATACAGTGCTCCTAGGACTCCACAACAAAATGGTGTTGCTGAGAGAAGGAATAGGACACTAATTGAGGCTGCTAGATCTCTGTTAGCTGATTCAAAGTTACCAATTACTTTTTGGGCAGAAGCAGTTAATACTGCCTGCTATGTTCAAAACAGAGTTTTAGTTGTAAAGCCTAAAAACAAGACACCTTATGAACTTTTCCATAAAAAGAAACCATATATTGGATTTTTCAAACCATTTGGATGTCCTTGTACTATTCTCAATACCAAATCTCACTTAGGTAAGTTTGATAGCAAAGCAGATGATGGTTTTCTTGTTGGGTATTCATCTCAGAGTAAGGCTTACAGAGTTTTTAATACCTCTTCTAGAATAATTGAAGAAAGTGACAATGTCAAATGCAATGAGAACACACCAAATCCTATTGGTTCAGGTCCTAATTGGCTATTTGACATTGATCAAATCACTAATTCTTTGGGTTTCAGTAGTGATGTATATGCAGGACAAAGGGATACACCATCATCAGAACACAGAATTCAATCTGTGATATTTCCCCTCCCTTCCATTGATCCTGTTGAATTCTGTGAACTACAAGAAGAGGCTGAATCCATTCAGAATGAAGAAGAGAGAAGAGTAGAGGAAGAACAGCCTTCAAGCTCAAATTCCAGAGAGTCTGAAGTGACTGAAGAAGCAGCAGTAGATCCAGACTTAAATGAGTCAAATCTGGATGTGAACATACAAGAGGAACCTGGTCATCCCACAAGAACTCAGAAAAACCATCCTCCTGAGTTGGTAATTGGAGACATAGCTTCTCCCATGATGACCAGAAAGCAAAGCAGACTTCAAGAAATTCAAGATCAACAGAATACAGTTAATACTGTTCTATCTTGCTTTTTATCCCAGATTGAACCCAAAAAGGCTTATGATGCTATGAAAGATCCAAGCTGGATAGAGGCAATGCAAGAGGAGCTGCTACAGTTCAAATTACAGGATGTTTGGGACTTGGTAGACCTTCCAAAAGGTCATAGAGCAATTGGCACCAAGTGGATTTTCAGGAACAGGAAGGATGACAGAGGGATTGTGATCAGAAACAAAGCAAGACTGGTTGCACAAGGGTACACTCAGGAAGAAGGAATAGATTATGAGGAAGTCTTTGCTCCTGTGGCAAGGATTGAGGCAATCAGGCTATTTCTAGCCTATGCCTCATACATGAAGTTCAAAGTGTACCAAATGGATGTCAAAAGTGCTTTTCTGTATGGATGTATTGAGGAAGAAGTATATGTCTGTCAACCCCCTGGATTTGAGAATCCATTGCACCTTGACAGAGTATACAAGCTGAAGAAGGCTCTTTATGGTTTGCATCAAGCCCCAAGAGCATGGTATGACACTCTGTCTACCTATCTCTTGAAAAATGACTTTGAAAGAGGAGTAATTGACAAGACCCTGTTTATCAAGAGGAGAAAGAGAGGTACATTACTTGTTCAGATCTATGTGGATGACATCATCTTTGGATCCACCAATGATCAAATGTGTAAAGAGTTTGAAGAATTGATGCACAAAAGCTTCAAGATGAGTTCCATGGGAGAACTTACATTCTTTCTTGGGCTTCAGGTAAAACAGAGGAAAGATGGGATTTTTATTAGCCAATCCAAGTATGTGAAAGACATCCTGGACAAGTTTGGTTTAACAGACTCAAAGCCAGCAAGCACACCAATGGAAACACATAAACATATCACTGCAGATCTTGAGGGGGAGGATGTGGATGTCCATCATTACAGATCAATGATTGGTTCACTCATGTATCTCACAGCCTCTAGACCTGACAGTATGTTTCCAGTATGTGTATGTGCCAGATTTCAGGTTTCTCCTAAGCAATCACACCTTCATGCAGTCAAGAGAATATTCAGATACTTAAAAGGGCAACCTAGATTAGGTCTCTGGTATCCTTATGAATCCTCTTTTGACTTGCTTTCATATTCAGATAGTGATTTGGGTGGAGCCAACATGGATAGGAAGTCTACTTCAGGTGGATGTCAGTTTTTGGGTACAAGACTTGTATCTTGGCAGTGTAAGAAACAAACCACAGTGTCCTTATCTACCACAGAGGCTGAGTACATAGCTGCTGCAAGCTGCTGCTCTCAGGTTCTATGGATTCAGAATCAGATGTTGGACTATGGGGTAACATTTCTTCACACTCCAATCTTCATTGATAACAACAGTGCTATTAGCATTGTTAATAATCCAGTCAAACACTCAAAAACAAAGCATATAGAGATAAGGTATCACTTTATAAGAGATTGCAATGAAAAGAAATTAATTCAGGTTGCTAAAGTTCATACAAATGACCAGTTTGCTGATCTATTCACAAAAGCTTTTGATGTGGGTAGATTCACCTTTTTGGTAACAAGTGTGGGCATGATCAACCTAGAATAAATTCATGACTTTCTGTTTTTATACCTGTATTTCTTCATATATTTGGTGCTACTAACTCTCTTTCTCAGGATCCTCTGTTTCCCTCAGATTACCAAGTGCAGAAAAATGTAAGTGTAGTTACTACTGCCTGTGCAGAGTTACTACTGCCAGTGCAGAGTTACTACTGCCAGTGCAGAGTTACTACTGCCAGTGCAGAGTTACTACTGCCAGTGCAGAGTTACTACTGCTAGTGCAGAGTTACTACTGCCTGTGCAGAGTTACTACTGCCTGTGCAGAGTTACTACTGCCAGTGCAGAGTTACTACTGCTAGTGCAGAATTAATACTGCTTTGCAGTTAATACTGCTTGTGTAGTTAATACTGCTCAGTCGTTAATACTGCTTTGCAGTTAATACTGCTCAGTAGTTAATACTGCTAGTGCACAGTTAATACTGCTTAAGTAGTTAATACTGCTCAGTCGTTAATACTGCTTGTGTAGTTAATACTGCCTCGCAGTTAATACTGCTTATGTCGTTAATACTGCTTTTGAAAATCTAGGGCAAATACTGCTATAAATACCCCTGTTTGCCCGCCAAAGTTCATAACGACTCTTCGCTTTAACGTCTTCTTCTCTCTCTCGCTCTAACCCCTTCTCCCCAGAATCTTTGTGTTTTTCTTTCAAGAATCCTCAGGAATCATGGAGTTTGTTGATGAGCACAATGAAATAGCCATGCTTCAGAAGCCGAAACAAGCTGCGGGATTCCACGATATCGTCGATTTTCTTAAATCCTCGCACATCTCCTATGCCCTAACGGTGAGCCCAACCATCTATATCGAACATCAGACGCAATTTTGGGAGAATGCCACTGTTAGTTTCGAAGAAGGGCAGAAAACCATTCGAACAAGGGTTTGTGATAAACCCTTGAAAGTCACAGAGGAGGTTATTCGCATCTCTCTTCACTTGGATGATGCCTCAGGTATAACCTCTCTATCTTCTGATGACCTATATTCGACTTTACAAAGAATGGGGTATGAAGGTCCCATTGGTGTTTTTAAATTCTACAAGTCAAAAATTTTCAACCAATGGAGATTTCTTGTTCATACCCTGATGCACTGTATTTCCAAGAAAACTACTGGATGGAGTGAGTTCAGCAGTCCCATTGCATATGCCTTGGTCTGCTTATCCACTGCCAGAAAGTACAATTTTTCAGCTATGATCTTTAATGATCTTGTATCAAACCTGGAATCCAAAAAGCGATTTTATATGTATCCAAGGTTTGTTCAAGAAGTGATAACTAAGGAATTGACGGAATTACCTCAGTTTGATGAGGTATATGTACCAAAATCCCCTAAAGGGAAGGTTTTTTCAAATATGAAAAGACTTCCTAGGGACTCGGAAGGAGTTGACACACCATTGTTCTCTACAATGATGGTTGTGTCCCACACAATTGAAGGTATGGCATCAGGGTCAAGGCCCTCATTAGACACACCCACTGATGACCAATCCCAACCTTCCATCTCAAAAGACATCCCTCGGTCCATTCTTGAACGACCCACTCCCACAATAACCAAAAGGTTTGAAAGAAGAAAGGTACACAAGGTTCCTTCCCTTGATGTATCTCCTAAGAGCCCGAAGCCTTTAAGCCCTCTGTTGGAGCAGTCTCCAATGAAGAATATCGATAGGGTAACCACAGGGGTGTCTCCCAACCCCAAGAAGGTGCTCACTAAGGAGAAGGTTGAGCATGTGAGTCGCAAGGCTGCCACTACTTCTGCTAACAAAGAGAAGGCCAGTGGTAAAATAGCTAAGACCTTCCTCACGGCAACTCAGGGTGAGAAATCATCCAGAGGTCCCAGGTGCCAAGAACCCATGGGGGCAGGTAGTGCTTTTGCTAGGCAAAAGACACCTGCTAAAACTTCCAATGATCCTGTAATGGAGGTAAAAACTTCTAAACCGGGTGAGGATAGATACACTTATGAGGAATTGATGGATACTATTGCCAATATAAACCTTGATGTCCTAAATCAGCAGCAGGAAATTGAGGAACTCAAAAAGGTGGTCCTCCATCAAAACTCTAAGATAGAGAAGAACAAAAAGTTAATCACCAAGATGCTTCACAGCAGAAAGCGAGCTCAGTTTGTTCTAAGAAGGAGAGGATCAACCTCTGATGCTTCCAAAAAGGGGGAGACAGAATCTGACCTCAACATGGAGGATGCAAAGATCGAGGGGGAGTATGAGCAAGTGAATGAATTTGCTGAGGAAAGTACAAAGGAAGCTGAAAATGTTCAAGCAACAGAAACCATAGCAGCAGAAACGACAGCAGCAGAAACTACAACAGCAGCAGAAACCACAGCAGCAGAAACCACAGCAGCAGAAACTGTTAATGCTGCTGAGTTTGAACAAGCAGCAGAAACAGTTAATGCTGCTGAAGGCCAAAAAGAAGAAACAGCAGAAACCTTTGCAGAGGCAGTAGAAACAGAAAAAGCAGCACAAACTGAGAAGGAAGCAGTAACTACATCTCAAGCTGAAATTGATGAAGAAGTATACTGGATTGTGAAGAACAGTGTTGAAGCAGCAGCATTACATGTTCTAAGAGAAGCAGTAACAGCCATAGCAGCAGAAATGGTTATTGCTGCTGAAAAACTTAAAACAGCTGAACCAACTACTGAAGCTGTTAAAACTTTTAACAGAACCAAGATGATGGCAAAGAAAAGACCAAGAACCAAGCCCATAACTTCAAAGAAGAAAAATGAAAAGAAGCCAAGGGTGGAACCAACTGCAGAAGAGGCCCAGGAGGAAACAGTGAAAGAAAAATCTGATCCAAAAGTTGCTGAAGAAGAAGTGGCAACTCCATCAGGGCAATCAAGCAATGTACAATCACAAACTGATGCCCAATGTGATTTGTATATTACTGTTGTTGACTCTAACCCAATTCAGGCTGAACCAATATCGTCTAAGGCTCCTGAAATCATCTTTTGGGACACTTTGAAAGATGGTAGAAAGGAGTTCATTAGGATAAAAAGAGCAGATGGAAAATTTGAAGTCTTTTCAACTTGGGGAAAAATTGTCAGAACTTGCTCAAGATCAGACTTAGAAGAGATGTTCAAAGTTGGGATGAGGCTATATGAAAACATGCTGACTGAGCAAGGGATGTCAATCTCTAAAATGGTACTTGAATTCTTGTGCCAAATGTTCAAACCTGAAGCAGTTCAGTATAGGATAAACACACAGTTTCAAACCATTACCAACTGGATGCTCTATGAAAACTGTGGAGTATATGTCATCTCCCTTGACTCTGCGACTCATGAATACTATCTGGTGGATGAAATATACAAACACAGCATGAAGAGGCTGAAAGGAATGCTACATGCTAAGTTGACCTGCAACAAGGATTCAGCAATGGGTAGATTCTTGGTAAAAAGGATTCTCAATCAAAGTCTGGGATTGAATCCTAATCTAGGCATGTATGATTAGGTTTTGGAAGCATCATCTGAAGAACTTGACTTCTTTTCCTAAAAGTCAAGTTAGGGGGAGATTGTTGGGAACTGAAGATATGCTAAGTGTGGTTAGTACTGCCAAGACAATTTTACTACTGCCAGTTCTTCATTAATACTGCTTATGTGAAGTTACTACTGCTAGACAAGGTTACTACTGCTAGACGAAGTTACTACTGCTAGACACAGTTACTACTGCAAGTCAAGGTTACTACTGCTAGACAAGGTTACTACTGCTAGAATGTTAATACTGCTGGAGATGAAATTGGTTAATACTGCTGAAGATTGTTAGTACTGCTCATGAAGAATGAAGGTTAATACTGCTGACTTGATAAGTTTGGTATGCGATACTTTTGGAGACAAAGAAGGAATTGATCAAGATATGTTTAACGAAGATTTAGAAGATCAAGTTACTTTTTGATAGTTATCTTGTAATTATTCTTGTATAAATAGTATTGATAGATAGCTATTAGAATATAGATGATAGACGAGTTAATATACGTGTGAAATAGAATTCGATATTGATTCAAGAGAGAATTAACCTCAAGGTGTAAGAACCCTATTTCTAGAGAAGTAGAAGTTGTCTTGTTGAGCCTGTTCAACAAGATTGAGGTTTGGTTGTTAATATTGTGATTCAAAACAGTGAATACAAAATTGTGAATTTTCTGTTACATTGTTCTTGATTGTGAGAATTAAAGTTCTTTTCCACAGATTCTTTAATTCTGAATTCTAAGTGTTTATTGTCTTGTTAAGATTCGATCCTGACATTAATAGACAGTGAAAACAACTCTTAGCTCATAACACAATCGGAAAAAATTCATAAACGACCTGAGTAAACACCTTCACCTTATATCACTATTTAAAAAAGAATTCTTGACGAGGGTGATGATAAGTCACAGTGCAACTTTGATCTCTTACACAGCCAAGTGAATCAGATGCAAAGTGCGGAGGCAAAAATAGGGTTGTGAAGAAGGCGATCATGGCAGACATTCATTCTTTTAAGCTTTTTAGTACAGATCATATTTGCATAAACTTGTCAATGGTGGTACTATTCTTGACCCCCAAAATTCTGGTCATAAAAGTTATCCCTATGTCTAATCCTCATTTGTATCCTAGTGCAGATTCAAGTTGTAGGTAATTCATACCATGCATCTGTGATCTTATGGTTGACAAGTAATATTGTTCTATCATGCAAGTTGGAAGACACAACCACATGGTCATTTAATTCTGTTTCATCAACGTCTCCATCTGCCCTCTATTTTCGCTTTTATCATCAATCATATATTTGAGATGGTCCATTCCCTAACCCATCTAAAAAATTCGTGCGACATGTCGAAGCAATCTCAATTGTATAAGTACAGAGTTTCCAGGGCTATTTAGAAAAAAGAGCTACAACTTTCAGCTTCTGAAGGCACAGACCGTGCCAAAAATAGACAGTGAAAACAACTCTTAGCTCATAACACAATCGGAAAAAATAATTCGTAAATCAAATTTCATAAAACTCGGACAATTGTCTCGGCTCGTTTTACAAACTCTAAAAGGTCCTAGAGATTAGTTCTTTACAAAACCATGGTAAAAAATTAAAACTACCATGTACAAATCATAATGCCCCCAAACGAGAAGCAAGATCAGTGAATATGTCTTTGCTGCATGGAATGGTGAGGCCACCCATTGGATGGTTGAACCCAAACTCTTCCTCAGCCTGACATAATAATTCTTGAAATGCAGGTTGGCTTAATAACGATACTGGAACCACAAATCTCTTCTTCTCGTGCTCCCCAACATATACGGCAAAATAACCTTTTGGGATGGCCATGTATGTATTGCTGCTTCCATTTGACAACGATCGTCGGAGAATTTGTTTTGCTTGAATGATCCGAGGCATAAGAATGGCCATCTTTCCAAGGATGGTAGAGTATGAAGGCTGATGAAATAAGAAAAAGCTAAAACTGATTCTTGGAGAAATATGTTGTAAGAGAGAGTTGTGATTCTGATTATTCATATGGAATGGTTTATATAACCAACTGATACAAGTAGAGGTAGATGAGAGATGGCGACATGTGGTGTAGAGAAAAAGCAATATCACATGGTCCTGTCTTACAACCTAAAAGAAGGATAAAGTAAAATGAATCCTCTTCAGATTTAAAAAATCTAGTTACAGCTTCAACACAACACCACGGTCCCTCCTGCACGAGGCTAATACATCAATTCGTTGAATGATATATATCTACCAATAAGTAGTTAGCCCATATGTCTGTCACTCTACATATAAAACCTTTAATTTGGCCAAAAACTTCAAGACAAAACCATGTGATTATGCATACATTCCATTTAATTGATATATCTATATACATGATACATCACTGGGCCGCATATGTTATAATAGGACTACCCCATACATTTTAATGAATTTTATGTTTGTTAGGACGCCTAGCCATTAGACACATTACATTTGAAGTACATGGGACCATGGTTTTTGTATCATTCTTGACCTCTTACTTTTTTCTGAATTCTGGCCATACAAGTTATCCTTTATGTCTAGTCTTTCCTGTATCCTAGTGCAGATTTAACTCGTAGTTAATATCGATCATATTGAGTAAAACGTATATACTATTTAACTCGTAGTTAAAATCTGATTGAGTTTATATAAACAAAAGAGTAGTAAAAAATAAATATGTTTACGTTATAGATGATATCGTACACCAATTAGATGGAAAAACATAATGGGCCATGGTTGTAACTAGATTTATTTTATTAGAAGAAAAAAAATATTTATCGTTCTTACAAGTTGGATGACAACTCCATGTGATTTTGCTTTTCTCTACATTAGTACATTACACGTCCCTTTTCTCTCCTTAAATAATTTGATTATATAAACCATCCCATATGCAAAAGAATTGCCATATACACTGTAGACTTAAAGTCAATTCACGTGGGCATGCATGCAGTTAAGAGTTATCGCAAGATAAAATCAATCCTAATTCAGTTTTCATTTTAAATGTGGGTGTGAACTTCATTTGTAAAAGACACGTCTAATGAAGGGTGGTTAGAGTCAACTGCAAAAACCACTAGAATATAAGGATTGAACATTCTGTCTATAATCATAAATGAATAGTTAGTTGAGTTTATTATTTAGAAAACATTTTTACTCCCTCTGTCAAAAAATAGACGTCTATAGTTTTAGAGATACATAATTAAGACATTTTTAACTAAATGACAAGTTAGACAACTTTGCCTTTGATGAAGTCATCCATCTTATCAGTTAGTGCTATGAGCCAAGACATATATAAATGACAAACTGATATCACCATCTATTAATTTTGTGCAATCTTTTCTCCCAATGATGAATGCCCTTGCAATGAATTAACCAATTGGCTATATGAGCTCAGACCATGAATTAAACACTGTGTCGACAAAAGACTCTCAACTGATATATTTTTGTTCTTATTTTCATGTCTAACGTCTTGCACGGGTCATGCAAGCTAAACAAGTTTTCCGACGATCTTTGTCAAATGACAACTGTGGATCTAGTACCAAAAGGGTATTTCGTTGTTTACGTAGGAGAGGAGCAAGAAAAGAAGAGATTTGTGATCCCTGTATCTTTTTTAAGCCAACAATCATTTCAAGACTTACTATGTTAAGCAGAGGAAGAGTTTAATACCAAAAATAGCCGAGAAGGAGCCTATGCCCTCTATGGCTCCAACGTGGCTCCGCCATCGACTATCACAACGACAATGCAATTTAATTATGGTATGTGTAAAACAAATTCTCTGAAGATCTCTGTCAAATGGAACTTAACCCATATCTCAATAACTACGATATACCAAAAGGGTATTTTTCTAGTTTATGTTGGAGAACAAGAAACGATATGGTTTAATTATTGTTCTTGTACTAAGTCAACCTCTGTTAGTGCTTAATTATGATTGTTCCAAGTAGAGGGACCTAATATGTCAATGTTCCATTCTTGTAATAGGTATATATAGTTTTCTATTTTTCTCTTATGGAATTAGGTCATTCATTCCACACATAGTAGCCACACACACTAGTATTTGCATTGCATTCACCTTGTGAGCTACTTTGATCTTATTGAATATAGAGATAGCTTCCTTTGTTGTTAATATGGATTGATTACTTGTTCCGGGATCACAATTGGTATCAGAGCATGTATATCACATTGATCAGATTAGGATTGTTAGAGTTTTTGGCAAAGTTGAGTGTTCTTCATTTTCTCACCTTTTTGGATTGATTTTAGCCATTAGAGTTCTTCTAATGGATTAGAATCGATCAAGGGTTGTTAGTAGACAATATCTGAGTGTTTTTATTCTGCAAAATCACTAGGTTTGTAGCTCAGATTGTGCATTTACTCATTTTTGGACTTTTGTATTTCTACACTCTGTTTTGCATCGAAAAACCACTTTCTGTTGGTTTTTTGACAACGAAACATTAAAGTTGCCCAGAATAGTGTCACGAACCTGCGTACCAAATTTCAGTCAAATCTGATTAGTTTTGAAGATTCGACTCAAGAACACCTTGAATCTTCATAACTATCGCAACCCTCTAAGATTCATACTTATCGCAAGTGAACAGTACCATATCGCAATAGTCACTTGCGACAAGAGTTTTATCGCAATCTTCTCCGTGTGAGCAGTAACGTATCGCAACCTCCTGTTGAGATAAGATTAAATTTTACCTTTGCGACAAGATTTCTTATTGCGACAAGATTTGTTATTGCGACAAGATTTGTTATTGCGACAAGTTATTGTGACAAGGTTTCTTATTGCGACAAGACTTTGGTTGCGATAACAGTGTGTTGCGATATCCGTTTGTTGCGACTTCACTTGGCTGCGACAAGGTTTGGGCTGCGACAAGACAGAGTGGTTGAGACAAAAGTTTATGTAATCATTATTTCCTAATCAGATCAGAAGGATATTAAAAGATCAACAACAAGTAATCTAAACATGACTGCAAGAGATATTTTGACCATAGGTTCAAACGATAAACCGCCAATTCTATTCCCTAAAGACTTTAAAATATGGAAAGACATATTTCATGACTATGTGGAACGACAAGAACACGGTGCTCTAGTTCGTGATTCCTTAATGAACGGGATACAACCCGATGTTTTTCGAACAGAGCCAAATGGAAATGTTATAAAACTTAATCCCAAAGATTACACTGGTAATGAACTGATAAGACACAAAGCAGATAAAGCGGCTAGGTCAATGGTTATGCAAGCCTTAACCAATAACATATATCAGAAGGTTGACAGTTTGAGTGAAACCGGGAAAGGAATGTTTGATGAGCTGATCAAGTTGTATCAAAGTTCAGAAGTGGAAACTCAAATGAGAGTTTCAAACGTCATCAACAAATATGAGAATTTCAGGCAGAAGGATGGTGAGACTCTAGACGATGCATATGATCGTTTCACAACCATCTTAAATGAACTCAGCAGATACAAGATCACGAAAAACATCATCGAGACTAATGTGAAATTCTTGAGCGTGCTTCAGCCCGAATGGAAGAAGTATGCTTATAGAATGAAACAAAATTCTAAGCTGGATTCTCTTCCGCTACAGCATATGTTTGAAACATTAAAGCTAGACGAGGATGATGTTGATCTGAAAAAGAAGAAGTTGATGAAAAAGGGTAAGAAGGAGAAGAAGACAGAGGTGTCTGAGAAGAAAGAAGAGGAGGATGAGTTTGAGAGTGAACCGATAGCTTTGATGTCAAGAAAGTATACTGAAAAAGGTATGAGTATTCAGAAAGAGGATTATGGGATAGATCATGATGATTTGGATGAGGCGGAAAGCTTAAGGCAGGCAATGATACTTCTAACCAAGGCCTTTCATCACAAATTTATAAAAACTCCTAGATCAAACAATCAACGTTACTCATCTGGTTCTAAAAACTTTGAGCACAAGAATCGGATTGAGTCAAAGAAACAGTTTGAAGATCACAAGGAAGATGGTAAAAGGTTGGAGGTGAAGGAGTTTGGTGAAAGAAAGGATGAAGAGCAAAAGTGCTACAGTTATGGGAAGTCCGGCCATTTCTCCAAAGAGTGCTGGAAACCGAAAGTAAGGAATTCCGACTACTACAAGAAGAAGGCGCTGTTGGCAGAGCAAAAGGAGTCTGGAATAGCACTGCTGGTGGAAGAAGAGTATTGGTTGGACCAAACTGATGATGAAGGAGAAGAGGAGACGGCTGCTTTGGAAAAGATGTGCTTGATGAGCAAAGAAGGTGAGGATTCAGAGGCTGATGCGGCGCCTGAGACAAATGAGGTAGATTCCTGCACCATTAATCACTTTGCTAATCAGTTTAAAGTCTTCCAATTAAAACTAGATGACTTAAATGAGAAACTCAAAATTGCGCATAAGACAATAGAATCTCAAAGAAAGGTAATTATTGACCATAACAAGTTAAATGATGAGATGAAGAAGGAACGAGTTGAGATCGAAAAATCTCGAACTTATTTCTGGAACAGAATGGATGAAATGGAAGAAAAAGTAAGAGTTTCTGAAAATAGGAAGGATGAACTTGAAAAATTGTTGCAATCTTATAAAGATATTAACAACGAATTGACTGAAAAGGCAAGTGATCTAGAAGCAAAGCTATACAAACTCGGTCAATCTAAACAAACCATTTTCCTAAACACACCAAAGAATTTCAGATATTACAATTCAAAATAGGGATTGGGATACGACAATCCTCATTACTTGGAAAATGCTTTGAAAAAGGCACCATGTCTTTACAAGTTTGAATAGCTTCCCCTTCCGTCCTTGAAACCTAAATACAGAATCAACTGGCTTAATGAGGAAGAACATGGGGTCGAGGAAGAGATTAAGAGAAAGACGACTGTGACAATGCAACTTCCTTTTATCTACGAAAATGAAAATAGGAAGGCACTGATTGGGAATTGTTAGGTCTATGATCTTCATACAATTCAAGATATGGTAACAAGAAGATGTAGAAGATGACTACAACATTATTAGAAAATGAAATCTAATCTAGAGAGAACACAAGATGATTAGAAGGCTACATTTTGTATTGTGAATTCACTACTTACAAGATTACAAGTAATGACCTATTTATAGTCATCTTCACTTGTTACAACACTTAAGCATAAGCCCATATACAAAGACATTGCTTTACAAAACTTTCTAATATAAAGGACAACTACAGTGTCCTAACAGGAATTGGAAACAAACCTTGTCTAATGACTATTTTCAAAGCTACGTTGTTGAGAAACCAAAGGATACTGTTTCGAAACCCGTTTTTGAAGGAAAAACATATTATCCTCCTTTGGTACTCGAACAGAAGCTTGTCGATCTTGAGTTGAATATTAAAAGCAAAATTGAGGAAATCAGAAATGATGATCAACTTGCTTTTGATATTGAAAAGGAAGTCATGTTAACTGTTTTGATAAATAGCAAGAGAGATAAGTCTGAAAGTGTTGTTTCTGAATTGTCAACAAAAAGGTTTGAAGAAAAGAAATCTCTTGAACTTAGATGCTTGAATCTTTCAAAACAAGTCTCTGATTTTCAGATAATGTTATTTCTTGAAAAGGAACAAATAGAGAAAGAAAGGGAGAAATTTAAGTTCGAAAGAAAATCACTTGAATCTGAAAGTGTTATATTTTCAAAGAAAATATCTGATTTAGAAAACATTTTGATCAAGGAGAGAAAAGATTTTGAGACTAATAGAGAGTACTTTCAGAATGAAATCTCAAGACTTATGGAAAAATTGTCAACTCTATCCACTGAAGCTATGACAGAGTTAGTGAACAAACCTTCCTCTGATTCAGATGCTTCTTCATGCAAAGCCTTCATGGGCAATACTCTTTTCAGAAGCATGACTGTGGATGACTTTGATGATTTTGAACCCTTTGATCTAGAGAAACAACCTGTTAATGAAAACTCTTATGATATCTTCCACACCTCTTCTTCCTATGACAATAAGGTTGATTGTGTTATTGACATTCCTTGTGATGGGAAGGGTAAGAATGCAAAAGATAATGTTGTCCAAATCAACTTTAATTCTAAACTTTCAGATCACTCTGATTTTTTGATCAAGTAAGAGGAACCCAAGAAGAATTTCTTCAAAGGGGAATCTTCTAAAAACGTTGAGAAAAAGAATAAGAAAAATAAGCGTAAATCTAAATCTTCTCAAGCTCAAAATTTCTACGCTTACGATTCTTATTTTGATGGCATTTCAGATCTTTATATAAGAAACAACTCGCGGTTAGAGTGGAGAATAAAGGAGTCCACACATGATGTGGCCCAGAGAAAATCATCTAATGTCGCTTTTCATTCCAAGAAAAACACTTTTGTTTCTACTGTTAGTAATCGTGTTGCTTACAACAAACAAAAACTTGTTATTCCTTACAAGATTTCTTCAATGCAGCAATTGATTAATTTAGCACATGATCAAATTTGTTGTTCTTCATGTAGTGTAGATGATTTTATCTGCAAGTCTGATTATTCTTCATGGTTTGGTTATAATTTCTATGGTTCCAATCGTTTTTACACAAATAGATATTATAACCACAACACTTCAAAGAAACATGCCAACCCAAAACTTGCTAATTCTCCTAACACAAAAGGACCCAATTGGCAATGGGTACCTAAAACTGTTTGGATTCCATTTTGCAGCTCCGTCATGTGTAGTATTTGGATTCCGGTTGCTCAAAACACATGACAGGTAGAAAGGAGCTGTTGCGCAACTTTGTGGAAAAAGATAGAGGGAGAGTTAAATTTGCGAATGATCAGTACTCTCTAATCTTGGGTTATGGAGATATAGTAACAGACAACGTCAGGATCACAAAAGTTAATTATGTTGATGGCTTAGGACATAACCTGTTTAGCATAGGTCAATTTTGTGACAAAGATCTAGAAGTCCATTTCAAGAAGACCCGGTGTGCAGTTCTAACCGATGAAGGAAATGAACTTCTAGTTGGTTCAAGGAAGTCAAATCTTTACACAATTGACCTATCAAAGCTTAAGCCAAAGAATGACGTGTGTCTGATGTCTAAGGCATCATTTGAGAAGAGTTGGTTATGGCATAGACGACTATCTAACCTCAATTTTCGTTACATTCAAAAGATGAAGTTGGGTGATTTAGTTATAGGTCTACCGGTTCTGCAGTTTGAGAAAGAAAAAATTTGTACTGTTTGTGAGAAGGGGAAGATAAAGCGAGCTCCTCACCCCGCCAAAACCCGAGCCTAGCACAAAGAAAGCATTGGAACACCCCGAGTTAGGCTGCCATTCGTTGGTGCCTCGCGAGGACGGGGTGGAAGACCTGTCACTGCTAACACCATGCCAGCGGTGAACACAAGCTGTATAGTTTCTACAACTACTACGTTAACCGAGAATTTATGTGGCTCGGGTGTTAGATCAATCTTCCCTTCTTTGACTGTTAATCAGGTGGCTCAGAATCTTGGTCCTTATCCGCACTACATCACTTTGGAGGTTTTGTGAGCTTTACTTGCATCAATTGACACCACCTACAAGAAACACACCGACGAGTTGAGGAAGGTTGTTGGTGGCCTATCTGCTGAAGTTAAAAGAGCAATAAAAGGAAAAGGCGTTGCTGAATCGTCATCAACTCATCCGACTTAACCATCCCGCGCTGAATCCGATCCACAAACACCACCACCAGTTCCATTACACCAAATCCCAACCGACCAACTCAAATCAGAGCTGTTAGCCCGATTTCTAGCCCAAGGCGATTCTAACACGGCTGAAGAGATAGACCTTGTTGGATTACTACGCCAACAATCCCAACCTCAAAACCAATCTCAAACCTCAACATCCACAAGCGCATAATTTCAAACCTTAAACGACTCAATCAAAGATATGACCAATGCTGTAATTGCTGGCTACCAATCTTTATCCTCGCGGATCACCTTCGTCGAACGGGCGTGTGGTGTCCAAGCTCAAGCCTCAGACTAAAGAAGACATGATGATCAGGATGATCCTGATCAGCATGAGGGGGAGAAGAGAGCACGAGTTAGAGAAACAAGTGGCACAAGTACAGGAAATAAGGGGGGTTCAGTCACTGAACGGGTAACAACTGAAGGTGGAACGGCGACTGATGTGGTACAGGTAGAAAATATTGAAATGTAAGTTATAGCTGATGTCATAACCGGGGTTTAAAAGCCTTCGGTTGTTGACAATAGAATGTAGAACGAGCGGATGGACGACAATATGATTGTTGATATCATCTAAATTGATTCAGAGGAAGAGCCAGAGCAGGTGAGTCATAAGATCAAAGAAGAAATGGTTGAAGCTCTGGACGATGATTTTGACAATACTGGGGATCAGGATATGGGATTTGAATCCGAAGATGATGCTCCTCCACCGCCAGAAATAGCAGATACGAGTACAGGTACTTCAGCTCCACAAGCACCGGTTATTCCTGATGGTAAGATCAGAGATCCTACACTTGAGGCCGAACTTAGGTTGTATCAAAAAGTAATTGATGCTGAACCGAGGTATGTAGCTACGGGAGAAAGAGTGGCAATCCTGACTCTGTATCTAGAGATCCTAAGGAAAGAACTGTATGTACGGGATGTTCAGAGAATCCACTTGGAGAAAGTCTACGGGGTAGAGGACTGGCCATCACTTGAGAAGATCGAGTTTCTCTTCAGACATTTCTCTATGTTTAGCTTTCATTTCTTTTAAGCCATTTGAAATAACTGTAAACATAACTTCCTTTTCAATGTCAAAAGCAAGTTGATCATCATTCCTGACTTCCTTAATTTTGCTTTTGATCTTGCTTTCAAGGTCTACGAGCTTTTGTTCGAGTAACAATGGAGGATAATAAAATTTTCCTTTAAAAACGGGTTTTTCATTCTCCTTTGGTTTCTCAATAGCAAAGCTTTGGAAATAATCATTAGATAAGGTTTGTTTCCATGTCCAAGCCAAAGCCTTCCTATTCTCCCATTCGTAGCAAAAAGGAAGTTGCATTTTGACAAAAGTTTTTCTATTAATCTCTTCCTCAGCCTCATGTTCTTCTTTATTAAGCCAATTTATTTGATATTTATCAGGATACCTTGATCGAAGATCAAGTCATTCAAATAAATACAAACTTAGAGACTTGGTTAAAGCATTTTTCAAATAATGGGGATTATCAAAACCCAAGCCCCATTTTGAATGATAATATCTGAAATTCTTTGGTGTGTTTAGAAGAATGGTTTGTTCAGTTTGGCCAAGCTTATACATCTTTTCTTCTAGATTACTAGCCTTCTCAGTCATCTCATTATTAATATCTTTGTAAGAGTGCAATAATGTTTCAAGCTCAATCTTCCTATCTTCTAAATGTCTTAGCTTTTCTGCCATCTCATCCATTCTATTTCGAAAATAGCCTCGAGTTTCCTCGATTTCAGCTTGGCTCTTTTTCAACCTATCACATAACTTGTTATGTTCAGTGATTAGTTGTTTCTGTGATTCTATTACTTTATATGCATTTTTAAGTTTTTCATCTAAATCATCTTGTTTTAATTGAAGGACTTTTAGTTGATTCCCAAAATGATTAATGGTACAGAGATCTACCTCATCTGTCTAAGGCACCGCATCAGCTTCTGAATTCTCACCATCTTTGCTCATCAAGCACATCTTTGCTAAAGCAGCAGTCTCCTCTTCATCCTCATCGCCTGTTTGATCCAGCCAATATTCATCCTCTACCAACAGTGCTTTCTCGGACTCTTTCTGCTTCGAAAGTAACATCTTGTTTTTGTAGTAGTCCGAATCCCGTACCTTAGGTTTCCAGCACTCCTTGGCAAAGTGGCCAGCCTTTCCACAGTTATAACACTTATGTTCTTCTTCCTTCTTATCAGCAAACTTCTTAACCTCAACTCTTTTACCTTCCTCCTTCCGGTCATCAAACCGTTTCTTTGACTCAATCTGATCCTTATGCTCGAAGTTTCTAGATCCCGATGAGTAACGTTGGTTGTTTGATCCAGGTTTCTTCACATACTTCTTTTGAAAAGCTTTGGTCAGAAGTATCATAACCTGCCTTAAACTCTCAGATTCATCTAGGTCATCACTATCAATACCATCTTCCTCTATCTCAACATTCTTGCCTTTATCAGCATACTTCCTAGATTTACTAGACAGTAAAGCAATTGGGTCACTTTCAAAGTCATCCTCTTTCTTTTCTGACACTTCCACTTTCTTCTCCTTCTTTTCTTTCTTCTTCTTATTTTCTCTTTTCTCGTCTGCTTCATCTTCATACTGTTTGAGTGTCTCAAACATCTCTTGCAACTGTAGAGTAGCCAATTTGGAATTCTGCTTCATACGGTGAGCATACTTCTTCCATTCAGGATGTAAAACGCTCAAGAACTTCACATTATTCTCAATTATGGATTTCTCTATGCGATATCTGTTAAGCTCATTCAGGATGGTTGTGAAGCGGTCATACGTACTATCCAAAGTCTCTCCCTCTTTTTGTTTAAAATTCTCGTATTTGTTTATCACTTTTGAAATCCTCATTTAGTTCTCCACATCTGAACCCTGATAAAGTTTGGTCAGTTCATCAAACATGCCTTTACCAGTGGCACTTAAACTGTCAACTTTCTGGTAAATATTATTAGTCAATGCTTGCATAATCAGCGACCTTGCTGCTTTATCAGCATTGTGTTTCTTCAGTTCATCACCTGAATAATCCTTGGGATTGACAAGTCTTCTTCCAGTTGGTTCATCTAACCATACCTCACCTTGTATTCCATTTTTCAAAGAGTTCATAATAAAGTCTCCATTTTCCTGTCGCTCGACATAATCCAGAAACCTATCTTTCCGGATTTTAAAGTCTTTTAGAAACAATATAGGTGGTTTGTCTTTAGAACCTATCACTAGCATGTCTCTGGCAGTCATGATGAATACTTGTTACTGATCGTTAAGTAACCTTCTGATCTGATTTGAAAAAATTAGTGCTCACACTGTTTTATCGCAACCCAATATTATCGCAAGCAGCACTGTTGTCGCAAACCAGCACTTTGTAGAAAAAAGCCTTATCGCAATGTAACTTTTCTCGCAAAGGGAAACTTTGTCGCAACTCACTTTGTCGCAACAGCACACTTTGTCGCAACAGAGAGATTGCGATAAAAACCAAAATTGAACCTTATCGCTACAGGACTTTGCGATAAATTACTGTTCACAAGATGTTAGTTGCGATAAAATGGGGTAATCACAACAAACACTTGCGATATCTTACTGTTCACTTACAAGAGGTGCGATAACGATGAACACAATATGTTGCGATACCTATGAAGATTCGACAGATCCTAAGTCCAATCCTCAAAACAGATCCAATTGAGCTGAAATTTGGTACGTAGGTTCGCACAGTGATTCTGGACAACTTTAATACTACAAGTTTTGTCCAAAAGTTTCGATCCAAAACAGTGTGTGAGGAACTTTTTCTCGAAATTAATTTAATCTATCTATTTTGGATTGATTTGTGAATAAATGCGGAATATAATCAACCAGGAACAATCACCAAACTAATCCTGATCAATTCTGATCCATTTGAATTACTCAAATGATCAAAATCAATCAAAAATTTGGGAAAATGAAGAACACTAAAAAATAGCTCAAAATCTCAAAAATAAACTCTTATCAGAATGATATACTGTGCTCTGATACCAATTGTGATCCCAGAACAAGTACTCAATCAACCAATAAACTCAGATCGAACAGAATTGTGATCTCTTCTACGTGCGAGGAAGATGAACTTTGTCTGGTGCGATAAGTATGAACATAGCCTTGTGCGATAACATTGAACATATAAACTCAGATCGAACAGAAAGCTCAAAAATGTCCAAATCGATCAAAATATGATGGACTGATGATTGTATGATGTTCAGAAACACTATTGATTTAAATCCTAAGCAATCAGCACTGATCCAAACACAGTTATACGCACAAAATCATCAAAAAGTTACTGTTCATCGAGAAAATCTTACTGTTTCATCCAAATTGGGCTGTAGAACGTGAATTGTTGCAGAATGATCATATCGATGAAAGATTTCTTCGATTTGGCTCTGATACCACTTGTGAGTCCCATTAAAACAAGCAACAATCCAAGTATTTGATAGATAGGTAACAAGATGAGATATAGAGAGAAATGTGGTGTATTATTCATTTGGAAAGACTACCTAGAGAGAGAATGGATCTCTCTCTACTTTACACACACTACACCTTAGATGTCTACATTGCAATGATTACTCTAACCCTAATTACACACACATATCCTATATATACCCACCTATTACACCTTTAAGCCCAAGCCAATAATTCTTTTACCCAAGCCCATATTACAGTTATTAACCCTTTATAAAACTATCATATATATAGGACATTTTGTGTCCTAACAGAAGTTGAAATCGAGGTTTGATGGGTGGACCTGAAAGCTTATTTTGATGGGTGGAAGACTTACGCTGATTAAATCTGTGCTGAACATGTGCTGAACAGTCTATTGTTGTTTTTTCTCCTTGTATTGTGCGATTGGTGTCGTGCGAACTCTCGAGAGATTAAAAAGAAAATATCGATCTTGGGTTCGGTTTGAGAGTGTTATTTGATATATTCAGATCGGGGGGTTAGGGGTGGGAGTATTAGGGCCTTAAATTTAGCTCTGTTAAGGAAATGACTTTGGAGATTTAAAACGTAGGTAGGAGTTCTTTGGCGCAGAATTATTTCGAGCATTTACGGTAGAGATGGTGACCTTAGTAGTATAGAAAGTAGGGGTTTTCATAGGGATGATTGGGGTGGAGTGTTAAAGGCGTTAAGAGATATGGAGGAAGCGGGTATTTCGTTCTCGGACTCGTTTAGCAGAAGGATTGGTGATGGGGCGGATATCGAATTTTGGGCGAATCGATGGTTGGAGGGGGTAGATTAAATAATAGATTTCCCCGGTTATGGGCTCTAGAGAGGGTAAAACAAGTAAAACTACAGGATATAGTCCAAATGGGGTAGAGGGATGGCCGTGGAGTTGGGATAGAGGCCTAAGGACTAGAGCCGGTTGATAGTTCGAGGATCTTTCGAGACTTTTACAACCTATTTCGACGAATTCCAATGCGACGGATATGTGGGTTTGGGATTTCGATTCTAATGGGGTCTTTACTGCGAGAAGTTTGAGGGAGTTGATAAATAGTAAGCTTTTGGTCGTGAACAGTGGGGCTGGAAACACCCGTTGGGTTTCTATAGTGCCAAAAAAGGTCAATGTCTTCATCTGGAGGCTGTATGAAGGAGGGGTTCCAGTGAAGGATGTTTTGCATGATAGGGGCTTTGATCTAGACACAAGGCTTTGTCCGAAGTGTAATCATGAGGTTGAATCTCTTAAGAACTGTTTCATTGACTACCCGGTTAGTACTCAGATGTGGACTAAGATCTCGGCTTGGTGCGGTGAATACTTCCAATCAAGAAGGTCGATCGACGAACTGATTTCGGAAGTTAATAGCAGTAGTATCGGATCTGTTTTAGGTTCGGCTAAAGAAATTGTCTTGCGGTCCTCCCTTTTCATCTTTGGAAGAATAGAAACTCTATGGTGTTTGAAAGGGTCGCTAGGATCGATATAAGGAGCTGGTTTTCGAAGTCAATGTCCTTTCTGTGGATCTCCAACAGGATTAAGAGCAGGAAACCCTCGTGGCTGGAGTGTCTGAGTGGCATGTTTTGGCATTGATGAAGGCTTGTTTTTTTCTTTTCGGGGTCTAGGGATGGTTTTCCCTTTGTTTCGGGTTGCTTTGTTTTTTCCTTGGGGTTGTTTCCTCTGTTTTGAGCAGCTTTGTCTTGTTTGGCGTTCTGCTCCTTGCAGAATTTGCCTTCTTGTTTTGTTTGTTTCCGGTGTACTCCCTTCTTTCTTTCCTTGTTTCAATAAAATGGCCTTTCAAAAAGAAAGAAAAAAGCATCTCATACATTACCACTTGCAATGAATTAAACAATTGGCTGTACGCAACCCTACCATGAACACTATGTGTCGACAAAAGGCTCACAACTGATAGACTTTTGTTCTTATATTCATGTGTATTGCCAAAGTAAATGTGCCACGAGAACAATTACAAACGGGTTTTCTGAGCTTTAACAGGAATGAGCAGTAGAAAGGTTACGTACCACACAAGAACGTGAGTGTAGTATGTGCAGCAAGAAATATTTCTATTCTGATTCAAGGAAGCCAAAAGGGCCGACTCCCGTCTCGAAAGCTTATAGCATGTGAATTTGAATTTTATACTCTCAAACAGAAGCAAATATGTTGGTAGCAGTCTATATATATATATATGATGAGATCATGGTAGAAGTTCCACTTGTCTTATGTACTGATTGACTTCACAAGAAAAGTTCATCGAAATTTGCCAAGTTACTCAAGATACTAACTACTATACACAAGGGAAAATTTTATAATGATCCCACCAAGCCAAATTCATAAACGACCTGAGTAAACACCTTCACCTTATATCACTATTTAAAAAAGAATTCTTGACGAGGGTGATGATAAGTCACAGTGCAACTTTGATCTCTTACACAGCCAAGTGAATCAGATGCAAAGTGCGGAGGCAAAAATAGGGTTGTGAAGAAGGCGATCATGGCAGACATTCATTCTTTTAAGCTTTTTAGTACAGATCATATTTGCATAAACTTGTCAATGGTGGTACTATTCTTGACCCCCAAAATTCTGGTCATAAAAGTTATCCCTATGTCTAATCCTCATTTGTATCCTAGTGCAGATTCAAGTTGTAGGTAATTCATACCATGCATCTGTGATCTTATGGTTGACAAGTAATATTGTTCTATCATGCAAGTTGGAAGACACAACCACATGGTCATTTAATTCTGTTTCATCAACGTCTCCATCTGCCCTCTATTTTCGCTTTTATCATCAATCATATATTTGAGATGGTCCATTCCCTAACCCATCTAAAAAATTCGTGCGACATGTCGAAGCAATCTCAATTGTATAAGTACAGAGTTTCCAGGGCTATTTAGAAAAAAGAGCTACAACTTTCAGCTTCTGAAGGCACAGACCGTGCCAAAAATAGACAGTGAAAACAACTCTTAGCTCATAACACAATCGGAAAAAATAATTCGTAAATCAAATTTCATAAAACTCGGACAATTGTCTCGGCTCGTTTTACAAACTCTAAAAGGTCCTAGAGATTAGTTCTTTACAAAACCATGGTAAAAAATTAAAACTACCATGTACAAATCATAATGCCCCCAAACGAGAAGCAAGATCAGTGAATATGTCTTTGCTGCATGGAATGGTGAGGCCACCCATTGGATGGTTGAACCCAAACTCTTCCTCAGCCTGACATAATAATTCTTGAAATGCAGGTTGGCTTAATAACGATACTGGAACCACAAATCTCTTCTTCTCGTGCTCCCCAACATATACGGCAAAATAACCTTTTGGGATGGCCATGTATGTATTGCTGCTTCCATTTGACAACGATCGTCGGAGAATTTGTTTTGCTTGAATGATCCGAGGCATAAGAATGGCCATCTTTCCAAGGATGGTAGAGTATGAAGGCTGATGAAATAAGAAAAAGCTAAAACTGATTCTTGGAGAAATATGTTGTAAGAGAGAGTTGTGATTCTGATTATTCATATGGAATGGTTTATATAACCAACTGATACAAGTAGAGGTAGATGAGAGATGGCGACATGTGGTGTAGAGAAAAAGCAATATCACATGGTCCTGTCTTACAACCTAAAAGAAGGATAAAGTAAAATGAATCCTCTTCAGATTTAAAAAATCTAGTTACAGCTTCAACACAACACCACGGTCCCTCCTGCACGAGGCTAATACATCAATTCGTTGAATGATATATATCTACCAATAAGTAGTTAGCCCATATGTCTGTCACTCTACATATAAAACCTTTAATTTGGCCAAAAACTTCAAGACAAAACCATGTGATTATGCATACATTCCATTTAATTGATATATCTATATACATGATACATCACTGGGCCGCATATGTTATAATAGGACTACCCCATACATTTTAATGAATTTTATGTTTGTTAGGACGCCTAGCCATTAGACACATTACATTTGAAGTACATGGGACCATGGTTTTTGTATCATTCTTGACCTCTTACTTTTTTCTGAATTCTGGCCATACAAGTTATCCTTTATGTCTAGTCTTTCCTGTATCCTAGTGCAGATTTAACTCGTAGTTAATATCGATCATATTGAGTAAAACGTATATACTATTTAACTCGTAGTTAAAATCTGATTGAGTTTATATAAACAAAAGAGTAGTAAAAAATAAATATGTTTACGTTATAGATGATATCGTACACCAATTAGATGGAAAAACATAATGGGCCATGGTTGTAACTAGATTTATTTTATTAGAAGAAAAAAAATATTTATCGTTCTTACAAGTTGGATGACAACTCCATGTGATTTTGCTTTTCTCTACATTAGTACATTACACGTCCCTTTTCTCTCCTTAAATAATTTGATTATATAAACCATCCCATATGCAAAAGAATTGCCATATACACTGTAGACTTAAAGTCAATTCACGTGGGCATGCATGCAGTTAAGAGTTATCGCAAGATAAAATCAATCCTAATTCAGTTTTCATTTTAAATGTGGGTGTGAACTTCATTTGTAAAAGACACGTCTAATGAAGGGTGGTTAGAGTCAACTGCAAAAACCACTAGAATATAAGGATTGAACATTCTGTCTATAATCATAAATGAATAGTTAGTTGAGTTTATTATTTAGAAAACATTTTTACTCCCTCTGTCAAAAAATAGACGTCTATAGTTTTAGAGATACATAATTAAGACATTTTTAACTAAATGACAAGTTAGACAACTTTGCCTTTGATGAAGTCATCCATCTTATCAGTTAGTGCTATGAGCCAAGACATATATAAATGACAAACTGATATCACCATCTATTAATTTTGTGCAATCTTTTCTCCCAATGATGAATGCCCTTGCAATGAATTAACCAATTGGCTATATGAGCTCAGACCATGAATTAAACACTGTGTCGACAAAAGACTCTCAACTGATATATTTTTGTTCTTATTTTCATGTCTAACGTCTTGCACGGGTCATGCAAGCTAAACAAGTTTTCCGACGATCTTTGTCAAATGACAACTGTGGATCTAGTACCAAAAGGGTATTTCGTTGTTTACGTAGGAGAGGAGCAAGAAAAGAAGAGATTTGTGATCCCTGTATCTTTTTTAAGCCAACAATCATTTCAAGACTTACTATGTTAAGCAGAGGAAGAGTTTAATACCAAAAATAGCCGAGAAGGAGCCTATGCCCTCTATGGCTCCAACGTGGCTCCGCCATCGACTATCACAACGACAATGCAATTTAATTATGGTATGTGTAAAACAAATTCTCTGAAGATCTCTGTCAAA
Organism: Saussurea involucrata; assembly: GCA_033807775.1. Lineage (NCBI taxonomy): Eukaryota > Viridiplantae > Streptophyta > Magnoliopsida > Asterales > Asteraceae > Saussurea > Saussurea involucrata. The sequence continues at coordinate 133,273,534 of CM066315.1, forward strand.
TGGAACTTAACCCATATCTCAATAACTACGATATACCAAAAGGGTATTTTTCTAGTTTATGTTGGAGAACAAGAAACGATATGGTTTAATTATTGTTCTTGTACTAAGTCAACCTCTGTTAGTGCTTAATTATGATTGTTCCAAGTAGAGGGACCTAATATGTCAATGTTCCATTCTTGTAATAGGTATATATAGTTTGCTATTTTTCTCTTATGGAATTAGGTCATTCATTCCACACATAGTAGCCACACACACTAGTATTTGCATTGCATTCACCTTGTGAGCTACTTTGATCTTATTGAATATAGAGATAGCTTCCTTTGTTGTTAATATGGATTGATTACTTGTTCCGGGATCACAATTGGTATCAGAGCATGTATATCACATTGATCAGATTAGGATTGTTAGAGTTTTTGGCAAAGTTGAGTGTTCTTCATTTTCTCACCTTTTTGGATTGATTTTAGCCATTAGAGTTCTTCTAATGGATTAGAATCGATCAAGGGTTGTTAGTAGACAATATCTGAGTGTTTTTATTCTGCAAAATCACTAGGTTTGTAGCTCAGATTGTGCATTTACTCATTTTTGGACTTTTGTATTTCTACACTCTGTTTTGCATCGAAAAACCACTTTCTGTTGGTTTTTTGACAACGAAACATTAAAGTTGCCCAGAATAGTGTCACGAACCTGCGTACCAAATTTCAGTCAAATCTGATTAGTTTTGAAGATTCGACTCAAGAACACCTTGAATCTTCATAACTATCGCAACCCTCTAAGATTCATACTTATCGCAAGTGAACAGTACCATATCGCAATAGTCACTTGCGACAAGAGTTTTATCGCAATCTTCTCCGTGTGAACAGTAACGTATCGCAACCTCCTGTTGAGATAAGATTAAATTTTACCTTTGCGACAAGATTTCTTATTGCGACAAGATTTGTTATTGCGACACGATTTGTTATTGCGACAAGTTATTGTGACAAGGTTTCTTATTGCGACAAGACTTTGGTTGCGATAACAGTGTGTTGCGATATCCGTTTGTTGCGACTTCACTTGGCTGCGACAAGGTTTGGGCTGCGACAAGACAGAGTGGTTGAGACAAAAGTTTATGTAATCATTATTTCCTAATCAGATCAGAAGGATATTAAAAGATCAACAACAAGTAATCTAAACATGACTGCAAGAGATATTTTGACCATAGGTTCAAACGATAAACCGCCAATTCTATTCCCTAAAGACTTTAAAATATGGAAAGACATATTTCATGACTATGTGGAACGACAAGAACACGGTGCTCTAGTTCGTGATTCCTTAATGAACGGGATACAACCCGATGTTTTTCGAACAGAGCCAAATGGAAATGTTATAAAACTTAATCCCAAAGATTACACTGGTAATGAACTGATAAGACACAAAGCAGATAAAGCGGCTAGGTCAATGGTTATGCAAGCCTTAACCAATAACATATATCAGAAGGTTGACAGTTTGAGTGAAACCGGGAAAGGAATGTTTGATGAGCTGATCAAGTTGTATCAAAGTTAAGAAGTGGAAACTCAAATGAGAGTTTCAAACGTCATCAACAAATATGAGAATTTCAGGCAGAAGGATGGTGAGACTCTAGACGATGCATATGATCGTTTCACAACCATCTTAAATGAACTCAGTAGATACAAGATCACGAAAAACATCATCGAGACTAATGTGAAATTCTTGAGCGTGCTTCAGCCCGAATGGAAGAAGTATGTTTATAGAATGAAACAGAATTCTAAGCTGGATTCTCTTCCGCTACAGCTGATGTTTGAAACATTAAAGCTAGATGAGGATGATGCTGATCTGAAAAAGAAGAAGTTGATGAAAAAGGGTAAGAAGGAGAAGAAGACAGAGGTGTCTGAGAAGAAAGAAGAGGAGGATGAGTTTGAGAGTGAACCGATAGCTTTGATGTCAAGAAAGTATACTGAAAAAGGTAAGAGTATTCAGAAAGAGGATTATGGGATAGATCATGATGATTTGGATGAGGCGGAAAGCTTAAGGCAGGCAATGATACTTCTAACCAAGGTCTTTCAGCACAAATTTATAAAAACTCCTAGATCAAACAATCAACGTTACTCATATGGTTCAAAAAACTTTGAGCACAATAATCGGATTGAGTCAAAGAAACAGTTTGAAGATCACAAGGAAGATGGTAAAAGGTTGGAGGTGAAGAAGTTTGGTGAAAGAAAGTATGAAGAGCAAAAGTGCTACAATTATGGGAAGTCCGGCCATTTCTCCAAAGAGTGCTGGAAACCGAAAGTAAGGAATTCCGACTACTACAAGAAGAAGGCGCTGTTGGCAGAGCAAAAGGAGTCTGGAATAGCACTGCTGGTGGAAGAAGAGTACTGGTTGGACCAAACTGATGATGAAGGAGAAGAGGAGATGGCTGCTTTGGCAAAGATGTGCTTGATGAGCAAAGAAGGTGAGGATTTAGAGGCTGATGCGGCGCCTGAGACAAATGAGGTAGATTCCTGCACCATTAATCACTTTGCTAATCAGTTTAAAGTCTTCCAATTAAAACTAGATGACTTAAATGAGAAACTCAAAATTGCGCATAAGACAATAGAATCTCAAAGAAAGGTAATTATTGACCATAACAAGTTAAATGATGAGTTGAAGAGGGAACGAGTTGAGATCGAAAAATCTCGAACTTATTTCCGGAACAGAATGGATGAAATGGAAGAAAAAGTAAGAGTTTCTGAAAATAGGAAGGATGAACTTGAAAAATTGTTGCAATCTTATAAAGATATTAACAACGAATTGACTGAAAAGGCAAGTGATCTAGAAGCAAAGCTATACAAACTTGGTCAATCTAAACAAACCATTTTCCTAAACACACCAAAGAATTTCAGATATTACAATTCAAAATAGGGATTGGGATACGACAATCCTCATTACTTGGAAAATGCTTTGAAAAAGGCACCATGTCTTTACAAGTTTGAATAGCTTCCCCTTCCGTCCTTGAAACCTAAATACAGAATCAACTGGCTTAATGAGGAAGAACATGGGGTCGAGGAAGAGATTAAGAGAAAGACGACTGTGACAATGCAACTTCCTTTTATCTACGAAAATGAAAATAGGAAGGCACTGATTGGGAATTGTTAGGTTTATGATCTTCATACAATTCAAGATATGGTAACAAGAAGATGTAGAAGATGACTACAACATTATTAGAAAATGAAATCTAATCTAGAGAGAACACAAGATTATTAGAAGGCTACATTTTGTACTATGAATTCACTACTTACAAGATTACAAGTAATGACCTATTTATAGTCATCTTCACTTGTTACAACACTTAAGCATAAGCCCATATACAAAGACATTGTTTTACAAAACTTTCTAATATAAAGGACAACTACAGTGTCCTAACAGGAATTGGAAACAAACCTTGTCTAATGACTATTTTCAAAGCTACATTGTTGAGAAACCAAAGGATACTGTTTCGAAACCCGTTTTTGAAGGAAAAACATATTATCCTCCTTTGGTACTGGAACAGAAGCTTGTCGATCTTGAGTTGAATATTAAAAGCAAAATTGAGGAAATCAGAAATGATGATCAACTTGCTTTTGATATTGAAAAGGAAGTCATGTTTAACTGTTTTGATAAATAGCAAGAGAGATAAGTCTGAAAGTGTTGTTTCTGAATTGTCAACAAAAAGCTTTGAAGAAAAGAAATCTCTTGAACTTAGATGCTTGAATCTTTCAAAACAAGTCTCTGATTTTCAGAAAATGTTATTTCTTGAAAAAGAACAAATAGAGAAAGAAAGGGAGAAATTTAAGTTCGAAAGAAAATCACTTGAATCTGAAAGTGTTATATTTTCAAAGAAAATATATGATTTAGAAAACATTTTGATCACGGAGAGAAAAGATTTGGAGACTAATAGAGAGTACTTTCAGAATGAAATCTCAAGACTTATGGAAAAATTGTCAACTCTATCCACTGAAGCTATGACAGAGTTAGTGAACAAACCTTCCTCTGATTCAGATGCTTCTTCATGCAAAGCCTTCATGGGCAATACTCTTTTCAGAAGCATGACTGTGGATGACTTTGATGATTTTGAACCCTTTGATCTAGAGAAACAACCTGTTAATGAAAACTCTTATGATATCTTCCACACCTCTTCTTCCTATGACAATAAGGTTGATTGTGTTATTGACATTCCTTGTGATGGGAAGGGTAAGAATGCAAAAGATAATGTTGTCCAAATCAACTTTAATGCTAAACTTTCAGATCACTCTGATTTATTGATCAAGGAAGAGGAACCCAAGAAGAATTTCTTCAAAGGGGAATCTTCTAAAAACGTTGAGAAAAAGAAAAAGAAAAATAAGCGTAAATCTAAATCTTCTCAAGCTCAAAATTTCTACGCTTACGATTCTTATTTTGATGGCATTTCAGATCGTTATTTAAGAAACAACTCGCGGTTAGAGTGGAGAATAAAGGAGTCCACACATGATGTGGCACAGAGAAAATCATCTAATATCGCTTTTCATTCCAAGAAAAACACTTTTGTTTCTACTGTTAGTAATCGTGTTGCTTACAACAAACAAAAACTTGTTATTCCTTACAAGATTTGTTATTCCTTACAAGATTCCTTACAAGATTTCTTCTTTACACAATTGACCTATCAAAGCTTAAGCCAAAGAATGACGTGTGTCTGATGTCTAAGGCATCATTTGAGAAGTGTTGGTTATGGCATAGACGACTATCTCACCTCAATTTTCGTTACATTCAAAAGCTGAAGTTGGGTGATTTAGTTATAGGTCTACCGGTTCTGCAGTTTGAGAAAGAAAACTTCTGTACTGTTTGTGAGAAGGGGAAGATAAAGCGAGCTCCTCACCCCGCCAAAACCCGAGCCTAGCACAAAGAAAGCATTGGAACACCCCGAGTTAGGCTGCCATTCGTTGGTGCCTCGCGAGGATGGTTTATATAATCAAACGATACGTGTTAGTCATTGTCGATGATTATTCGAGATATACATGGGTCAAGTTTCTACGATCAAAAGATGAAACACCTGACTTGATCATCTCGTTAATCAAACAGCTTCAAGTGAATCGTCAACAAACAGTTCAGACTGTCAGGTCAGATAACGGGACAGAGTTCAAAAACAAGACTCTTGATGATTTCTTTAAGTCATTAGGAATATCTCATTAATATTTTGCGGCTAGAACACCTCAGCAGAACGGAGTCGTTGAAAGACGAAACCGCACACTTGTTGAAGCCGCAAGAACGATGATGTCTTATGCTGATCTACCTCTGTTTCTGTGGGCTGAAGCTGTATCGACGGCATGCTATACACAAAACCGTTCAATCATCCATCGACGGTTTGGTAAAACACCATATGAATTGATTAACAATAGAAAACCTGTAATACACTACTTTCGTGTTTTTGGATGCAGGTGTGTTGTGCTAAACGATAAGGACAACTTGAACAAATTCAGTCCTAAGGGAATTGAGGGCGTTTTTATCGGATACTCGCTCACATCAAAAGCGTACAGAGTCTATCTCAAGTCTTCCAGAACTGTGATGGAAAGCATAAACGTCAGATTCGACGAAACTGAAGACATGGCTTCTGTGCAAAACAGTACAGGACCCGCAATATCTGGAATCCTAGAATCTGGACAAATCCGTCCAATGATGACTAGATCTTCAAACAAGGATCAAGCTTCCACTTCTAACTCTAATCCTAATGATCTTGATTTATTGTTTGAATATTTTTATGATGATTATTTTGGTAGTGATAAACCTTCCTCGTCTATCAATAACAGGAGTCAAGTTGCTACACCACCAGCTCATGCTACAATGTCGGTGCCTTCACCGGTACTGACTACACCCACATCTGGTGCAACTACTCCTGCATCGTCTTCAAGTAACACACATATGGCATCTCCACAAGCAACACAACGTGAAACCACGAACGATGCTTGTTCATCGGATACAACTTCTAACGTCAATGATGATGATTCTGCTAACATACCTGAGTCATCTTCTGAAGCAGATCCGGATGCAGTTCCTGTTGACTCTTCTGTCAATGAACTAACCCCACAACTGGAACCTACCTTGACAATAGAGTTGAATTTTGATAAAGATCCCACCTTAGTGGATCCCAATGAAGATGTTGTATCATTCCTCCCACATTCTACAAAGTGGACTAAGAGTCACCCCATTGAATAAGTTATTGGTGACGTATCCGAACCTGTTAAGACAACGTCTGAAACCGCAAATGAGGTCCTTTATGCCCTCTTTCTAAGTCAAGTTGAGCCCACATCAGTTCGACAATCCTTAGAAGATCCGGATTGGATCATTGCGATGCAAGACGAATTAAACTCCTTTGAAGCATTGAACGTGTGGAGACTAGTTCCTAGACCCAGGGGTAAAACGGTTATTGGTACTAAGTGGTCCTGAAGAATAAGAAAGATAAAGACGGGATTGTTGTGAGAAACAAAGCACGCCTTATAGCAAAAGGGTACAGGAAACAAGAGGGAATTGACTACGATGAGACATATGCACCGGTAGCTCGCTTAGAGGCAATCCATATGTTTCTTTCATTTGCCGCTTTCAGAAACTTCACTGTTTATCAAATGGACGTGAAGACTGCCTTCTTGAATGGCGTTTTGAAAGAAGAGGTATACGTTTCTCAATCGGAAGGCTTTGTGGACAAAGATAAACCAGATTACGTCTACATTCTTGACAAAGCTCTCTATGGTCTCAAGCAAGCCCCTCGAGCCTGGTACGAAATTTTATCTACCTACCTACTTGGTGCTGGCTTTCGGAAAGGTAAAATCGACACAACTCTCTTTACTCTGCACAAAAATGGTGAGATCCTTCTGGTACAAATTTACGTTGATGATATTATTTTTGGTTCAACTGACCCTGGATTATGTACTTGGTTTTCGGGCATTATTATGACTAGATTCCAGATGAGTATGATGGGAGAGATTAATTTCTTTCTTGGATTACAAGTCAAGCAATTCTCAACAGGTATCTTCATCAACCAATCAAAGTATGTGTTTGACATTTTGAAGAAATTCAGGATGGAAAACTGTACCTCAATTGGTACACCTATGGCTCCTGGATCTAAAATTGGTCCGGATCCAGATGGTGTAGATGTAGATGTTAAGAATTACAGAGGGATGATAGGATCATTAATGTACCTTACTGCGAGTCATCCAGATATAATGTTTTCAACTTGTTTATGTGCAAGATTTCAGGCACAACCTAAAGAATCACATCTTGGTGCTGTTAAAAGGGTCTTTCGATATCTGAAGGGGACACCGTACCTTGGCCTGTGGTACCCAAAGGGAACGGGATTCGAACTCACTGCATATTCTGATGCGGATCATGGAGGTAGTATGCTAGACCGGAAGAGCACATCTGGTCATGTGCAGTTTTTGGGGGACAAACTGGTAAGTTGGTCTTCGAGAAAAAAAAAATCACGGCCAAAGTTGACCATTTTGATGCCAGAATCACGCTACAAGGACTTCGTCGTGCACTTAACCTTCCATATTCCGAGAATTTTGAGGATCCGGTTCCAGAAGAACAATTATTCACTGATATCCGCAGTCTTGGATATCAAAACCCCAACAACCAAGTTCTCACCGGTTTATCACAATTCAGACGCACACATGTTCCACGAATATGGTACACACTGTGCTCAATCTTCAATCGTTGCATGACTTCCAAACACACCGATTTAGACAAGACAAATCTGCCAACCCTACGGATGTTTCATGCCTTCGCGTTCAATCGAAACATCGATTACGCCATCCTGCTCTGGAATGAGCTCATCGAGCTGGTCGAGGACAAGGCTCGCCCAAAGAAGGACCGTACTTTCGTGCCATACCATAGATTCTTCCAGATTCTAATTCATCAGATTATGGAAGATAATCGTGAGATTCCACGCCATGAGAATGCTCCACGAGGCCCGAGACAGTGGATGCATTACCTAAAGATGCCCAAGCACGTGGATTTTGCTCATATTGCCATCATCAGAGAAGACGTCCTCGCGTATGCTGACCAACAGTCCTGGGTAGTTAGGCAGTACAAGATAGAAAATGCATTAATGGTCCAGCCAGAGCCGGAGGGACCTCTCCAAAATGCAAACCTACTAGGAGGTGAGGGTCAGAATGTCGAGGGGGTTCAGGAACACGGGGTTCCTGAACAACGAGAGGTGAGGAGACCTAAAAGAAAGAGAGTCGGGAGAAGTAAAAGGACTGTTGGTCATGCATCTTCTTCATGACCAGTTCAACCACCACCTCGACCTCCTCCAGTTCAAATCTTTGATGATGATGTATCATGGAATTCAGCCGATGCCGCTGCTGCATCATCTTCTGATGATGATGTAGCTTCATTCATACCCTTTGGAGCTGATGATGATGATGATGACTCCGACCATGACCCCGAAGCCGATTTAATTCCAAGACACATGGGTCAGAGACCACAAGTTGAGAGTTCTGATACTGATTCCACATGGAACATCGGACTCTCCGACACTGCCACTAACGTCGCGGGTCCTTCAAATCTAAACGAGGAAGTAGAAGTAGAAGTGGATAATATAGCTAGTGGTGAGGAAAGAGGGATAAAAGAAATGAGTGAAGCTGTGAAAGAGCCGGAAAAAGGTTTAACTACCGGCTCTCCCCAAACCGATCTAAACCGGGTAGCCACATCTTCTGCCAATGAGCGTTTGTCGCCGTTGCGCATTGAAACAGCCATGGTGGACCCATCCATGCATTGCACAGCCCCACCAATCCACTCACCGGCCTCTCAACAGGCCGATGTTTCATTGACCACAGGGGATAAAGCACAAAGTCTATCGGCAACACAATCGGTGTTTGCCGGTATTGAAACGGGTAGGCTCCCGCCCCGACCACCGACCTTCATTCATAGCACATCGAGTCTAGAGCCATTCGGAAGAACTTCATTTCCTAGGCCACGTGTGTCAATACAACATCAAGTTGAGGGCTTCCGTGCCCCAACCGGAACACCCCGAGTTAGGCTGCCATTCGTTGGTGCCTCGCGAGTACGGGGTAGAAGACCTGTCACTGCTAACACCATGCCAGCGGTGAACACAGGCTGTATAGTTTCTACAACTACTACGTTAACCGAGAACTTATGTGGCTCGGGTGTTAGATCAATTTTCCATTCTTTGACTGTTAATCAGGTGGCTCAGAATCTTGGTCCTTATCCGCATTACATCACTTTGGAGGTTTTGCGAGCTTTACTTACATCAATTGACACCACCTACAAGAAACACACCGACGAGTTAAGGAAGGTTGTTGGTGACCTATCTGCTGAAGTTAAAAGAGCAATAAAAGGAAAAGGCGTTGCTGAATCGTCATCAACTCATCCGACTCAACCATCCCGCGCTGAATCCGATCCACAAACACCACCACCAGTTCAATTACACCAAATCCCAACCGACCAGCTCAAATCAGAGTTGTTAGCCCGACTTCTAGCCCAAGACGATTCTAACACGGCTGAAGAGATAGACCTTGTTGGATTACTACGCCAACAATCCCAGCCTCAAAACCAATCTCAAACCTCAATATCCACAAGCGCATAATTTCAAACCTTAAACGACTCAATCAAAGATATGACCAACGTTGTAATTGCTGGCTACCAATCTTTATCCTCGCGGATCACCTTCGTCGAACAGGCGTGTGGTGTCCAAGCTCAAGCCTCAGACAAAAGAAGACATGATGATCAGGATGATCCTAATCAGCATGAGGGGGAGAAGAGAGCACAGGTTAGAGAAACAAGTGGCACAGGTACAGGAAATAAGGGGGGTTCAGTCAGTGAACGGGTAACAACTGAAGGTGGAACGGCGACTGATGTGGTATAGGTAGAAAATATTGAAATGTAAGTTATAGCTGATCTCATAACCGGGGTTGAAAAGCCTTCGGTTGTTGACAATAGAACAGAGAACAAGCGGATGGACGACAATATGATTGTTGATATCATCTAAATTGATTCAGAGGAAGAGCCAGAGCAGGTGAGTCATAAGATCAAAGAAGAAATGGTTGAAGCTCTGGACGATGATTTTGACAATACTGGGGATCAGGATATGGGATTTGAATCCGAAGATGATGCTCCTCCACCTCCAGAAATAGCAGATACGAGTACAGGTACTTCAGCTCCACAAGCACCGGTTATTCCTGATGGTAAGATCAGAGATCCTACACTTGAGGCCGAACTTAGGTTGTATCAAAAAGTAATTGATGCTGAACCGAGGTATGTAGCTACGGGAGAGAGTGGCAATCCTGACTCTGTATCTAGAGAGCCTAAGGAAAGAACTGTATGTACGGGATGTTTAGAGAATCAACTTGGAGAAAGTCTACGGGGTAGAGGACTGGCCATCACTTGAGAAGATCGAGTTTCTGTACGTTATGAAAAATAAAGACAGAAAAACGAGTGCTGTCATATCAGATAATATGATAGTGAAAGTGCTGAAGGTTGAATCTCAAAAGCTGCTCAATGTCTTTTATCCTGAATTCACTGTCTTAAGATCTTATGGTACTGAACATGTTTTCTCCGAGGCTGATTTCAAGAGTCTGAAACTAGATGATCTCCTAAGCCTTTACAATGCCCTAGCCACCCACCCAGAGAAGAAGATTGAATACTCAGCTGCTTACTAGAGTGTAAAGAGGTTTATGAGAAATATCCTGAAGTTCTCATACCTTACCGACTTCCAGATGGCCTTGGAATCTCATCAAGCTCATGTGAACACTAGAAGACCAAACAGGCGCCTGCTTGATATTCAAGGTATCCCCGCCTACACCGTACTGAAAAAGCATGAGCTCGGAGTTGTCTACTTTGATACTGACTCAAAGAAGAGATTCGTGAGAGTAATTGAAATCAACAAGTTCTGTGATGGTACTATGAAGATGATTTTGGTACATCTGGAAAGCAAGCTTCGTCTGGATGCAAGTGGAGAGGTGGAGCTCAAAGATAAAGAAAAAGACCTGATCAACCAAGTGATTGAAGCCATTACCTACCGGAAAGAGTACCGCCATGTACTGCGAAGGTTCGAGATCATCTTCGGCATTCGGAAAAAGTATGTGGCCCCAGTAGATGTCTAAATGCTTTTGCCTCTACATTGGTACAAAGGGGGAGATTGTTAGTGCTTAATTATGATTGTACCAAGTAGAGGGACCTAATATGTCAATGTTCCATTCTTGTAATAGGTATATATAGTTTGCTATTTTCCTCTTATGGAATTAGGTCATTCATTCCACACATAGTAGCCACACACACTAGTATTTGCATTGCATTCACCTTGTGAGCTACTTTGATCTTATTGAATATAGAGATGGCTTCCTTTGTTGTTAATATGGATTGATTACTTGTTCTGGGATCACAACCTCCATTCCGGATGTGGCTACGTTACTCAAAGGAAGAGTTTGGGTACGCTAATACAATGGGGGGCTCATAATAATGTCAAAATCCTTTTGGTTTTCTAGATTAGTTGTAGACTCTAGACTTAACTAAAATGCAATTGGTGTACTTAATTAGTATTGATAGGAGATTTTCCATATGTCTCTTTTAGTAGTAAACATAGGAGTTTAGTTGAAGAAATTGTTAGTACATAAAATAATGCCAAAGCCAAAAAGAAAAGAAAAAAAAAGCAAAAGGCAAATTACCAAGTTTTAAGAAAAATAAAGATCTGTCGTCTCCTCAAATATACGATCCTACATGAAGAACATATTTATATCATTTACCACTCATCGACGGAGAAAAGTTTTTCACCCATAATCCACCCCTAGACGGGAAATTTGCAGTCGTCGGCTGGGAGTGAAGCATCCACAAGATAAAACTTCCTATTTTACATACCAAAAAACTAAATATTTAACTAGCTTTTCTAAGAAGAGGGGTCAATGAGTATAATGAAGAATTGAACATATTATAATAAAATCGACCTTCTTTTCATTACTCGTTAATATCATATATATGTCCTTTAAAATTTCTAGCAATTCCCATTCGAGATGCGCTTGTATAGCTTTCACTATAGGTCTCGTTTTGTTTTAATTTACAAGATTTTTATCTTGTCATTACTAAACGATGGTCAAACAATTTTATAGCATTATATGTCTTGTCAAGCCTACGAATGTTCAAAACATGCCATAAACTCACATTCTTCTTGTACTACATCATCCTCTCTCGATGGGAGAGGATTCTTCCTCGAATTATACACTGGATCATCCTCCAAGAAGTTAGCACCATTGTATGGGAGAAGGTGTGTTTACCAATAAAACGTCTGAGATGTTAAGTCTTTCGGTCCTTCTCCATGATCTCCATGGGGCCAATTTTTCGAGCAAGTTTGTGGTATTTGTGTGCTAGAAACCCATCCCTAGTGTGGCTAGTACCCTAAGCATGTTTTAGGATAACCGTTGATGAATATTGCCAAGTTTTTCAATATATATGATACCTAAGTCGAACTTTTACAATTCAAACATTTTACTGTTAAATTTAAACTCATAAATCTACTTGAATTTATATTAGAGTTGTTGAAAATAAACATCGTAACATTATTGTGATATCATTCAACGATTTATTTTATGGATAAGCTTCATGCATGAGGGACCATGGTGTTGGGTAGAAGTTGTAACATGTGGGAAGACAAAATCATGTGATGTTGCTTTTTCTCTACACCACACATCACCATCTCTCATCTACCTTTCCTTATATCAGCTGGTTATATAAACCATTCCATATGCATAATACAACCACAACTCCCTCTGAGATCCATCATAACCAATAATTAGTTTGAGCATTTTCTTCCTTCATTGTCCTTTAGAACGCCAGCGACTGTGCCCTCCTAGAAAAAATGGCCATTCTTATGCCTCAGATCATTCAAGTAAAACAAATTCTCCGACGATCGTTGTCAAATCGAAGCAGCAATAAATACATGGCCATCCCAAAAGGTTATTTTGCCGTATATGTTCGGGAGCACGAGAAGAAGATATTTGTGGTTCCAGTATCATTATTAAGCCAACATGCATTTCAAGATTTATTATGTCAGGCAGAGGAAGAGTATGGGTACAACCATCCAACGGGTGGCCTCACAATTCCATGCAGCAAAGACATATTCACTGATCTCGCTTCTCGTTTAGGGGAATTATGATTTTTACATGGCACTTTTAACACTAAAACAAATGTAGTCTATTGCGACGACAAAAGTCGTTGATAAAGATCAATATGTTCATCTTTAGCGACGAAAAAAGTCGTCGCAATAGACTACATTTGTTGTAGTGTAATTTTCTACGATACTTTGTAAAGAACTAACCACTAGGACCTTTTGGAGTCTGTAAGACGCACAAGGACAATTGTCCTAATTTTATTAGGTTTAGGAATTTTTTATTCAGTTTGTGCTATGAGCCAACACATAAATGACGAACTGATTTCACCATCTACTATTTTTGTGAGATCTTTTCTCACAATGATGAATGGCCTTACAGATAAAAGCATCTCACACATTACACTTGCGATGAATTAATCAATTGGCTACATGTTTCAGACAATGAATTAAACACTGTGTCGACAAAAGACTCAACTGGTATACTTTTGTTCTTAACTATATTCATGTCTACCGTTTATGTAAATGTGCCACGGGAACAATTACAAACGATTTTCTGACCTTTAACAGGAAGCAAATATGTTGGTAGCAGTGTGCATATGATGCGATCATTGCAGATTCCACTTGTCTTATGTGATTGTAACGACCCGTCCCAAACATACATCATATAACATATTATACATAACATCGTTTCATATCAAAAGATACATATCATAGAACATAAGGTCCCTTAGTCTCAAAACTATATAATACATATTTCAGTACAAACTTTTCACTAATAATTTACATTACATTTTATAAAACCATCCATACAAAACTACACAAAAGAACTTCCTAATCACCATCAGTCTTTAAAAGCATACTACACCTTATCCTTTCATTTGCCTTTAAAAGTTCCTCGACCTGGAATACATATTTTTGAAAACAAAATTAGGGTTAGACCAATTGGTCTAAGTGAGAAAATCCCTGTCAGTGTAGTAATCATTTGTAAAACACAGATATATAACAAGTATTTGAATACCAAGCATGACTCGTATGCATTGTGTACAACTCTTTCACATGGCCATATTAGTTGGTTGTGCTAAACCAACTAATCAATTTACTCCACTGCACTAACATACAGCCAACTCGGTTGTCCCTCCGTATAGCCAAACTCCATCGGCCCTAACTCCGGCCAACGTGCACTCGTGTAGTGTAATGCTTATATAAATACAACATATATCTCAATATATCATATTTCAATTATAAGCACATTATCACATTACCTACCACATAATTATCCAGTATATATGTATTCCAGTTGAAAATGGTTAAAGTAAAACTCACCTGAAAGCAATACGCAATAACACCTTCTTTAACAACTTGTAAGAGCCTTACTTTTCTATCAACATCCCACAATCTGAATTACACAAAACACGTATAACCAATTATCACATAAAACTCGATGACCAACTAAGAATCCTAAATAAGCCTATCAATCCCTTATCCATAAATGTTCCACTCCGGCGACTTAGCACGGGGGTTCCGCTAACTATGTCCGGAAAAACCACATCCAAAACCCTCTTCTCCGGAACCCAAATCCGGAACCAAATTCGGAACCAAATCCGGTACCAATTCCCGAACTCAATACCGGGAATGAGTCTGGAACCCAATACCGGGAAACCAATTCCGGAATCCCAAAATTGAAGAATCCAGTCAATTGTTCGAAACCCATAATCAACATCGACTAAATGATTATCCAAATCTACGAATTCTAAACCGATAGAAATCAAATACTACTAGATACAAACACAATCTGAAAAGAAAATTACCTCAAAGTCGAAAACACAAACTCTTTTGAGCCCTAACTGATCGATTACTTCTTCTGCTTTCTCTCGGCTTCAAAACACACACACACACACACACTATGGAGACCGACTTAATGAAAAATATAAGAGGTGATGGTTTATATATTAAACCAAAATTGCCAATAAGGGTTTGAACTTTACTATTATGACCGATACATCCTTAAACTTATAAAACTAACCTAAACTTATCCTAAACTACCAACTAAAATAAATAAATAAAAACATAACCGAAATTAAAATTACGAACTTACCCCGACTTATTACAACATCTCCCCCTTAAAAGAATTCCGTCCCGGAATTCAGTTAGTCTTAATAGTAATCCACACTTCCGTTCCCTGCTCCCAAATGCCATTCCCCAAACGTAATGGTATCCCGTTGGATGCCCATTAATCGGTTAGGCGAAAAGGTATTGGTACTTAGTTCTCATATCTGATTCTGGTTCCTAAGTAGCATCCTGCCCTTTATGATATCGCCACTAGACTTTTACCAAATTGATCTCCTTGTTCCGCAAAACTTTAACTTTACGGTCAACAATGGCTTCAGGTTCTTCTACGAAATTCAACTTATCATCAATTTGTATATCCGGTAGAGAAACTGCCTGATCTGGCGTAACCAAACACTTCCGTAAATTTGAAACATGAAAAGCGTTGTGGATACCACTTAACTCTGGCGAAAGTTCTAATCTATAAGCTACTTCACCGATTCTTTCTATAATTGCAAACAGTCCGATGTATCTGGGACTTAGTTTACCTTGTTTACCAAATCGAATAACCCCTTTCCAAGGCGAGACTTTTAACATTGCACGATCTCCAACTTGGAATTCTAATGGCTTTCGGCGTCGGTCAGCGTAGCTTTTCTGTCTATCTTGTGCCACTTTCAGTCGTTCACGAATTTGAGTAATCTTATCCGCAGTTAACTGAACTATTTCTGGCCCAGCTAGTTGTTTCTCTCCCACTTGATTCCAACATAGAGGAGTTCGGCATTTTCTACCATACAAAACTTCGAACGGTGCCGCTTGTATGCTGGAGTGATAACTGTTATTATAAGCAAATTCAATCAAAGGCAAGTGCTTATCCCACGATCCCCCAAATTCAACAATACAGGCCCGCAACATATCTTCCAAAGTCTGAATCGTTCATTCACTCTGACCGTCAGTTTGAGGATGATATGTTGTACTTACCTTTATTTGTGTCCCCATTTTTTTTTGAAAACTCTTCCAGAACCTTGAAGTAAAACGACTATCACGATCAGAAATAATTGATATTAGAACTCCATGTCGAGTAACTATTTCGTCGATGTACAATTTGGCTAGTCTTTCTAACGAATATGTTTCTTTTATCGGTAGAAAGTGAGTAGACTTTGACAATTTGTCGACGATCACCCAAATGGCATCAAATCCTTTCGGAGTCTTTGGTAGCTTCATGATGAAGTCTGTAGTAATCTGATCCCATTTCCACATAGGTATTTCTAAAGGTTGCAACTGACCAAAAGGCTTTTGATGTTCAATCTTTACTTTCATACAAGTGGAATAACCTTCCACATGCTGAGCAATATCTTTCTTCATTTCGGGCCACCAGTAAAACTATCGCAGATCCTTATACATCTTATTCGTGCCCGAATGAATAGAGAAACGAGATTGGTGAGCTTCTTGTAGTACCCGATCACGTAAATTACCCAGACGAGGCACCCATATTCTGTTTTCCAGACATAGTAACCCACGATCATCTTTTACGAGTGAAGATGATATACCCACTAACCGTTCCGATTTTAAATGCTCATCTTTAAAAGCTTCTACTTGACATTTCTTTAATTCGTCAAAGATGTTAGGTAGAATTTCAGCTCGTAGTGCAATTGCCTTTATTGGTCCGCTCTTCTCTTGACGACTCAGTGCATCAGCTACCACATTCGCCTTCCTTGGATGATAGAGATTTTCGCAGTCATAATCATTTACCAATTCTAACCATCTTGTTTGCCTCATATTCAGTTCTCGCTGATCGAAGAGATGTTGGATACTCTTGTGATCAGTATAAATTTGACATTTAGAACCGTATAGATAATGTCTCCAAATCTTTAGAGCAAAGACAACTGCGGCAAGTTCCATGTCGTGGGTAGGATACTGTGTTTCATAATCCTTTAGTTGTCGAGAAACATAAGCAATAACTTTTCCATGCTGCATCAATACACATCCCAATCCTAGTTTGGAAGCATAATTGTAAACGACAAAGTCATTTGAACCTTCAGGTAGTGACAGTATCGGCGCGCTACAGAGTTTTTCTTTCAATATTCTGAATGCTTCATCTTGCTCTTCTTTCCATTCAAATTTTATATTATTTTGGATCAGCTTGGTCAGGGGCGTAGCGATGCGAGAGAAATCTTGTATAAACTTTCGATAGTAGCCGGAAACCCAGAAAACTTCGTACTTTGGTTGGCGTTCTCGGCGGTTCCCACTTTTCAATTGCTTCTATTTTCATTGGATCAACTTGAATGCCTTTCTCTGAAACTACATGCCCAAGAAATTGAACTTCCCGTAGCCAGAATTCACATTTAGAAAAGTTGGCATATAATTGTTCCTTTTTCAACAATTCAAGAATCAAACGAAGATGTTGGGTGTGCTCTTCTTCAGATCAGGATTAGATAAGGATATCATCGATAAACACAATAACGAATTTATCAAGATATGTGTTAGTGCCTAATTTACCAAGTTGTACCATGTAGAGGGACCATTATTGTAAATCTAATGTTACCAAGTATATAAGGTAACTTTTGTCTAGATTTCATTTAGGTCATCCATTCCTTACACTCTCAAGTACACACACACACTCTACATTCTCTCTACATTCTCTATTGTACTTGTGATGGATTGTTCATCATTTATATATATATGGATGGCCATCTAATTGATTATATGGATTGATTACTTGTTCTGGGATCACAATTGGAATCAGAGCCCAACAGAGAAGAATTTGTGCATCAATCCAATAATTTTTATCAATTTTTGAGAAATTGATAGAGTTTTTGAGAATTTATTGAAAATTTTCAAGGATTTGAGATTTGTTTGTGTTTTGGATTGATTCAAACTCACAAATCTATTTGATATAGTTTTTCTAACATTCTCCCTCTTCCCGCCTTATGTCACCAATTTCTAACAAAGGGATTTCATCGCAACCCTTTGTTGCGATAAAGTCTGATGAACAGTGTTTGCCGCAACCTTCTGTTGCGATCAAACTCAAGTGTTGTTGTCGCAACTAGTTATTTGCGATAACAATGAGGGTTATCGCAACCTTGTACTTGCGATAACCTGACACTGTGGCGGTCAAAGCTTGGACCAATCATATCGTGTCACGTGTCCTTTTATCTCAAGTCCATATAGATACAAGTGTTTGAGATTTTTATCTCATTTCAAACACATTCAAAACTCTCTCAACTTTCTTTCGAAGAACTGCAATCGGCTGTCGAAGAGAAGTGTGGGATTCAAGCTCAAGCCACATAGAAACGAAGACATGATGATCAGGATGATCCTGATCAACATGAGGGGGAGAAGAGAGCAAGGGTTGGTGAGTCCAGTGGTGCGGCTACTGAAAATGTTGGGGGATCAGGTCAGCCAGCTAGTGAAAGGGAAACGGGGACAGGTGGATCGAATACTGATATGGTTCAAGTGGATGACACCGAAGTTCTAGCTGATGTCATAATTGGGGTTGAAAAGCCTTCGGTTGTTGATAATAGAACCGATGACGAAAGGATGGCAGATGATTTGATTGTTGACTACATCTACATAGATTCTGAGGAAGAACCTGAGAAAACAATGGTCCAGATCAAAGAGGAATTAGATGATATCTTTGACATCACCGGGGCTATTTTGGCTGCTTCGGACTCTGATGATGATGTTCCTCCTCCGCAACCACCGAACGATCAGGGTGTAGGTACTTCCGCTCCTCCGGCTCCAGTTGTTCAAGAGAATGCTCCAGGAATTCAAATACATGACGATGGCAGAATCAGGAATCCTGTTCTCGAAGCTGAATTGGCACTCTATCAAGAGGTAATCGATGTTGAGCCTAGGTATGTGGCTAAAGGTGAAAGGGTAAGAATCTTGATTCCTTATCAAGAGAGCCTCAGGAGATATTTGTTTGTGAGAGACATCCAGAGGATCGATATAGCAAAGGTATACGGCGTTGAGGACTGGCCATCAATGTGCAGAATCGAATTTCTACATGTCATTGGCAATGAATGTTTGAATACAAATGGGGTGAAGTCAGATAAAGCTATAATGAAAGAGATGAAGATAGATTCCCGCAATCTTTTCAAAGTCTGGTTCCCACAATTTACTGTACAAAGATCTGATGGCTCCGTACACGTCTTTTCAGAAGCAGACTTCAAGAGCTTAAAGCTTGATAATTTCCTATGTCTATATGATATTCTGGCAAGAGCACCTGAAAAAAAGATTGAATGGTCTTTTGCATATCAAAGTGTCAAGAGGTTCATGAAGAATATCCTGAAATTTTCTTATCTTACGGATTTCCAAATGGCCTTGGAGTCTCACCAAGCCCGAGTAACCTAAGAGCACCGAACCGGCGTATGTCTGACATTCAAGGTATTTCTGCTTATACCGTTCTGAAGAAACCTGATCTTGGGGTGGTTTACAATAATCAAGATTCAAAGAAGAGATTTTTGAGAACCTGTGAAGCCAACAAGTTCAGTGATGGAACTTTCAAGATTATTCAGGTCCACCTTAAAAGTAGACTGCGTCTGGATGCAAGCGGGGAGGTGAAGCTTAAAGACAAGGAGAGGAACTGATCAAGCAAGTCCTGGATGCCATTACATACTGGAAGGAGTACCGACATGCACTACGGAGGTTCGAGATCAACTTTGGTATCCGGAAGAAACATGTATTCCCGGTGGATGCTTAAACTCTTTGTCTCTACATTGGTACAAAGGGGGAGAATGTTAGTGCCTAATTTACCAAGTTGTACCATGTAGAGGGACCATTTCTGCAGCATCAACTGCGACTGAGAAGGTATTTGTTCCCTTTGCAATTACCAGACCTCTGATTTCTGAATTTAACCCAAAGATGAACCTTTCCATCATAAGTGCCTCTGTGGCGACATAGTACTCAGCAAAGCGGGACTTCTCCAGAGAACGAGCAGTATAATCCCGAACTGATAAACTTCCTTGCTGCAGATTCATGAACTCTTCTTCCAGTTGTCTAACGATAGCTTGAGGAAAAATATGCCTTTTAAAAGCTATGGCTAATTCTTCCCACGAAAAAGTAGAATACATTTCTGGTCCTTTAGAGGTAATAAGATCGTCCCACCAATATAGAGCATTGGCTTTCAGCATCGCGGTTCCATATAACACTCGATCTTCATTGGCACATTTATTGGTTTTGAAGATAGCTTCTATCTCTTTTAACCACCTCATAGCCTTTACTGGATCTCTTTCCCCTGAGTAGGTCGGAGGTTTGCAACTTAAAAACATCTTATAATCACACTTCTTTGGCACCAGTATAACAATAGGCGGAACAGGCGTCTCGTCTTCCAAATTAGGATCTCGTACTTCAGTTTCAGTGTGACGAGGTCGGTCAAACATAGATTGTATATTAGTTTGTAATCTTTCCAATTCAGCGGCTAAATCATCTCTGGTAACAAATTCAGTGCCTTGGGGATGACCCCTACCTCCAGCTCCACCCCGACCTCTTCCTCCACTTCTTCTTCCTATTCCGGTCATCATTTCCTGGATATTTCTAGTTCTTGGATTTGGCCTATTTGGATTTCCTTCTTCATCTCTATTCATACCTCCAGAAGTCCAGAACCACTTTCCATTATGTTGATTTTTAACAAGGTTAATATACACATAAACACATACCCCATATAATAAGGTATTCCAGTTCAAACATGTACCTGTAAGTTCATAATTACACTGGCCAGATGTAATTTGAAATTACCTTACATGATGTTCCTTCTACCTTTTATATTTAACATCCCAAAGGTTCTAAAATATTAGGGACATCCTACTTCACATGCAGTTTAAGTCCAGGTATGGATCCGAATACCTAAATCCCTTAAACTAGTGCTCTGATACCATCTGTAATGACCCGTCCCAAACATACATCATATAACATATTATACATAACATCGTTTCATATCAAAAGATACATATCATAGAACATAAGGTCCCTTAGTCTCAAAACTATAAAATACATATTTCAGTACAAACGTTTCGCTAATAATTTACATTACATTTTATAAACCATCCATACAAAACTACACAAAAGAACTTCATAATCACCATCAGTCTTCAAAAGCATACTACACCTTATCCTTTTATTTGCCTTTAAAAGTTCCTCGACCTGGAATACATATTTTTGAAAACAAAATGAGGGTTAGACCAATTGGTCTAAGTGAGAAAATCCCTGTCAGTGTAGTAATCATTTGTAAAACACAGATATATAACACGTATTTGAATACCAAGCATGACTCGTATGCATTGTGTACAACTCTTTCACATGGCCATATTAGTTGGTTGCGCTAAACCAACTAATCAATTTACTCCACTGCACTAACATACAGCCAACTCCGTTATCCCTCCGTACAGCCAAACTCCATCGACCCTAAGTCCGGCCAACGTGCACTCGTGTAGTGTAATGCTTATATAAATACAACATATATCTCAATATATCATATTTCAATTATAAGCACATTATCACACTACCTACCACATAATTATCCAGTATATTATTTCAGTTGAAAATGGTTAAAGTAAAACTCACCTGAAAGCAATACGCAATAACACCTTCTTTAACAACTTGTAAGAGCCTTACTTTTCTATCAACTTCCCACAATCTGAATTACACAAAACACGTATAACCAATTATCACATAAGAATCCTAAATAAGCCTATCAATCCCTTATCCAGAAATGTTCCCCTACGACGACTTAGCACGGGGGTTCCGCTACCCGATTAGCGGATGGGGTCAAGGGGCAATGCCCTTGCGGGGTCTGGGGCAGCGCCCCTAGAACTATGTCTGGAATAACCAAATCCGGAACTATGTCCGAAAAAACCACATCCGGAACCCTCTTCTCCGAAACCCAAATCCAGAACCCCAAATCCGGAACCAAATCCGGTACCAATTCCGGAACTCAATACCGGGAACGAGTCCGGAACCCAATACCGGGAAACCAATTCCGGAATCCCAAAATTGAAGAATCCGGTCAATTGTTCGAAACCCAGAATCAACACCGACTAAATGATTATCCAAATCTACGAATTCTAAGCCGATAGAAATCAAATACTATTAGATACAGACACAATCTGAAAAGACAAATACCACAAAATTGAAAACACAAACTCTTTTGAGCCCTAACTGATCGATTACTTCTTCTGCTTTCTCTCGGCTTCAAAACACACACACACACACACTATGGATACCGACTTAATGAAAATATAAGGAGGTGATGGTTTATATATTAAACCAAAATTGCCAATAAGGGTTTGAACTTTACTATTATGACCGATACACCCTTAAACTTATAAAACTAACCCAAACTTACCCTAAACTACCAACTAAAATAAATAAATAAAAACATAACCGAAATTAAAATTACGAACTTACCCGAGTTATAACAGTGATGATTGGTCAGGTTACTCATGATACTAACAAGTCCACAAATGAATAATTTATAATGATCCTACCAAGCCAAATTCATAAACTGTTGGACCGTTTGTTTGCCTCTTAATAGTTCCATTAAGAGGCAGTCTCTCAATCACTAAGAGGCTAAACATGTTTGGAAAAAAATACCCTGCCTCTGAATCAAATTTATATGTTGAGTAAACACCTTCACCCTGGATCGCTATTATGACGAGGGTGATGATAATTGATCACTATGCAATTTTGATCTATTACACAACCAAGAGAATCAGATGCAAAGCAGGGAGGCAAAAATTGGTTGTGTTGAACGCGATCATGGCAGGCATTTATTGTTTTACGCTTTTTAATTTATTCAGATATAAGAACTGGATTGCATATACATATCATATTTCCATAAACTTGGTCAGTTATGCAAGACATTGCTCTAGTTTCTTTTTGTCAAACGACTTTCTTTCTAACGGGTTCTATTCAAGGTCCCACAAGTCTTCTATGTTCTTATGCTTCTGTATTCTATCGGTGAGTAATATTTGCAAATCTGTACCATTTGTTAATTTTACTCATGACACTTGTGTATCCCATGACTTTTTTAAGAAGAGAACTACAGTACTAAGGCAACTTCTACGGGTACTTTTAGGTTAATAATCCATCAGCAATTTAATTATTGGTAAGTTCATATTCTTATACTTTTATACCATCATCATCATTTATACAAACAAAATCAAATCCTGAATCTTAAAAACTAAAACTCTAATGTTGTCATTCTCTTTAAGTTAAGATAAGAAGAGACGTATTACTAGATGATATCCATATACTCTTCTACCTAGTTATCACTTGATGTTGTTGTTATGCTTCATCTCCTCATTATAAATGACACTTCAAAATTCTTTTTGCCTTATCATGTGAAGGTTCTCTATGGCCATCTTGAAAAAAATTAGACAAAAGAATATCAAAATATCTACAACAAAATAAAATAAAAAGAGCTAGCCATCACGATTATTGCCGCCACCACTTAGGATGCATATGCGAGCGTTGCAATGACATCAATCGGTGCTCATTCATGATCCTGGATCATCCACAAAAATTTAAATATCAAAAGCTTGATACATAAGCGAACTTCTTCATAAATTAATGGATCGGTTCCATGTCATACCTTGAGCATTTTCTCGATACACAAATTCGTCAATCGTTAACCAAAAGAAACTTAATTTTACGTTATAAACATGACAAAGGGAGAGCACATAAACTAGCAAGTAGTAGAAAACGAAAATGAAGATTTAAAGGCAAACTCGAAGTTGCCTACCGTCACTCGATGAATCCTCAAGCCCTAAATCGAAGGGATGAAAACAAATTAAACTCGAAATCCAAATCGAACATCTAAATCAAAGAGAAATCGGTAATCAAAGAGATTGTTAGAATAATCGAAGAGATTGTAGAGCTCTCGTGTAGAAGAGGACTCTCCCGTATAGACTCTGTTTGATTTTTGATGACATTTTTTATAAAATTAAGATTTATTAAAAATATATAGTAATCTTTAGATGATTTTTAAGAATTATAAAAACGTGACTAAAGTTTTTTATTTAATTTTAAAATAAAATTAAAAATAGTTTACTTTTTTAGAGACGATTTAGAAAGCGTCTCTAAAGCCTATGATTCAATTTTTAGAGACGTTTTATGTAAGAAACGTCTCTAAAAGCTTTGGAGAATTATTCAAACAACATCCAATTCTTTCATACTCTAAGCGTCCATGATTATATTTCATGTTTGATCTGATTGATACATTGTCAGATTCTCAAACAAGTGTTTCGAATTCATTTCATTCTTTCAATATCCTTGTTTTGAGAAATCTTCAAAGTTCAAATGCTCAAATATTTCATAAATATTTTTGAGGAGCATACATTCTAATGACAATGTTATTCAAATGCTAAACATTCTTATTTGTTCAAGCTAAACTATTGAGCAACATATCTTTTAGGACAACATTTCATGGGAATCAGTGTGAGAGCTTAAAAGAACTTCTATGGATCCACGTTAACCAGTGTTTCCTACCCAAGAAGTTATCCTTGAGTGATTGAGGGGTGAGGGGTCAAAATCAAAGAGTGGGGGAGATAACTCATCCGGTTGAGTAATCTCATTGTGCTGAGGTAAAATGAAAAAAAGAGTTTGGTTAGCAGTAAACAGATTAAAAACAGAAAGAGGGTGTGAGAACAGAGTTAAAAGAATACGAGAACTCTACACCAGCCACTTTCTGAGCCGGGCAGCCACATTACTAATTGGTTCACATTCTTTGGTAACCATCATTGAAATAGGCAATTAGCCCATGCCAACTCTTGCTTTAACCCCACCAGCTACTCATTTCTTTCTCAACAAAGAAATGTTTCAATTTTCTTGGGGATGCAGCATATTATCTATCTAATCTTCACTCGGAAGATTTGGATATTGAAAAGAAGGAAGTTTGCCCCACCTTCGCACTTCAATCATGCACATTGAGTCCGTGGAAAACTTGTTGCTGTCTCAATAGTTTACACAATTTGAGCCTAACTATTATCAAGCATAAGTTGCTTCAATCATTTCTACACTTGCACGTACACACAAGGAATATGTTTTCTTGTCATAACGTTCATAGAAATTCTTTCGTGTTTTTCGATGATTGAATGGAAGCCCTGGAGGAGTGAACATCAAAAAGCTCCTTTCCAAAGTGCATTCGTTGTACTAAGTGGCTTTGTGCAACGTATAGGCATTTCAACTGATTCATCTGTTGTTTCAGGGTTACCACTTGTATATTATCTGAATTTGAAAAGATTCGGATAAATATTTTTTGGAATTGACAGTTATTCAGATCAAAGGAGGAGATTGTTTTTGGTATTCAAAGACTGCTGAAATTGAACAAGAATTTTGATGATCATGATGCTCACAATCATCAAAAAGGGGGAGAAATATAAAACAGAAGAAAAGAGAGAGATAATTCGAATATTTCAATCTCCGAGAGTCAAAGTTATATTTGCCAAAGTCAAAGAAGATCAAGATAAAGTGTTTCCGAGAACTAAGTTCAAGACAATTTGTTCAGGTTGTTCAGATGTGTGAAGATACAAAGACAGTTTGTGCTAAAATATTATTCAAGAATGTCTAAAAGCTCAAAGCCCGTTGAAACCTCAAATCCCGTTCATAATTCGAAGACTGAAGAATTTTTTCAAAAGTCAAAGTTGCAAAGATCGAAGATTCGAAGATATAAAAAGATTTTGTTTGAAGACCATGATCAAATCTTAAAGGTCAAGTCTGGGATTCAAATGGAAGCCCTGGAGGAGTGAACATCAAAAAGCTCCTTTCCAAAGTGCATTCGTTGTACTAAGTGGCTTTGTGCAACTTATAGGCATTTCAACTGATTCATCTGTTGTTTCAGGGTTACCACTTGTATATTATCTGAATTTGAAAAGATTCGGATAAATATTTTTTGGAATTGACAGTTATTCAGATCAAAGGAGGAGATTGTTTTTGGTATTCAAAGACTGCTGAAATTGAACAAGAATTTTGATGATCATGATGCTCACAATCATCAAAAAGGGGGAGAAATATAAAACAGAAGAAAAGAGAGAGATAATTCGAATATTTCAATCTCCGAGAGTCAAAGTTATATTTGCCAAAGTCAAAGAAGATCAAGATAAAGTGTTTCCGAGAACTAAGTTCAAGACAATTTGTTCAGGTTGTTCAGATGTGTGAAGATACAAAGACAGTTTGTGCTAAAATATTATTCAAGAATGTCTAAAAGCTCAAAGCCCGTTGAAACCTCAAATCCCGTTCATAATTCGAAGACTGAAGAATTTTTTCAAAAGTCAAAGTTGCAAAGATCGAATATTCGAAGATATAAAAAGATTTTGTTTGAAGACCATGATCAAATCTTAAAGGTCAAGTCTGGGATTCAAAGAAAATTTGATTTGTTATCCAAAGAGAGAAACGTTTTGTCCAACAAAGTTAAAGAACTTGAAGACATTATCTTTAAAGTTAAGGTTTCAAAACAAGCAAGTCCTGACACGATTGTTCAGACTCCACTTGTTGGCTCAACTGGTTCTGAATGTTCATTTAAAACGGCTTCAAGTTCAATCAATACTGATGTTTCTTCAAAGGGATTTGACAAATCAAATGGTTTTTCAAAAGATCAGATTCATCCTTCCAATCTCTTGTATAATCTTTCTGTTGATAAGTCAGATGTTTCTACTTCAAAGCCTTCTGAAAATCTTGTTTTCAAAAGAGTGAAAATGGTCTGGAAAGTGAAAGGTTCTTCACCTGAAAAAGATGCGCCAAAGTCATCTGTTCCTCCACCCGCGGTGAACAAGAAGAACAACGCTCCTAAAGGTAAGTCTTTTGTGAAACCTAATCCTATATATTCTGCAAATCATTTGATTAGGTTGGCACAAAAGCAAATATGTTGTTCTTATTGTGGAACTAATGATTTTGTTAAGAAAGAAGATGTTAAGTATTGGTACGGTACTTACAGTATTCCTTCTAAGAAATCTACACCTAACACACCAGGACCCAATTGGCAATGGGTACCAAAATCAACTTAATTTGTTTTGCAGGTTCATCATGTGCAGTGCTGAATGCCTAATTACTACCAAACACATGACTGGAAAACAGAAGAGAAGTGTGCAATTTGAAGAAGAGTACCTGTGCTGAAACCATATGCATAATTTCAGGGGGAGAGATTCTAAACTTTTTATATGTTTGGTGCTTATTGATAAATCTTTCTATATGCTTCTTTGTAGGGGGTAATGGTTTCTAAACACGTCAGTTCAGAACCCGCACTTCAATGAGATTTATGGCTTCTAAAAACACTTCAGTTTAGAACCCGAGCTTTCAATGTGATTGACTTCTGATCATATCAGATTAGGACTCGTTCTTAATCTTAAAATAAATAAATAATAATAATAATAATAAAAATTTAGACTTTGACTGTTACATGTGCTGATTTTGTCAAATTAAGATCTTTGCATATTTTGAGGGGGAGCTTATCTGATTCTAAATCAGTCGATCATAATTTGAGGGGGAGATGATACATTTGATTGTAACTCAATCTGAGATTGTTTGAAAGAAGAACGACTTTCAAGCATGAAAAACTTGTTCTTAAATGTTCAAACCACTTCTCTAATTCAAACGGATTTCATAAATTTAGAAGTGTGGTTTTAAATGTTTTTCATGTATATCTCGGGTTGTTATATCATTGTTTCTGACTGTGTGTTTCCAAAGATTAATACTTGTTTATTATCTTGACTATATATACTTTCAAGTATTCATACACACCGGTTCAGCTGCTTTTTGACTTTGTTATTACCATGTCTCAAAATGAAACAATTTTCGATGGTAATACTCCCGTTTGTAATTCAACTTTGTTGAGCATCATACATTCATTTCAGCGTAAGAGCATAACCGTTTCATTCAAAGATTGTTTATATTTGTTCATATAAACAAAAGATCCAATTCTTTGATACCCTACCCGTACATGAATATATTTCATATTTGATCTGGTTGATACATTGTCAGATTCTCAAACAAGTCTGGAATTCATTTCATTCTTTCAACATCCTTGTTCTGAGAAATCTTCAAAGTTCAAATGCTCAAATATTTCATGATATTTTTTAGGAGCATACATTCTGGTGACAATGTAATTCAAAAGCTGAGATTCATATTTGTTCAAGCTAAACTGTTGAACAACGCATCGTTTTAGGACAAAATTTCATGGGAATCAGTGAGTGAGCTACATTGTACTTCTATAGATCCACGTTAACCAATGTTTCCTACGCAAGAAGTTATCCTTGAGTGATTGAGGGGTGAGGGGTCGAAATCAAAGAGTGGGGGAGATAACTCATCCGGTTGAGTAATCTCATTATGCTGAGGTAAAATGAAAAAGAGAGTTTGGTTAGAAGTGAGCAGATTAAAAACAGAAAGAGGGTGTGAGAACAGAGTTAAAAGAATAAGAGAACTCTGCACCAGCCACTTTCTGAGCCGGGCAGCCACATTACTGATTGGTTCACATTCTTTGGTGACCATCATTGAAACAGGCAACTAGCCCATGCCAACTCTTGCTTTAACCCCACCAGCTACTCATTTCTTTCTCAACAATGAAATGTTTCAATTTTCTTGGGGATGCAGCATATTATCTATCTAATCTTCACTCGGAAGGTTTGGATATTGAAAAGAATGAAGTTTGCCCCACCTTCTCACTTCAATCATGCACATTGAGTTTGTGGAAAACTTGTTGCTGTCTCAACAGTTTACACAATTTGAGCCTAACTATTATCAAGCATAAGTTGCTTCAATCATTTCTACACTAGCACGTACACACAAGGAATATGTTTTCTTGTCCTAACGTTCATAGAAATTCCTTCGTGTTTTTCGATGATTGAATGGAAGCCCTGGAGGAGTGAACATCAAAAAGCTCATTTCCAAAGTACATTCGTTGTACTAAGTGGCTTTGTGCAACTTTCAGGCATTTTAACTGATTCATCCGTTGTTTCAGGGTTACCACTTTTATATTATCTGAATTTGAAAAGATTCGGATAAACATTTTTGGAATTGACGGTTAAACAGATCAGAAGGAGGAGATTGTTTCTGGTACTCAAAGAGAATGCTGAAATCAAACAATAATTTTGATGATCATGATGCTCACAATCATCAAAAAGGGGGAGAATTATTTAAACAAAAGAAAAGAGGGAGATAATTCGAAGATTTCAATTTTCAAGAAAGAGATATTTGTCAAAGTCGAAGAAGTTCAAGATCAAGTGTTTTCGAAAGATAAGTTCAAGACAGTTTGTTCAAGATGATCAAATGTTTGAAGATACAAAGACAGACCGTGCTTAAAGATTATTCAAGAATGCTGTTAAAAGCTCAAAGCCCATTAAACCTCAAATCCCGTTCATAATTCGAAGACTGAAGATTTTTTTCAAAAGTCAAAGCTACAAAGATAGAAGATTCGAAGATATAAAAAGATATTGTTTGAAGACCTTGATCAACCTTACACAGATTTGAAGTTCGTGTTTCAAGACTTGTTGACTTTTTGACTTTAAAGAGCCTAAATGAAGATTAAAGCCGCCAAAGTGGATTCTTGAAGATAAAGCGTATATGAAGATTAAAGAGCTGAAGACTATCGTCATAATTTTTTTTAAATCTTGAATCCATAGGGGGAGATTGTTAGTACACAATGTATCCAAGATTTAGTCTAATTGTAATTAGTCAACAAATGTCAAAGTCAAAATAGCTAGGTGTGGTCAAAGGTATATAAACTCGATTGTTAGGGTTTGTGAGTGTGAGGTCATTTGTGTCTAGCCACCAAGGTGTGTGTGTGGCCTCCAAGAGAGAATTTGTTCTTCATTCTAATATTGTTTCAATTCTCTTCTCAATCTATTGAAGCTTATGAATTAATCATTGTTGCCTGATCATTCTCAGTATTACTTGGTTTGAAATCCTTCTTAATTAGCAAGTCGGGTTATCTTTAGTTACACATTTTCTTTTTGTCACATTGTTTCTTCCCTAAAGGTCACCTTTAGATACGCTTTTTAATATTTTTCTAAAACTTCCTTCTCTAAAACCCCTCTTTCTTGTAGTGTAAAATTTAAAACTGCCATGTACAAGACATACTGCTAAAAAAATCCCCACCAAATGGTGTTGTAACAACCGTGAAATATAGTGCCAAAGTACGTCTCTGGTTATCCCTCTCAAAATGTAGTTTTAGGTTTTTCTCGAGCCCTATTAGTGAGACTGTGCAACTTTCGTCTTGCATTTGAGATGGTCCATTCCCTAACCTTCTACAAAATCCACGTGACATGTCGAAGCAATCTCAATTGGATAAGCTCGATATAAAGAGTTTCCAGGGCTATTTAGAATAAAGAGCTACAACTTTCAGATTTTGTAGGCACAGACCGCGCCAAAAATAGAACGAAAAAAATTAACACTAATATGAATATTGGGACGTACAGGGCATGAAACGTTGTCAGAACCAGAGAAATCATCTCCCATGAGAATCAATGTATAATGATAAGCTTGTAGTAGATTATGAAGTTACAAAGAATCAATCTACAACAATACTTTTAGCTTTTTGTTGACACGTACAGCTCATCATCATCCGTGTTCGTGTAGCGTATTCTTTAATTCATTGTAATTTTATCAATAGTCTCATCATGCACGATTGTTGATGTATGAGATGCTTTAACCTGTCAAAGGGCATTTCTCTTGGGGAAAAAAGATATTTGCGGAAAATTAGTAGACGGTGAAAACAACCCTTAGCTCATAACAAAAAAATAATAAAAACAATTCGTAAATCAAATTTCATAAAACTCGGACAATTGTCTCAGTGTGTTTTACAATTTACGCTAAAAGATCCTAGTGGTTAGTTCTTTACAAAACCATGGTAGAAAATTAAAACTGCCATGTACAAATCATAGTGCCCCCAAACGAGAAGCAAGATCGGTGAATATGTCTTCGCTGCATGGAATGGTGAGGCCACCCATTGGATGGTTGAACCCAAACTCTTCCTCAGCCTGACATAATATATTTTGAAATGCCGGTTGGTTTAACAATGATACTGGAACCACAAATCTCTTCTTCTCTTGCTCTCCAACATAAACGGCAAAATAACCTTTAGGAATGGTCATGTACGTATTGCTGCTTCCGTTTGACAACAATCGTCGGAGAATTTGTTTTGCTTGAATGATCTGAGGCATAAGAATGGCCATCTTTCCAAGGAGGATTATGTATGAAGGCTGATGAAGGAAGAAAAATCTAAAACTGATTCTTGGAGAAATATGTTGTCAGAGGGAGTTGTGATTGTGGTTATGCATATGGAATGGTTTATATAACCAACTGATACAAGAAGAGGTAGATGAGAGATGGCGACATGTAGTGTAGAGAAAATGCAATATCACATGGCTTTGTCTCCCAACCTTTAATTATGAAGATAGTACATCAAATCCAGTTACAGCTTCAACACAACCCCACGGTCCCTCATGCATGAAGCTAATACATCAAATCGTTGAATGATATATATCTACCATTAAGTAG
Source organism: Saussurea involucrata (assembly GCA_033807775.1). Classification (NCBI taxonomy): domain Eukaryota; kingdom Viridiplantae; phylum Streptophyta; class Magnoliopsida; order Asterales; family Asteraceae; genus Saussurea; species Saussurea involucrata. The sequence goes on from CM066315.1 coordinate 133,305,167, forward strand.
TTAGCCATATGTCTGTCACTCTACATATAAAACCTTTAATTTGGCCAAAAACTTCAAGACAAAACCATGTGATTATGCATACTAGTGGCTTGCTCATCATTCCATTTAATTGATATATCTATATACATGATACATCACTGGGCCGCAAATGTTATAAGACTACCCCATAGATTTTAATGAATTTTCTGTTTGTTAGGACGCATAGCCACAATATATTAAATGTACATGGGACCATGCATGGTCCTAGTATCATTCTTGACCTCTTACTTTGTTCTGAATTCTGGCCATTCAAGTTATCCTCTATGTCTAATCTTTCCTGTATCCTACTGCAGATTTAACTCATAGTTATTATATATCTTACGAAGTTACAGAGAAACAAGCTCAAAAGGATCAAGCACTACTAAGTACAACATACATACTATAGCATCATCACATCTATATAGTTCATCTCACACCATCTACTAATTTTGTCCGGAGACCTTTTGTTCCAATGATGAATGCCCTTACAGATAAAAGACCCTCAACTGAAATATTTTTCTTCTTATATTCATGTCTACCGTCTATGTTAATGTTCCACGAGAGCATTTGCAAACAATTTTGTGAGCTTTAAAAGGAATGAGCTATAGAAAAGGAATGAGCTTTAACGTGAGTGCAGTGTGTGCAGCAGAGAAATATTTATATTCTGATTCTGGAAGCCAAAGGAGCTCTCGTATCTACCGTTATTAGCATGTGAATTAGAAATTGTATACTCTTAAACTGAACTTCTTATCACAGAAAAATATGTTGGTAGCTGCCTGCATATGATGAGATCATTGCAGGAGTTCCACTTGTCTAAATTCATTGAAATTTGTCATATTTGTTGATATTATCCTTACAGCGAAAACATATTCATTGATTCTTCATATTTTCATCAACTTGTCAATTATGCAAGATGTTACTCTTGTTTCAATTCTATTCTCAAACGTCTTTCTTTCTAATGGGTTCTAGTTAAGCTCCACACATGTAGGCTCCATATATTTTCACCTCGATTTATCAACCAAAATGTCTTCTATGTTCCTTCGCTAGCTAGCTGCCTAGCTTAATAGTTTTCAGTATTCTATCTGTGAATTGAGTTTGCAAATCATTATCATGTACCATTCCATGTATTTGTGACACCTGAGATACACCCACAGGACACATTGAAGAAGAAAACTGCATTAGCCATATGTTCCTGTACCAATCAAACCATTATTTGGACAAAAATTCAAGACAAAACCATGTGATTATGCATACATAGTGGCTTGCTCATCATTCCACTTATGGTTGACAAAATATGTTGGTATTTCAATTTTGCCTCAACGTCTCCATCTGCCAATCAATGTCCCTTTTATCACCAATCGTACATTTGAAGCTTCAATAAATCAATATATAAAGCATACAATAGGTGAAGCGCCAAAATAACTCCATCTCTAAACCCTCTGCAACATCTTTCACTAACAAAACACTTTCAAACTCTCTTACATTTGCAAGTTAATCAAGATTCTGAGAAACCTGGTAAGTAACAAGGAACAAACGAGAATAGAGCGGACAATGGCCGCAATGTAGCTCCCACCGGAGACGAAGTTTAGGAACATTTGTTTCGTATATAGCAAGAGTCTGCTAACTCGGTTTCCCAAATGACTATCACAACAACAATGAAATTTAATTATGGTATATATGTGTAAACAAATTCTCTGAAGATCTATGACAAACGGAACTTAAACCACGTCTGAATAACTAAGGATATACCGAAAGGGTATTTTTCTAGTTTATGTTGGAGAACAAGAAGTGAGATTGTTTATGGTTCTTATACTAAACCAACCTCCATTAATTCCCGATTTTGCTACGTTAGTCAGAGGAAGAGTTTGGTATACTAATCCAATGGGGCACCTCACAAGTAATCCATATGTAGTTTGACATCTTCATTCATTGTAATCATTAGATATCAAGTGTTGGAGTAGATTGAATTTATATCAAAAGAATGTCAAAAAAAGCCTTTTTGGTTTTCTAGATTAGTTGAAGAGTCTAGCTTTAAATAAACTGCATTAGGTCTGCTTAAGTAGTATTAACACGGGATTTTTCATATGTCTCTTTCAATAATATAAATATAAGACTAGTTGAAGAAATTGTGGGTTGAGATAGGAATGTCAAAGCCAAAAAGCAGAAGACAAATTGCCTAAGTTCTAAGAAAAATAAAATCCCTGGTCTCCTCAAATATTCGATCCTACATGAAGAACATATTAATAATGTCGGTAACCACTCATCGACGTAGAAAAAAATTCACTCAAGCCTATGTGTGTTCTAAACGGGGCATAAACCCACATTCTTCTCGTACTACATCATCCTCTCTCGATGGGAGAAGGTTCGTCCTTGAACTATACACGGATGGAAAGTTAGCACCGTTGTACGAAAGAAGGTGTTTCACATTTTTCCGGTGGTACCCTCCCTTTCAGCATAATGTAGTTTTGTATGTCAGATCTAAATTTCTTCTCAAGGGGACATGATCTAAAACATATCCAACACCGAATTAGTAGAACATCAATCAAAGGTTTCTTATTTTCTCTCATTTTTTTTCTTGTTTGCATTTAACCTAACAAACGTATTTTCAATATACATGATACGTGTGCTTCACCCAAGCGAGAGACCAAGTCGAACTTTTACAATTCAAACATTTAACTGTTAAATTTAAACTCACAAATCTACTGGAATTTATAATAGAGTTGTTCAAAATGAACATCAAAACATTATTGCGATATCATTCACGCATGAGGGACCATGGTGTCGGGTAAAAGCTGTAACAGGTTGGAAGACAAAACCATGTGATGTTGCTTTTTCTCTACACCACACATCACCATTCTCATCTACCTCTCCTTATATCAGTTGGTTATATAAACCATTCCATATGCATAATACAACCACAACTCGCTATGAGATCCATCACAACCAATAATTAGTTTGAGCATTTTCTTCCTTCATTGGCCTTTAGAACGCCAGAGACTCTGCACTCCTTGGAAAAATGGCCATTCTTATGCCTCGGATCATTCAAGCAAAACAAATTCTCCGACGATCGTTGTCAAATGGAACCAGCAATACATACATGACCATTCCTAAAGGTTATTTTGCCATTTATGTTGGGGAGCAAGAGAAGAAGAGATTTGTGGTTCCAGTGTCATTATTAAGCCAACCTGCATTTCAAGAGTTATTATGTCAGGCAGAGGAAGAGTATGGGTACAATCATCCAATGGGTGGCCTCACAATTCCATGCAGTGAAGACATATTCACTGATATTGCTTCTCGTTTGGGGGCATTATGATTTGTACATGGCAGTTTTAATTTTCTACCATGGTTTTGTACAGAACTAACAACCAGGACCTTTTGGGGTTTGTAAGACGCACAGGGATAATTGTCCCAATTTTATGAAATTTGATTTAGGAATTTTTTATTCAGTTTGTGCTATGAGCTAAGACATAAATGACAAACTGATTTCACCATCTACTATTTTTGTGCGATCTTTTCTCTCAATGATGAATGGCCTTACAGACAAAAGAATTAATCAATTGGCTACATGTGCTCAGACCATGAATTAAACACTGTGTCGACACAAGACTCTCAACTGATAAACTTTTGTTCTTATTATATTCATGTCTACCGTCTATGTAAATGTGCCACGGGAACGATTACAAACGATTTTCTGACCTTTAACAGGAAGCAAATATGTTGGTAGCAGTCTGCATATGATGAGATCACTGCAGGAGTTCCACTTGTCTTATGTGATGATTGGCATCAGAGGAAAATTTCATCGAAAATTGTCATGTTACACATGATACTAACAAGTCCACCTGAATTTTCTGTTCGTTAGGATGCATAGCCACATTTCATTTAAAGTACATGGGACCATAGCATGGCCATACAATGCAAGTTATCTCTATGTCTAATCCTCATTTGTATCCTAGTGCAGATTTAAGTCGTAATTAATTGATACCATCTGTGATGATCTTATCGTCTTGCAATTCTGTCTCATCCGCGTTTCCATCTGCCTTTTATTTTCCCTTTTTATCACCAATCATACATTTGAAGCTTCAATAAACCAATATAAAAACACTTTCCAATTCTTTTACATCCTTTATCCACATTAAGGAAATGGCTATGCGTATAGCTTTTATCATGCGGGCAATTAAAACAAGTTCTCGGACGAGCTTTTCAAATGGAACCCGCACACCAACATCCATGGATCTACCAAAAGGGTATTTTGCAGTTTATGTTGGAGACTAAGAAAAGAAGCGAATCTTTATTTCGAGACTTACTATGTCCCGCAGAGGAAGAGTTTGGCTATGACCATCCAATGGGTGGGCTCACAATCCCGTGTAATATTGCGGACATGTTCATTAATCTTGCCTATCGCCTAGGGCGTATTGTGACTTCAAGTTATAGCATTGTCATCGCTAAAACATTTTTGTATAGCACTCATCACTGACCTTACACAAAAAAATTGGATTGCTTCCGTTTTCTACTTAGCGATATGAGCTTAGACATGAATGAGAAATCAATTAAATTTATTGTGTACCATGAAATTGACAAAGAGAAATTATCTCCTTGAAGACTTCAAATCTATTGAGAACTCCAAGATTGGTGAGATCCTTGAGAACTTTTACCTTAAGGCATTGTTTCACATGTTTTTTTTCTCATTCAAGTCTAGCATTGAACATATATTTGTTTCACAATGCGTTTGTTTCATATGTATTTGGTTCACAAATCACAATGTGAAACTTTTTTACGTGTAACTCGTGTTTCACAAACAACTAAAAAGGTTAACATTGTGAATCAAATACTTGTGAAACAAATTAATATATCTTAATAAGTAGTCTAAATGTTAGTCTTAGATGAAAGAAAGGTCATATGAAATAGCAAAGCTTCTAAAAAAAGGCCCATATATATACATATACACACTACTATGGACGAAACGTCGAATGGCCTCTACCGATGGCTTTTCGACGGGAAAAAACCATTGGAAAATAGTGGGTCGGTAAAGTTAATCGCCGATTTTTTCTCTATTACCCATGGAAATATTTTCGGTAAACCGTCACAACCACATGGATAATTTACAAGAATATAACTTGGAACGACTCTTTATCGACAAGGAACCGAGTGTTTATCGACGCAATTAATCGACATCGTTCTAAATGTCTCCTTTACCGACAGCTTTCCGACGGTTCCCATTACTGACGACATTTCGGCTCCAACACTACAAAAAATGACTTTTACCCACACTACAACAAATCTACTCTATTGCGACGACAAAAGTCGTCGCTAATGCTCTAAATATCGTTGCTATAAATCTATTGTGACGACCGCCGTTGCTGTAGGCTTTGTTGGTGTAAATTCGTAGTTGTAGTTCATTGAAAAAAATAATTATACACCTACTGCAATGACATGTCGTTGCTATAGGTCAAAAATAAAAATTTAATCATATACCTACTGCAACGACATGTCGTCGTTGTAGGTAAAAAAACTAATTACATACCTACTGTCGTGGCTATAGGTCAAAAATAAAAATGTAATTATATACCTACTGCAACGGCAAGTCGTCGCTATAGGTTAAAACCAATTTTTAATTTCCGAATTTTAGTCCAAAACTTAATTACTCCAATCCGACTAAAATTGATAACATGAACAACTCAATTATTATTCTAAACTGATAAATTCTACAAGTTCGTCTTCATCAAACAAAATCAATATGTATGCCATCAAATGAACCGGAAAACACCAAAACAATATCAAACTTCAAAATGCTAAGAAACTTTTTCTCTTACACATTGTGAATAGACCAATTCAAACAAATTATCTTGAAAAAATAGAATTTATTAAACTATTTATTCCTAACTCCTAAGAGTTTGTATGGTATAATCTTCACCTTTCATCTACCTCCTCCTCAAGCTCTCAACGATGTAGTTTGCATACATTCCTTGAGATCGGATCCAACCTCCTCAACCAGCTAAATTTACATTAATAGCAAATACAAAAAGTGCGTCCTACGATCGCCATTTTTTGTGAGACGAAAAGTAAGATTTAGGCAACAAACCTTTTCTAGATAAATCGATGTTGCAAGTCCGAAAGTAAGCATGGCAACAACTCCAGGGTCGGTCTTTCCACAAAAAGAATGCGTCTTGAAGGTACCTAAATTATACATAAGCCAATATGGACAGAAATAACAGAACAAAAAGATAAAATATATCGAGATTATACCATGACAAATTCAGCATAAGCTCCAAAAGTCATGATAGCGGTAAACATACCCGGACATGCGGACGAGATCATGGGTAGAAATGACATAGATTCCTTCTTCTCATCTGAATGGTTTTGCTTATATCGTGATATGAATTCATTACAAGATTCGATAAGAGTCAAGTCTCTCCTACAGTTGGTATCAAATACAGCTTTAACTCCCAAAGACTTGAAAAGTGTGGTGAGTTTCTTGAAAACTTGAGAGAGTACCATTCAACATTTATCCAATGGATGTCACAAAGAGGTATCGGATTTACAACTAATTCACTTAGAAAAATAACAAATTCAACCACACGGCAAGTACAAGAAGATAGACCTATAAAGAAATAAATAACCCCTGAACATTGTGCTCATTTAAAAAAGCTAGCTCATTGCAGAACTATTCATAAAGAAAGTGGCTGAGTAACATGATTCGTAATAATGCAATTTACCTGCAGAAAGACCGTAATGCACAACAATGGAAGCCCTAGACTGGGGTGAAAGAGAGACAATAACAGTCTTTCCGTTGTTTATATTAGAAAGAAACTCATCCAAGCTTTGCTTTTCTAGCATAACAGTCTCTGCAGAAGAAATGCACCCAAAGTTGTTAAAGGCGCAAGGCGCACTTAGGTGCAAAGGGGTCATAGGGCCTAGGCGCAAGGCGCAAGGGCGAGGCGTGGGCCTCACGAATGCGAGGCGCATCGTATAAAAAATAATAATATAAATAAATAAATATATATACCTAGGGGTGTAAACGAGCCGAGCCGAGTCGAGTAGTAAGTTATTCGAGCCGAGCTTGAAAAAATAATACAAGGCTCGAGCTCGACTCGAGCTCGATTAATTTTTCAAAGTCGGGCTCGAGCTCGAGCTCGAATATTTTTTCAATGTTCGAGTTCGAGCTCGATGCTCGTTTATGAGCTCGAATTCGAGATCGATTAACTCGTTTATGTACTCAAGATCGATAATTTTTATTTTTTGATTATATAATTTGTAAACATATAAACATGTCAGGCTCGAAAAAGTGTATGCTCGAATGGCTCGACTCGACTCGTAAAGCTTAATCGATCTTTCGAACGAGTCGAATCGAACATTGGTATTATGGAGCTCGACTCGTTAACTTAAGCGAGCTTTACTTTGTGTTCGAGATCGACTCGAGCTCGAAAACAACTAGGCTCGAGCTCGAGATAAACGAGTTCGAGCTCGAGTAGCTCGTTAAAAGCTCGACTCGTTTACACCCCTATATATACCCATAAATACACACACACATAGTAATACACAACTCAAATACCATTATATAAAAAGTTGTCATATCAACTCAAGTACCATTATATAAAGCATAGTTCAATTTCAATTTAAAAAAAGTAGCAATATGAATATGAAACGTTTCTCAATAAAGTCTTGACTAATAGCTCGATAATCAATTCTCATTATCATCTTTAATTGTGTATACTTCAATGTCCTCATCAGATTTATATTCCCCAAATTGAATAGAAATTTGATAATAAATGTGTTTTGTAGAAGTCTAGGAGGTTAAACACATAATTAATATTAGGTTTTGACTTATTTAATAACTCTTCTTTTGTAGAAGTCTAAGAGACAAGAAAAATGTTTGAAATTAAGCTAGATCTTCATAAGGCGCGCCTAAGCCCATACTGCGCCTTGGTGCGCCTCAGTGAGCCGCCTCGCCTCGACAGTAAAAAAAGCCCAACCATTTGCGCCTTATGCGCCTCAGCGCCTAGGCGCGCTTTTCACAACTATGAATGCACCCACTGCATGATTACAACAATATTACTGATTCAATTCTTTAATTTCTATCAAAAAGTTATCAGCAAAAATATATGCGTAAATTATACAAGAAAAAGGGATATGTGATTAAAAAAAGTTAGAAAGTAGGTGAAATTAAGCAACTTGTATGTATGATATCTAAAAACACACAAAGAAATAATATAAGTTGATTAATTTCAATGGTCCACCTTTTATAACCAAAAACAAATGATGCATGTTTGTTGAGAGCAGAATAGCATACGCAAGCAGCCCAGCCGTGTCGTTTGAGAATCACCGCCTTCTCCGAGCACAGCTTGACAGTGGCAACACTTTGTGGGTCAGTCATACTCTCCATCTATTACCCACCCTGAGTATGAACGAACCTATGAAATCAACTCAATAATCTCAACCAACTGACATGAGCTCTATGATAAGGTAACCATCTTGACAGATGCAAGCACTTGTTATATCTTATATGGAATATTACAACTTACCACACAAATTTGGTGCTGTGGAAAACATATGCATTCTCCACAAACCGGGACCTTGTGCACGAATCCGTACAATTTAGTTGCCTGTGTGAGTTTCTAGTCTGCACTGTTAACCACCTTAATGTTTATCTATTATAACAACTCAATTTAGATAGTGGAAAAGTATAAATATTATTAGAATCCTGTGTTATCATCTACTAGAATTGGACCATTTCCCCTCGATATATGTTGGAACCTCTATTTTCTCCAAGGGAGTTTTTAAAGAGTAAGAGCATCTCCAACAGATTCTCCATAATTTCTCTAAAATGGAGAACCAAAAGCCAAAATCCCATTAAAAAACTACATTCATCTCCAACAGCTTCCTCATTTTGGAGAATCCAACATTAATTAAAATATTAAAATATTCCATTCATCTATTAAAATATTATTTCTCAAGCTTCTCCGTTCTCCGGTCATAGCTCCGATAGTGGTACGCTTTCATTATCTTAACTTTGGTTAACTTCTCCGCCTAATTGTTTATTTCAGTCGAATGTGTATTAAATTACTTTGTTCGTTGCCGATTGCTTAATTTTGAAATAAGGGTTTTTGTAAACCACTATTGTTTTCGCCGCTTCACTTTTTATATGCTTTCTATTCCTCAACATTTTCTTTCAACGCATTTTCTTATCGTATATTCTTTATGTTTATTTTCGAATTATATAATTGGTTTCCAATTCTTACTTACACCAATATTTGCCATAAGCTATTATAATGCCCTGAAAGTTTCAACACCCGTACACTTGGAGCTACCAAGAGTGATCTGAGGGGATAAATGGTACAAAAAGAATATATATATACATATATATATATATATATAGGGAGACTAATTTGAAACCCTAAAAAAAGTTGCAATCCTTAAAACCCATGTCTAAGCCGTTGATATAAAATCAATGGTCAAGATAATTCATTTCATTTAATAATATTAATTACATTTTCAATTTATTTTTCAGTCAAATATGTAGGCGCTAAAGGGCAAACTTGGAAAAAGATTGAAAATCAAATCCCTGGGTAATTTCATCTCTATCGCATCCCGTGAAACACGCAACCACTATGATTCAGTTTCCGATTAACCTGCATACCGCTTGGAAACCAATTTCTTCAACCAAATCGGTGATATGGAAGAACGAAATATTTCGATGATGAAGACGGAGATGCAACAGAAGCAAACAACAATGAAATCGATGAACCACTTCCTAATAACTTCGAAAACGACGGCGCTGCTATGAACAACAATCAAGAACATCCTTTGGTTGAAGCAGAAATTCAACTTCCAAATGAAGGAATATTGATCATCTCTTGCTAAAGATTTTTTTTAATTCTTGAAAAGTATTTGCTATTAACCTCTTGAGTCTTGATATTGTGGGTTTCTGTTATTGGTCCTACTGAATTGGCAAATACAAAGTTCATTGTAAACAATTGTCTATTATTAGGTATTGCATAAAAAAGAAGGATTTTTTTAGGAATTTGTCTGAACACACATGGGGTCTGTTTCATAACTTCATCATTGTGGTGCAAAAAGCTTCTTGTTAAACTTATTATGATGTGGATAAACATTCAGTTGGTGAAAACAAATTCATCCTAATGGATGAAGTACAAAAACTTAAAATAATAACATTTACTATGAATAATGTGTACATGTGTGTGTATTTGAATGCAATACAATATTCATTAGTCTTTTTGACGAGTATGAATTCATCCAGTTGGATAATAAGGAGTACCGAGTGATGATTCATGAATCATGAATGAATATTCATATGGTGCATAGTCCCGACAATGAAACATGAGGTGCAAATATTTCAAGTGAATATAGATTCATTATAATAAATTGTTAAACACATAACATGAATCTGGATTCAGAAGGTGTTATTAAAATCATGATGATTGTATATATTAAAATCATGATGATTGTATATATTAAAATCATGATGATTGTATATATTAAAATCATGATGATTATAGTCTCATGAGCACTTCTGCAGAAGGAAAGAAGCAAGCTTCTGATACAAATTCTGTATCAAAATCAAACAAGGTCAAAGAAGCAAGCTTCTGATACAAATTCTGTATCAAGATCAAACAAGGTCAACTCACTCCAAGAATCAATTTCTCTTAAACAATAGCTTGCATCTTCAACACCATATCAGAAATCATCCTAAATGCTTCCAGGGAAAAAACAAAGAATATAGCTTGAACTTTTGATTTGTTGATTATTTGTTCTTGAAACACGTCTGCTGAAATATTAGCATAAACCCTAGATGATGAAAAACTTAAAAACCAGAAAGAACAGAACCATTAAAAATAACTGAAAATATTTACTGATGCAGTTACCATAAACAAACATTTATCTTCCCATAATTCTAGGCCACAATATTTGGTAAATAGGATTACATTTAAAATAAAAAAAAATGTTATTTCCTTAATACCTAAAGTGCCCTTCTGATTAAAAACAAAAAAATAAATAAAAATAAAAAGGCATGAGATCAAACGGATGGCAGAGATGATGGTTGCAATGAGTTGCAACCTTTTTGAGGGTTGCAAAATATCCTTCCTCTATATATATATATATGGACTTTTTAACTATTAGGGGTATTTGAGCATTTTCTTCCTGTTAACAAGTAACGATTTTGAAAAAAAATTGAACATCATCACCCTTCTCAACCATTGATCTCCTAGTTACTACACCCAGTTACTTTCATTGAAACCCTTCTCTGGTCTTGATTTATCAGCAAAAAACACATGTTAGGTCTTACTCTTTAATGTCATGCTCTGGAGTCTGGACTAGATAGATGTTGTCTAAGTTCTGTATATCCTCTAGTCTGGGAAGTGGATCTGAAGCGTTTATCACTTTTAATCTTCTCATCCAGCGGTTGATAACCACTTCCCACCCTTCTCACGTTAACCTCGACTTCTCACCGGAACCCAGCCGTATATCTATATATATGTGTTTGTGTGTGGATGTACATGTGCTTATAAATGTCTACATGTATATGTGTAACTAAATTTATGTATCTATATATGTGTGCATAAACCACAGATTTGGGATCGACAAACGATAAACATTTGAACAGACCGATAAATGATTGGCATCGAGTATGACATAGAAGTTAGTCCTAACATGGATTTGAATGAAAAATAAACATTCAATCATTTCTATCACAGTTTAGTGTGTTCCGTATTTGATTTACATACTAATAACAGAACACCCTTCTACAAGAATATAAACCCAAAAAACACAATCACACAAAATTTTCACTATGGCACTTTTATAAAAATCTAGCATGCATACCATAGAAAGAACTAAACAAATGATCTGTTATGTACCTTGAAGCCGAATCTAGATATTGTAATAGTAGATTTTAGTCTAACCCTAAAGAATTGAATTGAGGAAACATTAGTATTCATATAAACACACCAAGTAAAAGTAACAACATGATACCGTTAAAGAGTTCTACCATCTCAATACATGTAATGTGTCAGTTATTAAATAATTTTCCTTTTATCGATTTGGTTGGAGACTCATATATACACAGTAACACACACACACACACACACACACACACACACATATATATATATATATATTCATATGTAAATATGCCCTACATCCTTGATTTGCTTAGAAGGATCCACTTAGAGTCACAACAAGGGGACATATTTTTGTTTTTCATGATTTTATCTTGCATTGTCAAGTTTATATTGTGCTTCAGAAATTGTGTACTCAGACATACTACTAAATGACCTAATGAATCAAATAAGAGATGTTCTAGATGTTTAAGTTCGAGATACTCATGGCATAAAACTTCAATTCATTCCTAAATTACAAAAAACTAACAGATCTATTAGCAATTAACTAACAAAATTAGAATCCAGATTCAATACCTTCAGTGTGATGATATACTCTTCCTCTTCTCTTGACATCTCTCCACCGCCAACACAAGCGACGATGATACACTCTTGGAAGGAAACCTAGGCCTCTTCGCTGGCCTATTGCAGTCATCATCGGATTTTTGTTGTGGTGTAATAAGCTTCAATCGTTTTTTGAGTTACTTGTAAGACAAGAACTTGTCTCTCCATTCAGGCAAAGTTTCTTCGATTTGATTGCTTAAACTCTTGCCGAATTTCATGGTTGTTGAATTGTTGATGCGCGGAGGAAGGAGGCGGAGGAGGAGAGAGAGGAGACGGATGTTGAACAGATTTTGTCTTAATCTTTTTAAACAGATTTAATTTAATTTATTGAAAATTGTTTTAAACAGATTTTCATTTATTAAGTATTTAAAATTTTTTGGACACCTACTGTCATGACAAGTCGTCGCTGTATGTATTTATTATTTTAAAAAATAAACTCTTCGTAAAAGCTAGAAAACACATTTTCGTTAAAATGTTAAAAAAAATATTTTTATTGCGACGACATGTCGTCGCTGTAGGGTTCTTTTTTTTAGAAAAGAATTTAAACTCTTCAAGTATGTATAAAAACAATTTTAATACCTACAGCGACGATTCTTAAGTCGTCGCTAGCTTTTGTCGCTGTAGAGTCGATTTCTTGTAGTGCCACAAAAATCACCCAGGAATATTTCCTTTGGTGATTACCGACGAATCACCTAGAAAATACCAATGGTTTGGTAGAGTATGATGTTTTTCGAGAAAATACCAACGGATCACCCGGAGATGCCCTGGGTAATCTGTCACTGATTTGATTTACCCACCGACTTTTGTGACAGTTTTGTAACGAATCACCCTTTAGTGACAGATTTTCCAGGGAAAAGTTCGTAGGCAAAAATCTTTCATTTAATAGTTCAATTACCCATTGTTTTCCAACAATCCTATTTTATATTTTATTTTTTGAACGGGAAAGGGAAATTTATTAAAACTGAACCAAGCAAGGCGCTAGCTTACATGATGTCCGAGAAACAAAGACGAGGATTACAACACCCAATTTCCCACCTAAAGTCCTTCTCCAAGCTGACTCTATTTTTTACCCAAAGAAACGAGAAGAGTTGGACCTCATTCACAGAAGCTTGCCATTAAAGATTCTATCGTTCCGACTGGCCGTAATCACAATTGTTGTCAGCAACAAGTTCGTCCTTTTATCTCCATTCGGGTTTGAGATCAGCTCCGTAACCTCCTCAAAAGAGCAAGGAGATGTCAGAAGCTCGAACCACCATTGATGCAGAAGAGGCCAAAACTCTTTAGCCGACGAACACACGAACAAAAGATGCGATTCAGTCTCGTCCCTAATGTTATAGATAGGGCAAAGGATAAATGAGACCTCGATTCCTCTTCTTTCCAGGTTGCGACGGGTGGGAAGCTTACCCAATCTTGCTCGCCACAATAGGAGGTTAACTTTCCCAGGGACGACTTTGCACCATAAGGTCTTCGTTTGATCTTGGGCAAGGAAATTGTTATCCACCATCTTTCTCAACCCGCCTACAAAGAAAATCCCATTAGCATTCGGGCTCTAGCTCCAAACGTTCCTGTTACAAACAAAGAGATCGCTAAAATTGATATTAAAAGGCTTTCCAACATTCCAAACGTTCCAACAATCCTACTACCAACGACTTTCCAAATATTTCATTTACCGACGGCTTTTTAAAAAACGTTTACTTTTTAGCAGTGAATATCTGTCTATTTTTGAATTTTTAATCTAGAAAAACATTTCAAAAATCCTCATTTCCCGCATTTTAACATGTATATATATTATAGTAGCCACCCAGAAAAGCCACTAATTGAAAACATGATTTATGTACAAATCCAAAGGTATATCCATACAAATCCATACATATATCCTTACACATCCATGCATATATCAACTTCATACCATCATCGACTAATATATATATATATATAGATATATAGATATATATAGATATAGATATATAAGGGACCACCGGAAATGGGTCATCGGAAGGTGGTGTTAGGTATAGTCAAAGCAACCTCGCCCCCGGTAGCGTTCAGTCTATCCACCTCCCTCTCACACTGAGCATTCTCATCTCTCTCGACCGCTCGCTCCTCTTTTATCTTTGAAGCTTCTCCTTTAATTCTTGCACCTTGAGAGTTTTCAAGTAACAATGATTAACACAATAACAACTAGATTGAGAAGAGAATTGATACAAGATTGGAATGAAGATCTAATTCTCTCTCATTGGGCCATCTCTCTATTTCACACACACCCTCACGTATTCAACCTCTACAATGTGCTACCCTCACAAAAGCCCTTACAATACCCTATTTATACCTTTGACCATTCCTAACAATTACCTTGACTTTGACTATTATTGACTAATTACCCTAAATCTTGAATACATTATGTACTAACAATCTCCCCCTATGGATTCAAGATTTAAAAATTATGACGACAGTCTTCAACTCTTTTGATCTTCAGATCTTCACCACTTTAAACCTTTGACGAATCTTCAGATAAGCTTTATCTTCAATTAACTCTTCAGAAACAAATAGTCACAATGTCTTGAAACACGAACTTCAAATCTGTGTAGCGTTGATCAAAGTCTTCAAAATAAAATCTTTATATCTTCGAATCACTGATCTTTGTATCTTTGACTTTTGGCAAATTTCTTCAGTCTTTGAACATGAACGGGATTTGAGGTTTTAACGGGCTTTGAGCTTTAAGACATTCTTGAATAATCTTTAAGCACGAACTGTCTTTGTATCTTCAAACATTTGAACAATAATAAACTCTGAACTTTTACCTTTCTTTGAACATCTCGAAACATCTTGAGTTGCCTTTCTTTGACTTTGGTTATCTTTGACTTTGTCAAATATCTCTTTGACTCTTGGAAATTGAAATATTCGAATTATCTCCCTCTTTTCTTTTGTTTGATATTTCTCCCCCTTTTTGATGATTGTGAGCATCATGATCATCAAAATTCTTTTCAATTTCTTTGAATACCAGAAACAATCTCCTCCTTTTGATCTGTTTATCCGTCAATTCCAAAAAAAAATGTTTATCCGAATCTTTTCAAATTCAGATAGCATAAATGTGGTAACCCTGAAACAAAGGATGAATTAGTTAAAATGCCTGTAAGTTGCACAAAGCCACTTAGTACAACGAATGCACTTTGGAAAGGAGCTTTTTGATGTTCACTCCTCCAGGGCTTCCATTCAATCATCGAAAGACACAAAGGAATTTCTATGAACGTTATGACAAGAAAACTTATTCCTTGTGTATACGTGCAAGTGTAGAAATGATTGAAGCAACTTATGCTTGATTAATAGGCTCAAATTGTGTAAACTGTTGAGACAGCAACAAGTTTTCCACGGACTCAATGTGCATGATTGAAGTGCGAAGGTGGGGCAAACTTCCTTCTTTTTCAATATCTAAACCTTCCAAATGAAGATTAGATAGATAATATGATGTGTCCCCAAGAAAAATTGAAACATTTCTTTGTTGAGAAAGAAATGAGTAGCTGGTGGGGTTTAATGCAAGAGTTGGCATGGGCTAATTGCTTGTTTCAATGATGGTCACCAAAGAATGTGAACCAATCAGTAATGTGGTTGCCCGGCTTAGAAAGTGGTTGGTGCAGAGTTCTTGTATTCTTTTTACTATGTTCTCACACCCTTTTTTTGTTTTTAATCAGCTCGTTGCTAACCAAACTCTCTTTTTTATTTTACCTCAGCACAATGAGATTACTCAACCGGATGAGTTATCTCCCCCACTCTTTGATTTCGACCCCTCACCCCTCAATCACTCAAGGATAACTTCTTGGGTAAGAAACACTGGTTAACGTGAATCCATAGAAGTACAGTTAATCTCACACACTGGTCCCATGAAATTTTATCCTAAAAAGATGTGTTGTTCAACAGTTAACTTGCATAATTAAGAATCTCAGTAAATAAATGACATTGTCATCAGAATGTATGCTCCTAAAAATATCATGAAATATTTGAGCATTTGAACTTTGAAGATTTCTCAGAACAAGGATATTGAAAGAATGAAATGAATTTGAAACACTTGTTTGAGAATCTAACAATGTATCAATCAGATCAAATATGAAAGATAATCATGTAAGGTTTAGGGTATCCAAGAATTGAATTTTGTTTATATGAACAAATATAAACAATCTTTGAATGAAACGGTTAAGCTCTTACGCTGAAATGAAAGTATGATGCTCAACAACCTTTGAATTACAAACGGGAGTATTACCATCGAAAAATTGTTTCGTTTTGAGACATGGTAATAACAAAGTCAAAAAGAAGTTGAACCGGTGTGTAGGAGTACTTGAAAGTATAGAAAAGATAATACGCAAGTATTAATCTTTGGAATATGTTAGGACTAAAAGTCCTATAAAATAGAAAGTGATATAAAGAAAAGAATATTGTTATTTAATTGTGTGTAAAAGCCTTTAATTGATTAAATGGGCTTATTAGAGTTTATGGGCCATGGGCCTAAGGCTTGAAGCCTTGGTATTTAAAGTTAGTTTTCTAATCATTAGGTTAGACTTTGAGAGAATAATTCATACGGCTAATAGAGAGAGAGAGTTTGTTCATCAATCTAATATTGTAACTCTCTGCATTCTATAATAAAGCTTAATTGATTTGTGTTTACATTATTACTTGATCAATCTGGGATCCTCAATTGGTATCAGAGCAGAGGGACAAAGCTATCGATCAAAGGTAATTTTTCTTTTCTGATCATTCAAAGTGTTTGTCGACTGTTTCATTCAAAGGATTTTTATTCGCTTTGATTTTGGTGTTAAAACCTTAAATTGAGGCTTGAAGAATCATCTTTCTCGTGTTTCTAAAATCATATCGAGTTTTGGGTTGCTTTGATTGAGTATTAAATCACCTATTTTGAGTTTTTGGTTTCTGGGTTTATTACTCCGTGTTCTTGATAAAAACCAATTTTTTGCTTCAATAGTGCTTATTAAATCGATTTGGTTAGCTGTTTTGGCATTCTCTAGTTGCTTGTTTGTGTTCTAAAGTGATTGCAGATTTTTTCCAAAGTCAAAAGGTGCAGAAAATCGATTTCCAGGTTAGTTTTCGAGTTCCAATGCGTAATACTATTCTTGAATTCCTGATCCTATTGTATCCGGATCCCACATTGTACCGGATCTCCACACTTTCGGTATTTGTTTCCAGATCCTTGAGTTTGAATCCTAATTCTGGATCCTTGAGACTCCGGATTCTAGTTGCTGGTTCCGGTTCCTTATAATTCCGGATAGTGATGTTTGATACCAGATCTTTATTTCCGGATACTTGATTCCGGAACTCTAACTTCGGTTCCCACCTTTCGGTATTCATTATTCCGGTTCTTTATTTCCGGATATTTGATTTCGGAACTCTAATTTCGGTTCCCACCTTTCGGTATTCATTATTCCGGATCTTTAATCCCAATTCCGGATCTTTAGTGCTAGTTTCCGGATCCTTGATTATTGCATACCGGATCACCTATTCCGGTTTTTCATACCGGATCCCTCAATTCCGGTACTCAATTCAGGAACCTTTAATTCTGGTTCTTGTCAAAAACACCGGAACTTGCAAATTCCGGATCCACAATTGGAATTCCGGATCGTTGAATTCCGGATCGTTGAATTCCGGATCTAATCCAAAGATTCCGGATCCTTGTGATTCTGGGTCCTGTTGCTTGATTCCAGATCCTTATAGCTGATTCCGGATCGGATTTATTAACTTTGATTTCGGATCACACCAATTCCGGTTCTTGCATACCGGATCACTTAATTCTGGTATTTGATTCCGGATCTCCTCTCCGGAAACCACACCCGGACCACAAATCCGAGAGTGTTCAGACCCTTCAGGTCTAAAAAAAATTCTAGGGGCGTTGCCCCCAAACCCCGCACGGGCGTTGCCTCTTGACCCCACCCGGTGCTAAGTCGCCGAAGGGGTACATTTGTGTATTCTTTGATACACCGTTTGATCGATATCTTAAATTGTCTCACGATCACATTTTTCAAGTAACAATGTTTTATCCAACTTACTCTGAGCTCAAAGGGAAAGTTTCTCATTTAGAAGCGCAAATCTCTAAGCTAGAAGTCGATGCTAAAATAAAATATGATACCATAGGCAAACTAGCTATTGAAAAGGCTGGGGATAAATGTGTGATAGAAAATTATCAATCTGAATGCTCAGCCATTTCAAAAAGAGCCGAATCCCTAGAAATCCAATTATCTGAAATCACCGAAAAGCTCAATAAGTCTCAGGAAGAGAATAATAAGATTGTCAATCTTCGCTTAACCGTTCAAAAAGAAAATGATAATTTGACTAACAAGCTTAAGGATCTTGAATCCAAACTTTACAAACGAGGTCAAACAGACCAAACGATTCACTTGAACAAACCGAAGGAATTCAAATACTACAACTCTCTTTGGAGACTCGGATATGATAATCCTTGTTACCTTAAGAAAATCTTATCTAAGGTTCCCATCCTTTATGAGTTCAACTTTTTGGGACTAGATAAGACATACCCTGAGTATAAGATCAAGTGGACTAAACTGTCTCAGAAAGATGAGGAAGATGAAGACCTTAAACGCAAAACATGTATTCCACTACCAAAAGTGGGGGGAAACCCTGCTAATGCTGAACCTAATTCGGAAGATGAGCCACCTAAGAAAAATATTAATGTACAAGTTCCTTTCGTGTATGAAACTCTTAATGCTTCATATCTGAAAAACAAAACACCTCATCTCTCAAATGATTATTTTGACATCTGTTATGTTGCCAAAACTGTGGAAACTCTGGTTCCGGTTCAAGCAACACCAGATGTTGATTCTCATGCCAACTCAGAGTTCAAACGTTACGTTCCACCTCTGATTTTGGAAAACATAATTTTTAAACTTGAAGAATCAATTTTGAGAGATATGGTTATTTTTGAAACCGAAAGAACTGTACTCTTATCTACCATCAATGAGCTCAAAAAGAATAAAACCGAGTCATTATCCGAATCTGAAAGGACGAGTTATAAAACCGAGATTGCCAAATTAAACTCCAAACTGTCTGCCCTGGCGACAGAACTGTAAACAACAAAGATGGCCAAGGGATGTCCTGAGGATACCCCAATGAAGCCTATCTCTCTGGACACCATCTCGGTTGACCCGTCACCTACTAATTCGGATAACTCCTCGTGCAAAGCTTTTCTAGGTGTGTCTCATGACACCGATGACAAGAGTATGAGTCATTAAAATAAAGGTAAAGCGGTTCAAACCGAATCAGTTCAAAGGAATCTTTTCCCTGATTTCAACAATCCTTTTGCGGATGATTCCTTTAACTGTTCCTCATCCGACTCAGACTGTCCAAATCCACTTGACTCTGCTCACCGATATTCTGAGTTCATGAATTCCTCAGCTTGTCAAGATGATAATATTTCTAAGATCTACTTTGCTCCAAAGCTTGCAAGTCATCTTCAATTTTTGGACAAAATGCCCACACCGGTTAAATTTCAAAGAAGGGAGTGTTCCACTTCTGCCCCCAAAAACGTTTATCAACCAAAATCGTCAAAATCTAAGTTGAAAAGACGGTCAAAGAAACGCTCGAAAACTGGTAATTCTCACAAAAGACAATCTTATTACTCTAGTTCCTCTGACAGTGAGCTTAATGATTCATCAGATAATCATGTTTTTAGAAAAGTAAAAATGGTTTGGAGAAAGAAATCAACTACAGAAGACAGTGATGGAAACAAGTCTCATAATTCTCATGTAGTTGATACAAAGTCGTTTATTTCCAAGACTGGTTCACGTGCTCCTGTTTACCCTATAGCTAAGCTGATCAGTCTAAACCGAGCAAAGATCTGCTGCTCTCATTGTGGAAAGAGTGACTTTGTGCATCCAAGGTATGTCAATAACTGGTATGGTACTTATAGTATCCCTAATCCCCATTTTAAAGCCAAGACATCTAACCATCAAGGATCCATCAAAGCATGGATACCAAAATCTTTTTGATTTGTTTTGCAGGAATGCCATGTGTGATCTAATTCAAATTATTCAAGTCACATGACTAACAATTCAAGGTTATGCCACTTTTGAGGGGGAGTACCAGGTATTTTATGGAACATACATGGATTTTTTGTGAATTCAAAGAACCGTGGTAACTTATTCTGAAAAACTTACTTGTGTTTGTTTTTCTCCGACCTTACACTCCCGAATTACCACGTGTTCTATTTTCTTGATTTAGTTATTTCCATGTCTCACATATTTTGTTGATTTTTCGATGGAAATACACTCGCTTGAATTCCAATTTTGTTCTCATAGTACGTCCTTTCTTACTAATGATTCACCTCTTCTCTGATATAATAATTGTGACTTGTTCTTCACAATTAAACTTTCTGATCAATTGTTTCATTTGTTGCAAACACTGTGCTTACCGAGTCATTCCGTTTTGCGCTTGATCTTGTTCTTTGGACTTCTATTGTTTTAATGATGACTTCTGATTACCTCAGATCAGAACTCGGACTTAATTTTTATGACTTCTGAACAAATCAGTTCAGGACTCGTACTTCATTGTTTACTAAACTATTCTACTCGATGCATGAAAGTGAGTGATAGGAATTATTTTGTTTCTATGGTCTATCCAGAACCGGAAGGACCTACCCAACAAACACATCCATTATAGACATCAGTGAGGGGTCTAGATTGATAGACGAGTTTGGAGTGAAAAGAAAAAATGCTGAGGAAGTGACATGACTTAAAAGAATTATTGGTCCTTACCAAACCGAGTCAGTTATCCGGGTAACCATACAATCTATTCATTCTAGTTCCTTGGAGATTAATATTGAAACAGACATGGACCCAATGTCGATAACTCGTGTCACCCCACCCAACCACTCAAACATCTCACAAAAGATGTTTGTTTCATAAATGCACGGAGATTTAGCATATAATCTATCTATTCCTCACTCGGAGGTCTTAGATATTGAAAAAGGAAGACATCAGCTCCGGTCTCCGAACTTCATTTCCTAATCACTGTGTCAGTTGATTCTTAACTTGAGTCCCAAGTTAAATCAATTTTTGAGCCAAACAGATATAAATTATTTATTTCACACATGCACGAGTCTTTGTGATTCCATTCGCATATCTTCGTGATATTGCCGGAACAGTTTGAGAAGTAATTTTTTAAAATCTTACTTCTGTGATAACTGAAAGTCCTATCAGAGATACCCCGATGGCAACTCTGAACATAGGCCACACAATTATTTTAATTGTTGTGATAACAGTTACTATGTGTTTCTGTGTTAGTTGATTACCCTATTCTGGTTACTTAACGTCTTATCTGGTATTTTGCTACTCATCAGTGTTGTCTTTGAAGTTACATGATGCTCAGGATGCTCCTAATCATCATGAGGGGGAGAACTGATACAGATTCAAAGACACGAATCATCATCATGAGGGGAGAATCGTTTTAAAAGTTCAAAGACCCAGATTGTCAAGTTGAGGGGGGAGTAAGCAAAAGTTGAGGGAGAGTAACTGTTATGATTTGTGCAGAAAAGAGTACAAGTGAATGATTCTTCTATCCCTTACCAAGTGGTGTTCGCAACAAGTTGATTCCGTCTTCGAGCATATTGGTTCAACAAGTTCTGAAGTTTTTGAAAGCCAATTCAACTCGTGGTTCAACTGTGATACTATGAAGACCAAGAGCATAATTCAAGGGGGAGCGTGGACGACCTGAAGCCAAGCAACGCCAACATCTGTCAAAGATTCAAGAGAAAGAGAATATCAAAACCTGAAGATTCCAAGATCATAATTTTTCTTTATATAACTTCAGGGGGAGATTGTTAGGACTAACAGTCCTATAAAATAGAAAGTGATATAAAGAAAAGAATAGTGTTATTTAATTGTGTGTAAAAGCCTTTAATTGATTAAATGGGCTTATTAGAGTTTATGGGTCATGGGCCTAAGGCTTGCAGCCTTGGTATTTAAAGTTAGTTTTCTAATCATTAGGTTAGACTTTGAGAGAATAATTCATACGGCTAATAGAGAGAGAGAGTTTGTTCATCAATCTAATATTGTAACTCTCTGCATTCTATAATAAAGCTTAATTGATTTGTGTTTACATTATTACTTGATCAATCTGGGATCCTCAGAATATCTTTGGAAACACACGGTCAGAAACAATGATGTGATAATCCGAGATATTCATGAAAAACATTTAAAAACACACTTCTAAATTTATAAAATCCTTTTGAAATAGAGAAGTGGTTTGAATATTTAAGAACACAATTTTCATGCTTGATAGTCATTCTTCTTTCAAACAATCTCAGTTTGAGTTCAGAAGATACTTACAATCAGATATATCAGCTCCCCCTCAAATTATGATCGACCGATCTAAAATCAGATAAGCTCCCCCTCAAAAATTGCAAAAGATCTTAACGAAACAAAATCAGTATATATAGCAATCAAAGTCTAAAACAAATAAGTACGAGTTCTAAACTGAGGTGTTTAGAAGCCATAATATCTTTGAAATCCGGGTTCTAAACTGATGTGTTTAGAAACCATGATTGCGTATGCTCCCCCTCCAAAGAAGCATAAAAAGATATGTCAATAAGCACATATATATATCAAGAATATAGAATTTCTCCCCCTGAAATTATGCATATATTTCAGCATAGGTACTCTTCTTCAAATCTGCACAATTCTCTTCTGTTTCCTAGTCATGTGTTTGGTATAGTTCTGACAATGAGCACCACACATGATAAACCTGCAAACCAGATTAAGTAGATTTTGGTACCCAACGGAATTTGGGTCCTGGCTTATTAGGTGCAGTTCGATTTGAAGAAATATTATAAGTACCATACCAGTACTGAACATTTTCTTTTTTGACAAAATCATGAGTTCCACAATAAGAACAACAAATTTGCTTTTGTGCTAACCTAATCAAATGGTTTGCAGAATAAACAGGATTAGGCTTAGCAAAAGACTTACCTTGATAAGCTTTGTTCTTCTTGTTCACCGCAGGTGGAGGAACAAGTGATTTTGGCACATCTATTTCTGGTGAAGAACCTTTCACTTTACAAACCATTTTCACTCTTTTGAAAACAATATTGTCTGAAGGCTTTGAAATAGAAGCATCTGACTTATCAACAGAATGATTATAAAAGAGATTGGAAGGACGAATCTGATCTTTTGAAAAACCCTTTGATTTGTCAAATCCCTTTGAATAAACATCGGTATTAATTGAACTTGAAGTCGTTTAATGAACATTCAGAACCAGTTGAGTCAACAAGTGGAGTCTGAACAATCGTGTCAGTACTTGCTTGTTTTGAAACCTCAACTTTAAAAATAATGTCTTCAAGTTCTTTAACTTTGTTAGACAAAACGTTTCTTTCTTTGGACACCAAATCAAATTTTCTTTGAATATCAGATTTAACCTTCTTCTCCTTCATACAATCTGTAGATAAATCTGATAGCTTCCTTGTCAGTTTCCTTATTTCATTTTGAAAAATCTTTCTTTCATGCGTATAAACATCTTTCACACTCTTTGCTTGAAAATCTTCAATTTTCTTCTTTTCAGCTTCTTTTCTTTCGATGTATAATTCTTTTTCCGAATTAGATATTTCCAGTGAAAGCTCAACAATCTTTGTTTCAAAATATTTTCTTTAAACATCAAAATCCGCTCTTTCCTTCTCAAACTTTTCTTTTTCAAGAAATAAAATCTTTTCAAAATCAGAATTTTGTTTTGAAAGTTTTATGCATCTAAGCTCAATATCTTTCTTTTCTTCAAAGCTCTTCTTTGAAAACTCAGAAAACTTCTTTTCAGACTTTTCTCTCTCACTGTTTAAAAGAACAGTTAGCATGACTTCCTTTTCTATCTCAAAAGCAATTTTGTCTTCATCTCGAATGTCTTGAATCTTGCTTTCGAGTTCTACAAGCTTCTGTTCAAGTACCAAAAGAGGATAATAGTTGTTTCCTTCAAAAGTAGGTTTTGATTCACTCTCCTTCGGTTTTTCTATAGCATAGCTCTGTAAATAGTCATTAGACAAGGTTTGCTTCCAATTCCAAACCAAAGCCTTCCTATTTTCTCATTCGTAGCAAAAAGGAAGTTGCATTTTCACAGTGGTTTTTCTCTTAACCTCTTCCTCAGCCTCATGTTCTTTTTTATTAAACCAGTCGATTTGATACTTATCAGTATACCTTGATCGAAGATCAAGCCATTCAAATTTATACAAACTTGGAGACTTGGTTAAAGCATTTTCCAAATAATGAGGATTATCAAATCCCAAGCCCCATTTGTCATTATTGTATCTAAATTTTTTCGGCTTGTTGAGATGAATCGCCTGTTCAGTCTGACCAATTTTATACAACTTTTCCTCTAGACTATTTGCTTTCTCGGTTAATTCAGAGTTTCTATCTTTGTAAGCATGTAGCAGCTTTTCAAACTCATCTTTCTTTGTTTCTGAACTTACAAGTTTTTCTGATAATTCAGTCATTCTCCTTCGAAAATAAGCTTGACTCTCATCAAAATCGGCTTTGCTCTTTTTCAAACTTTCACTTAACTCGTTATGTTCTTGTATTCTTTGCCTTTGAAAGTTTATTGTTTCATGAGCTTTTCTTAGTTTTTCAGTTAAATCATCTGCTTTGATGGTTAGTAAGTCCTGTTAAATCATAAATTCATTTATAGTAAAGGACTCAAAATTGTGTATTCAACTTTTGCTTCGGGAGTTGACATCTTGTCGTTAAGAATAGCATTTTCCTCCTTTAGAGACATTGTTACCTAAAAAAATGACGAATCGTTAACAGATACTTCGTGAGAAGTAGAATTTGTGCGCTTGAACGATCAGAGAAAATCGATTAAAGTCAGAAAAATTTTCAAAAATAAAATTTGAAAAACAAATTGTAAATTTGTCTCTAAAAAATTAATGCGGAAAACTAAACTTTTAATCGACAAACCTGCAAAATATGAGAAAAATATATCAATTATGGATAAATGGAAGCAAAAACTGATAAAATAGACGAAAAATGAAAAATAATGAAGAATAAGGACTAAAACTGACAACTTACGAAACTAAAACTAAAAACAAGGACTAAAAGTGTAAAATACTAAAACTTGGTAAAAACAAGGACTAAAAATGAGAAAATCCTAAAGTTAAAACTCCAGGGACTAAAACTGAAAAGAATCTAAAACTTAAACTATAAGGACTAAAACTGTAATAAAAAGAAACTTAAACTGTAGGGACCAAAAATGACAAAACTTAAATTCTACCTATAGGGACTCAAAGTGACAAACCCTGAAACTATAAGTCCAGGGACCAAAAATGTAATAAACTGAAACTGACTAATGGACTTAACGGACAATCTAACTAAGGACTAAGTTTGTAAGAAACGTAACGGAAAAAGCTAACTGACTGTTAAAAAGATGAAAGTAACTGAACTAACAGACCCCTAACAGACTTAAGACTTAAAATGAAAGAAAAATTAACACGTCCAACAGAAGACTGACGTACGTAACGGCAAAAGGACCAAAATTGTAACAGAACTAATGGCACTTAACGGACTCCGTTAAGAACTGTTCACTTCCTTCTCAAAGTCGACGATCTGCAAGTTTTCACTTCGATTTCTTCTTTTTCTCACGTCAATATTGATTGTTTTTGGTTTCTTTTCGTTGGTATATCATCAAGCAACACTTTTTGACAATAATTGAATCGTTGCAAAGCATGAAAAACTCTCCGGCGACAATGAATTTTCCGGCGAAGTGGGTTGCGATGAAATTTTTATCGCAACTATGTTTTTATCGCAAACAGGAAGCGCGATAAAAATGGTCTCGCGATAAGATTGATTAACGACGAACACCGTCGTTTTTCCGGCGAAGTAAACCCAGTTTCCGGTGAAGGCGTTTTTTCGATGAACACACTTCCAGATCGCTACACACACTGAAAAGTTGTCGATTTTTAAATCTGTAAATTTCAAGATGTTTGAAATTCAAAATCGAACAGATCTGTGATATCAAATTTGATCGAAATGCTGCAAGAAACAAGTGAATCGATCATCTTCTTCGTAAGCAACGTGGATGAACTTTTTCCAGATCTGCAAAAACTTCAAAACCACGATTTAGTTTCTGTTTTTCAACACTAAAGATTGCAATCTGATCTAAAACAACATTGAAGTCGATCTGAGGAAGTAAAATCAATTAAAACAAACAGAAAATCACAATTGATCGCCACATTTTAACCATCTTCGAAGAACAAGCTGTCGGCATGAGAAATTATAAACTCACTGATTTTGTTGCTGAAAATCCAATCTAGAAGCTATAATTTGTTCTGAAACAAGATTGAAATCGTTCTGTGTTATTCAAAAGGATCAAAACATGGTTAACTTTTCAAGATCGAACACAAAATGATGAAGAACATGTGATAAAACATGATGAGCCTGTCGATCTATATTTTCAAAAATCCTTTGTAATTTTACTAGCAATCAATACTGGAATTTCAAATCAAATCTCAATCAACAGAGAAGTAGATCTATGAAAGTCAAAAGGAATCAAAACAAAATCACAAACAAATTTCAAATCCTTCAATTTTTCAACGAAAATCTCAAAACTCAATAATTCTTCAATTTCTCAAAATTTAATAAAAATCATTGGATTGATGCACAAATTCAGATTTGTTTGGCTCTGATACCAATTGAGAGTTTTCAAGTAACAATGATTAACACAATAACAACTAGATCGAGAAGAGAATTGATACAAGATTGGAATGAAGATCTAATTCTCTCTCATTGGGTCATCTCTCTATTTCACACACCCTCACGTATTCAACCTCTACAATGTGCTACCCTTACAATACCCTATTTATACCTTTGACCATTTCTAACAATTACCTTGACTTTGACTATTGTTGACTAATTACATTTACCTTAAATCTTGAATACATTATGTATTAACACACCTACGTATATGTAACACATAATGAGTAAGCCAACAAATAAGAAAATAAAAAGAAACAAAATACTTAACCTCGGTTGAACCAGAGTTGGCATATGATCCACCGATATTTAATGCGCTTAACAAGCCAATTAGCACGTAGCCTAGATGCCCACATGTATCAACGCGAAGCATCCGCCTCCTTTTCATTCCTTCTGCACAGTTATTACATACTTCAATATCTCCTGGTGGATGGGTATTGTTGTCCGATTCATACTTCTCAATCATTTCACAAAGATAGTCACCCGTTACGAAATAAAAGTCAGTGACTATTCTTTTTAAACTTCGGCAGCATAACCACCGTATATTAAACATGTCCATCCAACCATAACGTGTTTTAATCATTTTACATAACAAATGACAATCATAACGCCAACCAATCAACTCATATGTATGTTATATAACACTTTCTAACCCATAACTATACGAGTAGTCGAAATGGCTTATTCGTCTACCAAACTAATGAAAGAGTAATTACAGACAACAACTTATTCAACCCTCGAGGTAACAAACTGCCTAGCTTGCGACCCCGACGGCTCCCCCTGCCCCGGACATTTGGTCTTATCATCTCGAACATTGTAACACAGATGTTTGTTTCAATTTTTTTATAAGGGTTGTCAAGCTAGTTTTAGAAAAAAAAAACGATAACAAAAACATAACTTGTAACACCCCTGTCCCGCGTGGCTAAGGACGGAAAATGTCACAATAAGGTTAAACAATTCCAAATCAACCCATTAGTTAAACAGAGCGATTACTATTATTTACCATAATTTATAGAGAACCACAAACGGAGATAACAACGTATTCCAAAATATAGTTTCAAAAATATACATCTATATTACATAAGTCGACAAAAGCTTAACAAAAGTAGGTCATAATGGTTTATCTTTAGTCGTGTCATCTCCGTATCTCTCGTCGCAATATCCCTGATAAGTCATGTACCTGTCGAGAAATCTCGGCTGAGCTTAATGCTCAGTGAACAGATAATAATAACTTAAACAATAAACATGAGGCAACAAGTTCAAGGGAAATAATTAATATTAAGCGATAATCAAATTTAGGGAAGTTTTCCAAAGAAAAGTCAAACTAACAAATTCCTGAAGGCATGTCAAAGGTCCGAAGACCAAACCGCATCACAATGACACGTTGTTCCCAAAAGAATGATCAGTCCGTTGGGCATGAGTGAGGAAAGGGGTGCGGACACAATGTAACACCCGGAAAATCCTCGTAAGTAATAGTAAGTTTAATATTTATTAATATTTTGACTTTTTAGATTATGATTAACATTTTAAGTAACTTCTGTGATTTTTACTTGTTATTTGATAACTCTCGATAGAAATCAGTAAGTTTATTCTTTAAGTAAAATTATGAAAAATAGATGATATAGTGGAATAGTAGATTTTATGGATTAGTTAGATGGGTATTTTGAATACGAGCCTAACGGTACTTTCCGGTGTAAAAACGGGGTTCTAACGAAGAAGTCACGGCCTAATTAGTAGAAGTTGGAGGTTTTGGCAAACAGAAGCCGGCGCCAATGGAGTGGCGCCGATCCATCGGCGCCGACGACTGGCGCCAAAAACCTGACGTGCCAAATGGAGGGTTAAACTCACCCCTTAGTCATCACTTATCTCATTTATCACTTAGAACTCTCAAAACGAATTTCACTATTACTCTTGCTCACTCTCAGACGATTTCTTCATTCAACCTAAGGTAAGTTCAAATCTATTAATCTAAATCCAATCCAAGTAATTGTTATATGAATCTTAACAATCAAACTTCAATTAGGGCTTTGCTTTCTTCATCTTCTTGATTTGGAGTATTAGAGTTCAAGACTTCAAAAATAGAGAGATACTAATTGAAGAATTAAGGTGAGTAACTTGTGATAAATTGTTTGTATTTCATTTATATACTATTCCTCATCTTGATTTTGGTATAGCATATGGGAAATTATGAGTAACATGCTCTTAATGGTTAAGAGGGAAATAAGAGGAGTTCAAGTAAGTTAATGTGGCTTAATCGTGTTTATTACTTTGTATGATATAATAAATGTTGATGTTAAGAGTTTGGTTGGATTATATATCCATAGTATGAGATATTGAGATGATGACTTAATAAATGTCTTAATGATGAACTGGTGACTTAATGGTTAAAATAGACTTATTCTTGAATTGTAAACATGGTGGTTTATTGTTGAATTCTTATGGAATGTGAATTAATACATATGGATGTATGTGAACTACATGGAAGTAGTATGGATTATGATAAATGGTTGGACCATTGTTAAAGTGCTTAATATGTTGTGAATCTTATTTGGATTAACATTTTTGGTATTCACTTAATTGGAGGAACACCTGGTAGGCATTGGAGGATATAATCATACATACCGTGGGGTAAATGTATTTTGTTCATACCTTCGGACACCGTGGGGTTTTCCGTTGTGTTATGCCTTGTGACAATACCGTGGGGTATCAATCAAGGTATATCTTCAATTATGATGTAACCGGGAAGCGATATGGGCCTTCTCCATGGAATCCAATTTGTGAATGTACCGAATTGTTCTTCCTACATGTTATGATTATAATCTATGTATTATGTGTAAACCTCACTTAGGCTTTAAAAGCCTAACATTTGCTATGTGTTTTATGTGTTACAGATATTAGTGGTTCCGGACTCAAGAAGGTTTAGTACGGGGTGTGAGCTCGGGATTGATGTTGGAAGGTTAAAGAATTGGAAGATTTACATTAGAACTTCCCGACATCCTTTTTGGATCTTGGATTGCTATAGTTTTGAGCAAACAAGCTAGTAGTCTTTTGGTAGTTATACATTAACTAAATATTTGTATTAATGGTTTAGTAATGATGTTTATGAACACTTTTACTTTAGTAATGAGTACCACTCTTCCGTTTTATGAAAGTTTTTGTTAACCCCTATTTTGGGGTGTTACAAGTTGGTATCAGAGCTCTAGTTTAAGTGAACTAGGTATGACTATAGTATGCCTAGACTTAAGCTGAGAACAATAAGATTGAAATAATGTTGAATGGGTAGATATCATAGGATGGGAGAGTGTAAGGAATTGTGAAAATACCTTGGTCAAAAATTATAATGATGGTAAAAAGAATACTTGTATATTACATATTCATAATTTCATCTAGCTAATGCTATTATGAATATGTTGTTAGGTAAGTGTACTTGATCTCTATTATTATGGTAATTGATAAGTGTATTAGTACACAAAAGTAGTCTGATTCTTACCTCATTCTCGTGTGCTTGTCAGACTGAAATGGTAAATACTCGAAGTCATGTGCAGCAACCGCGTGATGGTCAGTCAGCATCTGAATCTACTGCTGACCAAACTGGAATTCAAGCAACAGTTAGACATTCTCCGAGACCACGTAATTTAGGCGGAGGAGCAGAAAATGTATCGAGACTTAACGTTGGTCCATCGAACCCAGTAACGGAAGAAGATGCTCTTGAAGCTCGATTGAGGAATAGTATGCTCCGAGCCATGGAATCTGCTATGACTCAACAGCAGGAGCGAATTATGAAGATGTTGGATGACAGAGATAATAGCATTCGGCAACGCGAGACAATGGCAGAAAATGCTTTGAATGGGCAAGGTAATTTGGAAAATACTTTGAATGCGGAAACAGATACGACTCTTCGGGAAGGAAGAAAGGAACGGAGATGTACATACAAGACGTTTTTGGGATGTAGACCTCCAGAGTTTGCAGGAACTACTGATCCCACTAAATGTATGAATTGGATTCGAGAAGTTGAGATGTCTTTTGAAGCAAGCGAATGTGAAGACTCTCAGAAGGTTAAATTTGCATCTCATCTCCTTAAGGGTGAAGCTCTTACATGGTGGAATCTTACACGTTCATCAACCGCACCGGCATTGTTGGCCAAGTTCACATGGACAGCTTTCAAAAGGAAAATTTTAGAAAAATATTGCAGTGAGCGGGCACTTGATAAGATTGAAGATGAGTTCCGTGGCTTGAAGAAAGGAGACATGTCAATTATGGAATACTCAAGATTGTTTCTGGAGAAGTTAAATTTGGTAGAACACTTAGCTCCTGACGAGAAAACAAAGATAAAGACGTATCAAAGGGGATTACCGGCTAGTATGAAGACTGCTTTGAGAAATGCTAAGGTTTCAACCATACAAGAGGCAAATGAAGAAACCTTACGGATAGAAGATGATTTGGTTCAAGGAAAGTTGGAAAGTGGACCAACAAGTGAGAAAAGGAAATGGGAAGAGTCATCTGGAAATTTTCGTCAGCAAAGACCATTCTCGGGGAATGAAGTTGGAGATAGTCGTAACGAGGCTAGATGGTGTAATCGATGCAGGAAATCTCATGTGGGTCCATGTAACACTCGTCAGTATCAGGGTCCTCTAACTTGTAGTAAATGTGGAAAAGTCGGGCACTTAATGCAGGATTGTTCAATAAAAGGGGTAATTTGTTTTGAATGCCGTGAGTCGGGTCACGTGAAGAGAGATTGCCCAAGGTTGAAGACAGACGGATCTGGGAAACCCAAGTCAGAACCACCGAAGGCAACGGGAAGGGCGTTTCAGATGTCGACGGATGAGGCTAGAAGTTCAAAGGATGTGGTGTCGGGTGCGTTTCTTCTAAACTCCGTACCTGCACGTGTTTTATTTGATTCTGGTGCAAGTTATTCATTCGTGTCATTATCATTGCTCAAAAGTTAAATTTGCCTGTTAGTCAGTTAGATGAAGCTTTGTTAGTAGAAATAGTTATGGTGAAGAACAAATATCCACATTTGTTTTCTTAACCTAAGATTTCGAGGACGAAATCTATTTCAAGTGGGGGAGAATTGTAACACCCGGAAAATCCTCGTAAGTAATAGTAAGTTTAATATTTATTAATATTTTGACTTTTTAGATTATGATTAACATTTTAAGTAACTTCTGTGATTTTTACTTGTTATTTGATAACTCTCGATAGAAATCAGTAAGTTTATTCTTTAAGTAAAATTATGAAAAATAGATGATATAGTGGAATAGTAGATTTTATGGATTAGTTAGATGGGTATTTTGAATACGAGCCTAACGGTACTTTCCGATGTAAAAATGGGGTTCTAACGAAGAAGTTACGGCCTAATTAGTAGAAGTTGGAGGTTTTGGCAAACAGAAGCCGGCGCCAATGGAGTGGCGCCGATCCATCGGCGCCGACGACTGGCGCCAAAAACCTGACGTGCCAAATGGAGGGTTAAACTCACCCCTTAGTCATCACTTATCTCATTTATCACTTAGAACTCTCAAAACGAATTTCACTATTACTCTTGCTCACTCTCAGACGATTTCTTCATTCAACCTAAGGTAAGTTCAAATCTATTAATCTAAATCCAATCCAAGTAATTGTTATATGAATCTTAACAATCAAACTTCAATTAGGGCTTTGCTTTCTTCATCTTCTTGATTTGGAGTATTAGAGTTCAAGACTTCAAAAATAGAGAGATACTAATTGAAGAATTAAGGTGAGTAACTTGTGATAAATTGTTTGTATTTCATTTATATACTATTCCGCATCTTGATTTTGGTATAGCATATGGGAAATTATGAGTAACATGCTCTTAATGGTTAAGAGGGAAATACGAGGAGTTCAAGTAAGTTAATGTGGCTTAATCGTGTTTATTACTTTGTATGATATAATAAATGTTGATGTTAAGAGTTTGGTTGGATTATATATCCATAGTATGAGATATTGAGATGATGACTTAATAAATGTCTTAATGATGAACTGGTGACTTAATGGTTAAAATAGACTTATTCTTGAATTGTAAACATGGTGGTTTATTGTTGAATTCTTATGGAATGTGAATTAATACATATGGATGTATGTGAACTACATGGAAGTAGTATGGATTATGATAAATGGTTGGACCATTGTTAAAGTGCTTAATATGTTGTGAATCTTATTTGGATTAACATTTTTGGTATTCACTTAATTGGAGGAGCACCTGGTAGGCATTGGAGGATATAATCATACATACCGTGGGGTAAATGTATTTTGTTCATACCTTCGGACACCGTGGGGTTTTCCGTTGTGTTATGCCTTGTGACAATACCGTGGGGTATCAATCAAGGTATATCTTCAATTATGATGTAACCGGGTAGCGATATGGGCCTTCTCCATGGAATCCAATTTGTGAATGTACCGAATTGTTCTTCCTACATGTTATGATTATAATCTATGTATTATGTGTAAACCTCACTTAGGCTTTAAAAGCCTAACACTTGCTATGTGTTTTATGTGTTACAGATATTAGTGGTTCCGGACTCAAGAAGATTTAGTACGGGGTGTGAGCTCGGGATTGATGTTGGAAGGTTAAAGAATTGGAATATTTACATTAGAACTTCCCGACATCCTTTTTGGATCTTGGATTGCTATAGTTTTGAGCAAACAAGCTAGTAGTCTTTTGGTAGTTATACATTAACTAAATATTTGTATTAATGGTTTAGTAATGATGTTTATGAACACTTTTACTTTAGTAATGAGTACCACTCTTCCGTTTTATGGAAGTTTTTGTTAACCCCTATTTTGGGGTGTTACACACAACACATCAATCTTCTTCGTGGATTTAACCATGTTCATAATCTGTTTTCCCATAACGGTTCCTAGGATCGATCCATGCCCCCTACCAGTACTAAGTATAGTTAGGACGCCATGATAGTTATAGCCACCATGGAAGCATCTCAACACCGGTGTCCACAATGTTGAGTCTATAGAAAAGAACCACAATAAGTGCAATCTAACAAGTCAAAAATCCATGTTCCAAATCAAGATTGAAGTGATAATATCAAGGGGAAATAATTCTCAAATACATATAATAGGCATGAAATCAAATTTGGATCCAACGTGTTTAGAATTCGTCAACATTTATTTGGATTAGGAAGCCTTATGCAAATGGTTATCCCCGTGTCAAGTAAAGTAGGATATTCGTACCTAAGTTGTAGATGATGTAATGCTACAATCGGATGCTCGGAGTGTTACTACAAGTTACTCAAGATCATCTTTACCTAAAACAAAAACGAAGAAAATACCAAATTGAGGACGTGATAATCACTGTCCTTAAGTGTCCTTAAGAATTTATAGCCCCCAATATTATGTCAGTGGATAGTTATTTCAATGGCTGCTCTATGAATGAAAAAAACATGCAAGAAGCAGTTGCCTTGTTGAAAAAATTGAATGCGGTTGCATGTCGTATGTATGTTTTTATATGGAGTAAATTCTACTTTTGGTCCTTAAGGTATAGTGATTTTTTGAAACTAGGACCTGTGGTTTCATAATTAGACTTTTGGTCCTCATGGTTTTGATTTTGCTCTAGAAGAAAGACCTTGCCACTAACTCTGTTAAAAACGATCGTTAGAGGCAGGGGTATTTTCGTCCTTTCACCATGTTTTCCTCCTCTTTTTGTAATTGTTTTTTGTTTTTTTTTACTTTTACAAATATAACAACACAGAGACGTCTCGTCTCCATCTCCATAAAAAAACTCCGGTGGCCCTTCGGTCATTGTTTGGGTAAAATTTCACCAGTCTCGACCACGACCAAAGCAAGGAAAACATTTATTACACTTTTCCATGATGAGACAAAATCATAAACACTTTATCTTTTGACCGAAGTTAAAATTGAAAGATATTCGCGACACTCGACGGTCGTGCGGAACCTCACGACCTCGACCGACTAACATGCGATATTACTGTTATGTTTTCGCTGTTTAATGCAGGGTCAATGTCATTGATGATCAACGACTATAACCGACGAAGGCCATTAACAGCATTAAACTCGGCGTCCGTTACAACTGTTACACGAAGCTTTTATGCAGTCAATAAAGGCATTCGAAGACTATAAGTACAAGGATTCCATCCTCATTTGAGGATCATCTCAGCAGAAGTGAACTCTCAAGAACACTCGAAGCAAAGAATTCTCTCTCAAAAGATCTCTCACGACGCACGACTTATACACACGACACATTATTTTTACGCACAACGCACTTATTTTTTACTTTCGATACACTTGTTACTTTACATTTAAAGTCTTTCCTTCATTTGTATTGTACTCATTGTACTCTCGACACCCGAAACATAAGGATATCGCCCCTGTTTGGCGACTATAGTGCAGCGACGACTTCCACAGTCGTCCGCGGGTTTTTTCCTCGTTGAGGTTTTTCCCGCGTCACCAAAATCTCTGTCTCATTTACATTTTCTGTCTTTGTCGCACGATTTGTCGAAAGATTCCTATCTTTAGTTGTTAAGCTCCACAATCAACCTTAAGTTATTCTTTTGGACGATTTTTGGCATTAACAGTTTGGCGCCCACCGTGGGGCCCCATCTAGAGAAAATCTTCGACAAACGTGCGTCTTACTAACGGTTTCTTGGAGTTTCCTCTTCTTTCTATTTCAGGAAAATGGCAGTCCCTGGAAATCAAGAGCACCTCATTGCCCAGATGTATCAGGAGTTGGAAGTTGCGCGAAATCAAATCAATGTCATGGCTGAGCAAAGTCGAAGGGCAGCTAAGGAAATCGTGCGGCTGAGGAATCCATTCGGACCACAGAATGGTCCAAGTCCATTCGTTCAGAACCCAGGTCAAGGATCATTCGGTCAGAATCCAGGATCCGCTCCATTCGTCCATAATCCAGGTCCAGGTCCATTCGTTCATAACCCTGGACCAGGACCGTTCGGTCAGAATCAGCAGCAAGGTCAATTCATGCAGAACCAACAGCCGGGATCGTTCATCCCAAATCCCCAGTTCGGGACGGTTCCTCCTCAACATTTGAGACCTCCACCCATGAATAATGGGTCTCAGCCATTCTTTGTCCCTTTCAACGGGGACACCAATGGTTCGTCGTACGGAAACGGCACCAGTTCAGGAGTTAATCCACAGACCGGTGTGAATCCCGATCCTAACGACCCCGTCGCTTAGCGGTTGAAGATGCTGGAGGACCAGAATGAGCGTGTCCTGTCCTTGCTCGCTAAGTTGCCAGGGGCAGCCGTGCCTGTCGATGTCGAGCCTCGTTCAGGATTCCAAGCATCGCCTTTCATCGACACGTTCGCAACAGTCGACGTCCCGAAGAAATATAATATCCCCGCCTTCACGCTCAAATATTCGGGGATAACCGATCCGACGGAGCACATCGCGCAGTACAAGCAGTTGATGTGGACGATCTCGATCCCACATATTTATCAAGAGGTGTGCATGTGCAAGAGTTTTGGCGCGACTCTTACAGGTCCTGCTCTCCAGTGGATGATTAATCTCAAACCCAGATCCACTGGGACGTTCGCCGAGTTAGTCAACCAGTTCTCTCAGCAATTCGCCAGTAGTCGCATGATGGAGAAGCAGACCAGTGACCTGTATTATGTTATTCAGAAGACCGGTGAATCCATCCGAAGTTATTTCAACAGATTCAACACATAAATGATCAGCGTCCGCAACTGTGATGTCAAGACCACGATCGAAGCCTATAAGCGTGGTCTAGACGACAGTTCGGGTCTATACACCGATCTGAGCAAGTATCCCCCAGAGAATTTCGAATACGTCCGAGCCAGAACCCTTGCTTATATGAGGGTAGAAGACGACGCTGCTTTTCATCGCAAGCATTCTGACGACAAAAGAGCGCTAGGTGTAAAGAAGCCCGAGTTCAAAACAAAGGCAGTATCCAAGTCAGAGCCTGCACGACAAATCTCGAACGTCCGATTCAAGACAAAAGCGGAATCCAAGACCGCGACTGTTAATGCCAAAAATCGCACAAAAAGTACAACTTAAGGTCGATGTGGACTTTTAACAACTAAAGAAACGTATCTCAAGCCAAAAAACACAATCGCGAGGAAAAAGTAAAAGAGACAAGAGATTTGGTGACGTGGAAAACCCCGAATCGTGCGAAATGAAGTAAAAATACACTTAGTCGTGTGCTAATGACGTGTGCCGTGCGTAAATCGTGCGAAAAAGTATGCTTGTCGTGCGATTTGAACTGCCGTCGTCGGGTGGTTTGAACTGTCGTCGCGCGAGAATCTGCGCAAGCCAGGTATGTTCGAATGCCTTCAAAGAAAGGTAGAAGTGAGTATTCAGATGAATGTAGACTGATGTCCCTACATTGATCATCGGGGGTCTTTATATAGCTACTGTTGGTAATAAATGAGCTTTAATGGTTGGTCTTGCAACCGCTGTCGGGCATTAAATGCGCTTTGATGATTTGGTTTTGTAACTGCTGTCGAGTCTTTAATGTCATTAAGAGCTCGTCCGTTACTGTCCGTTGTACCATAATTGCTTGTAGACCTGCATTAATGAACAAAAGGAACGGCTGTTGACCATGAATGGTTAGTGTAATCGTAAGACCGTCTTAAGTTTTGGACGTTGGTCTTATGGAGCATAGGACCGTCGCCGAAATACACGACCAGGTATATGACTGTAAATGTCTCGTAAGACCTTATCTTAATATAAGAATGATCTTATGAATATGTCGTAAGACCAGGACAAAAATGTCGTAAGACCAAGATTAAGATGTCGCAGGACTAGGTCGTAAGACCAGGTCGCAGGACCAGAGCGATATAAGACCGACGACAGGAGACTGTCGACGTAAGACCGACGAGTCGTAACTGGCGATACGTAACTGGCAACGTAAGACTAATGACGTAAGACTAACAATGTAAGACTAGTAACATAATACTAGTGGCGTGAGACTAATGTCGTGAGATTAGCGATATATGACGTGTGACACGTGACGTGCAACACATGACGTGCGATCATTAGATGTAAGATAACTATTAACCCAATATGTCTTTTAATAACCAATTATCGTGTGTCGGGGATATGGCAATAATGGGTATTACCTTTGTAGGTCGGGGGTGTATTTTTTACCCAAATAGTTAGCCCCCCGAGATCTGAATTTCAAAGCCATTTGAATTTTAGATCTCGCACGAAAGTAAAATGACGAGCCGTGTCATTTCTGCTAATTGGATCATTAGAAAGAAAACTGAGTTGGTCAGCTAAAATCGCGAGACCAGTCGATAGTATTAAGTAAGTTGCGGTGATCGAAAGATGATCTTTAATGCGCAAGATACTTGTGGCATTCATCCGACGATCGTAAGACGACCTTAAAACGAAAGGAACCGATGGTGATCGTAAGACGATCTTTATCAAAATAAGACGTATGGGATGGAAGACAATCGCAAGACGATTGTGCCAAAATAAAGTTTGGTGACGATCATAAGATGATCGGACCAAGATAAAATTAAAGAATCTTGCGATACAGTCGCTAGAGACTTATGTTCTGGCGTTCCGAGCCGATATGGTCGTTATAGACTTGTGATCTGGCGTTCATAGCCAATATGGTCGTTAGAGACTTATGATCTGGCGTTTCGAGCCAACACGGTCGTTAGAGACCTATGATCTGGCGTTCCGAGCCGATACGGTCGTTATGGATTTGTGATCTGGCATTTACAGCCGATACAGTCGTTAGAGACCTGTGATCTGACATTTACAGCTGATACGGTCGTTAGAGACCTATGATCTGGCATTTACAGCCGATACGGTCGTTAGAGACTTATGATCTGGCGTTCCGAGCCAACACGGTCGTTAGAGACCTATGATCTGGCGTTCCGAGCCGATACGGTCGTTATGGATTTATGATCTGGCATTTACAGCCGATACAGTCGTTAGAGACCTGTGATCTGGCATTTACAGCTGATACGGTCGTTAGAGACCTATGATCTGGCATTTACAGCCGATACGGTCGTTAGAGACTTATGATCTGGCATTTACAGCCGATACGGTCGTTAGAGACCTATGGTCTGGCATTTACAGCCGATACGGTCGTTAGAGACCTATGGTCTGGCATTTACAGCCGATATGGTTGTTAGAGACCTAAGTTACGTTGTGTCTAGTATTTTTATAAGTTGGTAAAAATTCTACCTTACTCGTGATTGTATGGTTAATCTGGAGACTTGCCTTTATTGGCGATCCTGAGATTAAAACATGTGAGTCGCATTTAGCGGCGATTTTTGCATTTTGACATGCGTCTTACCATGACTGGTGATTGTGATTTACAAGTCGTTTTTATTGACGACAATGCACAGGTCATGACTAGCGATCGTGCGAGGTGCTTTTATTGGTGACCAAGAATTTTTAACCTGCGTTTGTCATGACTGACGATCATAAGAAAATGTGAGTCATCTTTTACTGATGTCTAAAAATTGCGACCTGCGTTTGCCTTGACAGGAGATTGTAAGATTTAAAATATAAGTCGTCTCTTATCGATGATTACAAATTGCAACCTGCGTTTGCCATGACTGGCAGTCATAAGAAAAAACGTAAGTCGTCTTTTACTGACGATTATATATTGCAACCTGTGTTTGCCATGACTGGCGATCATAAGAAAAAATGTAAGTCGACTGTAAATTACAACCTGCGTTTGCCATGACTGGTGTTAATGCCAAAAAGCGCACCAAAGGGACAACTTAAGGTCGATGTGGACTTAAACAACTAAAGAAAGAATCTTTCGACGAGACATGCGACGAGGATAAAAATAAAGAAACAAGGGATTTGATGACGCAGGAAAAACCTCAAACGAGGAAAAAAACCGTGGACGACAGGGGGTGTCGTCGCTGCACTATGGTCGCCAATCAGGGGCGATGTCCTTGGATACTGGTAACGATCGTACAGTGATTACAATACAAATGAAGAAAATGCTTCGAAATGTAAAGTACAAGTGTTTAAAGTGTAAAACAGGTGTTTGTCGTGTGAATACAAGTGTAAACAACTGTTGGTCGAAAGCTGTTGGCGTGCGTCGGGAGCGATGACTTGAGCTTTTTTTCGAGTGTTCTTGAGTATTGCTTCGGTTGTTAATCACCGGATATTCGATGTTCAGTGTCTGGCGTCTGGTATCTGAAATGATGATTGACCTCAGTCTTTATAGTCTTCGGGAGCTTTAATTAGCTCATTGATTGCTTCATTTAACAGCTATAACGGCTGCAACGGTCTGTAACGGTTGTCGGAGTGATTATCCATGATGATCTTCGTCCGTTACGGCTATCGATCGTTGATGGTCGCGTCGGTTATATCCGTTGCTCCTTAATGACTTTGACTCCTGCATTAAACACTTAACAAACGTAACAGTCATGGGTAACGTTAGTTTGGTCGAGGTCGCATGGTTCTATGCGACGATCGTGCGGGACGGGCGACGCTTGGTCGAGTGTCGCGAGGAACTCTCGACTTACCTTTTAGGAGGGATGACGATGGTGTTTTGGGTCTTTGTCGAGACCTTATCTTAATACAAGATATAGTTCTTAATCATACGTCTTACCTGTTCTGGTCGTGGTCGAGCGACGTGATTTTTTGCCTAAACGGTTTGCCCCCAAAATTTGAAAATTGAATGTCAAATTTGAGTTTTAAATTTTGCTTGTCGAATGCTTAGACTTGTGACCTGGGTGAGGGACTTACCTGGTTGTCGTGGAACTAGACCGGTTCGCCTTTAACTGAATGAGAAGTTGAAAAGTTATGACGTCATACTGATGCATGATGATGCTTACCAGCTGTCGAGGACAGGTGTCGAAGATTCGGATAGGTATGGACGCGTGTTGATCATCAGCGGACTCGACTTGTTGCGATTTCCTGCATAAATAAAGATCACAATGGGTTGTTTTCTTTAGAGATTTTCTTTAAAAGTTTTCTGTTTCTGATGAGGCCCTTCTCTAGAATCTCGACTTTGTTCAAATCTTGGGTGGTTGGAGATCTAGTAAGGGTTGCGATACCCGAATCGTTGACGATGTTGGTTACGATGAACACGATGTCTGTGTATTCTGCGCACCTGGCGACGATGTCTTCTGCCACGTCAACCCTTTCATCAGCCGACAGGGGCGGGGGTGTAAAGACAGGAGAGAACAAGGAGGAACTTATGGTGATCAGCTTTGCGCTGTCGCCGTCCCCCTCGTTTGACTACGTCCTTGTCAGGATGAAGTCACTTCCGCATCTGGGGAAACATCAGCCCTTAGTTTCCGAGGAGTGTTTTCAAAGGATCTCTATTGAAGAGATAGGGCTGTGTTTAGCGGAACTGGCGTTCCTTGTAAGTTTTTCTTTCAAAACTTGTGTTATCGATGTCCTTTAGCTGAATGTTTTGCTAACGTGTTCCTTCTGTATTTGACAGATGTTCCTGTTTCTTCTCATTAAGTGTGTGAAGGCAGAGAAAATGTTGGAGTGGAGGTCAATCGTCGAGAAGAATATATTCCTTCCTCCAACCTTAACATTAATCTTAAGAGCCACATTCTCAGAGTGTCGAGGCGTAAGGAGTTGGAAGATAACTCATAATATACTCGTTTGATCCTTGCATCAGTTTTTCGGGATTGATAGGATTTCGAAGATCGAGACTTTTGAACATAGCTTGCCATCGACGTGCTTCTTTAGTTCTAGGGTAGATTTTTGGGTTTACGAGCTAGACTTTTTATGTTCGGTTTGTTGGTATGCAACGACTTTTGACTTCGTATTTACTTGTCCGACTATCGGTCGTTCATATGTAATCGTTCAATGAAGTCCCTTCTTTTGCTGAACTCGTGTTTTTAATTACATATGTCGTGGATAAATGTAATATTGGTCATAAGATTCGTTAAGTATGAAATAAACGGAGGATCGTGCGACTTAGGCTTTTATTGCAATATAACGGTTGAAACATAAATCATGTATTTGGACTGTAATAATAAACACAAATATATATCATCGATGTGTTAGAACATACAAAGTTTTTATAAGTTCCAGAAACTTAGATCGAGGGATCGTTTAGACCTTACATGTGACTGTATCGTATGATGAAATTCCAGAATGTATGCCCCTGTGGTAAAACAATTAAGTCACACACTCGGGTACTCATGTCGTGCGTACCTGCGACGAAGTTCGTTAGAGGTCGGTCATCGGATCTCCAACGATCTCACGACGTTCACTGTCGTGTTTAAAAAAAACTTTGCATGAGAGGAAGGTGACTCTAAAAGAAATATTTTTTCAGATGCGTCGCGTTCCAACTTCGCGGGATTTCTTGATTGTCGAGGGTCTGAAGTCGATAGGCTCCTTTACCAACGACTTCGGAGACGCGGTAAGGTCCTTCTCACTTAGTAGAAAGCTTACCTGCGTTGAGCTCCTGGGTGTTTGGGAATACTCGATGGAGGACGTAATCGCCTTCTTGAAAGACTTTTTTCGACGTGCTTATTGAAATGTCGCTCGACCGCCTGCTTCTGCGACGCCATCCTGATCAAGGTGGATTCTCTGAGCTCTTCTAGGGCGTCGAGGTCATGACTTAAATCAACCATGTTGTGGTCGATGGAAGTGTGCCTCGAAGTCGGGAGATGAACTTCGATTGGTAGGACGGCTTCACAACCGTAGACGAGAGAGAAGGGGGTTTGTCCTGTGGACATGCGGGGTGTCGTGCGATTTGCCCATAGGACTGAAGGGAGTTCTTCAACCCATCTTCCTTTTGCAGCTTTTTATCGTTTCTTGATCGAGGCTACAATAGTTTTATTACTCGACTCGGCAAGCCCATTGGTTTGGGGATATCTGGGAGTCGAGGTCGTCAGCTTGATGTTCCTATCTTCACAGAACTGTTGGGTCCTGTCGCTTATGAATTGGGATCCATTGTCGCAGACAATTTCAGATGGAATCCCAAACCTGCATATGATGTTAGTCTGGATAAAAGAGATAACTTCTTTATCCCTGATTTGGGAGAAGGCAGCCTCTTCGACCCACTTGGAAAAATAATCAGTAAGTACGAAGAGGAATACCTTTTGTCCTGGAGCAGGTGGCAGCTTGCCGACGATATCCATTCCCCATCTCATGAAGGGCCATGGGATAAGTGTCGAGTGCAAAGGTTCCGAAGGTTTATGAGATATACCTGAGTGTCGTTGACAAGGGTCGCAATTTTGGACATACTTGATGGCGTCTTGTCGCAGTGTTGGCCAAAAATATCCTTGTCGGGATATACGATAAGCTAAACTACGACCTCCTGAATGATTACCACATTCGCCGTCGTGCATCTCTTGGAGGATTTTCTGGGCTTGATTTTTGCTGTTGACGCACCTTAGATTTAAGCCCGTCGATGATCGCCGATAAAGCTTATTTTCGATCATGACGTACTTAGATGCTTTGAATCTGAGTTTTCGAGCCTCCATTTTGTTTTCGGGGAGTTGGTCGTGCACGAGGAAATTTCGAATGTCGCGTGACCAATCATCTTCTTCGTCTTCGATCTGGACGACGTCTGTGCTTCCAATGGACGGCGTTGCCAGGTGAATCATAGGAATAACATCAAATATTGGTTCAACTAAAGCGGACCCAAGGTTTGCCAATGCGTCGGCCTGAGTGTTCTGGTCTCGCGAAATCTGTTCAATAGAAAAAGATTTAAATTTTTTGGAAATTTCTTTTGCCACGATTAGATATGCTGTCATTTTTGAATCCTTGGTTGCGAATTCTCCATTGATTTGATTTACTACCAGCAGGGAGTCGCTCTTGACATGC
The DNA here is from genome assembly GCA_033807775.1 of Saussurea involucrata. Taxonomy (NCBI): domain Eukaryota; kingdom Viridiplantae; phylum Streptophyta; class Magnoliopsida; order Asterales; family Asteraceae; genus Saussurea; species Saussurea involucrata. The sequence continues at coordinate 133,349,118 of CM066315.1, forward strand.
AGTGCGGTTGCCCCCGAGTCGTGGGCCATATTCATTCCCATGATCAGGGCTTCATACTCAGCCTCGTTATTAGTGGTTTTGAAGTCGCATCGGACCGAGTATACCATCTTCCCCCCTGTGGCGACTTTAAGACGACACCCAGTCCAGAGCCTCTAATGTTGGATGATCCATCGACATGTAGAATCCAAGGTACGTCGTCGCGAGTCGCCACAACGGACACTTCGAGTTCTGCTTCTTTTTCTAACTCAGGGCTGAAATCGGCGATAAAGTCTGCCAAGGCTTGCGATTTGATCGCGGTCCTGGGCTTGAAATCGATGTCGTAGCTGCTGAGATATATACTCCATTTTGCCAGGCGACCTGTCAACTCAGGTTTTCGTAAGACAGACTTAAGAGGAAAGTTAGTTACAACAGTAATGGGATGCGACTCAAAATAGTGTCGCAGTTTTTTAGCAGCTGTGACTAGCGACAAGAGAAATTTTTCCACAGAGGAATACCTGGTTTCTTCGTCTAAAAGTGATTTACTTACATAATAGATCGGCAATTGCTGTTTTTCATCTTCTCGTGTCAGAACAACACTTACTGCATTTGGGCTGACAGCCAAATACAACTGTAGGATCTCATGATCGTGAGGTTTTGACAACAGAGGAGGCGACGCCATGTATTCCTTGCGTTTTTGCAAGGCTTGTTCATGATCATTGGTCCAGTCGAAGCCCCTATTTTTCCTGAGGACATTAGAAAATATATGACATTTATCTGAAGATCGGGAGATAAACCCGTTTAGAGCTGCTACTCGACCGGTGAGTTTCTGGACTTCTTTGAAATTTTGAGGAGATTTGATCTCAATGATGGCCTTGATTTGGTCGGGGTTAGCCTCAATGCCTCGACGAGTGACCATATAACCCAGGAACTTCCCGGCACTAACGCCAAAGGAACATTTCGTCGGATTGAGCTTCATGTTATACTTCCAGAGGATGTCGAACGATTGCCTGAGGTGATCAATGTGATCAATCGCTTGCTTCGACTTCACTAACATGTCGTCGATATATACCTCCATCGTGTCTCCAAGATGGTCTTTGAACATCTTGTTTACCAGCCGTTGATAGGTAGAACCTGCATTTTTTAGTCCGAAAGGCATAACTTTGTAACAATAAATACCTCGATCCGTCATGAAAGCGGTTTTCTCTTGGCCGTCAACGTGCATTAAAATTTGGTTGTACCCAGAATAGGCGTCCATGAACGTTAATAACTCATGCCCCGCGGTTGCATCGACCATGGCGTCAATATGAGGTAACGGGAATGGATCCTTTGGACAGGCTTTATTGAGAACGGTGAAGTCGATACAGACCCTCCATTTTCCATTCTTCTTGGCTACGACCACGACGTTAGCGAGCCAATCAAGATATTTTACCTCTCGAATCTTTCCTGTCTTGAGGAGGTTGTCGACCTCATCATTTATTACTTTATTTTTTTCAGGAGCGAACTTGCGATGTTTTTGCTTGATAGGTTTGAACGATGGATCGACGTTAATCTTAGGAGCAATGATACTGGGGTCAATACGGACCATATCTTCATGTGACCAGGCGAAGCAATCAGCATGTTCCTGCAAAAAGGATATGTGTTTTTCTTTAATGTGGGGATCAATGGATGAACCCACAAGAATCTTTTGATCGGGTTTGCTTTGATCTAGAACGATTTCCTCCAAATGATACTCATCGACAGCTGCTGGGGAGTTTTGTGCATCTTCTAAGCTTGCGTGTACTGGTATAACGGCTTGTTCTGGATTCCCGTTATCCGCCATTTTCCTGCGACAGAAAACATAAGAAACTCCAAGAAACTATTAGTAGAATGCACGTTCGTCGAGGATTTTCTCTAGATGTAGTCCCACGGATGGCGCCAAACTGTTAATGCCAAAAATCGCACCAAAGGGACAACTTAAGGTCGATGTGGACTTAAACAACTAAAGAAAGAATCTTTCGACGAGACATGCGACGAGGATAAAAATAAAGAAACAAGGGACTTGATGACGCAGGAAAAACCTCAAACGAGGAAAAACCTGCGGACGACAGGGGGTGTCGTCGCTGCACTATGGTCGACAATCAGGGGCGATGTCCTTGGATACTGGTAACGATCGTACAGTGATTACAATACAAATGAAGAAAATGCTTCGAAATGTAAAGTACAAGTGTTTAAAGTGTAAAACAGGTGTTTGTCGTGTGAATACAAGTGTAAACAACTGTTGGTCGAAAGTTGTTGGCATGCGTCGAGAGCGATGACTTGAGCTTTTCTTCGAGTGTTCTTGAGAATTGCTTCGGTTGTTAATCGCCGGATATTCGATGTTCAGTGTCTGGCGTCTGGTATCTGAAATGATGATTGACCTCGGTCTTTATAGTCTTCGGGAGCTTTAATTAGCTCATTGATTGCTTCATTTAACAGCTATAACGGCTGCAACGGTCTGTAACGGTTGTCGGAGTGATTATCCATGATGATCTTCGTCTGTTACGGCTATCGATCGTTGATGGTCGCGTCGGTTATATTCGTTGCTCCTTAATGACTTTGACTCCTGCATTAAACACTTAACAAACGTAACAGTCATAGTTAACGTTAGTTTGGTCGAGGTCGCATGGTTCTATGCGACGGTCGTGCGGGACGGGCGACGCTATGGTCGAGTGTCGCGAGGAACTCTCGACTTACCTTTTAGGAGGGATGACGATGGTGTTTTGGGTCTTTGTCGAGACCTTATCTTAATACAAGATATAGTTCTTAATCGTACGTCTTACCTGTTCTGGTCGTGGTCGAGCGACATGATTTTTTGCCCAAATAACTGGCGATCGTAAGAAAAGTCGCAAGTCGTCTTTTACTGACGACTATATATTATAGGACCTGTGTTTTTAAGTCGTAGAGACTTTGGTTTCTCACGATGTAAATCATAAGACCTGTATTCATATGATCTTGCGAGCCTGCAATATAAAATCGAGGGTGGTCGTTGGATTTGACCAATGATCTTTTGATGCTTAAATCAACGATCATATATTAGATCAAAATAATTAAACGAGGAGAATATACTTAGAGTATATATATAGAGTTGTTCTAAGTGGGACGTCACAGTTACCGTAACATGGAGTCGATAAGTGCCTTTTCCGAGGACTTTTAAAATCAAATGTGGTATTTTTCAGTTTGTGAAGGGTGTTCCGAGCCCCCGAGTCCCTCGGATGATGCGATACATGCGATACTTTGACGGAGCATTTTTTTAGGGCTTGAATCTGACTTCGAGCCGCATTCAATTCCAATTGAAGTTGAATCGTGGGATCTTGATAATTTTCCATATACCTGAATGTAACAAAAACTTTACAAGATCGTTAGAGCGATATATGTGTTGGCTTGAGATTTTCTCTAGATAGGGTCCCACGGATGGCGTCAAACTGTTAACACCAAAAATCGCACAAAAAGTACAACTTAAGGTCGATGTGGACTTTTAACAACTAAAGAAACGTATCTCAATCCAAAAAATACAATCGCGAGGAAAAAGTAAAAGAGACAAGAGATTTGGTGACGCGGAAAACCCCGAAACGAGGGAAAAAACCGCGGTCGACTTGGTTAGAGTCGACAGTGCACTATAGTCGCCAAACAGGGGCAAAAGTCCTTTTGTGACAGATGATATGTGTACAATAGGTTACAAATGAAGTAAAAATACACTTAGTCGTGTGCTAATGACGTGTGTCGTGCGTAAATCGTGCGAAAAAGTATGCTTGTCGTGCGGTTTGAACTGTCGTCGTCGGGTGGTTTGAACTATCGTCGCGCGAGAATCTGCGCAAGCCAGGTATGTTCGAATGCCTTCAAAAAAAGGTAGAAGTGAGTGTTCAGATGAATGTAGACTGATGTCCCTAAATTGATCACCGGGGGTCTTTATATAGCTTATGTTGGTAATAAATGAGCTTTAATGGTTGGTCTTGTAACCGCTGTCGGGCATTAAATGCGCTTTGATGATTTGGTTTTGTAACTGCTGTCGAGTCTTTAATGTCATTAAGAGCTCGTCCGTTACTGTCCGTTGTACCATAATTGCTTGTAGACCTGCATTAATGAACAAAAGGAACGACTGTTGACCATGAATGGTTAGTGTAATCGTAAGACCGTCTTAAGTTTTGGACGTTGGTCTTATGGAGCATAGGACCGTCGCCGAAATACACGACCAGGTATATGACTGTAAATGTCTCGTAAGACCTTATCTTAATATAAGAATGATCTTATGAAAATGTCGTAAGACCAGGACGAAAATGTCGTAAAACCAGGTCGTAAGACCAAGATTAAGATGTCGCAAGACTAGGTCGTAAGACCAGGTCGCAGAACCAGAGCGATATAAGACCGACGACAGGAGACTGTCGACGTAAGACCGACGAGTCGTAACTGGCGACACGTAACTGGCGACGTAAGACTAATGACGTAGGACTAACAATGTAAGGCTAGTAACATAATACTAGTGGCGTGAGACTAATGTCGTGAGATTAGCGATATATGACATGCGACACGTGGCGTGCAACACATGACGTGCGATCATTAGATGTAAGATGACTATTGACCCAATATGTCTTTTAATAACCAATTATCATGTGTCGGGGATATGGCAATAATGGGTATTACCTTTGTCGGTCGGGGGTGTGATTTTTTACCCAAACAGCGACCAAATTTCCCCAGTACCCTAAGATATCCTCCTACGGATTCAAAGGGACCACTAAGGACTTGGTCGAGGCTCTGAAGACCGTCCAAGCAACCATCCGGTGGCCAAAGAAATCCGAACAAGATAACGATAAGAAAGACAAATCAAAATGGTGCGATTTCCATGTCGAGCATGGTCATGCGACAGACGATTGCATAGCTCTTAAAAAGAAGCTTGCATATCACGTCCCAAAGGGCAATCTCAAAGATATCATCGATGACGTCGTTACTCCAGCTAACGACGCTCGACCACCGGCTCCCGATCACACGAAGGTCGTCAATTGCATAACAGGTGGGTCTGAAGTATGCGGTCTGACGTACTCCGTGGCCAAACGTCACGCCAGTCGGGCACCCGACGATCGACCTATCCCACGCTTATCAAGGCCCAAAGGAGATCTGGAGTTAGAGACCATTAAAATCACGTTCGACCAAGATGACCTCGGTGACTCGTATTAGAAGCATCACGATGGGTTGATTATTCAACTCACGATTGGTAATTGTTTAACCCGGCGTGTCTTGGTCGATGGAGGCAGTTCAGTGAACGTCATCTTCCTTGATACTATCAAGGCCATGAGAATCGATAGATCGGAAATCATCCGACGCTCGACAACCTTGGTCGGTTTCAATGGAGATGCGACGAGTACCTTTAGAGAGATCACCTTGCCTGTCTATGCCGAAGGAGTCAACAAGCAGACCAAGTTCAACGTCATCGACTGTGCGTCGGCCTATAACATCATCTTAGGTCGACCATGGATACATGAAATGAAAGTCGTTCCCTCGACGTATCATCAGACCATGAAGTTCCCTACGTCGTGGGGAGTCCAAGAAATCAAAAGTGAGCCGAAAGTCGCCCGTGACTGCTATAAGACCATCCTGAAACCACAAAAGTAGGCCGTCTAGAAGTCGTGAGTCCCTCGATGATCGACACGTACCCTTGCCTTTTCGTATGCACACACGGATCATCGACACCTGGCAATGACAGCTGCTAAGCATGATCGTACGTCAGTGTGACGTCACGATCTTATCCCCTTTTCGACTTCCCCTTTAGTTGGAATTGGACCGATCCAGTTCCAAGGCAACTGAAGTAACTTTCGACACGTGTCACGACCCTAGACGTCCGACTGACAAAATTCAAAATTCAAAAAATTGCTTCTTCATTTTAAATTTTGGGGGCAAACTGTTTGGGTAAAATTTCACCAGTCTCGACCACGACCAAAGCAAGGGAAACATTTATTACAACTTTCCATGATGAGACAAAATCATAAACACTTTATCTTTTGACCGAAGTTAAAATTGAAAGATATTCGCGACACTCGACCGTCGTGCGGAACCTCACGACCTCAACCGACTAACATGTGATATTACTGTTATGTTTTCGATGTTTAATGCAGGATCAATGTCATTGATGATCAACGGCTATAACCGACGAAGGCCATTAACAGCAATAAACTCGGCGTTCGTTACAACTGTTACACGAAGCTTTTATGGAGTCAATAAAGGAATTCGAAGACTATAAGTACAAGGATTCCATCCTCATTTGAGGATCGTCTCAGCAGAAGTGAACTCTCAAGAACACTCGAAGCAAATAATTTTCTCTCAAAAGACACGACTTATACACACGACACATTATTTTTACGCACGACGCACTTATTTTTTACTTTTGATACACTTGTTACTTTACATTTAAAGTCTTTCCTTCATTTGTATTGTAATCATTGTACTCTCGACACCCGAAACATAAGGATATCGCCCCTGTTTGGCGACTATAGTGCAACGACGACTTCCACGGTCGTCCGCGGGTTTTTTCCTCGTTGAGGTTTTTCCCGCGTCACCAAAATCTCTGTCTCATTTACATTTTCTGTCTTTGTCGCACGATTTGTCGAAAGATTTTTATCTTTAGTTGTTAAGCTCCACAATCAACCTTAAGTTATCCTTTTGGACGATTTTTGGCATTAACATTAACCATTGTGGATGCCCTTATAACATTTTTGTAAAGCACTGATCACCGACCTTAAAAAAACACCCATTACTTAATTAGAACTCGGAATTATTTTGAATCCACTGTATTCTACTTAGCGATATGAGCTTATACGTGAATGAGAAATTAATTAATTCATTATGTATAATACGACAAGATTGGCAAAGAGAATTATCTCGCCTTGAAGTGTGTCGTTTGACCGATGAAAATATATTTACAAATATGTTACAAACTCGTGAGAACCGATATAAAAATATTTTTTATATGATATTTTTTCATCAAATGATAGGATTTAAGATTTTTTTTCCTTCACATATATTTTATTCATAATATGATAGTTTCACATGGATTTGTTTCACCATATGAATATTTTTTACGTGTATTTTCCGTTTCACTAGGTGAATCAAAAAAAATTCCACATGTCCTCTTTTCACAAGGTAAACACGAACATATGTGAAACTATATCTTAGATTTTAGGTTTTGATGAAAAAAAAATCGTATAAAAAATATTTTATATTGGTTTTCATGGGTTTGTAACATATTTGTGGTTCTTATTTGATTATCGTCCTAGAATACAAATCAAATACAAACCATGTATTTGTTGCACCACTTACAAACCAATGTGCATATGTGAAAATTGTGTGCATAATTTGAGATGCATATATGCATTATCCCATATGAATGTATGTCCATTATATGTATATGTTGGTCCCGAAGGGCTATACAAGTTTGTAGAAGGGGGGGTGAATACAAACACACGTTTTTACTTTTCTAAATTGTTTATTGATAAATCAAGACAATTTACAACTTGTTGCGGAACAAGATAAGGATAAACCTAATCTTAACAAGTCTTGAGAAACACTAAGTTTCTTGCACTAGAAAGAGTTAAAGAAATTACGAATAATAACTTAACAATAAGAAATAAGAAGATGGTCCGAGCACACTTCAAAACTGAAGTAAGGATCTTCTTATATACTGCATGCATTTAATGCATGGCAGTATGGCTTTACACGTGGCAGCAGCTGAGTGGTTGCATGTCATTGACCTTTGTAGACAACCTTAGTAGTTGCATGGTGCACAGTGTTGAATCAGAGTTGTTGTACGATTACAGACAAAAGGGATGTCCGTTCTGACAGTTCGTACAGAGACATACAAGGGAGGTAAGACAATAGTTACATGCAGGGAGATTTCATGATCAACTTTCGTTGAGTCAGATCTTTATCAGCGAATGATAAAGTTCAGCGATTGCTGAAGTCTTCTACTTGATACTTCACATTGAATGGACAGGTCTTGCTTCGCTGATATCTGCATCACTTCATGAGTAGACTTGTCGCTGGTTCTTGAGCTTGATCTTCGACTTCAGCATAGAACTTTGGTTGACGTGAAACTTGTCTTCAGGGATCATAAGTAAACAACTAACTTATCAGCGATCATCTCATAGACTGAACAGGCTCAGAGCTATATGATGATGAACAGTGTTCGCTGAATATCTAATCTAAAGAGTGAGAGTTCCTATCAGCGGTACTGTAAAGTCTTAGTACTTATCAGCGATAGTGAAACTCTGATACATATTGTTTACTTACAATTTTCACTAAGTGTTTAAGAGAGGGTCATTATCAAATCACTGAGGGTTTGGATCAACAATCTCCCCCTATTTGATTATGACATAGCAACAGAGAAAATTGCTATTTAATGAAAACATAAGGATAAAAAGAACTCATAAAATATTTGTCCCTTTTACTGTTTTCTGGGATCTTTTCAGTAATTATGGAGTAAAGTACATTCGCTGAAATTTTTCTTTAAACTTCGTAAAGATTACATAGGGAAGTGGAAAATTTACAAGTACAGCAAATAAAATTACAAGTACAAAAGATGTAGACAGATAAGGATAGAAAGAATTACAAGGCGATCCTATCCGTCAAAAGGTTCTTCCTTGATGAGAAGTTCATCGAGGGTCTTTGATGTGGGAATCATCCAGTCAGGGACATCTACTCCTTGATTCTTTTTGTTCAGAGCTTCTTCAAAAATCAAGGGCTTCAAGTGTCTAGCTTTAATGTCGCGTCTGACTTCACACCAGTATATGAGATCTCTGAGTTGTTCGATGGGAGTGATTGGAAGCTCAGAGATGCGTTGAAAGTGATGATTTCCTTGGTAGTCTAGAAAGAATATACCATAAGGATCACTTACAACTGTGCCAGGAATGAAAGTTTCTCCAGGTGGTAGGGAGGTGTCAAGCGCTGAGAGATCAGCATCAGGGCCAAGAACTTCAGCACGAGAGAAACCAATACCTGTTTCATTCCGTATAGGAGGACCTGAGTCTGAGACTTTCTTTTCCTTTGCAGAGACTCTTCTTTGTTGAGGAGGAAGAAGAGTGGAAGGAGGAATATCCACAACAGAAGAAACCAAGTCGATCTGAGTATTTAAAATCTTCTCGACATGGCTATTGAACTTTGAGCGCGATCCCTGAATGGCTAATTTCACTTCCAACCATTCAGAGAAACCAAACTTTTCTAAAGTAGTAGCATAGAAGGTTTGCTTGGTTTTGTCTTCTCTGAATACATCAATTTCAACAACAGGAACGTCAACGAACAGTCTTCCTCTGATGTTTACTTTGATGATTTTGGATGGTCGAGATCGATAATTCAGCATTTCTTTACACCATTTCAAAGTCGTATCAGATACTTTCATCTTTTCTTCAACAATCCTTTGGGCATCATCCCATAGCTGACGTTGGACATCAATGGGAGTTCTTTTCAGCGCGGGGTCTTTCACCGATTGTTGGACAAGCTGGATGGCGAGTTCTCTGTCTTTTTCTTCAGCTTCCCTTCTTTCAGCGATTAACCTTTCAGCTCTGAGGTGATCCTGGTATTCCTTTTGTGAAAGTCTGAACTTTGGAGGAATAGAAGGAAGTTGATCACGCTTCAGGATGATTCGCTGATCTTCGAATCTCTTGATCATTTCCTCTCTCTTTTTCTGATCCTCTTCACTTAGCTTTTGAGGAGCCAAGGAAGGTCTGTTTTTGTGAGAGAGCAGCTGTTCTTCAGGTTCATCGGTCTCAGTGATTAAATCCAAGACCGGGATTATTTCTTCAGCGTTGGGAGATGGGATTATTGTTGGTGAAGTCGCAGCTGTAGGAACTTCATCGATATCCTCAAACAGAGGAGAGGACTAGCTGAAACACAACGATCGTTTAAGTAAGAAGAGTTGGGGAAGAAAGAGATAGAAAAAGAATGGGGTTAAATGTATAGAGGTTTTATGGATAGAAGGATTGAGATTGAGAATGGATAGAGAAGGGATGCAGTGTAAGAGAATAGAAGGTAGTGTACCTGACAAACTGGCTTTGGAAGCAAGATCGTCATATTGTCTTCTTCAGCGAGGCCTTTGTTTTTGCCTTTGTCAGCTTCAGACGCTGCAGGCTTTGTCTTGGTCCGCTCCCCTGAAGGTTCATTTATCGAAATCCCTTTGAGAGTTGTAGTCTTCTGAACAGGCTTGATGATAAAGGAGTCATCATCATCATCGTCATCATCATCATTCTTTGGAGAAGAAGATGGTTCATCATCAGAGATGTCGACAGCTTCATCGTCTTCAGCTTCGTCTTCATCAGATTCAACCTCGTCAGCATAGAGTGAGGTTACATCAGCAGCAGCTTCAATGTTCTGCTCTTCGAGTTGCTCCCCCTCAGATACAGAGGAAGGTTTCTCGGTTCCCTCAGGGTTTTCAACTCCCTGAAGTTTTGAAGAAGTAGCATCAGCTTCAGTCTCAATACCCTCCCACTCAACATGGGGAAGGTCTTCTTTATTTTTCTTGTCCCCCTCATCATTATGGGGAAGGTCTTCTTTAGGCTTCTCCCCCTCTAACACATCATGGTTGGGGGAGGTAACGGACTTTTCAGCAGCAGCAGCAGCAATAGGATTACTGTCTTCTTGGCCAGTAATTCTTATGCAGTTTTCAATCGCTGCTACTCTGTCTTCTAGGCCAGTAATAGCAGGACTGATCTTTTTGAGATCATCTCGATCGGCCTGAGTGAAATGAGAAGTTGGTGTGTTCAGGCGATCGACCACTTTCTGAACAATCTCTTTGACCGCAGAGACTTCAGTCTTGATTGTGGAAACTTCACTCTTAAGAGAACCAACCTCTGTCTTCAATGATGTGACTTCATTGGACAGAGAGGTGAAGTTTGTTGAGAGAGTGGTTGTGGCGGTTGAGTTTTCAGCGAGGGTGGTAGAAAATTTAGTAATGCTACCATCCACCTTCTCCAGATCAGCTTTGGAGGCTTTCTTTTCGACCTCAGTGGTCAAAGTCTTCAAGTTCTCTCCAGCGTTTGTAACCGCTGAAGAGTTGGCAGTTAGAGTTTTGTTGAAAGACTCCATCTTTGTTTCCAGGGCCGTCAGGGAGGTGTTGATATCTTCCAAATTAGGACCTGAAAAAGTTATAAACTTATGAACAGAGGAAAGCTCAGAAGTTTGGGGTTGAGAGAGAGAAGTGTGTGGGATTTTGTGTATACCTGCAGGCGGGTTGGCGAAGTTGTCGAAACCTCGATGTCCTGAAAAAGTTTCGTAGTCGTCTTCAATATTTCCTAGATGACTGGAAGTACCTGCAGGTCATGTGGTGTGTCCTATCATCCTCTGAAAATGTTCAGCAGTAGTGTCGCTGAGGATAACGGTTGTTGAGGAGAATAGGGGAATAGATTGAGTGACCAAAGAAGAGGTGAGAGGAATGGAGGATGAGAATGATGGTTGGGTGCGGGGTTCAGCGTTGGATCCGCTGAGAATCACTTCAGTCTGTAGAGAGGCTGAAGGAGGTGGGTTCATTTCCATGTTTATAACTTCAGCGTTTAGAGACGCTGAAGCTGGGATGGAAGGGGTGGCTTGTTCAGCTGTGGCAAAGCGTACCACTGAACTTTCCATCAGCTCTTCAAGATGAGCTGAGGAGTCTTCAGCATGGGAATGCTGGGGGGGTTGCTCCTTGGTTTTCTTGATTCTTTTGGAACCAAGTTGGGTAGTTGATTGTTTCCTTTTTCTAGAAGGAGTGGAGGTTGCAGCTGGGGTATCAACGGTGGGGATTTCCACTGAATGAGCTGCAGAAGTAGAAGAAGGAGGATTGAGAATAGATAAGAGAGTAGAGAGACGTACCTCGTTTGGCAGGGGCTTGAAGTCGAGCACCTTAGGGCCAACCTGAGAGAGTTTCAGGTCTCCTACTTTTGGGTAGTTATCCTTCAGGCCGGTTTGGAAGATGGCGCTGAGGAATCTTGGGTAAGGAACCCATGATGGTCGATCAGCAAAATCTACTCTGAGAGCAAGATCGTCGTAGATTATCGAGGCCCAGTCAACATGGAGACCCTTTAGCAATGCATAGCCCATGGCTTGCTGAGGTTGAGCAGCATGATCAGAGGAGCCACTATTCGCTGTCATGCAGCTTATCAGGTGTGCGAAGATGAAGTTCATCTTGTTGGGCATCTTTGACTTCTTGATTGCAGTCAGTTTCTTCTCGGCTTTTTCATCTGTCCCTTGATCCCATACGTATTTCATTGCATCAAAGAATGCAATGAGTGTTTCTCTATCAGCATGTCTCTTGGGGTCAGGGAAAGGAACAAATGGTTTGTCTTTGGTGGCAACAGGGAGATTCAGTGCTTTCCGAATGATAGCAGGGTTGATTTTGATGGTGCCAAAATCAGTGTCACAGAGGATGACATCAAGTAGTTTAGTAGGGTCTTTGGATGATGGTAGCTGAGTGTGTCTGGCGGTATACCAAAACTGAGATAATAGTAACTGATGAGCAGGGGGTGTTATGGTCAAGGCTGTAGAGAGGCAACAGGTTTTCAGAAAATTCACAGCGTCGTCTAGATGCTTGACTTGTTTCTTCGAAGGAAAATCGAACAGCGCATGGAGGTTGTTTGATTTTGTAAAAGAGACATCCTCAAGTTTGAACTTGACCTGAGGAGCCTTGGTGATTTCAAGTTCCTCAGCAGCAGTAGTGTTCTCAGCAGTTGGAATACCAGTAGCAGAAGCAGCCATTTCTGTAATCAGCTCAACCAAAGATCAACAAAACAAATAGTCTTAATGTGGAAATATTTTCCAATAAGATGTGTTTGAATTTTGTCCATTTCATTCAGCCAAAAATCCCTTTGGTCAAGATTAGGGTTTTTCTTGTTTTGAGAAAGAGTTACAAAACGTAGAGATTATGTGTTTTCCAGTTTTCATTTGAAGAAAGAATTCTGGAGAAACATATGAAGAACAAGTTTACGAGTTTTGATATAAACTTGAAGAACAACCATGAAGGTTGTATTCATAAAATCATGAACAAAAAATGATTTCATTTTAAAAAAGTTCTTTTTTTTGATCTGTTAAAAGCAAAGAATAAGATCATAAACAAGTAATGTAGGTAAATAATAAGAGTATTAACCTGGTTCGTCAAGGAAGAAGATGAATAGTTTCTGGAAATTTTGAGAGCTCAAAATGCAACAGTAAATCTTTTTCTTGCTTGGAGGAGAAGTTTTTCGCGTAAAGAGAAAAATATAAACCCAAAATGGTTTATATAGAGAGATTTGAGAGAGAGAAAAACTCGAGCGGGAAAGTTTTTCATCATGACATGGACACGTGTTTGCATTTGATTAGAAGGTAAACGAAACGTGCAATCGTGTGTCAGAAAAAGAACGTGACAGGGCTTATCCGTTGCGATGACGTCACAACTTTCCTTTCATATTTTAGGATGTCTCTGAGGTTTTGAAAGCTCAGGGACACTTTTGAAAATATGAAGCACTGAATAGAAATATCAGTGTTGGTTTAAGAAATTTCAAAGTATCGCTGTTAAGGAAGAGATATTCAGCGATGCAAGATGTTTTGAAATCTTTGAGTTCTAGGCGAACGTCAGCGAGTAAGAGAGAAAACAAACCTTGATATCAGTGAATCAATTATGTTCAGAGAGAGAATGATAGAATGGGTTATACAAGTTGATTTTATCCTATCGCTGATCAAATGTGAACCGCTGAAGATTTTACTCTTCAAAGTTCAGCATTCCAAGCTCGCTGATGAGAAAGTTGAATCTTGTCTCATCAAGAGGTTTGGTGAACAGATCAGCTAACTGATAGTCAGTTGGGATAAAATGAAGTTCTATATCACAATTCATCACATGATCTCTGATAAAATGATACCTGATTTCGATGTGTTTTGTCTTTGAGTGTAGCACTGGATTGTTAGCTATAGCGAGGCACTTGTGCTGTCGCAATAGATTGGAATTTTCGAGAGCTGAAGGTCATAGTCTAGTAGTTGATTTCTCATCCACAAGACCTGAGAACAACAGCTTCCAGTAGCTACATACTCAGCTTCAGCAGTTGAAGTGGACACTGAGTTTTGCTTTTTACTTGTCCAACTCACCAGCTTTCCACCCAGGAGCTGACAGCCTCCTGTGGTGCTTTTCCTATCCAATTTGCAACCTGCAAAATCACTATCTGAATAGGCGATTAGATCAAACCCTGAGTCATTGGGATACCAAAGACCTAGGTTCATAGTATCCTTAAGGTAACGAAATATTCGCTTTACAGCGATCATATGAGATTCCTTAGGTTCAGCTTGATATCGTGCACACAAACAGGTTGCGTACATAGTATTGGGTCGGATAGCTATAAGATACAAGAGAGAGCCGATCATCCCACGGTACAACGTGACATTAACAGGTATTCCATTTGAATCCTTGTCTAGTGTCAGCGGTGGTGCCATAGGGGTTTTCATAGCTGAACTCTGAGTTAAATCGAATTTCTTCAGCATATCTTTAACATACTTTCCCTGATTAATGAAAGTTCCTTTTTCATTTTGCTTTATCTGAAGACCAAGGAAATATGTTAGCTCACCCATCATGCTCATTTTATACTCATCTTTCATTCTATCAACGAAACGAGTACAAAGATCAGGGTTAGTAGAACCAAATATAATGTCATCAACATATATCTGAACAAGAATAATATGACCTTTTACTTTCCTGAAGAATAGAGTCTTATTGATTTTACCACACTCAAATTGTTCAATATGGAGATAAGTAGAGAGAGTGTCATACCATGCACGTGGAGCTTTCTTTAAGCCATAAAGTGCCTTATCCAGTTTATAAACATAACCTGGACGCTTAGGATCTGAGAATCCTGGAGGTTGTTCCACATAGACTTCTTCATTCAGCTTTCCATTGAGAAATGCTGACTTAACATCCATTTGATATACTTTGAAGTCTTTGTGTACAGCGTATGCTAAGAATAGACGAATAGATTCTAGTCTTGCTACTGGAGCAAATGTTTCGTCGTAATCTATGCCTTCCTTTTGTCTGTATCCCTGAGCAACAAGACGAGCCTTGTTGCGGGTTACAGTTCCATGTTCGTCCAACTTGTTTCGATAGACCCATTTAGTGCCTATCACTGTTTTGTCAGTTGCTCTTCGAACAAGTTTCCAAACTTTGTTTCTTTCGAATTCAGTCAGCTCTTCTTGCATGGCGCTGACCCAGTTTGGATCTTTGAGGGCATCATCTACTTTCTTTGGTTCAATCAGAGAAATAAAGTTAACAAATAAACAAATATTACCTGCACTTCGTCGAGTCTGAACACCAGCGTTTGGATCACCAAGGATTTGATCAATTGGGTGATTTACAGTCCATCGCTGAGCATGAGCATTAAGTCGCTGACTCAAATTGAACTGGAGGAGCTGAAGATGAAGCTTCAGCAACTTCTGGAATATCAGCCAAGAGAGGAGTAGGTGCAGATGTCATCTCATTCACTGATTGCTGAGAAGTAGATGGAATGTCTAAGACATTTGGTTCAGAAGCAGGTATAGTGTTTAAAGGAACTGCTGAGACCCATGATGTTTCAGCTTCACTATTCTGCATGTTTGGGATGATAGTAGGACTATCATCTTCAACTGTATGAGTATGAGGAGTGGGAATATTTTCTGAATCACCAAGATGAGAAAACATCCATTGATTCAGTTCTTCAGTATCAGCAGAAGGTCGAGAATTCGCTGAACGGGATTCGTCAAAAGTGATGTGAATAGTTTCTTCAACAGTTTATCTTCTTCGATTGAAGACTCTGAAAGCTTTGGAGATTGAAGAATATCCAAGAAAGATTCCATCATCAGCCTTAGGATCAAACTTTCCAAGGGCATCTCTGCTGTTCGGTATGAAACACTGACATCCAAAGATGTGAAGAAAGCTAATTGAAGGCTTTCTCCCATGAAAAAGTTCATAGGCTGTTTTATTAAATCTTTTGAATATCAGCGACCTGTTTTGCGTAAAACAAGCAATGTTGACAGCTTCTGCCCAAAACTGAGTAGGCAGGTGAGAATCGTTGAGCATTGAACGTGCAGCTTCAATAATAGTTCTATTTCTTCTTTCAGCGACTCCATTTTGTTGCGGTGTTCTCACTGAAGAAAAGTTGTGAGAAATACCCTTACTCTCAAAGAAGGAATCAAGAGAACTGTTTTTGAATTCAGTCCCATGATCACTCCTTATTGAGCGAACGGTCAAGTTATTCAGGGTTTCCATCTTCCGAACAAAGGTGATGAGTTCTTCAGGGGTGTCACTCTTAGAACGGAGAAACATAACCCATGTATATCGAGAGAATTCATCGACTATGACCAGCGTATATTTCTTTCCAGCGATGGATTGTTTGTTAACAGGGCCAAACAAATCCATATGGAGAAGTTGTAGAGGAGATGACACTGAGGAAACTTGCTTTGACTTAAAGCTTGCTTTGGTCTGCTTTCCTTTCTCACACGCTGAACATAAGGACTCTTTGGCGTATGAGTGCTGAGGTAGACCAGTGACTAACTCTTTTGAAGAAAGGGTGTGCAGTGTCTTGAAGTTTAGATGAGAGAGCCTCTTATGCCATAGCCAGTTGACATCAGATGAGGCTTTTGAGAAGAAACAGGAGTTCTCAGTGGTTGTTGAGTCCATGTTTATTACATAAACATTTTCCAAACGATAACCGCTGAGAGCTATCTTCTCCTTTTTGTCAGCGACAAAGCAGGATTCCTTAGTAAAGATTACTTTGTTATCCTTGTCGCAAAGCTGACTGATGCTTAGAAGATTATGCTTCAGCCCTTCAACATATGCGACTCTTCTGAAGGTTGTTGTACCATTAGATAGTACACCAAACCCTCGGGTATGTCATTTTCCATTTCCACCGAAAGTTACAGAGGGACCCTTCTCTTCTTTGTACTCAGAGAGCAGGCTTTTCTTTCCAGTCATGTGTCTAGAGCATCCGCTATCAATATACCAGATACCCTTCTTAACCTGCATTACAAAGGAAGATTAGTTTTTCTTGGGTACCCACTTAACCATGTGTACACACTTGTCAGTGGGGTTAGAAGAAGAGGTGGAAGGTTCAGCAGTCTTCGTAGCATTTGAAGATTCAGCTTTGTCAGTCTTCACTTTGGTTAATTTCTTAACCTCAGTGGTCTTCTTTGCCTTGGGGGCAATGATCTTCACCTTAGCTATCTTTTCAGCTTTGGTGGTTGTGGGGCACTTACTAGCAATATGATCAGTAAGTCCACAGTGATAACATTTCCTATAACTAAAAATAGTTCTAGGACCATTTGAATGCTGAGCTTTTGATTTTGAATTAGAAGGACCAGCACCAAGTAAGCTATTGGCTTTTGAAATAGGAGGAACATTCAGTTCTTCGGATTTCTTACCAAGAATTTCCACTTTGATTCTAGGAGTAGATCGCTGAATAGATCCACGCTGAATAAATCCAGAGATCTTATTGTTAGATCTGAAGTTTGGTCAAAAGTTACAAGTGTTGGATCTGAATAGAAGACTCAGAGTTTTGAGTTAGAAGACTCAGAAGTTCTGATCTGAGAAGTCTCGAAAAGATTACAAGTATGAAAGTCTGAACTGAAGGGTCAGAGTTCTGAGTAGGAGACTCAGAACTTCTGAGAATGATGAAGAAAATATCACAAGTGCTTGAAGGAAGTTCTGAAGTGCTTAATCAGAAGAATGTTCAGAAGTTTTGAATATGTTATTCAGAACTTATGTCTTGGATACTTTCAGTTATATTCTGTTACTAATTAGGACACGTGTAATTGTTCTATTAGTCTTTGATGTATATGTACCGTAGCTTTAGCCTTTCCTTACAGTATATATAGTTGTTAGCAACTGTAGGCTAACTAATCCTTCGCATAACTTTCCCGCATATCTTTGTATTCAACTTTTGTAATCTTTGAGAGATTCTCTCTCTAGATCTGTAATCTGTTCTTAATTGAATACAAGTGCGTTGATCCAAATCTCTATCATTTTACTGTTTGATTGTTCATATTTGATTGTAAGATTGAATCCTGGTTTCTACATTTAGTATCAGAGCTAATCAACAAACAAATTCATTCAAGATCGTGTTCTTGAGGGTTTCTTGATCGCATTCTTGAAGATTTCTTGATCAATTCGTCAATTGATTCCGCTGCTACTCACAATTCTTGAATTCTTTGTAATTCTTGAATTCATTTTACGTTTGTTCAAGAAATTCGATTTGTCTTTCTGTTGAATCGATTAAATTCAATTTTACTAATCATGTCTTCGAAAGAATTTCTCTCGATGGGATCTGAAACGAAGCCACCTGTTCTTATTCCTAACGAATATCAGCAATGGAAGATTCGTATGATACAATTCTTGGATAATATCGATGAGAATTTGATGATCTCAATACGAGAAGGTCCAATTGAAGTTTATGTCGATGTTGTTGCTACACCTGCAACTGATACAACTCCAGAGATTCCTGCTACTAGGGTGAAGAAGAATTTTTCACAGTACTCAGAAGCACGGAAAACCAGACATGCAATTGACAAAAGAGCTGTTACGCTGTTGACTTTAGCAGTTCCCAGTGAGGTTTTTAATAGAATTGATAGTAGAACATCAGCAAAAGAAATGTGGGATGAACTTGAAAAGCAAATGCTTGGTACTACAAAATCTATTCAAGCAAAGTTAAACCAATGCATCAATGCTTATGAAAGATTTAAAGCAAGAGAGTGTGAAAGTTTAAATCAAACTTATGAAAAGTTTTGCACTATTTTGAATGACCTCATGAGGAATGGGTTGAAAAAGACAAAGTCTGAGATTAATTACAAATTTCTGAATTCTCTTAATTCAGAATGGTCACCTTTTGCAATTAGTCTTCAAATGAATAAAGACATGTGTGAGGAAGATTTAAATGATCTATTCTGTGTTCTGAATCAACATGAAGATTCGGTTAAGCAAGTAGTGGAGGAGAAGAAAAGTGTTTCTGATCAACTAGCCTTACTTTCAGAAAGAAAATCTAAGGTGATCAAAACAACAAAGAAATCGGTATTTTTGTCTGAAATACCAAAGTTAGAAGAAGAATCTGATGAGGAGGAAGGATCAGAGGAAGATGCTGATATCAAGCTGATTGCAGAAAAATTGGCCTTGTTGACTAACACGTTCAACAAAAGATATGGAAAGAATAAGTTTCAGGGTTAGTACAGAAGGGAACAGGGGAGTTCAGAAGAGAAATATAATAAGAAAGAAGATAGAGAAGAAAGTAAGTTTGAGAAGAAAGAAGAGAAGGAAGAAAGAAAAGAGAAGGATTTGTGTTTTAAATGTGGAAAACCTTGTCACTTTGCCAGAGACTGCAGAGTGAAAGTAGTAAAAGATTATGAATACTACACAAAGAAGGCTCAGCTGGCTAAGAAAAGAGATAATGAGATTGCAATGTTGGCAGAACAGGAGAACTAGTTGTATTACACTTCAGATGAAGAGGATTGCATTCACTTTTCTCAAATGCAAAGTTATATGGCCAAGATGAAGAATGAGGATGATTCTGATTATGAAGATGCTGATTTTGAATCTTCTGCTGAGGTACATTCTGCACTTGAAATTGATTTAATGACTCAAATTGGCAATATGAATTCTGAATTTGTTAAACTCAGAAAATAAATAAAAGGTGAAAGAATTCTGGTTAACAAGTTCAGAATAGAAAAAGAGATAATTAAAGAACAGTTTGAAGAATCTGAAGTTGAGAAACAAAAAGTCAAAAATGAGAATTCTGATCTTTTAAAGAAGATTTCTGAATTAAAAACTCAATTTTCAGAAATAAAAGATGAAAAGGTTGATTTACAAATTAAATATGATATGTTACTTGAGGAAAGAAAGAAGTTGTACACAAAAATCAAAGAGTTGGAAGACCTTAATTTGAAAAGAGGTCAAACTCAACAAACCTTGAATCTTCTCACTAGCAATGTTAAAGATACAAGATTTTATAATCCTAAAATGGGATTAGGTTTGGAAGAAAATGTTGTTTTGAAAAGAGCTCCAACAAATCTTTATGATTTTGATAAACTACAGGTTCCTAAACCAAAAATCCCAGAAATTGTTGAAGTTTTTGTAAGACCTGCTAGTTCTATAACAAGTTCAGATAGTTTACAAAAATCAAGTCCTGTAAAAGCAAAGGAAACAATTCCTGAACCAAAAACTGAGAAGTCAGAAGCTTCAGAAGACAAGGTTAAGAAAGAGATTTCTAAACCAACAGAAGAGAAACCAAAATATAATGATGCTAAATTCAAATATGTTTCTTTGAATGTCCGTTACAAAAATAAACAACCAAGTTTTTCATATCCTGACATTGAAAGTATATTTCATGCAAGTAAGGTTTCTGAAACAGTCAGTCAGAAGTCTGAGTCTTCTAGTCATAATTCTGACTCCACAAGTCAGAACTCTGAGTCTGAAGGTCAGAATTCTGAAACAGTTAGTCAAAGTTCTGATTCAACTGATAATTCTCAATTCACTTCAGAAAGCTTTTCAGAACTTGAAAAGAGATTTAAACTTGTTAGTCAAGAACTTGAGGACTTAAGAAAAACTTTTGATGATCTTGAAAATTATTATTGTGATGTAGATTTTAAACTGGACCAAGTTTTAAAAGAAAACAACACTTATGTCCAGAAAATAACAGAGCTTGAGAAGTTAAAGGCTGAATATGGTCTTTTCAAGATTAATGCCTTAAAAGAAGATAAGAAATTCTTTGATGAATCAAGTACATTTGAAAATGGTGAATCATCCAAATCATCTGCTAATTCTGTGAAATTCAATGTTTCAGAAAAAGAGGAAAGCAAAAGGAAAGATGACCTGAAAAGAGTTTCTGAGGAGATTGGATTAAATACTACTTCTGAACCTAGAGTCAATAGTTCTTGTATGAAATGCAATTGTAATCTGAAATCTTGCAATAAAAGTGAAAAGACTTATGTTTAAGATCTATTGTCTCTTGCAAGAAAGAATCTCATATGTGTTCAATGTGGTAGTCATTCATTTCAATCATCTCAGAAAAGTTCAATTTTAATAACATCTATTTCTTATATAAACAAACCATATCAGAATTCAGAAAAGAAAACTGTTTTGATTCCTCAAACTCAGATAAAAGGAAAGAAGATTGAAAACATTTCTCAATCTAATTCAAAAGAAAAGAAGAAAGTAAATGTCTTTAAAATTAAAGAAAAGAAGACTGGAAATGTTTTTCAGTCTCAACCAAAAGTTGTCAAAAAGAAAAGAAACAATTTTGTGAACAGAAAATGTTCTGACTTCATAAAAGTAAAAGGAAAGTGATTCTTAAAAGAAGACTTTGAATGGAAAGTCAAAGGAACTTTTGTTAAATCAGATACCAAAGCTAACAAAGTTGGACCCATTCCAGAATGGGTACCTAAATCTAACTGATTGTTTTTGCAGGGCTGTCATGTGTGGTTTTTAGACTCTGGAGCTTCAAGACACATGACAGGTCATAAGTCTTCTCTGACAAACTTCACAGAAAAGGCTGGAGGAGCAGTAAATTTTGGTAATAACAGCAAAGGACAAGTCAGAGGTTTTGGAGATTTAACAAAAGGAGATCTAACCATTCAGAAGGTTTTCTATGTTGAAGGATTACAACATAATCTGTTCAGCATAAGTCAGTTATTGGATAGTTTCTGTCAGATTAAGTTCAGCATTACAGGTTGCATGATTTTAACTGAGAATGACATAAAAGTTTTCTGGGCCAAAAGACATATAGACCTATTTGTGGTTAATTTTTTAAAAATACAAGCATTAACCCCTGTATGTCTATAATCAAATGCAGTTGCTAATGAATGTTGGCTTTGGCACAGAAGATGTTCTCATTTAAATTTCAAGGATCTGAACAATCTGGTTAGCAAACATCTGGTCAAAGGATTACCAAAGATCAAGTTTGAAAAGGAATCATTATGTTCAGCATGTGAAATGGGCAAGATGAAGAAAAGTTCTCATAAGATAAAAATGGACTCATCCTGCAAATCACCATTAGAAATGCTACATACAGATCTTTGTGGTCCTATTTCAGTTCAATCTATGGGAGGAAATAAGTTATTGCTTGTTATTGTGGATGAATATTCCAGGTACACATGGGTTGAATTCTTAAGAGCAAAGTCAGAGGTTGCTACAACACTGATTAATTTCATCAAAAGAATTCAAGTATTCTTACAACTTCCAGTCCAGAAAATCAGAAGTGACAATGGGACAGAGTTCAGAAATGAGACTCTTCAGAACTTTTTGCAAAGCCTGGGGATTTCTCATAACTTTTCAGCTGTCAAAACTCCTCAACAAAATGGTGTTGTTGAAAGGAAGAACTGAACTCTAGTTGAAGCTGCAAGAACCATGTTGGCTTATTCAAATCTTCCAACCTTCCTATGGGCTGAAGCAATAGCCACTGCTTGTTTTACACAGAACAGAACTTTAATCAATAAAAGATTAGATAAAACTGCTTATGAACTGATTAACAAGAGAAAACCACTGATTAAATTCTTTCATGTTTTTGGTTGCAGATGCTATGTTCTTAAAGATAGAGAAAATCTTGGTAAATTTGATAAAAAGGCAGATGAAGGATACTTTGTTGGTTATTCACTTACTTCCAAAGCATTCAGAATCTACAATTGAAGAACCAAGAGAATTATGGAAAGCATCAATGTCACCTTTGATGAGTCAAGAATGAAGACTTCTGAACAAAACAGTTCAGAACTCGGACAGAATAAGACAAAAATGACTTCTGAAACAGCTTCTAATCCTAACTGTTCAGAACTCAATATATTGTTTAAGGATGCATTTCTGGAACTAACTTCTGAATCTTATGCAGATTTAAAAATCCAAAAATGGTTCAAGAAATGAAAAAGAGAACTTCAGAAGTGGTTCAAACAACTGTAATTTCTGATACAGGTCCATCTGAGGAATGTCCAACTTTGATCAATACAAGTAATGAAACTTCTGATCCTAGTACTCAGAATTCTGGACAAGCCAATCAGAATTCTGACCAAGTTACTCAGATTTCTGAACAAGTCTCTCAGAACTCTGAACAAGTCATTCAGAATTCTGACTCTACTACTCAGAAGCCAAACTTGGATGTTTCACCTCAACAAGTATCAGAACAAGGGGACAGTTCAGAATTACAAGCAATCATTGATGAGAATGATACAAACAACAATTTTTCAGAAATTGATGTGCTTCCTAGTTCAAACAAATGGACTAAAGACCATCCTATTCATCAAGTGATAGGAGATCCATCAGTAGGAGTTAAGACCAGATCAGCAACAGCAAATGAAGCAATGTTTGCAGGATTTTTGAGTGTAATTGAACCTAAGAAATCCAATGAAGCCCTAGAGGATCCAGATTGGATTTTAGCAATGCAAGATGAATTGCTACAGTTTGAAAGAAACAAAGTCTGGAGACTTGTTCCAAAACCTGAAGGAAAATCTATTATTGGAACAAAATGGGTATTCGGAAACAAGAAAGATGAGTCAGGTGTTGTAGTCAGAAACAATGCAAGAATGGTTGCAAAAGGATATTCTCAACAAGAAGGAATAGACTATGATGAGACATTTGCACCTGTGGAAAGAATAGAAGCAATCAAAATATTCTTGGCCTATGCTGCACATAAGAACTTCAAAGTATATCAATGGATGTCAAATCAGCTTTTCTGAATGGAATACTTAATGAAGAGGTCTATGTCTATCAACCAGAAGGTTTTATTGATCCTGAATTTCCAGATCATGTTTATGTTTTAGATAAGGCATTATATGGTCTAAAACAAGCACCAAGAGCCTGGTATGACACTCTTACTCAACACTTATTAAAATCTGGTTTCAAGAAAGGTAAGATTGACACTACTTTGTTCCTAAAGAAAAAGGGTGATGATTTAATTCTGATTCAAATATATGTAGATGACATAATATTTGGTTCTACAAGTGCAGAGTTATGTACTGAATTCTCAAAAGTCATGGAATCAGAATTTGAAATGAGCATGATGGGAGAATTGAACTTTTTCCTTGGTCTTCAAGTAAAACAATTACCAACTGGTATTTTTATAAATCAAGGAAAATATGTTAAAGATATTTTAAAGAAGTTTAAGATGTCTGATTGTGCTTCTATGAGAACACCAATGGCAACAAATATCAAGTTAGACGATGATCTCAATGGAGTTCCAGCAGATAACAAGATTTATAGAGGCATGATAGGATCTCTTCTTTACCTAACTGCTAGTAGACCAGATATTATGTTTGCTACTTGTTTTTGTGCTAGATTTCAATCAAACCCAAAAGAATCTCATTTGCTAGCTGTTAAGAGGATCTTAAGATATCTGAAAGGTTCACCAGATTTGGGCCTTTGGTATCCAAAAGAGACTGATTTCAAATTAATTGGTTTTACTGATGCTGATCATGCAGGAAGTAGATTGGACAGGAAAAGTACTTCTGGTGCTTGTCATTTTCTGGGAGACAAGATAGTGAATTGGGCTTCAAAGAAGCAAAACTGTGTATCCACATCCACTGCTGAAGCAGAGTATGTTGCTGCTGCTGCCTGCTGCTCTCAAACTTTATGGATGAGAACACAACTCATGGACTATGGATATCAACTCAACAAAATTCCCATATATTGTGATTCAGAAAGTGCCATTGCAATAACTCAGAATCCTGTTCAGCACTCAAAGACCAAGCATATTGATGTAAGGTATCATTTTATTAAAGACTATGTTGAAAAGGGAACTATAGAGATGCACTTTGTGCATACAAAGTATCAATTGGCTGACTTGTTCACAAAGCCTCTTGATCACAAACGGTTTACTTTTCTTATATGTAAAATAGGAATGCTTAATCTGAAAAATTGATTACATTTGCTATTTTTCAGAAATGATAAAGTTTTTCTAAGTAAGATTCTCTTAGTAGTGTACTCAGAACTCTGAGTCTCTTATTCAGAATTCTGACTCTTAAGTTCTGAACTTCTGAGTCTTGAGTTCAGATCTTCTGAGTCAATACTTCAGAAATCCAACTTCAAATCTTTTTAAATTTTGATTAGGTTATTCAGAACTTCTGACTATCTTTCAAACATTCATTTCTGAGAAATACAAGTATTTCGATTATGTAGATTATTTTTTTCTGAAAAAAAATTTCTACCTTTATGTCTAATATATGTTTGAGTATATGCTAAAGTCAAGGGGGAGCATTGATATTCTTCATAAATCATTCCAAGATGATTAAAAGGTTTATATTCTTCTCTTATCACTAATCATTCTAATGAGAACAAGCTTTCAATGATAAAATATTTTTATACTTGTTCAAAACTACTTCTGAATGTTTCAAAAGTTTTCAAATTCAGATGTTAGATTTTAAATGATTTTTCAGAAATCACAAATCATCATTAAAAGAACAGAATATTGATGATAAAATAATTTTCTATCTGTTCAAACTGCTTCTGGATGATTAAATGTTTTTATATAATCAGAAGTTGATTTTAAATGAATTTTGGTTCTAAGGGAATTTCTTCTGAACTGTATACTCAGAACTTCTGAGTATGCTTTCTCAGAACTCTGAGCGTGTTACTCAGAACTTTTAACTTGTGTTAATTTCTATCAAGTAACACGTGTCAGCTTCTTATTCAATTGAAAATGCCACGTCTTTTCATTTTAATATCCTTTGTGGCATTTCACAGTGTTTGAATCTGTTATAACTTTGACAAAAAGCGCCTTTTCACCGTTAAATCCTTTCAGCTTCGCGGATTTTAAATAGACCTTAAAATCCCTCTTTCAAATTTTATTTGAAATCCAAGAGTGAAAAGTGAGAAACGCACAATTCCTGAGTTCATTGATCTTGTTTTCTTTCAAAATTCCACATTACGATCATGTCTGGTTCAAGGAGAAATAGAGCCATTTCATTATATTCAT
This sequence comes from Saussurea involucrata, assembly GCA_033807775.1. Classification (NCBI taxonomy): domain Eukaryota; kingdom Viridiplantae; phylum Streptophyta; class Magnoliopsida; order Asterales; family Asteraceae; genus Saussurea; species Saussurea involucrata. The sequence goes on from CM066315.1 coordinate 133,374,992, forward strand.
CAAAATCATTGTTTGAATCAGAATCTGATGATGATGAAGTTCAAAGACCTGAAAATAGAGCCGTAGATGAAAGGGGTAATAGGAGATAACATTGTACAAGGTAATGTTGGAGGAGAAGCAGGGGATGAACATATGGATGAATCAGAGGGAAACGCATATGAGGGAAATGAGAACATTCAACACGAACAGAGTGCAGTTAGGTCAGTCATGACAGGAAGACCTAATCATGGTGAAAAGATTGTTCCTGAGAGAGAGTATTTGAGGCTATTGGAAAACAATTGTGTGTTATTGTTTGATGAAAGCAGATTTAAAGAAGAACATAAGATAATCATGGAGTTATTGAAGTATCATCCATACAAAAAGTGGTTTACAAAGAAGAAATCGGTTCCTATTCAGTATATACAACAATGGTGGAAGCATCTAAGGCTAGAGGGAAATAGATTTGTATCTGAAGTTGGGGGAGTCTCTTTGACTTTGACTATACAAATTTTAAGAGATATGCTGAATTTACCAGATAAGGATGATTTAGAAGGAAGATTAGATTTTGAAGATTCTCCATTGACAGAATAATTAATTGCTGAATTTATGAGATTGGGGTATAATGAAGAGTTGAGGACCCTAAGTTTGTTCAGAAGAAACAAATTACCACCAATTTGGGCTTGTTTGTTCAACATTGTGAATAAATGTTTATCTGGGAAGAATAGTTCTCTTGATCAAGGCTCAAGGCAAATTCTGAAAATCTTTCATGGGTTGGTAAAAAGCAGACATTATGATTATACTGCAATTCTTTGGGAAGATATGAAGAACACCTTTGAGAAGAATTAAAAGGCCAAAGAAAAGAAGACAAGGGATACTCCACTTACATATATACCATATCAAAGGTATTGGCATATTGTGATTTGGTATGCTATGAGAGAAAACAGAAATATTCCAAGAAGAGCAAATGAGGAGCATGGTCCAATTTTTATATGGGTAAGATGATTTCTAGTTCTAAAAATAAGAATTTTCCAAATCAAAGACCTCTTCCAAGGTCTCTTAGGCAGTATATTCCAAGGGACAATGAGATTTTAAAAGCTTATTGCACCTCAATGGGACTTGAACAACCTCAAGACCCTACCCATGAGGAACAACCTGATATGAGAGGTGAGGGGTCAAATCAAAATAGAGAGGGGAAGGATTTCAAGGGGGGAACATTCTGAGAGAATAGAGAGGGAAAATTCAGAGAGATTGGTTAGTATGGGAGTTGAAAAACAGATAGAGTGTGGTGAGGATGAGAGATTGTTAACAGAATCTCAAACAGAAAGAGATGGTTCTGATCCAGCTGAATTAATCCGGGTAGCCACATCTACTGTTGGTTCACAACTCTTGGTGATTAACATTGAAGAAAACACCATGGACCCAGTGGTGGAACTTGAACAACCCATCCCTAGCCACTCAGAAGTATTTCAACATACCATTGTTTTAATTCAAACAGGGGAACCATCCCAAACTCATTTGGAGGGAGGTGATAAATCCCAACCTATTCTTGAACACTTTGAGTCTGGATTACACAGTAATATCCAATTTGGGCCTGAAATTTTTTTCAACACTAGCACATCACAGGAATTTCGTATTCCTGTAACAACATCCATAGACACTCCTAATATTGGTTGTCAAGGATTGGATGGAAGTCCTGGTGAAGTGAACATCTCAAAAGCTTCATTACACAGTGCCTCTGTGGTACATGGTGTCTTTGTGGCACCTACAGGCCAAGAGTTCTCTGAACACTTGAAAACTGGACCATTTGTTGATCCAGGTTCACTGTTAGAACCTTCTGAATTTGAAAAGATTCAGAAACAAAATCAATTGTTGGGGGAAAAAGTTGAAAAATTGGAGAGTACGGTGGATTCTTTGAAAAATGAGGTGAAAGATCTCAAGATTTTGTTGGAAGGGAAAGCAAAATATGTTGAACAAAAGGTGGATGGAATGAAAGTGTCCTTGGAATCTCACAAAAAGGAGATCAAGGATAGTATGTCAGAATTTCAAAAGGAGTTAGTAAGGAATATGAATGATATGAAATCTTCATTGTTATAAGCTTTCAGTTCAACATTGGCTAGTGTTTCAAAGCCATTAGCCATCATGCCTATGTCTGTAGCTGAACCTGAAGAAGAATCAACTCAGAATTTAAAAAGGAAGTTTGATGATAATGATCCTCATGATCATCAAAAAGGGGAGAAAAGGCAAAAGCATAATTCTGAGGTTGATGAACAAAGCACTGATGAGTTAGAAAATGTTGAAAAGTCAGCTGATATTGACTTAGCAGATTTTGAGATTTCTGATATGCAGTTAGCAGTTGCAGAGGTTCAAAATTCAGAAAATATTCAAGTAGTTGATGAATCAGCAGAAGTGGAAAAATCAACAGAAGTTAAAAAGTTGATTAAGGTTCAGACTATTAGTTCAAATACTGAGGAAGAGATAGAAATTGAAAAGATGGGAAGTGAAAACTCAAGTAAAACAGAGGAATTGGTTTTGAATACAGAGATGGAGATTAATTCTGACGAAACTGAAGTTCTTATGCCAGATACTGATCAGAATAATGAGACTGAAATGATGGATATTTTTGGATCAGATAAGGTTATATCAGATCAAAATGCTGTTATAGAAGAAATGACAGATTCTTCTGAAGAATGGTGTGAAATAACTATGGCAGATATCTCTGAAGAAAGATTGATTGAAAGTTCTGAGATTAACACTTGTTTAGAGATAGTTCCTTATACCAGAAGGGAACTTCTTAATTCTGAACTTGAAGAGAGAAGACTGAATGATATTTTGATAAGGAGAATGCATAGTGAGTTGGTCAGAGCTCTTAACATTCAGAATGTTCAAAGAGTTATCAGATTGGTGAGGCCAATTGACTTGTTGGGAGAAGAAGATCACTCTGTAAGATACACAAAGCAGTTTGTAAAAGACAATGTAGAATATTTCTTTGAAGATGTATCAGAAGAAGATCTTGTGAAAGTTGAAGACTTCTTTATGCCTTTCTACACTTACAGAAGGCCAATTGTGATTCCCAGAATTGATTTACCCATTCTTGAATAACCTTTGTGTGACTTTATTGTTGAAAGAGAAGATACACCATTGGCAAGAAACTTGTATGTTAGTATTTTCCATGAAGACAATTATGAATCTGTCTACTGCTAAGATGATGAGTTTGTTGACATTGAAAATTTTATTGATGGATTCTTGGATGAGAGGATTCAGATGACATATGTGGAAGCTTCAAACAGGTTAAGAAAGACTGATGAAAAGCTATATGTTCAGAAAAGAATTGTGAAGGTGTTAGACTTTCTAAGTGAAGAATTTGATGGTCTGAGATATGTTAATCTGAATGTATTGAAAGAAGGAAACTTAAAGGTGAACATGACAAGTTTTGATTTTCACAGATTGTTCTTGGAAGATCAAATTTTCTTGGTGAAATTCTTTGCTGGTACTGAAGATGCTTGGATAGAACTTAAATGCAGAAGAGTTCTGGGAATATATGTCAGAAATCTGTATGTGTATGATTTTCAGTTGGCAATTGAGTCAAGGAAAGAGAAATGTAACTTGACAAGTCCAATCAGAACTCTTGAAGTAATAAGCAACTTTGATGGATTTGTGAGTGAAGAAGTTGGAAATGAAAGATTCATTTATTCATAATTCAACCAAGTCATTCTATTCAGATTGAATGATCTAGTAAAGTATAGTGATGCTACTCTGAAGAAGACGGTAATGAAGATGCAAGCTTATGTTGAGAATGTCAAAGTGTCTATGAAAGAAAAATATATCAGATGTGTCACTAAAAGACTTGAACTCAGAAACAAAATCAGAAATTGCAATGAATGGTTACTTTCAGAAGTAAATCCAAAGAAGTTGTTACACAGAGATTTTGTTTTTCCAGCTGAATATCAAGTAAATGGTGTTTACTCAGAAGAAGTTGAAGAAGATATTCCAGATGTGTCTTCACAAGATGTTCAAATGAAAGATGTTGATCAACCAGAAAAGTCTGAGGCTAATGAAGAAGAAATACTATTGATGTTAATGGTTACTTTCTGGAGTATGATCTTCCTAACTTCTTTCAGCCAAGAGAAGTCAACTTTCTAAGTGTTTATCATGACAGAACAGAAATACATCAATGTCTTCGTGGTGAAATGTCAAAGTGCTTAGGAAAACCAAAAGAATCAGTATATTCAGATTTCTTAATCACAGGGATTAGAGAATTAAAAGAGAAGAAGTTCATGAAACATGAATATTACTCATTTGAAGTCTTAAGAGAAGATGGAAAAGTCTACTACTTTACTCAAGCAGATTTTGAAAAAATCTCAGTAACAGATTTGTACAGATTGTATAGTCTTTTGTCAAATAAAGACTGCAGTAAACTGAAAAAGGAGAGAGGAGCATTGGCTGCAGTTAGAGAGGCTATGTTTTATATTCTTAGATGGCATGCATATACAGATTTTCAAAATGCACTGTATTTACAAAGGCCATGTATATATCTCTCAAAGCCAAATAATGAGTGTTTGGGCAAAAAATCACGTCGCTCGACCGCGACCAGAACAGGTAAGACGTACGATTAAGAACTATATCTTGTATTAAGATAAGATCTCGACAAAGACCCAAAACACCATCGTCATCCCTCCTAAAAGGTAACTCGAGAGTTTCTCGCGACACTCGACCATAGCGTCGCCCGTCCCGCACGACCGTCGCATAAAACCATGCGACCTCGACCAAACTAACGTTAACCATGACTGTTATGTTTGTTAAGTGTTTAATGCAGGAGTCAAAGCCATTAAGGAGCAACGGATATAACCGACGCAACCATCAACGATCGATAGCCGTAACGGACGAAGATCATCATGGATAATCACTCCGACAACCGTTACAGACCGTTGTAGCCGTTATAGCTGTTAAATGAAGCAATCAATGAGCTAATTAAAGCTCCCGAAGACTATAAAGACCGAGTTCAATAATCATTTCAAGAGGGGAACACTGAACATCGAACATCGAACACAACATCTGATACCGAGCTCGAGAAAGCATACACATCTTAGACTGAATTCCAGAATACTACAGTGAACTCAAGAACAACAGAAGTGAAGAACTTAATCTCGAAGAATCGCTCTCGACGCACGCCAACAGCTTTCGACCAACAGTTGTTTACACTTGTATTCACACGACAAACACCTGTTTTACACTTTAAACATTTTTACTTTACATTTCGAAGCATTTCCTTCATTTGTATTGTAATCATCGTACGACTGACGCCAGTACCAAGGACATCGCCTCTGATTGGCGACCATAGTGCAGCGACGACACCCCCTGTCGTCCGCAGATTTTTTCCTCGATTGAGGTTTTTCCTGCGTTATCAAATCCCTTGTTTCTTTATTTTATTTATCGTCGCACGTCTCATCGAAAGATTCTTTCTTTAGTTGTTTAAGTCCACATTGACCTTAAGTTGTCCCTTTGGTGCGATTTTTGGCATTAACAATGAGCATGAAAATCTGAATCTTCTGAAAAGTGGAAATGTTACAAGATATCCAGAGTTGGGAGTCTTCTTAAGAAATGACAGAAATGAAAAGATTTTCTTCAGATCAGAAGAAGTGGAAAAATATTGTTTAGGAACTTTAAGGTTCATCAAACACAGTCTGGAGAAAAAGTTACAAAAGGGAAAACAAGTTGAAGAGATTCAAGAGATCATAGAAAAGATTAACAGAAGGCTTACTCTGAGAAATGTACTGGTTTTGAAGATTGTTCCAGCACTAAAAGAATATGATGATGAAAAGTACAGGACTATTTGACAAAAAGGGGGAGATTGTTAGATCTGAAGTTTTGTCAAAAGTTACAAGTGTTGGATCTGAATAGAAGACTCAGAGTTCTGAGTTAGAAGACTCAGAAGTTCTGATCTGAGAAGTCTCGAAAAGATTACAAGTATGAAAGTTTGAACTGAAGGGTCAGAGTTCTGAGTAGGAGACTCAGAACTTCTGAGAATGATGAAGAAAATATCACAAGTTCTTGAAGGAAGTTCTGAAGTGCTTAATCAGAAGAATGTTCAGAAGTTCTGAATATGTTATTCAGAACCTATGTCTTGGATACTTTCAGTTATATTCTGTTACTAATTAGGACATGTGTAATTGTTCTATTAGTCTTTGATGTATATGTACCGTAGCTTTAGCCTTTCCTTACAGTATATATAGTTGTTAGCAACTGTAGGCTAACTAATCCTTCGCATAACTTTCCCGCATATCTTTGTATTCAACTTTTGTAATCTTTGAGAGATTCTCTCTCTAGATCTGTAATCTGTTCTTAATTGAATACAAGTGCGTTGATCCAAATCTCTATCATTTTACTGTTTGATTGTTCATATTTGATTGTAAGATTGAATCCTGGTTTCTACACTTATTCTTTGAATCAGAGGGATAAGTCACTGAAGTTTTAGAAGCGTTCAGCTTTGGTACAGAGGTACCCTTCTGAGGATTTTGGTTAAAAGCAATTCCTTTACCTTTGTTTTTAAAGACTGAGGTAGGTTTTGGATAAATAACTTTTTCTTTACCTTTAGAGGTTAAGGTAGAGATTTCCTCAGGGATAGGCGGTTTAGAAGAGGAACACTGAGAGGATGAAGTATCAGCGACTGAGGATACGAAAGTTCCAAATAAGAGCATGGAATGATCAGTGGTTGGTTCTAGAGTATCAGCTTTGTAACCAAGACCACGTTTATCACTCAGGGGAATCTGAGACTTAATTATCTCAGTGATCTTTGTTGAGGAATTATACCATCCATCAACTGTAGCTTTTTCAGCTTTTAATGCAGCGATAGCTTCTTCGCGCTCGATTTTGACTAGCTGATTTAGGTGAACTTGATCTTTAAAATCTTCCTCAATTTTAGAAATATTTTCTATTTGAAGGTGACAGTTTTTAAGCTGTTCAGCGAGATCAAGGTTTTGATTTTCAACTACAGTTTTGCCATTCATGGCTTCATATAAACTTCTAGTCAAGGGATCGATCTTTCGAAGACTATCAGCTTCATCAATATTTGCAATATTGGTAAAGAAGGAAGGTGATACCTGAGTTGCAGAGGTTGAAGTAGAGGGAATGTCAGAATTGTCTTCCTCATCTTCAAGTTTGGCCATGAGACATAGATGGGCTTCATCATCATCTTCAGAGTCAGATGATTCTTCTTCGTCAGAGGCAGCCCAATCATAGTCAGCCATGAGGCCTTTGCCTTTCTTCTTAAAGGTTTTCAGCTTTGCATACCTTTCTTTCATTTTTTTGTATTTTTCATCTCTAGTCCTGTGAGTAAAGTTTTTCTTGGGAAAAGCTAAGGGTCTAAAGATTTTCTTTGACCTGCACTCGCTAGCAAAATGTCCTATCTTTTCACAGTTATAGCAAGTAGCAGTAGCCTTATCAACAGGGGTTGATGATCTTGGCTTGTCAGTAATAGCAAGAGGTTTATTCTTCTTGAAATTACTCTTTCTAGCAAATCTCCTGAACTTATTAGCCAGGAATGCCAGAGTTTCATCATTATCTGAAACGTCAGAGTCTGATGATCTTTCAGAGTTAGTTTCCAACTCAGTGACAGTGATAGTCGATCGCTGAGTGGAAGGTGACTCTGAGATTAAAGCAACAGGGGTGCATTTGGAATCTTTTACAAGATTCTTCTTAAGATGACTCGATTGCTCATGATTCAGCATCGTGCCATATAAGGTAGAGAGAGTCATAGATCTAAGATCTTTTGACAGCTTGAGACACATTGAATAACTGTCCCAGCTTTCAGGTAAACATTCTAAGAACTTTGTCAGCACTTCAAAGTTAGAATATTCCTTACCAACAGTTTTTAAATCTATTATTAAACAGTTAAAACGTTGGTGTACTTCAGAGAGAGTTTCATTCTTACCACAAATGAAGCTTTCATACTGTCTTACCAGGTTGATCTTTCGAGAGTCCTGGACTTCAGAAGTACCTTCATACTGAACACAGATTGTGTCCCACATAGCTTTTGAGGTTTTTAGGTTCATGACGGAATGGTAGACTTCGTCAGGAAGAGCCATGGAGAGTATGGATCTGGCTTTGGTGTCGATAGCCACTTTCTTCTTATCTTCATCAGTCCACATATGAATTTCCTTAGGAATCAGCCTTTCTGGAATAGCAGGTCTATTCTCAGCGGCTGGAACTGCAGCATCAATTGTTACAGGAATATATGGGCCGTTTTCAAGATAGTAAGGCATAGTAGGGTCTACACCTTCTAAGAAGAGAATCATCCTATTTTTCCATAGATTAAAATTATCTCTGGAGAATCTAGGGGGTTTTGCAAGAGAACCGTTGTCAATATAGTTTGTGTTTGTATTGGTAATCATTTCTAGTTTCTATAAGAAAAGAGAAGATTAGTATAGATAGATCTTGTTTATTGGATTAAACAAATCTGCTCTGATACCACTTGTTGGTCCCGAAGGGCTATATAAGTTTGTAGAAGGGGGGGGGGGGTTGAATACAAACACACGTTTTTACTTTTCTAAATTGTTTATTGATAAATCAAGACAATTTACAACTTGTTGCGGAACAAGATAAGGATAAACCTAATCTTAACAAGTCTTGAGAAACACTAAGTTTCTTGCACTAGAAAGAGTTAAAGAAATTACGAATAATAACTTAACAATAAGAAATAAGAAGATGGTCTGAGCACACTTCAAAACTGAAGTAAGGATCTTCTTATATACTGCATGCATTTAATGCATGGCAGTATGGCTTTACATGTGGCAGCAGCTGAGTGGTTGCATGTCATTGACCTTTGTAGACAACCTTAGTAGCCGCATGGTGCACAGTGTAGAATCAGAGTTGTTGTACGATTACAGACAAAAGGGATGTCCGTTCTGACAGTTCGTACGGAGACGTGCAAGGGAGGTAAGACAATAGTAACATGCAGGGAGACTTCATGATCAGCTTTCGTTGAGTCAGATCTTTATCAGCGAATGATAAAGTTCAGCGATTGCTGAAGTCTTCTACTTGATACTTCACGTTGAATGGACAGGTCTTGCTTCGTTGATATCCGCATCAGTTCATGAGTAGACTTGTCGCTGGTTCTTGAGCTTGATCTTCGACTTCAGCGTAGAACTTTGGTTGACGTGAAACTTGTCTTCAGGGATCATAAGTAAACAACTAACTTATCAGCGATCACCTCATAGACTGAACAGGCTCAGAGCTATATGATGATGAACAGTGTTCGCTGAATATCTAATCTAATGAGTGAGAGTTCCTATCAGCGGTACTATAAAGTCTTAGTACTTATCAGCGATAGTGAAACTCTGATACATATTGTTTACTTACAACTTTCACTAAGTGTTTAAGAGAGGGTCATTATCAAATCACTGAGGGTTTGGATCAACAGTATATTCTTGTACATATGCATATGCATATGTATACGCACATTGTTCACATATGCACATTGTGGTTTGTAAGGTGTGCAACAAATGCAAGGTTTACATTTTACGGAGCATCTATCGTCCTATAATATATATATATATATATATATATATATGTGTGTGTGTGTGTGTGTGTGTGTGTGTGTGTGTCCACTACTAAAACCAAGGTATCATCCGTAGACGAAACAATGGGATGGCGTCTACCGATGTCTTTTCGACGGAAAAAAACCATTGAAAAATAGTGGGTCCGTAAAACTAATCGTTGTTTTTATTCGACGGTTTTTTTTCTCTATAACCCACGGAAATATTGTCGGTAAACCCTCGAAACCAAATGGATAATTTACAAAAGTATAACTTGGAACAACTCTTTAGCGACAACGAACCAAGTGTTTATCGGCACAATTTATCGACATCGTTCTGACGGTCTCCTTTACCAATGGCTTTTTTACGGTTCCTATCACTGAAGACGTTCTGATAGTTCCAATTACCAATGGCTTTCTGATAGTTCCATTGACCGACGGCTTTCCGCCGGTTCCATTACCGACGGCTTTTTAAAAGCTTGTCAAAATTTTAAGGGCAAATATCCGTCGGTTTTTGCATTTTTAATCAAAAAAACTTTTTAAATTTTGTATTTTCTGCATTTTAACCCCTCTATTTATTATAATATCCGCCGAGAAAATCCACTATGTACACTACTACACGAAAGATTTTTTCCTTACGAACTTTTCCGTAGGAAATATGTCGTTAAAAGGTAATTCGTCACAAAACCGTCACAAAAGTTGATGGGTAAACTTTTTGTAGGTAATGCAAATCAGTGAGAAGTTACCCGGAGATTCTTTTTGGATGATTCATGGGTATTTTCTCGAAAAAACACCAGATTCTACCAAATCACTCTAGACAGATTGAACAAAATCCTACCAATGAAAAAGGAAACGTTTAACAGCAAAAGAGAAAAATCTATGTTATCCTAACATTAACGGAAACAAGATATATATGGAATCATCTACACAATTTTGACTTCCAAAACTACCCTTTTCAAATTCAAAAAAGAAGGAAAATGGGAAAATAAAATGAAGGGTTTAGATTAGAGTTGCATAGGTTGCAAGATTAATAGGGGGTGTACTTGATCTCTCTCTCTCTCTCTCTCTATATATATATATATATATTGTAACATCCTAAATCTTTAAACAAACAAATAAAGAAATTTCCGGAAAATGAATAACATAAAACTTCCAAATACTATAAACAACTATAACCCAATGATGGGGAAGTTTGTATATCCAATAGTATTAATATGATCGGTCATAATAATAACAACCTACTTAATCTAGACTATTAACAACTAGATTAAAATGGGTGTCACTATGTCTCCAAAAGTATCACTCTTCACAAAAAATCCCAAAAATAGTCTGAATCCTTAGGTGCTCCTAGTGGCACCGATCGGCATCTCAACCCATCCTACTTTTGCCGCTACTGGGACCTATTAACCAATTACACAAGTGTTAGGCTAGAAACCTAGTGAGATCTTACATAAAAACATTTGTACATAGAAAGGCATCAATACAAAATTTAAATGTTACCCAATTCGTATTGGTAGCTGTAACACCCTAAAATCAGGGCCAATTTGAACCTTAAAATTTAACATGGGTAATCATGAAATCATCCGACTATGATACATAAGTAGAGAATTAACTATAAGGATTCATATATACAATTTGAATTCCACAAAACAACCTATTAATCTAGTCTTGTCAACTAAGATAAGATTAAACTGGTTGTCTAAGTCATTCATCAAAAGCATCCTCGGTTCGGCTAACTTCTCCACTTAACATCAACAAGTTGAATACTTAAAAGCACTCGTCCCTCTTCCCTTTACTTCCCGAGCTAGTACCTGGTAAGAAAATTTAATTTGAAACGATTAGACTTACACCTAGTGAGAACATCCAAATTCAAATTAAAACATTAACAACTTTGAAAACTCATATATTCAAAGCATATAAACAAACCTGGTTTACCACCATTCTTACTGTACTCGTACTCGTCTCATAATAACGGGAACATACCCGATCCCATGAGTATGACTAACATTCAGAAAGTCATAACATTATATTCGAGAGCCTACTACGAATCATTACAGATTCTAGTTTATCGATCAAGCCTAAGGACTTACATTCGATCGCTTTACCTTTTTCTTGGAATGGAAACAGAAATAGCACTTATATATTGCCTATTTCTAATCCACCGAAAGCAAATGAAAACTACACTTACACTTTGTCTAATTTACGTTTCCACATCTCAATTACGAATAGCAATTCTACTTTGCCTATTCAATCATTCAACATGAATAGCAATTCTACTTTGCGATACTGTGTATCCTATTTACGTCAAATTTACCCAAAAAGCAAATCTAAACACAGCTTATTAATCGATTTTATTCCAACACATAACTATCAAATCATTCATCCACTTTATACACAACATCTGATTCAATTTCAACTGGTAATTTTAAGATGAAAGGGATGAACTCACATGTACATAAGTTTTAACCCAGCAACCAAAACCTTTCTTCTCTGATTCAACAATCTATGGAAAGAAGATTCAACTGATGTTACCAAACTGAATAAGAGATTAAAGAAGAAGATTTCAGACCCCTTACCACAAGAACCACAGTTCAATTCTTCTCTTCTCTTTCTCTTCTTCTTTCTTTCTCTGTATTTACTCTTAGCCGACTTCAATAAAAGAATTGAGATAATATCTCAATTCAACATACCCAACCCTTAAGTAACTCAACTTTCAAAGAATGACTACACATCCCCTCAAGTTAATTTTCAATATTAACTTTAAACTTTGATCAAAAAGAAAATTCGACCCTAAAGTTTACATTTACAATTAGTGCACAACTTAGACTAAATTACAAATCGACCCCATATATATTAAAATAATATAATGGAAATTCGAGATGTTACAAATCTCCCCAACTTGAGAATGATTTCGTCCCCGAAATCGAATCAAAATAAAAAGATGAGGATATTTGTTCTTCATATCCTCTTTAGCTTCCCAAGCCACCTTAACAGTTCTACGATGTTTCCACATTGATACCTTTACCATTTCTCGCTCCCCAACTTGGAAACAACATAAAATTCTATTGGTCTCCTTTGGTTATTAGACAAAGAGCCTCTATTCCTATATCGGAATTTAAAATCGAAATTCCTCAGTACTTATCTCTAAAACGTGATTACCAGGAGACAAACTAGTCCATAATCGGGTTGGGTCACAACCTCTACTGAAGACTAGTAGATCAATATTGGATCCGACTGTCCACTTTATCTGCTATTTGTTACCGATTCATTGTCAAGCATACACACACATCGCCCCAGATATTCTCATCTTGAGGGATCAACGAGCTAACTGAGTGGCACAAATAGTCGTGTTGTACTTGAAATTCTTTTATGTGCAACAGCACCGTCAAAACGAGATCACCTCCAATTGCCAAAACAAATAGAAACAAGCATGCTTACATAACAATATATTCATAATAATAGTAGCTAGTTGAAATTATGAACATACTATACATAAGAATCCTTGTTACCATCATTACAATTCTTAATTCCCGTATTTCCATCGACTCTTAAGACCATCTCGTCTTAGTGCTTCTACCCATATCTCACAAATCATATCTTAATTTATCTCAGCTTAAGTCTAGGTATCTCAAAATCATACCTAGTTCGCTTAAACTACAACTCTGATACCATATTGTAACACCCTAAAATCAGGGCCAATTTGAACCTTAAAATTTAACATGGGTAATCATGAAATCATCCGACTATGATACATAAGTAGAGAATTAACTATGAGGATTCATATATACAATTTGAATTCTTCAAAACAACCTATTAATCTAGTCTTGTCAACTAAGATAAGATTAAACTGGTTGTCTAAGTCATTCATCAAAAGCATCCTTGGTTCGGCTAACTTCTCTACCTAACATCAACAAGTTGAATACTCAAAAGCACTCGTCCCTCTTCCCTTTACTTCCCGAGCTAGTACCTGGTAATAAAATTTAATTTGAAACGATTAGGCTTACGCCTAGTGAGAACATCCAATTTCAAATTAAAACATTAACAGCTTTGAAAACTCAGATATTCAAAGCATATAAACAAACTTGGTTTGCCACCATTCTTACCGTACTCGTACTCGTCTCATAATGACGGGAACATACCCGATCCCATGAGTATTACTAACATTTAGAAATTCATAACATCATATTCGAGAGCCTACTACGAATCATTACATATTCTAGTTTATCGATCAAGTCTAAGGACTTACATTCGATCGCTATACCTTTTTCTTGGAATGGAAACAAAAATAGCACTTATATATTGCCTATTTCTAATCCACCGAAAGCAAATGAAAACCACACTTACACTTTGTATAATTCACGTTTCCACATCTCAATTACGAATAGCACCTATACTTTGCCTATTCAATCATTCAACATGAATAGCAATTTTACTTTGCCTATCCAATCATTCAACATGAATAGCAATTCTACTTTGCCTATTCAATCATTTCTTATCACCTCTCGAAATGGGAATTACAATTTACTTTATTCCTATTCCACATTATAGGTCAACGGGAAATACAAATTACTTTCTGTATTCCACGTTACTCATGTCAAGAAATTACAATTAGCGTCATGCCTATTTCTAGAAGTGGAAGTAGGAATTACCATTCAGCGCCCGACCTATCCCTTACCTTCCAATAGAAATCGGGAATTACGATTAGCACCCCGCCTATTCCACGATTTCACATCATAAAACGAAATGGGAATTACCATTCAGATCCCGGTCTATTCCGCATTTCAATCAACGGGAATTACCATTAAGAGCCCGGTCTATTCCACGTGATCACATACTACTAGTGCCTATGGATCCATTACACTTACTAACGTATATGTATAACAACATATCACGCTACGTCTCGTAATATATTCTTAACTCTAAGAATATTAAATAATTTGTCGCATCTTTACTTACAAATGTTTCCCCTCCGAAAACTATAATCGGAAAGGTATTCCGAACTCAAAGTTCGGAACTTATCCGAAATCGGATTCTAAATTAAAACCAGATTCCTTAATTGCTACTGGATTGTAAAATAAAATCCATATCGAATCCTAACCCAAATTATGAAATTAATCTATACCGGATCAAACTCAACCTTCCGGAATTTACTTAATACCGGACCCCAAAAGCCCATTCCGGAATCCATCAAATACCGGATTCTAAAGCCCACTTCCGGAATCCAATAAATTTCGGATTCTAAAACCCACTTCCGGAATCCATTTACCGGGATTGAATAACCCAATTCCGGAACCCCTTGTTTCGGGCCCAAAGCCCAAATTCCGGAACTCCTTTTATACCGAAACCCAAAGACCAATTCCGGATTTCACCATTCCGGATCCGAAAGCTCAATTCCGGAATTCCTTAATTCCGGATCCACAGACCCAGTTCCGGATCTCGTTTAATTCCGGATTGGCCCACTTCCGGAATCCATACCTAGTTCCGGATCTCGCTCAATTCCGGATCCATTACCCGGTTCTGAAATTCCCAATATCGGGATTGAGATACTGTGTATCCTATTTACGTCAAATTTACCCAAAAAGCACATCTAAACACAGCTTATTAATCGATTTCATACCAATACATAACTACCAAATCATTCAACCAGTGTATACACAACATCTGATTCAATTTCAGCTGGTAATTTTAAGATGAAAGGGATGAACTCACATGTACATAAGTTTTAACCCAGCAACCAAAACCTTTCTTCTCTGATTCAACAATCTATGGAAAGAAGATTCAACTGATGTAACCAAACTGAATAAGAGATTAAAGAAGAAGATTTCTGAACCCTTACCACAAGAACCACAGTTCAATTATTCTCTTCTCTTTCTCTTCTCTTTCTCTTCTTCTTTCTTTCTCTGTATTTACTCTTAGCCGACTTCAACAAAAGAATTGAGATAATATCTCAATTCAACATACCCAACCCTTAAGTAACTCAACTTTCAAAGAAAGACTACACAGCCCCTCAAGTTAATTTTCAATATAAACTTTAAACTTTGATCAAAAAGCAAATTCGACCCTGAAGTTTACATTTACAATTAGTCCACAACTTAGACTAAATTACAAATCGACCCCATATATATTAAAATAATATAATGGAAATTCGAGATGTTACAAATATCCCCAACTTGAGAATGATTTCGTCCCCAAAATTGAATCTAGATAAAAAGATGAGGATATTTGTTCTTCATATCCTCTTTAGCTTCCCAAGCCACCTTAACACTTCTACGATGTTTCCACGGTGATACCTTTACCATTTCTCGATCCCCAACTTGGAAACAACATAAAATTCTATTGGTCTCCTTTGGTTATTAGACAAAGAGCCTCTATTCCTTGATCGAAATTTAAAATCGAAATTCCTCAGTACTTATCTCTAAAACGTGATTACCAAGAGACAAACTAGTCCATAATCGGGTTGGGTCACAACCTCTACTGAAGACTAGTAGATCAATATTGGATCCGACTGTCCACTTTATCTGCTATTTGTTACCGATTCATCGTCAAGCATACACACACATCGCCCCAAAGATTCTCATCTGGAGGGCTCAATGAGCTAACTGAGTGGCACAAATAGTCGTGTTGTACTTGAAATTCTTTTATGTACAACAGCACCGTCAAAACGAGATAACCTCCAATTGCCAAAACAAATAGAAACAAGTATGCTTACATAACAATATATTCATAATAACAGTAGCTAGTTGAAATTATGAACATACTATACATAAGAATCCTTGTTCCCATCATTACAATTCTTAATTCCCGTATTTCCGTTGAGTCTTAAGACCATCTCGTCTTAGTGCTTCTACCCACATCTCACAAATCATATCTTAATTCATCTCAGCTTAAGTCTAGGTATCTCACAATCATACCTAGTTCACTTAAACTACAACTCTGATACCATATTGTAACACCCTAAAATCAGGGCCAATTTGAACATTAAAATTTAACATGGGTAATCATGAAATCATCCGACTATGATACATAAGTAGAGAATTAAGTATGAGGATTCATATATACAATGTGAATTCTTCAAAACAACCTATTAATCTAGTCTTGTCAACTAAGATAAGATTAAACTGGTTGTCTAAGTCATTCATCAAAAGCATCTTCGGTTCGGCTAACTTCTCCACTTAACATCAACAAGTTGAATACTCAAAAGCACTCGTACCTCTTCCCTTTCCTTCCCGAGCTAGTACTGTTGATCCAAACCCTCAGTGATTTGATAATGACCCTCTCTTATATACTTAGTGAAAATTATAAGTAAACAATATGTATCAGAGTTTCACTATCGCTGATAAGTACTAAGATCTTCCAGTACCGCTGATAGGAACTCTCGCTTTTTAGATTAAACATTCAGCGAACACTGTTCATCATTAATGCGCTGAGTCTGTTTAGTCATTATGATGATCGCTGATAAGTTAGTTGTTTACTTATGATCCCTGAAGACAAGTTTTACGTCAACAAAGGTTCTACGCTGAAGTCGAAGATCAAGCTCAAG
Source organism: Saussurea involucrata (assembly GCA_033807775.1). Lineage (NCBI taxonomy): Eukaryota > Viridiplantae > Streptophyta > Magnoliopsida > Asterales > Asteraceae > Saussurea > Saussurea involucrata. The sequence continues at coordinate 133,392,040 of CM066315.1, forward strand.
AACCAGCGACAAGTCTCCTAATGAACTGATGCGGATCAGCGAAGACTCAGATTTGTCCACTCAACGTGAAGTATCAAGTACAAGACTTCAGCTATCGCTGAACTTTATCATCTGCTGAATAGTAAATGATAATCGCTGAATCAACGAAAGCTGATCATGAAGTCCTCCGTACAAAGTACTTTTGTCTTAACCACCCTTGCACGCCACCGTACGAAATGTCAGAAAAGAACCTCCGAATATCTGAAATCGTACAACCACTCTGATACTACACTGTTCATCCTTACGGCTACTAAGGTTGTCAACCAAGGTCAATGACATGCAACCAACCAGCTGATGACACGTGTAAAGTGTATACTGACTTGCATTAAATGCATGCAGTATATAAAGAGATGAACTCACTTCTTTTGAAGTAACTTGCTAACTCTGGACAAGTTCAAATCTCTCTCAAGATAGGATTTTATTAGTAATCTCCTTATCTTTCTTAGTGCAAGAAACCTTAGTGTTCCAACTTGTTTAGATTTAGGTTTATCCTTAATCTTGTTTCCGCAACAAGCTGTAAATTGTTAATGATTTATCAATAAACAATTTAGAAAAGTAAAATAGTGTGTTTGTATTCACCCCCCCCCCCCCCTCTACAAACTTGTATAGGCCTTTCGGGACCAACAAGTGGTATCAGAGCAGATTTGTTTAATCTCATAAACAAGATCTAATCTAAGATATTTCTCTTCCTTGCTATTATCTGAAAATGGCCTCTCACACAAACACAAATTATATAGACAATGGTTCTCTTGCAAAACCCCCTAGATTTTCCAGAGATAACTTCAACTTGTGGAAAAACAGGATGACACTCTTCTTAGAAGGTGTAGACCCTACTATACCTTACTATCTTGAAAACGGCCCACACATCCCTGTAACAATTGATCCTTTAGTTCCAGCCACTGCAACTAGACCTGCTATTCCAGAAAGGCTGATTCCTAAAGAAATCCCTCAGTGGACCGACGAAGATAAGAAGAAAGTGGCTATAGATACAAAAGCCAGATCCATACTATCCATGGCCCTTCCTGACGAAGTCTACCATTCCGTCATGAACCTTAAGTCATCAAAAGCCATGTGGGACACAATATGTGTTCAGTATGAAGAAACGTCTGAAGTCCAGGACTCATGAAAGATCAACCTGGTAAGACAATACGAAAGCTTCATTTCTGGTAAGAATGAAACTCTCTCTGAAGTTCACCAACGTTTTAATTGCTTAATTATAGATCTAAAAACTGTTGGTAAGGAATATTCTAACTTTGAAGTGCTGACAAAGTTTCTAGAATGTTTACCTGAAAGCTGGGACAATTATTCCATGTGTCTCAAGCTGTCAAAGGATCTAAGATCAATGACCCTTGCTACCTTATATGGTACATTGCTGAATCATGAGCAATCTAGCCATCTTAAGAAGAATATTGTAAAAGATTCCAAAAGCACTCCTGTTGCTTTAATCTCAGAGGAACCTTCTACTCAGCGACCCTCGGTCACTATCACTGAGTTAGAAAGTAACTCTGAAAGGTCATCAGACTCTGATTCTTCAGATGATGATGAATCCTTGGCTCTCCTAACTAAAAAGTTCAGGAGATTCGCCAAGAAGAAAATGTTTAGAAAGAACAAACCTCTTTCCATAACTGACAAGCCTAAATCATCAGCTTTTGTTGATAAGGCTACTGCTACTTGTTTCAACTGCGAAAAGACAGGTCATTTCGCTAATGAGTGCAGGTCAAAGAAAATCATGAGACCTTCAACTTTTACAAAGAAATCCTTTGTTCCAAGGAATAAAGATGACAAATACTCAAAGCTGAAGGAGAAGTATGCAAAGCTGAAAAGCTTTAAGAAGAAAGGAAAAGGCCTGATGGCTGACTATGATTGGGCTGCTTCTGATGAAGAAGCCTCATCATCTGATTCTGAAGATGATGAAGCAAATCAATGTCTCATGGCTAAGATTGAAGAAGAGGAAGAAAGTTCAGACATTCCCTCCACTTCAACATCTGCCATTCAGGTATCACCTTCTTTCTTTACCAATATTGCAAATATTGATGAAGCTGATAGTCTCCATAAAATCGATCTATTGACTAGAAGTTTATACGAAGCCATGAACGGCAAAGCTGTGGTTGAAAACCAAAATCTTGATCTCGCTGAAAAGCTTAAAAACTGCCACCTTCAAATAGAAAAGCTTTCTAAAATTGAAGATGATTTTAAAGATCAAGTCTATTTAAATCAGCTAGTCAAAATCGAACGAGCAGAAGCTATCGCTGCATTAAAAGCTGAACAAGCTACTGTTGAAGGATGGTGTAATTCTTCAACAAAGATCACTGAGATAATTAAGGCTCAGATTCCTCTGAGTGATAAACGTGGTCTGGGTTATAAGTATGATACTCCAAAACCAACCACTGAACGTTCAATGCTTAAATTTGGAACGTTCGTATCCTCAGTCGCTGACACCTCATCATCTCAGTGCTCCTCGTCCATTACACCAATCCCTGAGGAAACTTCTACCTCCTCAAAAGGTAAGGAGAAAATGGTTTATTCAAAACCTACCTCTGTCTCTAAAGACAAAGGTAAAGGAATTGTTATTTATCAAAATCCTCAGAAGGGTACCTTAGTACCAAAGCTGAATGCTTCTAAAGCCTCAGTGACCTACCCCTCTGGATCTAGAAAGCTGATCTCTGGATCTATTCAGCGATCTACTCCTAGACTCAGAGTGGATATCCTTGGTAAGAAATCTGAAGAACTGAATGTTCGTCCCATTTCTAAAGCCAATAGTTTACTTGGTGCTGGCACTTCTAATTCAAAATTAAAAGCTCAGCATACAAGTGGTCCTAGAACTACTTTTAGTTATAGGAAATGTTATCACTGTGGACTTACCGATCATATTGCTAGTAAGTGCCCCACAGCCACCAAAGCTGAAAAGATAGCTAAGGTGAAAATTGCCCCCAAGGCAAAGAAGACCAACCCTGGTGAAAATCAGGTCAAGGTGACTCCTACTACTGAGGTTAAGAAATTAACCAAAGTGAAGAAAGACAAAGCTGAATCTTCAAATGCTGCGAAGACCGCTGAACCTTCCATTCCAACTACTTCCACTGACAAATGTGTATACATGGTTAAGTGGGTACCTAAGAAAAACTAATCTTCCTTTGTATTGCAGGTTAAGAAGGGTATCTGGTATCTCGATAGCGGATGCTCTAGACACATGACTGGTAAGAAAAACCTGCTCGCTGAATACAAGGAAGAGAAAGGTCCCTCTGTGACTTTCGGTGGAAATGGAAAAGGACACACCCGAGGGTATGGTGTACTTTCAAATGGTACAACCTCCTTCAGAAGAGTCGCATATGTTGAAGGGCTGAAGCATAATCTTCTGAGCATCAGTCAGCTTTGCGACATGGATAACAAAGTGATTTTCACTAAGGAATCCTGCTTTGTCACTGACAAAAAGGAGAAGATAGCTCTCAGCGGTTATCGTTTGGAAAATGTTTATGTAATAAACATGGACTCAACAACCACTGAGAACTCCTGTTTCTTCTCAAAGGCATCTTCTGATGTCAACTGGCTATGGCACAAGAGGCTCTCACATCTAAATTTCAAGACACTGAATACTCTTTCCTCCAAAGAGTTAGTCACTGGTCTACCTCAGCATTCATACGCCAAATAGTCTTTATGTTCAGCGTGTGAAAAAGGGAAGCAAACCAAGGCAAGCTTCAAGTCAAAGCAAGTCTCCTCAGTGTCATCTCCTCTACAACTACTCCATATGGATTTATTTGGCCCTGTTAACAAACAATCCATCGCTGGAAAGAAATATACGCTGGTCATAGTTGATGAATTCTCTCGTTACACATGGGTAATGTTTCTCCGTTCTAAGAGTGACACCCCTGAAGAACTCATCACCTTTGTTCGGAAAATGGAAACTCTGAACAATATGACTGTTCGCTCAATAAGGAGTGAGCATGAAACTGAATTCAAAAACAGTTCTCTTGATTCCTTCCTTGAGAGTAAGGGTATTTCTCACAACTTTTCGTCAGTGAGAACACCACAACAAAATGGAGTCGCTGAAAGAAGAAATAGAACAATTATTGAAGCTGCACGTTCAATGCTCAGCGATTCTCACCTGCATACTCAGTTTTGGGCAGAAGCTGTCAACACTGCTTGTTTTACGCAAAACAGGTCGCTGATAGTTAAAAGATTCAAAAAGACAGCCTATGAACTCTTTCATGGGAGAAAACCTTCAATCAGCTTTCTTCACATCTTTGGATGTCAGTGTTTCATACTGAACAACAGAGATGCCCTTGGAAAGTTTGATCCTAAGGCTGATGATGGAATCTTTCTTGGATACTCCTCAGTCTCCAAATCCTTCAGAGTCTTCAACCGTAGAAGACAAACTGTAGAAGAAACTATTCACGTCACGTTTGACGAATCCCGTTCAGCGAACTCTAAACCGAACGCTGATACTGACGAACTGAATCAATGGATGTTTTCTCATCTTGGTGATTCAGAAGTTCCCACTCCTCATGCTCATACCGTAGAAAATGATGGTCCTACTATCATTCTAGATATGCAGAATAGTGAAGCTGAAACATCTTGGGTCTCAGCTGTTCCTATAAACACTATACCTGCAGTTGATCCAAATGCCTCAGAAATTCCGTCTATTTCTCAGCAATCAGTGAATGAAGTGACAAATGCAAACATTCCTCTCTTAGCTGATAATCCAGAAGTAGCTGAAGCCTCATCTTCAGTTTCTCCAGTTCAGACTGAGTCAGCGACGAATGCTCCGGCTCAGCGATGGACTGTAAATCACCCAATCGATCAAATTCTTGGTGATCCCAACGCTGGTATTCAGACTCGTAGAAGTGCAGGTAATATTTGTTTATTTGTTAACTTTATTTCTCTAACTGAACCAAAGAAAATAGATGATGCCCTCAGAGATCCAAACTGGGTCAGCGCTATGCAAGAAGAGCTGACTGGATTTGAAAGAAACAAAGTTTGGAAACTTGTTCGGAGACCAACTGACAAAACGGTGATAGGCACTAAATGGGTCTATCGAAACAAGTTGGACGAACATGGTACTGTAACTCGCAACAAAGCTCGTCTTGTTGCTCAGGGATACAGGCAAGAGGAAGGCATAGATTATGACGAAACTTTTGCTCCAGTAGAAAGACTTGAATCTATTCGTCTTTTCTTAGCATATGCTGTACACAAAAACTTCATTGTACATCAGATGGATGTTAAGTCAGCGTTTCTGAATGGAAAGCTGAATGAAGAAGTGTATGTGGAACAACCTCCAGGATTCTCAGATCCTAAGCGTCCAGGTTATGTTTATAAACTGGACAAGGCACTTTATGGCTTAAAGCAAGCTCCTCGTGCATGGTATGATACTCTCTCTACTTATCTCCATATTGAAAATTTTGAGAGAGGAAAGATTGACAAAACTTTATTTTTTAGAAAAGTGAAAGGTCATATCATTTTAGTTCAAATATATGTTGATGACATTATATTTGGTTCTACTAATCCTGAGCTTTGTACTCGTTTCGCTGATAGAATGAAAGATGAGTATAAAATGAGCATGATGGGTGAACTAACATATTTCCTTGGTCTTCAGATTAAGCAAACTGAAAAAGGAACTTTTATAAATCAGGGAAAATATGTTAAAGATATGCTGAAGAAATTCGACTTAACTGAAAGTTCAGCTATGAAAACCCCTATGGCACCACCGCTGACACTTGATAAAGACACAAAGGGTGTTCCTGTCAATGTCACGCTGTACCGTGGGATGATCGGCTCACTATTGTATCTTACAGCTAGCCGACCCGATTTTATGTTCGCAACATGTCTGTGCACACGATATCAAGCTGAACCTAAGATATCCCATATGAAAGCTGTAAAGCGAATCTTTCGATATCTTAAGGGTACAACGAATCTAGGCCTTTGGTATCCCAAAGACTCAGGATTCGATCTAACCGCCTATTCAGACAGTGATTTTGCAGGTTGCAAAATGGATAGGAAAAGCACCACTGGAGGATGTCAGCTCCTGGGTGGAAAGCTGGTAAGTTGGACAAGTAAGAAGCAAAACTCAGTGTCCACTTCCACAGCTGAAGCTGAATATGTAGCCGCTGGAAGCTGTTGTTCTCAGGTCTTGTGGATGAGAAATCAGCTACTAGACTATGATCTTCAGCTCTCCAAAATTCCAATCTATTGCGACAGCACAAGTGCCATCGCTATAGCAAACAATCCAGTGCTACACTCAAAGACAAAACACATAGAAATCAGATATCATTTTATCAGAGATCATTTGATGAATGGTGATATAGAACTTCAATTTATCCCAACTGATTATCAGTTAGCTGATTTGTTTACCAAACCTCTTGATGAGACAAGATTCAACTTTCTCATCAGCGAGCTTGGAATGCTGAACTTTGAAGGGTAAAATCTTCAGCGGTTCACATTTGATCAGCGATACGTTTATACAAACTTGTATAGCCTTCGGGATAAAATCAACTTATATAATCCATTTCATCATCTTCTCTCTGAATAAACTTGGTTAAACTGATATCCAGGTATGTTTTCTCTCTCTGACAAATCGCATGTAAATGCAAGATTTCAAAAGAAATTACATCGCTGAATATCTCTTCCTTAACAGCGATATTTTGAAAGTTCTTTAAACCTTCACTGATATTTTCTATTCAGTGCTTCATGTTTTTCAAAAGAGTCCCTGAGCTTTCAAAACCTCAGAGACATCCTAAAAGAATGTGAAAGGACAGTTGTGACGTCATTGCAACGAATAACACTAGGCACGGTTTCTTTCTGACACACGTTTGCACGTTTCGTTCAAACTTCCAATCAAATGCAAACACGTGTCCGTGTCATGATGAAAACCTTTTCCCGCTCAAGGTTTTCTCTCTCTAAAACTCCATATATAAACAACTCTTGGTTTATATTTGTCTTTTACGCGAACAATCTTTCTCCGCAAGAAAAGAATCCTCTGTTGCATTTGTGCTCTCAAAAACCTCAAGAACTGTTCATCATCTTCCTCATCAAAACATCAAGGTTAATATGTTCTTATCTATTATCAAATGCGTATAACCTGTTTTCGATCTTCTCATTGTTTTAACAAGATCAAACAAAATAACTTTGTAAAATAAAATCATTTCTTTCATGGTTTTATAAACACAACCATTTCATGGTTGTTCTTCAAGTTTTAAATCTAAATCTTAAACTTGTTCTTCATTCGTATCCAGTTTTTTTAGAAACTGGAATACAAGACTTTATGGGTTTTACATTTCATTTTAAAAATCTAGAAAAACCCTAATCTTCATTAAGACATTTATGTCTGAATGAAATGGACAAAATTCGAAAAATCTTAATGGAAATTCTTTCCATACTAAGACAATTCTTATTTGTTAACATCTTTGGTTGAACTGATAATACAGAGAAATGGCATCTTCAAAGATCAATGTCACCGCTGAGTCCATCTCCACTGACTCTGAGGAAGTGGACATCGTCAAAGCCCCTCAGGTTAAGTTCGAGCTGGATCAACTAGATTGGACTAAGGCCAACAACCTCTCAGCTCTTCTCGAGTTTCCTCCTCGGAAGCAAGTATCACATCTGGACGATGCTGTGAGTTTTCTGAAGAACAGCCCCATCTACACAGCCCTGACCATAACACCTCCTGCCAGTCAGCGGCTCTTATCCCAGTTCTGGTACTCTGCCAGACACACTGAGCTACCATCTGCCAAAGATGCATCCAAAACCATCGACTGCATACTCAGCGATACTGAGTATGGCACCATCAAGATAACCCCTGCCATAATCCGAAAAGCCCTGAACTTCCCAAATGCTACCAACAAAAAACCCTTCGTTTCATTCCTTGACCACAAGAAGCACGCTGACAGAGAAGAAATCATTGCTTTCCTTGACGCAATGGGTTATATCTGGGACATTGGAAGGGACAAGAAGCCTGAGAAGAAGCTGACGCTGATAAAGAAATCCAAAATGCCCAGCGAGATGAACTTCATCTTCGCACACCTGATCAGCTGCATGACAGCGAAGTCCGGCTCTTCTGATCAAGCCGCCCAACCTCAGCAGTCCATGGGATACGCACTGCTGAAAGGTCTAAACATTGACTGGGCCTCCATTATTTATGATGACCTGATTCAACGCGTGGATTCTGCCGCTGACAGACCAGCATGGGTTCCTTACCCACGATTCATCAGCGCCATCTTTCAATATGGCCTAAAGGACAGCTATCCTGAAGAGGGTGATCTGAAACTCTCTCAGATTGGCCCTAAGGTTCTCGACTTCAAGCCTGTCGCCAATGAGGTACGTCTCTCTACTCTTCTCACTCTTCTAAATTCTCCGCTTTCTGTGGCTCCTTCAGCGACAATACCCATCGCTGATACCCCGACCACAAAATCCTCTCCTTCTAAGAAAAGGAAACCCTCTCACACCCAACTTGATTCCAAAAGGATCAAGAAAACCAAGGAGCAACCCCAGCAATTCCATGTTGAAGACTCCTCAGCTCATTCTGACGAGCTGAAGGAAAGTTCCGTGGTACGCTCTGCCACACCCGTTCAAGCCATCCCTCCAATCCAGACTTCAGCGTCTCCAAACGCTGAGGTTAGAAACTTGGAAACTACCCAACCTCCTTCAGTCTCTCAAAGGACTGATGAAGTGATTGTCAGCGATTCCAACGCTGAACTCAGAACCCGAATCCCAATCTTATCCTTCGCTCCTCCCTCCACTTCTTTGGACACTCCTCCAGCTAACACTGGAGATGCCATCATTCCAGAAGCCACCGCTGACGCTTCTCATCAAATGATGAAGAAAGGACCTGCAGAGATCACCATACCTCACCGTACTTTCGAAGAGGATATGGAACATTATTCAGGAACTTGCAACTTTGACGAGTTCATCAATCCTCCTGCAGGTACAAATCCCACCTTAAACACTGTAACTAAACCTGAAACTTCTGAGCTTTCCTTTGTTCACAAGTACTTATATGTTACAAGTCCTAATTTGGGAGACATCAACGCTTCTCTGAAGTCCGTGGAAACAAAGCTGACCAGTCTCACCACCACACTCTCCAACAATTCAACAGCTGTAACAAACGCTGTAGAAAATTTGACAAAGCTGACAACGGTGGTGGAGAAGAAAGCTTCCACTGAAGACATCAAGGGACTTGATAAGACTCTCGCCGAATTTGCCAAGGTGCTCTCTGACATCTACACTGACTACACCACCCTCAAAAACTCAGTTTCGACCGTGTCCAGCGAAGTAACAACGCTGAAGACATCGGTTGGAAAACTCGAGGGTGATATGTCAGCGGTCAAGACCGACTTAGGCTCTGTAAAGACTGACGTTGGTTCTATGAAGACGATGATCGAGACGCTGGTCAACAAGGCAAATAATCCAGCTCCTGCTCCTGCCCCTATTTTGGAATCTTTCACAGCGGCGGATCGCACAGAGCTGAAGAAAATCACGCCTGTTATTTCTGGCCTAGAAGACAGAATAGCAAAGCTTGAAGGTTGTGTGAAAATCTCTGGCCCAGAAGACAGAGATAACACCAATGCTGAGTCTACTCATTCCTCCCCCAATCATGAGAAAGAGGGGGAGAAGAGCGCTGAAGATCTAAACAAAAGCGCTGAAGACCTTTCCCATGATGAATCTATCAGGGGAGAGAGGAATGAAGATCTAACCGCTGGACCTCAGGGAGATGAAAACCCTGAGGGAACCGAGAAGCTCGCCTCTGTATCTGAGGGGGAGCAACTCGAAGAAGATGCTGAGGAATCCGAAGCAGAAGAAGATGAAGACATCGACATCCCTGAAGATGAACCATCCTCCTCTCCAAGGAAGGATGATGATGATGATGATGATGATGACGATGATTTCTGTATCGTCAAACCTGCCCCAAGGATCAAAGCTCTTAAGGGAATCTCAATAAAAGAACCTTCAGGGGAGAAGACAAAGACAAAGCCCTCAGCCTCTGGCGCTGAGAAAAGCAAAGGCAAAGGCCTCGCTGAAGATGAAAATCTGGCGATCTTGCTTGAAAAGCCGGTTTGTCAGGTACACTAAACTTTACTTATATTCCTTCCCTGAACATATCTATACACAATCAGTTCTCTACTCAACAACCTCTCTACACATCCACAATCCTTTTCTATCTTTTCTACCCATGTTCTTCTACCCAGTTCTTATTAGTAAGATCGCTGCGTTTCAGCTAGTCCTCTCCCCTGTTAGAGGATATCGCTGAAGGCTCTACAACTGCGACCTCACCAATAATTCCAGCTGCCGCTGAAGACATAATCCCAGTCTTGGATTTGATCTCTGAGACTGATGAACCAGAAGAACAACCTCTCTCGCACAGAAACAGACCTTCCTCAGCTCCTCAAAAGCTGAGTGAAGAGGATCAAAAGAGAAGAGAAGAAATGATAAAGCGATTCGAGGATCAGCGAATCATTCTAAGGCGTGATCAATTGCCTTCAGTTCCTCCAAAGTTCAGAATTTCAAAAGCTGAATACAAGGAACACCTCAGAGTTGAACGCCTCATCGCTGAAAGAAAGGAAGCTGAAGAAAAAGACAGAGAATACGCTATAAAGCTTACTCAACGATCAATCAAAGACCCCAAGCTGAAAAGAGTTCCCATTGATGTTCAACGTCAGCTCTGGGATAATGCTCAAGAAATCGTTAGAGAAAAGACAAATGTCTCTGATACAACCTTGGAATGGGCTAATCAAATGCTGACCTATCGATCAAGACCATCCAAGATAATCAAAGCCAACATCAGAGGAAAAATGTTCGTTGATGTTCCTGTTGTTGAAGTGGATATCTACAGAGATGACAAAACCAAGCAAACCTTCTATGCTGCTTCATTAGAAAAGTTTGGTCTCTCTGAATGGTTAGAAACAAAATTAGCCATTAAGGGATCACGCTCAAAATTCAAAAGCCATGTTGAGATGATCTTAAACAAACAGATCGACTTGCTTTCATCTGCTGTGGATATCCCTCCTACTCTTCCTCAACCGAAGAAAGCCTCTGCTAAGAAGAAGAAAGTTTCTGATTCAGGTCAAATCATTCGAAATGAAACAGGTATTGGTTTCTCTCGTGCTGAAGTTCTTGGCCCTGATGCTGATCTTTCAATGCTTGACACCTCCCTACCACCTGGAGAAACCTTCATCCCTGGCACAGTGGTAAGTGATCCATATGGTATATTCTTCTTAGACTATGATGGAAATCATCACTTTCAACGTGTCTCTGAGCTCCAAATCGCTCCCATCGAACAACTCAGAGATCTCGTATACTGGTGTCAAGTCAGACGCGACATCAAAGCTAGACACCTGAAACCCTTGCTTTTTGAAGCTGCTCTGAAGTTAAAGAATCAAGGAGTAAATGTCCCAGACTGGATGATCCCCACTGAAAAGACGACCCTTGATGAACTTCTCATTAAGGAAGAACCTTTTGAAAACTGATATAATCTCATTTTTCTCTATTGTATCAGTTATCCTTCTGTACTTGTAAATTATTTCGCTTGTACTTGTAATCTTTATGTTCTTCATTGTAACCTGATTCAATATTTTTAAAGAAAGATTTCAGCGAATGTACTTTACTCCATCAGTACTGAAAAGATCCCAGAAAACAGTAAAAGGGACAAATATTTTATGAGTTCTTTTTATCCTTATGTTTTCATTAAATATCAATTTTCTTTGTTGCTATGTCATAATCAAATAGGGGGAGATTGTTGATCCAAACCCTCAGTGATTTGATAATGACCCTCTCTTATATACTTAGTGAAAATTATAAGTAAACAATATGTATCAGAGTTTCACTATCGCTGATAAGTACTAAGATCTTCCAGTACCGCTGATAGGAGCTCTCGCTTTTTAAATTAAACATTCAGCGAACACTGTTCATCATTAATGCGCTGAGTCTGTTTAGTCATTATGATGATCGCTGATAAGTTAGTTGTTTACTTATGATCCCTGAAGACAAGTTTCACGTCAACAAAGGTTCTACGCTGAAGTCGAAGATCAAGCTCAAGAACCAGCGACAAGTCTCCTAATGAACTGATGCGGATCAGCGAAGACTCAGATTTGTTCACTCAACGTGAAGTATCAAGTACAAGACTTCAGCTATCGCTGAACTTTATCATCTGCTGAATAGTAAATGATAATCGCTGAATCAACGAAAGTTGATCATGAAGTCCTCCGTACAAAGTACTTTTGTCTTAACCACCCTTGCACGCCACCGTACGAAATGTCAGAAAAGAACCTCCGAATATCTGAAATCGTACAACCACTCTGATACTACACTGTTCATCCTTACGGCTACTAAGGTTGTCAACCAAGGTCAATGACATGCAACCAACCAGCTGATGACACGTGTAAAGTGTATACTGACTTGCATTAAATGCATGCAGTATATAAAGAGATGAACTCACTTCTTTTGAAGTAACTTGCTAACTCTGGATAAGTTCAAATCTCTCTCAAGATAGGATTTTATTAGTAATCTCCTTATCTTTCTTAGTGCAAGAAACCTTAGTGTTCCAACTTGTTTAGATTTAGGTTTATCCTTAATCTTGTTTCCGCAACAAGCTGTAAATTGTTAATGATTTATCAATAAACAATTTAGAAAAGTAAAATAGTGTGTTTGTATTCAACCCCCCCCCCCCCCCCCTTCTACAAACTTGTATAGGCCTTTCGGGACCAACAAGTATCTGGTAAGAAAATTTAATTTGAAACGATTAGGCTTACGCCTAGTGAGAACATCCAATTTCAAATTAAAACATTAACAACTTTGAAAACTCAGATATTCAAAGCATATAAACAAACCTGGTTTACCACCATTCTTACCGTACTCGTACTCGTCTCATAATGACGGGAACATAACCGATCCCATGAGTATGACTAATATTCATAAAGTCATAACATCATATTCGAGAGCCTACTACGAATCATTACAGATTCTAGTTTATCGATCAAGCCTAAGGACTTACATTATATCGTTATACCTTTTTCTTGGAATGGAAACAGAAATAGCACATATATATTGCCTATTTCTAATCCACCGAAAGCAAATGAAAACCACACTTACACTTTGTCTAATTCACGTTTCCACATCTCAATTACGAATAGCAACTATACTTTACCTATTCAATCATTCAACATGAATAGCAATTTTACTTTGCCTATCTAATCATTCAACATGAATAGCAATTCTACTTTGCCTATTCAATCATTTCTTATCACCTCTCGAAATGGAATTACAATTTACTTTATGCCTATTCCACATTATAGGTCAACGGGAAATACAAATTACTTTCTGTATTCAACGTTACTCATGTCAAGAAATTACAATTAGCGCCATGCCTATTTCTTGAAGTGGAAGTAGGAATTACCATTCAGAGCCCGGTCTATTCCGCATTTCAATCAACGGGAATTACCATTAAGAGCTCGGTCTATTCCACGTGATCACATACTAGTAGTGCCTATGGATCCATTACACTTACTAACGTATATGTATAACAGCATATCACGCTACGTCTCGTAATATATTCTTAACTCTAAGAATATTAAATAATCTGTCGCATCTTTACTTTCAAATGTTTCCTCTCCGAAAACTATAATCGGAAAGGTATTCTGAACTCAAAGTTCGAAACTTATCCGAAACCGGATTCTAAATTAAAACCAGATTCCTTAATTGCTACTGGATTGTAAAATAATATCCATATCGAATCCTAACCCAATTTATGAAATTAATCTATACCGGATCAAACTCAACCTTCCGGAATTCACTTAATACCGGACCCCAAAAGCCCATTCCGTAATCCATCAAATACCGGATTCTAAAGCCCACTTCCGGAATCCAATAAATTCCGGATTCTAAAACCCACTTCCGGAATCCCATTACCGGGACTGAATAACCCAATTCCGGAACCCCTAGTTCCGGGCCCAAAGCCCAAATTCCAGAACTCCTTTTATACCGAAACCCCAAAGACCAATTCCGGATTTCCCCATTCTGGATCCGAAAGCTCAATTTCGGAATTCCTTAATTCCGGATCCACAGACCCAGTTCTGGATCTCGTTTAATTCCGGATTGGCCCACTTCCGGAATCCATACCTAGTTCCGGATCTCGCTCAATTTCGGATCCAATACCCGGTTCCGGAATTCCCAATATCGGTATTGCGATACTGTGTATCCTATTTACGTCAAATTTACCCAAAAAGCACATCTAAACACAGCTTATTAATCGATTCATTCCAATACATAACTACAAAATCATTCAGCCAGTTTATACACAACATCTTATTCAATTTCAACTGGTAATTTTAAAATGAAAGGGATGAACTCACCTGTACAAAAGTTTTAACCCAGCAACCAAAACCTTTTTTCTCTGATTCAACAATCTATGGAAAGAAGATTCAACTAATGTTACCAAACTGAATAAGAGATTAAAGAAGAAGATTTCAGAACCCTTACCATAAGAACCACAGTTCAATTATTCTCTTCTCTTTCTCTTCTTCTTTCTTTCTCTGTATTTACTCTTAGCCGACTTCAACAAAAGAATTGAGATAATATCTCAATTCAACATACCCAGCCCTTAAGTAACTCAACTTTCAAAGAATGACTACACAGCCCCTCAAGTTAATTTTCAATATTAACTTTAAACTTTGATCAAAAAGCAAATTCGACCCTGGAGTTTACATTTACAATTAGTCCACAACTTAGACTAATTTACAAATCGACCCTATATATATTAAAATAATATAATGGAAATTCGAGGTGTCACAGTAGCACATTACTATAATTCTCATATTCACATGTTGTCACACGTTTGAACCTGAACATATGCATGAAAGATAACTCTTAAATTACGGGGGAGACCCATTTCCATCAAGGCGACGAGAACACGTGAGTGGGTCACCTAGTGATGTTATTGGGACTACACCTCAGGTTCTTGGTTTTAGTGCATGTACCATAGTGGCATCACCTCAAACCCTTACATATCTTTTGTGCTTACTCCAACGAGTTACACCTCAAGGATTTAATTAACCTTAGTGTTTACCTAATCTATATGAGTTCCACCTCAAGTGTAATAACCAGGTATTTTATCTAAGTTAAATTTGGAATTTTATAAGTCTTTATGTTAGTATTTTATGGAATTAGGAGATAAGGGATAAGTTTTACTTGTTACTTGGAAGTTTGGGGGTAAGTTTTGCCATATAGGAGAAGTTGAGGGTTAAATTGGTCTTATCACTAAAACTAATCACCACCTCCACCGCCTTTAGTACTTCATTTGGCAAATGATGTCTCCTTCTTAACCAAAATATCTAAATATCCTAGGTGTGTGTGTGTGTTTTCAGTTTTAGAGAGAGAGTGAGAGAGGTCGAAGGAAGTGAAAGCAGAAGAAGGAGAAGTGTTACTGCTGGAACTGCTTATAACAAACTGAAGAAAACAAGGTAACAATCCATTCTTGTATGTATTATAATTATTAGAAGTGTTCTTGAGGTTACAAGATAAGCTTTAAGTGGGTTTTGGTAATTTTAGAAAGATATGATAATTTTGGGTTTGGAATAGTGTTCTTATGGTAGTATAAAACATATCTGCAAAGTTACATAAACCTGCATAGAATAAAACTGCAAAAAGCTGGGTTTTTAGGATGAAACAGTAGGTTGAGACATTCATCGAAGTCGCAGTATGTGACAACCGTCAAAATCGCGTTCAGGTTAGAACTGCACTAATTATGTCAGATACAGTTATTCTATGTCACACTGTCTAGTTTTAGCAGTAAACCCGACACAGTAGGGAAAATTTAGAAATCCAGTCTAAAATCCCTCAATTTAGGAAATTATTCATACATCTCATAAAATGCCAATTAAAAACATGAATACACTTAAATATATATATACTTATATACATATACCTTACAAAATAAATACTAGCAAATTAAACTAGTATTATTATTAATAACAACTAATTAAAAATGTTTAATAATTTAATTAATTAAAAGATTTAAATAAAAATTTAATTTAAATACAAACACAATCATTTTATACAAAACCACACTCCACACACTCCCTTTCCCCTCTCCCAAAACCGGCCACACACACCACCACCACCCTAACCCCTCTTTCTCACTCCATAAATACCCCCTCTCCCTCTCCATTTTCACTCTTCACTCACTTCACAAACTCTTCTCTCAAAACTTCCATATTCTCTCAAGAATTCTCTTCTCCAAGGCTTCCAAGATCAGCCACATATCTTCAAGAAATCAAGGTAAAAATATTTTAGTAACTTTCTTTAATCATCCTCCTACAACTTTCTCTTCTCTTTCAAAGTTCAACTTCTAAAAACTCTAAGTTTTCATCTTCTTCTTGCTAAATCCAACTCTTGGCAAACTAATGTTTGTAGATCTATCACCATGACATCTTGCATGTCATTAAAAAGGGTGATGAATCCATAATCAAACCCATATTAGTGACCTAAGAATGTTTGGTATGCATGTGTTTACAAAAGCTCAAAAACAACAAGTTTTGAAAGTATTTTGGCAAGATGATTTTCTAAAGTTCCTTGCATGTTGCTTGGGATGATTAAAAAGCAAAGATTTCATCTGAAAATATGTGATTTAGTTGAGTAAAAATCGTGTCTTGACAAAAAGAACAAAATCTTTTGAAGAACCAATTAGAAAATAGCTTTTATATAAAAGACATTTTTCATCAGCTTGCTGTCAGAAATTTCTACTGACTTTGCATGCCCTTATCTCTCTCAAAAATGGTCCAAATACAGTGATTCTTTTTCTGGAATTTACTTTTATGAGTTGGGAATCAAACCCCACTGGAATCACCGAAAAATATTAAGTTTTGAACCCTCAAACAGTTTTTACAAAAACAGTGTGCAACAGCTACGTGTTTCTGTCACTGTTTTTTTCAAGTGTTATTTTATGTACTTATGTTGATCCAAAAATCATGAATCTTATGTCAAAAGTTTCCTAACACATGGAAGTACCCGACTACAAAATACCAGAACCAAATAATCTCTGGAAGTTATCCAAACAGTAACCGAAAGTGACTACAAATTCTGACTACTAACAACTATATTGTATACTAGCTATATGCTATCTCTTGATCCTTTTCCTCACCTTTGGTGATGAAATTGTGGTATATTATACATATATTACTTAGACATAATTACTAATCTAACTCTACCCGTTTCACCATTTGCATGGTGGAATTGTGGAATATACCTATACGTATTTATTTACGCATTTCATTTACGCATCTAACATCTAACATCTAACATCTAACATCTAACATCTAACTACTAACTTTTCTTATCTTTTATGATGGAATTGTGGTACATACATACATAATACACATGACCTAACACCAAACCATATTTACATATGGACCTAAAACATTTATTTTCGTTATTACCTCTACAACACTTCGGTAATTTTAAAACCATCACATGTAACGTTCTTTCTAAGTATGAACTATTAAAGAACATTTAACAACATACAAATTTAACAACAGAGGCATTTTATGATGAGATGGAGATTTAAGTGACAAAGTCTAGAACCTAGAATCTTACTAGTGTCCTTACATTCGTAGGATCGAAGTAGGATCTCATTTCGGAATCACATTACGCATTCGGGAAACACCTACGCAAACCACCGTGAGTATTCATAGCCCATTTTTACTGTTTTATACATTTTGGGGTGAAAAGCATGTTACTATTATTTCAACCTTGTGAGTCTTCACAACCCTTTTACTGTTTTACATATTTTGGGGTGAAGAACATGATTCAAAACTTTATTCGAAATAAATTGTTTTATTTCCGAACTTTTACGCATGTTTAACGCTCTTTATGGTACATATGCACATGTTAAAGCTTCTAAGTTTGCAATCTATCATATACAAAAAGTCCCCAACGCTCTTAACATTACTTATTAACTCACATGCGTGTGAGCCATGGTAATTATGGATAACGTTATTTGGTTGACCACCCACCTACGATAAAACAGGGTGCATTAATTACTACAACGCCATGTTAATGATAGGACATGATGACTCGGGGCAAATGAACACAAGGTCATGAGGCTTAGTAATGGCTTAGTTTGCTACCTCTGAGGCATTTCGCATTACACTATATATACCATGAGCATGCAAAACAAAACGAAACTTTACAACCGAGGGTTGTACTACTTTCTTTGAAAGAACGAAACTTTGCAACTTACATTACACTCTTTGTGTATGCAAAAACCTATGAACTCACCAACTATTTTTAGTTGACACTCTCTTTTACATGCTTTTCAGGAAGTAACAAGTAAGGACGCACTTTAGAAGGCATCACTTTAGCGTCATCAAATTATTTCATCATGTCATTGTACTTTACGTTCTTATGGACAAGTTGTATTTTCTTTTAAAACTCGTTGTATTGGTACTATTTTGATGTGATGAGTTGGTGTTGTCTTCTACCTATTGCTTTTGAAACATTAACTGTGACATCCCGTGTTTCCGCTTTAGCGGGGTGTGACAGAAGTACGCACTTTAGAAGGCATCACTTTAGCGTCATCAAATTATTTCATCATGTCATTGTACTTTACGTTCTTATGGACAAGTTGTATTTTCTTTTAAAACTCGTTGTATTGGTACTATTTTGATGTGATGAGTTGGTGTTGTCTTCTACCTATTGCTTTTGAAACATTAACTGTGACATCCCGTGTTTCCGCTTTAGCGGGGTGTGACAGAAGTGGTATCAGAGCCAAAGGTTATAGAGAACGCCGGTCTTTCATCGGAAAAACCCAACTATAACCAATTGTCCAAAAACTGACATGAAAACATTTAAACTTACTACTAGTATAACTAAGTCTAGAATGGCATTGACAGACTTCAATTAAACATAGCCTGATCACCTATGTTTGATTAAGGTAGGTTAATGCGATACTAGAAATGGTTATAGTAGGAGTATGTCGATTTTTACATACACTCGTTAGGAGCATGCTTAGAACATAGACATGGCGTAGGATAGGATACATCCTTTATGCGATAGGTTACTAAGTACACTTTTGCTTCAGTTTCACTATGTCGTCGTCATCAAATCCTTCTTACACTCCCGCGTCATACTCAACCAATGCATCGGGCCACAACACGGGGCGATCGCAAGATATCCCGTCTAGCAACCGACAAGAAGATGACCCCTACAATAGCACGGACTCGGAACCCGAGGTGTCGAGCGAACGAGACCCATACGATGGACCGAGAGTATCACCCAACACGGTTCTACCAAGACCCACTCCAATAATCGTACAACCGTCGTCCGGAGGACTTCGTATCCGTCAAACGGCTAGGAAAAGTGTTCCGATCCCTAGGAGAGTCACGCTAGCAACTCCTCGTCCCGAGGCGCCAGAACCATCAAGGGTTGTCCCTGGCGTACCGATTGGACGCTTGACTGAGTTAGGAATAGCAAGGGATCAACACATTCGGGCCATGACAACCGAGTTGCATGGATGTCAAGTCAGAGTGACTCATCAAGCTCAAGTTCTAACAGAGCTAGTAGAACTCACGCACCAACTAACCGTCGTGTCGACGCAAGCGAGGGATAGTGCAAAGATGGCGAGAGAGATGGCATCAAGGGCTCAAGCTACAAGCTTGGTTGTAGGAATGGTGCTAATGTTGTTGTTGTTTCTACTCGTGCTAGGAGCATACTTGGCATAGTATGAACGGGTTTGGCATGGGGAATGATCTTTTGGAGAAAATATTTTATTACTTACGGAAGATACCCCCGAAAACCAAACGCCCGACATCGCACGAATCATTGCACAACGCATTCAAGAAGCCATACCTAACATCGTCTCACAAGTAACCGCCGGCCTCAATGAAATCCCAAGAAACCAAGGAGGTAGCGGAGGAAGCTCGGGAAATAACGACACCGGATGTAACTACAAGACCTTTATGTCTTGTAAGCCCAAAGAATTCCATGGAAAGGAAGGCGTCGTAGGATTGCTTGCATGGATTGATAGCATGGAGTCGGTGCTCCATATTAGCAAATGTTCGGAGGACCGCAAGGTGGAATATGCTACATGTCAACTCCAAGGTAGGGCACTAACTTGGTGGAATATCCAGGTTCAAACCCGTGGAAGGGAAGATGCCTACAAGCTCACATGGGAGGAATTCAAAGAATTGCTCATGGAGGAGTACTGCCCTAAGAGTGAAATTCAGAAGCTGGAAGTTGAGTTTTGGAACCATACTATGATCGGAGCTGACATAGATCGATACACAGCTCGTTTCCACGAACTTGCGAAACTGGTACCTCACATGGTCACTCCCGAGAGTAAAAGAATTGACCGATACTTATGGGGATTAGCACCGGGAATTCGAGGAATGGTTACCTCGGAAAAATTGACCACAATTCAAGAGGTTGTAGCAATGGCAACTACCCTAACAAACGATGCTGTGAGAGCTGGAACTCTATCATCTGGTAGTGCTAGCCATAAGAGGAAGCCGGAGTACCAGTCAGGGAAGAAATCCCTTGGTAGTGCAAGTAAGGATAGGAGTATTGTAAGGAATTTCGGACTAAGCACAGAGGAACCAGGTCAGTACAAGGGATCCTTTCCTAAGTGTAACAAGTGTAACTACCATCACGAAGGAGCCTGCGTCATCTGTGATAACTGTAAGCGGCTAGGTCATCCCGCTAAGTTCTGTAAAAGCGGAAAGGGCCCTATGGAAGGAAGGAGGGCTTGTTATGAATGTGGAAGTCCAGATCACTACCGGAATACCTGCCCGAAGTTTGGGAGGAAACCGAACACTAACTACAAGGGGAACCAGACGAGACAAGTCAATCAGGGGAATCAAGGAGGACAGGCTCGAGGACGGGCATTTGTCATTGGAGCTGACGAAGCACGTCGCGACCCTAATGTGGTGACAGGTACGTTTCTCATAAACAACCACTACGCATCAGTATTATTTGACACTGGAGCGGATAGAAGTTTTATTTCATTGGAGTTTAGACCACTAATTAACTTGGAATCTAGGAGAATGTCGAATGCTTATGTTATTGAGGTTGCTAATGGTCACAAATTCGAGGCTAAGGATGTAATCTTAGATTGTACTTTAAATCTAGCCGATAAATTGTTTAGCGTTGATCTTATTCCTATCGAATTGGGGAGTTTTGACATAGTTATAGGAATGGACTGGTTATCTAAGAATCGAGCGGAGATTTGCTGTTTTGATAAGTCGATTAGAATACCTTTGCAAGACGGAGGAACCCTAGTAATACAAGGACACAAAGATGGAAGAAGCGTAGAGCTGGTGTCAAGTATTAAGGCTCGTAAGTATCTGAGGAAGGAATGTGTTGCATTTTTGGCACTCATAGACGAGAAGAAGTCCAAGGAAAGGCGAATTCAAGACATTCCCGTGGTAAAGGATCACCCGGAAGTGTTTCCTGACGAATTGCCTGGACTGCCCCCGTTTAGACAAGTTGAATTTCAAATTGACCTTATACCCGGAGCAGCACCTATAGCTAAGGCACCCTATCGTTTAGCACCCGCCGAAATGCAAGAGCTGTCAAGCCAACTTCAGGAACTGTTGGACAAGGACTTTATTAGACCAAGTTATTCACCTTGGGGAGCTCCAGTTCTGTTCGTTAAGAAAAAGGATGGATCGTTTCGAATGTGCATCGACTATAGAGAATTGAACAAGTTAACGATCAAGAACCGATATCCTCTACCTCGAATAGACGATTTATTCGACCAGTTGCAAGGCGCAACGTATTTTTCTAAGATTGATCTTCGATCAGGTTATCATCAATTAAGAGTTCGAGAGGAGGACATTCCTAAGACAGCCTTTAGGACCCGTTATGGACACTACGAGTTTTTGGTTATGCCTTTCGGTTTAACCAATGCTCCAGCAGTATTCATGGATTTAATGAACAGGGTATGCCGACCATACCTTGACAAGTTTGTGATAGTGTTTATAGATGACATTCTGATTTACTCTCGAAATAAGGAGGATCACGAGCAGCATTTAAGCGTAATTCTAGAACTCCTTAAGGAACAGAAATTGTATGCCAAATTCTCTAAGTGCGAATTTTGGATTAGAGAAGTACACTTTCTTGGGCACGTAATTGGAGAAAAAGGAATTCACGTAGATCCAGCTAAGGTGGAAGCCGTTAAGAAATGGGAAGCTCCCAAAACGCCAACAGAAATTCGTCAATTTCTGGGATTGGCAGGGTATTACAGGCGATTTATTGAAAATTTCTCCAAAATCGCTAAACCACTCACAACACTGACCCAAAAGGATAGTAAATTTATTTGGGGAGAATCACAAGAAAAGGCCTTTCAGTTATTGAAGAAGAAGTTGTGCAATGCACCAATTCTGGCGTTACCGGAAGGAACCGATAACTTTGTGGTATATTGCGACGCGTCTCATCAAGGATTAGGTTGCGTATTGATGCAAAAGGACAAGGTGATAGCATACGCCTCGCGACAACTGAAAGTTCATGAGAAGAACTATACCACACACGATTTAGAGCTCGGAGCTGTGGTTTTTGCTCTAAAGATTTGGAGACATTATTTGTACGGCACCAAGTGTACCATCTTCACCGATCATAAAAGTCTTCAGCATATTCTAGACCAGAAAATGCTAAACATAAGACAAAGAAGATGGGTAGAACTACTCAGTGATTACGATTGTGATATTCGTTATCATCCAGGTAAAGCCAATGTAGTGGCTGATGCCTTGAGTAGGAAGGAAAGGACAAAACCGTCACGTATACGAGCAATGGGAGCACTGGTACAAACAAGCTTAAAGACTCGAATTCTTGAAGCTCAGACCGAAGCAATGAAAACGGAAAACTTGAAGGACGAAACCCTTCACGGCATAGAAAGCAGATTTGAGACTAAGGTGGATGGAGTACGTTATTTCAAGGATAGAGTTTGGATTCCAAAAGCGAACGGCATACGGGAGATAATCCTGCACGAAGCCCACAAGTCACGATATTCAATTCATCCTGGTGCGGATAAGATGTATAAGGATTTAAGAGAATACTATTGGTGGCCAGGGATGAAAAAGGATATTGCTTTATACGTAGGAAAATGTGTAACTTGCTCAAAAGTCAAAGCGGTATATCAGAAACCATCTGGTTTGCTTCAACAACCAGAGATTCCCCAGTGGAAATGGGAACAAATAACCATGGACTTTATAACCAAACTTCCGAGAACTGCCCGAGGGCATGACTCTATTTGGGTTATAATAGACCGATTCACGAAATCTGCACACTTTCTACCGATTAGAGAAGACTACAAGATGGAAAAGCTAGCTCAGATCTACATCAAGGAAATTGTTACGCGACATGGAGTCCCGATTTCCATCATATCGGATAGAGATAGTCGTTTCACGTCTCGATTTTGGCAGTCACTTCAAAGAACAATGGGGACGCAATTGAATTTAAGTACCGCCTATCATCCCCAAACAGACGGCCAAAGTGAGAGAACCATTCAAACGTTAGAGGACATGCTTCGAGCATGTGTGTTAGACTTCAGAGGAAGTTGGGATAACCACTTGCCATTAGTTGAGTTCTCCTACAACAATAGCTATCACACCAGTATCAAGTGTGCGCCATATGAAGCACTGTATGGACGCAAGTG
Organism: Saussurea involucrata; assembly: GCA_033807775.1. Taxonomy (NCBI): domain Eukaryota; kingdom Viridiplantae; phylum Streptophyta; class Magnoliopsida; order Asterales; family Asteraceae; genus Saussurea; species Saussurea involucrata. The sequence goes on from CM066315.1 coordinate 133,415,702, forward strand.
TCGATCACCTCTTTGTTGGTTGGAGATTGGAGATAGACAATTGTCTAGTCCAGACATTGTGCAAGAAACCACCGACAACATCGCAATCATCAGGGATAGACTCAAAGCAGCTCAAGATCGTCAAAAGAGCTATGCTGACAACCGTAGGAAACCCTTAGAGTTTCAAGTTGGCGATAGAGTTTTTCTGAAAGTATCCCCTTGGAAGGGAACTGTCCGATTTGGAAAGCGAGGAAAATTAAGCCCTCGATACATTGGACCCTTCAAAATCACCGAAAGAATCGGACCAGTAGCATACAGACTGGAATTGCCAAAGGAACTAAGTGCAATTCACAACACCTTTCACGTGTCCAATCTAAAGAAATGCCTAGTCAACGAGGAAATAACCGTACCTTTGGAGGAAGTCCAAGTCAATGAAAAACTGTGCATTGTTGAAAAACCAATCGAAATACTTGACCGAGAGGTCAAGCGTCTTAGGCGAAGCAAGATTCCAATAGTGAAAGTTCATTGGAACACAAGGCGTGGGCCTGAGTACACATGGGAACGAGAGGATTACATGAAACATAAGTATCCTCACTTATTTGCTAAACAACCGGTTACGGACGAAAGTTCTTGAATTTCGGGACGAAATTCTTTTAACCGGGGGAGACTGTGACAACCGTCAAAATCGCGTTCAGGTTAGAACTGCACTAATTATGTCAGATACAGTTATTCTATGTCACACTGTCTAGTTTTAGCAGTAAACCCGACACAGTAGGGAAAATTTAGAAATCCAGTCTAAAATCCCTCAATTTAGGAAATTATTCATACATCTCATAAAATGCCAATTAAAAACATGAATACACTTAAATATATATATACTTATATACATATACCTTACAAAATAAATACTAGCAAATTAAACTAGTATTATTATTAATAACAACTAATTAAAAATGTTTAATAATTTAATTAATTAAAAGATTTAAATAAAAATTTAATTTAAATACAAACACAATCATTTTATACAAAACCACACTCCACACACTCCCTTTCCCCTCTCCCAAAACCGGCCACACACACCACCACCACCCTAACCCCTCTTTCTCACTCCATAAATACCCCCTCTCCCTCTCCATTTTCACTCTTCACTCACTTCACAAACTCTTCTCTCAAAACCTCCATATTCTCTCAAGAATTCTCTTCTCCAAGGCTTCCAAGATCAGCCACATATCTTCAAGAAATCAAGGTAAAAATATTTTAGTAACTTTCTTTAATCATCCTCCTACAACTTTCTCTTCTCTTTCAAAGTTCAACTTCTAAAAACTCTAAGTTTTCATCTTCTTCTTGCTAAATCCAACTCTTGGCAAACTAATGTTTGTAGATCTATCACCATGACATCTTGCATGTCATTAAAAAGGGTGATGAATCCATAATCAAACCCATATTAGTGACCTAAGAATGTTTGGTATGCATGTGTTTACAAAATCTCAAAAACAACAAGTTTTGAAAGTATTTTGGCAAGATGATTTTCTAAAGTTCCTTGCATGTTGCATGGGATGATTAAAAAGCAAAGATTTCATCTGAAAATATGTGATTTAGTTGAGTAAAAATCGTGTCTTGACAAAAAGAACAAAATCTTTTGAAGAACCAATTAGAAAATAGCTTTTATATAAAAGACATTTTTCATCAGCTTGCTGTCAGAAATTTCTACTGACTTTGCATGCCCTTATCTCTCTCAAAAATGGTCCAAATACAGTGATTCTTTTTCTGGAATTTACTTTTATGAGTTGGGAATCAAACCCCACTGGAATCACCGAAAAATATTAAGTTTTGAACCCTCAAACAGTTTTTTACAAAAACAGTGTGCAACAGCTACGTGTTTCTGTCACTGTTTTTTTCAAGTGTTATTTTATGTACTTATGTTGATCCAAAAATCATGAATCTTATGTCAAAAGTTTCCTAACACATGGAAGTACCCGACTACAAAATACCAGAACCAAATAATCTCTGGAAGTTATCCAAACAGTAACCGAAAGTGACTACAAATTCTGACTACTAACAACTATATTGTATACTAGCTATATGCTATCTCTTGATCCTTTTCCTCACCTTTGGTGATGAAATTGTGGTATATTATACATATATTACTTAGACATAATTACTAATCTAACTCTACCCGTTTCACCATTTGCATGGTGGAATTGTGGAATATACCTATACGTATTTATTTACGCATTTCATTTACGCATCTAACATCTAACATCTAACATCTAACATCTAACTACTAACTTTTCTTATCTTTTATGATGGAATTGTGGTACATACATACATAATACACATGACCTAACACCAAACCATATTTACATATGGACCTAAAACATTTATTTTCGTTATTACCTCTACAACACTTCGGTAATTTTAAAACCATCACATGTAACGTTCTTTCTAAGTATGAACTATTAAAGAACATTTAACAACATACAAATTTAACAACAAAGGCATTTTATGATGAGATGGAGATTTAAGTGACAAAGTCTAGAACCTAGAATCTTACTAGTGTCCTTACATTCGTAGGATCGAAGTAGGATCTCATTTCGGAATCACATTACGCATTCGGGAAACACCTACGCAAACCACCGTGAGTATTCATAGCCCCTTTTTACTGTTTTATACATTTTGGGGTGAAAAGCATGTTACTATTATTTCAACCTTGTGAGTCTTCACAACCCTTTTACTGTTTTACATATTTTGGGGTGAAGAACATGATTCAAAACTTTATTCGAAATAAATTGTTTTATTTCCGAACTTTTACGCATGTTTAACGCTCTTTATGGTACATATGCACATGTTAAAGCTTCTAAGTTTGCAATCTATCATATACAAAAAGTCCCCAACGCTCTTAACATTACTTATTAACTCACATGCGTGTGAGGCATGGTAATTATGGATAACGTTATTTGGTTGACCACCCACCTACGATAAAACAGGGTGCATTAATTACTACAACGCCATGTTAATGATAGGACATGATGACTCGGGGCAAATGAACACAAGGTCATGAGGCTTAGTAATGGCTTAGTTTGCTACCTCTGAGGCATTTCGCATTACACTATATATACCATGAGCATGCAAAACAAAACGAAACTTTACAACCGAGGGTTGTACTACTTTCTTTGAAAGAACGAAACTTTGCAACTTACATTACACTCTTTGTGTATGCAAAAACCTATGAACTCACCAACTATTTTTAGTTGACACTCTCTTTTACATGCTTTTCAGGAAGTAACAAGTAAGGACGCACTTTAGAAGGCATCACTTTAGCGTCATCAAATTATTTCATCATGTCATTGTACTTTACGTTCTTATGGACAAGTTGTATTTTCTTTTAAAACTCGTTGTATTGGTACTATTTTGATGTGATGAGTTGGTGTTGTCTTCTACCTATTGCTTTTGAAACATTAACTGTGACATCCCGTGTTTCCGCTTTAGCGGGGTGTGACACAGTAGGCTAATATTCATCGAAGTCGCAATGGACGACTGCGACATTCATCGAAGTCGCAATAGTTAGTTGCGACTTGGGTATGAAGTCGCAATGGTCGTTTGCGACTTGGCTTAGAATCGCAGTAGTTGATTGCGATTCGGGTTTGGGATCGCAATAGTAGGTTGCGACTCCAGGGTGGAATCGCAGTGGTGGATTGCGACTTAGGGTGAAGTCGCAATAGTGGGTTGCGATTTCGGGGGTGAAGTCGCAGTGAGAGGTTGCGACTTTGTACTGTTCATCACGGTTGCGACTTGTACTGTTCATTGCGATTTCATGTCTTTTTGGGTTGCGACTTGGGTTGAGGATTTCGTGAGTTTAGTGTTAAGAGAAATATTTGGTATTTTGTGATTTCAGATTCGGTGAAGGGGCGACTTACGTGAATTACCTTGAAAGAGTTTTTGTAATAACGCACGAGGTGAGTTTTTATTTGAAATGTTTTTCAAATGGAATACATATATGTGATTAAATGTAATATGGTGCATATAGTGTTTATATGAATATTACATTGTATGAGTACTAGTTGGCCGGGCTTAGGACCGGTGAAAGTTGGCTGTACAAAGGGGCAGTGGTGTTGGCTGTATTTAGTACAGCGGTGTAAATTAATTAATTGGCTTGCTGCCAATTAATATGGCCAAGGAAAAGAAAAGAGACAGAGATGGAAAGATACATGATGCATGGGTCATATTTGGTATTCTTATGTGAATTATGTGCAAATGTTTTCTTTAACTAACGGGGATTTTTCTCACTAGACCTCAAGGTCTAACCCTCATTTTTGTTTTAAAATATGTATTCCAGGTCAAGGAGCAAACAAAAGACAATGATAGGAATTCTCATGTTTAGCTTTTGTGGACGTTGAATGATTATGAAGATTTCAGTTATATTTAGTAGTTGTTATGTATTTTACTTTATTCAAAAAAGTTTGTACTGAAAGACCAAATTGTAGAATTTAAGGGACCGTATTTGGATTATGATATGTTATTTTGTGGTGAATTATATGAAACTTGTATGTTGGGATTAAGGGATGTTACAAATGGTATCAGAGCCTTAGTTTAAGAGATTTAGGTATTAGTATCTGTACCTAGACTTAAACTGCATGCGAAGTAGGATGTCCTTGTTATTTTAGAACCTTGGGATGATAAATATAAAAAGGTAGAAGGAACATCATGTAAGGTAATTTCAGATTACACCTGGCCAGTGTAATTATGATCTTACAGGTACATGTTTGAACCAGAATACTTTATTATATGGGGTATGTGCTTATGTGTATATTAACCTTGTTTGAATCAACAGAATGGCAAGTGGAACGAGACAAACAGCCGGAGGAAGGGGAAGAGGGGGAGAAAGAGGCAGAGGTAGGACAGGGGGCAGTGTACAGGGGCGAGGCACAGAGTTTGTTACGAGAGACGATCTAGTGGTTGAAATGGGAAGCCTTCAGGCAAATATTCAAGCCATGTTTAACCAGACTCATCATACGGAAACAGCAATACCAGACCCTAACCTTGAAAACGAAGTGCCTATCGCACCTATTGTCACATCAGTACCAAGAAAGTGTGATTATAAAATGTTTTTAAGCTGTAAACCACCCACTTATGGAGGGGACAGAGATCCAGTAAAAGCAATGTGATGGCTGAAGGAGGTTGAAGCTGTATTTAAGACCAGTAAATGTGCGGAAGAAGATAAAGTGTTATATGGAACAGCAATGTTGAAAGCAGACGCCTTGTATTGGTGGGAAGCCCTTATTGACTCTGAAGGACCTGAGGTATATTCAACTTTTACTTGGGGCGAATTCTCGAGAGCATTTAAGGAACAGTTTTGCCCGCAAGCCGCAGTTAGACAGTTGGAAGAGGAATTCCTGAGCCTACAGCAAGGAAATTTATCGGTAAGAGACTACACAGCCCGTTTCTTGGAAAAATCGCGTTTCGGAGAATATTATGTTGCCACAGAAAAGATGAAGATGGAAAGGTATGTATTTGGATTGAATTCAGAGATTAGAAAGTTAGTGACTGCAGCGAGGCCTAATACTTTTTCAGAAGCGGTAAATGCTGCGGAAAATGTGGAGCGAGACAATAAGAGGGATGTTGGGGATAAGAGTGCAGGAAAGAGAAAATGGGAAGGACCACCACACGATATGAAGAAGTCTGGGTTTCAGCGATTTGATAGTCGTCCACCTTTTCGAACAGCTGAAAGACCTTGCCCAAAGTGTCACCGTTTTCACCAAGGAAATTGTCAAGTAGATCCTAGAAACTGTTATAAGTGCGGGAAGTTTGGGCACATTGCTAAAGATTGTAGGGTGGTTAGATTTTGTTATTCATGCAATTCGCCAGATCATCTCCAATCAGATTGTCTACTAGGAAGAATACCATCGGGTGGCACGTCAACAAGAGCAACGGGTGTTAGACCAACAGCACCGAGGTTAGAGCCAGCAAGAGCAAGAGGCCGTTCATTTCAGATGACAACAAAAGAAGCGGAGGAAACTCCGGACGTGGTTACAGGTACATTCTTAATAAATTCTACACGTGCTAAGGTGTTATTTGATTCTGGTGCAAACCGATCGTTTGTGTCTCCTTCATTTGCTGCTTACATGCGTTTAAAGCCGAAAGTGTTAGATCATGCTTTATTGGTAGATACGGCAAATGAAAATCAAGTATCAGTTAAAGAAGTATTTGATAGTTGCGTGATAGATATAGAAGGGTGCGGGGTACCAATCAAGTTATTTCCAATAGCCCTGGTAGAGTTTGATGTGGTAGTGGGAATGGACTGGTTAGCCGAGAACCAAGCTAATATAAATTGTGATAAGAAGTTAATAAACGTTGTGTTACCTGAAAAAGGGTCGGTAGTGATTTATGGAGATCGTAGAAATTATCAGTATAATCTTATTAACATGATAAAAGCCCGTAAGTGTGTTAGTAAAGGTTGTCAGAGTTACTTAGCTTATGTAATAGATACTAAGCTAGAGAAGAGTAAGTTGGAAGACATTCCAATTGTTAGTGATTTTCCAGAAGTATTTCCTGAAGACTTGAACAGTCTTCCGCCCGTTAGACAGGTAGAGTTCGGTATAGATCTAATTCATGGAGCCACCCCTGTAGCCCGTGCACCGTATCGTTTGGCGCCTCCAGAAATGAAAGAAATGATGGCACAACTGCAAGATCTATCCGATAAGGGTTTCATCAGACCAAGTTCTTCACCGTGGGGAGCACCAGTCTTATTTGTGAAAAAGAAGGATGGTTCGATGAGAATGTGTATCGACTACAGAGAATTGAATAAGCGCACGATCAAAAACAAGTATCCTCTACCTAGAATTGATGACCTCTTCGATCAATTAGTTGGAGCTTGTTGTTTCTCCAAGATTGATTTAAGATCCGGTTATCATCAGTTGAAGGTCAAAGAAGAAGACGTATTGAAAACTGCTTTTCGCACCAGGTACGGTCACTATGAGTTTCTAGTAATGCCATTTGGATTAACGAATGCTCCAGCTGCTTTCATGGATTTAATGAATCGGGTATGTAAGCCGTATCTTGATAAATTCGTTATTGTGTTTATTGATGATATACTTATTTATTCTCGATCCAAGGAAGAGCACGCGCAACACCTTCGTTTGATTTTAGAACTATTAAAGAAAGAAAAGTTGTATGCGAAATTTTCAAAGTGTGAATTCTGGTTAAGGGAAGTTCAGTTTTTAGGGCATATAGTTTCTGAAAAGGGTATACAAGTCGATCCGATGAAAGTGGAAGCAGTTGAAAAATGGGAACCACCAAAGACAGCAACAGAAGTACGAAGTTTTCTGGGTTTGGCCGGCTACTACCGAAAGTTTATAAAAGATTTCTCTCGTATTGCCACACTGTTGACGAAGCTGACACGGAAGAATCTGAAGTTCAAATGGAAGGCGGAACAGGACGAGGCATTCAGGATATTAAAGGAGAAACTCTGCAGCGCGCCGATTTTAGCATTGCCAGAAGGTTCGGATGATTTTGTGGTCTACAGTGATGCTTCTAAGTTAGGTCTGGGATGTGTACTCATGCAACGTGGAAAAGTAATTGCCTATGCTTCTCGTCAATTAAAGGATCATGAAAGGCAATATCCTACCCACGATATGGAACTTGCAGCGGTTGTCTTTGCATTGAAGATTTGGAGACATTATCTGTATGGTTCCAAATGTCAAATTTTTACGGACCATAAGAGTCTCCAACATCTTTTTGATCAGAAGGAACTGAACATGAGGCAAAGAAGGTGGATAGAGTTAGTGAATGATTATGATTGTGAAATCCTTTATCACCCAGGAAAAGCGAATGTGGTGGCAGATGCACTAAGTCGACAAGAAAGAAGTGGAACGATAAGGGCGATATCTTTAAGAGCTGAACTTCTTCCAAACATTTTTGACGAATTACTGAAGTACCAATTAGATGCTTATCAAGAAGAAAGTTTGAAATCTGAACGGTTGGTTGGGATATCAGCATTGCTTGGGAAAGATAACCGTGGGTTGTTGTGTTTGGGGAATAGGATTTGGGTACCTCGTTTGAGTGGATTACGTGATCGTGTACTACAAGAAGCTCATCAATCTCGATTCTCCATTCATCCAGGTACAAATAAAATGTATAGAGATTTGAAACAATTCTATTGGTGGCCGGGGATGAAAAGAAGTATTGCTAAGCATGTGGAAGACTGCATTACCTGCAAGAAAGTAAAGATTGAGCATCAGAAACCGTTTGGTCAGTTACAACGCTTAGATATTCCAGTGTGGAAATGGGATCAGATCACAACTGATTTCATTACCAAGTTACCGAGAACTTCAAAGGGATTCGATTCTATTTGGGTGATTGTGGATAGGTTGACGAAGTCTGCTCATTTATTGCCGATAAAAGAAACCGATTCTTTGGAACGTTTGGCCAAACTGTACATTAATGAAATAGTAACTCGACATGGAGTACCAATTTCGATTATTTCTGATCGAGATAGTCGTTTTACTTCTAGATTTTGGAGAAGCTTTCAAAAAGAGATGGGAACACAAATCAAGTTGAGTACAGCATATCATCCACAGACTGATGGACAAAGTGAAAGAACAATTCAGACGTTAGAAGATATGCTTCGGGCTTGTATAGTTGATTTTGGAGGATCATGGGATAAACATTTGCCTTTGATAGAGTTCGCTTACAACAACAGTTATCATTCTAGTATTCAGGCGGCACCGTTTGAAGTATTGTATGGTAGGAAATGCCTAACGCCTTTGTGTTGGAATGAAGTGGGGGAAAAGCAGTTAGCAGGGCCAGAAATAGTACAGTTAACAGCATATAAGATTACTCAGATCCGGGATAGATTGAAAACGGCACAAGACAGACAGAAAAGTTATGCAGATCGACGCCGGAAATCGTTAGAATTTCAGGTTGGGGAATTTGTGATGTTAAAAGTTTCACCTTGGAAAGGAGTCATACGTTTTGGGAAGCAAGGTAAACTCAGTCCGCGGTATATTGGGCCATTTGAAATTACAGAAAGAATTGGTGAAGTAGCATACAGATTGGATCTTCCGTTGGAATTGAGCAGGATTCACAACGCGTTTCATGTGTCGAATTTTCGGAAATGTTTAGTCACGCCGGACCAGGCAGTCTCTCTACCGGATATCCAGGTTGATGAAAAGATGAACTATGTGGAAGAACCGGAAGATATAGTTGATCACAAGGTTAAAGTATTAAGGAATAAGGAGATCAAGCAAGTAAAGGTCCAGTGGAAACATCATAGGGGTCAGGATGCAACATGGGAATCGGAGGCGGAGATGAGAGCCAAATACCCTCATCTGTTCACTTAATCGAATTCCGGGACGGAATTCTTTTAAGGAGGAGATGTTGTAATAACCAGGTATTTTATCTAAGTTAAATTTGGAATTTTATAAGTCTTTATGTTAGTATTTTATGGAATTAGGAGATAAGGGATAAGTTTTACTTGTTACTTGGATGTTTGGGGGTAAGTTTTGCCATATAGGAGAAGTTGAGGGTTAAATTGGTCTTATCACTAAAACTAATCACCACCTCCACCGCCTTTAGTACTTCATTTGGCAAATGATGTCTCCTTCTTAACCAAAATATCTAAATATCCTAGGTGTGTGTGTGTGTTTTCGGTTTTAGAGAGAGAGTGAGAGAGGTCGAAGGAAGTGAAAGCAGAAGAAGGAGAAGTGTTACTGCTGGAACTGCTTATAACAAACTGAAGAAAACAAGGTAACAATCCATTCTTGTATGTATTATAATTATTAGAAGTGTTCTTGAGGTTACAAGATAAGCTTTAAGTGGGTTTTGGTAATTTTAGAAAGATATGATAATTTTGGGTTTGGAATAGTGTTCTTATGGTAGTATAAAACATATCTGCAAAGTTACATAAACCTGCATAGAATAAAACTGCAAAAAGCTGGGTTTTTAGGATGAAACAGTAGGCTGAGACATTCATCGAAGTCGCAGTAGGCTAATATTCATCGAAGTCGCAATGGACGACTGCGACATTCATCGAAGTCGCAATAGTTAGTTGCGACTTGGGTATGAAGTCGCAATGGTCGTTTGCGACTTGGCTTAGAATCGCAGTAGTTGATTGCGATTCGGGTTTGGGATCGCAATAGTAGGTTGCGACTCCAGGGTGGAATCGCAGTGGTGGATTGCGACTTAGGGTGAAGTCGCAATAGTGGGTTGCGATTTCGGGGGTGAAGTCGCAGTGAGAGGTTGCGACTTTGTACTGTTCATCACGGTTGCGACTTGTACTGTTCATTGCGATTTCATCTCTTTTTGGGTTGCGACTTGGGTTGAGGATTTCGTGAGTTTAGTGTTAAGAGAAATATTTGGTATTTTGTGATTTCAGATTCGGTGAAGGGGCGACTTACGTGAATTACCTTGAAAGAGTTTTTGTAATAACGCACGAGGTGAGTTTTTATTTGAAATGTTTTTCAAATGGAATACATATATGTGATTAAATGTAATATGGTGCATATAGTGTTTATATGAATATTACATTGTATGAGTACTAGTTGGCCGGGCTTAGGACCGGTGAAAGTTGGCTGTACAAAGGGGCAGTGGTGTTGGCTGTATTTAGTACAGCGGTGTAAATTAATTAATTGGCTTGCTGCCAATTAATATGGCCAAGGAAAAGAAAAGAGACAGAGATGGAAAGATACATGATGCATGGGTCATATTTGGTATTCTTATGTGAATTATGTGCAAATGTTTTCTTTAACTAACGGGGATTTTTCTCACTAGACCTCAAGGTCTAACCCTCATTTTTGTTTTAAAATATGTATTCCAGGTCAAGGAGCAAACAAAAGACAATGATAGGAATTCTCATGTTTAGCTTTTGTGGACGTTGAATGATTATGAAGATTTCAGTTATATTTAGTAGTTGTTATGTATTTTACTTTATTCGAAAAAGTTTGTACTGAAAGACCAAATTGTAGAATTTAAGGGACCGTATTTGGATTATGATATGTTATTTTGTGGTGAATTATATGAAACTTGTATGTTGGGATTAAGGGATGTTACATCAAGGACATCGATATCCTTTAGTGTATACTCTCTAGTGGCCCAAAAGTTAGCCTACACAATACCAAATCTCAACACATATACTAAATCCTCATGCATAAGGATTTAGACACAATTATCACATATGACACTATACAAGGTTATAATATAATAATATACCACATGATAACATTTTCTCCATTTTGCACATAATCACCACTCATAGCCTCAAGTACTTGGCATCATAACCAAATACATTCACTTTCCTCCATTTTTGAGTTATGTCGTGTCTTGAAGTGTAGCCAACTCAAATATTCACCATACATGTGTTTAGAAAACATTTTAGTTCACTTACTCTCCAAAAATCCATGATTACTCTTTTAGGTCAAATGTCTCTCCATAATCCAACACATAACATTTTAGATTTAAAACATCAAGATATTATCACACACTTTGAATCACCAAGAACTAACACATTTATGTGAGCAAAAGTGAAATAGCTCAAATATATTTTTTATAGGTCAAAATCACAATATATCAACACATAGGTAAAAGAAGTCAAAATACACATGTTTATAGAATCATAAGAGTGTTGGAACTCACCTAATGGGTTTGTAAGTGAAAACCCTAAGAGTTGTGAAAACCCTAGAAGTGGAGAATGGTGGAATGGAGCTAACCCTTGAAGCTTGGTCCTTGAGATAACTACTAGAACCCCTAGTAGGTGAGCATTAACTTCTTGAAGATTAGGTTAGCATTCAATGAGGAGAGAGTGGGAGAAGAGAGGAAGAAAATCGCCTCTAATGGAGAGAAAATCGTATCCCAAACTGATTATGAAAAGTGAGTTGTGACATTCTAAAAACGACTTAATAAATGGGATTCTACAGGTCGTGGGTGAAAGTGACATGCGAGAGTGACCTCAGGCACTTTCGTCAGGGGACTCTCGCTATACATGTACCGCAAGTCCTGTTAGGCCCGCGAGTTTGATATGCTAGAGTGACCATGGGGACTTTCTTCGAGCACTCTCGCTAGAAGTTTACCGCGACCTCACTCCCCCTCGCGATTGTGACACTGCGAGTATGCCCCTAGGCACTCTCGCCGGGCATACTCGCTCAACCTGTACCGAGCCCAAATTCCTCCCATTTCAACCTGATTTGACCTGACACTCAACTGGCCTATTGTATCACATGAAACCTCCCTCAACTTTAAGCACCCAAACATATATATACATATATGCATACAAAGATAACAGTTGTTAGAGCCTCAACGATTCATTGAATTATCAATTAAATAAAGAGTTACTTACCAAAATTCAAGGTGTTACATATATATGTATATATATGTGTGGAGGTGGATTTATACGAGAATGCTAACTATTTAAGAAAACATGAAAAAACAACCGCAATATACAAAATCATATATGATTCACGTACAAAATCATATATGATTACGCGACTTTTCTCGCCACTTTAAGTCGCGGCCAAAGTCGCGCGTGTCCAGTTTTTGCAGTTAATGTAAAAGCACATATGATTTTGCACATGATTTGTTGTTTTCTTGTTTTTTTAAATAGTTAGCATTGTCGTTTGAACCTTCCTCTATGTGTGTGTGTGTGTGTGTGTGTGTGTATATATATATATATATATATATATATATATATATATATATATATATATATATGCATGTAATATATATATATATATATATATATGTGTGTGTGTGTGTGTGTTTATGGATGAGATTATATATATATAGGGAGGGAGGGATTCATTTGAGAAGTGCTGAATATATAAGAAGTAAAGAAGTGATCTTAGTCATTCATCCGGTCAAGATCGGTGGCTTTGACAGAGAAGCATCGGATAATTCCTCGTGTGGTCTGCGCGTGGTCTGCACAAGATAGAGGGGTAGTTTCGTAAAAATATGCGGGACGAGTTCATATATGAATCTGTGTGATTCACATATGAACTATACGTTCATATATTAACCTTTGTAATTCACATATGAACTCTTTTTAACTAATTCATATATGAATCAGTTAATTAGTTAAAAAAAAGTTCATATATGAATCACAAAGGTTCATATATGAATCAGTTAATTGGTTCAACTGATTCATATATGAATCTACAGTTAATTAGTTTCATATATGATACACAAAGGTTCATATATGAATCAATTAATTGGCTCACTGTTTCATATATGAACCTACAGTTAATTAGTTTCATATATGAAACACAAAGGTTCATATATGAATCACAAAGATTCATATATGAATTAGTTAAAAAGAGTTCATATGTGAATTACATGGGTTCATATATGAACAGATAGTTCATATGTGAATCACACAGGTTCATATATGAACTTGTCCCGTGTTTTTGTAAAAGTTATGAAACTGCCCTTCTATTTTTGTAACAGCCGCAACTTTTGACCAATTAAAACCGATCTTGACCGAATAAATGGCCAAGATTACTTCTCTACTTCTCATATATTTAGTACTTCTCAAATGAACCTAAGGCTATATATATATATGTATATATAATAAGAGATAAAAAGACATAAAAAGACATAAAAAGACAAAAAGGTAAAAAAGGTAAAAAAGATTAATATTAAAATGAATAAATCTGAAAAGACAGGATTACCCCTCATATATGTGGGTTAACAACTGTTAGTGTGAGAGCAAAAATGCAAACAATAGTATAACACCCTAAAAATCAGGGCTAATTTAAACTTCAATTGTAACCAGTTATGACAAAATAACATCCAAACTCTTATATAAGAGGAGAATTAACTATGAGGTTTCATAATTACAACATGGAATTCTCCCAATAACTTATTAATCTAACCATGTCCACTACAATTAGATTAACTAAGTTATCTAAGCAATCCATCAAAAAGCCTTCATGCATTAGCTAACTCCTCCGCTTATCTCTTAAGTTGGATACATCAAAAGCTCTCGGCCCACATCCCATTTACTTCCCTGAGCCTGTACCTGGTAAGAAAATTTAATTTGAAAGATTAGGCTTACGCCTAGTGAGAACATCCAATTTCAAATTAAAGACGTTAACAGTTTGAAAATATCTAATACATATAAACAAACCTGTTCTCCACCATTCTTACCATACATATGCTCACCTCAACGACAGGATCATGCCCGATCCCATGAATATGACTAACATTCAGTAGGTCATATTATCAAAATCAAGAGTCTACTATGAATCCTTATAGATTCTAGGCTATTGCTCTTATCCAAGAAATTGCAAGTTGCTTTATGCCTATTTCTTGACCTGGAAGTAGAGATTACAAGTTACTTTATGTCTACCTCTGATCTTCCCCTAGAAATCAGGAATTACAATTTACTTAATGTCTATTCCTCGATTTCTATACTATGAAATAGAAATTACAATTTCCTTTATGCCTATTTCTCATTTCATAACCCCTTTACGAAATGGAAATTACAATTTACTTTATGCCTATTCCTCATTTCAGGTCAACAGGAATTACAAATTGCTTTATGCCTATTCCTCGTTACAATACATAACAGTGCCTATGGATCCATTACACATACTATACACAGTTATAGTATTCACTTAATCCCAACCTTTTAGCCTAACACACTAACATCCAACCGTAAGTATGTTCAAGCTACTAAGATTGTATTTCAATTTCTCAATCATACTCTGTCCAAAAGTTAACAAAACTACAAGTTACCGGATACTCAAAAGAATCCAGAATATCAAAAGTTACCAAACAGCTAAAGTTTCCGGACACCCCCTAACTATCCGGATAACATTACTTCCCGGATACCACACTTACCGGATATACTAATCCCAACCGGATACTTACCGGAAACATAAACAGTCCGGACAACATAACTTTTCGGTCAACATGACTTTCCGGACAACATCCGGAAACCAAAGTAATCCGGATACCATCCGGTATCTAGTTCATCCGGAGACTACAAAATAAATGAAACTTACCGGATAACTTTGTCTTGTCCGGAAACCTTCAAACAGAGGTTTCCGGATACTGTTCTTCTATCCGGAAACTACGACCTGCAGCCTATTTTTACAATCTAAATCCGTGTCTGTTCCATTCAGCTTGTTTCAACACATCCATTCAGTCCCAATACAGTTTATACACATGTCTTAGCGTTTAATTTAACAGAAAATATGGATTTAGGTCAAAATAGAGAATGAACTCACCTTAAAGAAGATAACCCACTTCTCTTCACAAACTGATTCCAAACTGTTGTCAAAGATTCTGGAAACCAAATTCAACAAGTAGATTTGTTCACAACCAAGCATTTTCAACAAGTTTTATCTGAATTCAAGATGAATTTCTTACCAAATTTGAAGACCAAAGCTTGGTTTTTCCTCTTCTCTCCTTTCTCTCTTCTTTCTCTCTATTCTCTTTCTCTGATTTCTCTAAACCGACCCAGCTAAATAGAAATGAGATATTTCTCAAGTCTCAGCCCCTTATCCATAGACACTATCCCAAAATGACCAAACACACCTTCAAGTTTCCAACTTTACACAATAACATCAAACTTTAGTTACTTAACTTTTAACCCCATTGATTTAAATACTTGTAAAGATAGCACACATTTACAACTCAATTATAAAACAACTTCATTTATATTAAAACATAACATAACGAAATTTCGGGATGTTACAAACACTACACCAAATGTCGCCTTAGACAACATAGGCTAATTGCCTATGTTGCTTAAGATAAGCTTAGGCAACAAAGGCTAATATATGTTGCCTAAGTTTCCTCTTAGGCAACATATCGTTATATGTTGCCTAAGTGAGACCTTATGCAACATATGAATAATTATATGTTGCCTCAAGTATCTTAAGCAACATCTTCCATTATGTTGCCTTAGTTGTGTAATCTTAGGCAACATATTTTCTTGTTTCTATGTTGCCTAAGGTAAAAAATTATAAATAAATATAGGTAGTTGAAAATTTAATAAGTTGTGTACGGATGATTGATACATACTTTTACTTAGGCAACATATAATCTATTGTATGTGTTGCGTAAGAGTTGGCTTAGGCAACATATTTACTTGTTTCTATGTTGCCTAAGGTAAAAAATTAAATAAATATATAGGTAGTTGAAAACTTAATAACTCATGTACGGATGATTTAAGGTTGACACATATGTTTACTTAGGCAACATATAATTTGTTGTATTTGTTGCGTAAGATCTCGCTTAGGCAACATATTTTCTTGTTTCTATGTTGCCTAAGGTAAAAAATTAAATAAATATATAGGTAGTTGAAAACTTAATAACTCATGTACGGATGATTTAAGGTTGGCACATATGTTTACTTAGGCAACATATAATCTATTTTATTTGTTGCGTAAGATCTCACTTAGGCAACATATTTTCTGTTTCTATGTTGCCTAAGATCACAGTTATTAATATATATTGATAGTTCCCCCATTTCCAACATTTCATCTTCCATTCCAACATTTTTCTCCATTTTAAAAAAAACGTTTTTCCAAAGAATTTGGATGCGATTTTGACGACTTTTGGCTTCCAACAAACGTTGTTTTCATCATCAAATGTCATTTAAAGATTATTAGGTAAGTATTATTTTATTTTGTCTAATTTATAGTTATTTCACGTTTATATCATTTAAATTTGGAACGTGATTTGGAGCGATTCTTGCTTCCAACAAACGCTTTCATCGTCAAAAGACATTTTCTTAGGTAATTATAATCCTATTTGTATATAATCTTTTGCATTTGTTGCGTAAGTTATGTTTTTTTTAATTCAATGAAAGTTATCTTAGGCAACATATTTTCTTGTTTCTATGTTGCCTAAGGTAATAAATTATAAATAAATATAGGTAGTTGAAAATCTAATAAGTTGTGCATATATAGAGAGAGAACGAGGTTTAGGGAAAAACCTCTAAACAATGGAAAATTAAGAAACACCCTTATCGAATGCAGTATACACCACATGCAATATACAAGGAGTGTCTTATTGGCCTACAATGGTTCTTAATAAGCTTTTGGTGATTCTTAATAGGCTATAGTAGGTCTTAGTGGTCTTATCGAATGTAGTATACACCACATGCATATATGAGTACCGACCTGGATACAAACACGTAATAAGTCAACATTAGTGCTATTGGGCCTTGATAAGTCATAAAAGGTATTGTTGGCCTATAAAGGTTCTTAATAGGATTTAGTGGTTCTTAATAGACTATTGTGGGACTTAGTGATCTTATAGAGCCCAATGCATACCACATGCATACAAACACATGTAATCAGCTACCATTGGTATTTTTGGGCCTTAATAAGACTAGGAGTGTCTTATTGGCCTACAATGGTTCTTAATAAGCTTTTGGTGATTCTTAATAGGCTATAGTGGGTCTTGGTGGTCTTATCGAATGCAATATACACCACATGCATATATGAGTACCGACCTGGATACAAACACGTAATAAGTCAAAATCAGTGCTATTGGGCCTTGATAAGTCATAAAAGGTATTGTTGGCCTATAATGGTTCTTAATAGACTATGGTGGGCCTTAGTGATCTTATAGAGCCCAATACATACCACATGTATACAAACACACGTAATCAACTACCATTGGTATTTTTGGGCCTTAATAAGACAAGGAGTGTCTTATTGGCCTACAATGGTTCTTAATAAGCTTTTGGTGATTCTTAATAGGCTATAGTGGGTCTTGGTGGTCTTATCGAATGCAATATACACCACATGCATATATGAGTACCGGCCTGGATACAAACACGTAATAAGTCAAAATCAGTGCTATTGGGCCTTGATAAGTCATAAAAGGGATTGTTGGCTTATAATGGTTCTTAATAAGATTTAGTGGTTCTTAATAGACTATGGTGGGCCTTAGTGATCTTATAGATCCCAATACATACCACATGCATACAAACACATGTAATCAGGTACCATTGGTATTTTTGGGCCTTAATAAGACAAGGAGTGTCTTATTGGCCTACAATGGTTCTTAATAAGCTTTTGGTGATTCTTAATAGGCTATAGTGGGTCTTAGTGGTCTTATCGAATGCAGTATACACCACATGCATATATGAGTACCGACCTGGATACAAACACGTAATAAGTCAACATTAGTGTTATTGGGCCTTGATAAGTCATAAAAGGTATTGTTGGCCTATAAAGGTTCTTAATAGGATTTAGTGGTTCTTAATAGACTATGGTGGGACTTAGTGATCTTATAGAGCCCAATGCATACCACATGCATACAAACACATGTAATCAGCTACCATTGGTATTTTTGGGCCTTAATAAGACTAGGAGTGTCTTATTGGCCTATAATGGTTCTTAATAATCTTTTGGTGATTCTTAATAGGCTATAGTGGGTCTTATCGAATGCAATATACACCACATGCATATATGAGTACCGACCTGGATACAAACACGTAATAAGTCAACATTAGTGGGTCTTGGGCCTTGATAAGTCATAAAAGGTATTGTTGGCCTATAATGGTTCTTAATAGGATTTAGTGGTTCTTAATAAACTATGGTGGGCCTTAGTGATCTTATAGAGCCTAATGCATACCACATGCATACAAACAAATGTAATCAGCTACCATTGGTATTTTTGGGCCTTAATAAGACAAGGAGTGTCTTATTGGCCTACAATGGTTCTTAATAAGCTTTTGGTGATTCTTAATAGACTATAATGGGTCTTGGGGTCTTATCGAATGCAATATACACCACATGCATATACGAGTACCGACCTCGATACAAACACGTAATAAGTCAACATTAGTGTTTTTGGGCCTTGATAAGTCATAAAAGGTATTGTTGGCCTATAATGGTTCTTAATAGGATTTAGTGGTTCTTAATAAACTATGATGGGCCTTAGTGATCTTATAGAGCCCGATACATACCACATGCATACAAACACACGTAATCAGCTACCATTGGTATTTTTGGCCTTAATAAGACAAGGAGTGTCTTATTGGCCTACAATGGTTCTTAATAAGCTTTTGGTGATTCTTAATAGGCTATAGTGGGTCTTGGTGTTCTTATCGAATGCAATATACACCACATGCATATATGAGTACCGACCTGATTACAAACACGTAATAAGTCAACATTAGTGCTATTGGTCCTACACCGCGTATTGATATACCAAATGATGATGATGATGAGAACGATGAAGATTACAACGAGGAAGAGGGCGAGAACGACGAGTACGACATTGATGACGAGGAAGAGGACGAGGACGATGTGCTTGGAATCAACGATGATACAGATTCATATAATGATGTCAATGAGTTTCATAAGACTAACGATGAATATCGTCATGACCCGGATTATTGATTTGTTTTTAATGAAATTGTTTATTTTTATCGTCATGACCCGAACTATTGTTTATTTTTAATGAAATTGTTTATTTTAATGAAAGTGTTTCATATCATTTAGTTCAATCATATATTTGTATTTTTGTTTCATAAAATTGTATATTATTAATGAAATTGTAATTATTTTTAATTAATAAAACAAAACCAAAAAATTTGATTTGAAAACAAATTAATAAAACAAAATTTTCGTTTAATGAAATTGTATATTATTAATGAAATTATAATAATTTTTAATTAATAAAACAAAAACTAAAGAATTTGATTTGAAAACAAATTAGCAAAACCAAAAAATTTGGTTCTGCCGCCCACCCTTCAATCTTTCTCCTCTCTAATTTTTATCTCCCTCCCATTCTTCCCCCTTTTTCCTCAACTTAGGTTAAATTCAGAATAGAGACCATACCAACAACCATCCTCCAACAGCCATCGAGAGCCACCAACAGCCGCCTCTCTCTCAGCCTCGCCTTCACGATTCATGAACAGTCGGAACCTTGAACTTTGCTCTCTTCACGGTCATCTATTCAGGCCGTTGTCACCACCACAAGCCACCACCACCACTTTTCCAAATATTTTCCACGTATCTCACTATTATGATTTCTGTTGGCTCATCTAGATCGGTTTTCATGTTTGCACGTATCTCACTATTGTGATTTCTGTTTACAGTCATCTACACCACAAGCAAACGTGAAGAACTTATTGGCATATCTCAGGTTTGTGTTGATTTTCAGGTTTGTCTTCTTTCCTATTTCTACGCACTTTTGGTCTTTGAAGAAGATAATCCCTTCGATTGGAACTGCGTAGGTTTTGGTCTTTGTCTCGAATCGATTGGAATTGATTAGGTGTCCGGTTCGTGATTACACAAATAACTGTTCTTGAGATGTTATGCCCTATATTTGGTTCGTGTTTTTCACCTTAAATTCCGTAGATTTCGTGTCTATTTGAGTTGGGATTCTCTAACTACTTGATTACCACAAATTGTTATTGGGGAATTACTTGGGGGCATTCTTTAATTCTCTGCTGAACTATTTAATGCTATCGTGTTTCATACCCACCAGGTGTTCGATTAAATGCCAATAACATAAATTGACTTTATTTTTCCTTACAGTTACCATATGGTCCCTTATCGGTTTGTTTAATATTCTTAGGAACATAGTAACTCCAGTGATGATAGCTTACAAGATGTATTTTGACTGCATACTTTAAAAGAACATGGTGTTACAATTCTAGATCATATCAATAATTGGCAAATAAAGGTTAGGCATTTACTTGGAAATTGAAATCTTATTTTCTTATCCTTCTGGTGGTTATTGTTATTGAATTGTAAATCTTGTTGATCTTTTTGTTATAATTAAATTAAAAAACAAGTCTCCTAGAGAACGAGTTTGCTGTTGATTGCTTCAACTCAGATACCTAGTTCACAACTTCAATTAAAAGACCTCTATTTTTAACTAACATACCCTCTAATTAATAATTAAATGATCAATATTCTTCTCAGTTTTGGTTTAAATCTAAAATCTGTTTTTACTCTGTTTGTCAGGTTCTTAGAGACCATTGTGTTGAATTGATGTCGATGGAGGCTCCAACCGATGCATCAATGATTTTGGAGCCAGAAGCTGAATCCACAAGCTCTATAACACTGTCCACCCGTTCCTTTTGGGAACAACAATGCCGTTGTCCTCAGAATTCCAACCATCATCCTTAAACAAAAGTTTAGTTGCTGAAAAGCAATCTAAAAGGTCAAGTAACAATGTTAGCATCATGGCTGCACTGCTGGTTCTTATTCTTTCTGTTAAATGTTTTGTTTTTCCTTTTTTCTCATTTTCTCCCCTTTGTGAAATAGAATTAAGTAACTACTTTGTTATGTCATAATTTAAAGGTAATGTTGTTAGCATAGTCCTGGTACAAAAAAATGCATATTTGTGCTTTTAGATTATCTTTTTTATTTGGGTTTCATCAACTGACTTAATTAGGTGGATTCAATCCTTTGCAACATGGCTTTCAAACTTGTTATTTTTCTTTTATTTGACCACAGGGTAAAAAACTTGCTGTATGTTCAGCTGTGACTAAAAGCTCACTCGTCCTCTGTCTAGAGAATATTATTGGAATTGTAAGCCCTCCATTCAATTTACTTTGGGTATTAATCTGCATTTCCAATTTTCATTGTGCTGACCAATTTTTAATGTGGTCTTTCCTCTTACTTCAGGAGCGTTTCCAAAGTCTTGATTGATTTCTTGCAGGTCGGTTTTTATATTGTAATCAAATTCCATTTCTCAATAATATTTTTGTTTCATTTTCATAGATCACGGGTTCTATAAAAAATTATGGTTGATTTGCGGCGAAAACTTGTCGAACGTGACGAGGAGATTCACTTACTAAAAAAGGCACAAGATGAAGCAAAAAAGGAAGCCGCCGAAAAAAAAAATGATATTATCTTTGATGCAAATTTGCGGTGTTGCTAGCGATGCAAACTCCAACTCAACAACCTCGACAAGCAAGGCTTTAGGTTAATTTTTATTTTTATGTTTTCGTATTTGTTGCCGACTTTTGGACTTGTTTAGGAAAAACATTATCGTTCAATTATAGAATTTATTTGTTTTATTTGGTTATTGGAGTTGTTTGTCGATTCACACGAGTTTGTTTGTTTATGGGAGTTTGTAGAAAACATGCAAGTAAAAAAATCATCATGGTGCACAAAATGTGCAATAATATTTTTTTTATATAAAACATCTTAGGCAACATATGCAAATAGTATATGTTGTATAAGTTGATATCTTAGGCAACATATGCAAATAGTATATGTTGTCTAAGTTGATATCTTAGGCAACATATGCAAATAGTATATGTTGTTTAAGTTGATATCTTAGGCAACATATGTTTTAATCATAGGCAACATAACCAATTGTGTGTTGCTTAAGGAGTCTGCTTAGGCAACATATGCTGTTTGCTTATGTTGCCTAGGTTCTTATGCAACATTGAGAAGGCAACACTTCTTAGGCAACATAGGCATGTTGCCTAAGCCTTAGGCAACATATAAACCTCTCTTAGGCAACATTTTTCATTTGTTGCCTAAGTGAGATTTGGTGTAGTGAAATAGTGACAAATCTATACTTTTTAAACTCTAGGGATCAAAAGCGAGATTTTTGACAAACCACAGGGACCAAAAGTGAAGTTTACTCAAGAAGTTAATACGACACTTTCTATAAACATGAATCCTATCAAACAAGTCTATCAAGACACTTACACATTTTTGGTCTCCTATGAACTTGATTTTCACTACTACATGAAAGACTTTTGCCTACGAACTTTTCTCTCGAAAGTTTGTCGAGAAAGGGTGATTTGTCACAAAACCGTCACAAAAGTTGGTGGGTAATTTTTTTTTTGGATAATGCAAATCAGTGGCAGGTTAGCCAGCGATTCTCTGGGTGATCCATGGGTAATTTATCTAAAAGTATCGGATTTTACCGAACCATTGTTATTTTCTGACCGACGGAAATTTCCCTGAGTAAATTTTGTGGGTAAAAGTCATTTGTTTTGTAGCGAATTTGTTGTAGTGCGACGATGTTAGTGTCATTTGTACCAACAATTCCCTTCAGGGTGCCTAAACGTACACAAATATAGATACATGATATACATTACACACACTCACATACACGCATGCATGTTCAGTTATGTCAAATTTTGAAAAGGGGTTTATTGTTACGAATAAAACGTTCCTTCAAGGACGTAGGGTTGCAGCTCTTTTTTTTTGAAAAGCCAAGCACTTTTATTACCACCAAGAATAAGCATACACAGAGAAAAACAACAGCGGCACCTACTGATACAAAAGCCAGCCCAGGTGAGCACGAACAAAGCAAAAAACCGAAACGAAAAGCGCGTTGTTTTGCAAGAAACAAACCAACGCAATCAGAAAAATATCAAAATACACGAGATGCTCTATTCTACTTGTAGAGATTGAAGGCTCAAAGGATTAAGGCCCAACAGACCTCCCCTTAAACACAGCAGGCTGAATGGAATTAAAACACGGCAGTAGCTGTCCACGGACAGCCCACCTGCACCATCCAGCACCCTGCCCCGATTCCTTACGACAGCAGGCTTGGTTCAGCGAGCCAACTTCTTCAGTTTAGATTCCTGTCTTTAACCCGGCTTGCTACCCAGTCGAAACACTTTATTTGGAATTCAAAAAATCGATCCTCAAGCTTTGATTTGTCGGTTTGGAAAACCACTTTATTTCTGTGTGACCATATGAAATACAGAAAGCACCACACAGTTTCTTTCCAAAACTTTGGTTGTGAGGACGAAACTGTTGCGGTCAGATTTGGCTCGATCAAGTCTTGGAGAGAGTTCAAGTTTCCTTCCTTTGGCTTCCACCATCGATGCACCAGCTGCCATACTCTTTTAACCTCTGTACAGTGTAACAAAGTATGTTCAATTGACTCCGGTTCTTCCCCACATCTTGGGCATAATGTCGAATTTAGATCTACCCCCATTTTGTCTAGTATCACTCGTGTCGGTAGTCTCCCTTGCTTACCTTTCTACACGAAAATGCAAACCTTTTTAGGAACTAGCTTGGACCATGAAGTTTCCACACTTGGTTCCCTTTGTGACGATAATCTTTCCTCAATTAGCTCCTTTAAATCTTGGACCGAGAAATTCCCATCCCCTCCTTCTAGCCACCAAAATATATCTCTACCGTCTCGCTTAGGTTCCCACCCATGTAGAATCTCCTTAAGGTCCTCCAACTCCACTTCCATTGCCAACGCCCTCCTACCCATTCCCCCTTTTCGGCTATGGTTCCAACCTTATTTGTTTCAAGGAGGAATAGCCGTTTGAACCTCCCGTCTAGCCTCTCATTCCCCACCCATCTATCCACCCAAAAGCACGTCTCCTCCCCCCTCCCTACTTCTTTCCGGAACGAAGCACCCAAATTCAGCCCTATCTTCTCCAACTCGTGACCTATCTTAATGAAGAAAAATATTGG
The DNA here is from genome assembly GCA_033807775.1 of Saussurea involucrata. Taxonomy (NCBI): domain Eukaryota; kingdom Viridiplantae; phylum Streptophyta; class Magnoliopsida; order Asterales; family Asteraceae; genus Saussurea; species Saussurea involucrata. The sequence goes on from CM066315.1 coordinate 133,440,052, forward strand.
ATGCATTTGAAAACATTTGATTTCAATTCAACCCTGGATGGTTGGATATGTGCAACCATCTTTTGTTTTCTATATCAAGACTAATTTCCACACAAAAATCACTATATATTTTGTTGTCGTTATGTATATACATGAGATTAAAACCCCTGTAATATTATCAAATATTTAGATACATGTATAATTAATCATATTAATATTTGTACTTGCTTATAATAGATAGGAACATGCCTCTCTAGCTCATTATGGTATAATCAGATATGAGGCAATTTTAGATAAGCATATAAAATCTTTGGGCTTTCTATTTTGAAACTGTGAATAAAATTATACATTAAAAAAACTCGAAGACTGTTTGTTTAGAGCTTAACGGGTTCAATTGTATGGCGATCTTATTTGCTAAGTCATGTATATGCGTTTGTTTGGAGCTTAATTAGTTATGAATTGGGAGCGCCATACCGCCCTCTCCCTTCTGTTTCATGCATTAAGCTATGTTCACTACAAGAAACTGCACTTTTACCGGGGGATTTAGGAAGCTCGTCAGTAAAAGTAACTTTTACCGACGACTTAGATGAAAGCCTCCGGTAAAAGTTTAACTTTTTGCCGAAGGAAAATGCCACCGACAAAGATGCACGTTTGCCGGTGAATTTTATATAAGTCGCCGGTAAAGTTACTTTTCCCGACGGATTTCTCAAATCGCCGGCAAAAGTACTTTTAAAATTTTTAAATAACATTTTTACCAACGTATTTCACCAACTCGCCGGCAAAAGTTATTTTATTATAATTAATTTTTTTTCACTTAAACTTTTGCCGACGTAATTCCCAAACTCGCCGGTAAAAGTATTTTTGTATTATTAATAAAAAATTCACTGACATTTTGCCGGCGGACTTCTAAAATCCGTCGGCAATTGTATTTTAATTTTCAATATTTTTTATTTTAGAAGATTATGCATTACTAATCGATAGCTAATGCTTAATAAGTTGTTTTAAGAATTTTACATAAATGTTTTATAATATAGTATAGATTAATACATCATAACAGGACCCAATACAACACAATATGACTTGCTACTGTGTAATACAACCCAATAGGCCCACCGCGACTCATTACTAATATGATACACTATTATACAATACATTGTGTTATACCCGTTATAACCAATTATCATCCACTATGACTCATCACAGGCCAAGATGACCAAATACGACTCATAACAACCCAATATGATTTGCATTGCTACCCATCACAACAAACTATACTCCAATACGACTCATTACTAACCAAGATGACCAAAGACGACCCATTACTACCAAATACGACCCATTACAGTAAATAGGACCCAATATGGTCCATTACAACCCAATATAGTTATTACCACTTAATATTAGTCCAATATTACCCATTACAATGTATAGGACCCCAACACGGTCCAATACTATCCATTACAACCCAAGAACGCAGTACAACTCATTACAACATCTAATAGAACTCAATATGCCTCACTAATAGCTATCACCCAATATAACTCAATAATATAATCTAATCTAAACTAAAATTATAAACAACCCAACCCAATAAGTCTAGTTTGTGTTCAATACGACCGATTACAATCCAATACTAGGCATTGCTACACACACACACACACATATATATATATACATATATTGTTGTATATTGAAGCATTATGAGTGAAATTTCTCAAATATAATCCATCAAGAATAGAAATTAACCAACATGTTCAGCAAGTAATCAGCAACACAGTTATAGTGACGAGAAAAGATGTTTAATTCTAGCAGGTCCTTTTCACCTGGTTGGCATGCTTCTTAGTAAAGCATGCAATGCAGAACATCCTCAAAGTATTGCTATCAAGTCAAATATTTTGATTTTCTTGTACACAGCTATATATAATTTATTTGAAGTTGGAGAAATTACCAGATGCTTCCAAATTAAAGGATCGTCAACAAACAATATAACAAATCTAACACCTCCAGCATTCCAATTCAAGTTCTTCTACATAGATTCATGTTGTTATGAATTTTTTCAATGTTCCAGAAACCATATTAACTTCAAAGTTGAAATTTAGATCATTTGACTGATTTAAGATAATAACTCGATGTGCATCTCCCTTTAGGAAAGGAAGGGAGTTTCCTACCATAACCTAAATTCTCTAGTAAAATATGCTATGCCTAATAAACTCAATTTTGAAGATTTAAGCTACATACTGAACAATTACACTTACGGCTTCAAGTTTCATCAAACAGAATTGTAAAATTGAAAGACACAAAATTAGAACTTACATATAGAGTTTGTCTTTCCGACAATCCAAGTGCTCTAACTAAACCAATACTCTGATTCTATGACACGTGAAAACTGTTACCGATTATAATAGACCGCTTGACAACACCATAAACCCCACCTTTGAAGATAACCGATACCCATCTCGGTGGACTACCCGGCGGTTCCGGAAGCCTAATTGGCTTCATCTGCGTATCATTTACTTGACTTCAAAACCTTGACACACAAGATGTTGAATCTGAATTATTGAAAAACGATGGTAGAGGAGGTTTCTTATATGTATGCTATACTTGCGACTCCATATCTTTATCGAGTGAGTTGTGAGTCACGAACACCCCTCATACATGGTTTCCTAAAAAAGGACTAAACAGATTGATTAGTCTGATCGGAGTTGAAACTAAAGGGTTGTTTACAAAACGCTTACCTGGGTAAGTGCTTACCAAGTCACATTAGCTTACCAAATGAATATGGCAAGGACCAAGAATCTTACCCGGTAAGAGCGGAAGCAAGGACCAAGATTAGAAACCAAGGACCGAGAGTCTTACCCGGTAAGTGAGTTTGACGACTCTTAACACGGTTAGCGCTTACCGGCTAAATAGTTGCACACGATGCTCATTTTGGTGGACTAAAATTTTACCTGGGAAGTAAGTGATAGTGTTGAATTGTACCGGTAAGCACTTACCCAGGTAAGTGATTATGTAAACAGCCCCTAAATCTGATCAGAATCCACTACAACAACAAAAGAAATGAACCAGAACACAGATTTAGCAATTTGGCTACTGGTCATTGCAGTCCAGAAATCTGAAAAGTTGAGGCAATTGTCCAAAGGCCATTGCTAACAACATATGATACTGAACAACAATTAATAGCAAAGGATACTTAAAGTGGTAAACTTTTGTGGAGTGAATGGCTTCAAAGATGGATTATTTTCCACATAATTGTCCTCATAGAACCGATGTGCACACTTCACGAGAAATAAAATCCTCTCAAATGATTGTTTATCTTCATTCGGTACCTTTAGAACGAAGCAACTATAATTTGAGGACAAACAATTAATAGAGCGTGTTGCAAATAATTGGAATGCATAAAACTATTAGCAAAAACAAATAACCTACAAGTGTAAAAGATAAGAATTTTAACATTAATCATGTCAAAAGAGAAAGGAATCACATGCCTTCAAAATGAATGAGACATGTAATAGAGAGCAAACACATACTCGAAGAGTTAAAATGAAGCAATTACTATTTGACATCAATTTATCGTCAAAATTATCTCAACATCACCATTGCCAACCACCTCTGAGCATTCACATCTCCAAAGCCCTTTTTCCTCTTGAGATGCCTTCACATCTTCAAAGCCATGTTTCATCTTGAGATGCTTTCACGTCTCCAAAGCCTTTGAGTTTTGCGAAACGGAGCCATCAAACAGACTTAGGGTTCTCCTTTACCCACCATTTATAGTTGCCATCATATGGATCGTGGGGAGTTACGACGCCAGGAATGTGGAGGTTGAAGGAGGGGAGTCGTGGATGGAGAGAAATTAGGGCTTGTTTTTAGGAACATGAAAGAACTGTTTCCATGAGAGTAGTCCTAACGTGGAGAGAAGAAATTGAAAGGGAAGCGAGGGAACGTGTGCAAGGTTCGAGGCTAAGCGGGGAGAGTAGTCCGAGTGAGATTGAGTAGGGGTCGGAAGTTACAGGTTGGAGGTGAAATGAATTTAAAGGGTTGAGGTTAAAAGTTAGATGAATTTAAACGGGCAGTATCGAGTCAAAAACGGTTAAACTCGTCTGGGTCAATAATATATATATATATATATATATATATATATATATAATTCATCCACCTTTTTTAACCTTTATCCATACCCTTTTCTCTAAAAAATCATTTCCATTAGCTTTTCTCTCATATTTCATTGGCAAAATCTTTCCTTCTATCTTTTTAAAGGGCTTGTGTATTTCTTGATCCGTGTGTATGTTTACTTGAAGATACATACATAATGTCAGAATCTGAAGGCACAAAAATACCGATGATTCATCAATTGTTTAGGTTTTATTTAATTCTATGATTTTTCTATGTTTTTACACATTTTTTATCATTTTCATGCTTACATGTGTGGATTTTTTGTTTGTTTGTGGTATAACAGGGAATTGCGAGCATCCAACAACAAATCAAGAGTGTTCAAGCAATAAGAACGGGTTCTTGGATTTTGGTTCTAGCAAGGAGGTATTGGTTCCAAAGGTGTACGTCAAGTTTTTCGGCTTCATTATACTTCAATTTTACCCATTAGATACAATATTTGTATTCTATTTGAGCGTTAATTTTAAGTATAATTGTTAGATATTAATGATTGTTCAAGTTTTTCTTAATGTTGATGGGATTCTTTGTCAATGGATTTATTCATTGTGTTTATGGTTATTAATCATTGTTCATTTGTTCTATATTCTTGAATTTGTGTTTTGTTTTGTTTTGGTGTAGCCATGTTCAACTATGTTATATTTTTAAATTAGTTTTATGGCTTGTTGGTAGCACATTTAGGCTTTAGTCATTGTTCTTTTGTAGTAATTTGGATATATAAACATTCTAATTTAGTCAATTCTAATTTTATTTGTAAGCTTCAAAAACATATATTATCTTTAAATGGCAAAATTTCTACTAAATTTCCTATAGAGCTCCCTCGGAAAAATGATGGAAACCACCCGTCAAAAACCATGTGCCCCATATTTATCAGAACTAAAACCGTAGCAAAACCCCTTTGAAGTACGTGTCGCAAAAATATTCCAACCAAGAAAATTATGGTAGACAATTTTAGTGAAATATTCGTTGTAAAAAATAAATTCAATTAGCTTTTGCCTGCGTGTTTTTGAGTTGGAATAAACTTGACCAAAAGAGTCAAACTTGACTTTTGTCGACGAGTTTGTGTGTCGGTAATAAGTTATGCACAAAACAAAAAATAACTTTTGCCGATGGATTTTTTGGCCGATAAATATTTGACCAAAAAGTCAAAAAAAACTTTTCCCAGCGGAAAAAATTACGTCGGCAAAAATATTTAGTCGTTGGGAAAAAGATTTTATACGATTACTTGAGAGATGTTTTTGCCGACGACTTCAGTTTTTACCGACGACTTTCTTTCGCCAGCAAATGTATCTTTATTGGCGGCACATGTTATCCGCCGGCAAAAGCCTTTGTAGTAGCCAACTTTTCACGGAAACTTTTCCTGGTGGAAATGTCCGACGGCAAAAGTTTTTGAGCTTTTGCCGGCGACGTTCGAGACTTTTGCCGGCGACATTTTCCTCCGACAAAAGTAGTTATTTTTGTAGTGGTTCTTGACTTCTTTCGAACTCTACCTTCCAACTTTTTAACATATTTTTCTATGTTTAACTATTAAAAAGTTTATAGTAGTATTTTTAATATGATATAACTATTAAAATTTACATAATATTAATGACATTATTTTTTGAATGTACCAAATTTCTACATCTTAATTATGTTTTTTAACATACTATTAATTTATAATGCCAATCTGTAGGAAGATTCTGAATTTGCGTTATGATGAAATTGAGTTTTGCATTTTAAATAATGTCTCTAAAAATGTTTACGGCTCAATTTTGTATTCAATGGCGTTATTTCGCATCCTATCCTTTTTTATATTATAACTAGTGATGGAAACGGGGCGGGTATTAGGCTGGGAATGCACCCCCCCCCCCTCGTTCCCGACCCCATTTTATATCCCCCGACCCCGCCCCGTCTAATCCCCGACGGGTTTCAGGGGGGAAATCCCCGACGGGTACGGGGAACCCGTTGGGTACCCGTTTAAGGAAAAAATCAATGAAATTATTTTTAATGAAAAGAAAAGGCGATTTTTTGAATTCTAAAACAAATAAATAAACCTCAAGTTTCAAAAACATATAATAATATAATCAATCATGTGTAATCGTACTTCATGACAAATTTTAAAGTATAAAATTATTAAGCAAAAAAAAAGAAACTAATTAAATTATATATAAAAATATATATCGGGTATTATTAGGGGCGGGTAATACCATCCCCGACTCCGACCCCGAACCCGCTTCGGGTATGAAAAACAAAACCCATCCCCGCCCCGTTAGGGACGGGTACCCGACCCGGCGGGTAAAATTTCCATCACTAATTATAACTAGGGTTTGATCGCGCGTTGCACGATGATCGAAATAAATATTAATAAAAATGTAAAAATCATTTTCATTGATTACTTTTATAAATATCCCCCTCTTTCTCTCTCTTCTCTCTATGTCTATATACATATATATATATATATATATAGTGTTGGCTTCACCTGAGACCCACTTGTTTTCGTAAGACCCGTGAAACCACAAACAACACTCAAACTTCACAGCAAAACATTGTGAATGCAAAAAACTCCGAACATTCACAATGTTTTGCTGTGAAGGTTCAATGTTATGTGGGTGGTCTCACGAAACAACTTGGTCTCACATGATTCCTAGTCTATGCAATTTTATACATGATCTCTTAAACAGATAAATGTAACATCTTTTAATACTTAGAATCTCTTATATTTCTTCTCAATTTTTTTTTCAAAAAATGTCGAATATGTTAAATACTTCTCTATGTTCATATGTAAATTATGTTCTCATTAAAAGCAAGGGGCTTTTTAGTAATTTTATATATCTATTGCAATATATATATATATATATATATATATATATATATATATATATATATATATTAATCATTTCTAAATATAGAATACACATGCAAGTCCATATACAATACTTTGTTTTAATTAAATATTGGTTTGCGCCTATTCAATTAATAGATTTATGAAATATGTTGGATGTGTGATGAAAATTATTAATAACATACATAGTTTAAATATTTATATATAACATTTATTGAAGTTTTTTAAATAAATTGATACAAAAAATAACATAAAATTAGAAAATAAGTCAAAATCCTCTAACATAGTAAAAGATTTAGAATAAACAAAACTCTAACACCACAATAACACCACAAAACTCTATTTCGCACGTGACATATATATATAAATTCATGTAAATATAATATAAATTATATCATATAATATATAATGGGAAAAAAACAAAAGAGGAGTCAAAAATACCAAAATACCCTCTAACTTAATTAAAATACCCCAAGTTTGACCATCTCTTACCAAAATACCCAAAATCTCTCCCAGTTTACAAAAGTACCCAAAAAATCCGCGATGGGCTCCGCGATCGCGGGCCCAGGCCCACGTGGCAAACTGTTTCGGCCAAAAGGCCTGCGAAGCCCCCCAACTTTGCCCGCGTTGGCAAGTTTCGTCCCTGCCCACGATCGCAGCCCGCGGGCAGGGACGAAACTTGCCAACGCGGGCAAAGTTGGGGGGCTTCGCGGGGCTTTTGGCCGAAACAGTTTGCCACGTGGGCCTGGGCCCGCGATCGCGGGGCCCATCGCGGATTTTTTGGGTACTTTTGTAAACTGGGAGAGATTTTGGGTATTTTGGTAAGAGATGGTCAAACCTGGGGTATTTTAATTAATTTCCCTTTGATATTTTTTTGCCATTCACAGAATTTAAAGTGAATTGCATATATGGTCATGTGTTTTGATGATTTTTTATACTACATTTATTTGTGGATTTGATCCATGAGCTATTTAATTTGTTATGACCACGGTCCCTATGTTTTATCCTCGTTAAAAAAAACCCGTTAACTCGGTTAAATTAGAGGGTATTTTGGTATTTTTGACTCCTCTTTTGTTTTTTTCCCATTATATATTATATGATATAATTTATATTATATTTACATGAATTTATATATATATATGTCACGTGCGAAATATGTGTTTTAATCGCAGTGGGTTGCAAACTGTCCACAGTGGGAAGTGCAAGTGTACACTGTCCACTATGATCGTCACAGCAAGTAATAGTTGGTAAAATATCAGAATCGTATCCACAGGGACTGGGAAATCAAGACAATACGGTTCTAATGAGCTTCCTTTTACAAGTTTCAATTAGAAAGGAAACAAAAGTTTGGTTTGTTTGGTGACAAGCTACTTTTAACGATTTACTTAAGATTTAGAAGGAGGAATGTAGGTTATATTTTCCCTAGATTTTATACTAAATACCTGGTCCTAAAAAGTGATCCTTGTACTTGAGGTGGGCATTTTCGCTAGAAAAGCCCGGTAACAAAATACTCACACCGTTAGATAAAAATCCCACACTCTTAGTACTTGTTGTTTTGTCAATGATAATCTCAAAATGGACCTTTTCAGGCCTCGATGGAATGTGTAGAGACAAATACTCTAAGTGTTTTTAAATACACCAACTAGCTTGCCTACTACTCCAGTGGGTTGAGATTGGCTCACTGTGCCGACCTCACTTTCGCAAGTGTCATAAGAATTCTTTTGAATCCCCTAGCATCATCCAAGCTCGTGTCACTGCGTTCTACCCATTTCTGAGTTGAGAACTAGACTTTAGATCCTTACAAGTGATCGGCTTGTTTGCATCCTTGGGCATAAATCGAACATGAATGACCAAAACAACTAATATTCTAAGTATAAAGATTACTCAAGCATTTTTAATAAAATCCAGGTACTTCTCCTTCCTACATCCCAAATGATGTTTAGCCCATAATTAAAGTAAATAAAGCAAAAGAGTAGAAGTTGCACATAATTAAACTGAAAGTGACTTGAATTAAACCCACAGTGGGGAACGAGAATTCGTCCCTGTCACTGTGTACTTCGAACTACAATTATACTAGGAAATGTAAAATACAAAAAATTAAAGTTAACTACTGCAGTAAATGAGAGAGCTAAAGCTAACACTAATGTAGTAGTTGAGAGATTCTAAAAAATTAAGCATCTCATAAATGGCACCCAACACCTCCTTTATATACTAGGAGAAAGGGTTGGGTATTACACAAAAATGGGTATGTCTAAAGGGTAAGGACTGCAGAATCATGATAGAAATCAGCTCCTTAAACAATCCTTTTATCCACCATGTTATAGCTCTTTTACCCAATGGACCCTTTCACCAAGTCAACTTCTAAGTACAATAGGTGTACTTGATGGCATCTAAGAGAAAGATGCCTTGTACTTCTCCAGCCCTTTTCTCAGCCAAATGAACCTTCCATTCTCCAGAATAATTACATCCTAACTATGAGTTTCTTTGTCTTTTGTCTTTTTGTTCAGCTCGATAGTGGGATCCGGAGTGGGGAACGCAAGTCCCTACGGATAAAACGTGAAAAACACCCAAATTCCACCAAATAATTTATTAAAGCCTATGGTTCACTCTTTTTGCTCTTTTTCGTAAAATGTACCAAGAATGGGGGTTTTGAGAAATGAAATGACTAAAATTGACGAAATAAAATAGAAAATAAAAGGAAATAATAACTCTAAAAATAGAGTTATCACAACCTCAAACTTAAACCATTACTTGTCCCTAAGTAATAAAAATAAAGAGAAAGAGAGAAATAAAAATAATAAAATAAAATAAAATAATGCATTTGAGCTTTCAGGGACTTACCGACTTCTCACTCTGGATGGGCGTTGATCTCCTTCCACAGATACTTCTTTCGTTTCCAAAATAAAAGCTTCACTTTTGTACTTGACGATATATTTCCCTTGTTCACATTTAATCAATAGGACTTTCTTGGGTTCGAAAGGTTTGTGGCTTTGAATATGTTTCCTAAGGGCTTTGTGGTAACTACTTCCAAACATGAACCGAGAATCTCGTTTTGAGATTTTTATTTCCCGAAGTGTGTGTTTTGTGATTTGCAAGGAAAAGTACATACACTTTCAGGCTTTATTTGGGTATGGCTATTTTTTGTGAAAGTGGGTATTTTGATGGTCCAGAATAGGCACACCATCTTTTTTCTGGGAGTGAGCACTTTGATGGTCCAGAAAAGGCACACCATCAATTTTTTTGTAGTGACACTCCGATTTTTCTTCTGTTTTTTTTTGGGAGGGGGTATATTCTACCCACCTCAAACTTAGGACCTCACAGTGTCCCCACTGTGGAAAGACTGGAAGTCCCCACCTCAAACTTAAGATTGCACAGTGTCCCCACTGTGACTTGGAAAGTGGGATGCAGGAGGTGGTTGGGGATATAAAATGGTTGTGTTTGGATGCAAAAATGGCCTATATCATTTCATGGTCCCAAGTTGAGATTCGTACTTACAAAAGGGACCTTTTAAGTCGGAAGCCGAAAGTTGTACCTTGAAATGAAAACGAGATTAAACATGCATTCAAACGAGAAGTGAGTTAGTACCCCAAAAGCACCTGTTGTAGCAGTAGGAATTCATGCATCATCAACAAAAAAATAAAAATAAAATAAGTATCAAATTGTCAAATGCCTAGCCATAGGCACAAATACCAAACAGACATAAAATTAAAATTGTTTTTGAGAGCATGAGAGTGGGAACCAACGTCCCAACAAACCATTCAGGGGGCTGGTGTCGCTGGCTGTGAACTTTCGGCAGAGTCTTCCTCGAATGCATCCTCACTATCATTTCTGGGACAAATACCTTCAAGAAATGTAGGGAGCTGTGCATGCAACACGGGGTCACCACCTTGCAGCATTTGGTTTACAACCACATCCCTATCTCTTGTATACATCCAGAATAATTATGTGGCCTTGTTCATGTGCCTCTGCTCTGTTTCCATCAAGTCAACGCGGTATGTGAGCTTCTACAATTCAGTCAGAATTTTGGCCAAGAGGTCGTTGGTGTTTCCTGCAGTGGGCTGGTGGAGTGGGGTACCAGCTGTCCTCACTGTGGGACGCTCGCCAGCAGGTTCGTTGCGAGTGGCCGTGATTGTTCGTCCCATCTTCTTGACCGTGTTAACACCGATGTTTGTCATGGACTCCGGCCACTTGTCGTCTACAGCAGACGGCACTCCAGCAGCGATTAGTAAAGAAGTTATAAGGCAAGGGAGTGGGAGGTTTACCTTCTTTCGAGTTCGGGCTTGATGGATGGCACCGTGCATTAAAATCCCCAGGTTGATTGGCTTTCCAGCAAGGATGCAGTAGAGCACGGCGCACTTGTGTATTGAAAGAGTTGTGTCATGAGCGGTTGGGGACAAGGAGGTACGTAGGAACTGAAACCACACAGCGGCCTCAGTAGTAAGGGAGCTAGCATGTAGGCATTTTCTACTACCATCCTTATCCCAAGGTTTTCCTTCGGCTGCCAAGATTTTCAAAATGACGTCTTCGTCTGTCGGGCCCATCTTCTTGAGGAATTGTGCAAAAGCGCAAGTAGTCGGTGTTCTTATACCAAGGGCCTGATTGATAGCACTTCCAGTATAGTGCACAGTCTGACCCCGGACTTTTACAAACGGGTCCTTGGTTTGAGAGGCTTCAGCATAAAATTCTTTTACTAGCGAAGCATTGGCCCGACGATTGGCGGTTACCAACGTCGCCCAATCGTGCTGAACAACCCTGTCTTTGATGAACGGGTTGGCCTCCACAAAGTCGGGGTCAAAACCCCTCTCCAAGTTCAGCTTTTGATTCACAATACACTCATAGTGGGCAGCGACTTCTTGAGTCGTGAACTGCCTGGGCACCCCACTGGGGGCATGCTCAGTGCCCACTGTGGATTGATGGGGGTTTTCAGATTGAGTTTGATCATCCCCATCATCCATATCTACAGATGATGAACTTAAAGAGGGTTCAAGACTCTTACCTTTCCCAGACGGTTGTTTCCTTGGTTTCTTTGTCGACGTTTTCTGCGAAATGGTCACCCCAGATCTGGTGACCATTCCCTTCTTCCTCAAGGCTCTTTTTATAGGATTCTCCCCACTGTGAGCAACCTGCTGAAGTTCCTTCAGATTCACGGTATTGCCAAGTTGTTGATATTGTTGTTGGTACTCTTCCTCTTCCTTCCTTCACATCTCTTCTTCTTCATTAAAGATTTCAGCCTCTGCCCTTTGTCTCTCTTCTTCGACTTGCCTTTCTTTTTCCGCCCTAATCCTTTCTTCTTCCTCTTTCCGTTTTCTTTCGGCTTCTTCTCTCTGCTTTCTCTCCTCTTCCTCCTTTCTTAATCTTTCAGCCTCTTCCTTGCGCTTTTGTTCAACTTCTTCTTTTCTTTTTCGAATGGCCGACATCCTTAAGTTGTATTCTTCTTCTAGTCTTCTTTCCTCCTCTTCGGCCTGCAATGCTTCGTCATCGAGATGGCTTTGACTGGTGTCTGAGACCTTTGATGAAGACACAACCCTCAGACTCTCTTGCTTGGATGAACCCGTGTCTAGAATATCTGGTATGATCGGTGGTTCACCGGAGACCGGTGGCGGTTCGTTTAAATCGTCGGTGATGGTTTCCGGCGGGTGGCCCTCGGTGGTTCTGCGGCGGACCGCCGCACGGTTGGGTTCCTCCGGGTGGGTGTTTAATCATTTGCTTCTGGCCATTTTTAGGGTTTAGGAAAGGTTTTGCGGTTTTGGTTCGTGAGAGAGAAAGGAGAAGGAGAGAAGGTGTATTTGAATTTTAGGAGTAAAGGTGGTTTTTAGGTTTTAGGATGGAAAGGGTTTAATTGGTTTTCAAAATGGAGGGAACCGTTTGTTTTAGGAGAGAGAGAAAGGACAATGATGGTATTTCTTGGAAAATGGCAAACTTATGACAAGTGGCAGCAAAAGGTGACTGATTTGTAAGAAAAGTTGATGTGTGTCAGTGTTAGGATCCAAGCGCTTACCACTACGCCAAAAGCAATTGCTGGTGGAGAAGGCGCAACTTATTTCCTTATAGCGTAGCAGCCAGCGCCACGTTTCGATTTAGGAAGATGCTGGTCAATGACCCAACAATCCCCCCCCCCCCCCCAAGCATCTGCCAGCACTAACAAGAGCTTCGCTAGAAGTCAATGGCTGCACAACATGCCTTTGGCATTTTTAATGCACTCCATGAGATTCGAACCCGTGACCTGCTCTGATACCACATGTTAGGATCCAAGCGCTTACCACTACGCCAAAAGCAATTGCTGGTGGAGAAGGCGCAACTTATTTCCTTATAGCGTAGCAGCCAGCGCCACGTTTCGATTTAGGAAGATGTTGGTCAATGACCCAACAGTCAGCATCTTGGGCCCCCAAAAATTGTCCCATCTCATGTCAGTTCGGGAGTGGGGAGCGCAGGGACGTGCCCCATCTCACTGCGAAGCACCTTCTTGGCTTTTTCTTCAAAAGTTGGGAATCTCGCCTACACACATGCAGAATTAAAAATACCAAAAAAAATAAAAAGACAGCAAATAACTGAAATAAAATATTTACAAGCGATCCCGATGTTTCTTAACCATAGTGGGGTGGAGAGTGGGGTACAATGTGAGCACTCTCACTCAGAAAATGCTTCACTCTCTGCCCATTGACTTTGAACGTTTGACCAGAGGGGATTTTAACTCTACTGTTCCAAAGGGACTCACCTTGACAATGGTGTATGGTCCCGTCCATCGTGATTTTAGCTTACCTGGAAAGAGCTTAAGACGGGAGTTGAACAATAGTACATGTTGGCCTTCAAAGAACTCCCTATGGTTGATCCTTCGATCATGCCACATCTTGGTCTTTTCTTTGTACAACTTTGCGTTTTCAAAGGAGTGATATCGCAACTCCTCTAGTTCATGCATTTGCAAACACCTTTTAATTCCCGCAGCATCCTCACTCATATTGAGCTCTTTAAGGGCCCAAAACGCCTTGTGCTCCAATTCAATCGGTAAATGGCAAGTTTTGCCAAAAACTAATTTAAACGGAGACATTCCTAAGGGAGTTTTGTAGGTCGTTCGATAGGCCCAAAGAGCATCATCAAGTTTGGTTGACCAATCCTTACAATGTGGTTTAACGACTTTTTCCAAAATACCTTTGATCTCACGGTTTGAAAGTTCGGCTAAACCGTTGGTTTGCGGGTGGTATGCGATGGATACTCTATGATGTATATCATACTTAGCAAGAACCGTGCTCATGACTTTGTTCACAAAATGGGAGCCTTCGTCGCTAATCAATGCCCGTGGTGTTCCAAATCGAGTGAAAATATTTTTATGCAAAAATTTCACCACGGTGTTGGCATCATTAGAGTGACAAGCAATGGCTTCCACCCATTTCGAAACATAGTCCACCGCAACCAAGATATAAAAATTGTTGTTTGAATTTGGGAAGGGTCCCATGAAATCAATCCCCCAAACATCAAAAAGTTCTACCTCTAGAATGTTGTTAAGAGGCATCTCGTTTCTTTGCGAAATATTCCCGGTGCGTTGGCATTGCTCACAATTTTTCACAAATTCATATGAGTCTTTAAAGACAGTGGGCCAAAAGAACCCACTTTGCAAGATTTTTGCAGCAGTGCGGTTTCCACCAAAGTGGCCACCGTAGTGGGATGTGTGACAACCATGGAGTATTTGATGTTGCTCACTCCCATGGACACAACGCCTCAATATTTGGTCCGTCCCTATCTTATACAAGAAAGGGTCGTCCCAAACATATTGTCGTGTATCATGTAAAAACTTTTTAAATGGTTGTCCGCTCATCCCTTGGGGCTTAAGTCCACTTGCTAAAAAGTTTGCAATGTCAGCATACCAAGGAATTTTTTTTTCAAGATGTTGGGCTAATAACAATTGTTCATCGGGAAAATTCTCTTTGACCGGAGTGGGATCAACAGTGCCCACTATCTTCTCGAGCCTGGACAAATGGTCAGCTACCTGATTGCTTGTTCCTTTTCTATCAACGATCTCTAGATCGAATTCTTGCAGCAGTAAAACCCATCTAATCAAACGTGGCTTGGAATCAGCCTTATTGATCAAGTATTTTATTGTTGCATGATCCGTGTGCACTATGACCTTCGTCCCTATCAAGTACGACCTGAAACGATCAAAAGCTAACACCACCGCAAGTAATTCTTTTTCAGTAACAGTATAATTAATCTGAGCTTCAATCAGTGTTTTACTTGCATAATAGATGGAGTGAAAAACTTTGTTCTTTCTTTGTCCGAGAACAGCCCCCACTGCCCACTCGCTTGCATCACACATCACTTCGAATGGGAGTGACCAGTCAGGAGTGGTCACTATGGGTGCTGTGACTAAGGCTTCTTTGATTTTTTCAAAAGCATCTCGGCATTCTTGGGTAAAAATAAAGTCTTTTTCATGTTGTAACAGGTTGCATAGGGGTTTTGTTATTTTTGAAAAATCTTTGATGAACCTCCTATAAAAACTTGTGTGACCCAAAAAGCTTCGAATACCTTTTACCGTTGTGGGTTCGGGAAGTTGTGCCACTACCTCAAGCTTGGCTTTGTCAACTTCCAACCCTCTTTTTGAGACAAGATGGCCTAGGACAATACCCTCTTCTACCATAAAATGGCATTTTTCCCAATTCAAAATAAGGTCGTGGGTCTCACATCTCACTAGGCTTTTCTCTAAATTTCCCAGGCAGTTGTCAAACGATGTCCCTATCACAGAAAAGTCATCCATAAAAACTTCTATGGTGTCTTCTATCATGTCGGTGAAAATGGCCATCATACAACGTTGGAAATGTTGGGATTTTATGTTCAAAAAACCGGTTTCAAAAACCATAAGAGATAAAAATAATTACGCAACGGAAGCAAAAATTTGAACAAAACATAAAACCATTTTATTCCCACCAAGGATCTTGTTACATGCATGAAAAGATAAATAAAAGATATAGCAAAATAAGTTCAAGATTACAACCTTTGTAGTCCTTTGGTTCCTCACGGGAGGTTGGATGTTGGTGATGAATGTAGAACCCAAAAGAGAGCTCCTCTAGCGGTATCCACCACAAGCAACGACACCTTCCGGAATGCTAGTTCCTCTTCTTTGATGATGCAAGATTTGAGCTTCGTATCCAAGACTACAAGAGAATGGATAGCAAAAGGAACACCAAAACCACCACCCTTGGTGGTTTCGGCCGAAAGGAGAAGAGAGGGAGAGCCAAAAATGCAAGTGTCATGTTTTTTTTTATCATCTCTTTCTCTTTACTTAAAGTCAAGAGACAAGACTTACACATGGCAATTTCTATTGGACCACAAAAGGGTCCAATGAGGTTTGAGCCTCCCATGCATAATTCCAATTATGCCCCCTCTAGTTTAAATTTGTTAAAATCTTTATTTTAACTATTTAAACTTACTACATATAGTCCCTACTTTTAACTTCTAGTTAAATATGAACTCATCTTATTTTAATAAATAAGAAACTTTCATTTGCATCTAATATTTTGAATTATATTCAATAATATAATTAATAATATTTATCAAGAAATAATAATATTTATCAAGAAATAATAATATTTATCAAGAATCAAATTCTTATAATTATTAATTCGGTGTCTACTTGTTGTTCGGTGCGACCCTATAGGATCATATATTACCGGTAATATCATTTTATAATCATTCTTGAGCATATAGAACTAACAATCTCCCACTTGCTCAAGATTGTATTATAGAATAATATAGACAGTGGTGGACGTCTAGCAACATCTCACTGCCCCCAGCAACGTATGACTGTAAGTGCCATTCAACAACATCCAATTCCCACGAGCTCATAGCTTCAATTGATGTATTAGGTGTGGTATCAGTTATCCCTTTGTTTGGACATCATGTTGAACATGAGACATGGATCACTATCATTCTCATCTATTGTTCAACTTTTGGTAAGGCGCCTTAGATGTCTCACTCTTAACATATTTAGAGAAACAAATCCCATTTTGACTACATACGCCTCTCATGCAGTTCATGCAGTTCATGTCATGCCCAATAATGGCCTTTATAGCTGCCTTTTTCAAGAACAACAGTTAACCATATCAAAGCATAACACTCCCTACATTTGAGTCCCAAATATGTATCTCAGGTCGAAGGATACAAAGATACTACCTTTATTCAAGAATCACTTGTGACTACGATCCATGAAGTGATCTTGAAGCGGGTCGGGTCCAATACTTGTTCCCTAACACGTACCTATGAACTTGGTTGCAACACTTTGCCACTTTTACTCTTAAAAGTCAACCAATCCAATTCATATTAGTCTTACTTCATAGTTGCTCCCACAACTATGATCGACTATGGACATTTTGAATAACTAATTTATTCAAGGATTTAAACATGCTAATATAGAACACAACGAGTATGAAAAGATCATATCCTATATATCTAACTAAATACTATACTTGTTGCTTTACTTGTTCCAATATCCAAATACTAAATTCAAATCAAATCCCATCACTAGAATAACGAAGTCCTAAAGCTCAAACATGACCCTTCAAGCTTAGCTTATATAAGGAGCTTCATGAATGGGTTCATCTAGAAACTTGATTTGTGTAAACTCTGTGAACACTAACATCTCCATTTTTAACTTTATTCTAAATATAGTTAAATGTCTGGAGTAGATACTTGGTACTCTGATGTGAGATAGGGTCCTTTAGCTTGCGTAATGGCACCCACATTCTCACAAAGGATTTCTAGATGATCCTGAATGGGAGACATCTACCTAGCTTTTCAATGAACTCTTTCATCCAAGCATCTTTCTTTTGCGGCCTCTAAAGCAGCAATGTATTCTTATTTTGTAGTGTATTATGCAACTTTTACCTTCGCCTTGAACCTTTTCAAAACGAACTAGTTCTTCATTCACAATGAAGATATTTCCCTTTTGTGATCGAGAACCTTCTCGATCTTTGTGGAAGCTATCATTAGTGTAACATTTTACTATGATCTTCTTCCAACCCTCAGTTAATGAACACTTGTTTGTTCTTCGTAAGTACCTTAAATTGTTCTATACAATCATCCAATGACCTTCCCTCGTATTTCGTTGGTATCGTTTTCTAATGCTCTAAAGCATTTTGACACACTCGATCTAGTGCATGTCATGGCATATATGATAGATCCAATTGCCGAAGCATATGGAATACTAATCATTTTATCTAGCTCAATCTTTGTGCTAGAATATTGAGACATGCTCAAAATGATGCCATATCATATTTGCAAGAAACTACCTTTAGAGCCTTGCATCTTGAACCTTTCAAGATCATGTCAACATATGCACTTTGACTTAAACCTATAAGTCGTCTTGATCTAATCTCTAAAGATCTTTATTCCAAGAACAAAATTAGCCCTTTCTAAGTCTTTTTTTGAGGAAATACTGTCCGAGCCAAAACATGATGTTTTGCTATGTCGGAAAGTTAATTTCCAAATACTAGTATGTCTTGCACATACAGGATTAGGAATTTTACTGCGCTCCCACTAGTTTTAGCAAATACATGAGTCATCTTTTATTTTGATGAAAATTAAACTTTTAATTTTCCTGTCAAAATGAAGATTCCAGTTTTGAGATACTTGTACTGATCCATGAATGGATTGTATCTCAGTATTCATGACTCTAAGCCACTCACCAGATTCAGAATCTGACATAGCACTTTAGCAGTTGATGGGTTTACTAGAACTCAGTCATACATCATTCTTTATAAGAAATCGATATC
This sequence comes from Saussurea involucrata, assembly GCA_033807775.1. NCBI lineage: Eukaryota > Viridiplantae > Streptophyta > Magnoliopsida > Asterales > Asteraceae > Saussurea > Saussurea involucrata. The sequence continues at coordinate 133,458,775 of CM066315.1, forward strand.
TCTCGAATTTCTGAACGATTCTACTAGATTTGCGAACACTTTGTGTTTTTACTAAGTTTCTGATCAATCAAATCGCTCAGTTTCAACGACCTTTGTTTGATAACTAATGCCAACCAATAAGTGCATTAGGTTATAAAGTTCTTGATTCCCTTCAAGTTCCTTAACACTCCCACTTGCCTTGCCTATTAAAAAACTTGCTTTCTAAGAACTTGGCTTTGGAACAATAAACAATTTTATTGTTTGTGGGATTGTAGAATCGGTATATAAAAACAATTTATAGTATATTCTACAATATATGCATTTGGTAGATATTGGGTTGAGTTTACTTGAAGCTTATTGTCTTACATGAGCTTCATAAACCCACACCTTCAACTAAGACTAAGGATGAAAAAACTTTCATACGAAATCTTATAAGGTGTCTTGTCTACCTTTTGGTTGGTGTCAAAAAGTACGGTTTACTTTAACTAGGGCATAATTCCGAATTTGATATAGGAATAGTACTTCTACTCATCATAGAGCGAACCATATTTAATAAGGTTCGGTTCATCCTTTCGGATGTACACAATTTCTATGATGATCCAATAGTTCTTGGTTTAGTTACTATCCTCATATATCAGAAAAGACTTTAATGGTCCTGCTGAGTTGTTTTCTTAATCTTCACTTTGAAACAACTTGAATTACATCAAATGCTTCATCTTTATGTTCCATAAACTTCAACAATTGAAATCGTCAGTGAAGGTATTATCTATCACCATATCTAGACTTGGTTTTGAGAGACCATATACATCAACATGTATCAATTCTAAAAAAAACTTTTTCTCCTTCTCTATGAATTAGAGAAAAGAGCTATATTCAACTTTATCAAGATCGCATATATCAAATGAAAATATTTATATTTAGTTTAAAAAAACAGTTTTGAAATTTAGATATGCGTTTAATTTTCTTGATTAAGTTGACTATTTCATGTGTAGACTTGATTCAAATCACATTTGAGTCTTATGGTGTTTATATAGAATTATGTTTTAGAAGGGTTTTGAGATTCACTTTATTATTCAATTAAGAGAACTATTTCTCGAAATAGAATAATTCATTTTGAATATGAATATAATCGTTTCCAAAACGGTTAAGTGAATTTCATTCAATCAATAAACATGTGACTGAAAAACAATAATTTAGTCAAACTAAATTTAAACATTGTTCGAAACAAACTTGTTTAACAATACAAGCCATATGGTTTCATAATAAAATATCCTATAAGCTTGGTACACAATCTTGTTTCCTTGCTTATATGGATCACCATTTTGCTTGTCTTTCAGTCATTTACCTTTCTTGATTATCTGTAACATATTACAAAAGTGAGTTCTACACTTAGTATCAAATACACAAGTGTAAGATAGAAAGGTAAAAGTTCTATCTTAAACATTGATACTTGAAGGACTTTCCTTCGTTAGAAAACATTTATTTCTCAGAAGGACAATCTCCTCTTCTATGACCAATGTTGCCTCATCTATCACATATAATTGTTACCATGGGAAGATTCCTTTCAGCAGTTTCTGGCATCGTATGCAATTATGGGACTGAAATCTTCACGAGGTCTATATTTAGATTCTCGACAAAAACATCAAATGCTTTGGTCAGAGATTTGAGGATCATATCTATGGCTCTCCCATTGGAATAAGGATAGCCAAGTCTATCCAAATAGTCAAGGTGCGTCCTCATTTTGTGAATATGAGAGCTTACATATTGGTCTTTGTCCAATTGTATCGAAGCGTTCACGGACCATATACATTTGGTAATATTTTGGTAATCGGTTTACCATGTCAAATGCCCTCAGTGGAAACGTTTCCATTCTTTCTAGTAAGGATGGAACCATGGTTTCAAGCATAAGACGTGATACATTGATTGAATCATCATTATGTTTCAATCAAGTATCGTTAGCTTCTATGGAGGTAAGAGGAGGTTCTTGAGGAATAGGTACGAGGAGTACGTATAATTTGTTTTCACGTCTGAGAACGCGTCTCAATGTTTTGAAAACAAATTGGGAAGTTCTGAGTGGTTAACTTTTCTTCCAAAAGAAAAGGTCTTAGGGATGTGTTAATTGTAGTGTTTGCATTTTAGGCCATCTACAAAATTTAACAAAGTTAATATAGTATTTTTCAATATTAATTTTTAGCAAATTAATTACCCTTTAGTTTTCTAAAAAACATTAATTTGCATAAAATCTAGGATCCAACGTTGCAAAACAAATGAAACGGTTAGGTGACCTTTATCTCGTCCATTTAATCCAGCAAGGTAGATAACGTTTATTGTTGGTCCCATTTAGGACAAGCAAACAATAGAAGAACAGTTCATATATAAATAGAGATAAGATGAACAATAAGAACAATTATAAAAAAACTCATCTCATATTCATTTGAGAATAATATGGAGAGGAAAATGAAGAACACCACACTTTACATTTTAGATGACTCTCATGAGATTAGTCAGTGTGTGTTTTTGTGTGTGTTACTCCAAAAATGACCTAAATGATAAATGAAACCCTAAACTCCTTTTTAAAGGGTCCATTTACAATAAAAGGCTCAAGTCCATAAAGCTAACTAAGAAGCTAACTAAAAAGCCCATACACTTTTTCTTTATAAAACATTTAATTAAATTAGGAGCTAATTTAATCTAACAATCTCCCCCTAATGTTTTATAAAGAAAGCATCATCTTGTAGTCTCCCCCTTGCTTTCTTTAGAAACTTTGGCGTTCCATTCTTCGAGTCTTCAAAGCATCACGAGCTCCCCCTCAAATGTAGGCTCATCTTCTTGAAAAACAGAGACAATTAACCCCATTTTGTCTAGTTTTCATGATTCAACTTCACTGTTAAGTAAGCATTCAGTACCGATCATTAAACATGAATAACAGAGGAGTGAGTGACAATCAATATGTCACAATAGCTGTATGAAACCGTGAAGAAACGTCGAGAGAACACCGTTCTTGAAAGCGGAAAGAGCATGAATTAAATTCAATGCTTTCGGTCCAGCACCTTACAGCAGACTTTGAGGCTGTTTTCGGCATATCAGCTCACATATTTTGAGAAAACTCAGAACATCAAAGTCGTGCGTCTGTGAAATATTTTTCCAATGCAACTGGACTCGTGTTAATTGGAGCACCGAGTAAAAAGTTGTGCGCATGTTTCTGAAGCAGCGCAAAGCTGTCAAACAAATTGAAAAATTTCGGGCTCCGGGCTTTTGGCTTGATTTGATTTCTGGACCAACGAACTCTAATAAACATGCTTGAGTCTGCTTCTGGTCCCTTCTGGTCATTCCTCTTATTTCTGAAAAAAAAAATTGATCCATATAGCCTCTGACGAATCAACAGAGCTCTGGTGTCCCAAAAAAATCAACAGAGCTCTGGACAACTTCTGTCGATGATCAGAGCTCTGGTAGATGTCTCTGTTAAAAGTCAACAGAGATAGCTCTGTTAAAAGTCAACAGAGATAGCTCTGTCAATTGCCTCTGATTTTTTTGAGTATCTGTAAAAATCAACAGAGCTCTGGTAGATGAGTTCAGAGAAACGACTCTGTCCAGCAGATGTACTGACTTTAACCGGGATTCTGACCACGACGAACACTAATTCAGACCAAGATCAAAGCACGAAAGTTGTTCATCGTTGTCTTAGGAATCCAACGCATCTGGACTCATCAAATTTGGAGCTTCAAGGAGGGAGTTCTGTTGAAAATACAACAGGTGCGCAAAGCTGACAGCAAGTACCTCTGCTTTGTTGTACCTCTGCTCTGTTGTACCTCTGCTCTGTTGTACCTCTGCTCTGTTGGTGTACCTCTTTCCCATCAGAAGCACAAACGCCACCCGTTGTCCATGCTCCCATGACACGATGGACAAAGAATCATCCTCATCATCTTATCATTGGTGTTGCTGAAGATGGCATAAAGACAAGATCGGCCACAATCAATGAAGCCTTCTTTGTAAATTTCTTAAGTATGATTGAGCCGAAAAAGATTTCTGAAGCCCTAGACGACCCAAACTGGATCGAAGCCATGCAAGAAGAACTTCTGGAATTTGAGAGAAATAAAGTTTGGTCCTTGGTTCCACTCCCAAAAGGCAAAGCGGCCATTGGAACCAAGTGGGTGTTTAGAAACAAGAAGGATGAAGATGGGATTATCATCAGAAACAAAGCCCGTCTGGTTGCAAAAGGATACAGACAGGAAGAAAGAATTGATTATGACGAAACTTTTGCTCCAGTGGCTAGGCTAGAAGCACTCAGAATCTTCCTAGCCTATGCTGCTCATAAGGGTTTCAAGGTCTACCAAATGGATGTCAAGTCTGCATTTCTGAATGGCAAACTACAAGAAGAAGTTTATGTCCAGCAGCCACCTGGTTTTGAATGCTCAGAGTTTCCAGACCACGTTTACAAGCTAGACAAAGCTCTCTACGGTCTAAAGCAAGCTCCCAGAGCCTGGTATGAAACTCTGTCCAAATTTCTTTTGGTCAATCACTTCGAGAAAGGTACCGTCGATAAAACTCTATTCTTCAGGAGATATAAAAATGATATACTTCTGGTACAAATATATGTTGACGACATTATCTTTGGGTCTACACGGCAAGAGTACTGTGATAAGTTTGAAACCTTAATGAAAAGTGAATTCAAATGAGCATGATGGGAGAACTCTCTTTCTTCCTGGGTTTACAAGTCAAACAATCTGACAGAGGGACTTTCATAAGTCAGTCCAAATACATCTCTGACATGTTGAAAAAATATAAGTTCAATGATTCAAAACCAATGAAAACTCCTATTGCCACTGGAGTTAAACTTGACTCTGATCCTAATGGTGAACCAACAGATGTCAAGCACTACAGAGGCATGATAGGGTCACTTTTGTACTTAACCGCCAGTAGACCTTATATAATGTTTGCAACCTGTCTCTGTGCCAGATTTCAGGCAAATCCTACCGAGACTCATTTAACAGCTGTCAAACGTATCTTTAAATATCTGAAAGGGACTCAATTTTTGGGTCTCTGGTATCCTCTTAACTCTGGTTTCGAGCTTGTAGCATATACAGACTCAGACTATGGAGGATGCAAGAACGACAGAAAGAGTACCTCTGGTAGCTGCCAAATGCTTGGAGAAAAGTTGGTGAGTTGGACATCCAAGAAACAGAATTGTGTTTCAACCTCTACAGCATAAGCGGAATATGTTGCTGCTGCTAGTTGTTGTTCCCAAGTAATTTGGATGAAGACACAACTAAGAGATTATGGCCTGGAGTATGGTAAAATTCCAATTCTATGCGACTCCAAGAGTGCCATTGCCATAACAGCCAACCCAGTTCAACACTCGAAGACCAAGCACATCGACATAAGGTATCACTTTATAAAAGATCATGTTGAAAAAGGGACTATTGAGATGTACTTCGTCTCAACTGACTTCCAGCTTGCTGACTTATTCACTAAAGCCCTTGATGAAAGAAGATTTAACTTCTTAATCAGCAAACTGGGTATGCTGAACTTGTCCTCCTAACTCTGTTCAAAATTCAACAGAGCCTCTGATGGTCCTACCAGAGCTTTGTCAAAAGGTTGGGTAGGATAATACAACAGAGCTTCTGTTGTTCTCCAGAACTCTGTCAAAACATACTTTTTCAACAAGTCCGTTTTTGATTTCAAAAAAAAGGAGAGGAAGATCATCTGTCGAGGGGGAGTTTATAAAGGGAAAATGCATGGTTTTAGGGGGAGCAAGTCAATAATCAAATTTCCAAAACCAAATTGACTTTGCTTTTTGAGCTTAAAGCTAAATCTTTTGGAGAACAAGTCAGAACTCTGACATCTCATCAGAGCCTCTGTTGTTTCTCATCAGAACTCTGTTTGATCATGTAAAGTTCTGACCATCTCACATCAGAACAAGTTCTGGTAAAGGTAACGGTAAGAAATGGAGGCCACGCAACAGAAGCAACTTAACACAGCTCCATCAGAGCTTTGATAGCTTGTTCTGCCACGTCATCAGAAAACACGTCATCAGAGTGCGGGTCATTTCTAAACGTCAACCACTTGTAACCCACACATCTCTAACCGCGACGGTTTACTTGAACAAAAAGTGGTCAGAACAAATCCACGTGGCAATCTCTGATTGATAGACAAACCGCTAGCTGTTCCCACGTTCTCACTGTAGCAACCGTTCCACTGATCAACTCTCGAGTACCTACAGTACCTATGACCGTGATCCAGCCACACATTTTCCATATAAATACCCATTTCCTTTAAACCTTTCCATTTCTTACGCTTTCTAAGTTCTCCAAAACCCTGTTCACCTTTCCTCCTCATTCTAACCTTCAAAACCCTAACCTGCAACAATGGCAAATCCTCAACACTCAGAAGATTCAAGCCGTATTGGTCCCGTCGACCAAATCGTTATTCTCCCATACGAGTTTGCTGAAAGCAACCATCGTTTAGATCCAAACCCTGCTCTCTATCTACCCACATACCACATATTTCTGGAGTTCTTCAGAAACTCAGAAATCTTCAAAGCCCTAACAGACTTCGACGACAACATTCCTGAGCTCTACATCAAGCAATGGTGGACTACTTGCCAACACGTAGAAGAGCTAAACGGAATCATCAGCAACGTGGATTCTGGACGAGATGGAGGTTCAGGAACGATCAGAATCAGAGCAACTACCCTGCGGAGAATCCTCGGAATGAAGAGCAAGCGACAGCTCGACATAGAAGCTTTCGAGAAGCCACCCAACACTGCTGTTCTTCTGGAGTTTGTACGATTTCTAGGCTACAACAAGGACATCACTCGCATCGGAGCATTCAAAAGACAGAATCTACCACCAGTGTGGAATTTCATGTTCTCCACACTGAACCGAACCCTCACAGGTAAAACTGGTAGTCAAGATCAAGCCAGCATAGAAATCCTACAGATAATGTATGGATTGTTCTTTCAAAGAAACCTTGACTATGCCAGTATTCTCTACACCAACCTTCTCACTGCTGTCAATCTCAAAACCTCTGCCATCGCCAAAGGAGGAGAAGTTGGGCAACACAAATTTCTGAAAAACATCAAGTTCCCAAGGTTTATCGGGTTGGTGATCAGAAGAGCATTTCAGAGTCTGGAACTGACTCAACAAGGCAATACGTTCAAGAACTGGGTCATGACCAGATTCAATCCAACCACCTCAGGAGAATATCCCCTCATTCGACGCGTTCCAGGTACAATGCTCGCTCTGATAAGCCCATATCAAATTTCTATCCAAAACTATAGACATGCTGCTCAACCTCAAGAACCTGAGGTGAGAACCCCAGCATACCTAGGCTCTGAGCCATCTGAGGAGAGTTCGAGTGAGGAAATAGAAGTGGAAGAAGGAAATAGACCAGAGGTAAGAGTACCCGAAGTGGGGTCTTCCTCTAGAGTGATGGAGGAGGAAGTAGAGAACAGAGCATCCACTATGGAGGCTGTTCATGAGGAAGTACGGGAGTCACCAGAGGTAGAAGTTCTTTCCTCTGATACTGGTGAGAAAGAGGATAACAGAGAGGAACCCGAGTGTTCTACAGCCCTAGGTACCGAGGAAAATGTGAGGTAAGAAAAAGATGTCCAAGATGACACATCTGAGGGAAATCCTAGCCAACATCCCAGTGCTTCCACACATGCTATCCCTGGTGATCAAGACCAGAGGGATATTGAAACAGAGGTGCACACCTCGAACCCTAACCAGCAAGAACCGCCAGAAGCAACTCTTCATGCTTCTGGTATGCACGAAACTGGGGAATCCATATTCGGTAATGATGTCATTTTGCCCCACGACATCGATAGGTCACCTCCACACGATGATGCCTCTGTGGCTCATTTAGACTCGTCCCAAAATAGACCTGAGATCTTTGTAATCTCACGTAGCATCTGTCCAACTCAGTGACAATGGGAGACCATAGTCGAACGAGGGCAAACTTTGCTTGATCCAAATGCCCCTCATCACATCAGATTTCCTTCTTCAGAACCTGAGCTGGAAAAGGAAACTCTGACCAGAACACCTGTAGATACTTCTCCTCAAAGGGAACATCAAGGATCGGGTGGAAGTCCTGCAAGAGCCAACTCAAAAACAACTCTTGAAGCAGGCACCTCTGAACTCGAGGTTAACATGGAACCATGTGTTGGTACCAAGGATATCCCCGTTGACACTATCACACGAGCAGAGTTCACAAGCTTCTGTGACAGTATCAACAACTCCTTGAATGAGTATAAACTTATCAACGATCAAAAGGAGGAGCTGATCCGCAAGGAGAATGCTTCTCTCCAGGAAAAGGTTCAGACATTAATGACAGAAGTAGCCGCTCTGAAGACGCTCTTAGCAGAAAATCATACGGCTCAGATGAACAGAACCCTGTCAACCCCTTCTCTATCAGACTCCAACATCAGAACCTTGACAGAGCTGATCAACAACTCTGTTAAGACCGCCATCACAGAAGCCACGACTTCTTCTTCCGCACCTATCCAGCTCTCTGGCCCCAGACCCAATGACTTACCAATGACTGTCGGTCAGATGGGTGAGTTCAGCAGAAAAGTTCTAAGCAAAATGATGTCAATCTCCTCAAAATTCGTGATGAAGGCCAAATCAACAGAACAACATGTGCAAGCCTCACTCGATACATACAAGGTCAACTTCAAATCTCAAGTGGAAGAAATCAGAGGTGCAGCAACAGAGGTAGAAGAGGTAATGCGAAAAGCAGCTTCAAACTTCACTGATATTATCTTACAGACCTCTACATCAAAATGACATGCTGAAGAAGCACCTGCAGAAGAACCTTCGAGCAAAAGGCATAAGGCTAACCCAAAGTTTGTTGTTCCGCCCTCACCAAAAGCTCGAATTGAATCCTCTGACGATGATGATGACTTTGAGGATGCTACAGAAGATCAGTCAGACAATCAGATGGGTGAGTCCTCAGAACAACAAAAGGGGGAGAAGGAGAAGGAGAAAGATGAGAAAGAAAAGGATAAAGAGAAAGAGAAGGAAAAGGAACCTGCAACAGAGGCTGAGGGATCTGTTAAGGGAAAAGGAAAGGTATCTGAGGCTGAGGCAACTATAGTAGGAGACCAATGGAATACTTCTGAATACTTACCAGAGGTGACTATGGTGGTTTTTGATTACATGTTCAAAGACAGAATCATCAAGCCAACAGAATCCTCTCAACAACCACCTGAGGTCATTATCCTGGACACCCCTCCTACTTCACCTAGAACAGAACCAGAGAGAACCAACCCATTCTCTGCTGAAGAAACACTAAACCAAGCCCAACCTCAAGAATCTGCCCACATTGACATACTCATGGCAGAAACTCATGAAGACCCAAATCCCATGTCAACATAACAGAACCCCGAATCCTCAACTCAACATTCTGGCAAACCTCCACTAGAAGAAATCTTTGCCTATCTTTATGGTGATCATGACACCATCCCCACAAATGATGTGCCCATCAACCCACACTTGAGTCCCTGCAGGATAAATACGATCTCTGACGTTAGACGGAAGTTCATCGAAACCAAGTCCGGATTGAACAGAAATATAAGCTCAGACTTTGGAATCCGCAGAATCGTAGACATCAAGCAGAAGACCTTTCGGCACAACAGAGTACAAATGAGCTATCATGAGTTCATAGTTGAATCAAATGACAACAGGGTTGAGAACTTCAATGATAACGACCTGGTACTTCTGAACCCTTATGATCTGATTCAACTACATGCCTACTGTTACAACTTTAGTGACAGATACAAAGAGGCAAGAATAGCACTTCCTGAGGTACGCTTCGCTATGCAAGAGCACATAAATCTAAGAATTCAGATTGACTTTCAGCTAGGCATAGAATTCGAAGTAGAAGAACTAGCGATTGCTCCACCAAATGAGAGTCTTCAAGGCTATGAGCACTACAGAACCGGAACCGTAGTTGGAGATCCTCCAGTGTTCATCTGCCGACAGAGAAAAATCAAGAAGGCCCTCAGAGCTGCTGAAACCCACAAGTACTCAACAGAGTCGCTGGAATACCTCAGAGATATCATTCAAAATCTCCCAAGAGAAAAATGTCCGGAAGAGCAACAGAGAAACTTCATCACCCAGATCTATCTTATGATCAACTTCCGAGAACTCATCAGAAGATTTGACAGAATCTTAAGGGGAGATAATTTTGCTTAAACTTGTACTTATTTCTTTTCTTTTTGCATTGTAATATCTTGAAGGAATAGTACAAAGGCTAACAGAGGGAAAAGTTCTCTGTTCTTTTGTTTATATCTCTGCTACCTTGTATTTTCTTATTTTCAATACTTAGGGGGAGATTGTTAGTCCCAAAGCATCTGATGTAAAAGTATTGAAAATAGTTCAAGTCAGAAGACCAACAGAGATCAGACAAAAGACCTGGAAGATTCATCAAAGACCGACAGATCCAAACAGAGCTTATCAGAGCTCTGTCGAAGAATTCCAGCAAGAGAACAAGTATTTCAACAGAAGATCAACAGAGCTCTTGCAACAGAGCTCTGTGGAGAAAAAGACCTCTGTCAGTCTAAGTCTCACAGGAAATGAAGTGTCAGACACGTGTCCACAATTTCCACGTATGCCCTAAAGATTGGAGAAACACTTTCCACGTGTCATTCAGGGGTACGACAGTACACTGTCTACACTTTATCAGGTCTATAAATAGCGAGGTAGTGGAACAACAATTGTAAGCTTTTTGGAAGAATAGTTTTCCACATTTGAAAAAGCACGCACTGCAGTATTTCCATAGCACTACTTCGTACGATACTGTCCTGTGAGATTTCCGAACACTCTCTTGAACATATTCTTGGAGTGATTCATTTTATCAATATACGAGCAGTGTTCTTTGTTTGATTTCATTATCATTTTACTGTTCTATATTTTGATCTTCACAGTTCAGTTATTGTTTACACAATCACTCACTTTAATGGCTTTGCTTAAAATGCTTCCGCTCTCTAATTATTTACCATTATCGTGATACAACGTGAATCTGGGAACCTACATTTATCGATTACATCGAATGTAATTTCTAGCGTTATGGGATCCTTAACAACTTGTTTGTTAATTGGCATGTTTGATCCCATCTATGCCTTGGGTTTCTAATGCTTAGGTGACCTTTATCACAAAAGATTCCCAATCAAGTCATCCTACTTGAAACAACATGTGAAACTCACATCCATGCGGTTAGGTGACCTTTATCCCACAAAGACATAAGAATCACCTCATCCATCTCAAGACAATCCAAGTGGTTAGGTGACCTTTATCCCACAAGGGTGTCATAGCGACGTATTGAGTGTTTCTCAAAAGGACGGCATAGACTTGCGTTTATTAAAGGGATTTTAGATGCATTACAATTCTAGTTTTGTAAACATTTTAGTATCATGTGTTAGTATTCAATAAGATATGGTACTATATTTAAAATCTTATTTCTCATTAAATGGTTCCTTTTAATTAAATAAAATCTCTATTTTATCAACTAATTATATATGATCATATGTTAATATTAACGTTTGAGTTTGATCATAATAAGAACCATTTATAGTCTTTTAATAAAACACTTTTATTATTAGATTATGAATTTGTATGAGTTTTGAGATCTCCATTCAAACTCCTTCTATAAAACTCAAAATCTCAATTTTTGTCTTAAAAACCATAGTACCATATTATTGCATGCATCCAATAATCAAGGTACTCCTTTTTAAGAAAAAGAAATTTTCATCAAAATGAATAAATTTAAAATCTCCATTTTAAATAATTTTGCTCAATTAAAATCCAATTTTATAGTTACGTCATTTTTTTTAAATAAACAATTTTACATAAAACGTATTTGAACCAATTTGCATGTTATCAATTTAAAATCTCCATTTTAAATATTGGTTGATATAAAATCTGTATTTTAAAACTTGGTTCATTTAAAATCTAATTTTAAAATTTGTCGCTTCAACTTTAAACAATTTTTAAAAGGCGCGTTTGAACCAATTTTATGTTATTTACTAGCATGCAATATCCTATATTTTAACGCATCAAAAAGAACATAATCAACCATAAACATGCAAAAGAATGTGCATAAAACAAAGTCATTTCTAATGACATTTCTTGTGAGCCAAAACAAGAAATGCCAAGTCCATTCCTAAGGGACAAAAAAATATAAAAAACTTCAAGCTCCCACTTGCTTTAGCATCTCCATGCAAACAAGACATCAAGCTCCATCTTCAAGCTCCATGTTGGCCTTCTTTTTGTTACATTTTATAAATAAATAAAAACTAGTTCTAACAACTAATCTAATACTTACAAAATGAACAAGATAACATTAAATAATAAAACATATTTACTATTACAAACCAACATGAATAATAATAAGAATTATAAACAAATTTAAAAGAACAACACAACAACCAACATATTGGTCCATGGCTTGTTTATGCACATATTTCTCATAAATAACATAAATAAAAATAAAATAAAATAAAACAACACTTTGTTTTTCTAAGGCAACCTTTATGTAACAAAAATGCATGTTAAAATTTTGTTACATAAAATATAAAATTTTCACAAAACAAGTTGCCAAAGAAGCCATGCATGAACTTTTCATACCAAAATGAAATTTTTACCCATGGCTTCCAAAAACCAAGTTTTATCCAAAAAAAAAACTTATTTTTCTAATCATGCATTATAACATAGGCTCTGATACCACTTGTTGGGATTTTATGTTCAAAAAACCGGTTTCAAAAACCATAAGAGATAAAACTAATTACGCAACGGAAGCAAAAATTTGAACAAAACATAAAACCATTTTATTCCCACCAAGGATCTTGTTACATGCATGAAAAGATAAATAAAAGATATAGCAAAAAAAGTTCAAGATTACAACCTTTGTAGTCCTTTGGTTCCTCACGGGAGGTTGGATGTTGGTGATGAATGTAGAACCCAAAAGAGAGCTCCTCTAGCAGTATCCACCACAAGCAACGACGCCTTCCGGAATACTAGTTCCTCTTCTTTGATGATGCAAGATTTAAGCTTCGTATCCAAGACTACAAGAGAATGGATAGCAAAAGGAACACCAAAACCACCACCCTTGGTGGTTTCGGCCGAAAGGAGAAGAGAGGGAGAGAAGGAGAGCCAAAAATGCAAGTGTCATATTTTTTTATCATCTCTTTCTCTTTACTTAAAGTCAAGAGACAAGACTTACACATGACAATTTCTATTGGACCACAAAAGGGTCCAATGAGGTTTGAGCCTCCCATGCATAATTCCACTTATGCCCCCTCTAGTTTAAATTTGTTAAAATCTTTATTTTAACTATTTAAACTTACTACATATAGTCCCTACTTTTAACTTCTAGTTAAATATGAACTCGTCTTATTTTAATAAATAAGAAACTTTCATTTGCATCTAATATTATGAATTATATTCAATAATATAATTAATAATATTTATCAAGAAATAATAATATTTATCAAGAAATAATAATATTTATCAAGAATCAAATTCTTATAAATATTAATTCGGTGTCTACTTGTTGTTCGGTGCGACCCTATAGGATCATATATTACCGGTAATATCATTTTATAATCATTCATGAGCATATAGAACTAACAGGAAAGTGGCTGGGGCATTACACAATCCAAATGCCATCCTCCGGAATGCAAAAGTACCGTAGGGACAAGTAAAAAGGTGGTCTTTTCTTGGTCCTCGGGGGCGATGTAGATTTGGTTGTATCCGGAGTATCCATCTAGAAAACAATAGAATTCATTCCCCGCTAACCTATCAAGCATTTGGTCGATGAAAGGTAAGGGAAAATGGTCTTTCTTAGTGGCTAGGTTGAGTTGTCTATAGTCCATGCATATTCTCCACCCCGTGACAGTCCTAGTGGGAATGAGCTCGTTCTTTTCGTTCTTCACTACGGTCGTCCCTCTCTTTTTAGGGACACATTGGATGGGGCTCACCCAACTACTACTAGCAATGGGATAGATAATACCGGCGTCTAACCACTTCAAAACTTCTTTCTTAACTACCTCCTTCATGATGGGGTTCAACCTTCTTTGAGGTTGGACTTTTCCAGGGTGGTCACTCTCCAAGTTAATCTTATGTTGACATAGAGAGGGGCTAATACCTCTAATGTCCGCTATGGTCCAACCAGTTGCCTTCTTATGCTTTATCAACAAATCAATCAGAAGTTGTTCTTGTTTCTCACTAGGTTTGGAAGAGATAATAACGGGGAGTTTATTATCCTTAGCGAGATAAGCATATTTCAAGTAGGAAGGCAATGGTTTAATCTCTAACTCGGGGGGTTGTTCTATTGAAGGGGGTTGAACATCTCTATCCTTAAAGTCTAGAGGTTCAAAGACTGCTACCATTTCGTTACACTCATCCTCAAAAGTGTCCTCACTTTCTAAGTCGGAGTGCTCACTCTCGCTCCCCACTGTAGGGACTGAGTCAAAACTGTGGGTTGCACTAATCGAACTTAAAGCAAAGCAGTCTTCGGTATCTATACACTTCAGGGATTTAAACACATTGAATGTCACCTCTTGGTCATTAACTCTCATCTTGAGTTCCCCTTTGTGCACATCGATCAAAGTACGTCCGGTTGCAAGAAATGGACGCCCTAAGATGATTGGGATTTCTTTATCGGCCTCATAATCTAGAACTAGAAAATCGGCGGGGGAGATAAATTTATCCACTTGGACCAAAACGTCCTCTATTTTTCCTTTGGGGTAGGCAATGGACCGATCGGCTAGTTGTAATGTCACAGTTGTGGGTCTAGCCTCTCCAATACCTAAGTTGTTAAAAATGGACAGTGGCATCAAATTGACACTAGCTCCTAAATCACAAAGTGCTTGACCTACTTCTTGTCCTCCTATTGTGCATGGAATGGTGAAACTACCCAGGTCTTTCAACTTAGGTGGAATCTTGCTTGTAAGGAGGGCACTACATTCTTCGGTCAAAGCCACGGTCTCAAACTCACCCAACTTTCTCTTTTTGTTCAAAATATCCTTTAAAAATTTAACATGGCTTGGCATTTGCTCAAGAGCTTCTACCAAGGGTATGTTAATGTGAAGTTGTTTAAAAATGTCTAAGAATTTTTTAAATTGAACATCGACATTTTTAGGCTTCATCCTGTTGTTACGTGCAAAATATGTGTGTCTAATCGCAGTGGGTGCCAAACTGTCCACAGTGGGAAGTGCAAGTGTACACTGTCCACTATGATCGTCACATCAAGTAATAGTTGGTAAAATACCAGAATCGTATCCACAGAGACTGGCCAATCAAGACAATATGGTTCTCATGAGCTCCTTTTACAGGTTTAGATTAGAAAGGAAGCAATAGTTTGGTTTGCTTGGTGAAAAACTACTTTTAATGATTTTAACAAAGATTTAAAAGAAGGAATGTAGGTTAGATTTTCCCTAGATTTTATACTAAATACTTGGTCTTAAAAGTGATCCTTGTATTCGAGGTAGGCATTTTCGCTAGAAAAGCCCGGTTACAAAATACTCACACCATTTAGATAAAAATCCCATACTCTTAGTATTTATTGTTTTGTCAATGGTAATCTCAAAAATGGACCTTTTCAGGGCTCGATGGAATGTGTAGAGACAAATACTCTAAGTGTTTTTAGATACACCAACTAGCTTGCCTACTACTCCAGTGGGATGAGATTAGCTCACTGTGCCGAACTCACTTTCGTAAGTGTCATAAGAATTCTTTCGAATCCCCTAGCATCATTCAAGCTCTTGTCACTGCGTTCTACTTATTTCTAAGTTAAGAACTAGACTTTAGATCCTTGCAAGTGATCGGCTTGTTCGCATCCTTGGGTAAATATCGAGAATGAATGACCAAAACAACAAATATTCTAAGTATAAAGATTACTCAAGCATTTTTAATAAAATCCAGGTACTTCTCCTTCCTACATCCCAAATGATGTTTAGCCCATAACTAAAGTAAAGAAAACAAAAGAATAGAATTTGCACATAATTAAACTGAAAGTGACTTGAATAGAACTCACAGTGGGGAACGAGGATTCGTCCCTGTCATTGTGTATTGCGAACTACAAGTAAACTAAGAAATTAAGATACAGAATTTTAAAGCTAGCTACTGCAGTAAATGAAAGACTAACACTTAATGTGGTAGTTTAGAGAATTTAAGACTAAGCCAAACATATCATAAATGGCACCCCAAGTGCTCCTTTATATACTAGGAGAAAGAGTTGGGTATTACACAAAGAGCTGGGTTTATCTAATGGGTAAAGACTGCAGTATTATGGCAGAATTCAGAACTTTGGACAATCCTTTTACCCAATAGACCATTTACCAAGTCAATCTCTAAGTACAAGAAGGTGTACTTGTTGTCATCTTTTAAGAAAACTACTTTGTACTTCTCCAGCCCATATTTTCCTGCCATTTAAACCTTCTAAACTCCAGAATAGTTGCATCCCAACTACTAGTTTCTTTTGTCTTTTTGCTCTGCTCGAATAGTGGGAAACCGGAGTGGGCACAACAGTGGTCACTGCAGGATAAATCGTGAAAAACACCCAAATTCCACCAAATAATTTATTAAAGACTATGGTTCACTCTTTTTGCTTATTTTCGAGAATTGTTCCAAGAATGGGGGTTTTTAGAAGCGGAATGGCTAAAATTGACAAAATAAAATAGAAAATTCAAGGAAATAATAACTCTAAAAATAGAGTTATCACAACCTCAAACTTAAACCATTACTTGTCCCCAAGTAATAAAAAGAAATAAAATAAAATAATATATATATATATATATATAAAATAATGCACAAGAGCTTTCAGGGACTTACTGACTTCTCACTCTGACTGGATGTTGATCTCCCTCCACAGGTACTTCTTTCGGTTCCAAAATCAAAGCTTCACTTTTGTACTTGACGAAATCTTTCCCTTGTTCACAAATGATCAATAGGACTTTTCTTGGGTTCGGAAGGTTTGTGGCTTTGAATATTTTTCCAAGGGTTTTGGCACGAAATTCCAAACATGGACCAACGATCTCTCTTTGAGATTTTTATTTTCCAAAGGTGAGTGGTATGTGTTTTGCATGGGTAAGTACGTACACTTTCAGGCTTTATTTGGGTATGGCTATTTTTTGGGAGAGTGGGTATTCTGATGGTCCAGAATAGGCACACCATCTTTTTCTGGGAGTGAGCACTTTGACGGTCCAGAAAAGGCACACCACCAATTTTGTTAGTGACACTCCGATTTTCTTCTGTTTTTTGTATTTTTGCGTTTTTCTCTCTTTTCTCTTTTTTTTTGGGAGGTGGGTATGGTTTACCCACCTCAAACTTATGACCTCACAATGTCCTCACTGTGGGAAGACTGGAAGTCACTCTGGAAATTCCTACCTCAAACTTAAAATTGCACAGTGTCCCCACTGTGACATGGAAATAGGGATGAACGAGGTGTTTTGGGGATGCAAAAAGGGTCGTGTTTGGATGTGAAAAACGGCCTAAATCATTTCATGGTGACAAGTTGGGATTTGTACTTACAAAAGTGACCTTTTAAGTCGGAAGCTGAAAGTTGTACCTTGAAATGGAAACGAGATCAAACAAGCATTCAATTAAGAAAATATGTTAGTAACCCAAAATCACCTACTCAGCAGTAGGATTTCCATGCATCATTAACCAAAAGTTTAAAAGCAGCAAATAGTGTCAAAAGCCTAGCCATAGGCATAAAAATCAAACCAAACAGAAATTAAAATTGTTTTTGGGAGCTTCATGAGTGGAAACCAAAGTTTTAACAAACCATTAGTGGGTCGGGGTTGCTTTCGGTGAACTGTCGCCAGAATCCTCCTCCTCGAAATCATCCTTACTGTCATATGAGGGGCAAATACCTTCTGGAAACTCGGGGAGCTGTGCAGCGAGCAGGGGATCAGCACCCTGGTATATCTGATTGAGAACTGCATCACGGTCCCGAGTATACATCCAGAACAACTCATTGGCTCGGTTGGCATGCTTCTGCTGGGCCTCCATTAGTTCGAAACGATAGGTGAGAGATGTCAATGCTTGCATAACTGCTGTCAGGGGGTTGCTTGTGCTTGCGGTTCCTGCAGTTGGCTGGCGCAGTGGGATACTAGCAGTTCTCACAGTGTGCTCATCAGCGATCCTCACAGTGGGATTAGCACTCCCCATAGTGGGATCATCATCGATATGCTCTCGGGGAGAAGTGGTGATCGCTCGGCCCATTTTGCGTATGGTTGCCACACTGATATTGCTTGTTGAAACAAGCCACTGATCATCTACAGCTGAGGGTACTCCAGCATCGATTAGTAATGAAGTGATTAAGCAAGGGAGGGGCAAGATTACCTTCTTACGAGTGCGGGCTTGATGAATGGCAGCGTGCATGACAATCCCCAGATTGATCTTTTTCCCAGTGAGGATGCAATATAACAAGGCACACTTGTGCATTGAAAGAGTTGTATCATGTGATGTTGGGGACACAGAAGCACGGAGAAATTGGAACCACACAGCGGCCTCTGTGGTGAGGGAGCTAGCGTGCAGACACTTTCTCTGGCCATCTTTATCCCATGTCTTTCCTTCAATTGCTATCTCTTTTAAAATAAGATCCTCATCTGTCGGGGTCATTTTCTTCAGAAACTGTGAAAAGTCACAAGCTGTCGGGATCCTTCCTAGAACCCGATTAATTTCATCTGCTGTATAGTTGACGGTTCGACCCCGGACTTTTACAATGGGGTCCTTCTTTTGGGAAGCTTCGGCGTAAAATTACCGCACCAACGAGGCATTTGCTCGACGATTGGCAGATGCCAATGTCGACCAATCTTGCACTAAAATTATATCTTTGACAAACGTGTTGGCCTCTATAAAGTCGGGGTCGAAACCCCTCTCTAGGTTCAACTTTTGATTAGAAATAAAAGCATAGTGGGCTGCTACTAAGGGAGTGGTGAACTGCCTAGGCACCCCACTGGGGGCATGTTCAGTCCCCACAGTGGACAGGTGTGGGCTGTCAGATGGCATTTGTTCACTCCCAGCATCAATTTCCACAGAAGTTGAACTCAAAGAGGGTTCGAGACCTTACCTTTCCCCGATGATTGTCTTCGGGGCTTTTTGGTTGGTGATTTCTGCGACATGGTCACCCCAGACCTGGTGACCATTCCTCTTTTCCTCATAGCCCGAATGATGGGGTTCTTCCCACTGTGGGCAGCCTTCCGCAGTGCTTCCATATCCACGGTATTGTCCATTTGGCTGTAATGGTGTTGGTATTCTTCCTCAACCTGTCTTCTCAACTTCCCTTCTTCATCGAACACTTCAGCCTCTGCCCTTTTTCTTTCTTCCTCGAATATCCTCTCTTTTTCAGCCTTAATCCTTGCTTCTTCCAATCTCCTTTCTTCCTCCTCTTTTCGCACCCTTTCTTCTTCCTCTCGCCGCCTTTTCTCGACTTCTTCTTTTCTTTTTCGAATGGCAGCCATTCTTTGGTTATACTCCTCTTCCAATCTCCTTTCTTCTTCCTCGGCCTGCAATGCGTCTTCATCGAGGTGGCTCGAACTGGAGTCCGCAACTTTCGAAGAAGAAACACCCCTTGGACTCCCTTGCTTGGACGACCCGTGTCTGGAATATCAGTGACTATCGGATTTTCGCCGGAGACCGGTGGCGGTTCGTTTAGGTCGCCGGTGACGGTTTCCGGCGGGTGGTCGTCGGTGGTTCGGCGGCGGACCGCCGGACGTGTGGGTGCCTCAGGGTTGGTGTTTAACCTTTTGCTTCTAGCCATCGTTAGGGTTTGGGAAGGGTTTTTCGGTTTGGCTCGTGAGAGAGAAAGAAGATGAAGAGTGTAAGTATTTTGTAGAGAGAGTGGTTTATTTTATTTTATTTTGAATAGGAAAAAGGTTTTCTTTTGGTTAGTATGGGAGGGAACGGTTTCTTTTGGAGAGAGAGAGATGAGAGATGATGGCTTTTCTTGGAAAATGGCGAGACTAGGACAAGTGGCAGCAAAAGTTGACCTTTGTGTAAGTAAAAGTTGATAGATGTCAGCCTTGGGCCCCCCAAAAACCGTCCCTTCTTATGTCAGACTGGGAGTGGGGAGCGCAGGGACCAGGCCCGTCCCTGGGGGAGGGCGGGCTGGGCACTCGCCCAGGGCCCAAAAAAATCAGGGGCCCGAAAAAAAAAATTAGTTTATATATGTATTTAGAAAAAATAGTTTATATGTTAGGCTGGAAAAAAATCAGTTTTTAGGGCCCAATGGCAATCTGATATAGTCATGAAGAGGCCCAAATCCATGTAATTAGTTGAGGCCCAAAAAACATAAAATTGTGCAATTAATTCTAACCGTGCAAAATCGATTGAAGCATCTAGAAAACTGAAACGGTGAAAATTTGTTCCATGTCGATTTCTGCCTTTCGTCTTTTTGATTTCTGCACTGCAATTCTGCCTTTCGATTTCTGATTTTTGCCTTTCGATTTCTGCCTTTCGATTTTTGTTCCATGTTGATTTTTTGTTCCATTGACTGATTGAGTAATTGAGTTATGGTTTCTGATAATCGATTGGGAATTCCGAATTCAACAGGTAAATACTAATTTTTTGTTTATGTCTTAATTTGTTTTCTTAATCTGATCATCTGAACAGTAATGTGGTTC
This sequence comes from Saussurea involucrata, assembly GCA_033807775.1. Classification (NCBI taxonomy): domain Eukaryota; kingdom Viridiplantae; phylum Streptophyta; class Magnoliopsida; order Asterales; family Asteraceae; genus Saussurea; species Saussurea involucrata. The sequence goes on from CM066315.1 coordinate 133,479,383, forward strand.
TTGTTGAATTGAATCAATAGATTACTAAATTGTTTTTTAGTAATCTGTTTCCTAATCTGTTTATTAATTTTTTAGTTTTTTTAATCTGTTTGACTGTTTCTTAATCTGTTTTTAACTTGTTTGTAACTAAATGTCTAAATCAATAAATTGTTAAATTGTAACAGATTACATACACCGGGAATTCTGAATTTGGGAGTTGAAGTGTTGAACTCGGAGTCTCGGACACTCAACACTCTTCTATCATTCATGTTTCAAATTTCCAATTCAGGTGCTTTTGTTCCCTTTTACTTGAGTTCTGCTTATTATTTCTGATTTAGTTCAAGTAATCAAGTTTAATCATGTTGCCTAAAAAATACAAGTACCTGTCTGTCCGGAAGTGAGAAAAGGAAAAACAGAAAGTTAGATGAGCAATTGAAATTGTCACAAAGAGGAGCTATGGATAAGTTTGTTAAGGCCATAGGTTCTTCTAATGAAAACTTAGAGAATTTGGATGAACATGATGTTGAGCACCCAAATATGAGTGAGCATGAGATCCCCAATAATACTGAAAACTTATCAGATGATCAATCAATTCTGTTTATTGATATGTATGATCCTAGGATGTGGGATTGGAAGCATCTTGGTGAGAGACTTAAAGAACATGAAAATAGTATTGAGCATATAAATAACATGTTATCTTGGAATGAACTAAGAGCAAGACTAAATACAAACCAAACCATTGATAAAGATTTACAACAAGAGTTTTTGAAAGAGAAAGAACGTTGGAGACAAGTCTTGGTAAGAATAATTGCCGCTGTAAAATATCTTGCTAAATATTCGTTGCCTTTTAGAAGATCTAATGAGAAGTTGTATCTACATAGTAATGGTAACTTTTTAGGGTTAATTGAAATGATTGGAGAGTTTGATGGGGTTATTCAAGATCATATTAAACGCATTCAAAATCATGAAATTCATTATCATTATCTCGGCCCTAAAATTCAAAATGAGTTGATTTCACTTTTAGCTCATAATGTTAAAAGTTCCATCATAAAAATTGTCAAAGATGCTAAATATTTTTCTGTAATTCTTGATTGTACACCTTATGTGAGCCATCAAGAGCAAATGAGTTTAATAGTACGATGTGTGAATATGTCTAGTAATAACATAAAAATCGAAGAGTACTTTGTAGAATTTTTAAAGGTTCATGATACGTCCGGTTTGGGTTTGTTCAATGAATTATTAGATGTGCTTAAATCTCTCGACCTTAATGTTGAAGATGTGAGGGGTCAAGGTTATGACAATGGTTCCAATATGAAGGGAAAACACCAAGGGGTACAAAACCGATTACTTGAAGTTAATCCAAAAGCATTATATATGCCATGTGCTTGTCATAGCCTTAATCTTTCTCTTAGTGATATGGCTCATTCTTGTGTCAAAGTTGTTTCGTTTTTTGGAATTGTTCAACGCATATACACATTATTTTCTAGTTCTACAAAAAGATGGAAGGTGTTAGTTGATAATGTGTCGAGCTTAACTGTAAAATCTTTATGCAACACGCGTTGGGAAAGTAGAATCAAAAGTGTTAAGGCAATTAGGTTTCAAGCTCCTCAAATAAGATCGGCTTTACTTGAATTATGTAAATCATGTGATGATGCCAAGACGAAAAGTGAAGCGGAAAGTTTGGTAAGTGCAATTGAAAATTTTGAGTTTTTACTTGGCATGGTTATTTGGTATGATATTTTATTTGTAATAAACACGACTAGTAAAAAGTTGCAATTGAAGTCTATGTGCATTAATGCTACCATGGAACACTTTAAAGGTGTAACGAAGTTTTTTGAAAAATATAGGATCGAAGGGTTTGCATCAAGTATGGTTACCGCTAAAGAAATAGCATGTGAAATGAATGTAGATCCTACATTTTTAATCAAGCGTCGTATTATTAGGAAAAAACAATTTGATGAAAGTAATCATATAGAAGAAATGCAAGCATCGGAAGAGGAGAATTTTAGAATTAATTATTTTCTAACCATTGTGGATATGGCTATTGCTTCGTTGAATAATAGATTTGAGCAACTAAAGATATTTGAAAGTATCTTTGGATTCTTATTTGATTCGCATAAAGTAAAGTCATTGGGTGAGAATGAATTGATGAAATGTTGTGCTAATTTTGGTGATACTTTTTCTCATAATAATATGGCGGATGTTGATGTAAATGATCTTTATTCTGAATTAAAGGTGTTGCAGATGACTTTGCCATCTAGATCAATGTCCGCAATTGAAATTCTTGATTTTGTGCAACTTGCAGATTGTTATCCTAACGTTTCGGTTGCTTATCGAATTATGTTGACAGTGCCTGTGACTGTAGCATCCGCCGAAAGGAGTTTTTCAAAGCTGAAGTTATTGAAGACGTACTTGAGGTCCTCCATGTCACAAGAAAGGTTGAATGGTTTGGCAATATTATGCATTGAAAAAGACATGCTAGATAGTATTGATTTAGATTCTATTATTGATGATTTTGCATCAAAAAATGCTCGAAGAAGTTGTTTTGTATGAATTAGATGAGTTTGTATTAAAAATGCTCGAAGAAGTTGTTTTGTATGAATTATTAGTATTTATTATATGAAAGTTTGTTTTTAATTTTAAAAAAACGTCTACTTGAAATTTCTTTAGGTACATATTGAGGGCCCAAAATTTACGAGTCGCCCAGGGCCAAAAAATTCTCAGAAACGGCCCTGCCAATTGGTTAATTCTTTGCAAGGGCATTCATCATTGGGAGAAAAGATTGCACAAAATTAATTAGTAGATGGTGATATCAGTTTGTCATTTATATATGTCTTGGCTCATAGCACAAACTGATAACATGGATGACTTCATTAAAGGCAAAGTTGTCATTTAGTTAACTTAAAAATGTCTTAATTATATATCTCTAAAACTATAGACGTCTATTTTTTGACAGAGGGAGTAAAAATGTTTTCTAAATAATAAACTCAACTAACTATTCATTTATGATTATAGACAGAATGTTCAATCCTTATATTCTAGTGGTTTTTGCAGTTGACTCTAACCACCCATCATTAGATGTGTCTTTTACAAATGAAGTAATTCACACCCACATTTAAAATGAAAACTGAATTAAGATTGATTTTATCTTGCGATAACTCTTAACTGCATGCCCAAGTGAATTGATTTAAAGGAGAGAAAAGGGACGTGTAATGTACCTATTATGTTTTTCCATCTTATTGGTGTACGATATCATCTATAACGTAAACATATTTATTTTTTACTACTCTATTGCTTATATAAACTCAATCAGATTTTAACTACGAGTTAAATAGTATATACGTTTTACTCAATATGATCGATATTAACTACGAGTTAAATCTGCACTAGGATACAGGAAAGACTAGACATAAAGGATAACTTGTATGGCCAGAATTCAGAAAAAAGTAAGAGGTCAAGAATGATACAAAAACCATGGTCCCATGTACTTCAAATGTAATGTGTCTAATGGCTAGGCGTCCTAACAAACATAAAATTCATTAAAATATAATGTGGCTATGCCTCCTAACAAACAGAAAATTCATTAAAATCTATGGGGTAGTCTTATAACATATGCGCCCCAGTGATGTATCATGTATATAGATATATCAATTAAATTGAATGATGAGCAAGCCACTAGTATGCATAATCACATGGTTTTGTCTTGAAGTTTTTGGCCAAATTAAAGGTTTTATATGTAGAGTGACAGACATATGGGCTAACTACTTATTGGTAGATATATATCATTCAACGATTTGATGTATTAGCATCGTGCAGGAGGGACCGTGGCGTTGTGTTGAAGCTGTAACTAATCTGAAGAGGATTCATCATTTTACTAAATCTGAAGACAGGACCATGTGATATTGCTTTTTCTCTACACCACATGTCGCCATCTCTCATCTACCACTACTTGTATCAGTTGGTTATATAAACCATTCCATATGCATAATTACAATCACAACTCTCTCATACAACATATTTCTCCAAGAATCAGTTTTAGCTTTTTCTTATTTCCTCAGCCTTCATACTCTACCCTCCTTGGAAAGATGGCCATTCTTATGCCTCGCATCATTCAAGCAAAACAAATTCTCCGACGATCGTTGTCAAATGGAAGCAGCAATACATACATGACCATTCCTAAAGGTTATTTTGCCATTTATGTTGGGGAGCAAGAGAAGAAGAGATTTGTGGTTCCAGTGTCATTATTAAGCCAACCTGCATTTCAAGAGTTATTATGTCAGGCAGAGGAAGAGTATGGGTACAATCATCCAATGGGTGGCCTCACAATTCCATGCAGCGAAGACATATTCACTGATCTTGCTTCTCGTTTGGGGGCACTATGATTTGTACATGGCAGTTTTAATTTTCTACCATGGTTTTGTAAAGAACTAACCACTAGGATCTTTTAGAGTAAATTGTAAAACGCGCTGAGACAATTGTCCGAGTTTTATGAAATTTGATTTACGAATTATTTTTATGATTTTTTTGTTATGAGCTAAGGGTTGTTTTCACCGTCTACTAATTTTCTGCAAATATCTTTTCTCCCCAAGAGAAATGTCCTTTGACAGTTTAAAGCATCTCATACATCAACAATCGCACATCATGAAACTATTGATACTATTACGGTGAATTAAAGAATAGGCTACACGAACACGGATGATGATGAGCCGTACGTGTCAAAAAAAAGCTAAAAGTATTGTTGTAGATTGATTCTTTGTAACTTCATAATCAACTACAACCTTATAATTGTACATTGATTCTCATGGGAGATGATATCTCTGCTTCTGATAACGTTTCATTCCCTGTACGTCCCAATCTTCATAATACTGCCAATTTTGTTTGTTCTATTTTTGGCACGGTCTGTGCCTTCAAAACCTGAAAGTTGTTGCTCTTTTCTCTAAATAGCCCTGGAAACTCTTTATGTTGAGCTTATACAATTGAGATTTGCTTCAACATGTTGCGCGGATTTTGTAGTAGGTTAGGGAATGGACCATCTCAAATATATGATTGGTGATAAAAGCGAAAATAGAAGGCAGATGGAGACGTTGATGAAACTGAATTGAATGACCATGTGGTTTTGTCTTCCAACTTGCTTGATAGAACAACATTACTTGTCAACCATAAGATCACAGATGCATGGTATATATGAATTACCTACAACTTAAATCTGCACTAGGATACAAATGAGGATTAGACATAGGGATAGCTTTTATGACCCAATATTTGGGGGTCAAGAATAGTACCAACACCAATTACAAGTTTATGCAAATATGATCTGTACTATACACAGTCCAAATTTTTATTTCTAAATAAACTAAAAACTTAAAAGAATGAATGTCTACCATGATCGCCTTCGTCACAACCCATTTTTGCCTCCGCGCTTTGCATCTGATTCACTTGGCTGTGTAATAGATCAAAATTGCACTGTGACTTATCATCACCCTCGTCAAGAATTCTTTTTTAAATAGTGATATAGGGTGAAGGTGTTTACTCAGGTCGTTTAAGAATTTGGCTTGGTGGGATCATTATAAAATTTTCCCTTGTGTATAGTAGTTAGTATCTTGAGTAACTTGGCAAATTTCGATGAACTTTTTTTGTGATGTCAATCAGTACAAAAGACAAGTGGAACTTCTACCATGATCTCATCATATATATAAAGACTGCTACCAACATATTTGCTTCTGTTTGTGAGTATAAAATTCAAATTCACATGCTAAAAGCTTTCGAGACGAGAGCCGGCCCCTTTGGCTTCCCTGAATCAGAATAGAAATATTTCTCTGCTGCACATACTGCACTCACGTTCTTGTGTGGTACGTAACCTTTCTATTGCTCATTCTTGTTAAAGCTCAGAAAACCGTTTGTAATTGTTCTTGTGGAACATTTACTTTGACAATACACATGAATATAAGAACAAAAGTCTATCAGTTGTAAGCCGTTTGTCGACACATAGTGTTCATGGTCTGGTCTCGTATAGCGAATTGTTTAATTCATTGCAAGTGGTAATGTATGAGATGCTTTTTTTTGAAAGGCCATTTTATTAAAACAAGGAGAGAAAAAAGTGAGTACACCAGAGACAAACAAAACAAGAAGACAAATTCTGCAAGGAGCAGAACGCCAAACAAGACATAGCTGCTCAACACAGAGGAAACAACCCCAAGGAAAAAACAAAGAAACCCGAAACAAAGTGAAAACCAGCCCTAGACCCCGAAAAGAAAAAACAAGCCTTCATCAATGCCAAAACATATCACTCAGACACTCCAGCCACGAGGGTTTCCTGCTCTTAATCCTGTTGGAGATCCACCGAAAGGACATTGACTTCGAAAACCAGCTCCTTCTATCGATCCTAGCGACCCTTTCAAACACCATAGAGTTTCTATTCTTCCAAAGATGAAAAGGGAGGACCGCAAGACAATTTCTTTAGCCGAACCTAAAACAGATCTGATACTACTGCTATTAACTTCCGAAATCAGTTCGTCGATCGACCTTCTTGATTGGAAGTATTCACCGCACCAAGCCGAGATCTTAGTCCACATCTGAGTACTAACCGGGCAGTCAATGAAACAGTTCTTAAGAGATTCAACCTCATGATTACACTTCAGACAAAGCCTTGTGTCTAGATCAAAGCCCCTATCATGCAAAACTTCCTTCACTGGAACCCCTCCGTCATACAGCCTCCAGATGAAGACATTGACCTTTTTTGGCACTATAGAAACCCAATGGGTGTTTCCAGCCCCACTGTTCACGACCAAAAGCTTACTATTTATCAACTCCCTCAAACTTCTCGCAGTAAAGACCCCATTAGAATCGAAATCCCAAACCCACATATCCGTCCCATTGGAATTCGTCGAAATAGGTTGTAAAAGTCTCGAAAGATCCTCGAACTATCAACTGGCTCTAGTCCTTAGGCCTCTATCCCAACTCCACGGCCATCCCTCTACCCCATTTGGACTATATCCTGTAGTTTTACTTGTTTTACCCTCTCTAGAGCCCATAACCGGGGAAATCTATTATTTAATCTACCCCCTCCAACCATCGATTCGCCCAAAATTCGATATCCGCCCCATCACCAATCCTTCTGCTAAACGAGTCCGAGAACGAAATACCCGCTTCCTCCATATCTCTTAACGCCTTTAACACTCCACCCCAATCATCCCTATGAAAACCCCTACTTTCTATACTACTAAGGTCACCATCTCTACCGTAAATGCTCGAAATAATTCTGCGCCAAAGAGCTTCTCCCTACGTTTTAAACCTCCAAAGTCATTTCCTTAACAGAGCTAAATTTAAGGCCCTAATACTCCCACCCCTAACCCCCCGATCTGAATATATCAAATAACACTCTCAAACCGAACCCAAGCCCGATAATGAGATCTGTATTGTTCCACCCGCCCTAAATGTATTTTCTTTTTAATCTCTCGAGATTTCGCACGACACCAATCGCACAATACAAGGAGAAAAAAACAACAATAGACTGTTTAGCACATGTTCAGCACAAATTTAATCAGCGTAAGTCTTCCACCCATCAAAATAAGCTTTCAGGTCCACCCATCAAACCTCGATTTCAACTTCTGTTAGTACACAAAATGTCCTAATTATATGATAGTTTTATAAAGGGTTAATAACTGTAATATGGGCTTGGGTAAAGGAATTATTGGCTTGGGCTTAAAGGTGTAATAGGTGGGTATATATAGGATATGTGTGTGTAATTAGGGTTAGAGTAATCATTGCAATGTAGACATCTAAGGTGTAGTGTGTGTAAACTAGAGAGAGATCCATTCTCTCTCTAGGTAGTCTTTCCAAATGAATAATACACCACATTTCTCTCTATATCTCATCTTGTTACCTATCTATCAAATACTTGGATTGTTGATTGTTTTAATGGGACTCACAAGTGGTATCAGAGCCAAATCGAAGAAATCTTTCATTGATATGATCATTCTGCAACAATTCACGTTCTACAGCCCAATTTAGATGAAATTGTAAGATTTTCTCGATGAACAGTAACTTTTTGATGATTTTGTGCGTATAACTGTGTTTGGATCAGTGCTGATTGCTTAGGATTAAATCAATAGTGTTTCTGAACATCATACAATCACTAGTCCATCATATTTTGATCGATTTGGACATTTTTGAGCTTTCTGTTCGATCTGAGTTTATATGTTCAATGTTATCGCACAAGGCTATGTTCATACTTATCGCACCAGACAAAGTTCATCTTCCTTGCACGTAGAAGAGATCAGTTTTAATCACAGAAATTTTATCGCGCCTTTGGTGTGCGATAAAAATCATCGAGGAGTTTTATCGCAGATGTGACATGCGATAAAAATGGGTGAATAGTCATTTTATCGCGTATCTGGGGTGCGATAAAACAGTGTGAACAGTGTTTATCGCGCGTGTATCGTGCGATAAAAGGCTTAATTGGTTATCGCACTAGTGGCATGCGATAAAAAGGGTTTTATCGCACATGTAGCTTGCGATAAAAAGGGGTTATCGCATCGACTGCGATAAAATGTGTAATATATGATAGGACACAAAATGTCCTAATTATATGATACTTTTATAAAGGGTTAATAATTGTAATATGGGCTTGGGTAAAGGAATTATGGGCTTGGGCTTAAAGGTGTAATAGGTGGGTATATATAGGATATGTGTGTGTAATTAGGGTTAGAGTAATCATTGTGTTAGTGCTCTATTTAGCACCTTGTACCATGTAGAGGGACCATTATTGAAACTTCATACTTACAACCTATTTAAGGTTTTTGCCCTTGTAATTTCTATTATGTATTCACTCCTACACACTCAAGTACACACAGTTTGCACATTCTCTCTACATCATATGTGTACCTTGAAGATCTTAATTGAATATATGGATGGCATGTTGAGCTTGTTTGTTGATTGAGTACTTGTTCTGGGATCACAAAAGCCGTGGATGAAAAAACGATTTAATTTCTTAGTATCCAAGCTTGGCATGTTGAACATGAAAGTTTAACTTTCTTATATTGATCATATAATAGATGAAAATATTTGTATCTCAATCTAGATATTATATCTAGATTGATACACTCAAATTTTCATCATATTCTATTCTCAATATATGTTATTTAAATTTTCATGCCTTAGTTGTATTGCAAATGTTTATTCAACTTGTTATTTTCTTTTCTTTTAAATACCTTATCTGTGATTTGTTATGATATATGTATCTGCACAAGGTGTGTTCATGGTCTCAAGGGGAGTTTAGTACTGATTATATGCACAAGACTAGAGGGAGTGTGCATAACTGACATATCTTGTAAGTATAAATGGCATGTGACTGTTATTTGGAGAACACAAGGTAAATATTCTTATTTGTTTGAACACTAACTCTTAAATGATGAAAATTAATTTTTCAAAATCATTGCATCATTTAAGGGGGAGTGAAAACCTTGTTTAAAACCTTTACTGCTTAAATCAATTGGAAGTTAGACATCTTCCAATGTGATAAAATCATTTTCGAAATTTCCTGAAAAATCTTTTTGAAAAATGTTCAAGTGTTCATGTTATCGCAACACACTACTTGCGATAACAATGTGAACAGTGTTTTGTCGCTACCATCAGTTGCAATTAAACCTAGAAGATGTTTTGTCGCAACCCGTTGCTTGCGATAACATTCTTCATCGCAACCCTGGCTTGCGATAAAGTGGTGTGAACAGCGTTTATCGCAACACCCGGTTGCGATTAAACTCTAGGGTTGTTGTCGCACCTTGTTCCTTGCGATAACAGCAAGGTTACTCGCAACCTTCTTCTTGCGATAACCTGACACTATGGAGGTCAACCATTGGACCAATCATCGAACGCCACGTGTCACTTGTCGCAAAACACTATAAATACGAGTGGTTTTGATTCATTTGCCTTTTTCCAAATCTCTCAACTCTCCATAAACCCTTATGTTCGATTTCTGATTTTGCATCGAGACTTTCGAGTTCAAAATCGATTGCATTACGTTCGCATCTTTATTGAGGTTAGCATTCCATAACTTCTTCCGAGTTTTATCCATGAATCATGCGTATTCAGTCGATTGTTAGGATTGCTTAGTCGAACTCATAACTGCCTTTTTACATTCTGCCTTTTTACATTCTGCCTTTTATTCGACTTATTTGTACTTGTTAATGGTTAGGATTGATAGGGATTTGCTCATGTGCAGATTACGAACTCAGTAGTGTAGGATTGACAACTATTTTGTGCGTAAAATCAATTTCTGGGCCTGAACACTTAGAATATATCTCGTGTTCATGTTTATGGCAACCTTAGATGTTCTTCATGTTCATAGTTGTCGCAATCCCCACTGATTCATCGTTATCGCAACCATCATATTGCGATAAAATTTCATCGCAACCCTTACCTTGCGATAATATTTTCATCGCAACCTTCACCTTGCGATAAAAAGTGTCTTGCGATATCTTTTCCTTGACACTTGCGATAACCCCAGTACTTAGCATAAAAAAACTACTAAGCCCTGTACTGATCTATTACTATTCAGATGGCACACAATGACGATCATTCTTCTGACGAGAACAATGTCATTCTGTCTCACCGGTCGTCACATCCGTCGGTGAATGCACGCGACCTTGATGAGGAACTTCTACCGAGAAGTCTTCATCTTGCCCTTGCTGATAACAATCATCATCTGGATCTCAGCGTTGACTTCAAGCATCGCATCAGCTTAGAGATCATCCATGGCCATCCTCTTCGCACAGCACTTACAAAGGTAGTCACTGTGCCACTTATATACTTGCAACAATTCTGGCACATACTACGATTTCATCCAGTACATAGACGGGGTCCGCACTTCACTGCTAAGGTCGATCATTTTGATGTTCGACTTACCCTTAAGAGACTCCGTCGAGCCTTAGACCTACCCTACAACGATGACTTTGAAGACATGGTTCTGGAAGAACAATTGTTTGCCGACATCCAAAGTCTGGGATATCAAGATCCACGTAACCCAGTTCTTACCAGCTCCTCAAAATTCCAAAGACGATTCCTACCCAGAGTCTGGTATACTCTGTGATCTATCATTAACCGATGCATGACCTCAAAGCATACCGACCATGACAAATGCAACCTAGTAATTCTCAAGATGTTCCACACCTTTGCTTTCAACCGACGCATAGACTATGCAGTAATCCCGTGGAACGAGATGATCGAATTAGTTGAAGATAAAGCCAGACCAGTCAAGAACCGGAATTTCGTGCCTTATCAGAGATTCTTCCAGATCATCATTCATCAGATAATGGAAGATAATCAGGAAATTCCGAGACAACCAAACGCTGTCTAAGGCCCGAGCCAATGGATGCACTTCCTGAAGATGCCCCGCTCATATAGACTTTGTCCATATTGCAGTGATACCCGAAGCCGTGCTTGCCTATGCCGACCAGCAGTCTGAGGTAGTTAGGCAGTATAGATTAGACAACACACTAATGGTCCATCCAGAACCGGAGGGACCTGCTCAATGTGCCAACCAATTAGGAGGTGGGGGTATCAATGTCGAGCAGGTTCAGGAACACGGGGTTCCTGAACAGGGAGAGGTGAGGAGAACGATAAGAAAGAGAGTCGGGAATGTGGAGAGGACTGCTGGTCAGGCATCTACTTCTAAAGCTACAGAAGCCACCAGAGCCCAAGTTGTTGCTGAAGATGTATCATGGAACTCTGTCGACGATGCTGATTATGTACCATGTGCTTCTTCATCCGAAGATGAAGCATCAACCCAACCTAGACTGGACAATGACAGTAACTCAGACTCCGATTCCGACCATGATCCTGATGCTGATTTAATTCCAAGACATGTAGGTGGGAGACAACAAATAGAGAGTTCTGATGCTGATTCCACCTAGAACATCGGACTCTCCGGTGATATCGGTGACATAAGGCACGACGAGGGAGTTGAAGTAGAAAATGAGAATGTGGTGAGCCGAGAGGAGGTGAGAAAAGAATTGGGAGTGATTGTGACAGGGTCGGACAAAGTTTTATCTACCGACCCTCCCCAAACCATTACTAGTCGGGTAGCCACATCCACTACTAACGAGCGTTCGTCGCCGTTGCGTATTGAAATAGACATGGTGGACCCAGCCATGCAATGCACAACCCCACTCAGCCACTCATCGGCTTCTCAATTTGCCGATGTTTCATTTTACACAGGGGATTCAACACACACACTATTGGCAACACAATTGGTGTCTGCCGGTATTGAACAAGGTAGGCTCCTGCCCCGACCACCGACCTTTATTCCGAGCACATCGAGTCTTGTGCCTTTTAGAAGAACTACCTTTCCTAGGACACGAGCGCCAGAATTTCAACAAGTTATGGGCTTTCATGCCCCAACCGGAACACCTAGAGTAAGGCATCCACTCGTTGGTGCCTTGCAAGGATCGGGTGCGAGCACATGCCATTCAGTTGCTACAACTGCAATGCTAACCAAAAACCTAAGTGGTTCGAGCGTTAGATCTATTTCCCCTCATATGCCACTTGAACATGTTGTTGTTATGTTAGGCCCGCCCCCACACTACATCACTCTACCTCTTCTAAGTGCATCATTATCCTCGCTCAACACGTCTTACAAGAACCATCGTCAGGCAATGCAGGTAATCGTTTACAGAATTGCAAATGAAGTGAGCAGAGCTATTAAAGGCAAAGGGGTAGCGGAATCTTCGGCAATTTCACAGGATCAACCATCCAAGTCCCCACCCAGATCTCAACCACCACCATCACAACCGCTACACACAATTCCTACCGATCAGCTCAAATCAGAGCTGTTAGCCCGCTTACTCGCCCAAGGAGACTCCAATACCAATGAAGAAGTAGAATTGGTAGGTTTGCTCCGACAACAATCTGACCAGCGCAGACTTCCAAACTCTAAACAACTCCATCAAGGAAATGACCCAAGCCATGCTTACCGGCTACCAATCCTTATCTGAAAGAATCATAGTGGTCGAACAGGCATGTGGTGTCTAGGATCAAGCTTCCAACAAACGAAGACATGATGATCAAGATGATCCTGATCAGCATGAGGGGGGGAAGAGAGCCAGAGTTGGAGAATCCAGTGGTGCAAATGCTGAAAACGTTGGTGGATCAGATCAGGCAGCAGAAACAGAGGGGCAGAGGGGGCAAGTGGAAAGGATACAGATGTGGTCCAGGTTGATGATGATACAGTTCTAGCTGATGTCATAACTAGGGTTGAAAAGCCTCCGGTTGTTGACAATAGAACGGAGGAGGAAAGGATGGCGGACGATATGCTGAATGATTACATCTACATTGATTCTGAGGAAGAGCCAGAGACGACAACTGTTCAGATCAAAGAAGAGATAAATGATATTTTTGATACCACTGGGAATCCAGTGATTGCTTCTGATTCCGATGATGATTCTCTTTAACCGCAACAATAAGTTTTTCACAGTGATCCTTTGCGAAATGTTCCCGGTGCGTTGACATTGCTCACAATTTTTCACAAATTCAAAAGATTCTTTAAACACAGTGGGCCAAAAGAACCCACTTTGCAAGATTTTTGCAGCAGTGCGGTTTCCACCAAAGTGGCCACCGTAGTGGGATGTGTGACAACCATGGAGTATTTGATGTTGCTCACTCCCGTGGATACAACGCCTCAATATTTGGTCCGTCCCTATCTTATATAAGAAAGGGTCGTCCCAAACATATTGTCGTGTATCATGTAAAAACTTTTTAAATGGTTGTCCACTCATCCCGTGGGGTTTCAGTCCACTTGCTAAAAAGTTTGCAATGTCAGCATACCAAGGAATATTATTTTCAAGATGTTGGGCTGATAACAATTGTTCATCGGGAAAATTCTCTCTGACCGGAGTGGGATCAACAGTGCCCACTATCTTCTCGAGCCTGGACAAATGATCAGCTATATGGTTGCTTGTTCCTTTTCTATCAACGAGCTCAAGGTCAAATTCTTGCAGCAATAAAACCTACCTAATCAAGCGTGGCTTAGAATCAGCCTTGTTGATCAAGTATTTTATCGCTGCATGATCCGTGTGCACTATAACCTTCGTCTCTATCAAGTACGACCTGAAACGATCAAAAGCAAACACCACCGCAAGTAATTCTTTTTCAGTTACTGTGTAATTAATCTGAGCTTCAATCAGTGTTTTACTTGCATAATAAATGGGGTGAAAAACTTTGTTCTTTTTCTGTCCGAGAACAGCCCCCACAGCCCACTCGCTGGCGTCACACATCACTTCGAATGGGAGTGACCAGTCAGGAGTGGTCACTATGGGTGCTGTGACTAAGGCTTCTTTGATTGTTTCAAAAGCATCTCGGCATTCTTTTGTAAAAATGAAATCTTTTTCGTGTTGTAACAGGTTGCATAAGGGTTTTGTTATTTTCGAAAAATCTTTTATGAACCTCCTATAAAAACCCGCATGACCCAAAAAACTCCGAATGCCTTTTACAGTTGTGGGTTCGGGAAGTTGTGCCACTACCTCAAGCTTGGCTTTATCGACTTCTAACCCTCTTCTTGAAACAAGATGACCTAGGACAATACCCTCTTCTACCATAAAATGGCATTTTTTCCAATTCAAAATAAGGTCGTGGGTCTCACAACTCACTAGGGTTTTCTCTAAATTTCCTAGGCAGTTGTCGAATGATGTCCCTATCACAAAAAAGTCATCCATAAAAACTTCTATGGTATCCTCAATCATGTCGGTGAAAATGGCCATCATACAACGTTGGAAAGTGGCTGGGGCATTACACAATCCAAATGGCATCCTCCGGAATGCAAAAGTACCGTAGGGACAAGTAAAGGTGGTCTTTTCTTGGTCCTCGGGGGCGATGTGGATTTGGTTGTATACGGAGTATCCATCTAGAAAGCAATAAAATTCCTTTCCCGCTAACCTATCAAGCATTTAGTCGATGAAAGGTAGGGGAATTGGTCTTTCTTAGTGGCCAAGTTGAGTTGTCTATAGTCCATGCATATCCTCCACCCCGTTACAGTTCTAGTGGGAATGAGCTCGTTCTTTTAGTTCTTTACTACGGTCGTCCCTCCCTTTTTAGGGACACATTGGACGGGGCTTACCCACCTACTACTAGCTATTGGGTAGATGATACCGGCGTCTAACCACTTCAAAATTCTTTCTTAACTACCTCCTTCATGATGGGGTTCAACCTTCTTTGAGGTTGGACTTTTCCAGGGTGGTTACTCTCCAAGTTAATCTTATGTTGACATAAAGAGGGGCTAATACCTCTAATGTCCGCTATGGTCCAACCAATTGCTTTCTTATGCTTCATCAACAAATCAATCAGACGTTGTTCTTGGTTCTCGCTAAGTTTGGAATAGATAATAACGGGAAGTTTATTATCCTTAGCGAGATAAGCATATTTCAAGTGGGAAGGCAATGGTTTAAACTCTAACTCGGGAGGTTGTTCTATTGAAGGGGTTGAACATCTCTATCCTTAAAGTCCAGAGGTTCAAAGGCTGCCACTACTTCGTTACACTCATCCTCAAAAGTGTCGTCACTCTCACTCCCCACTGTGGGCACTGTACTTCCCACTGTGGGCACTGTGTCAAGACTGTAGGATCCATAAATCGAACTTAAAGCAAAGCAGTCTTCGGTGTCTATATACTTAAGGGATTTGAAGACATTGAATGTTACTTCTTGGTCACTAACTCTCATTGTGAGTTCTCCTTTGTGCACATCAATCAAAGTTCGTCCGGTTGGAAGAAACGGACGTCCTAAGATGATTGGGATTTCTTTATCGGCCTCATAATCTAGAACTAGAAAATCGGCTGGGAAGATAAATTTATCCACTTGGACCAAAACGTCTTCTATTTTACCCTTTGGGTAGGCAATGGATCGGTCGGCTAGTTGTAATGTCACGGTTGTGGGTCTAGCCTCTCCAATACCTAACTTGTTAAAAATAGACAATGGCATCAAGTTGATACTAGCTCCTAAATCACAGAGTGCTTGACCTACTTCTTGTCCTCCTATTGTGCATGGAATGGTGAAACTACCCGGGTCTTTCAATTTAGGTGGAATCTTGCTAGTAAGGAGGGCACTACATTCCTCGGTCAAAGCCACAGTCTCAAACTCACCCAACTTTCTCTTTTTGTTCAAAATATCCTTTAAAAATTTAACATAGCTTGGCATTTGCTCGAGATCCTCTACCAATGGTATGTTAATGTGAAGTTGTTTAAAAATGTCTAAGAATTTTTTAAATTGAACATCGACATTTTTAGGCTTCATTCTTTCAGGAAAAGGAATACTTCGTGGGTCAATTTGAGCAGACTGTGGTATTGGCTTTGGAATAGCAGGTTTTGGAACAGGTCCAAATGTGGGAAGGTCAGGGATGTCGTTCCCCACTGTGGGGATGACAGTAACTTGAGGAGTGCCCACTGTGGGGATCACAGTGGGTATTTGAGGCGAATCATCAGACTCGAAAACGATATCTTTCAGATCCTTTCCACTCCTAAGTGTGATGGACTTGACATGTTCAGATCCTTTTCCTATCACCCTAGCATGCTCGGTATCACTAGGTAATGTCCCTGGTGGTCTATTCTTAACTTCGACAGCTAGTTGTCCTACTTGAGTCTCTATGTTCCTAATGGTTGCTTGGGTTTGATTCATAAAACCCTTGAGAATTGATTCAATCGATTGTTGAGCCTCAGCTGGTTGATTAGATCGTGGTTGGTATTGTTGTGAGGATTGCCCTTGGTGAAAGTTCTGTGGGTGCTGCCCACTGTGATGTGGGGATTGCCCACTGTGATGTTGCTGAAATCCAGGGGGATTGTGTGGTCTTTGCTGGGTATGACTCGCCCCGTGGGGTTGGAGTCCTGGATTACCAGCCCAAGAGAAATTTGGGTGATTTCTCTAACCTGGATTATAAGTCTGCGAATATGGATTGTTTCTCGGATTGGTTCCTATAACATTAACGGCTTCGGGATTTGCTGGACAATAGTCAAAAAGATGCTCCTCTCCACAGAGGGAGCAGTTTTCGGCTAGATGAGTTGCAGAATTGACTTGGCCTCTATTTTGGTTCAAAACGATTTTTGTTAAGGCCACTAACTGCGCATTCATGGTTTTCAGCGCTTCGGAATCGATGGTGTTGGTCTTTGGTACTACTGCTCTAGGATTGGACCACTCGGTATTGTTGTTGGACACTTTTTCTACGATTTTATATCCTTCATTGTAGGTTTTACTCGTGAATGTTCCACCGGCTGTTGCATCTAAGATGATTTTGGCTGCATTGGAAAGACCATTGTAAAAGATCTCCAATTGGATGCAATGTGGGATGCCATGATGTGGGCACTTTCGAAGTAAATCTTTAAATCGTTCCCATGCATCCGAAACAGCCTCATCTTCTTCTTGCCTAAACAAAATAATATCATTTCGAAACCTTACATTCCTCGTTGGAGGAAAGTATTTTTGCAAAAATTTATCGGCAAGTTCTTGCCAAGTGGTTATCGAGTGAGGTGCATGCGAGTTCAGCCATGACTTTGCCTTATCCCTTAGTGAAAAAGGGAAAAGTCTTAGTCTTAATGCTTCATCACTCACACCTTATAACTGAAAGGAATCGGTCATTTCCAAGAAAGATTTTAAGTGCGAGTGCGGATCCTCAGATGGTGATCCTCCAAACTGACCCATGGCTTGGATCATTTGAAACATCACCGGTTTGAGTTCAAAATGGTTTGCAACAATGTTGGGCCTTAGAATCCCGGAGCTTAAGTCATTAGCTCCGGAAGTAGCGTAATCCCGTATTTTTCGATCTTTGCTATCGGCAATCGTCACTGTGGTCTCCACTATAGGTGGTGGTATTGCTGCCATGTTTACAATGGGGATCACAGGAGGTTGTCGATTTGTGTTCTTGTTTTTACGTCTTCTTCGAAAAGTTTTCTCTATTTCAAGATCGATTGGTACCAAAGGTTCGTGTTGTTGTCGTGGCATGCAACACGAACAGCTTAGAAAAACGAGTTACTCGGGCTCGAACAAAAACTAATGTCTTGAGATTTAAAATCACGCCAGTCCCCGGCAACGGCGCCAAAAACTTGTTACGTGCGAAATATGTGTGTTTAATCGCAGTGGGTTGCAAACTGTCCACAGTGGGAAGTGCAAGTGTACACTGTCCACTATGATCGTCACAGTAAGTAATAGTTGGTACAATACCAGAATCGTATCCACAAAGACTGGGCAATCAAGATAATATGGTTCTCATGAGCTCCTTTTACAGGTTTCGATTAGAGAGGAAGCAATAGTTTGGTTTGCTTGGTGAAAAACTACTTTTAATGATTTTAACAAAGATTTAAAAGAAGGAATGTACGTTAGATTTTCCCTAGATTTTATACTAAATACTTGGTCTTAAAAGTGATCCTTGTATTCGAGGTAAGCATTTTCGCTAGAAAATCCCGGTTACAAAATACTCACACCGTTTAGATAAAAATCCCATACTCTTAGTATTTATTGTTTTGTCAATGGTAATCTCAAAAATGGACCTTTTCAGGGCTCGATGGAATGTGTAGAGACAAATACTCTAAGTGTTTTTAGATACACCAACTAGCTTGCCTACTACTCCAGTGGGATGAGATTAGCTCACTGTGCCGACCTCACTTTCGTAAGTGTCATAAGAATTCTTTCGAATCCCCTAGCATCATTCAAGCTCGTGTCACTACGTTCTACTTATTTCTAAGTTAAGAACTAGACTTTAGATCCTTGCAAGTGATCGGCTTGTTCGCATCCTTGGGTAAATATCGAGAATGAATGACCAAAACAACAAATATTCTAAGTATAAAGATTACTCAAGCATTTTTAATAAAATCCAGGTACTTCTCCTTCCTACATCCCAAAGGATGTTTAGCCCATAACTAAAGTAAAGAAAACAAAAGAATAGAATTTGCACATAATTAAACTGAAAGTGACTTGAATAGAACTCACAGTGGGGAACGAGGATTCGTCCCTGTCACTGTGTATTGCAAACTACAATTAAACTAAGAAATTAAGATACAGAATTTTAAAGCTAGCTACTGCAGTAAATGAAAGACTAACACTTAATGTGGTAGTTTAGAGAATTTAAGACTAAGCCAAGCATATCATAAATGGCACCCAAGTGCTCCTTTATATACTAGGAGAAAGAGTTGGGTATTACACAAAGAGGTGGGTTTATCTAATGGGTAAAGACTGCAGTATTATGGCAGAATTCAGCACTTTGGACAATCCTTTTACCCAATAGACCCTTTACCAAGTCAATCTCAAAGTACAAGAAGGTGTGCTTGTTGTCATCTTTTAAGAAAACTACTTTGTACTTCTCCAGGCCATATTTTCCTGCCATTTGAACCTTCTAAACTCCAGAATAGTTGCATCCCAACTACTAGTTTCTTTTGTCTTTTTGCTCTGCTCGAATAGTGGGAAACCGGAGTGGGCACAACAGTGGTCACTGCAGGATAAATCGTGAAAAACACCCAAATTCCACCAAATAATTTATTAAAGACTATGGTTCACTATTTTTGCTTATTTTCGAGAATTGTTCCAAGAATGGGGGTTTTTAGAAGCGGAATGGCTAAAATTGACAAAATAAAATAGAAAATTCAAGGAAATAATAACTCTAAAAATAGAGTTATCACCTGTCAGGAAAAGGTATGCTTCGTGGGTCAATTTGAGTTTGCTGCGGTATTGGCTTTGGAACAGTAGGCTTTGTCACAGGTCCAAAAGTGGGAAGCTCAGGGATGTCGGTCCCCACTGTGGGAATGACAGTGACTTGAGGAGTACCCACTGTGGGAATAACAGTGGGTATTTGAGGCGGATCATCAGATTCGAAAACGATATCTTTCAGATCCTTTCCACTCCTCAGTGTTATGGACTTGACATGTTCAGATCCTTTTCCTATCCCCCTAGCATGTTCGGTATCACTAGGTAACGTCCCTCGTGGTCTATTCTTAACCTCAACGGCTAATTGTCCTACTTGGGTCTCTATATTCCTAATGGCTGCTTGAGTTTGATTCATGAAACCTTTCAGAATAGATTCAAGTGATGGTGGAGCCTCAGCGGGTTGAGTCGATCGTGGTTGGAATTGTTGTGAGGATTGCCCTTGGTGAAAGTTCTGTGGGTGCTGCCCATTGTGATGTGGGGACTGCCCACTGTGATGTTGCTGAAATCCAGGGGGGTTGTGTGGTCTTTGCTGGACATGACTCGCCCCGTGGGGTTGGAGTCCTGGATTACCAGCCCAAGAGAAATTTGGGTGATTTCTCCATCCTGGATTATAAGTTTGCGAATATGGGTTGTTCCTCGGGTTAGTCCCTATAACATTAACGGACTCGGGATTTGCTGGACAATAGTCAAAAACATGTTCTTCTCCACAGAGGGAACAGTTTTCAGGGAGATGTGTTGCGGAATTGACTTGGCCTCTATTTTGATTCAAAACTAATTTCGTCAAAGCCACTAACTGCGCGTTCATGGTTTTAAGTGCCTCGGAATCGATGGTGTTGGTCTTTGGCATGGGTGCTCTTGGATTGGACCACTCGGTATTGTTGTTGGACGCTTTTTCTAAGATTTGATATCCTTCATTATAGGTTTTACTCGTGAATGTTCCACCGGCTGTTGCATCTAAGATGATTTTGGCCGCATTGGAAAGACCATTGTAAAAGGTCTCCAATTGGATGCAATGTGGGATGCCGTGATGTGGGCACTTTCGAAGTAAATCTTTAAATCGTTCCCATGCATCCGAAACAGCCTCATCTTCTTCTTGTCTGAACAAAATAATATCATTTCGATATCTTACATTCCTTGTTGGAGGAAAGTATTTTTGCAAAAAATTATCAGCAAGTTCTTGCCAAGTGGTTATTGAGTGAGGTGCATGTGAGTTCAGCCATGATTTTGCCTTATCTCTTAGCGAAAAAGGGAAAAGCCTTAGTCTTAACGCTTCATCACTCACACCTTGCAATTGAAAGGAATCAGTCATTTCCAAAAAAGATTTTAAGTGCGAATGCGGATCCTCAGATGGTGATCCTCCAAATTGACCCATGGCTTGGATCATTTGAAACATCACCGGTTTGAGTTCAAAATGAGTTGCAACAATGTTGGGTCTTAAAATTCCGGAGCTTAAGTCACCAACTCCAGAAGTAGCATAGTCCCGTATTATTCGATCCTTGCTATCGGCAATCGTCACTGTGGTCTCCACTACAGGTGGTGGTATTGCTGCCATGTTCACAGTGGGGATCACAGGGGGTTGTCGATTTGTATTTTTGTTTCTACGTCTTCTTCGAAAAGTTTTCTCTATTTCAAGATCGATTGGCACCAAAGGTTCGTGTTGTCGCCGTGGCATACAACACGAACAGCTTAGAAAAACGAGTTACTCGGGCTCGAACAAAAACTAATGTCTTGAGATTTAAAATCACGCCAGTCCCCGGCAACGGCGCCAAAAACTTGTCACGTGCGAAATATGTGTTTTAATCGCAGTGGGTTGCAAACTGTCCACAGTGGGAAGTGCAAGTGTACACTGTCCACTATGATCGTCACAGCAAGTAATAGTTGGTAAAATACCAGAATCGTATCCACAGGGACTGGGCAATCAAGACAATACGGTTCT
Source organism: Saussurea involucrata (assembly GCA_033807775.1). NCBI lineage: Eukaryota > Viridiplantae > Streptophyta > Magnoliopsida > Asterales > Asteraceae > Saussurea > Saussurea involucrata. The sequence continues at coordinate 133,500,965 of CM066315.1, forward strand.
CATGAGCTTCCTTTTACAAGTTTCAATTAGAGAGGAAACAAAAGTTTGGTTTGTTTGGTGACAAGCTACTTTTAACGATTTACTTAAGATTTAGAAGGAGGAATGTAGGTTAGATTTTCCCTAAATTTTATACTAAATACCTGGTCCTAAAAAGTGATCCTTGTACTTGAGGTGGGCATTTTCGCTAGAAAAGCCCGGTTACAAAATACTCACACCGTTAGATAAAAATCCCACACTCTTAGTACTTGTTGTTTTGTCAATGATAATCTCAAAATGGACCTTTTCAGGCCTCGATGGAATGTGTAGAGACAAATACTCTAAGTGTTTTTAAATACACCAACTAGCTTGCCTACTACTCCAGTGGGTTGAGATTAGCTCACTGTGCCGACCTCACTTTCACAAGTGTCATAAGAATTCTTTCAAATCCCCTAGCATCATCCAAGCTCGTGTCACTGCGTTCTACCCATTTCTGAGTTGAGAACTAGACTTTAGATCCTTACAAGTGATCGGCTTGTTTGCATCCTTGGGCATAAATCGAACATGAATGACCAAAACAACTAATATTCTAAGTATAAAGATTACTCAAGCATTTTTAATAAAATCCAGGTACTTCTCCTTCCTACATCCCAAAGGATGTTTAGCCCATAGTTAAAGTAAATAAAGCAAAAGAGTAGAAGTTGCACATAATTAAACTGAAAGTGACTTGAATTAAACCCACAGTGGGGAACGAGAATTCGTCCCTGTCATTGTGTACTTCGAACTACAATTATACTAGGAAATGTAAAATACAGAAAATTAAAATTAACTACTGCAGTAAATGAGAGAGCTAAAGCTAACACTAATGTAGTAGTTGAGAGATTCTAAAAAATTAAGCATCTCATAAATGGCACCCAACACCTCCTTTATATACTAGGAGAAAGGGTTGGGTATTACACAAAAATGGGTATGTCTAAAGGGTAAGGACTGCAGAATCATGATAGAAATCATCTCCTTGAACAATCCTTTTATCCACCATGTTATAGCTCTTTTACCCAATGGACCCTTTCACCAAGTCAACTTCTAAGTACAATAGGTGTACTTGATGCCATCTAAGAGAAATATGTCTTGTACTTCTCCAGCCCTTTTCTCAGCCAAATGAACCTTCCATTTTCCAGAATAATTACATCCCAACTAGGAGTTTCTTTGTCTTTTGTCTTTTTGTTCAACTCGATAGTGGGATCCGGAGTGGGGAACGCAAGTCCCTGCGGATAAAACGTGAAAAACACCCAAATTCCACCAAATAATTTATTAAAGACTATGGTTTACTCTTTTTGCTCTTTTTCGTAAAATGTACCAAGAATGGGGGTTTTGAGAAGTGAAATGACTAAAATTGACGAAATAAAATAGAAAATAAAAGGAAATAATAACTCTAAAAATAGAGTTATCAATATACACGCTTATATACAAACACAAAGGAGGCAAATGGAGCTTGTGACCATTCACCACTAACCCGTTATCCTTAAAGGGCGACTTAACCTTACCTCCTCCCCAATGTTGTTTGTCCCATGTGACCCCGTTGTTCTCCATTGACACCAACCACTTCCCTTCCCTTCGCCTCTAAGACGTCTTCGTCGTTCTCGTCTCTGGTATTATCCACCTTCTTCGTCCCCTACGGTACCTCCTTCCCTTCTCTTGTGAAACCAGACAAGTACGATTAGAATTGTATATGTCATTTGAATCAACAAAACAAAATTAGGAGAAATACTATGTGCAATAGCGCCTAGTTGTAAACATCAACCCATAAAACATTTCTCATTTGAAATACATGAATATACATGCCAATAATTTTTTTTGATTAATTCAAACATTCACTTCTTTTCTGGTTTTCCTTTTCCAAATTTAAATTAGCACAATAAAATATTCACTTCAATATATGGTACTTAAAACTAAAAGATAAGGAAAACTATAGTTATTTTTAACTAAAATAGTAAATTAAATCGAAGTTAATGTCATAGTAAGTAAAGACCAAAACTAAGAAAACTACATGTCTAAAAACTAATGTGGTAATGTCAAACCTCAAAGTAAAAAAAATCAAAAGAACAATGATAAATTATTAAATTCAAAATCTATGCCACTATGCATTACAAAGAACAAGTGCCCAATAAGACAATATCACAATATGTTATTATTGTTTTGCATCATCCTCCAACTATGCTGATACGGTGATGTGCTCATTTGCATTGAAAATTCCAATATGCAATTATTCGAACGTACACGAACAAGGCTTTTTCGTGTTCGTTTCGTTTAACTTAACCGAACAATCGAACAAACACAAACGGTAATCAAACGAAATTTTTTGTATTCATGTTCGTTCGTAAAGAAAATGTGTTCATTAATATCAGGGGCGTAGCCAGAATTCACATATAGAGGGGGCTTGAAGATTTAAAACTTAGCTTGTCAATCAAAGTTATTCAAATAGAAGGTCAATATGAGATATGCGATTAACGTTGATCCTTGTGAGGCTTGTGAGAGTTTGACGGAAATTGTGATTTTTGTCGATAAACAAAAAAAACGATGAATCGTATTGCCTTTGTTTGTGAATTGGTATAAGGGAGATGATATTTTATTTATATTATTGTGGTAGGACATTTTCAACCCCCCATGACTAAATTAAAACATATTTTTATCATTAAGTGAACCATTGCTTACATTAATGTAACGTACCAAAAACATAACATGCATTAACATACAATAAGAATTCTAATTACATAAATAAACTTGTCTTTAATTCTTCATTAAACTATACTAAACAAAATTTGACAGCGGAAGTCTCTACTCCACTGACGAGAGCTCTATCTATAGCCATCATAATCAAAATCTTGGAATCGCTCTAAGCTCCAAATCCTTCTTGCCATCTCTGAGTTCTTACTAGAAGAACCCGTAACACGCTTACCTGAAAATGGTTTAGTTTTTGAAAAGCGAGGGTTAGACCAAAAGGTCTAGTGAATTTCCTCCATAAACATTTCATCTCAATATAAAATCATTTTCATTGAAAACAGTTCACATTCTTCACATAAGCATCATTCAAGGTTCAACACAGGGTTCAGGGATCGCATAAGCTACCACGATCGAGGACTAACGGACACCCTCTCGGCTACACCGGAGTCCAAGTGGACCCCCTGTTATCCGAATAGGAAGGAAACAAATTCCAACCCACAAGCTGACCTCATATGCCCAAGGAATAATCAAATCCCAAGGTACCCTGACCCCATTGTGTAAACCGACTTCACATAGCATACACATAACGTTTCGAAATCTCATTTAAGAAAACTTTAAGCATCAATTCATTTGCAGAATAAACATGCAGTTCATGGAAAGCATGCAAGACGTTTATAAAACAGTTCATGCTCGTAAACGAAACCATAAACAGTAAAACATAGTACGTCATAAAAAGGGTCGAGAGAACTCACCTTGACGATACTGAACGCACATTTGCTCTACTCTCGAGTTAACCCAACTTGACACCTAAAAGATCGGCAATCCCTTAATCAGAAATAATGATCCAGAACTTACTGGGTACACAGCAATTTTCGGATACCCGAACGTTCCGGACACACCCTTTACCGGGTACTAAACACCCGGTAACCCACTTATCCGGTAAGAACACACATCCGGTAACTCCCTTGAAAACTCTACCCGGATACCTCCAACCTATCCGGAAACCACTAAGACATCGAGAATTTCCAGTATCCGGAAACTACGGACTGGACGAAATTCGTTTTTCTAAAAGCGATTAAAACAGGTTTTCTGTTGTGGGTTTGATTAGGAAATCAACTGGACTCAAACCCCAACCATAAAACACTTAAACATTCCATCTTTAACTACCAAAACGATACCTTATCAACAAAAACCCAAAATACCCATTAAAGAGATGTTTAGGTGAAAACTCAGCAATCCCTCACGATTTCATCCTCAAATTCTTAGACAAAAGATAAAAGAAAGCTTGAAATAAACAGAAGGAAATAGACTGGATGATTACCTTTACAAATCTTCTCCTTAATTGAGAAATCACCCACTTTGCTCTTTCTTTCTTTCTCCTCTTAGCCGCCAAACCCTCAAGAACCAAAATACTGAGTTCTAAAAATTAAGCCCTAGGGAATTGGAGCTCTAAATACTTCTCAAAAATTGCCAAAAGGTCCCTCAAGTCTAACTTTCAATGCTTAGACTTCGACCACCAAACTTTCACATTTTCTATAAAAACCCGGTTGTTACAACACTCCCCCCTTAAAAGAATTCTGTCCCCGGAATTCATTATTGGAAAAAAAACGCGGGTATCATGCCCACACCATAGCTGACACTTCCCCAAGGTAGTGCCACTTCTGACTCAGTCGACCACCTCATTAGGTTCGAAACATGAAACATCGGATGCATTTTCTTCAGTTCTTACGGTACTCTAACTCGTAGGTTACTGTTCCTATTCGACCGGTCTTAACCATACTAGATTAAATAAGGCTTCTCATGCATCTTTACTTCCTTTAAGGAGGAACTTCGCGGAATCCCCCGCTACAACACGAGATTCATTTACTAAGAAACAATCACTCACAACCATGCACCACCCAACAAGCGTCTATGCAGATAACATTTCCCTTTCTCGGACCACCTAGACTACAGTTCGTCAATCATCTCTCACATCCTCACTACTTCACCACCCCATACTTATACGTAACAAAGAGTAGGAACCTCCAAACCCATCGTTGAAGTGTTCACCTACTCAAATTAAACTTATCCTGAAACACAACAATTCCTCGCTGATTGCCACGTTCGTTCAGTCATATAAGACATAACTCCGGTTATCCTCACTCCACTGGGAGGGGTAACCCTGGTCACACCATACTATTCTCCATAGCTTAATCACTGCACGACCAATTCGTTTAAACATTTCTTACAAAGTCACTAACTTAACTCATTCAGTTGTCCTATTCACTTCTTTCCTGCACAAAAGCATACACAATGCCCTTCCTCAATACTCTTTCCAAAAATCCGCACGCTTATCAATGACAATTTACACAACACTGCACCTTTCGACATTACTGTCAAGTTACTCCTTCCAATTTACTTACTTATTCCGACATACTATCTTCACCTCCCCACGTTAGCGTGGAGCACTGCCCACCGACATTACTCGCCCCTCTCTTCCGACAATTCCCAAGCTGAAAATACTTTCTCATTACTATACATAACCAAACGGGTGCACTAAAATTCTAACTTAAGGCTTTTGACCAAATCACCTCGATCTGACACCAGTGTTTGCTATTACTACACATTCTTTGATCTTCAACTATTACCTTCTCGGATAATCCTTTCACCCATAGGAACAATTCTCAATCATTAAAGATTTCGCATCTTCTACCCCACATTTTGATTGACCCATCCATCATCTTCTTTAACTTACATTGATTTCAAGAATATACTTACTTAGTGACTCACATAGCCAGAAAACGCTTGGTCTCTCATTTGGGCAAGCACCCATTATTGCTCTGACATTCTACTCCGATAATAGACGTATCACACTGCCACTTACAACTACGTGTTCCAACCACTTTCTTAGCAATTCGCATACCTCATCCGAAATCCCGAAAAGGGCTTCCATCTAATGCTTCAACTTTCTAACATCACGTTACTACAACACTAACTGGCACATTTACCTTGGCAATTATTGCAACTACCTGACTGTACATTCCTCACCCATAACATCACACTGTAGACCAAATCTCTCATGGCCATCCATACACAATTTAAACTCGCCTTCAAATTTTCTCGCACAAATAATCGAGCCTATCTCGCTACTTTGTCCTTTCTCATTCTAGTTGAGCTATAACTCTCTAGTTCCCACTTAGTTCAATTGTAACCATTCTTGCTATCTCTCTACGATCTGAACCCTTACATAAACAGGGCACAATCCCTCACTGGACGATATAATTTACACACTCGCTCTGTTCGTGCTACATGCCTTATCCTTCTACGAACTCTCCATACTTCGTAAGTAGAACGCTTATCCAAAACAGCAGTCTCTAACTAACTTAACACCTCTACAAGGTGTTCTATCAACTTTCACTCTCCTGGTTCAAGTCTTCGGCCTCAACCAACTTACATCGTTGCCGACTTCAACAACAAAAGTCAACTTGTAATTACTTTCTTAATCTATTCTTTAACATGGGTTCCTTACGGAACCTATTCCTTCTAACACATCATAATCAACTTCAAAATCCGACGCCCTTATTTCAAAACTTGCTCATGTAACATCAATACTACAAGTTCACTCCAAAACTCATATCCCACACCGTGGATTCCCCATTTCTGCCTCACAACACTACTCATAACGAGTTGCTAAAATCAACACCTTGATGACTTTTAGTCTTTCCCCCGGACACCATCGTCCCTCGGCAACTGTATTCCCAGTCACCGAGCAAGGGTACAGACCCTCATATACCCGACACTATACTCCATTCCCGACTCTTCCTCTGTCTAAATCTCCTCTTGAACACATATACCAAAACTACATACGTTCTCCCTTGACTTGTCCAACACATTTCCACCCTCGGAGTTCTTCCTTAGCTTAAAATGTAATCCTCTACGACCTAGCGGGTTCATAGCCTTCATGCATGACAATACAGTAAATAAATCTTTTTGCACATTTCATCGTTTTAAATAAACAACGTTTGGAAAACACTTGGGTACACATGACCCCATCACTCTAATAACTCCACGCCCTACACAATGATTCGAGAATCGTTTGCATGCATCTTTCCGTGAACCTTAATCTTACTTAATCCGAACGATGTTATTACGACAGTAATACGTTGAACGAAAATCCTTTCATACGACACAATTCTGAAAGAAATTACTGACACCAAGTAAACCAGTTGGTTCTCACACCCTTTTATATGATATCAACAGGTTAAACTCATTTCGATTGTAAAAGTTTTGCTGGCAAACGTTTTTCTCGACCTTTTTGTAACGATTTAACTTATCATGAAAAGTGTGAAATACTTTGAAAATCGTCAAGCTCAAAATTTCCTTGTGCAATGTGAATGAAATCATCTTTTCTTTAAACATACACTTGCACATTCTGGCTCAATTTCGATCAAAATTGATATTTACACATTTAACTTAAATCGTGAAAATTTCATGTTACATATAAGAAAGCTATGCATGAAACTCTACTTGCAATTGAAGGCTACTCACCCTATCAAGGTCAACCGCTTTACTCACGCAACTTATCCTTGACACTCTACCTTCGACCAATGGTCGCCCTCTCGGTCATGCAATAACTTGCTGTACATGCGTTCCACCTCTCACTTACTCAACCATTTCACACTATTTTCGTTTTGATCAACTATCTCACTTTCTACTTCTACATGCTTTCAATTCACTATAGGTATCTTATTTCATTTATCCTGCCATTGAAAAGCTCGACTAAAAAGTCAGGGCTCCATTGATACTTTCAAGGTTTTGACACTGTCCTCCCTTACCATCCTGACTGATCTATCCCATGATTCCTAGAACTGGGACTCTCCCAAAACAGGAGTCTTACTTAAACTCGACAATCATCCTCTTCGAGTCCACTAAGAGCTACCTCTAGATGACTCATAATATTCTACACAACATTTCTTCTCTTCGATGTATACATACATCACATCATAAATGATCTCTCACGATAATTCCCAATAATGGGTCTCACTCTACCCCATCAGGGATCTTGCTGACATTCTAGATTACTGGAACACGACATATAAACTAACTTAACACAACAATTTGCTTTAAAAGGTATTTTAAGCACGCACATGTACATGTAAGTTTGTAATTACACTGACCAGGTGTAATCCCAAACTTACCTTACACGTTTGTCCTTGGCACCTTATTCTTAAGCGCATTTATAGTGATCGTTCCTAGAGGCAATCCTATGTCTCGGCTGTGTTTCTCATCTTACAGTTTAAGTATAGGCCCGACTGGTCACCTAAATCCCTTAAACTAAAGCTCTGATACCATTTGTAACGTCCCAAAAACATAACATGCATTAACATAGAATAAGCATTCGAATTACATAAATAAACTTGTCTTTAATTCTTCATTAAACAAAATTTGACAGCGGAAGTCTCTAATCCACTGCCGAGAGCTCTATCTATAGCCATCATAATTGTAACAACCTGGTTCCCAAATACATACAAATAACATATATTTCATAACAAAGATACATCATATTTCATTTACGGTCCCTTAGCTTAACAAAATAAGTCTTTTAGTACAAACTTTTTACATTATAACTAATAACGAAGTTATAACTACAAAACATATCACGGTCTTCAAACAATCATCTTCCAAAAGCTAGACATGATTTATTCTATCATTTGTCCTTATTTGCTCCACGACCTGGAATACATATTTTGAAACAAAATGAGGGTTAGACCTAATGGTCTAAGTGAGAAAATCCCTATCATTTTAAAACCATTGGCACAAATACCATATATACAACACAAACACAAATACCAATCATAACTCACGCATCTTATATGTTGATCCAAACCCTCCGTGATTTGATAATGACCCTCTCTTATATACTTAGTGAAAATTGTAAGTAAACAATATGTATCAGAGTTTCACTATCGCTGATAAGTACTAAGATCTTACAGTACCGCTGATAGGAACTCTCGCTCTTTTAAATTAAACATTCAGCGAACACTGTTCATCATTAATGCTCTGAGTCTGTTCAGTCATTATGATGATCGCTGATAAGTTAGTTGTTTACTTATGATCCCTGAAGAACAAAGGTTCTACGCTGAAGTCGAAGATCAAGCTCAAGAACCAGCGACAAGTCTCCTAATGAACTGATGCGGATCAGCGAAGACTCAGATTTGTCCACTCAACGTGAAGTATCAAGTACAAGACTTCAGCTATCGCTGAACTTTATCATTCCCTGAATAGAAAATGATAATCGCTGAATCAACGAAAGCTGATCATGAAGTCCTCCGTACAAAGTACTTTTGTCTTAAACCCCCTTGCACGACTCCGTACGAAATGTCAGAAAAGAACCTCCGACTGTCTGAAATCGTACAGCCACTCTAATACTACACTGATCATCCATGCGGCTACTAAGGTTGTCAACCAAGGTCAATGACATACAACCAACCAGCTGATGACACGTGTAAAGTGTATACTGACTTGCATTAAATGCATGCAGTATATAAAGAGATGAACCCACTTCTTTTTTAAGCAACTTGCTAACTCTGGACAAGTTCAATCTCTTATCTCAAGATAGGTTATTATTAGTAATTTCCTTATCTCTCTTAGTGCAAGAAACCTTAGTGTTCCAACTTGTTTAGATTTAGGTTTATCCTTAATCTTGTTTCCGCAACAAGCTGTAAATTGTTAATGATTTATCAATAAACAATTTAGAAAAGTAAAATCTGTGTGTTTGTATTCAACCCCCCCCCCCCCATTCTACAAACTTGTATAGGCCTTCGGGACCAACAAGTGGTATCAGAGCGGATTTGTTTAACCTCATAAACAAGATCTAATCTAAGATATTTCTCTTCCTTGCTATTATCTGAAAATGGCCACCAACACAAACACAAATTATATAGACAATGGTTCTCTTGCTAAACCCCCTAGATTTTCCAAAGATAACTTCAACTTATGGAAAAATAGGATGACACTCTTCTTAGAAGGTGTAGACCCTACTATGCCTTACTATCTAGAGAATGGTCCATTCATCCCTGTAAGAATTGATGCTGCTGTTCCAGCCGCTGAGAATAGACCTGCTATTCCAGAAAGGCTGGTACCTAAGGAAATCTTTCAATGGACTGACGAAGATAAGAAGAAAGTGGCTATAGATACAAAAGCCAGATCCATACTATCCATGGCTCTTCCTGACGAAGTCTACCATTCCGTCATGAATCTGAAAACATCAAAGGCCATGTGGGACACAATATGTGTTCAGTATGAAGGAACGTCTGAAGTCCAGAATTCAAGAAAGATCAACCTGGTAAGACAATACGAAAGCTTCATTTCTGGTAAGAATGAATCTCTCTCTGAAGTTCACCAACGTTTTAATTGTTTAATTATAGATCTGAGAACTGTTGGTAAGGAATATTCTAACTTTGAAGTACTGACAAAGTTTCTAGAATGTTTACCTGAAAGCTGGGACAATTATGCTATGTGTCTCAAGCTATCAAAGGATCTAAAATCAATGACCCTTTCAACCTTATATGGCACGTTGCTGAATCATGAGCAATCGAGCCATCTTAAGAAGAATCTTGTAAAAGATTCCAAAAGCACCCCTGTTGCTTTAATCTCAGAGGAACCTTCTACTCAGCGACCCTCGGTCACCATCACTGAGTTAGAAAGTAACTCTGAAAGGTCATCAGATTCTGATTATTCAGATAATGATGAATTTTTGGCTCTCCTAACTAAGAAGTTCAGGAGATTTGCCAAAAAGAAAATGTTTAGAAAGAACAAACCTCTTTTCATAACTGATAAGCCTAGATCATCAGCTTTTGTTGATAAGGCTACTGCTACTTGCTTTAACTGCGAAAAGACAGGACATTTCGCTAACGAGTGCAGGTCAAAGAAAGTTTCTAGACCCTCAGCTTTTACAAAGAAACCCTTTGTTCCAAGGAATAAAGATGACAAATATTCAAAGCTGGAAAGATAGCTAAGGTGAAGATTGCCCCCAAGGCAAAGAAGACCAACCCTGGTGCAAATCTGTCAGGATCGAATCTTAACAAGACAATAAACACTTAGAATTCAGAATTAAAGAATCTGCGGAAAAGAACTTTAATTCTCACAATCAAGAACAATGTAACAGAAAATTCACCACTTTTTGTATTCACTGTTTCGACTCACAATATTAACAACCAAACCTCAATCTTGTTGAACAGGCTCAATCAAGACGACTTCTACTTCTCTAGAAATAGGGTTCTTACACCTTGAGGTTAAATCTCTCTGAAAACAATCGAATTCTTTTTCACACGTATATTAACTCGTCTATCATGTGTATTCTAATAGCTATCTATCAATACTATTTATACAAAAATAATTACAAGATAACTATCAAAAGTAACTTGATCTTCTAAATCTTCGTTAAACATATCTTGATCAATTCCTTCTTTGTCTCCAAAAGTATCGCATACCAATCTTAACCAACTCAGCAGTATTAATCTTCATTCTTCATGAGCAGTACTAACAATCTCCAGCAGTATTAAGTCACGAGCAGTACTAACAGATATTCGATATGCACCAGCAGTACTAACCTTAACTTGCAGTAGTAACTTTGATAAGCAGTACTAACCTCACATAAGCAGCATTAATAATATTCCAGCAGTAGTAATATACCAGCAGTATTAACTTTGTTCTGGCAGCATTAACCATGTACCAGCAGTAGTAACTTTGTTCTGGCAGCACTAACTCTTGAACTAGCAGTACTAACTTGATCTGGCAGTAGTAATGTTGTTCTGGCAGTACTAACCATACTTAGCATATCTTCAGTTCCCAACAATCTCCCCCTAACTTGACTTTTCAGGATGAGAAGTTAAGTTCTTCAGATGATGCTTCCAAAACCTAGTCATCAACGCATAAATTTGGATCCAATCCCAGACTTTGATTGAGGATCCTTTTTACAAGGTATCTTGCCATTTTAGAGTCTTTATCACTCACCAACTTAGCATGCAGCATTCCATTCAACTTTTTCATGCTGTGCTTGTATACAACATCCACCAAATAATATTCATGAAATGTATTGTCAAGAGAGATGACATACACTCCACAATTCTCAATGAGCATCCAGTTGGTGATGATTTGAAAATTCCTTGCCATCAAATGTTGAACTGCTTCTGGTTTGAACATTAAGCACAAGTATTCAAGAACCATCTTTGTGATAGACATACCTTGCTCTGTCAGCATGTTTCCATATAGCCTCATTCCCACCTTGAACATCTCTTCCAGGTCAGATCTAGAGCATGTTCTGATAAGTTTTCCCCAAGTAGGACAAACTTCAAACTTTCCATCTGCCCTTTTGATTCTGATGAACTCCTTTCTTCCATCTTTCAATGTGTCCCAGAAGATGATCTCAGGAGGCATGGAAGACAATGGTGTAGTCTTGATTGGATTAGTATCAACCACAGTAATATACAAATCACATTGAGCATTTGATTGTGATTGTACATTGCTTGGTTGACCTGATGAAGTTGCCACTTCTTCTTCAGCAACTTTTGGATTTGATTTCTCTTTAACTGCTTCCTCCTGTGCTTCTTCTACAGTTGGATCCACCCTTGGCTTCTTTATATCTTTCTTCTTTGAGGCTATTGACTTTGTTCTTGGCCTCTTTGTTCTTTTGAAAGATTTAACAGCTTCAGGAGTGGTTTCAGCTGTTTCTTCTTTGTGGCTCTTAGCAGCACTAACAGTTTCTGCTGCCTTTTGTTTTTCAGCAGCATTATCTGTTTCTACTTCTTTTGCAACCTCAGCAGTAGTAACCGTTTCTGCTGCTGGTTCTGTTTCTGCTTCCTTTGTAATATCAGCAGCAGTAACGGTTTCTGCTGCTGTTTCTGTTTCTGCTTCCTTTGTAAGATCAGCAGCAGTAACGGTTTCTGCTGCTGTTTCTATTTCTGCTTCCTTTGTACTATCTGCAGCCTCCTCAGTCTCCCCCTCAACCTTATACTCCCCCTCAATGTTTGCATCCTCCATGTTTAGATCTGAGTCTGACTCCCCCTTTTTGGAAGCATCATTGGTAGGGTTTCTTCTCCTAAGGACAAACTGAGCTCTCTTCTTTCTGTGTATCAACTTAGTGATCATCTTCCTTTGCTTCTCAAGCTGTGAGTTTTGAAAGAGGACCACTTTCTTGAGTTCATCAATCTCCATTTTCTGATCCATGACCTCAATGTTGATATTTGCAATAGTTTCCATCAATTCCTCGTACGTATATCTATCCTCACCCTGTTTAGGAGTTTTTACCTCCCGTAAAGGATCATTGGAAGTTTTAGCAGGTGTCTCTTGCCTAGCAAAAGTACTACCTACCCCCTTGGTTTCTTGGCACCTGGGACCTCTGGATGATTTCTCACCCTGAGTTGACGTGAGGAAGGGCTTAGTTATTTTACCACTGGCCTTCTCTTTGCTAGCAGAAGTAGTGGCAGCCTTGCGACTCACATGCTCAACCTTCTCCTTAGTGAGCACCTTCTTGGGGTTGGGAGACACCCTTGTGGTTTCCCTTTCGATATTCTCCATTGGAGAATGCTCCAACAGAGGGCTTAAAGGCTTCGGGCTCTTAGGAGATACATCAAGGGAAGGAACCTTGTGTACCTTTCTTCTTTCAAACTTTTTGGTTATTGTGGGAGTGGGTCGTTCAAGAATGGACTGAGGGGTGTCTTTTGTGATGGAAGGTTGGGATTGGTCATCAGCGGGTGTGTCTAATGAGGGCCTTGACCCTGATGCCATACCTTCAAATGTGTGGGACACAACCATCATTGTAGAGAACAATGGTGTGTCAACTCCTTCCGAGTCCCTAGGAAGTCTCCTCATATTTGAGAAAACCTTCCCTTTAGGGGATTTTGGTACATATACCTCATCAAATTGAGGCATATCCGTCAATTCCTTAGTAATTACTTCCTGAACAAACCTTGGATACATATAGAAACGCTTTTTGGATTCCAGGTTTGCTACAAGATCATTGAAAAGCATTTGAGAAAAATTAAACTTCCTGTTAGTGGCTAAGCAGACTAGAGCATAAGCAATAGTACTGCTAAACTCACTCCATCCAGTAGTTTTCTTTGAAATACAATGCATTAGGGTATGAACAAAGAATCTCCATTGAGTAAAAAACTTTGACTTGTAGAATTTAAAAACTCCAATGGGACCTTCATACCCCATTCTTTGTAAAGTTGAGAATAGTTCTTCATTAGGAATAGAAGTTATACCTGAGGCATCATCCAATCGAAGAGTGATGCGAAGAAGTTCTTCTGAAACTTTCAAGGGTTTGTCACATACCCTTGTTTGGATGACTTTCTGCCCATCTTCGGATTCCACGGTGGCATTGGCCCAGAATTGCGTCTGATGCTCGATGTATATTGTTGGATTCACCGTTAGGGCATATGAAATATGAGTGGACTTGAGAAAATCCACAATTTCATGAAATTCGTCGGCCTGCTTCGGCTTCTGAAGCATTGCAATCTCATTATGCTCGTCGACAAACTCCATAATCGTTGTGCTTCCTGAGGATTTGTAAAGAAAACACAGAGATTCTAGGGAGACTAGGTTAGAACGAGAGAGAAGAAGTTAATGCGAAGAGTCGTTATGAACTTTGGCGGGCAAACAGGGGTATTTATAGCAGTATTTGCCCTAGATTTTCAAAAGCATTATTAACGACATACGCAGTATTAACCACGAAGCAGTATTAACTACTGAGCAGTATTAACTGTGCACTAGCAGTATTAACTACTGAGCAGTATTAACTGTGCACTAGCAGTATTAACTACTGAGCAGTATTAACTGCAAAGCAGTATTAACTGTGCACTAGCAGTATTAACTACTGAGCAGTATTAACTGCAAAGCAGTATTAACTACTGAGCAGTATTAACTGCAAAGCAGTATTAACTACTGAGCAGTATTAACTACTCATTGGCAGTATTAACTGTGCACTAGCAGTATTAACTATTGAGCAGTATTAACTGCAAAGCAGTATTAACTGTGCACTAGCAGTATTAACTACTGAGCAGTAGTAACTACACTTACACTTTTCTGCACTTGGTAATCTGAGGGAAACAGAGGATTCTGAGAAAGAGAGTTAGTAGCACCAAATATGTGAAGAAATACAGGTATAAAAACAGAAAGTCATGAATTTATTCTAGGTTGATCATGCCCACACTTGTTACCAAAAAGGTGAATCTACCCACATCAAAAGCTTTTGTGAATAGATCAGCAAACTGGTCATTTGTATGAACTTTAGCAACCTGAATTAATTTCTTTTCATTGCAATCTCTTATAAAGTGATACCTTATCTCTATATGCTTTGTTTTTTAGTGTTTGACTGGATTATTAACAATGCTAATAGCACTGTTGTTATCAATGAAGATTGGAGTGTGAAGAAATGTTACCCCATAGTCCAACATCTGATTCTGAATCCATAGAACCTGAGAGCAGCAGCTTGCAGCAGCTATGTACTCAGCCTCTGTGGTAGATAAGGACACTGTGGTTTGTTTCTTACACTGCCAAGATACTAGTCTTGTACCCAAAAACTGACATCCACCTGAAGTAGACTTCCTATCCATGTTAGCTCCACCCAAGTCACTATCTGAGTATGCAAGCAAGTCAAAAGATGATTCATACGGATACCAGAGACCTAGTCTAGGTTGCCCTCTTAGGTATCTGAAAATTCTCTTGACTGCATGAAGATGAGATTGCTTTGGTGTAACTTGAAATCTGGCACAAACACAAACTGAAAACATAATATCTGGTCTAGAGGCTGTGAGATACATGAGAGATCCAATCATTGATCTGTAATGATGGACATCCACATCCTCCCCCTCAAGATCAGCAGTGAGCTGTTTGTGTGTCTCCATAGGTGTGCTTGCTGGCTTTGAGTCTGATAAACCAAACTTGTCCAGGATGTCTTTCACATACTTGGATTGGCTAATAAAATCCCATCTTTCCTTTGTTTTACCTGAAGCCCAAGAAAGAAAGTAAGTTCTCCCATGGAACTCATCTTGAAGCTTTTGTGCATTAACTCCTCAAACTCTTTACACATTTGATCATTGGTGGATCCAAAGATGATGTCATCCACATAGATCTGAACAAGTAATGTGTCTTTCTTTCTCCTCCTGATAAACAGGGTCTTGTCAATTACTCCTCTTTCAAAGTCATTTTTCAAGAGATAGGTAGACAGGGTGTCATACCATGCTCTTGGGGCTTGATGCAAACCATAAAGAGCCTTCTTCAACTTGTATACTCTGTCAGGGTGCAATGGATTCTCAAATCCAGGGGGTTGACAGACATATACTTCTTCCTCAATACTTCCATACAGAAATGCACTTTTGACATCCATTTGGTACACTTTGAACTTCATGTATGAGGCATAGGTAGAAATAACATGATTGCTTCAATCCTTGCTACAGGAGCAAAGACTTCCTCATAATCTATTCCTTCTTCCTGAGTGTACCCTTGTGCAACCAGTCTAGCTTTGTTTCTGATCACAATCCCTCTGTCATCCTTCTTGTTCCTAAAAATCCACTTGGTGCCAATTTCTCTATGACCTTTTGGAAGGTCTACCAAGTCCCAAACATCCTGTAATTTGAACTGTAGCAGCTCCTCTTGCATTGCCTCTATCCAGCTTGGGTCTTTCATAGCATCATAAGCCTTTTTAGGCTCAATCTGGGATAGAAAGCAAGTAAGAACAGTATTAACTGTATTTTGCTGCTCTTGCAACTCTTGGAGTCTGCTTTGCTTTCTAGTCATCATGGGAGATGCAATATCTCCAATCACCAACTCAGGAGGATGATTTTTCTGAGTTCTTGTTGGATGACTAGCTTCCTCTTGTATGTTCTCATCCAGATTTGACTCATTTAATTCTGGATTTGTTTCTGCTTCTTCAGTCACCTCAGATTCTCTGGAATTTGGACCTGAAGACTGATTTTCCTCTGCTCTCCTCTCTTCTTCATTCTGAATAGGTTCAGCCTCCTTTTGTTGTTCACAGAATTCAACAGGATCAATGGAAGGGAGTGGAAATATCACAGATTGAATTCTGTGTTCTGATGTTGGTGTATCCCTTTGTCCTGCATATACATCACTACTGAAACCCAAAGAATTAGTGAGTGAATCAATGTCAAATAGCCAATTAGGACCTGAACCAATAGGATTTGGTGTGTTCTCATTGCATTTGACATTGTCACTTTCTTCAATTATTCTAGAAGAGGTATTAAAAACTCTGTAGGCCTTACTCTGAGATGAATACCCAACAAGAAAACCATCATCTGCTTTGCTATCAAACTTACCTAAGTGAGATTTGGTATTGAGAATAGTACAAGGACATCCAAATGGTTTGAAAAATCCAATATATGGTTTCTTTTTATGGAAAAGTTCATAAGGTGTCTTGTTTTTAGGCTTTACAACTAAAACTCTGTTTTGAACATAGCAGGCAGTATTAACTGCTTCTGCCCAAAAAGTAATTGGTAACTTTGAATCAGCTAACAGAGATCTAGCAGCCTCAATCAGTGTCCTATTCCTTCTCTCAGCAACACCATTTTGTTGTGGAGTCCTAGGAGCACTGTATTGTCTCTCAATTCCTTTTTCTTCACAAAAGGTGTTTAGATCAAAATTTTTAAACTCAGTTCCATTATCTGATCTAATGACTTTCACTCTTTGATTTGATTGGTTTTCAATTTTGAGAATAAAAGATTTGATCAGTCCACTTGTCTCATCTTTAGTTCTCAGAAAATATACCCAAGTAAATCTAGAATAATCATCAACAATAACTAAGCAGTATGATTTCTTGCCAATACTCATCACATTAGTAGGACCAAACAGATCCATATGTAACAGTTGAAGAGGATTTGAGATAGTGTTTATCTCTTTGGTCTTATGAGAAGTTTTGTGTTGTTTGCCTTTGAGACAAGCAACACAATGATCATCACATGAATAGACTTTGGATGGCAAACCCCTTACAAGGTTATTCTTAACAAGTTTATTCATTGTTTTAAAGTTCATGTGACACATCCTTTTGTGCCAGAGTGATGATTCATCCAAAGAAGCTTTTGAAACTAAACAATTTAGGGATGAATCAGATGAAACACTTTCTAAATCTAAACAATATACATTATCCTTCCTAGGAGTTCTCAGAAGTATCATGTTTTCATCAACCACTTTGTATCCAGGAGCAAGGATAATACATTCAGAATCAGTAAACAATATGCTATGCTTCTTGTCACAAACCTGTGATACACTTAACAGGTTGTATCTCAATTGCTCAACATAGTACACATCTTCAAAGGTCATCTTACCTTTTGAAACATCACCCTTACCACTTATCTTTCCACCAGCAGGATTATTCCCAAATGCAACATGTCCTCCATCAATCTTTTTGAAATTTTTGAGGCAGGCCATGTTACCTGTCATGTGCCTGGAGCAACCACTATCAACATGCCAAATGCTCTTCCCCTTGAGCTGTTGGTTGCCCTGCACATTAAGATAAATCAGTTAGTTTTATTGGGAACCCAAGCTGAAGTGGTCTTGGGTCTCCCTTGCTCATCAAAGTACTTGCACTTGGTTTTGATGAGATTTTCAACCTTAGGTACTGCAGTACTGGAGTACTTTGTCAATATGATTGGTTTAGCAGCACTAGAAGCAGTACTAACACTGGGAGCAGCAGTATCGTTAGCAGCACTATCAGTACTAGCAGCAGTATCAGCAGTACCAACAGAGTTAGCAGTATTAACAGAGTTAACACTGCTAGCAGCAGTATTATCTGAATAGGAAGTACTAACAGTGTTAGCAGCACTAATACTGCTAACAGCATTAACTTTTGAAGAATTACTAGCAGTATTAACACTGCTAGCAGCACTAACTCTTGAAGAAGTACTAACAGTGTTAGCAGTACTAACACTGCTAGCAGCAGTAACTTTTGAAGAATTACTAGCAGTATTAACACTGCTAGCAGCACTAATACTTGAAGAAGTACTAACAGTGTTAGCAGTACTAACACTGGTAGCAGCAGTATTATTTTTCGTGCCTTTTGTAACCCACATTGTAACACATTCCTTTTCAGGCTTTTTCTTCATGTGGCTTTTTGGTTCAGCTTGTTTCTTAGCCACATTTGTTCTTGTAGGCTTCCTATAGCCAGAAGGTTTTTGATAACTTCTTTGAAAACTTCTCTTTTGGTTAATAGGATTGAAGAAACAGTATTTGGCAAGATGATTCAGTTTGCCACAAATAAAGCAAGGTTTTGGTCTGTTAATCTTTTGCAGATCAACTCCTTGCCTTAGTGCCCACTGGTTATTCCAGTTCCTTTGATTTCCCCTCTTATTATCATGATTTTGGGGCTTATACTCTTGAGATTTCCTGCAAGAACACTGTTTACAAGTATTAGAGTTCACAACTTTGGTCTGTGTGTAATGAACTTTCTTTCCTTTTTCAGTCCTTTTCATCTCCTTACTCCTTCCACCTTCCTCATTAGTCTTGTTGTGATTTTCTAATGGGATCTCATCACTGTCCTTCTTAGAATCTTCCCCATCAGATCCATCTTCAACAACAACTGCATCTAATGGGTCTATACTAGTGGCTCCTTTAGATAAGTCCTTACTATCCAAGGTTTCTAAAAGGTCTGACCTAGGAGGGATGTAGTTGTTGTTGTAGGGTGGGGGAGTGGCATTATACCCTAGGCCTATTTTCATCTTACCATGGACTTGAGCATTTATTATTGTGTCCATGGCTTTAGAAGCTTTTGAAAACTTTTCAACATCAGCTGTAACTTTCTTAAGTTCTTCTTTTAATTTTTCACACTCTTCCCTAGACTCTTTCAGTTGGAACTCCAGACCACCTTTTTCCCACTTCCAGTAGTTAGTATCATATGAGTGTTGAAGTTCATTGGCTTGAAAGACCCTAATCTGTTCTTCAAACCTCTCAACAATCAACACATAGTCTCTTCTATCCTTTTCTAACCTTTTAAGATCATCACACATACCCTGATTGTGATCTCTATACCTTTTAACAGTGTCTATACAAGCTTGAGTACAGAGATTAGATTTTACCTCAGTGGGAAGATCTGAAACTTCAGCCATAAGTGCTTGATTTTGGATGGCTTCTTCTGCTTGGTCACTCCAGTCAAATCCCATTCCTTGTTGAGAAACAAGAGCTTGAATGGAGCTTCTGTTTTGATTGGAACTTCCAGCCTGAGTTTGTTGATGGCTGTTGTAAGATGTTCCTCCTCTGCATTCCCTGGCAAAGTGTCCCATCTTGTGACACTTGTAGCATTCAACTTTGGATTTGTCAAATCCAGCACCATCCTCTCTTCTTTGGGAAAAATTGTTTCTCCCTGTCCTCTTAATGAATCTCTTCACTCTCATAGACAGCATAGCCATCTGCCACTTTATATCCATCTCTTCAAGATCATCAGCATTAACCTGTTCTAAATCATCATTAATCAAAGAGGAATTTATATGACTGGAAAAGAAAGCTTCTAGTACTGTATCTTTGGACTTTTCCTGATTGACTGAACCAGCAGCACTAACTGAACCAGCAGTACTAACTGATTCATGGTTAGCAGTAGAATCAGGTGATGCTGAAAGAAGTGCAGCATTATGAACATATCCAGAGGGCTTCTTTTTGGCTTCAACCTCTGATTCAAATACTCTAAGATCATTGTACAGATCATCAAGTTCCTTATCTTCCAGTTGGTCATTCTGTCTGAAGGACACAGTGTACATTGTCCATTCTTCACCCAATGATCTTAAGAACTTCCTGTTGACATCATCAGCCTCCATCTTGACTCCTACAGTGGCTAATTCTCCAATCAGCTTATTAAATCTATCAAACGTTTGAGTCATGGACTCATTCTTGGTAGAAGTAAAGTTTTCATACTGCTGCTTGAGAATTGCCTTTTGATTTCTCTTTGTGCTTTTGGTGCCAGTAAATCTTTTCTCCAAAGCATTCCATAGAATCTGAGCATCAGTGCAGTGATGGAATTGATGCTGATACTCATTGGGAATAGCCAAAAGCAGGGTGCTTAAGGCCTTCATCTCTGTTTGTCTGACTTTCCTCTCTGCATCAGTCTTTGGAGGAGGTCTTTTGCCATCTGGTCCAGTTCTTCCTTCAGCACATGGACCATTCTCAATGATATCCCAGATGGAATAATCATTAAGCAGAATGTACTGCTTGATTCTAATTTTCCACATGTCAAATTCATTGGGTCTGAGCATGGGAACTTTAGATACAAGAGTACTGTTTGATTCAAAAGAATTTTCCATAATGACTGTAGAATTCTAAGAAACACAAGCTCTGATACCACTTGTCAGGATCGAATCTTAACAAGACAATAAACACTTAGAATTCAGAATTAAAGAATCTGCGGAAAAGAACTTTAATTCTCACAATCAAGAACAATGTAACAGAAAATTCACCACTTTTTGTATTCACTGTTTCGACTCACAATATTAACAACCAAACCTCAATCTTGTTGAACAGACTCAATCAAGACGACTTCTACTTCTCTAGAAATAGGGTTCTTACACCTTGAGGTTAAATCTCTCTGAAAACAATCGAATTCTTTTTCACACGTATATTAACTCGTCTATCATGTGTATTCTAATAGCTATCTATCAATACTATTTATACAAAAATAATTACAAGATAACTATCAAAAGTAACTTGATCTTCTAAATCTTCGTTAAACATATCTTGATCAATTCCTTCTTTGTCTCCAAAAGTATCGCATACCAATCTTAACCAACTCAGCAGTATTAATCTTCATTCTTCATGAGCAGTACTAACAATCTCCAGCAGTATTAAGTCACGAGCAGTACTAACAGATATTCGATATGCACCAGCAGTACTAACCTTAACTTGCAGTAGTAACTTTGATAAGCAGTACTAACCTCACATAAGCAGCATTAATAATATTCCAGCAGTAGTAATATACCAGCAGTATTAACTTTGTTCTGGCAGCATTAACCATGTACCAGCAGTAGTAACTTTGTTCTGGCAGCACTAACTCTTGAACTAGCAGTACTAACTTGATCTGGCAGTAGTAATGTTGTTCTGGCAGTACTAACCATACTTAGCATATCTTCAGTTCCCAACAAAATCAGGTCAAAGTGAATCCTACCACTGAAGTTAAGAAATTAACCAAAGTGAAGAAAGACAAAGCTGAATCTTCAAATGCTGCGAAGACTACTGAATCTTCCATTCCAACTACTTCCACTGACAAATGTGTATACATGGTAAAGTGGGTACCCAAGAAAAACTAATCTTCCTTCGTATTGCAGGTTAAGAAGGGTATCTGGTATCTCGATAGCGGATGCTCTAGACACATGACTGGAAAGAAAAGCATGCTCGCTGAATACAAGGAAGAGAAGGGTCCCTCTGTGACTTTCGGTGGAAATGGAAAAGGACATACCCGAGGGTATGGTGTACTTTCAAATGGTACAACCTCCTTCAGAAGAGTCGCATATGTTGAAGGGCTGAAGCATAATCTTCTAAGCATCAGTCAGCTGTGTGACATGGATAACAAAGTAATATTTACTAAGGAATCCTGCTTTGTCACTGACAAAAAGGAGAAGATAGCTCTCAACGGTTATCGTTTGGAAAATGTTTATGTAATAAACATGGACTCAACAACCACTGAGAACTCCTGTTTCTTCTCAAAGGCCTCATCTGATGTCAACTGGCTATGGCATAAGAGGCTATCTCATCTAAATTTCAAGACACTGAACACTCTTTCTTCAAAAGAGTTAGTCACTGGTCTACCTCAACATTCATACGCCAAAGAGTTGTTATGTTCAGCGTGTGAAAAAGGGAAGCAGACCAAAGCAAGCTTTAAGTCAAAGCAAGTTTCTTCAGTGTCATCTCCTCTACAACTACTCCATATGGATTTGTTTGGCCCTGTTAACAAACAATCCATCGCTGGAAAGAAATATACGCTGGTCATAGTTAATGAATTCTCTCGCTTCACGTGGGTAATGTTTCTCCGTTCTAAGAGTGACACCCCTGAAGAACTCATCAATTTTGTTCGGAAGATGGAAACCCTGAACAATCTGACCGTTCGCTCAATAAGGAGTGATCATGGGACTGAATTCAAAAACAGTTCTCTTGATTCCTTCCTTGAGAGTAAGGGTATTTCTCACAACTTTTCTTCAGTGAGAACACCGCAACAAAATGGAGTCGTTGAAAGAAGAAATAGAACAATTATTGAAGCTGCACGTTCAATGCTCAGCGATTCTCACTTGCCTACTCAGTTTTGGGCAGAAGCTGTCAACACTGCTTGTTTTACGCAAAACAGGTCGCTGATAGTCAAAAGATTAAAAAAGACAACCTCTGAACTTTTTCATGGGAGAAAGCCTTCAATCAGCTTTCTTCACATCTTTGGATGTCAGTGTTTTATACTGAACAACAGAGATGCACTTGGAAAGTTTGATCCTAAGGCTGATGATGGAATCTTTCTTGGATACTCCTTAATTTCCAAAGCCTTCAGAGTCTTCAATCGTAGAAGACAAACTGTAGAAGAAACTATTCACGTCACGTTTGACGAATCCCGTTCAGCGAACTCTAAACCGTCCGATGATACTGAAGAACTGAATCAATGGATGTTTTCTCATCTTGGTGATTCAGAAGTTATTCCCACTACTCATGCTCATCCAGTAGAAGATGATAGTCCTATCATTCCAAATATGCAGAACAGTGAAGCTGAAACTTCTTGGGTCTCAGCTGTTCCTATAAACACTATACCTAACGCTGAACCAAATGTCTCAGACATTCCATCTACTTCTCAGCAATCAGTGAATATAATGACAACTGAATCCATTCCTCTCTTGGCTGATACTCCTGACGTCGCTGAAGCTTCATTTTCAGCTCCTCCAGTTCAAGTTGAGTCGGCGTCTCACGCTCCGGCTCAGCGATGGACTATAAATCACCCAATTGATCAAATTCTTGGTGATCCAAACGCTGGGATTCAGACTCGACGAAGTGCAGGTAATATTTGTTTATTTGTAAATTTTATTTCACTAACTGAACCAAAGAAAGTAGATGATGCCCTCAAAGATCCAAACTGGGTCAGCTCCATGCAAGAAGAGCTGACTGAATTCGAAAGAAACAAAGTTTGGAAACTTGTTCAGAGACCAACTGATAAAACAGTAATAGGCACTAAATGGGTCTATCGAAATAAGTTGGACGAACATGGTACTGTAACCCGCAACAAAGCTCGACTTGTTGCTCAGGGATACAGACAAGAGGAAGGTATAGATTATGACGAAACATTTGCTCCAGTAGCAAGACTTGAATCTATTCGTCTATTCTTAGCATATGTTGTACACAAAAACTTCAAAGTACATCAGATGGATGTTAAGTCAGCGTTTCTAAATGGAAAGCTGAATGAAGAAGTGTATGTGGAACAACCTCCAGGATTCTCAGATTCTAAGCGTCCAGGTTATGTTTATAAACTGGATAAGGCACTTTATGGCTTGAAGCAAACTCCACGTGCATGGTATGATACTCTTTCTACTTATCTCCATATTGAAAAATTTGAGCGAGGTAAGATTGACAAAACTCTATTTTTTAGAAAAGTGAAAGGTCATATCATTCTAGTTCAAATATATGTTGATGACATTATAATTGGGTCTACTAACCCTGAACTTTGTACTCGTTTCGCTGATAGAATGAAAGATGAGTACAAAATGAGCATGATGGGTGAACTAACATATTTCCTTGGTCTTCAGATTAAGCAAACTGAAAAAGGAACTTTTATTAATCAGGGAAAGTATGTTAAAGATATGCTGAAGAAATTCGACTTAACTGAAAGTTCAGCTATGAAAACCCCTATGGCACCACTGATATGCATTAATTATTTAATGCATATTAAGTATTTTTCTTTCCATTTTGAGTCATTTTATCTTTAAGATCCCTAAATTTGAGTCATTTTATTTACTTATTTTCCACTTTATTGTTTATTGGAGCTAGAGTAGTGAATGACTTGTTTTGTGACTTGGAATGGCTGATTTATGCTCATTTTAGCAGATTTTATAGTGCAGACCCATGCTGCAGCAAAACATGCCTGGGCAGATTACTTTTTCTTGGGATGTGGAGCTGGACTTTTTGGCTTTGTGATGCTTAATGAAGAAGCTTCCAATTCTGGCTGGAACTAGTTACATGCAAACCTCTTTTATATTTTCAAGGCTTTTTTACTTTATGTACTTTAGGACCTTTTGATACTTTGGGACCAAGTTAATGTAATTTTACTCTTTTGCCCCCTCCTATTCCTCCCTATATAAGGAAGGCTTGGGGTGATGAAAAAAGAGAGGAACTTTGGAATCAAATCTAAAGAGTGGTGACAAGTCTTGGATCTTGACTTATGAAGTGAATCAATTTAATCATTTTAAGTATTTAATTCTTGCAATTTACTTTTCGTCTTTTATTTCTTGCAATTTACATTCCAAGTCATTTATATTTATGCAATTTAATTTACGTCATTTATTGCTTTCTTTACTTTCCGTTATGAGTAGCTAAATTTATTAGTTCGGGTGTTAAACGGAAAGGTGAGATTTTAAACCAAAGAAAGGTGGACGTTGTTTCGCAATAACAATGTTCCATCATTTCATTCAAGTTTTATAAAAACCAATGACACTTCTTGACGAATTGATCACTTGCTAAAGTGTTAAAGTGCCGTGGACTTAGAGATAAGCCACTGAATGCACGTCAGTTTGAATGATATGGGAAGTAGACTTGAGAGAGTTACTGATAAAGTGACAATTATCATCCATGTTTTTTCTAAACTGATTTATTCTCGACAAGTGGTCACTAATCTAAAGTGTTAAAGTGTAGTGGACTTAGAGATAAGCCACTTGGAACACACCAACTTGAATGATATGGGAATCAGCTCGAGAGAGCGGTTTTTGATACAAAGAGATCTGGTCGTCCATATATTTTGAGAACTTTATCCCCCACTATAAATAGTTGGAGACTACACCGAGAGGTGTCTAGTTGAATCTAAACAGTAGTGGGAATACTGAAGTCCGAGAGGAATACTCTCAAAATAGATGGTGGATCTAATTGTGATAAAATGACCCACTAGAATTTGTGTTTAAATCCCACCTTGAATTTTTACACCCGTGCTTGCTTTATTCTCTGTTAAACAACATAAAAGTGAAAAACCAAACCAAAGAAATCAATCTCTTCCAATTCGCCATCTGAAATCATTTCCTTCTTCTACTTTTTATTTAACTTTTTACTCCAATCTCTGTGGGACGATATCTGGTATTTTACCACTTTATTACTTGAAAGACGATATTAGATCTCATTGTATACTTGCTTTGAGGTTTAATTAGCACACATCTATAGGTGTATTCTAAGCACTGTCAAGTTTTTGGCGCCGTTGCCGGGGATTGGCAAGCTAAAAGTTATAAAAAGTTTTAAAAAGATTCGTTTTTTCTAACATCTTTGTTGCTTGTCATACGTCTCCATGTGTGTACAAGTAACAAATCTTTGATTATATCTATCTGTGAATATGGATTCAATGGGATATTCGTTTGGGCCATATGAAACTGTTTTCTGTGACTACTGTGGCGGAAATCATTTCTCATGAATTGTCCTTCGAACCCCGAATCTCGTTATTTCATGGGAGATAGTAATTGGGATACCTCACACTTCAATGGTTTCACTCAATCATGGGAGGATCATCCTAATTTGTTTTTAAATGGTCAAGATCATGGCAATTTCACATCACCAATACCTCCCTACCAAGATTGGAGTAACACTTACGCAAATACTTGTAACCAATCTTGGGAGGAACACGTTGATTTTTCTGGGAGTTTTCAAGGGGATGACTTTAATAACTCATTTTTACCCCTACACCCTCTTTAGAACTAGTTCAAACCTTCAAATCTTTTGAAACTATGGTGAATGAGCACATACAAAGTATGCAAGAGTACAAACAAAGTATATTGACATCTGTTGCCAACATTTCAACTTATCTTGAAGAGATCAATAGACAAAACCAAATTCCTATACCAAGTGAGATTGAAAAACTTGAACGTGTTGGTAAGGATGAGGATGAGGTCAATACTTTGGAAAATAGTCAAGAGATTGAGAGTTTTGAAGAAGAACCTGAGCATTTAAGCAATCCCTCTTCACTTCAAAATAGTGAAGAGGTGCAACACAATGCCAAGATTGTCATTAACCCCTACTTTGAATCTGTGCAGAAAAAACATATTGTTGCGGATGCTGCAGCATTCATGCAGCAATGCTGTGCAGAAAATCTTCAAGTTGTTTCTGAAAAGGGACGTGATGATCAATCCATGGACTCGGGAAGCTTCATAAAATCAAGTACTATTGTTGGTGAGGTGGTGTGGAAAACTCTTTGTGGGATGACATGTTCCCCCATTTGTTTCATTAAAGTGTTGTGCCGTGATCAAGAAGAGAAACACGTGATGAGAAACGTGTATAAGCATAAGTGGAAAGAGAAACACCAAAGTAAGTTGGTGAGGACAGTTACGGCTGAGGAGCATACTGAGGTGCCCCAACAAATTCCACCGTTCCTCAAGAAGCTGTCAACAAAAGATCCAATTTTGGAAAAAGAAGAACGTCTTGTTAAAAGACGAAAATGCAGATTCTTGTGCCGCAACATTCATTCCAACCACTTGGTTCACAACCTACTCCTCAGGAGTAGGACAGGTTCATTCATACCTCTTTAGCTCCATTTTTTTTGTTTATTTTACATTCTTTTTGAGTCTGGGATTGTTTCTTATATTTTTAGGATTTAGTTTATTGCATAATGAGCATATGTGATATATTTATGCATGCATACATAGCCTGAATATTTCCTAAAGTCATGATCCGTAAATCTAATAGTATAGTTTTTTTTGCTAGAACTAGCATCATTTTGCTTGGGAACACATTTTGATCCACATCTCACAAATCTAAGAAGTGATTAAGGCCATCATTTGTTTCTCTAAATGAGCCACTTGCATCCACCCATACACTTTACACTTTTATAACAATGAGGACATTGTTGAGTCCTAGTTTGAGGGTGGGGAAATCCATCATGGCAAGAAAACTACCACAAAAAAAGAGCATAGCTCTTCACAAAAAAAAATGCCATGTTTGGACTTTAAGCACTAAAAAAGTCCCATAGGGGCTAAGTGCATTGCTTTCAACACAAAAGTGCCGCAAAATTGAAAAAAAAATCATATATGTTGAAACAAAGAAAGGAAAAAGGCAAAGTGAGACAAAATATGCCAAAAAGAGTGAACCAATACTTTAAAGTCCTTTTGATCTTGGATGTGAGATGTGTAGAGCATAACAAAGAGAAAATGTTGCTAGCTTATGGTTTTACTCATTCTTAGATTAAGATCATGTCACTTGGGATTTATAAATGGATATGTTGTGTATCCTTGCATATATCATGACATTGTGTGCACTTATTGCCCTCATTTTGCAAACCTTACCAACTTGAGTCTTTTTCTTTTTGTGTCTTAGTTGCTTGGGGACAAGCAACAGTTCTAGTTTGAGGGTGTGATATGCATTAATTATTTAATGCATATTAAGTATTTTTCTTTCCATTTTGAGTCATTTTATCTTTAAGATCCCTAAATTTGAGTCATTTTATTTACTTATTTTCCACTTTATTGTTTATTGGAGCTAGAGTAGTGAATGACTTGTTTTGTGACTTGGAATGGCTGATTTATGCTCATTTTAGCAGATTTTATAGTGCAGACCCATGCTGCAGCACAACATGCCTGGGCAGATTACTTTTTCTTGGGATGTGGAGCTGGACTTTTTGGCTTTGTGATGCTTAATGAAGAAGCTTCCAATTCTGGCTGGAACTAGTTACATGCAAACCTCTTTTATATTTTCAAGGCTTTTTTACTTTATGTACTTTAGGACCTTTTGATACTTTGGGACCAAGTTAATGTAATTTTACTCTTTTGCCCCCTCCTATTCCTCCCTATATAAGGAAGGCTTGGGGTGATGAAAAAAGAGAGGAACTTTGGAATCAAATCTAAAGAGTGGTGACAAGTCTTGGATCTTGACTTATGAAGTGAATCAATTTAATCATTTTAAGTATTTAATTCTTGCAATTTACTTTTCGTCTTTTATTTCTTGCAATTTACATTCCAAGTCATTTATATTTATGCAATTTAATTTACGTCATTTATTGCTTTCTTTACTTTCCGTTATGAGTAGCTAAATTTATTAGTTCGGGTGTTAAACGGAAAGGTGAGATTTTAAACCAAAGAAAGGTGGACGTTGTTTCGCAATAACAATGTTCCATCATTTCATTCAAGTTTTATAAAAACCAATGACACTTCTTGACGAATTGATCACTTGCTAAAGTGTTAAAGTGCCGTGGACTTAGAGATAAGCCACTGAATGCACGTCAGTTTGAATGATATGGGAAGTAGACTTGAGAGAGTTACTGATAAAGTGACAATTATCATCCATGTTTTTTCTAAACTGATTTATTCTCGACAAGTGGTCACTAATCTAAAGTGTTAAAGTGTAGTGGACTTAGAGATAAGCCACTTGGAACACACCAACTTGAATGATATGGGAATCAGCTCGAGAGAGCGGTTTTTGATACAAAGAGATCTGGTCGTCCATATATTTTGAGAACTTTATCCCCCACTATAAATAGTTGGAGACTACACCGAGAGGTGTCTAGTTGAATCTAAACAGTAGTGGGAATACTGAAGTCCGAGAGGAATACTCTCAAAATAGATGGTGGATCTAATTGTGATAAAATGACCCACTAGAATTTGTGTTTAAATCCCACCTTGAATTTTTACACCCGTGCTTGCTTTATTCTCTGTTAAACAACATAAAAGTGAAAAACCAAACCAAAGAAATCAATCTCTTCCAATTCGCCATCTGAAATCATTTCCTTCTTCTACTTTTTATTTAACTTTTTACTCCAATCTCTGTGGGACGATATCTGGTATTTTACCACTTTATTACTTGAAAGACGATATTAGATCTCATTGTATACTTGCTTTGAGGTTTAATTAGCACACATCTATAGGTGTATTCTAAGCACTGTCAAGTTTTTGGCGCCGTTGCCGGGGATTGGCAAGCTAAAAGTTATAAAAAGTTTTAAAAAGATTCGTTTTTTCTAACATCTTTGTTGCTTGTCATACGTCTCCATGTGTGTACAAGTAACAAATCTTTGATTATATCTATCTGTGAATATGGATTCAATGGGATATTCAACTCTCAAATATTCCAATCTATTGCGACAGCACAAGTGCCATCGCTATAGCAAACAATCCAGTACTACATTCAAAGACCAAACACATAGAAATCAGATATCATTTTATCAGAGATCATGTGATGAATGGTGATATAGAACTTCATTTTATCCCAACTGATTATCAGTTAGCTGACTTATTTACCAAACCTCTTAATGAGACAAGATTCAACTTTCTCATCAGCGAGCTTGGAATGCTGAACTTTGAAGGATAAAATCTTCAGCGGTTCACATTGATCAGCGATAGGATAAAATCAACTTGTATAACCCATTCTATCATCTTCTCTCTGAATAAAACTTGGTTAAAACTGATATCAAGGTATGTTTACTCTCTCTGACAATCGCATGAAAATGCAAGATTTCAAAACAAAATGTATCGTTGAATATCTCTTCCTTAACAGCGATATTTTGAAATTTCTTAAAACCTTCACTGAATATTTTCATTCAGTGATTCATGTTTTCAAAAGTATCTAGTTTTTCAAAACCTCAGAGACAACCAAGAATATGAAAGGACAGTTGTGACGTCATTACAACGGATAAAACCCCGGCACGTTTTCTCTTCCTGACACACGTTTGCACGTCTCGTTCAAACTTCCAATCAAATGCAAACACGTGTCCGTGTCATGATGAAAAGCTTTTCCCGCTCAAGATTTTCTCTTTCTAAAATCTCTATATAAACAAATTCTTTGTTTATATTTTTCTTTTACGCGATCAATCTTCCTCCGCAAGAAAGAATTCACTGTTGCATTTGTGATTTCAAAAACTTCAAGAACTGTTCATCATCTTCTTCATCAAACATCAAGGTTAATATGTTCTTATTATTTACCGAATGCAAATAACTTGTTTCTGATCTACTCTTTGTTTTAACAAGATCAAACAAAAGAACTTCTTAAAATGAAATCATTTTCTTTCATGATTTTATGAACACAACCATTTCATGGTTGTTCTTCAAGTTTAAATGCAAAAATCTTAAACTTGTTCTTCACACATTCGTTTTTCCAGAATCTCTTTCTTCATAGAAAACTGGATAACAAGAATAAATGGGTTTTATATTTCATTTCTTAAAATCAAGAAAAACCCTAATCTTCATTAAGACTTTTGTGTCTGAATGAAATGGATAAAATTTGAACCATCTTAATGGAAATCCTTTCCACATTAAGATAATTCTTATTTGTTAACATCTTTGGTTGAACTGATAATACAGAGAAATGGCTTCATCTGACATTCCTGCTACCGCTGAGAACATCTCCGCTGATTCTGAGGAAGTGGACATCCTCAAGGCTCCTCAAGTCAAGTTTACCCTGGATAAACTGGATTGGACTAAGGTGAACAACCTCTATGCGCTTTTCGAGTTTCCTCCTCGAAAGCAAGTCACACATCTAGATGATGCTGTGAATTTTATAAAGAATTGCTGCATCTCCAAAGCCCTGACCATAACACCTCCTGCACATCAGCTTTTGCTCTCACAATTCTGGTACTCAGCCAGACACTCTCAACTACCTTCAGCCAAAGACCCCTCCAAATCAATCAATTGCATCCTCTGCGACATCGAATATGGCACGATGAAGATCACCCCTGCCATTATTCGCAAAGCTCTCAGCCTTCCAATAGCTACCAAGGAAAAACCTTTCGTTCCCCTCCCTGACCCCAAGAAAAACTCAGACAGGGAAGCCATCATTGCATTTTTCGATGCAATGGGCTATGTATGGGAAATCGGCAGAGACATGAAGCCCGAGAAGAAGCTGACGATTATCAAGAAATCGAAAATGCCCAGCGAGATGAATTTCATCTTCGCTCATGTTATCAGCTGTATGACTGCAAAGAGCGGCTCCTCTGACCAAGCCGCTAAACCTCAGCAAGCAATGGGTTATGCACTGCTGAAAGGTCTCAACATAGACTGGGCATCGATTATCTATGATGACCTAGTTCTAAGGGTGGACACCGTCGCTGACAGACCTCCATGGGTTCCCTACCCCCGATTCATCAGCGCCATCTTCCAATATGGCCTGAAGGAGAGCTACCCAACTGAAGGTGACCTGAAACTCTCTCAGGTCGGCCCAAAGATACTCGACTTCAAACCGATGGTGAATGAGGTACGTCTCTCTACACTCTTGTCTCTTCTCAACCCTTCTTCTTCTCATTTTGTGGCTCCTTCAGCGACAATACCCATCGCTGATACCCTGGCCACAAAATCCTCTCCTAAGAAAAGGAAACATTCATCTACCCCACTTGATTCTAAAAGGATCAAGAAAACAAAGGAGCAACCCCAGCAATCTCATGCTGAAGACTCCTCAGCTCTTTCTGCAGAGCTGAAGGAACGTTCAGTGGTACGCTCTGCCACACCTGAACAAGCCATCCCTTTTATCCCAACTTCAGCGTCTCTAAACGCTGAGGTTACAAACTTGGAACCTACCCAACCTCCTTCAGTCTCTCAAAAGACTGATGAAGTGATTGTCAGCGAATCCAACGCTGAACTCATAACCCAACCCCCATTCTTATCCTTCGCTCCTCCCTCCACTCATTTGGTCTCTACTCCAGATCTAACTGGCGCTGCCATAATTTCCTCGGAACCTAAAGCTGATTCTCCAGGAATGATGAAGACAGGACCTGCAGAAAAATCCATGGGCACTTTTGAAGATGACATGGAACTTTACTCAGGAACCCATGATTTCGATGAATTCACCAATCCTCCTGCAGGTAAACAACAACCCATAAACACTGTGACTAAACCCCAAACTTCTGAGCTTTCCTCTGTTCACAAGTTTTTATATGTTACAGGTCCTAATTTGGGAGATATCAACGCCTCTCTGAAGTCCGTGGAGACAAAGCTGACAGGTCTCACCACTACTCTCTCCAATAACTCTACAGCTGTAACAAACGCTGGAGAAAATCTGAACAAACTGACAACGGTGGTGGAGAAGAAGGCTTCCACAGATGACATGAAGCATGTTGATAAAACTCTCAGCGACTTCGCCAAAGTGCTCGCTGACATCTACACAGACTACACCT
Organism: Saussurea involucrata; assembly: GCA_033807775.1. Lineage (NCBI taxonomy): Eukaryota > Viridiplantae > Streptophyta > Magnoliopsida > Asterales > Asteraceae > Saussurea > Saussurea involucrata. Next base: position 133,533,936 of record CM066315.1, read on the forward strand.
CTCTCAAAAACTCAGCTTCGTCCATGTCCAGCGAATTTACATCGCTGAAGACATCGGTTGGACATCTAGAGGGGGATATGTCTACTATGAAGACTGACTTAGGCTCTGTTAAGACCGATGTTGGTTCAATGAAAACGATGATCGAGCAGCTGCTACACAAAGCGAATACTCCTGATCCTGCTCCTGCCCCCGTCCCTGCATCTGAAAACTTCACGGCGGAAGATCGCACTGAGCTGAAGAAAATCAATCCTGCTATTTCTGGCCTTGAAGACAGATTAGCAAAGATTGAAGTTTGTGTAGGTCTCTCTGGCCAAGAAGACAGATAACCTACCAACGCTGCTGAATCTACCCATTCCTCCCCCAGTCATCATGAAAAAGAGGGGGAGAAGAGCGCTGAAGACCTCGCCAAGAGCGCTGAAGACCTTTCCCATGATGAATCTATCAGGGGAGAGAAGACGAATACTGAAGAAACCACCGCTGGACCTCAGGGAGATGAAAACCCTGAGGAAACCGAGAAGCTCGCCTCTGTATCTGAGGGGGAGCAACTCGAAGAAGAAGCTGAGAAAACTGAATCCGAAGCAGAAGATGATGAAGCCGTCGACATCCCTGATGATGAACCATCTTCTTCTCCAAAGAATGATGATGATGATGACGAAGATGACGATGACTTCTTTATCGTCAAACCTGCTCCGAAGATCAAAGCTCTTAAGGGAATCTCGATAAATGAACCTTCAAGGGAGCGGACAAAGACAAAGCCCTCAGCCTCTGGAGCTGAGAAAGGCAAAGGCAAAAGTGTCGCTGAAGATGACAATCTGATGATCTTGCTTGAAAAGCCGGTTTGTCAGGTATGCTAAACATCTCTCACTCCATCCTTACTCTTTCATACACTATCAGTTCTACTACCCAAGCCTATACACTTGAACCAATTCTCTCTATCTGATTCTACCCAAGTTCTTACTCGTAAGATCGTTGTGTTTCAGCTAGTCCTCTCCCCTGTTTGAGGATATCGCTGAAGGCTCCACAACTGCGACTTCACCAATAATACCAGCTGCTGCTGAAGAAATAATCCCAGTCTTAGATTTAATCTCTGAGGCTGATGAACCAGAAGAACAGCTACTCTCGCACAAAGGCAGACCTTCCTTAGCTCCTCAAAAGCTAAGTGAAGAGGATCAGAAAAGAAGAGAGGAAATAATAAAGCGATTCGAGGATCAGCGAATCATTCTGAGGCGTGATCAACTTCCTTCAGTCCCTCCAAAGTTCAGAATTTCCAAAAAGGAATACAAGGAACACCTCAGAGCTGAACGTCTAATCGCTGAAAGAAAAGAAGTTGAAGAAAAAGACAGAGAATACGCCATCCAGCTTTCTAAACGATCAATAAAAGACCCCAAGCTGAAAAGAGTTCCCATTGATGTTCAACGTCAGCTCTGGGAAAACGCCAAGAAGATAACTGAAGAAAAGAGAACCGTGTCTCAGTCAACTTTAGCCTGGTGCAAAGAAAAGGTCAACTACAGAGACTCTCCTGCCAAAATCAACAAGGTATTCATCTCTGGAAGAACAACCCTTGTTTCAATCGCTGAAATCGAGATATTCAGAGAAGATAAGAAGTACGAAAAATTCTATGTTGAAGCCATAATGAAGTACGGTCTCTCTGAATGGTTGGAGATCAGGTTAGCCATCCAGAAGTCCAAGTCGAAATACAAGGAACATGTTGAAAAGTTGATCAACAAACAAATCGACTTAGTCTACTCCTGTGTGGATATTCCTCCTCCTCCTCCTCTCGAAAGTCAGAAAAGAAAGGCCTCAACGAAGAATAAGAAATCTATATCTTCAATTGATGGCCCTGTCATTCGAAATGAAACAGGTATTGGTTTTTCACGTGCTGAAGTCCTTGGTCCTGATCCTGATCTTTCCATGCTTGACACATCTCTTCCTCCTGGTGAGACTTTCATCCCTGGCAAAGTCATAAGCGAACCCTACGGGATATTTTTTTCATGACTACGATGGTGGAAAGCTTTTTCAATGCATCTCTGAACTTCACATCACTCCCATCGAACAGCTGAGAGATCTCATCTACTGGTGTGACTTCAGGAATGACCCACAGGCACGACATCTAAAACCCTTGATTTTTGAAGAAGCGCTGATCAAAAGAATACAAGGTGTAACCGTTCCTGACTGGATGATTCCCACCACATCAATGACCCTTGATGAACTTCTCATTAAGGAAGAACCTTTATAAGCTGATATGATCGCCCTTTTCTCTATTGTATCAGTTATTCTTCTGTACTTGTAATTTATTTCGCTCGTACTTGTAATCTTTCCATTTCTCTTTGTAACCCGATTCATAGTTTTAAAGAAAGATTTCAGCGAATGTACTTTACTCCATCAGTACTGAAAAGATCCCAGAAAACAGTAAAAGGGACAAATAGTTTATGAGTTCTTTTTATCCTTATGTTTTCATTAAATAGCAATTTTCTTTGTTGCTATGTCATAATCAAATAGGGGGAGATTGTTGATCCAAACCCTCAGTGATTTGATAATTACCCTCTCTTATATACTTAGTGAAAATTGTAAGTAAACAATATGTATCAGAGTTTCACTATCGCTGATAAGTACTAAGATCTTACAGTACCGCTGATAGGAACTCTCGCTCTTTTAAATTAAACATTCAGCGAACACTGTTCATCATTAATGCTCTGAGTCTGTTCAGTCATTATGATGATCGCTGATAAGTTAGTTGTTTACTTATGATCCTTGAAGACAAGTTTCACGTCAACAAAGGTTCTACGCTGAAGTCGAAGATCAAGCTCAAGAACCAGCGACAAGTCTCCTAATGAACTGATGCGGATCAGCGAAGACTCAGATTTGTCCACTCAACGTGAAGTATCAAGTACAAGACTTCGCTATCGCTGAACTTTATCATTCGCTGAATAGAAAATGATAATCGCTGAATCAACGAAAGCTGATCATGAAGTCCTCCGTACAAAGTACTTTTGTCTTAAACCCCCTTGCACGACTCCGTACGAAATGCCAGAAAAGAACCTCCGACTGCCTGAAATCGTACAACCACTCTGATACTACACTGATCATCCATGCGGCTACTAAGGTTGTCAACCAAGGTCAATGACATACAACCAACCAGCTGATGACACGTGTAAAGTGTATACTGACTTGCATTAAATGCATGCAATATATAAAGAGATGAACCCACTTCTTTTTGAAGCAACTTGCTAACTCTGGACAAGTTCAATCTCTTATCTCAAGATAGGTTATTATTAGTAATTTCCTTATCTCTCTTAGTGCAAGAAACCTTAGTGTTCCAACTTGTTTAGATTTAGGTTTATCCTTAATCTTGTTTCCGCAACAAGCTGTAAATTGTTAATGATTTATCAATAAACAATTTAGAAAAGTAAAATCTGTGTGTTTGTATTCAACCCCCCCCCCCCCCCCTCTACAAACTTGTATAGGCCTTCGGGACCAACATTATAATTTCCTGTATCCTTTCCATGGCCATATTAGTTGGTTGCAAGCCAACTAATAAATTATCTCCGCCGTACGACAATTACGGCTAACACCGCTGTACGAATATTATAGCCAACACCACCGGTCCTAAGCCCGGCCAACACACTTTCGTATAGTGTAATACTCATGTAAATATAATATACATCTCCACATATTATATTTCAAACATAAGCATTTAATCACATCCTTTATCACATATTCAATACACACATATATGTATTCCAATTTAAAAACGTTTTAAAATAAAACTCACCTGTTTAGCTTATCACCAAAAATCCTTCCGAGCTATTTATCAACCACTCAAAATCTTTTAGTCCAATCTCACAGAATCTGTAACCATATAAATACAAATATTTCTTTTAAAAACTAAAATCTCTAAAATCCCGAAATCCTCGACTCATATCGCAATCAACTACTGAGATAACCCCATGTCGCAACATACAACTCATATCGCAATCAACTATTGCGACATAGTACCATATCGCAACCCACTATTGCGATATCTCTCCATATCGCAACCAACTACTGCGATATGTCCCTCATATCGCAACCAACTGCTGCGATATAGCTTAAGTCGCAACCCACTATTGCGATATCAATGAGCAAGTCGCAACTCAAGGTTGCGATACTCATGAATGTCGCAACTATCATCAATGTCGCAACCCACTACTGCGACATACATGAATGTCTCAGTTCACTGTGTTCATCCTAAACCCAGATTTTTGCAGTTTTAAACCATGAATCTTTATGATATTTTGCAGATAAGTTATACACTACCATTAGAACACTAATCCATACCCAAAATTCACATATCCTTCTAAATTTACCAAAACCCACTTCTACAACTTATAGCAAAACTTAATACACATAAAAGGAAGAATTTGTATGGATTATTACCTTTGATTCTTCAGTTGTTTTAGTAATCCCAGCAGAAAATCAACAACTTTTACTTCTTCTTCTTAGTTTCCTCTCAATTTCAGCTCTCTCTCTCTCTTTACCGAAAATGACACACACAAACACACACTTTTTGGATCTTTAGCTAATGAATTCTAAATGGGTGACACCTCCCTCTAAGCTGAAATGAAGGAGGCGGTGGTGGTGTAAGGTTTGGCTAAAAAGACCCAACAAACCCCCTACTTCTCTTATTTGGCAAAACATACCCCTAAACTTCCATTATAAAATTAAAACTTACCCTTTAACTTATAAAACTACTTAAACCATAATAATAAGGATTTGATTAAAATAAATAACATACCTGGTTATTACGATAATCAAAATCTTGGAATCGCTCTAAGCTCCAAATCCTTCTTGCCATCTCTGAGTTCTTACTAGAAGAACCCGTAACACGCTTACCTGAAAATGGTTTAGTTTTTGAAAAGCAAGGGTTAGACCAAAAGGTCTAGTGAATTTCCTCCATAAACATTTCATCTCAATATAAAATCATTTTCATTGAAAACAGTTCACATTCTTCACATAAGCATCATTCAAGGTTCAACACAGGGTTCAGGGATCGCATAAGCTACCACGATCGGGGCCTAACGGACACCCTCTTGGCTACACCGGAGTCCAAGTGGACCCCCTATTATCCGAGTAGGAAGGAAACAAATTCCAACCCACAAGCTGACCTCATATGCCCAAGGAATTATCAAATCCCAAGGTACCCTGACCCCACTGTGTAAACCGACTCCACATAGCATACACATAACGTTTAGAAATCTCATTTAAGAAAACTTTAAGCATCAATTCATTTGCAGAATAAACATGCAGTTCATGGAAAGCATGCAAGACGTTTATAAAACAGTTCATGCTCGTAAACGAAACCATAAACGGTAAAACATAGTACGTCATAAAAAGGGTCGAGAGAACTCACCTTGACGATACTGAACGCACACTTGCTCTACTCTCGAGTTAACCCAACTTGACACCTAAAAGATCGGCAATCCCTTAATCAGAAATAATGATCCAGAACTTACCGGGTACACAGCACTTTCCGGACACACCCTTTACCGGGTACTAAACACCCGGTAACCCACTTATCCGGTAAGAACACACATCCGGTAACTCCCTCGAAAACTCTACCCGGATACCTCCAACCTATCCGGAAACCACTAAGACATCGAGAATTTCCAGTATCCGGAAACTACGGACTGGACGAAATTCGTTTTTCTAAAAGCGATTAAAACAGGTTTTCTGCTGTGGGTTTGATTAGGAAATCAACTGGACTCAAACCCCAACCATAAAACACTTAAACATTCCATCTTTAACTACCAAAACGATAACTTATCAACAAAAACCCAAAATACCCATTAAAGAGATGTTTAGGTGAAAACTCAGCAATCCCTCACGATTTCATCCCCAAATTCTTAGACAAAAGAGAAAAGAAAGCTTGAAATAAACAGAAGGAAATAGACTGGATGATTACCTTTACAAATCTTCTCCTTAATTGAGAAATCACCCACTTTGCTCTTTCTTTCTTTCTCCTCTTAGCCGCCAAACCCTCAAGAACCAAAATACTGAGTTCTAAAAATTAAGCCCTAGGGAATTGGAGCTCTAAATACTTCTCAAAAATTGCCAAAAGGTCCCTCAAGTCTAACTTTCAATGCTTAGACTTCGACCACCAAACTTTCACATTTTCTATAAAAACCCGGTTGTTACAATTAATTTATAAGTATATCATAAATGACGTCAATATATATATATATATATATATATGGTGTGTGTGTGTATGCGTGCACGCGCGTGTGCGTTCGTGTGTGTGTGTGTGTGTGATGGGAGAAAAACAAACTTCATAATCCGATGGGAACAAAAATTAACATCACGAAATCTATAGTCTAAAAAGTAATATTATAAAAGTCTTGATTTATATATTTTAAACTTTGTGTTAATTTAGTTTATTTTTATTATTGATGCCAATAATATTTTTTAAAAATAAAAGAATTTAACTAACGAAAATAGAGAATAATAAAACTAAAGTTAAATAAGAATTTAAATTATAAAATACAGACCGGCACTTTTAGAAATAAACAAATTTAATTTATGAAAACATAAATTAAATAAGAATTTAAAATACCAAATATAAAAATGACACTTAAAACAAAATAATAATAATAAAGTGGGGCAAAAAGGATTCAATCCCTAGATCAAATCTATAAAAGCAAGCAGTCAAACCACCTGAGCTATGCTGTTGTATGTGAATGTTTTTCTATTATATTACATTAGCGTGTAACAGTTAGGGGGGCTTGGCACCAGCCAGCCCCCCCCACTAGCTACGCCACTGATTAATGTTCGTTCATTAAGATGCTAAACGAACGAATGAAATTTAAGATTTTTTGTTCGTGTTTGTTCATTAAGATGCTAAATAGAAATCACTTGAGTTGTTGAAAGGTTGGCCGTTCACCAGTTCACGATGCACATTCAGTATCAATCATTACTAGACCTTGGTCTATTTATTTTTGTAGTTAAAGCTCGATTGTCCAATTCCTAAATTATTAAACCCAAAATTAGTAATAGATGACAACTTGATGCCCCCTTGGGCTTTGATGCCCTGTGCGATGGCACGGGCTGCACGTGGCCAGGGTCGGCCCTGCACTCGACAAAACTTGAACCACTAGAGACCACTATTTTAAGCCTTTGATCACTTCACTTTTTTTGAACCACTGTTATTTCTATACTTCTAACCATAACACTCGACTCTATTTGACGTTGTGTGTGTGTGTGTGTATTTTCATCAAACCATTTGCTTCTTTATTCCACTTGACATAGTAACATTGTATATGTGTGTATGTTTTCACATTGGGGAAAGGCGAAGATGGAGGTAGGTAAAGAGGAAGGGGGAAGGGATTTGTCAACGAATATGTATGTATGTATCATGTATGTATGTTATAATTATTTTTGTAGTTCTGAATAGAAAAAGAAAAAAAAGCCCAAAATGCCCCCGAGTTAAAGGGATTAACAGAATTCTTTAACAATGTTGGTCATAGGGACCAAGGACGTAAAAAAATTGAATACCACTGGGCTCAATTTCATAATAAACATATCATATGAACCATAGTCATAACAAAACATCAAAGCACAAAATCAATCCATAATTCACTCTAAAACTTATCAAACAATCATTTTTCATTTAACACTTAATAAAATGATAACTTACGTTATTCAACTATTTATTCAACACCTAAAATAGATATAAATCTAATTTATAAATAGCAAATAAAACAAAAAACAACCTCCTAGAAAATGCATTGGAGAGGGGGCGAGGAGATAAAAATCTCATGTTTTAAATTCTCACGTTCCATTAAAATGTCCATCAATCACATGATTATATATCATAAGAAACAAAATGAAAACTCGAACTTGGGTAAAAAGTTGAAAAACAACAATCCTAATCGGGTCCACATGAAACCTGCCGTCAAGGACACCAATGTAAGGGGACACTTTTTGGCTCACTCAGCGGCTGAGGCTACCTGAGGGTTAGGGGTCTGAGATTGAACCCAAGACTTCTTGCATTTGGACAAAGTCGTCCTGTCCTTTGCCAACTGAGCACGTCAGACGCAAAATAAAAAATATAAAAAAAATCTGATTCACCTTAATTTCATTAACAAGGTTAAGACGAGACATGAGATTTTGACACATCTGAATTTTATCCGAAGAAGGGGGGGGTCGAAATGAAAATTTGCCAATGTTATGTCAAAAGGTCCAAAAGGCCCTAATACGCAATTTCCGAATACGCGATTTAGCATTGTACGATTGGAAGAAAGATAATTATAAAATAAATAAAAAAACCCTGATTCCTTTATCTTGATTTAGGGCTTTTTATAGGAGGTTTTTATTTGAAGGATATGCCACAGAAAATGGTTCGATCTTCCGATGATAATAATGAGAAGAAGGTAAAATCTTTACTTGTGTTACGGAATGCAACGAACTCCAAATTGTTAACCGTAACATACATAATCTAGAAATGTATATTAACCGAAAACAGCTTTTGATTCCGTGTTTTTTCATGCATTTTGGGCAGAGTTTAGCTTGATAGTTTAGTTATGCTGTGATTATGTTTCTGTTTATGAATTGTTGCTGATATTGTGACTTTTTTTTGTCTTTTGATTACTATGGGGTATGGATTTCTGTGAAGATTTTCATCAGAAATTCTGTTATGATGTAAATATTTGAGTGTTTAATTGCATCCTATTGATGAATAAGTAGCTAATATATTTGAGATTTTTTTTGCTTTCAGTTACATGTGATTGATGTGTTGGGTTGCACAATATATTTGTTGAAATTAGTGTTTAAATTGCATATGCTTCATGGATTTACTCATGATCTTAATCAAGAAGTTAAACATTGTGAAACTTGTTTTTTCTTTTTTTAAATAAGCTGTTTGCTTTTCTTGGAGATTTTGTAGAGAAGGTTATAGATATCACGAAATTATTATTGTTGATTACATAGTAATGGTTTTGGTTACGTATGTTGAAACTAGGGTTTTTCTTTTTATCGGTTACACGATTGTTGAAAGGTTTCTTTAGATGTTGAAAAAGATAATGTTTCTGGTTATAAGTCACGGAAGTATCTTTGTGCAGAATTTGGTCAAGAAGCTAAAAGATGTTGAAATTAGTGTTCCAATTGTTTATGGTAACGTTGCATTCTGGCTCGGGAAAAAAGCAAGCGAGTGAGTTGTTCTAAAGATTTTATTTTAAAGATTGTTGTGAAATAAATGCCAACTTGAAGTCTTATAATGTAACCTTTTTGGTTTTAGGTACCAGTCTCACAGATGGACAGTTTATGTCAGGGGAGCAACAAATGAGGATTTGAGTGTAGTGGTAAAACGAGTCGTGTTTCAATTGCATTCCAGTTTCAATAACCCAATGCGGGTCGTGGAATCTCCCCCATTTGAGCTATCAGAGTCGGGCTGGGGTGAATTTGAAATAGCAATTACGCTTCATTTTCACAATGATGTTTGTGAGAAACCACTCCACTTGTTAGTTCCTTCCTTATTCTTTGCGCTTCACTATTTTTTATATGTTAGCTGTTTGTTTACCTCTTAATAGTTTCATCAAGAGGCAACCTCTGAATCGCTAAGAGGTAAATCTTGTTTGGCAAAAAAAAGTTTGCCGCTTAATGGTTCTAAAACCCTCTGAATGATTTTGTATCTTGGGACTTAACCATTCAGCGCCCTGATTTCATTTTGAACAATTACCAAACAACCATGTTTCATTTTGCACTATATCATAAGAGCCTCTTAATGATTCTGACCACTTAATCATTCTGCACCAAACCATTCAGCAACTGCCAAACAGCCCTTTAATGTGTAGGCTTCAATTTCTATCCAAGACTGTTGCATCTTGAATCATATCATATGAATATAGTACAATACAACCATGACTTAAGATTGCAATGTACAAGCATTTACAGCTGTGCGTAAATGAAGTTAGAGATAAGGACTAATTAAGTAATTAGCATTAACAGTGGTACATAAAGCTTCGTTAGTTGTTTTTAAGAGATTTTAAGTAATTAGCATTAAATAGCAGTACATAAGGCTTTATGGATTGTTTTTAAGAGTTTTTCATAAATGCTTTATAATATAGTATAAATATAGATAGTATTGAGTTTATATATATATATATATTTATACAATTTCACAAATTTATTAATCATCATTACGAAATTTACATCTAATTATAAAATTAGCATTCATTTAAACGAATACGTTTGATCGATAATAATATATTTAAATTTGAAAGTCACCTAATTATAGTAAATTGAGTTTTATTATAATCTAAGTGATCAATTGAGAGAAAGGATCTATTAAGGTTAATTCATTGAGAACAATAAGAGGCAAATAAGAGGCTGCTTTACCTCTTACCAGATAAGAGGACGATAAGACATAAGTGGCTCTGAAAATTTGGAAAAAACAATCTGACTAGCCCTACCTCTTAACGAATCAGACATAAGAAGCTAATAAGAGCTTTTTCTAAAAAACAAACAAGGCCTTATTGCAATCTTGAGTTTGATGGACACCAAACCATTCACAGATATCACCACTTGAAGTTATATCCAGAGGATGAATCTGGTTCCATGTCAGTTAAGAAACCCGTGGTTGTGGAGTCATATGATGAAATTGTTTTAGCTGAGCCGTCAGAGGGCTTATTCGCACGTGTTCAGAATCATCCGGCTGTAGTTGTGCCTAGGCTACCTGCTGGCTTTTCCTTGCCCCCTGGTGCGTTCTCTTTTCCTGTGATGGATATTTCTCTTTGACCCCATTATTCTAAGGGGCCGTTTACCCAAACGCTTACCGGGTAAGATTCAACATTTTAACTTACTTTACCGGGCAAGATTGTAGCCCATCAAAACGGCATCGTATGCAATAATTTCCCCGGTAAGAGCTTGTCGGGTGAGAGTCGTCACGCTCACTTACCGGGTAAGACTCTCCATCCTTATTATCATCGCTCTTACCGGGTAAGATTCTCACTTGTTATGTTCATCCAATAAGGTAAATGATCCGGTAAGTGCTTACAGGGTAAGCGTTTAGTAAATGACCCTTAAGTATTCCTAGATTTTCTTGTTTCCAGTTGAGGATGCAGACAAGAGGAAGAGAATTGATCCAAAGGATAATCCTCTTACACAGTGGTTTACAAATTTTTCGGAAGCAGATGAGCTCCTAAAACTTGCAGCAGCTCGGCAGCAGGTAACCTCGAACTTTTGCATCTTTGCATGACATTTGAATCATTCGATTCCCAGGTCATACAAAAATCATAAAAATTAGTTGATTTACTTTTTATTTATTTCCCCTTATGTTGCATATAAAGCATACTATGTGTTTTCCGGTTAATGTAAGTGGATCCCAACGCTTCCAACCATTGTACGCCTAGAATTACATCTGAGTTTCCAGGTCAATGGGCAAAAAATTCTTCCACCATTTTCAGCCCTTGAAGGAAGAGTTTTACCCCCCCGCCTTTTTTTCAAACATACCTCTTTTCCAATAATGATAACCCATGCTCGCACATAGAGGTGCACAAGGACCGGGCCTTAACCGATCCTTAATCAGTACCGGTCCTTTTTTAGCGGAAAAAAGACTAGGTCCGGCCTTAATCTTTTGGGAAAAAAGTTGATTAGCGGCAACCCTAACCGTCCCCACACAACCTGCTTCCAAGGACACCATTGTGAGGGGGCATTTTTTGGCTCACTCAATGGCTGAGGCTAGTGGGGCGGGGGGATCGAACCTAGGACCTGTTATGTATTTGGGCAAAGTCACCCACCCCTTTGCCAAATGATCTACACGCCAGAAAAGTAAAGTAAATTCGGGCCTTAAGTTCCTTGGCCAAAAATTTAAGACCAAATTTGGACCGACATATATACTTATCATCACATCAATAACATAGACCTTGTGACCCTTGATGCTATGGTAGATCTCAGACACTTATTGGAGTACCTACTAGGCTACTACGTTTCACCAACTTGTTCTTTTCTTCAATCATAGGAGGCTATTTTCCATTGTTTCTCCCATGCTTACTGGAGAGAGTAACCTGACCTCTGCCCTAATGCTGGGTCTAATCCATTTATAAGTTGACTTTGGAAAATCTCTTCTAAAATACCATCTAAGGGAGCGGCCAGAGAAACAAATTGCTTCGACTCACTCACCATGCCCAACTGCCTCGATGCTATAAAATTGTTCCCCTGTCATGGAATGAAGTGTTTTTAAAATCATTGGTTATAGTTCCTTCCATCACGTTATTGGGCATTGTTTATGATCCCATTGGAACCATCTGTGGAGGTCTCCTTTAAAGGCAATAATAGTGACATCAATTTGCTCATCCTTAGAACAGGACAGAACAACTGTTCAGCGTTTGGTAAGAACAGATAACATGACCAATTGACCCCTAACAAGTTTATATATTTTATATATTTTGATTAATTATGTAATTATTAAATTATAATGAAATAAATATTTTTTATACCAAAATATATTATTAGAAAGTTTTCTTCAAGATGATTAAAGTGACACCAAAATAAAAAATTTATGTAGTTTCCAATTTTTATTTTCTAATTTTTTCTATATATATTTTTTACTATTAATATTTAAAATTTTACATAAAATAATCAAAACATAGAAACCGTATAAAAATAATATTGAGGATAGTAAAGTGAAGGTTTAAATAACATAAAATACAATAAATAAAATTTAAAGAATGGATAAATTATAAAAAGAAGGTGTATTTGATGTTTTAGAAGAGAACTAGATTTTATTTTGAGGTTATATTGGTAAAACATAAGTGTGTTCCACCTTTTCCATCGGGTGGGGGTGGCACAGGTCTGTTCCACTTTGTTTCACCATGTTCCTGTCTGTTCCACATAAAAGTTCTGCCAAACGTGGTACAATGATCCATGTTCTGTCTTGTCCAGTGTACCAAACGCACCCTAAAGGCATACCAGAGGAACTTGATGGGATCTTCTTGGATCTTATCATTGTCATGTTCCAAGCAAGGTTTTAAAAGGCAGAATCGAGCCTCGAGGCGTTTTCCAGTTTGGTACGTGAGGCGTAAGCCCCGAGGCGGTGAGGCGTAAGCCTCAAAAAATAAATCAATAAAATTCATAAATCCATAACCCTTGACCAAAAAAATATAATTTAATATTTCAATATAAAATAATCAAATTATAAACCCCATAATTCAACATATTATGATATAATATAAAACAGATATGTAAATTACACCTTACACGAATGAAAACAAAAACAAAAAAAACAGAACATGCAGACATGCAGTGATGCAGATTAGAGAACTTACCTCTTGTAGATGAAGCAAAGAAGCAAAACCAATAGAGAAGTATAGAACTGGAGTCTTGGGGCAAACGATCAACATGAATGAGGAATCAATTAGCAAAAGAAGAGAAACAATCTTGGTACTTGTGGGCTTGTGATGGTCGTCCAATTTATAGGGCAGAAGAAGATATGAGATATCAATTAGAATTTAGGAATTAGGAGAAGATATCAATTAGAAGAGAAAGAGATATCGATTAGAGTCTAGGGAATAGGAAATAACCGTTAGATAGAGAAAAAGACTGAGAAAATATCGATGATGGTTCAGTTTCCATATGAAAAGACTGAGAAGATATCCACTAATCAATTCTATAGTTAAAAAAATATATTTTTTTTCAAAAAAACAGGGACGGACGCCTCTTGAACGCCCCATCGCCCCTACGCCTCACGCCCCGCCTCACCATACAAGGCGTACGTTCACACTGCCAGGGCAGAGGCGTACGTTTTGATGCTTTTTTCATCGAATCGCCCTGAGGCGCGCCTTGAGGCGCACGCCTCAATCGCCTTTTAAAACCATGGTTCCAAGTTGTGGAACATAAAAGCTTTGCTCATTCTTTTGTGGAATGTTGTAGTCATCCTCATCCCTCACAAGGTTTCTTGAGAATTCATAGTCAGATATGCAGATTGTTAACTATTAATAAGTGTTGTTTTAGTGTGTAATCTTTTTCAGAATGCACCCTCACCAAGTCAATATAGTGGCTTTATCACTTTCTTTCATGATAGCCTAGTGAGTCACGTACTTTTTTCGCAGTTGGATGAGTTGGCCAACAATATCAATGACTGCCAGTATGTCTTCATGTGTAATTGTGATATGTTGACTTTCTTGGTCACTACGACAATAAACACACTAGCTTCTAACTTTCCAACTTTTTAATTGATTTATATGTTTTTAGTTTTTTAAATATAGAACATAATCTCTTGATTCACTACACATTGTTATAGTTCAATGTGATATTCATTTTATAATCCACAACCAAAACGATTCATATTTTTTTTTGAGTTTAAGGACCACCTGTGCCCAAAGAATTCATATTTTGATTATTTTTTACACAGGTCGAGTATTATTTATAGTAATTATATTCATGTCAGCAGAACTTTTAAAATTATAACCTTATGATAGACATAATAGTTAATCATTGACCTGTTATATATGAAGTTTGATTAGAAACATATTCTGTATGACAATAATTGAATAGCCAAAAATTGATGCTTATGTGAAGAAATTTATCTAGGAAATAGTGTAGAGTTGCAGTTGATTATGTTGAACTTTTTTTTGTAAAGAAAAGCACCAAAAGAGATGCAAATATAGCTTAATAGTTGGAAAACGAAAAGGATTTTGTTGCTTAAATAGTTGAATGAAGGAGACGGCTCTTTTTTCTAACACAAAAGGATTATATCACCCCTCCCCCCTTCTCCTTCCAAATATGAAATACCCCACATCCGGGTGGAATATACCGTGCTCATTGGGTTTGCTTTACAAAAAGGCCTATTTTGTGTATGACAAACGAAAAGCTAAAAGGATCACTTGATTTGGCACGACGGAAGTAATAGATATTTTGTTTCATTTTTTGTCTTTTATCCTCAAGGGTGCGTTTGGTACACTGGACACACAGGGATCACTATTCCACGTTTGGCAGGAACAAAGTGGAACAGACCTGATCCACCCCCACCCCATGGAACAAGGTGGACCAAGCTTACCTCAAAATAAAATCTAATTCTCTTCTAAAACATCAAATACACCTTCTTTTTTAATATTTTATTCATTCTTTAAATTTTATGTATTGTATTTTATGCTCTTTAAACATTTACTTTACTGTCTTCAAAATATTATTTTTATATTGTTTCTATGTTTTGATTAATTTATGTAAATTATTAATTATTAATAGTAAAAAAATATAGAAAAGGTTAGAAAATAAAATTGGAAACTAAATAAACCTTTTATTTTGGTGTCACTTTAATCGTCTTGAAGAAAACTTTCTAATAATATATTTTGTTATAAAAAATATTTATTTCATTATAATTTATAAATTACATAATTAAACAAAATATATAAACAACTTATTAGGGGTAAATTAGTCATGTTATCCATTCTGTCCTGTTCAGTTTTGTCTTACCAAACGCTGAACAGTTGTTCTGACCTGCCTCGTTCTGTTCTATCGTGTCTGCATACCAAACGCACACAAGAGAATTATGCCTGGAAATTTCCCAAATGAGAAGTGAACTTCAATAGACATTTTAAATTACTTCTTATTATTTGATTAAACGACTCAATAACTGCTCATTAAACTGTTAATCTACAATATCAATTTTATACCATCTTCTAAATTCGTAAAAAAATGGACTGAATGGCTGCTTAATGTGTTTGTGTTTGAGGTTATCTATTTGCATCGATGTTAAGTTCCTGTATTTTTCGTTATCTAGTCTTCGTAATGTGCGAGTGATGAAAAACGAATTGCATTTCATCTCTCATATTAATGGTCCAATACCCAAATTAATACAAAACGCCCATAATTGGAAATTCTAAGTACCCTTTCAAGTTTAAAAAAGAATACCGTGGTGCACCAAGACTCTTTGACCTTGCAAGGTTTGGGATAGAAGTCATGTATCTGGTCTTTCTATGCATCGTAGTAAAGATGTTTCCGTTACTCCAAATTGTGACTTTCTAGTCTCAAATAAGTAACCTTAGGGTCGTTTGGTTCATGGATTTTGAAGAAATTGTAAGGAATCGATGTCTAATTCCTTTGACCAAATTCCAAATCCTATGTTTGGTTCACATAATGAAAATGATGGAATCCTTTGAATTCCACAAACTAAGGAATTCAACGTTCCTTGACTTGAGTGAAAGAATTGAATTCCATTCCAATTCCTTCCGACCAAACACGTGGTCAAATTCTATTCCAATTCCTTCAAGTCAAATTCCTTCAACGGATTTGCATCCAATTCAACCACCATATGTCCCCTCCCCTCCCTCACCACTCCTGCCGGCACCACCTCCGCCGCCACCACCACCACCACCACCACCACCACCACCACCATCAATTAATATTATCATTCCACCACCGCCACCCAACCTTCCCCATCCCTATCATCACCACCATGCCACCATTTTTGCTGTCATCGTGACCCCACCCCACCTACCCACCCCCAATGCAACCTATTATTGTCGTCATCTCAACCGTCACCCCCACCCGATGTATATTTCTATTCTTTTGTGAGATTCCATTCTAGTTTTTGTCAACCAAACGTATGGTCAAATTCTATTTCAATTCTTTCAAAGTCAAATTCCTTTGATGGATTCCAATTCCACCAAATTCCATTCCGTGAACCAAATGTTCTCTTGGTAGTTGTTTCAAGGCTTGCACCCCTACCCCTGAAAAAAGGTAAAAAAATTACATTAAAAATAATAATATTAAAAAGGACCGAGAGAGAATACCAAAAGTCACCTTATGAACCACTTTCCTCTACATGTAAAATAAATTAGAAGATTAATGGCAAGCCCACTTTTCGAAATGTGTTGATTGTAAGATTGTACGGATTTTTCATGATGGACCTGGATGGTGTTTGGGGTGCATATAAATATAATTTGTTTGGCATAATCAGCCCTAACTTTTGCAGAAAATTTGTAAATACCAATTGATGGAAAGTGATTGAACTTTTTCTTGTAATGTAGTGTGCTAATGAGTAGGTTGAAAGTTTAAAGGTTAGTTATTTGTAGCTGTAGGTGGTACAACTGCAACCAAATTAAACATAACTAACTGATAAACTTCCTTTCTTATGTTCAGTTTTCTTCCAGATTGGAATTAACTGCGAAATTTGGTTTTAAATTAACTTTCTGTTGAAAATGAATTGGAGCCACTTCATGTGATATTTGATCCATGCACATTCTTGCTTACAAAACTAGAGAAATGCACATGACCTTTGACAAGTTCATAACTGATTATGAAGTGAAAGAAAATCCTCTTGATGGGTGAACAAATTGATTGGTTGGCTACGCAAACGGAGTGATGTATGCTCATCATTTAATGCATAAACTTCTGTTTTCATTTATTTTTAACTTGGGATAGACTTAATTTGTTGGATCATAGGGACCCAAATATACATATGATTTACCACCTCAAATTTAGGCTATGTTTGGCAAAACTAGCTTATAAACATGTAAAATGACTAAAAATGACATCTTCAAAAAATTATCAATTACAATATTTAATTATATAATTACAACAAATTTATAGCAATACTATATGTTAATTAATACAACCAATGTAGTAAAGAAAAATTAAATAATATAACATGTTAATTAAAAGAATTTAAAATTTATTATTTCATATATACTATAAATTTTAAATTTGTTAAAACAAGTTTTAGAAAAAATATATATTAACTTGTGGTTTTAAATAACCGTTACATATAATATGAAAAAAAAATCAAATAATAATTAAAAAAGATAATAGTAATTGGTAATTAAAATATATTAATTAATATTAAAAAAATATATAAAAATAATTTATATGATCAACAATAACTTTAAATAATTAAAAATTAATATTAATGTAAAATTAAAAGTTAATTTAAAATTTTCAGTTAATATTTATTAATTAATAATAATTAAATTTAAAAAATTAATATTTATTTATAATAATAGTTAATTAATAATAATGAGGGCAATATTGGAATATTCACAAAAAGCTACTCCAAGTAGCGTTTCAAAAAGCTAGCTTATGGTCATCCAAACATGTACCCAGAAAAAAAAAGCTAGTTTTTTTTTGCCAAACGATGCCTTAATAATCATAAGAAATTTCACTTTTAAAACTAAAGATATCAATGTTATTAATTTTGTCATATATATATATATAGGGCCAGGTTCACGGGAAAACCGCAAAAAAATGAAAAACTATGTAACACCCTGGTAGTCGTTCATCTAGACAGTATGCACATGTGCATACAGGTAATTTGTAACATGCACTGCACATTTGCATAAAAACCAAAAACACAACTTAATTTACTTGTATGCACAAGTGCATACAATCCAAATGAACGGTTACCAAGGTGTTTCTCAGTTTTCCCTTTTTTTAGGGATTTCCCCTGAACCTCTCTCTCTCTCTCTCTCTATATATATATATATATATATAATATTTACCGATACAAACTTTACGCCCTCTTTTCTCCTTGTTACAATTTTTTATGACTTTGTAGGTGCAAGCTCAAATTGCAAGAGTGAGGCGGCAGTTAAACTTAATCGATGGCCAACATCAACAGTCAAAACCACCTACTGAGCTATGAAATGTACATACTTTCCCTTATAATCTGGGAACTTTTCACTTGCAGAAGGCTCAACTAGATATATATCTATAATGCACCCCACCCCTACCCGAACCCCAACCCCGTTTTATTGTTGTACTTTGTTTAACATTATTTTAGAAGAGGCGACCAACATCTGTAATTCTATTCAACAACAGATACACTTTATGTGAAAAGATAGCCTTTTTCCATCATTTTGTTTTAAATATTCATGCTCAATTGTGAGATTTTCTGCTTGTGGATTTATATTCCTTAATGGATGTCAAAAGCTAGATGCCCAATTCCCTAAAAAGGCATGTGGATAAAAAGGCTATTATCATTTTCATGGCATATTCTGTACTTTGATTCTTTTTTATACACAATATAAAAAAGCTTTCCGCTCTATTTTCTGTGCGACTACGGTGAAGGTGGCTGAACTTATCCCCTAAGGTACAGTTATTTTCGGTTTAATGCTTGCTAACGGTCAAATCATTTTCATGTGCCTTTTGTTCCATCACGTTGGATGCTTTTTTTTCTTGACATTTTGCAGGTAACGACAAAGAGTTTGGTTTCTTGATGAGTCTAGCATCGTGCATGTGCTCTAAAAGATAAGCTGGCTCGTGAGAGCCTGTGAGTTGACTCGTCAAAATGTTTGGCATGCCCAAGTGGAGCCACCTCATTTGACTATGTGAACCGAGGTCAAGCTTATATGAGCCAAGTAGAGGTCAGGTCTGCTTACATCTCACTTCCCTCCGATCCCACCTCCGGGTGGGACATATTGGGTTTATTACTCTTAGGTAGGGGTGGCAAAAAGTGACCCAACCCGCCAACCCAACCCAAACCCAACCCAAAATTAGCTGGTTGGGTTGAGATTTTCAACCCATTTAAGTTAAATGGGTCAACCCGCCTAACCCATTTATGTAATTGGGTTGGGTTGAAATTTTCAACCTGTTCCCGACCCGATTTCAACCCATTTACAACCTGATTTCAACCCATTTTCAACCTATTTAAACCTGTTTTCAACCCGTTTATACTACTAATTATTTAAGTTAATTTAATTTAATATGTTTTCATTTTTTAATTAAAAAAAAATAATAGTCTAATAGAATATAATCATATGTTGCTTCGTCAGATTAAACCTATTTTGAAACTTTTTCCTACGTCAGACCTCATTCTCTCAATTACACTTGAAAACCCTAGTTGGTGGCGACCATAGTCCTCGACCGCACGACGTCGGACGGCCACAGTCCACGACCGACCGGACGACTTCACAATTTATTTGGCTTTGTGGTTGTGTAATTGTCGTGAAATTAAGTAGTGTAGTCCTTTTTTATTTTATTTAAAATTTTAAAAATTAAATGGGTCAACCCGGGTGAAACCCATTTATTTAACAGGTTGGGTTGAGAAAAATAAACAGGTCAACCCGCTACCAACCCATTTAAGTACCTGGTTGGGTTGGGTTGAAAATCTCAACCCATTTACTTAAACAAGTTGGGTTGGGTTGAGATTTTCAACCCAATTAATAAATGGGCTGAACACAAACCCAACCCAACCCGACCCATTGCCACCCCTACTCTTAGGGGCCGTTTAATAAACGCTTACCCGGTAAGCACTTACCGGCTCGTTTACCTTATTGGATTTGGATGAACATAACTAGTGCCGAGAATCTTACCCGGTAAGAGCGATGATAATAAGGATGGAGAGTCTTACCCGGTAAGTGAGAGTGACAACTCTTATCCTGTAAGCGCTTACCGGGTAAATTATTGCATACGATACCGTTTTGATGGACTACAATCTTTCCCGGTAAAGTAAGTTAAAGTGTTGAATCTTTACCGGTAAGCACTTACCGGGTAAGTGTTTGGGTAAACGCCCCCTTAGGGGCTGTTTGGCATTTCTGAATGGTTCTATGCAGGATGATTAAGTAGTCGGAATGATTAAGAGGCTCTTATGATATAGTGCAAAATGAAATATGGTTGTTTGGTAATTGTTCAAAATGAAATTAGGGCGCAGAATGGTTAAGGGAGGCCCTGGATACAAAATCATCCAGGGGGTTTTAGAACCATTAAGAGGCAGACTGTTTTTTTGCCAAACAAGATTCACCTCTTAGCGATTCAGAGGTTTCCTCTTAATGGAACTATTAAGAGGTAAACAAACAGTCTCTTGGGACTTGAACTTGTAAGCTTTTGAAGTGGGTTTATAGTTTTTTTTTTGGAAAGGGTGTCCTAGGCTATGCCTAGACTAATCCCTTGGCAAATTATGACCGTAAGACATCAGCCCTGATTAAAGCTCAGTGTCCACAAGTTGTGTACGCATGGATTCGAACCCTGGGTAGATGGGATATTCCACCACATCCCCAAGGCCTTAACCAGTACGCCACAATCCTTGTGGTTAGGTTTATAGTTTAATTTTATTACGTTCCCATATGAACAAGGCCAAGGCTCTTTTAGCTTTTCGCTTCAGCTTTAGCTCAAATGAACCTTAGATTACATCTCTAAAAGCTAGAAAAATTTAGTATCTCGTATACCATGGGCTGTTGAATTGCATGTTATCAGCATACATATTTCCAAGACATCCCCACTTGCATTTTCCTCGTAAAAATGCCATCTTTGACTGAATTTAATTCTTGATGACCTCAACAACAATTTACGCTTTCATTACCGTTTCAGAATCTGTTTTTCGGGTATGGAGTCACACATGTGATATCTTCATGTTCCATCTGAGTCTCGATCATCTGCATGTTTATTTAATTTTTATACTGCAAGTCGGGGGTATTCACGGAAATAGACTCTTAACCCCATGGGATAGATGCAAGGTTGCATACATCCTACCTCCCAGACCCTACCTCTGTGTCTTGTGTTTTCCCTGATCCATTTTTTGTTGAATGCACTTGCCGCTTCTTTTAATTTTTGTTTTTCAAGTTGGGGGTATTTACGGAAAAACAACCCCTTTAACGCCTTTGGATAGAGTTCAGTCAGCATACATCTTACCCTCCCAGTTTGGTTTAGATTGTGTACTCATTCTATTTTAGTTCAAAAGTACAAGTATTAATGCAGATAATAATTCGTACGAGTCAAGGACAAAGGGTTATACCAAGGAAGGTACAAATGGGGATGCTGGGGTCGCCAACATTTAAATACTTGGTTAGTTTTTCTTTTGAGTAGTATATATGATGCTGACTTGTTGCAAGTAGTTGAGATTGATCTCACGTCTTTTATATATATATATATATATATAGTTATGTGTATATATAGATCATAAGGGACAAGGGTAACATGGGTTCATGTGCATTAAGAAGATGGTGTCACCATCGAAGGAAGATAGGTGCCCTATGGCGCCCCATCAGAGCTTAATCTCTGTGGATGACCGCATTTTCTTGAAAGCAAAAAGGGACCACTCTGCTTTTTTAACCTTCTCTTTGCATAACATGTGATTTTGTTACGTACCCAGGTCTTCGTATGCAGAAATAATGTTAATCAGCGATTGTACGCCATCATAAATGACGGTACGTCACTCTCTCCTGATGTACATGGTCTCCTTGGATTCATTTGATCTCACTAGATCAGTAGATCTCAGTCTTGGGCTTGCCCTGGCTCATAGATTTTAGTTATAATCAGGTGTAAAATCAAATGGTAACCCTTTTTTGGAGTAGCTCAACTGGTAAAACCTTAAACTTCTAAGTGGTTGTCGGTTTGAGTCCCTCAAGGTGTGCGTTTGGTACGCGGGAAAAGACCGGACAAAAACCTGTTATCCCATGTTTCGCACGGCAATTAGACTGGGGCATGATTGAGTTGGACAAAAATGCAGGTGGAACAAAAATCAGGGAGATGAGTCAAGATAGGTAAATTACTAAACTACCCATGTCAAATTAAAAACTTAAAACCTTCCACAATTCATTTACTTGCTTACCTCACTCATGTCAGTCTTGTCCGCGTACCAAACGCACCTTTAGGGTTTCTTGTTAGCTTCAGGGGCTAATGGGATTAGTTCAGATGGGTTGTGTTCCGGTAAGAATGAAAGCTATGGCGAGAAAGGTAAGAAGGGATTTGGACTCTTGGATCAATCCTAATTGAAGATCAACATTAATGAGATGTACTAAGATGCACCAAATCAATTTCCCTTCTAAAGCGCAATCCGTGTCGTCGTTTTGAGATTAAAAGTTCTCTTCTAAAGCGCAATTCATGTCGTTGTTTTGAAATTAAAAGTGATCAAGGGTCCAAATCCCTTCTTACGCTTCTCATCTTAACTCTTTCTCTCACGCGATCCTTTGTCCACGTAAGTTGGCCCAAACACTCACATTTATAAATGAAAAAACACACAAGGAAATGAAGCTTCATTGACCAATACATCATGCATAAAAAGTTGTACCTTGCTTTGGATTCGTCTGCCAATACTAGGATCTTGATCTTGATCTTGCCCTGAGATAAAAAGATCCATAATTAACAAACACAGAAATGAATGGCTAACAACTTGTACACCATGCAGTAGGAAGTTTTTTTTTGAAGTATATAATATTTATATACGGCAAATGCAACAAATAAACTCACACACCCTGCTCACCTTTGGTGAGGTTTGAACCCCTAACCTCCTAGAAGGAAAGAGACTCAGATACCGCTAGGCCAAAGGCTCATTGGTTGCAGTAGGAAGTTGTACTTTGCTTTAGATTCACTTTAGCCTAAATCCCACCTCCTGGGAGAGATTTGGGGTCATAATGAGGTAGATTATTTTGTCATTCCTATAGCAGAACCCCCTTTTAAAAAAATCAAAGCTTTAGAGACTTGTACATCATTGGAAAAGGTTTTCAATCGACATTAGATCCCACCTTGTAGGATCTTGCTTTTAACCATAGGGTATAGGGATATATAATGTGGTAAATGTTCTCTTGGCTACAAAGGAATGATGCAATAACCACTTGTACATTATACATTAAAAGTTGTACAACAAGAAGTGAGCATACGGATAATTGTAGGATTGATGGAAACGTATGTGGTGATAAATTCGTACCGGAAAGGACATATTCTACTTAGATTTCGGTCTCGAGTAAAAACAAAAGGAAGAAACCAATATCTCCATGTCGAAAGCGAATGTTATTAAAGAAACCAAATGTAAAAAAGTGACCGTTTAAAAGATTTCAAATTAATGGTAAAAAAACAGCGTGTTTGGTATGATGGAATGGTTTTGAGGTATTTTGATTACGTGAAAGGATTTGGAATTTTTGATGGGTTTTGTTTGTAGGATTTAGAATTGAAATAGATTCTATTTTTTATAAATATTTTTATAAAAACAAATTATAAATAATTATAAAAAAGTAAATTTTTATTAATTGATTATTATACAACAAATGTTTTTTAACATATTTTAAAATATTAGTACATACAAATTCTATGAAACCTTGTGAGATATCAACAGCCCCCATGGGATTTTTAATCCCAATTTTGTGGGTTTTCAATTAAATCCCGGGATTTCCAATCCAAGTAATACATCAAACGGAATGTGGGATTGAAATTGAATTGAATTCCAAATCCCTCCAAATCTTATAAACCAAAATTGGACCTAAGGCTATGTTTGGTAAACTTATCGATAAGCTAATTAATATAGCTGATAAGTGCTTGTTTAAAATAGTCGCGTTTGATAATATAAAAAAGGGTAGTTGATAGACTTGATAACAATGTAAAATGACGTAAAGGAAAAAAATATAAGGAGTATGTATGATATATAATCATAAAAGAGTGGAAGTCCTAGCAGTGTTCGATCATTTGGCCTCTTGGGAGGCGAGGGGTTCAAACCCCACCAAAAGTAAATGTGTGTTAGTTTATATGTTTCATTTGTCATATATAAATATTATATATTTTAAAAAGAAAAGTTACCAGAGCTAGATTATGAGTTAACAAACGGGGCTTTTCCTATAACTAATTTATGAGCCTAAATCGACTATCTGTATGACTAAAGAAACCAAGTATTGAGAGGCCAATGAATAAGAAGGAAAGTTATTCCTCTTACTCCGGCCTCTTAAAGCATTTCCAATATATTCTTCAAAATGGATAATGAAACTTCAAAATCTCTTGAACAAAAATACATTCAACTCCAACGGATTTTTCATTTAGGAAATTACAATTGGAATATTTTAACCAAAGGGCCTTTAGCCTAGCGGTATCTGAGCCTCTTTTCTCGTCATAGGCCAGGGGTTCAAACCTCACCAAATATGAGGTGGGTGTGTGAGTTTATTTGTTGCATTTGTCGTATATAAATATTATATACTTCAAAAAAAAATATTGAAATATTTAATTGATCAAATAAATATTATTTCTCTCTAAAAAGATAAATGTCAAAAGTTTTCTAAGGGGAATATATTAAAAAATATCTCTCATTATAATAATTCTTGGAAGTTTTTTATACTTGGAGAATTTTACACTCTTTTTTAACTTTCTCTATTTTAAAGAATCTCTTGGAGATGCATTTATGGTTTGGTTTATATATTCATACATTTTAAACCAAGCATTTTTCAAGCTTTTTGCTCAACTAAATTTATTGAGGTTATGTACATGCAAGAATATGTAGTTTGTAGGTTTAAAGGGATGGCAAATGGCATCAAAATATAACCTACATTGTTGTATTTATTTTGGAAAACATTCGCTCGAAACTTCTATATTCGGAAGCGAGTAATGCCTTTGAAGCAATTAAGGAAGAATATTAGAGCATCTGCTTTCTATTTTGGAGAAAATGAAGAATATGGGGATTTTGAGCTATCATTTTTTTTTTGAAAGGGTATCCGAGGACATTGCCCTGACTAATCCCGGCAAGGTGAGGCAATTGCCCCAGCTGCTAAAGCATGCAACCTTGAGTTTATCCCCAGTGGCCACAAGTTGGAAGCGTCTGGATTCGAACTTGGGGTCGATGGGTTACTAGTCACATCCCCCACAAGCCTTAACCAGTACGCCACAAGTCTTCTGGTTTTGAGCTATCATTTTGCTCCAACAGCTTCCCCAAAACTATCTCCAAAATGGAGAAAGTAGGAGAGAGAAAGAGTTTTTCTCCAAATATGGAGTTAACCCAAAAAATGGTTACTATATGAGAGCACCAATAGAATTCTTAGAAAATAAATACTTAGAGAGAGAAAGAATATTTTAATATTATAACCAATGTTTGTTTCTTCAAAATGAGGAATCTGTTGGAGATGAATATAATTTTTTTAGAGATTTTAATATTTGATTCTCCATTTTAAAGAAATTTTGAAGAATCTGTTGGAGATGCTCTTATAACTTTATCAGAAAAAAAAATGTGTGTATTATAACTTTGAAAACAAAAAGTCTTTCTTGTAAAGAATATTAAACTTTCTTGTTTGATACGTTTTGTTGTAGACTTCAAATAAAATTTTCAAAGTAAAATTTTAAAAATAAGGACGTAAACGAAGTATGTTTCTTTTAAATGCGGTTGTCTTATAATGATATTTGGTTATATTTGACAAACTAACTGTTAATTGATAAACTAGTTAGTAAGTGAGATGACAGTGTAAAATGACATCTAAATACATGAAAATTTTAATTGGAAAAATAAGGGGCACAATTGGAAGTACAAAAATTGAAGAAAAACACTTGGTGTTTTATTGAAACAGTATATGAAGTAGCTTTTCAAATAATTTGCTTATAACTAAAAGAAACTCAACAATTAAATTTTGTGGGCCTTGAGCACGCGCTCATCCCATCCCGCCTTGCCCTGCTTCAAGAACGACACTGTAGATATGATTTTTTCGATAAGCCGAAAGAATAAACTAAGAGTAAATTGCAATTTTGGTCCCTATGGTTTTTTGTTTTTCTCACTTTTGGTCCCTATAAAATTTATATTGCAAGAAAAACTTTGTGGTATGTAAAAGTGCTCGATTTTGGTCTCTGAGGACTAACACCGTTAGGTTGCCTCCGTTTGAGCCCCTCATGTGACTTGCACATAAGGGCATTTTAGTCCTTTTACAAACATAAGACCACAGGGACCAAAATTGCAATTTATTTTTTTATTCTTATACCATTTATTTAAAATATAGTAATTATATTATATAATTAATAAATAAATTTCACATGATTTAAAAATAACATATTTAATAAAATGACAAAATTTTAATAGAGTAATAATTTGTTTACGTCGTCAACCAAAACTAATAAATTTGTTACTCTAAAATAATTAATTAATAATTTTTTAATCTACAATAACTATTAATTAATTAATAATTTGTCATCACCAAACATTTCTTTTATCACAAAATATCAGTTGCAATCAAGATTATTAATATTACAGGTCCATTTTCTTTTCTTGAAGTATTTCATACTTATAATAAACTTCAAAATACATATGAATTGAAATGGGTTATGTGCCACACACATACAATACTAAAGATTAAAGAATGAACCCAAGTAATTACAACCACTAGATGCAAAACTAGAAAGCACTTTGAAGATATTGATCAAATATCAAAGATTTTACCTTTAAAACAGTTTTTTTCCTTTAAAGTGGTCATATGATTGAGTGTGACAAATGGGTGCTATTGGGAAATTGACTCAAATAGCCAAATGGATAAAGAATGTTGACAAAATAGCCAAAAACTCTTCCGGTTTACAAAAATAGCCAAATGGTCCTCACTCGCAATTGCGGACCTGGTCCGCATTCGCAATTGCGGATGCGGAGTGGTTGGATGAAAGGTTGACACGTGTATCCCAGAAGCAGTTAACCAAGTGCGGTCCACACCGGGTCGGGTCGGATCGAGTGCAGACCAACCCGTTTCAGTGTCTTTTTTTTTGTCTCGTAGTGATCCCATTGCGGTCCGCACTCACCGGGTCGGGTCAGAGTGCGGACCCTTTGGCTATTTCTGTAAACCGGGAGAGCTTTTGGCTATTTTGTGAAGATGGTTTTTGGCTTTGGCTATTTGAGTCAATTTCCCTATAACTAGTGTAGTAAGATGTTTCTTTTTCTTATCTATCATCTAGTTTATTCACTTTCTAATATGATAGTTAAAATTGCATAAAGATCTGTATGGAAAAAGCCGGATCTTCATCTGATCCTGCTCTGAAAAAATCTAGTCTTATCCACTTGGTCTATGCTTTTGCTTTGATCCGTTTAAAAAGAAAAAGAAGAAAAATAAAAGTTTAATCTTTATTTGGTCTAGGTTTTATCAGTTTTTGTAAAGGTTCGAGCTTTATCTGGTTCAAATAAAAACCGGGTTTTATCCAGTTTGTACCAATTTAATGAACCGGTCGTTATCCGGTTAAGTCCTTAAAACACGATCGAGATGCTCATTTGTAATAACAGTTATAACTATTATCAGTTTTGACATATATTAATTCATTATATTACCATTCATCTTAAAAGGATATGTATGAAAGTGTTTATGGCACATAAATGGAGGTTCATATGAGCCTTAGAACATGCAAAAAAAAATTGAAAGGGTTTTTTGGTCCTAAAAGTGGAGCCAAGATTTGAACCAACTTAAGTGGTGATCCTTTGAAGTTGGATTTGTGGACCTTTAAATCAATTAAGAAGAGGACCACCATAGATTACATATACCTTCCCATTCTTCATTCTTTCACCTAATACCATCCATCATTTTGTGCACTATGAATGTCAAAGGGACATATATGAGACAAAAAAATTTCTTTTTTGAGTAATAGTTACAACAGAAAGATTGGTTCGTTTTAGTGTCGGTGAAAGTCAGAAGATCAGTCACATAAGACAGGGTTTGTTTGTTAACTTTTATTAAAGAATGTTCTTTACAGCTGGTACAAAATGAACATATATTATCATAGCTTACTATTTTAATCGCATTTCATGTGTGTGTATATGTATGAACATATGTATATGGTTGATGAAAATGTATATTAATGGTTTATGTTTTACACTTTTGTTTTAATGGTTGACAAGCCAATCTTTTGCATATTAATGAGCTTGCATTTTTAAATATTTGTGACTTTTATATGGTTTATTAATGCAGAATTTTGAACACATGTAATTGATCATGTATACTGGTGGACATTGGTATACATATAACATAGTGAAATATGCAAGAAAGCAACATATACATCTAAGCATGCGAGATCTCGGATCTAAAAGATATCGCAAAACTGAACCAACATAGTAGGGGTCATTTCAGTACATCAAACCCTACCAAGTATAATGAACACGATATATATTGGTAATATCTTAACATACGAGGTACAGAATTACCCGCACAATACATGTACTACCTCTAATCATCTTCATGATGCCCCACCTATATCACTAGTGGCACCTCGATACGCGTATCCACACACATAGCCAAAGCAATTGCATGCATAACATACATTGTAGACATACTTAAAATTTATGGCATGCTTGTGGGTATTTTAAACATCAATTAACTATCACAATGCTTGAATTCAAGTATAAAGTCATAGATCATGCTTTACATAACCAATCGATACGACCCACGAGAGCTGCTTTTACTAAAACTCAAGCAATTTCTTAGAAACTTGCTTCATATATGGAACTTTGAATATTCATAAATGTTCTTGTTATTCCCAATAAGACAACTCGGTAACAAATCGCTTCTTCCAAAGTGTGCCTTCGACAAATTTCCTGAAGCCTATTCTTTTTTTGAATCCAATCGTAGAGGTTATGACACTAATATCCATGTTGTTTTTTCTTTTAGCCTTTGTTTGTAAGACAAACATTTCTCGTTCAATAAACGGCATTATGGCTTCATTGCTATATCTATTTCTATGTCACGTCATTCTAACTACATATGTTTCAATATAAACGTGTTTAGAGATCTTGCAAAACATATACAACTCTTTGAATGTTAAAACCATCAACCCCTACCCCAATATTCATCTTTTGCACAATTAGACACTAGTCCTTGACATTTTTCCTATCGTTATTTTGTGACGTTACATGCAATAAGAAAAAAAGAATCCATCACGAGAAATGTCCTAATATCGCTTACATGAATTGTATACAAATATTTGAACTATTTAGTCGAAGGAAGATTTATATCTCTTAACCACAAGGGTTGTGGCGTACTGGTTAAGGCCCTGGGGGATATGGCGGAATATCCCATCTACCCAGGGTTCGAATCTAGACGTACACAACTTGTGGCCACCGAGGTTTAATCAGGACTGATGTCTTACAGTCATAATTTGTCAAAGGATTAGTCTAGACATATTATAGGATACCCTTTCAAAAAAAATATTTATATCTGTTGAAGTGATATATATGAGTGCATCAAAACATAATATATATAGTGATGATATGATTACATAAAAATATGTCTCCACCAAGTAATTTTGGATTCAATACTCGTTGCTAAGATGCATATGTATTTCAACTTCTTTTTTCTAATTCTAAAGAGTTTATAGATACTTTTTATAGAAATACAATATTACTTTTGAAAACTAATTAATAAAAGTGTAAATTACATTTTTTGTCCCTGTGGTTTGCTAAAAATTGCAGATTTCATCTTTGTGGTTTCAAAATTTTGGTTTTCATCCTTATGGTTTGCAATTCATTTCTATTTTCGTCCATGAGGCCAAAACACTACTTTTAAATATGAAGGACTAAAATAGAAATGAATTGTAAACCATAGGGATGAAAATAGAAATAAAATTAAATCATAAGGACGAATACAGTGATAAATCATAAAACATAGGGATGAAAATAGCAATTTCAAAACCATAGAGACAAAAATAGAAATTTTCAACAAACCATAGGGACTAAAAATGTAATTTACTCTTAATAAAATAAAAAAGTAACTATAATTTTCGTATATGACTTCGGGGTTGTTTACTTACTTCTTAATGGCTCTTACCGGATAAAAAGGTCTTACCCAAATGCCTCTGACCGTGCCTCTTTCCAAAAGTGTATAGATTGGAAAGGTTTTTGTTCAGGAGCGTGTTTTCATAGATGGAATGACCATGTTTTTTAATTGGGAGAGACTGGTTTAGACAAAACTTGGCTTTCTACATAAAGCTCCCTCCTAAAAACTTAATAAATAAGTCACTTTCTATATCTTTAAGCCACTACCAAACAGTCATGTATAGCTGACTGAATAAGCTATGAGTCCCATTCAGCTCATTAAGCTGCTAACAAACAGGCCCTAACTGATACTCTCCATCTGTCTGATTAGATCTCAAACCAAGTCTAATTCCAAAGTCTTCAAAAGAAACAACTATACTATACTCGAATTTGGACCATCATTTATATAACCTTAAATATATCACATTGAGTGTAATCTGATTCAAGTTTCTATCTTCTATCGGATTTCTAACACACCTTGATATATTCTTGGTGTTTATTATCTGATAGACTTATCTTCATAAATGTCTATAATTGGAAATTGTTGTATATCTTTATATTTTAGAGTAGACAAATTAACTTTGATTTTGACTTGCAAAAGTCTTGTAACTATATGTGTTGATCCAAGTATAAAAAGCCTTCAACAAAGTCAAAGATTAGTTGAAGAGTGGCCAAGATAGTCATCAAAGCGGATTGGTTTGTCATCTAGCCAAAAGAAGATTAATACAAGATAAACTCATTGTAACATCCCGAATTTCTTCACGTAAGTAATCTTGCCGATTTCGAACCATCTTGTCTCGCATTTAGTTTCGCGCATTTTTTCGCATGTTCCTAGCTAGTTGGCCATGCATCGGTTTGTATGATTGTTTAGGAACCCAACTGAACCGCTACCATCGAGAAACGAAGACTTACCGATCGATTTCTTTCATTGGACAGCAGCTGGGGGGCAGAGGGAGACTATGCCCGGCGACTATGCCGCAGCATAGTCGCGGTGGTCATTCTCGCGACCAGAAGCAGAAAACGGGCAGAAGGTGGCAGGTTTAGGGAGACAATGCCCGGCGACATTGCCATGGGCATAGTCGCCGTGGCAAAGTCGCGGACGGGGACGAGGCCACTGCTCTTTTATACCGATTTGGGGATGTTGTTCACTTTCCTCACCTCATTTCCTTCCTTTCTCTTCCAGCAACAACCCACGACCTATTCTCTCTTTTGACGATTTTCCCCCATCTTCTCACCTTCTCTTATCATTAATTGCTAGGGTTTCCAAAATTCTTAATGGTAGAAGATGGTTGGTGACTTTACATTAAATGCTTGATGATTACTTCCCCTTTCCAAGATTTTAGGAGGAAAAGTTACTAGGAAACCTAGGGTTTCTTCATTTAGAAGTTTCATACTTCCAACTCTTCAAGTAAGTTTGATATTGGTTTCATTTCTACACTTTTATGTGAGTTCACCTTATTGAGGTGTGTAATTCTTAAATCTAGGGTTTCTTCTCCAAGAACCAAGGATTCCAACCTTTTAGGGTTTCTTTGTAAGAACCCTTAGGTGAGTGTCTAAATCCCTATAACTCGCTTATTTTATGTGTAAATGCTACTTAGAATTTGTATAACATGATTTGGGTATTGATTGGAAAACTAGGGTTTTCCCCCTAAATTGCTACATGGAGTAAACATGTTTATTTGTCCATAACCATGAATGTTTATGCTTCTTGTATGTCACAATAGAACATAAGTGTATATAAATATATATATATATATATATATATATATATATATATAACACTTGACTCTTGCATGATCATAGGTATATATATACATATATGTATATATGTACATAGGTATATATATATATGTATATATATATATATATACATCCATAAATGATTGTGGCTTGTGATGTACTTGTATTTGGTATTTCAAAAGTAGAGGAACGGAGATGGGATTTACATACCTTGTGTGACTCATGGAAACTCTTATGTTATCGTGTAGAACCATTTACCATGCCAACTCATGAGATTTCTCTAATGTGCATTCATGATGTGATTTGGGTTTGAAATAGTCTATTTCCTTGTGCACGAGGATTTAGACCTTTATGGAATGTATGTATGTATCGGTTAAGCCATTGGTGGCTACTAGCGGGTATGCAATAAGGGACAATCGTCCTTGAGGTGTAACTCGTCTAGGATGGATAGGCAATATGGTCCCCGTAAGTCCTTGAGGTGTAACTCGACGGAGTAGGCAATAAAGGCAAATTATTTATGGTTTGAGGTTGTGATGTCTTTATGGCATGGGAACTAAGACCGGGACTTGAGTTGTAATCCATCAACATCAAGGTGACCCCACTCACGTGTTCTCGTCACCTAGATGGTAACGGGTCTCCCCCGTTTTAGAGAATTGTTTATTTTATTTTATGACAGGTGTGGATCACTATAACTTGTGGAAAATTGGTAATGTGGGAAATTAAGTGGAGCCGATATCTTTACTTTTGGCATTGTTACAATTATTTGGTATTGCTTCATTAATTTTGATATTATTAGGATTTTGGTCTAACACTTGGGTGTATGTTATGGATTACAGGTTTCACCTAGCGGCGTCTAGTTCGTCGTGTTTTCGACCATGCTTAGGAGCTTGGGAAGGTCGGGCTTTTTGGGAAGCGAGTTGAGAGACACTTTTGGAGATATAGTGACACTCGAATTCATCTAGTTGATTATAGTCTAGATTAATAGGTTGTTGTATGTTATGTCTCAATACTCTTTTATTTGTACATTGTCCAAACTACCCCATTACATTAAGGGTTTTTAGTTGGCTTATATTTTGAAGTTTCAATTTACCCATTTTCCGAAAAATTTTCCCTATATTAAATGTTTAAATAACTAGGGTGTTACAAGTTGGTATCAGAGCTCTAGTTTAAGTGAACTAGGTGTGCTAGTATGATGCCTAGACTTAAGCTGAGACCATTAGGTGATGGAATGTGAGGAAATTGGGTAGAAACACTAAGATGGGACGTTTCGGAGTCAACGGAAATTACATTATTGTGAATTATGAAAGTGGTAATGAGAATCCTTATGTGCAGTATGTTCATAATTTCAATTAGCTACTGCTATTATGAATATATTGTTACGTGAGCATGCTTGATTGCTATAATTATGAGGATCGATGATTGTTCTAGTACGTTTCCTTGTGTCATCTCATAGTCTATGTTCTTATCTTTATTCTCGGTTGTGACAGACGGGCAGAAATGGTAAATACTCGGGGCAGAACTCAGGAAGATAGTGTCGTGACTGAATCCAACGACTGATCAACCGAACATTGATGCATCAGCTTTGCCTTCCCCACTTCCGCCTCTGTTGGGCGGGAGAGTGGAGCAGATCCCAAGGAGAAATATTGCCTCTACCAGTCCGGTCATAACGGAAGTGACCCCTCAAACTCAAATGATGGACATGATGCGGGCCATGAATGATACTATGGTTAAGCAGCAAGAGTTGTTCAAGAAACTTTTGGAAGATAGGGATGCTCAACCGCGCCGTCATGAAACGATTGAAGAAAATGCAGGTGTGGGATCCGGGGGAACCGGTGATGAAAACCGGACTGGTGGATTGATTACTTTGGAGACAAGGCCGACGGGAAGGGTATGCTCCTATAAAACCTTCCTATGTTGTAAACCGCCGGAGTTTGCCGGTTCTGACAATCCTGTTGCTTGTATGAATTGGATTCGGGAGATTGAACAGGCCTTCCGGGCTTGTGACTGTGAGGAGAATCAGAAAGTGAAGTTTGGTTCTCAAATGCTCCGAAGTTCGGCTTTGACTTGGTGGAATGTCTACACTTCCACCATAGAGACTTCTGTTTTGACCAAGATGACTTGGCCTACTTTTAAGAAAAAGATCTTAGAAGAGTATTGCAACGAACAAGAGATGGATTTGATCGAGGAAGAGTTCCGGTCAATCAAGAAGGGGAATTTGTCGGTTAAAGAGTATACCCGACTCTTCATGGAGAAGCTGAACCTTGTGGGGCACGTGGCCCCGACTGAGAAGGAAAAGATGAAAACATATTTGAAAGGATTGCCTGCTGATATGATAACAATGGTTCGGAACTCCAAAGCTACGAATCTTCGAGAGACGATCGAAGAGGCCAAGGTTATGGAAAGAGTCTACGCGAGAGACAAAGAGGAGAAAGCAAAGGTGGGAGAGAAGAAGAAGTGGGAGAGCCCACAAAATTCGTTCAAGAGGCCGAGGTTCCAACCAAGTGGTAGAGGAGGGGACAACCGCCGTGAGGCAAGTTGGTGTCCTAAGTGCAAGAGCAAGCACTTTGGGTCTTGCAATCCAGGTCAAATTACGTGTTACAAGTGCAGGAAGACGGGGCACACTAGTCCAGAGTGCCATATTAGAGGAACGGTTTGTTATGAGTGCAAGGAGATCGGGCACGTGAAGCGGGATTGTCTCAAGCTGAAAGGAGATTCTAGAGGGACCGGTTCAGGAAGTCAACCGAGGCGGGAGGCCATTCCCAAACCGCAAGGGAGGGCTTTCCAAATGACGAAGGAAGAAGCGAAGGAAACCACCGACGTGGTGTCGGGTACGTTCTTACTCAACTCCTTACCCGCTAGAGTATTGTTTGATTCGGGTGCAAATTGTTCGTTTGTTTCGAATGTGTTTTGCAAGTCTTTGGATGTGCCTATTAGTACCCTACGCGATGCTTTAGTCATTGAGGTAGCGAATGGGGAGAAGGTAGTCTTGCGGGAAATCTTGAAAAAGTGTCGTCTAGAGATTAGTAGTGAAATATTTGAAGTGGACCAACTTCCTATGTCTATTGGGAGCTTTGACGTAGTAATCGGAATTGACTGGTTGGCCAAGCACAAAGCGGAGATTTTGTGCTCGAAGAAGCTTATAAGGATACCTCTCCTAAGTGGAGACTTTGTTCTTGTGTATGGGGAGAAGCGCAAGGGTGAGGTGGCTATCATCTCTTTCATCAAGGCAAGGAAGTACCTAATGAAGAAGTATACAACGTTTTTAGCCTATGTGGTGGACACCAAGCTAGAGAGGAAGAAAGTGGAAGATGTAAGGGTTGTCAAAGAGTATCCAGACGTTTTCCCCGACGACTTGCCGGGCTTGCCACCCGACCGTCAAGTGGAGTTCAAGATCGATTTGATTCTAGGAGCAGCACCGATGGCACGCGCACCTTACCGTCTTGCTCCGACAGAAATGCAAGAAATGATGACACAACTGCAAGAACTTCTAGAAAAGGGTTTCGTAAGGCCGAGCTCATCGCCTTGGGGAGCTTCAGTGCTGTTTGTCAAAAAGAAAGATGGATCGATGCAGATATGTATCGACTATCGGGAGTTAAACAAGGTAACCGTGAAGAACAAGTATCCACTTCCCCGAATTGATGACCTCTTTGATCAACTTCAAGGAGCCGGATGCTTCTCCAAGATTGACCTCCGATCCGGTTACCACCAAGTGAAAGTTAAGGAAGAAGACGTTTCAAAGACGACATTTATGACTCGGTATAGGCACTACGAGTTCCTAGTCATGCCTTTTGGTTTAACGAACGCGCCGGCAATCTTCATGGATTTGATGAACCGAGTGTGTCGACCATTCTTGGATAAGTCTGTTATCGTGTTCATCGACGATATTTTGGTGTACTCTAAAGATGAAGAAGAGCATGAGCAACATCTTCGGGAGGTTTTGGAAGTGTTAAGGAATGAAAAGTTGTATGCTAAATTCTCTAAGTGTGAATTTTGGTTGCGGGAAGTGCAATTCCTCGGGCATGTGGTGAACCGAGAGGGTGTGAAGGTGGACCCCGCGAAAGTTGAGGCAATGATGAATTGGGAGCCTCCAAAGAGTCCTACGAAAATTAGGAGCCTTTTGGGGTTAGCAGGGTACTACCGAAGATTTATACAAGACTTCTCCAAGATTGCTTCGTCACTAACGGCATTGACTCGAAAGAATGTGAAATTTGTGTGGACTAGCGCGCAAGAGGAAGCATTTCGGACCTTGCAACGAAAACTTTGTGAAGCTCCAATATTATCCTTACCTGAGGGAACCGAAGACTTCGTCGTGTATAGTGATGCATCCAAGATGGGTTTGGGTTGTGTCTTAATGCAAATGGGGAAAGTGATAGCGTACGCATCGAGGCAGTTGAAAGAGCACGAAAAGAATTACCCAACACACGACCTCGAGTTGGTGGCGGTCGTGTTTTCCTTAAAGTTATGGCGGCACTACTTGTATGGTACGAAATGTACGCTCTACACTGATCACAAAAGATTGAAATATGTTTTCGACCAGAAGGAGTTGAATATGCGGCAACGACGATGGCTAGAGTTACTTAAGGACTATGACTGTGAACTATTATACCATCCAGGCAAGGCGAATGTGGTAGCGGACGCCTTGAGTCGGAAGGAGTATAGCGGGAAAGTGCAAACTTCGTTGGCAAGGATTGAAATTATCTCAAGATTAATGAATATGATCAAGACCGCTCAAACCGAAGCACTACTCGAGGCGAACCTCAAGGATGAATCGATGGTGAAGCATAATCTTCTATTGACGGAAGATAGTAGAGGACTAAAACTTTTCTAAGGGCGAATTTGGGTGCCTAAGATCGGAGGATGCCGAGAGTTACTCATGGAAGAAGCGCACAAGTCAAAGTACTCGATACATCCCGGGAGTACCAAGATGTATAGAGATCTGAAGTTGAATTATTGGTGGCCGGTCATGAAACTTGATGTGGCCGATGTTGTGGAGAAGTGCACCACATGTTCCCTAGTGAAGGCCGAGCATCAGCGACCCTATGGCAGTTTGCAGTCACTCGAAATACCGGAATGGAAGTGGGATCACGTTACAATGGACTTTGTGACGAAACTACCAAAGACTTTGAAAGGCCACGACACCATTTGGGTAATTGTGGATCGGATGACCAAGGGCGCTCACTTCTTGGCTATGCGGGAAACGCTACCGTTGGACAAATTGGCAAGATTGTATATCAACGAAGTGGTATCGAGGCACGGGGTGCCATTCTCCATTGTATCCGACCGGGATAGCCGTTTTACTTCTCACTTTTGGAATGCTTTCCAAAGAGAATTGGGAACGAAGGTGAAGTTGAGCACGGTTTATCACCCTCAAACTGATGGACAAAGCGAGCGGACAATCCAAACTTTGGAAGATATGTTGAGGTCGTGTGTAATCGACTTCGGGGGAAATTGGGACTCTCATCTCCCATTGGTTTCTAGAATGTGCTTACAATAACAGTTACCACTTGAGTCTAGGTGTGGCACCATTCGAGGTCTTGTACGGACGAAAGTGTAGGACACCTGTTTGTTGGTTAGAGGCGGGTGAAAAGCAGTTTGCCGGACCCGAGATTGTGCAAGAGACGACTGACAAGGTAAAGGGCATCCGAGAGCGGTTGAAAGCCGCACAAGACCGTCAAAATAATTACGCCGATAAGAAGAGGCGAACAATGGAGTTCCAAGTGGGAGATCGTGTATTTTTGAAGGTTTCTCCTTGGAAAGGAATAATTAGGTTCGGAAAGCGTGGGAAGCTTAGTCCCCGTTTTCTTGGACCATTTCCGGTTATCGAGCGAGTGGGACTCCAAGCCTACCGATTAGAGCTACCACCCGAGATGAGTGGAATCTACCCTACGTTTCATGTTTGTTACTTACAGAAATGCCTAGCGGAAGAAAAGGATGTTATTCCTCTATCGGAAATTCGTGTGGACAACAACCGGTGCGTAGAAGAACCGGAATCTATTTTGGAAAGGGAAACGAAAAAGCTTTGTCACAAAGAAGTAGTGATGGTGAAGATGCAATGGAAGCACCATAGAGGTGCTAACGTGACGTGGGAGTCCGAGGAGGACATGAAGAGGCGCTACCCTCATCTTTTTGCGTAAGTGCCTGGTTTCGAGGACGAAACCATTTTCAAGGAGGGGAGGATTGTAACATCCCGAATTTCTTCAATTAAGTAATCTTGTCGATTTCGAACCATCTTGTCTCGCATTTAGTTTCACGCATTTTTTTGCATGTTCCTAGCTAGTTGGCCATGCATCGGTTTGTATGATTGTATAGGAACCCAACTGAACCACTACCGTCGAGAAACAAAGACTTACCGATCGATTTCTTGCATTGGACAGCAGCTGGGGGCGGAGGGAGACTATGCCCGGCGACTATGCCGCGGCATAGTCGCGGTGGTCATTCTCGCGACCAGAAGCAGAAAACGGACAGAAGGTGGCAGGTCTAGGGAGACAATGCCCGACGACATTGCCATGGGCATAGTCGCCGTGGCAAAGTCGCGGACGGGGACGAGGCCACTGCTCTTTTATACCGATTTAGGGATGTTGTTCACTTTCCTCCCCTCATTTCCTTCCTTTCTCTTCCAACAACAACCCACGACCTATTCTCTCTTTTGACGATTTTCCCCCATCTTCTCACCTTCTCTTATCATTAATTGCTAGGGTTTCCAAAATTCTTAATGGTAGAAGATGGTTGGTGACTTTACATTAAATGCTTGATGATTACTTCCCCTTTCCAAGATTTTAGGAGGAAAAGTTACTAGGAAACCTAGGGTTTCTTCATTTAGAAGTTTCATACTTCCAACTCTTCAAGTAAGTTTGCTATTGGTTTCATTTCTACACTTTTATGTGAGTTCCCTTATTGAGGTGTGTAATTCTTAAATTTAGGGTTTCTTCTCCAAGAACCAAGGATTCCAACCTTTTAGGGTTTCTTTGTAAGAACCCTTAGGTGAGTGTCTAAATCCCTATAACTCACTTATTTTATGTTTAAAAGCTACTTAGAATTTGTATAACATGATTTGGGTATTGATTGCAAAACTAGGGTTTTCCCCCTAAATTGCTACTTGGAGTAAACATGCTTATTTGTCCATAACCATGAATGTTTATGCTTCTTGTATGTCACAATAGAACATAGGTGTATATAAATATATATATATATAACACTTGACTCTTGCATGATCATAGGTATATATATATACATATATGTATATACATCCATAAATGATTGTGGTTTGTGATGTACTTGTATTTGGTATTTCAAAAGTAGAGGAACGGAGATGGGATTTGCATACCTTGTGTGACTCATGGAAACTCTTATGTTATCATGT
This sequence comes from Saussurea involucrata, assembly GCA_033807775.1. Taxonomy (NCBI): domain Eukaryota; kingdom Viridiplantae; phylum Streptophyta; class Magnoliopsida; order Asterales; family Asteraceae; genus Saussurea; species Saussurea involucrata. The sequence goes on from CM066315.1 coordinate 133,573,448, forward strand.
AGAACCATTTACCATGCTAACTCATGAGATTTCTCTAATATGCATTCATGATGTGATTTGGGTTTGAAATGGTGTATTTCCTTGTGCACGAGGATTTAGACCTTTATGGAATGTATGTATGTATCGGTTAAGCCATTGGTGGCTACTAGCGGGTATGAAATAAGTGACAATCGTCCTTGAGGTGTAACTCGTCTAGGATGGATAGGCAATATGGTCCCCGTAAGTCCTTGAGGTGTAACTCGACGGAATAGGCAATAAAGGCAAATTATTTATGGTTTGAGGTTGTGATGTCTTTATGGCATGGGAACTAAGACCGGGACTTGAGTTGTAATCCATCAACATCAAGGTGACCCCACTCACGTGTTCTCGTCACCTAGATGGTAACGGGTCTCCCCCGTTTTATAGAATTGTCTCTTTTATTTTATGACAGGTGTGGATCACTATAACTTCTGGAAAATTGGTAATGTGGGAAATTAAGTGGAGCCGGTATCTTTACTTTTGGCATTGTTACAATTATTTGGTATTGCTTCATTAATTTTGATACTATTAGGCTTTTGGTCTAACACTTGGGTGTATGTTATGGATTACAGGTTCCACCTAGCGACGTCTAGTTCGTCGTGTTGTCGACCATGCTTAGGAGCTTGGGAAGGTCGGGCTTTTTGGGAATCGAGATGAGAGACACTTTTGGAGATATAGTGACACCCGGATTCATCTAGTTAATTATAGTCTAGATTAATAGGTTGTTGTATGTTATGTCTCAATACTCTTTTATTTGTACATTGTCCAAACTACCCCATTACATTAAGGGTTTTTAGTTGGCTTATATTTTGAAGTTTCAATTTACCCATTTTCCGGAATTTTTTCCCTATATTAAATGTTTAAATAACTAGGGTGTTACACTCAACTAGTAGTCTGACAAATACTACTACTAGTAAGTTGGATTTTGAAGTACAAACTTGTCCAGCAAGTTTGGTTCACTAACTCTTTTAAACTCTCATCCTAGTATGGGAACATGCAAAAGCATGTTCGCCAAAATATGTTCTAGAGCATTATTTAATTATTGTCATTCTTACTTTACTGTTTCCTTTGTATACATAGGATGGGATAGGTTAATAAGTGTCTACATCAACTACAATTGTTGAAGTGAAAATTGCAAACATGCATGGATCATCAAATCAGAATAAGACACGTTTTAAAGTTGAAGGAGATCGTTTAATGCAATTGAAGCTATAAAATGTCTTCATTATGTTAGTTTGCACATCACTCGTTTTGAAAGAACTTCTCTGTGAAATATTCAAAGTAAATTCGGTGTCATTATTTGAAATCTATTTTAGCTTCTCAGATCTGAAAGAGAACTTTCTTTCTCTCTCTTTCAGTGTGAGTAGATTTGTTACCATCAGATAGTTTAGGATCAAGGTCTACCCCCTAGCTTCCGCAATATATTTGTAATTTTATGTTTGAATAAAATATAAAATTAAAAAGTGAAATTTTACTGTGTTTGTATTCAACCCTCCTTCTACAAACACTTTTTGTATAAATCATTGTGGTGCACAACCAGTGCCAAATACAAATCAGGTCATTGATACAAACCAATCATCTAAGATATCTATGAAGATAATGAATGATCATTTATTATGACTGGATATTTTGGAAGATACTTTAAGAGTTTATTAATTATGATCAACGTTTAACAATTAAAAAATTTATGAACTAGATATTCGTTAGATCAGATGGTCGGTTGATATTGTTTTATACTTGAAGTTACAAATATATTTATATATATATAGCCATAGGTTCAATAGAGAAGTGCATATATTTAGAGAAATAAAGAAGTGATCATGTCCCTTAGATTATATTAGCTGATTTTTATCACGCGATGGTAATTTGGTAATTACTGTCATACGGTTTAGAATCAAATTCAAATAAAACAGATTCTTTCCTTAATCAAATTCGATCGTATCCTTATTAGTTCTCGTTTGATTTCGTATCGTCAATCAATCTATTTCAATTTTATCGATTCCAGTCTCTTGATTTGCTCTCGTTTTCTTCTTCTATCGCAAAATTTAGGTTTTGAAAAGTTAGGTTTCAATCGTAATATCATGTCTGATTCAATAACCGTTCCTGATCAAGAAGTTGATCAAGAAGTTGATCAGTTATCGAACGAAGAAGATCTGTTTGATGAAGATGAAGGTATTGTGTTTTAATTTTGTGCTTTTTTACTGTTTTTTTATGTATATGTGATTTGATGAAGATGAATTGTAAATAATTAATCCTTCAAATTGAAATTCGAACAATTTTAGTTTTTTACAACTTTTTGAGTTTTAAATTGAATATGAAGATTTGTTTTATGTCTGTTAGAAACATTATAGATTGATATATGAACTTGATGAATTTAGTTTGATTTGATTTTTGAATTTGTGTTATTATAAAACATTCATATATGAATTTATTTGAACGTTCATATATGAATTATTTTGTTTCTTAGTTCATTAATTAGTTAGTTGTAAATAATTAAATTGATTCATATATGAACATTTGTTTAGTTCTGAGTTGCTTTTAAAAAATTTATAGTATAAAGCATTCATATATGAATTGTTTGAATTGTTATAATACATTCATATATGAACATTTGTTTAATTGATTTAAAAATGTTTATAGTCTAAAACATTCATATATGAATTATTAGAATTGCTATAAAACGTTTATATTATGTGTAGGTTCAAATCATTGTTTGTCATCCACAAATTATGTTCATCAATTAGTTTTTTCACCGTCTGGTTCGAAGTTTTGGATACCGAATGTGCATCTAGATTTGAAGCCAAGAGTAGGTATTTTTTTCAGTCTGTTCAGCAGGGAATTTCAATGTATGAACGGTATGCTCAGAAAGGCGGTTTTGATGTTAGACTTTCAACAACTGTTAATGGTAATCATGGTGTTGTCAAGATAAAGTATGTTGTGTGTAGTAAGGAAGGGGATCCACCAAAAAGGAGTTTTAATACGGTTCATGATAGTATTGAAGGTAAAAATCACCGTAATTCAAATACGAAGAAGACAGGTTGTAGAGCATGCATTAAGTTGCGTTTTGTACCTTCAAAATCATTGTATGAAGTTTATTATTTTGAAGAGAAGCATAATCATATGCTTCTTGATGAAAATGAAATGAGTGTGTCTAGAAAACGAAGGCAGCTGTCTTTAAACGATCAAGTGTTTATTCACAATGCTGCTAGTTGTAATATTGGAGCAACGAAGGCGCATACGTTGCATATGTCTTTGAAAGGGGGTTTTGATGTTTCTGGTTGCACTGTTGATGATTATAAGAACTTTAGGAGGGATTTGAATGCATTTGTTGGTTCTGGTGATGGTGAAATGGTTCTTTCTATGTTGGAAGATAGATCAAAGGATGATTCAGGATTTTCTTTTGAATATAATCGGCAGGATAATCAATTATGTGGTATTTTTTGGGCTGATGAAATTGCTAAGCTGAATTACCAAGAATTTGGAGATGTTATTTCATTTGATGCTACGTTCCGCACAAACCAGTATAGAATGGTGTTTGTTCCATTTACTGCTATTAATAATCATAAAAAATCTATTACTGTTGGTGCAGCTTTGTTGTCGGGTGAAACTCTTGATAATTTTAAGTGGCTTCTTCAGGCGTTTTTGAAAGCACATTGTGGGAAGCAGCCTAGTTTGGTTCTAACAGATCAGTGTTTGGCAATGAAACAAGCTATTCCATTGGTTTTTACCGAATCACGTCACAGATTATGTATGTGGCATATCATGGCCAAAGTTCCAAACAAGGTTAGTATCTGTTCATATATGAATTATTAATAAGTTATTAAAATTTTAATGTGATCCCATAGTTCATCATAAATACATTTTCAAATATGAACTTGAAGGTTCATATATGAAGACAAAGGTTCATAGTAAATACATGTTCATATATTAATTCGAATGTTCATATATGAATGTAAGGTTCATACTAAATATATGATCATATATGAACATGAATGTTCATATATGAATGTAAGGTTGATACTAAATACATTTTTAAATATGAAAACAAAAGTTTATATATGAACTTGAAGGTTCATATTTGAAGAAAAAGGTTCATACTAATTACATATTCATACATGAACACCAAGGTTCATATATGAATTATATCAATCATTATTTAGAGTATTTTGTTTTTTTTGTAGGTTAGCACAGAGATATATAGGGAGACAGATTTTAACAAACGCTTTAATAAACTTGTTTGGAATGTTCAATTGGAGCCTGAAGAATTTGAAACTATGTGGTTGGATTTGATTAGTGAGTTCAAACTTCAGAAAAGCAAATGGCTTTCACACATGTTTCGTATTCGTCAACGATGGATTCCTGCTTATTTCAAGTCTATTCCTTTTTGTTCATTGATGAAAACTACATCAAGGTCCGAGAGCATAAATTCATTCTTCAACAAATTTGCTCACCATGGTAATAACTTTGTCACATTCATGCTTGCATTTGAAAATGCAATGCGTAAGCAAAGAAATTCTCAACGTAAGCTTGATCATGCGACAAAGACAACTGTCCCCCATATGTGCACTCCGAAAGCAATTGAGAAACATGCAAATGAAGTTTACACACGGGCTATGTTTTTGGAAGTTCAAAAGGAAATTAATAAAGGAGCATGGTCGTGTGTTCAACAAAATGTTGTTGAAAAGGATGGATGCCAACTTTATACAATTTTGCAAAATGAGAAAGATTGTAAAAGGAAGAAGTTGTTCAAGGTAAAAAGAATTAATAATATATGCATATTTATTATTATTTATTAGCACAACTTACGTTTTTCATGTTCATGTGTCTTGTAGGTTGTGTGGAATCAACTGGATTCAACATTTGAATGTGAATGCAATCATTTTGGTCAACATGGATTTTTATGTCGTCATGTTTTCAAAGTGTTAATGAATGAGAACTTCAATCAAATACCAGAGAAGTATATATGTCGACGATGGAGAAGAGACATGATATGTTTCAATCTTAGACACATTTCGTGGAGACAAGGCGATCCAAATGGTGAAATGGCAAGAATTTGCTATGATGCACAAGCATCTTTGGATTATATTTTGATGAGTCTTAGAAGTGATAAAAAGAAGCTTAAAGAGTTTGCAGAGAAGATTCATTGTTTGAAAGTTGAGATAGATGCTAATATTCCTTACCAAAGCAAATTGGAAAAGAAGAAAGAGACAATAAGAAATCTTATTGGTGTTAATAAACCAGAAAAATAGATATCCAGGCACCATCAGGCATCCGCAACAAAGGATGTGGAACAGGAAAACGTTTGATCGGTGCAGGTGAGAAAGCTGCAATAAAGAGTCAAAAGGCTAAGCGATTGTGTAGAAATTGTCAAGAGTTGGGTAATCATGATTCTCGAAATTGCCCATTGAAGAATGTTGATGATTAGATACATAGTCTAGGTTACTTTTTAACTCTACAATTTAAATAATAAATGTTGATTGATTTTTTAATGAATAATACAAGTTTATTTTGTAGTTGTTTTTTTTCATGTTTATATATGAAGTTAAAGGTTCATATATGAATGTTCGAAATATATAAACATTCATATATGAACTTTCATATTTGCACTTTCGAATACCTGAACATTGATATTTGAACATTCATATATGAACTTTCGAATATATGAGCATTCATATATGAAGTTTCGAAATATATTAACATTCATATTTGAACTTTCATATTTGCACTTTCTAATATGTGAACATTCATATATGAACATTCGACTATATAAAGATTCATAGATGAACATTCATATTTGAACTTTCTAATGTGAACATTCATATATGAACTTTCATATATGAACATTCATATATGAAGACGAAGATTTAAATGTGAACTTGAAGGATCACATTCATATATAAACATAAAAAAGTTCATATATGAACTTCAATGTTCAAATATGAACTCAAAGGTTCATATATGAATATTTTCTGATATATGAACTCAAGAGTTCATATATGAAGTTATATAAACTTATATGAACACTAAGGTTCATATATGAACACTAAGGTTCATATATGAACAATAAGGTTCACATTAATATATAAACAACCAATAAATAGACCAAAACAGATCAAAAATATTATTTTATAAACTATATATTACTACCAAAATTACAACCATTCAACATATATGTACCATTGTTTAAAAATATCCGAACCAAAACAGCCATAATTGTATCTTCATGCTATCATTCTAGCAATCCTTCAACCACCATACACAAGCAAACAACCATAATTGCACAAAAAAGTATTGTTTTTTAAACCATAGAACCATCAAAACCAACCACCAAATGTATGCTGCCAAATGTATCAAACCATCAAACCCAACCAATCATTTACAACATATCCTGTCTCTGGTTCTTCAGTGTCTTTGCCAGTGATTCCAAGTATTTCTTCTTTACTTCATTGTATGAATCAAACTGATTTGTTTCTGCTATAACTTTCTCTCTATGCAGATTCTTCTCTGAAAGTAACAATTTTGTCGCATACTTGTATCGTAAGCGATAAATTTGTTGTTTCTGAGTGTTTACCTTTGTTTGAAATCCACAATCCCACTTTTGGATCTCTTGCCCAATGTATGTCTCCATATGCTTCATGATGAATATCCCACAGTCAATTTTGTTTTTTTCAGAGCACCATTTCATTATATATCTCTCTGGTTGAAGTGGTGCTATTGCTTCTGCTCTGGGATGCTTAACGGACCTCAAGTATTCAACAAATAATCCTTGCTGCATAATATTTTTATTATCATAAGTAAAGTTGATAATATATTCATTTATGAACTTACAAAAATTTAAACATTAGTAACTTTACCAGAATGGATGGAACGTCTCCATATTTGTTTTCAATTGGTACATTTGTTGACATGTTGTCTATAATGTAGATTTTTGGGTGCTTGATGTTGTATACAAACAAGAAGTAGTGGTTTGATTGTATAACTGGAAAGAACACCTGTTTTCATTATATATAATTAGAATATTTAAAAGTTCAGTCAAATTTGTATGTTTTGTATATAATTTAGATACGTACCAGATCATATTCCCGCAAATTTGCCAAATCTTCTTTATTCTTTAATGCATCTCTAATATTCGATTTGAAGATTTGGAAACTTTCTTCTGCTGTGTTCTTTTTCTTCAGCACCCCATCCGGCTAGGTAAACAAAGTAATTAAATGTAAATTTTTGATTTTCAGAACAGTTCATATTCATATATAAACATGAAGATTCATATATGAACCCAAATGCTAAGGTTCATATTCAATTCATTTTTATATATGAACTCAATGGTTCTAATCATTCAAATATGAATGAAAACAGATTTTTGTAAATAAATTTCATAAGTGACAATCATTCATATATGAAAACAAACACATGTAAAAGTGATTCATATATGAACTAGGCTAAAAATATATATAACTATTGACATACCATTATGGTTGTGTTAAAAAAAAGTCTATGTGGGGATTGTCGGCTTCTTAATGCTTCTTCTGCGTTCAATAGAGCAGCCCATGTATCAACGACATTGGCCACTACATAGGTGTTTGGCATTAAACTTTATGCTGCAACCTTTATCATATTTTCCCCATTGCTTGTTTCATATATCATCTCACTATAAGACAATTAAATGAAATAAAATTTATCATATATGCACATCATTAATTTTTTAAAATAACATATATAATATTAAAGGTGTCACTTACCTCCACTCTCCGGTCAGTGCAAACAGCCATCTACCAAGCTTTGTTTCAGTCGTTGACAAAATTTTTGATATCAAAACAGGTCTGTTAACATAAGGTGATCTCATGCTTTCTGGCAGTTTGATTTCTCTCTTGCCTTCCTTCTTTTCTTCTTCCTCTTCCTTTTCTTCGTCTTCTATCATTTCATCCTCTGTCTTTTCTTCATCTGTCTTTTCTTCCTCTTCTCTCACTTCTTTCTCTGCCTTTGTTTCCTCTTCTCTCATTCTTTTCTTACTCTTTTCTTCCTCTTTCTTTTTATTCTCAGCCTTTTCTTTCTCAACCTTCTCTTCTTCCTCTTGTGATGAGAACCCTAAACCCAAACGGTAACTAGGTACATCATTCACATATGAAGCTGCAATTTTTTTCACAACATCCGAAGTGTTTTCTGTTGTAACTTCATGTTGCATATCAGTTTCACTCTCCTTCTCATGTCTCTCCATCTCAGTCTCTTTATTCTCGATCTCTTTCTCTTTTTCATCATTCTTTTTCTTCTCCTCTTTTTCCTCTTTCTCCTTCTCTTTTTCCTCTTTCTCCTTCTCTTTCTCTTCTTTTGATGCTTCATAATTTTTCATCACAACTTCAACTTCCCCATGAGTTTGTGGGTCTTCCCAAAATTCATCTGTATCCGTCATCATCCTGGTTGTTTGTGTAACAGGTGTCATGAACAATTCATCATTTATACCCGTAACCAGTTTTAGATTCTCTTTAACCAGGAAATCTTCTTCTTCAACTCCAACTAATATCTCACTTTCCAAATTCTTCTTCTTTGTTCCTCTGTTCATGAACTCATCATACTCTTCTTTGTATTTTTTAATTACTTCATTACCAGGAAAATTGATAAAAGATTCTTCAAAAGCCTGATCTAGGATCATTGAGTCACACATCAAACAATTCATTTTGTCTCTTATCATACTCTGAACAACCTACAATTTGTATAAAAATTAAGAGTTATATATGAAGTATAAAGTATTAAGGATTCATATATGAAGTATATAAGATTCAAATATGAATTCATATATAAAAATTAATATATGAAGTATACAATATTCATATATAGGAATTCACATATGAACTTTCATATATGAATTTATATATATGAATTCATATATAAGAATTCATATATGAACTTTATATATCAAAGTTCATATATGAACTTTCATATATGAAAAATCATATATGAACTTTCATATACGAATTCATATATGAACTTTCATATATCAACTTTGATATATGAACTTTCATATACGAGTTCATATATGAACTTTCATATATGTACTTTCATATATGAAAGTTCATATAAGAAACTTTCATATATTAACTTTCATATGTATAGTTTATAATATATGAATTCATACATGAATTCATATATGAACTTTCAAAATATATAAACATTCATATATGAAATTTCTTATGTGAACTTTCATTTATTGAACTCACATAGGAACATTTATATATTAACTTTTATATATGAACTTTAATACGTGAGTTCATAAATGAACTTTCATATGTATCGTTTATAATATATGAATTCATACATGAATTCATATATGAATATTCATATTCAAATATGAATATTAATGTTATATTATACTTACATTTTGTTTTTCTTCTTCAGTAGGTTCTTTTTCGACAATCATCTTTCCTTTACCAAATGCACCTTGATCAATTTCATACCCCTCTCTTCTTCTCAATCTCTCTGCAGTCCACATCTTGATCAATGGTCTATGTCGTTGAACAGACACACCCTCACATTCAAAGTTATCAACATACAATAGCTGCAAATAAGAATCAATTAATACATTGTTGTAAGATATATTTTAAATTTATGAATGTTATAGTATACTTACGAGCAAGTATGTGATAGATCCAACATAGAAACTCATGTCAGAGTCTCTCACCCAACCCTTTTTGCTGTCTTTCAAACATTCAAGAATGTATGAACACCAGTTTATCTTTGATATATTTGTCTCTGGTTGTATGTAATTTATGACAGTCATATTGAGGGTCCCACTTTTTAGTCCTTCGGCCATTGTATTGCAAAAAAGAGTGATAAAGTTCAACTTGAAGTTGAAATCTGCTTCTTTGCTATCAATGATCTTTTGCTTGACATCTGTTGGTCGGACTACTTTGTTTGAAAATTGTGATCTCCAGTTCACCAACAATTCATTGTCATCTTTAACAAACTTTTCTTCAAATATTCTTTTTCCTTCTGCAGGAACACCAAGCATATGTTCGATTGATTCTTCAGTTATTGGCAGCCTGTTTTCTCCAATAACCATCTCCATCGAATCACAGTTCAAGCAGTCAACGACAAAAAATGCTAGCTTTGAAGGGATCCCATCCATCTTCATGTCCAATAGAGCTCCAAAACCCATGGTTTTTACGCATTCTCTCTGTTGTTTGCTCAATGCTTGAATGGCTTCATACAATGGTTTTGGTGATGTTCTAACTTTGATGACCGGGAAATTTGGTTTTTCTTGCTCTTTTCCCTTCTTTTGTCTCTTTGTTATCTTTTGTACTGGGTTTTCAAAATCATCATCAGAATCTATTAGCTTCGTCACTTTTCTTTTTCTCTTTTCTTTATTTGACCCAGTCCCTGTATCTGTTTATAGACATTTGTCAATATAATTAATCAAACATCATGATAATATAAATTTTTATCATTATTTATTATAGATTACATACATGAAACTATTTGTTTTGTTTGCTCTTGATTCGTTTTCAGTAGCCTTATCTTGCTCTTTGTCATCTTCTTTCCTGGATTACAAATGTTTTTATATGTAATGAATCTATGAAAATTTTAAATTACTAAGATATATATTTTTACCTTCTTCTAAGTCTTTCAATTCAGTTGTCTTTTCCACTTCTGCTGTTGTTGTTGGTTGATCTTCAGGTACTATAAACAACAAATCAATAAAAAACATTCATATATGAAATTTGGACTATTCAACATTCGTATATGAATTTTCAGATTTTCGAACGTTCATATATGAACTTTCATATATGAACGTTCATATATGAAGGTTCATATATGAAGGTTCATACATTCTAAAGTTCAAATAAGAATGTTCATACATGAAGTTTCGAAATATATAAACATTCATATATGAACTTTCATATACGAATTTTCAGATTTTCGAACGTTCATATATGAACATTCATATACGAACTTTCATATATGAACGTTCATATATTCTAAAGTTCAAATAAGAATGTTCATATATGAACATTCATATAAGAACATTCATATACGAACATTCATATACGAACTTTCATATACGAACATTCATATATGAACGTTCATATATTCTAAAGTTCAAATAAGAACGTTCATATATGAACGTTCATATACGAAGTTTCATATACGAAGTTTCATATATGAACATTCATATATGAACGTTCATATATTCTAAAGTTCAAATAAGAACTTTCATATATGAACATTCATATACGAACTTTCGAGTATTATTACTTTTCATATATGAACTTTCGAATATCCAAAACCCTAGATCTACTTAAAAGTATGTTATAAAACGAAAAAATATTGAACATTCATATATGAACTTTCAAATTTCTTAACATTCATATATGAATGTTCATCTGTAACCCTAGATCTAGTGAAAAATATCATAATAAAACAACAAACATTCATATATGAACTATTTATTATTGAACATTCATATATGAACTTTCAAATTTCTTAACATTCATATATGAATGTTCATCTGTAAACCCTAGATCTAGTGAAAAATATCATAATAAAACAACAAACATTCATATATGAACTATTTATTATTGAACATTCATATATGAACGAATATACCTGTGGTTGTTTTGGCTTTTTTGCTTCGTTTTATTTTAATTTTTGGAATCGCAGACGTGTTCTTCGCTGTAATGAAAAAACAAAACAACATTTATGAACTTTATTTAAACCCTAAATTTTTTCTAAATCATTTCATCATGTTCTTAAACGTAGATTCATTGTATATAACGATGAACTTTCAAACATTTATAATAAATATGTATAAAATACCGTCTCTAACAAGCGTAATCAACGTTTCATCTTCTGTATTCGGATTTTCGTCGTTCCTCTGATTTTTTGCTTGTTCATCTTCAGGATTTGTAGAATGCTTTCGAGTTTTTGCCATTTGTTACAGATTTACGATGAATCATAGATGGATTTTTGATGTTTTTGGTGATGAATGAGGGTTTTGGAGGTTACGGTTTTTGATAAAATAGCGTAATGAGTAGTATTGTGTAGTGTTATGATTCAATTGCCGCCTATTTTTATTTACATGTGCATATTACGAAAATACCCCTAAGCGTCCTATTTTAATTACTGTGCACGCGAATTTATCCGGTGTATTCCATTTTGACCTTGATTTCCTGACCGTGGATTATTTAATCCAAGGGATATGATGACTTCTTTATTTCTCCAAATATTTACACTTCTCTATTGAACCCTTCCTTATATATATATATATTTGTGAATTGAGATTGTCTTATATAATCAAAATTCATCTTGAAATTGTGTTCATAAAAATAATTAATATGAAAAAATCCCACAATAAAAACAAATTATTTATAAATATTTTTTAGGAAGAAGACAACTACAAAACAAACATAAATAAAACACGCGGAAACAAACCCCACCAATGCCAATAACGACCCTCAAACTCACAACTAGTAGCTTATGAAGACCATCGAATAATTGAAAATGTTTCATTTTAGTCCTTCGGCTATAAAAACTTCACATAAATCACCTATATATGTAATCGGTTTCATTTACATCAAATCTTATCAAAATAGTTGCAAATAACGAAAATGCCCTTGATATATATAATTGTTTGATACTCAAAATATAAAGATATAACTTCAAGTACTTATTTTATAACTTATAATGGTCAAACTATAAAAACGAAAACTTTGAATCAAGAAAAACAAAAGATTGTTGGATGATGGTGACGACCGGTTAAGGGTGCAAGTTGCAACGGGGCATCAGACGATGATAGGCAGGGGCCGACCGTTGATGGTCAATAGAGGAGGGCCTATCAGTGCAATAGGGGCCGATGGGTGTGGTTGGTTTAAAGGTTAGCTTTTATTTCATGCTTTTCATAATTTAAAATTGAATTTAATAACATTAATTATCAACAAATATTGCAGACGAAAACGACAACGATAATTTAGATTGTAATTCGGCTCGGGACGTACTCAGGGCTTAATCCCCATCTTATATCACTAGTCCTCGCCTCATCCCTGCCAAGCTGTCACATCCCAAGACGTAACACAGATGATGGGGGATTCAGATTTTTCTCGTCTACAGAATTGCATTACTATAAACTTAAATCAATCCGATTTTATTTTTTGCACTTACAAAAGCTGTAACATAATATGGACGGTTACATTCGTTGTATCTAAAGATGAAAACTTTACTTGTTGGTGCCCGCCCATAACAAGGGATTTCCCGAGTTGACGGGTAACACGGAGGGGACGGGGACTTATTTTTCATACCTGAAGTGGGGTCGGGGATGACATTACCAACCCCTAACCCGACCTTGATTAATTTTTTATTTTATTTAATATATGCATGTAGTGTGTGTATAAATAAATATATGTGAATATGCATCTATATTTATTATTAAATGACAAATATATTTGATATTTCAATATTAGTAATTAATTTAGTGACGATTTATTATAATTTTAATTTTAAAATACATTGTTTTTTACTAAATGGGTACCTAATGGGTTCCCTAACCCGTCAAGGATTCCTTCCCCCTGAACCCGTCGGGGGTTAGTCTGGACAGGGTCGAGGACGGGGGGGCTTAAACGGGGGTTGGGGACTAGGGATGTATTACTCGCCCAATACCCGCCCCGGTTGTATCGCTACAAACTGAAACCAAAATCAACCCACATAAAAAGGAAAAGTAACCATTAACATGAGCATATATCCAATGCCTTCAATATATTACAAACGTCTTTTATACATCCAAGTTGTTACATCATCAAAATTGTATGCATGAACAATCAAATTTGGTAAACCACAAGAGTTGTGGCGTACTGGTTAAGCCATTGGGGATGTGGTGGAATATCCCATCTGCCCAGGGTTCTAATCCAGGCGTACACAACAATTATGGCCACTGAGGTTTAATCATGACTGATGTCTTACAGTCATAATTTGCCAAGGGATTAGTCTAGGCATAGCCTAGGACATCCTTCCCAAAAAAACAATCATATTTGGCATTGTAACCCTTTGTACAAGTTTATTATCTCCTAAGATTGATTAACCTATAAACATAACAAAAACAATGTTATGACCAAATAAGGGTAAAATAGTAAATTATCTAATATTAATCATAAAAATGGTTTTAGAAATGGATTGTTTGATATGAGTTTAGTCATGACTATCGAGAGAGGCATCGCTCGATGCTATCGCACGTCTTAGCCCTTAGACGGACGTCATTATCCCATTGGGGTGAGGGCAAAGGGACAACATCATCTACTCTCGACTGTTCATATGAGGCCAGAGGACAGTAAATGAATTGTGTAAAGTGGAAAATATTTAGGAACTTCTAATAATTTGTCGAGTTCGGGTTTGTGAACCCGACGGTTGTCCATACTTGTGACTAACCAAGTCGAGGATTCTTCCTTTGTAACAACCCAACTCGAAAACAAAGCGTAAACATCAAGAATTAACAACTCGCCAAAATGGCTCCGGAATACAATCATAAACATACAAGGTTTGCGGAACAACCCAATACACAGCTGAGATTTCTACGATACTAAACCTGACATACTAAGATATGTTGACTTTCTTCTAGACCCAAGCTTCATTCTCACGCCTTCTCCTTGCCCTTACTAGAGCCTTCTACTATTGTTTACCTGAAAATGGTTTTGTTTTTGGAAATGCGAGGGTTAGACCATGAGGTCTAGTGAGCTCCCTCAATTAACAACTGTTCGAAAACATTTATTTAAAGCAGTTCGTACTTTCATATATAACAACTGTAAACAAAATTTTCAGATAACTCTACTCATGTAAATGGCACACTGAAGTCACTCGGAAGTGACAACGTGTCAGTCTCACACTACCTTACTGGGTCACACCTCCCATGGCATAAACGGGACACCCCCCCCCCCCCCCGGTATGAGCACTGGCGGGCCACACCCCCGACTTAGCCGATTTACATCTGACAACAATATATGCATACATCTCAAATAAACTTTCTGTTGGTCTCGAAGGGCTATACAAGTTTGTAGAATGGGGGGTTGAATACAAACACACGTTTTTACTTTTCTAAATTGTTTATTGATAAATCAAGACAATTTACAACTTGTTGCGGAACAAGATTAAGGATAAACCTAATCTAAACAAGTCTTGAGAAACACTAAGTTTCTTGCACTAGAAAGAGTTAAAGAAATTACGAATAATAACTTAACAATAAGAGAGAAATAAGAAGATGGTCCGAGCACACTTCAAAACTGAAGTAAGGTTCTTCTTATATACTGCATGCATTTAATGCATTGCAGTATGGCTTTACACGTGGCAACAGCTGAGTGGTTGCATGTCATTGACCTTTGTAGACAACCTTAGTAGCCGCATGGTGCACAGTGTAGAATCAGAGTTGTTGTACGATTACAGACAAAAGGGATGTCTGTTCTGACAGTTCGTACGGAGACGTGCAAGGGAGGTAAGACAATAGTAACATGCAGGGAGACTTCATGATCAGCTTTCGTTGAGTCAGATCTTTATCAGCGAATGATAAAGTTCAGCGATTGCTGAAGTCTTCTACTTGATACTTCACGTTGAATGGACAGGTCTTGCTTCGCTGATATCCGCATCAGTTCATAAGTAGACTTGTCGCTGGTTCTTGAGCTTGATCTTCGACTTCAGCGTAGAACTTTGGTTGACGTGAAACTTGTCTTCAGGAATCATAAGTAAACAACTAGTTTATCAGCGATCGTCTCATAGACTGAACAGGCTCAGAGCTATAAGATGATGAACAGTGTTCGCTGAATATCTAATCTAAAGAGTGATAGTTCCTATCAGCGGTACTGTAAAGTCTTAGTACTTATCAGCGATAGTGAAACTCTAATACATATTGTTTACTTACAATTTTCACAAAGTGTTTAAGAGAGGGTCATTATCAAATCACTGAGGGTTTGGATCAACACTTTCATACAAACATAATCATGTGATAAAACATGGCATTTCTACTCATTTACTTACTTCGGAAAACACGTATTTTTAGTTAGAAAAACTCACCTGGTGCTCTTAACAACTCTTCTTTCTTTACTTCTGTTCTTCAAATGGGATACCTGAGTAAGTGGATAAAAATATAAGCTGACCGGATACTAACTAACCGGACACCAAACTTTTCGGACGCCAACTATCCGGACACCACTCACCGGACACCACACTGTCCGGATGCTACTTACCAGATACCATACTACCCGGACTCCCCTTCCCGGACAACTATGTTATCCGGACAACTACTCTATCCGGACAACTATCCATCTACCCGGACACTACGCTATCCGGACAACTAAGCTATCCGGACACTTTGTCCGGGCACCAGCACAGAGCTTCCCAGACGCGAGGTCTGTGACATTTTGGGATCGAAATATGTTGTCAAACCCTCAACCAAAATGATTTCGCGATAAAAATAACATTATAAACATACTTAGTTCTTTCCTTACAAACCCTTTGCTGCTTTACCACAAAGATGATGCATAATCTCTCCCTCCCCCCCCCCCCCCCCCCCCCCTAGAGCATCATTTTCAACTTTTACCCAAAACTCCAAACAATCCAATTCCAGCAGAAAAGTCTAAGGACAAGGATTGAAATCTGAGATTACCTTATAAGAATCAATGTAGAACTAGACTCCAATTTTCCACTTCTTCTTCCCCAATTGCATCTTCCCCAATTGCAGATTGAAGTTGTTTCTTCATTTCCCTGCTATCTCTCCCAAGCCGCCAACAACAAGAAATAGCAATCACTTAGGGTTTTGCCCAAAAATGAGGTTTTATACTCCCTTCCAAAAATACACTTTGGCCCTTCAAGAATTTAGCTTTCATTTTTCTTCCACCCATCTTATACTTCTTTAATTTAAAACTTGGCTATTACATCCTTTAACAAAGTTCAAGTACTGATTTTCCTATTAAATACATGTTTTTTGTATTACTGTTTAATTAAAATAAGAGTGAATTACGGATTTGGTCCCTGTGGTTTTTAAAAAATTATGACTAACGTCCCTAAACTCGATTAATTATGGATAAGGTGCATGTGGTTTTCATTTTTGCATTACTAGGGTCCCTGAACCAGACAACCATCCAACACCCTCCGTTAACTTAAGGGCAAAATCGTCCATTTACTATTTCTCATATTTCAATATTAAATTTTATAATTTTCTTTTCTTTTTCTTGTTATCTTTTTTGTCTTCTTCCAATCCCACAAGGACCAGAAACGTAATTTTGCCGATTTGGGTTATCTACCACCACCACCACTCCTCCGCCACCACCACCACAACCACCGCCAAATAATAGAAGACTCATGAATCCAATAAAAACCCAAAGGCGAAAAGCATAATCCTAGAAAGAACTCTTCCAGACCAATAGAGAATCGTTCTCCTCCATCCACCCATGTCGGCGTAATCCTCCTGCCCATCTTCCCGATTTGGAGCCATAAACAGAGTACAAACCCTACAAATCAAGTAGTACGACACAACGACCGTTGTTGCCAGCACCACTCGCAGCGGGAGGAGCGTGATGAGCGCAATCCCTAATAGAAGCTTCTCGGTCCACGGCAGCTCGCCACGTCCCATGGTGTCGTACACATCGTGTCGAACATACGCAACCGTATTTCTTCTCGAGCTCTTTGATGTTCGGCAAGGCGAATTTATCGGCGGCAGTGGTGGTTGTAGAGGTGGTGGTGGAGGTGAGGAGGGGGCTATTATCATCGTGATCGGATTGAGAAGTGGGAGATTGGGGTTTTAAGGATAAATCTTGGAGTTATGAATCCATTTATGAAAGGGATAGGAGATTGTAATTACCTTGTTTGTTATTAGATTTGATGTTGATTTTGATTTGGCTTTTGATTGCTTGTATATGATAGGAGAGACACACCATGTGGTGGATGAAATTGGGGGAGAGTGACAGTAGAGATTATGTATTATTTGGCGGTGGTTGTGGTGGTGGGAAGGAAGATGCAACTGGCGGTGGTCGCCGGTGATGTAGGGAGAAAAGAGAGTCAACAGGAGCTGCATCTTTGTATGCATGTGTGTGTATATATGTGTATAATATATATGCATATATCTGTGTGTGTATAATATATACATATATTTGTATGTATATAATATAATAGAGTGAATTACGGATTTGGTCCCTGTGGTATAAAAGGACGATTATACCCTTTAGTTAACTGAGGTTTGTAAACGGTCGTTTGGTTCAGGGACCCTAGTAATGCAAAAATGAAAACCACAGGCACCCTATCCATAATTAATCGAGTTTAGGGACGTTAGTCATAATTTTTTAAAAACCACATGGACCATATCCGTAATTCACTCTTAAAACAACGTTATTCATTTCAAATAATAATATAAAATACTTATTTGAAAGGAAAAAAGTTAGTTAAACAAAAATTGTTAGAATCAAAATTGGAGATCTCAAAATCCCAAAACAAATCCCTAAAATCATTACAAAAAATAAAAATAAAAACAAGTGGAAAGAATCTTGGAGTACAAAAAAATTGTACGGATTAACCTGAGATCCAAAGTGTGTCTTATAATTTCTTTTTTTAATAAAATGTTTATTTTAACTTATCAAATTGTATGTTTTTTTTTAAGTATATATATATATATATCAAATGTAACAAATAAACTCATATACCCTCCTTACATTTGGTGAGGTTTGAATCCTGACCTCCTATAAGGTTAAAGGCTTCAATACCGCTAAGGCAAAGGCCATTTGGTTATGTTTATATTATGATACTCTTAATGTTATTACTCAGATGTTTCTTTTAAAAGGTAATTTCAGTTATATTTGCAGTTATTACATTCCAAATTATCTTATTTATAACAACTAATTCATTATTTTGATAATAAATTTTTGTAATTGTATTTTATAAATAACCATTTATTTTTGTAAATTAAAGGTATAAATATATCAACAGACTTGGGATCATGTAAGACCAGCATATTTTTGGTGAGATCGGTGAAGACCAAGTTTTTACACCCTCCTTACATTTGATGAGGTTTGAACCCTGGCCTCCTATAAGGTCAAAGGCTCCAATACCGCTAAGGCAAAGGCCCTTTGGTTATATTTGCAGTTATTACATTCCAAATTATCTTATTTATAACAACTAATTCATTATTTTGATAATAAATTTTTGTAATTATATTTTATAAATAACTATTTATTTTTGTAAACTAAAGGTATAAATATATCAACAGACTTGGGATCATGTGAGACCAGCATATTTTTGGTGAGATCGGTGAAGACCAAGGGGGCGTTTGGTTCGCAGAATGTTTTTGGATGGAATGGAATCGGTCAAAGGAATTTGACTTTGAAGGAATTGGAATGGAATATTGTCAGGTTTGACCAGCTGTTTGGTTGATAGAATTGGAATGGAATCTGTTAAAGGAATTGAAATCTGTCTGTTTGGTTCACAGAATGTAGCTTTGGAATTGGAATGAAATTTTGGTAAATGACCAAAATACCCTTTTGATAATTTTAATTGTTTTCTTTAACTAAAAACGTTTTAATAAAATAGTCATTATATACTTTATATGTTTGTTGTTCTTGCTGTAAAAAATAATCACATAAATGTAACAATAAATGTAACAATAAATGTAACATATATGTTTGCTGTTCTTGCTGTAAAAAATAATCACATAAATGTAGCAATAGGAGAGGTATAATTATATCATCTTTCACGATTTATGTTCTCTCTTATCACATTTATGTTCTCTCTTATTACAGATTTATGTTGCCATTTTGTGCTTCAAGGTTTCAAACTGAGTTTGGCAATGGTCCATGGAACACAGTAGCACCAAAGCTCTCAAGTTAAAAGAAAGAAAAAAAACGAATTGAAGTCGGGGTTATAGAAAAAGCTTGAAATCAGCCATTGAAACTAGCAATCTTAGCCATTGAAATCAGCCATTGAAAAAGCATGAAATCAACCATTCAAAATCAAAATTATAAGCAGAAAACGATTGGGCTCGATGACATATATTGGAGAAGAAGACGAGAAGAAAAGGAGGAGAGAACGAACCTGTCGATGTTGCTGTCGATGGAGAAGAAAACGACCGTTGTTGTCGATGGAGAAGAAAACGACCGTTGCTGTCGATGGAGAAGAAAACGATTGGGCTCGATGGAGAAGAAAACGATTTGGGGGTCGATACAAATGGGAGTGTCGGCTGCAGGTATATCAATTAGGGCAGGGGTATTTTTGGAATAAAAATAATAAAACATTCCAATCCTTTAAAATCCCAACAATATGTGATGGAATGTCAAATACATAAAAATTGGAATTCAATGGAAAGTTTTAAGATTCCATGCTACAAAAGATTGAACCAAACACTGAAATGGAATCTGGTCAATGGAATGTCACATTCCAATTCCATCAGATTTCATCACTTTTCAGTGAACCAAACGCCACCCAAGTTTTTACACTTAAAACTTTACAGCAAAATACTGTTGATTCTTACCGTTTAATTTATCTAAAAATATACGTATTTTAGATTCTTACTAAAATGCTCAGATTTCTGTAAAGAATACCATTTCTATTTCATGTGTTTTTTGTTCTAGATTATAAAACTAGTTTTTCCTTTCCTTCTTGGATTTATATATTTTTTTAAATCAATTTTCAATATGGTTTTTATTCATATTTTTTATTATGGTTTTCGATTCAAAAAGGAATAAAATTTGTATTTTATATTTATTTTCCAAGTAAAAACAAACCCAAGCATTGCTCAATCTTAAATTTGGTTAGGATCAAACCAATTTTAAGTCGGAATAAATATTCAGTTTCATCATTTTTTCTGATCTCTCAATTTCATTTCATTTATATTTGTTTTGATCTGGTCTGACTCTCGATCAAGGTTTTAAATGGCGTGAGTCGTGGCGTGGTGGCGAGACCAAGCCTCAAGCCTTAAAAGCCACGACGAGGTCATGACGTTTATCAAGGCGTGACTTATGGCGACAAATCTTTATATCATATATAATATTATATATAAAAACATATGTTTTGTACTATTAAATGACGAGTTAAGAATAATAGGCAAGTTAAAGTAGGTTATATATTAAAAAAAATAGCAAATAAGATATTAAAAACGTAAATAAAAATCAAATATTGTGTTACAAAATACCGCACATTAGGCCATGGCGTGCCACAAGCATAACGTGACGTGAACCACAAGCCTTGAGCCACGACGCGTCATGTCGATTATCGCGGCGAGCCTTTTAGAACAGTGCTCTTGATACACACATTAAATACAACTTCTTAGCTAAGGCCTAATACGGGTGCGTCAAATGCTCATCAAAAACAAATGTTCGATTTATATTGATGAGACTAATACAAATCATCGCAAACAAAAATCAAATATATTTCTAAGGGAAATTAATTAAATTACCCAAAGTTTGACCAACTGTTACCAAAATACCCAAAAAAAAATTCATTTTGCAAAAATACCCAAAATACCCGCGATGGATCCCGCGATCGCGGGCTAGGGCTGACGTGGCACGTATTTTGGCCCCAAATGCCCCGCGAAGCCCCTCAACTTTGGCCGCGGTGCACTTTTGGTCCCTGCCCGCGATCGCAGCCCGCGATGGGCCAAAATTTACAGTTTTGGTCCCTGGAAATTTACACTTTCAGCCCCTGTACTTAGACGAATCTTGCATGCTTTTACTGTTTTTTTCCACAATTATTGTACTTTGAAGACCGATTTGTGGTTGAAATTCATTTGCATGTTTGAGATTTCATCCATAAATATCAGTAGTATGCAATTCACAATTCACACTTCCTCATGCTTTATTTCTTGATTTCTCTCTTGCTTTCTTTCTTTGAATTGATTTCTCTCTTGATTTCTCTTCTCTCATTTCATCCACAAATGGCATCGTCATCAAACCCTAAGTCTACTCCTGAAAAAATGCCACCTCAAATCGAGGTCGCCATAGCAAAAAAGGAAAAGGAGATAGATGAACTAACAGAAGAGTGGAAAAAAAATGATGGACAGGAAGGCAGTCCATTTGAGAAAGATCGAAGAGGAAGACAGGGAGATCAAAAGGATGAAAGGGGATATAAAAGCTCGGGAGGCTCGTGTTCGTCGAGAACAAGAAGCAATTCACCATATTCTGCAAGACTTCGCAATTATTCAAGCGAAGGTAAACGAGAAGCAAGCTTGGATTGATGAAACTAAATCAATTTTTAAGTAGGTGGTGGTTATATTTTTTTTTTGTTTTGTATTTTTTTTACTGTGTTGTTATTTGTATTTTTTTTACTGTGTTGTTGTTTTGTATTTTTTGTTGTTGTTAATTTCTCTGAAAATTAGTTTTTAAGCCGCTGAACCACGGTTAGGTTGGATACATCATGCAAGGTCAAGTCAGAGGTTACCTCATTCGTGGGCCTACTCCTCTTGTAGAATATATGACAACCCTCAACTCATTTGCTAAAGTGTGTGCGGGTTGTGGTACACAATGGCCATACGTGGTTGCAAAAGCAGAAGCCGTTGAAGAAGGGTCAGAAAGATTGAAGATGAAGAGCTTGTTGGATGGAATACAAACTAGCTGTGTTATCAATGTTCATTTAGAAGCATATGTATGGTGGAAGCGGGTCGGGTGGATACACCCATGCTGCAGGGGGTCCAGCTGGGTTTATTACCTCCACGTATGTTTTCCGGTAATATTCGGACGTGAAGAAAGGTACAGCCAAGTCGCTGCAATCTGTACGACCCATATATGTTGCTGCAGCGATGGCATGGCCGCACGGTAACCCAGATTTATCCCATTCGCGACACGAACAAAGGTGGTCTTCCATATTCACAATCGCGTGAATATAGTCATCATGCACCTCGTACTTCCCATACCCGATTGCTCTTTTCGGCCATGTCGCCGCACGACGCGCCCTGTACTGAACGATATTCTCCGCCGTTGGTGCGAGTGCATTTTGTATCTTAGCTCCTTTTAGGCGTCGAATTTGGTACCACTCTTGTTGAAAGGCCCGAAAGTAGTCCATAAGATTAACAATCGGACATCTACGCGCAAAACGGGAGAGTGCATTCACAGACTCTGCACTATTCGAGGTCAGAATGTCATACCGTTGTCCAGGAAAATGGGCCGCGGACCACCTCTCCGGTCCAGCATCGTCAAAGACTTTGGCTGCTTCCTTGACACTGTATCGTAGCATATTCATGTACTTGTTAAACTCCCGATCCGTATATGCTCTGCATGCCGCCCAATAGACATCCTTGTAGGTGGTAATACGTTTGTCCTTGGATTTGGCGTTCATCTCCAAATGTCGACAGCATATGGCGTGAGGGGCGTTTGGGTACATGGCAGAGATTGCGGCGCTTATGGAAGGAGCCCTGTCAGACATAAACACCAACCCTGCGGGTCTCAGATAGCTTGTCTCAACATGGACAGAAACCAAGTCCACTCGTCCCCGGTTTCGGACTTGCCTACGCCGAAAGCTACTGGAACGATGGAGTTATCCCCGTCCATGGCAACCGCCAGGAACATCATACCCAAGTAACGGCCCTTTAAATGGGCTGCGTCTATTATCAGGACACGACGTAGACTTTCCAGAAATGTGCGGATCTGCAAAAACATAGGTTAAAATGTTATAGTTTATAATGTGTAAATGTTATAGTTTATAATGTGTAAACATATGACGTGTTAAAATACGTACCGCGGGTCCAAGGGCCACGAAGCACATCTCAAACCGTCCACGTGAATCGGTCCGTAGCTGCGTGACAGTACCAGGGTTCTGCAGCTGCAAATTATATAAATATGTCGGGAGTCGTTCATACGACTCCTCGAACGTGCCTCTCACCATAAACAGTGCATGGCAGCGCGCACGCCACGCTTGGTGGTAATCAATCGTGACGCCGAACTGCCGGTGAACGTCGTGGACGATGTCCTTTGGACGCAATGACCTGCTAACATCAAGAAATTTGTTTTTCAGGATCGCACCCAAAGTCTTTTTGCCGGCTTGTTTGTGGTGGGGATTAAGTTGCGTCCTCGTACAAGTGTGTACGTCGTGCAACTTTCTAATCATTATCGCCCCTCCTTTGGGACCCGTGTGAATCGCGTACAACCTCCACTCATACTTTTCTCTAGCACATTCAACTATGTATTTGATTTTGTCAGATGCCCGCACGCGACTTTGGAAACCCTCTTCCAAGAACTTGAGTCCGATCTGACTTGCTAAGAGATCCTTCGAATCGAATATCTGACCTGCTGTTAAACTTTCGCTACGAATATAAGGTGTAGGTTCGTAGCTTTGTGTCTGGGTATGGGAGTCTGGAAGAATAGGGGGCATATCAAAAAAGTCATTTATCTGACTACATGATTTTCTACTAGGGGTATATTCTTCGTGATCATCATTATCGGTGTCTGATCTGTCTATTTCAGAATTACCCGTTCTGAAAACGTGGGTTTCGTCATCAGCAACTCCAGCAGTACGCCATTCGTGTGGTTGTGGTGATGGTGGTGGTGGCTGTTGTTGTTGAGAATCAGGCTGCTCTATTTGGAGGTCTTCGTCGTCGTCACCCTCCTCGTCACCGTCGTCGTCACCGTCGGATACGCCGGGATACACAAAGAGTAATGGGGGTCTTTCTGAATCGACTGCAAGGTGCAGAAAAGTAGAGATATCCCCATCGTTGGATAAATCCACAAATGACCCATCGCCATTTTTAAACACTAACTTGCAAATATCAGAAGAGTTGATTCCACATTTTTGCATGGCGTATGCAACAAACTTCTGATAAGTATAGTTTACTGACACTTTTACACCATGCTTAGATTTATAAGCAAAATTTCACTCATTGTTATCTTGCACCCATTCACCATCAAAACAGAAATATAGCTTAGCTTTTGCAACAGATGAACTCATTTTTTCAGTAGTATCTCAAACACAAAATATTGCAGAAAGAAATATTGCAACAATGAAATCGTTGTGTGAGAATTATGGCTTGAATTTTACGTCTATTTATGAATGAAACAACCAACATATCAGAAAACCAATCTCTCATTTCATCCACAAACTGATATTCCAAAAACATTGATTTAACATTGATTGAAACATGCAATTGAATTTCAACCACAAATCGGTCTTTAAATTGCAATAATTGTGGAAAAAAACAGTAAAAGCATCAAGATTCGTCTAAGTATAGGGGCTGAAAGTGTAAATTTTCAGGGACCAAAAGTTGAAAATTTCAGGGACCAAAACTGTAAATTTTGGCCCATCGCGGGCAGGGACCAAAAGTGCACCGCGGCCAAAGTTTAGGGGCTTCGCGGGGCATTTGTGCCCAAAATACGTGTCACGTCAGCGTATCCCGCGATCGCAGGACCCCATCGCGGGTATTTTAGGTATTTTTGCAAATTTGAAAAATTTTAGGGTATTTTAGTAACAGTTGGTTTGACTTTGGGTATTTTAATTAATTTCCCTATTTCTAAAACATAAAATTAAATTTTTTCAAAATATTAAAGAAAATTCATTTAATTTAATTTTTTTAAAGTTCAAAGTAATAAGATCCCCTGCCACAAATGTCGGCCACCCTCCCCTCTCACAAACCAAAACCAAATTCAATATTTACATTTTACCCCTTTATACTTATATAATTAATTTACTTTATACCTTTTATATTTCTAATTTTCATTTTATACTTTTATTATATTAACACATAAAATCGTATATTAGCTAAAATACGTTAAAAAATACGTTTTAATTTTAACAAATTACACCATTATAATCGTCTCTTCGATACGTTCGAAATGAGCCATAGATTGAATTTTTTTGATTTAATTATTTTATTATATATCATATATACCACATAAAAATATTTATAATATTTATAACTCATACCCTTATAGTTAATTATTTAATTTATGGTACATCTCTTATTTTTTTCAATTTTGTTTTACACTCCTATCGCATTAACATAATTACTCTACTAACCCCTGAACTTTCACAACTTTTAGATTATGGCTATGTTTGGCAAACTAGCTGATAAGCTACTTTATGACTTATAAGCTAGCTGGTAGCTGATAAGCTAGCTGTTGACTTATAAGCTAGCTGGTAGCTTATAAGCTAGAAAAATATGAGGGTATATTTGGAAGAAAAATATGAAAAGCTAGAAAAGCTCCTCAAACGCTACCTCTACCAACGTTTTGAAAAGCTAGCTTATAAGCTAGAAGATGCTCTTATTTTTGTAATAAGTTAAAGCAAAAAGCATCCGGCAATATTTTAAATTTTATACTGATATTTATTGATGGTTTTAGGGAAATTAATTAATCGTCTCTTCGATACGTTCAAAATGATCCCAAGATTGAATATTTTTTGATTTAATTATTTTATTATATATCATATATACTACATAAAAATATTTTATATTTGGGATTGCTTATTTAAAACAACTTATGCTTATTTTTAAAAATGTTTATCAACTTATGTCGTGCTAATAACGAGTTAGGCATAAAAATACGTTTTATCTTGTGAAGTATTTTCTCTCTAAAAATACGTTTTAACATATCACATTAACATACATAATTACGTAAAAATATCGTAAATAGTTAGCGTTCTCGTATGAGCCTTTCTAAAGTAAATAAACAGTATTTTTTAACGTATTTTAGTTAATATTGAGCTCATTTCGAAATAATATAACTAAATAAAAAAAATAAGAATGTATCGACGAATAACATTATAAAAAAATAACGTAAACGTATGAAGCATAATAATATAATTAAATAAAAAAAAATCAATATTAGGCTCATTTCGAAGGTATCGACGAGACGATTATAATGACGTAATTTGTTTAAATTAAAAAATCTTTTTTAAAAGTATTTTGGTTAATATACGATTATATGTGTTTTTATATAATAAAAGTGTAAAATAAAAAATAAAAAACTAAAAGGTATAAAATAAATTAATTAAGTAAGTATAAGGGGATAAAATGTAAGTTTTAAATAAAAAAATAAAAAAATAAGTATGTGAGAGAGGGGTATAAGAATGTGGCAGGGGTAGGTTTAGAATTTCCCAATAAGAATCATTTTTGAAAGTTAAGAAGAGGGGTCAAACTGACATTTTGACAAACACTGAAAAAGCTACTGTCATAAACATACATGAATATGCATGTGTGTGGATATATACACAAATTTCTATATGTATATATATGTGAGTAGATCATGCACATGGGTTTCTGAAGCATCAAATTACTTTTTTAATTTTTAAATAAAAGTTATTTTTTATATATAAAAATTAAAAATAGACAGGCCTAATAGTCTACATAAAAACCAAACAAATGGCTCTTGTACCCTTGAGTACACTTTCTGTTTCCAGTTACATATCTCTTTGCCTTTTCTAAGTTACCCTCAAACTGTTTTTCTCTGCTTTCACCACTTATACACCATCCATTAATAATTGTACATCTTGCATTAATATTTGTACATCTTTACTTATACTATTTGGTACATAATGCAATAATATTTGTACATCAAAGCTTACTACTTTTTTGATCATGCATTACTACTTGTACATCATGCATTAGTACATTTTTTTTAAGTATATAAGAGCATCTCGAACGGATTTTCAAAATTGAGAAAAAGAGAGATTTTGGGCAAGAAAATTGCTCTAAGGCCATGAGTAGCGGAAGGCGGGTAAGGGCGCGGGTAGGAGAGGGTAGCAGCGGGTAGGGGTACGGGGGGGCTGGGTTTGGAGCGGGCTCGAGGGCTGCGGGTTCGGGAACCCGGTGAACCCGAGAGGGGTGTGTGAGGGATGTGTGAGGGGTGGGTAGTATTGGGTTCATTGGGTACTGGTACTCCACTTTTGGGTAAGGAGGGTAGAAATGAGAAAAGCTGATGTGGCGCTGAGGTGGCAAGGGTTCAAAGGGTACGGATACTCATGGCTATCATGGAATTTTTCTATAAAATAGAGAGTATAAAAGAGAATATGAAATTCTCTAGTTTTGGAGAGTTTTTCAAAACTGATTACAATAATAAAAATTAGTTTTTGTGTATTTTATTGTCACCGGTAATGAATATTCAAAAGAAAGAGAAATAATATATATTTATTAAAGGTACGAATTATTTAAATAATATAATTAATGTTGCAATCTTTAAAATAGGGAAGTCGTTAAAAGTATTAACTGTATTTTTCTTTTAGAGATTTGAACTTGGACTATTTTAATAACTTTTGAACAATCTGTTCAAGATGTTTTTAAATTTATATACTGCAATTACTTACAAAAACGTCTAACTTTTGACGAGGTTTGAACTATTAACCTGCATGGAGGTTGTATGCATTAGTACTTGTGTATCACGGATTAATGCTTGTACACCATGCATTACTAGTTGCACCTTGTTTATTAAAACTTGTACATCATTATTTAGTTACAATTCAATTTAGAGTATATGCAACAGATTTTTCAAAATTTATCTAAATTGGATAATCAAAATTTAAAACCATCTCAAAAGGTTACATTCAACTCTAACTATTTTTCCATTTTTGAGTTTACACATTAATTATACTATAAAAATACATTTAATATAATATTGTTTTATTTTTATCTCCAAAAGTTTTTCCATTTTAGATATTACATTATTAAAATATTAATAGAATCAATGAAATATTATATCTCTCCTCAACAATTAATTTCAAGGTACCTAGAATAATTTTTTTATCTCTTTAACAACAATCATTTTTCGAGAGTTCTCAAAATGTGAAGACATTCTCTCTCTCTCTCTCTCTCTCTCTCTACTCTCTCTCTCCTATTTTCTTCATTTATGAAAACGATTTGAAGAATCTATTACATCAAAAATCTCTAAAATCTCAGTTTTAGAAAATTTGTTGGAGATTCTCTAATCATTTTTGGCTAATTCTCCAATTTTGGAAAATTTTACACTCCCTGGTACTTTCTTTATTTCGGGGAAAATTTGAAAATTTTGTTGAAATATTGCTCAAAATCTATATTTTTACGATTTGTTGGAATGTTATTTGTGCCTTATGCATTAATACATGTATATGCCTTAATTGTTGATGTAATTGTCTATAACGCAATTGACTTTTGTGAATTTAAAAACAAAATTATTGATCAGTTCAACCTAAACCGGTCTGAAAGATCCTCGAAAGGGTAAATCGGCAAGTTACATAATCTACTTGACGTAAAAATTTTATAGCTTCTACAAGAAAAATGTTACATATGAAATAAGGAGAGCTCAACAAAAATCTTTCAAGTACGCATGTATCATATCATAACATTATAGAGGCTTCAAGTACACATATCTTGCTTTGTAACATTTTTTAATAAAAAAAATAAAATTAGATATTAAAATTTAGGGAAATTGATGCAAATTACGGTTTAGCACAAGTAAATTGGTTTCTTATTCATTTCTCTCTATTTTTACCAAAATATCACCACTTCCGTAATATATAAGTCTGTAATTGTGGACCTACAAAACACAAAAAATACGAATCTGATCGATTTTTTTATTTACAAAAATGCGGACTTGGGTCCGCAATTGTGGATCTGGGTTGATTTTTTTTAAGGAAAATCGATCAGATCCATATTTTTTGTGCTTTTGAGTTAAGTTCGTAATTACGGAACTATATATTGTGAAAGTAATAATATTTGTGCAAAAACGATAAAGAAATAGCTACAAAATAAATTTTATTATGGTGTATCTTGGCTATTTGAATTAGTTCCCTAAAATTTGTCATAAAGTTTTATGCAATTGTATGTAAGATATTATGTTTACTTAAAAATAACAATAAAACCAAAAAGATAGTACTAGAAGTACCCTATCCTTAGTTATATCAAGATAGACCAAACATAATCCTCCTGGAAAAATGTTCATGTAACATACCATTTGGGAATCGAAAAAAAGGAACCAATTTCACATACAAACAAAAATACAAGTCTAGATAGTTAAGGGGGAAAAGTGTAAATAAACATGTCCTTCTAAAGGCTTGTTTATTAGCAGTTTAACGAGATTAATGAGACTCATAGTTTTCTGTTTATTCAATAAGGTTCTAGGTGTAAGCTTGTTGGAACTTAGTTGAGATAACAGAAACCTTGTTCTACATAGGAGCCAAGGCAATGTCCAGAGCACTTAATATACCCAAACCATTGAGCATTAAATGAATCATTTAATTGTTTGGGCTTGGAGTGTGGTGTTCTTGGTGGAATCTCTTTAACCTAAATATACATATATTAAATGTCAAAGATGGAGTCGAGAATCATCGAAGAGGATTGTGTGGTGCAGTCATACAGTGGGCAGCGCGGTTTACGGCGTGACCGGAGCCGCAGGAGTACTAGCGCGAGACTCCGTTGATTTCGGCAAACAGAGCATGGCACGGTTTTCCGCACGGGTAGATGTAACACCCTCAAATTTGGAAAGAGCAACTAAATAAAATTTTCAATAAAACAACAAATTAAGAATAAAATACCTTCTACAACCATTATTGGAAATACCTCAATATAAAAACATAAAAATTTCAACAATCAAAACCTAAGTCATTCGCCAAGGCTACCAAAGGTCGGGCGTTATTCAACCCCAAAAACAAGTTGTTATTCCCCAAATGCGGAAGACTTCACCAAGCTACTTACTTCTTGAGTACACAACTAGTTATCCACTCTTCACAATGTCACTAGAACTATATCTCAACCGGAACCTGTTGCACATGCTGACAAATAAAAAGGTTAGGCTAACGCCTAATGAGTTCAAGAGTTTTTTTTATCATAGTTATATAATTCGTAAAGCGAGAAAGGTGTAATTTAAATCATGAGTTTAAACAGATTTACTTTAAATGCAAACCACCCATTTTCCAACGCACACAAATCCTGTAACGAAAGCTCTAATATAAAATGATTCTCAAAATGGACTCAACCCGAAACCCACTTGAAAAGTGAAATAGTAATTAATTTCCAAAATAATAAAACATGAATAAATCTCCATTATTCAAAACATCCCAAACACGGATGAGGCATACATCACAACACATAAAATATGGAAATCAATCCATATAAATAAAATACGTCACTGAAAACATGGATAAAAATAAATACCCAAACAACACCTTTCGGTGATGGGGGAGACCCGATTCCATGGTATGTGGCGGAACACAAAGTTAAGTCGTTTAACCATGTTATTGAAGTACACCTCAGATCGTGACTCTATTGCCTGCTTTAATACGCTCCAACTCAAGTCGGACTTTATTGTCTGCTAGCTAATCTACACCTCAAGTCCCTAACCCAGCAATGGGTGGCACCACCATATCCTTTATTGCCTGATGTGCCCAGCTACACCTCAAGGATACACGATCTTATTGCTTGTTCATTCTCTAGTAAGTTACACCTCAAGGTTTCCATTGAACCTTTATTGCCTACTTACTAGCATTCAAGAATTGGGGTCTCGACTCCTTACTTGGTAACCCAAGATGTTCAACCCTCGTGCACAAGTGTTAGAACATCAACTATAAACCCAACAAATCCCGGAGTACAACCCAATACGGTTCCTCTCCAAAACACCGGGACACAAAATGCCAAAGTGGGGTACGTCACCAAGACTCTCCACCATATAAACATGACTGACTCTTATGCCTATGGATCCAATGCATTACGGTCTAAAAGTACATGACTCCACTTTAACGACACACACTCAAAACATGTGCTTTTCAAATAAAGTGCAATAAATGTGATTGACGACCAAAGCTCTACATTCAATTATTAAAATCCGGACAAATGTCCTCAAGACTCATTAAAGTCATAAAACGAGCCATAAGCTTAACCAAAACCAATTAACCACTTATGAAATTCAAAAATAATGCATTAAACGTATATATTCCACGTTTAAGTGAAATGTGCTCCATAGACTCGAATTACTTAACACAACTCTCAAATTAAGACACGTCATTTTTAAAGTACACATCAAGTGCCTTTATACCCAAAGATTTACAAACGTAGGATAAATCATTTAAAGTATCAATACTTAAGGTTCATCTATCAAAATACCCGATTTACGTCTTTTCTCAAACTGAAGGGTTTACAACTTCTAAAATGTCCACAAGGGTCGAAAATGACCCAAAACCTAATGACCCACACATTCATGCTTTAAAACATACCACCACATAAGATTATGCATATTTCCAACAAAACACTAAAAGTGCATTTTTACTAAATAATATTCAATTATGCAATAATTATCAAAACACTTCAACTAATACTCATTTTGTCAAGTTATCCAAGAATCTCAAAGGTGGGTGTTTTGTGAGGTTTATAAATCAAATACCCCAAGTAATCAAAATCACTCAAATAACTCAACAATAAATATTTTCATGTAAAACACTTTAAAATAAACGTTTTCACAAATCAACTTGAACGCACCTTGCTAGATTTAGGCTAAATCTAGATTTTTTCCCAATTTAAGCTCATTTGAAAAACTTGAATCTTCAAACCAAACCTTCCAAAAACTCCATGGATCTTGAGTAAAACCTCAAAACTCTAGAATCCCAAGAAAATGGAGATGAAGCTTGAAGATGGAGATGGAGAAGATGAACTATTGATCCTAACATCCACTTCTTAGTTTGATGATGAAAGATCACTTTGAAACCCCAAGAAAATGCCCTAAAATCACTTAGGGTTCATATGAGAGGATGAGATATAGTTTGGGAGAGAAAGGGGTTGATTGGGAGGTGAGAAATGAGAGAAAAGACTGAAAATTCGTATTTGACAGCACCCAACTACCTGCATGCAACAATGACAACGACTTTGACACTGGTCATTGTCGCTGGTCGTAGTAGCTCAGGAGGTACCAAAACTGTTTTGGCCATTACTTCTTCGTTTAGTTGCGTTTTACGCTCCGGAAAGGATCGTTAGACTCGTATTTGAATTCTCCATCCAACAAGAATATAAAATCTAGGATTTGTTGCAAATATATTTTTCATGTTTATCTTCAAAGATCGATAACTTCCAGAAATCGGGGTGTTACAGTAGACAGCCGCGCGGACTTCTGGCAGTTAATTTCGGTTATCGAGGCATACCTATATAAACCTGCATATTCCACATTCGTTTCTGACGATTTTGTTCATAATTTCTGGGTTTCCTCTCTATCGTTCCATCGCCAATCATACTATGATTCACTAGATTCAAGTGTAAAACTTGAATACGATTGTTGTATCCTCTAGACGGACGCTATACCGGCGGAATTTCTGTCTTAGGACACTGCTTCACGTGCAGGCCTCAATCGATATCAATATCTACGAGAATCTAAATATCAAGTAAGGTTTTGATTAATTTGTTCATGTATTTGTTTGTTATATGATGTAAAAACCAAGATTTTATATAAGAATTTATGTTCTTCTCTTCTATTTATGTCCGTTTATTTACATAATCAATATATGTGATTGATTACTCCTAACAAAGCTTTATCCAGAAAGCCAAAAAAAATCCAAGCTTATCCCTCCCAATTAAAAAACGCTCCTTACATCTATGAAAAACTTTCTCAAACAAAAACCTTCTAAATTTATACAGACAGATTAATCCAGATTGTCAGCTTTATCCATACAATACTTGATGGAAAAACCAACCAAACAACCCCTAAGTTTAATCTAAAATAAACCAGCTATACAAATTAAACTAAACGTGTACAATATATATTTTATTTAGAGTAGCATATGGAGTGATGATGTATGTTAATCTTTCTTCTAACCGAATGGATAAAGAGTTTGTTTGCCTAAAAAACCTTAACTTTAAAAAAGTTTTGTAGAGACAACTTTTGTCTAAAATGTCAATATTAATTATTATAAAAATAGGGCATTGCTAATTGCACTAAAAAAGTAGGTGTTGAATGCATATAATTCCGCACCAATCATTTTTTATTTATATATATATATATATATATTATTTATTTGTTTTATATGTATATATATATATATTGTTATTCTTTTTGTTTAAATATATATATATTATTTTTTTGTTATATATATAGTTATTTTTTTTTTGTACATTTTACGTTCTTATCTATATTTGTCTACTGTCATTAATGGAGGGATATCTTTATCCACGTGTCATCGTCACAGATAGAGAGTTGGCACTGATGAAAACATGCAATATTGTTTTTCCTGGTGCTAAAAGATTACTTTGTAGATGGCACATCTACCAAAGTATCATGAGAAATTGTAGACCAGCAATAACATCAAACCGTGATTGGGGTTCTTTTTACAATGCATGGGTTACATTAATTGCTTCGGAATCAGATGAAACTTACGTATCTAATTTCGCACAATTAGAAGCAACATTGCTCAGCTATCCAGGTACACTCAAATACATTATAATTAAAAATGTTGATAGGTTTAACAATTACTATTCATAGGATTGAAGTAATTTTTTTAACTTTTTTTCAGCTGTTCTTGGTTATCTGAATGACACATGGTTGACATCATACAAGAAAATGTTTGTGTCTGCTTGGACTGACAAATTTCTCCACTTTGGAAATCAAACAAGTAAGAGAGTGGAGAGTCAACATTCCAAGTTGAAAACTTACTTGGATTCTACACAATCAAGTCTACCGACATTTACGAGTAAGATACATAAACTCGTTCAGTCCCAATATACATAAATTTAAACCTAGTATTCAGGAGAGCAGAAGTGTCACAAAACATCTTCATCGTATACCACACTTCCAACAGTTGTGTGGGAAAGTTTCACTTCATGCACTAGACATAATATTCAAAGAATATCAACATGCTCAATCTGTTGGCTTATTCTCTGGATATTGTAATTGTCTGCTACGTACAAGTTATGGGTTACCGTGTGCGCATGAACAAATGTCATATTTGAACAAACGCCATTCTATCCCAATTGATTCGATTGATGTATTTTAGAGGAAGCTTGATTTATCACCGTGCCAATCCTTACAAGATGATGATATTGGTTGTGAAGATGAAATCAAAAACTTTACCGAGGAATTTAAAAAACAATCGAGATCTGGTAAGTTTAGTTTTCTGAGGAAGATAAAAGAGATAACGAATGCATCAAAAACATGGGTTCGAGAACCTGCTGTTAACAAGACTACTCGTGGACGTCCCTCGTTAAAGGATAAACTTTCCAGAAAACCTCATGTTGACCCGTCTTTTACAGCTCATGTTGAACCGTCTTTTACAGCTCATGGTGAATCGTCTTTTACAGCTCATGTTGAACCGTCTTTTACAGCTCGGTTTCAATTGATGGAAGAGTTAGACGCATACAAGGCAGAATACCTCGACATGTTTGGAAGTGAACATTGGAATACAACTTATAACACTTTAAAGTTCTTTCGATCAGATCAAGGTGCACCATATGACCACTGGATGACAATGCCTGAAATAGGTGTCTTGATTGCTTGCAAATATAATGTGATATTACACATTATGTCAATGACAGACTGTTCGACGTACTTACCGCTTAGATCTACTCCGCCGGCGTGGTATCAACATGTTGTTTATACAATTGGGTATGTCAATGGTAACCATTATGTGAAACTAGTTTTAGCAGAAGGATACCCGTTTCCTACCATTACATCACATTTCTTCCGTTACAGTTATCCGTGTGCTGCTGCATGGGCTACCCCGTATACAGATCGAATACAGAAGTACAATCGTCTTTTACGTGTTAATTGTACTACAGATAATGTTATTTTAGAATAAGTAAAAATGTAATAAACATTATGTTATGCTTTATTTATATGTAAAATCTCAATGTTTATTTTTTATTTTTCTAATTATATAATTATTCAAAAAATATTTATTTATATTTTTAAATATTTATTTATTTTTAAATAAAACCAAAAAGTAAAAGAAAAAAAACATTTTTAAACTATATAATACAAATAAATAAAAATATATAATATAAATAAATAAATAAAATAGAAAAAAAAGACAACAAAAATACAAAAAAACAAAAAAAAGTAATCATGAATACAATGATTAGGGTGCATTTAGTAAATTTAAGGGTGCATTTAGCCTCCCCTAAAAATAACAACAAGAAATATTTATTGTATCATATATTATATGAAGTATTCAACCTTCATTGTTTCATTATTATTTGTTACTCTTTATATTATGGTTGATCGAGACAACTGTAAAAAATATCTAGTATTGTAAATGACATAAACAGACTCATCAAAATCTAGAAATTTCAATTCATAATGCATTACCGTAAAAAACATAAATTAGTTGTCGATAATTTCTTATAACTTTTTCTGCATACGCATATGTGCAGGTCAGTTCTTGAACTCGGCTTGGATTATCTCATGAACTCGCAAGACTATATCAACCATCCTATGGGGTAGCTTTTGTAAAGATCTTGGACTTGTTCCCTAGTGGTTACCATTCGAGTACGTTTAGGGCTACTAGAAGTTTTTCAGACTGTTAACTTCAGGACATCATAAAATTAGTATTCAAGATGTGCACAAAATGGCTCGGGGACCCACACTTGTAAAAAAAAATACTACATCAACTGAGTTTAGCAAATATACATTACTAGCGATGTAGTTTAATTTTTTTTGTCCATTAATATGTCATGGAGACTCTTTCTAATAACTTATTCAAACACAGTTTCTCTGTAATTTCATTTAAAAGATTTATTTTCGATTCTACACAAGCCCACATATTCAAGTCAGGATTCGAGCTATTACAAGCAAGATCATCTAAGGTCGAGTCTTAGGTCACCAGACATTTCCCAACTGGGTTGAACTCGACCCTCGACGTATTTTCGCAAACGTCAAACTTTAAATTGACTGCTTTGGATTATTGAATTAATATTTAATTTAACATGCCATATTTTAATATATAAAAGAAAATTACAAAATAGAATTGATTGAAAGGCATAGATGAAAACTATTTCAAACATATTGTAGGGAGGCCAATGGGCTATGACCCCACTATGTCTATGTACCAAAACTTACATATGATGTCCTTTGCTATACTCACCCCACAATCCCACATGCTTCCTTCCATTCATTTTTTCCTTGTAAACGCTTTGAAAGGTCAATTATATAAAAATAGTTCGATTTAAATTATATTTAATTATTAACAGATTAAAAAAAATTAAAAGATAATGTTAAAGTAAAATTGTTCGAGTTGTTTTTCATAATATATTTAGATGTTTAAAGCATCTCCAACAGTATACTATAATGGAAAAACATATAATTTTAGCAATTTTGATGCTCCAATAGTTATGTTATCCTCTATGTTAAAATAGAGAAAAGAGGAGAGAAATTGTAAAAATCTCTAAATTTAGATAAATTTATAAATAGATGGTTTGCTCCCAAAACTAATCATTACCCTCAAAAAGTAACTTTTTTTTCTTACAACTTTTCATATATTGAATATTTTAATAAGATAATTAATACTAGACTTGTTAAAATAGCATAGCTCTTGGAGTTAGATGCAATTTTTTTTAGAGATTTTACAATTTTTTACTATATTTTAGAAAAACTCTAGCATAGCTATCGGATTTTACAATTTTTTTCTTAGGCCATCCGTACCCGGCTCGGGATGAGCTCGGGATGGGATGCGGGATGGGCGGGGTCGATGCGGGATGGGCTACGGCCCGGGCGGGGTTGGCGGGCGGGATGGTATCCGGGGATGGGATCCCGATCCATCCCGAAGGTTTTAAAAAAAAAATTTAATTAAATTTTTAAAAAAATATATCCGTTGAACGGCTCTTTCTAAAAAAAAAAAAATTTCTCAATTTAATCCCACTATATATTTAACCCTCAACCTCTTAATTCTCACACCTCTCAACCTCTTATTTTTCACACTATCAAATTCTCTCAATCTCACACCTCTCAAACTCTCTCAAATTCTTTTATTTTTAATGAATGATATGAATTTTAATTTTTATTATTTATCTTATTTTTATTTATTAAAAAATATATAAATATTTTTATTTTGTTAAATAATTAAATGTATAAATAAAAGAATTAAAATAAATGAGGTGGCAAAGGGGTTTGAGGGAATGGGGTACGGATGTTTAGGGATCGTGAGGGATGGAGTGAGGGATGGAAGAAAAGCTGATGTGGCGATGATGTGGAGGGGAATCATTGAAAGATTCCCCCCATGGGGTACTGATGGCCTTACAACTTTCTAACTTGTTTTGTTATTAAAATAATAATATTTGTAATTCTATTTAGAATATTAATAATCCATGGAGTTCAAAAAGATGTATAAAAATTATTAATGTGTTAACTTAATCTGTTCTAAATATTTTTTGAATTTTTTTAAACTTATATTTTATGAATATATTGTAATTTTCACTCATAAAAATGGTATCAATTTTGCTTCACAACCAATCACAAATTCACAATAATAAGATTTTCTGATGATATCATGTAATAATATTTATTTAAGGGAAATTAATTAAAATACCCTAAAATGGAAGTTGACTTACCAAAATACCCAAAAAAATTCAAAGTTTACCCAAATGCCCTAAATTTCCGCGGTGAGTGCCCGTGATCGCGGTCAGGGACTGAAAGTGATAATTTTTGCAACATTATTTACACTTTCAGTCCCCACCGCAGGCCATCGCGGGCCGCGATCGCGGGCCATCGCGGGCCGCGGCGGACCATCGCGGGTCATCGCGGAAATTTAGGGCATTTAGGTAAACTTGAATTTTTTTTTGGTATTTTGGTAACACAACTTCCATTTTGGGGTATTTTAATTAATTTCCCTTTATTTAATATGTATAACACTATTTATAGTAAAATATTAAATTCTTTGTTGCATTTTGCATTAATTTGAATATAATACTTTTTATAATAAAAAATAATTTTCAAATTTGAATTTGCCAAAACCAAAATTTCAATCTATTTAAGGTAAACTAGAATTGGACTCGTACAATGTAACGTCATTTTAAAACCCACTAGAAGTCTACTCGCACAATGCAGCGCGATATATCTCGATTTTAATGTTCTAATTTATTTTAATGTGTGGTTTTGAGAAAACGGTCATGTTTTTTTTATAAATTTGTTTAAAGAATGACGTTTTTTAAAGAGTTCATCATTTGAGGATTTGAAAGTGGTTAGCGATAATGATTAATTAATAAGAGTCCACGATTTAAGGATTTGAATGTTGTTAGAGATAAGTATTAATCAAGTAATTAATATTAAAAGCGGTACATAAAACTTCATTAGTTGTTTTTAAGAGATTTTAAGTAATTAGCATTAAATAGCGATACATGAAGCATTAGGGATTGTTTTTAAGAGTTTTTTTATAAATGCTTTATAATATAGTATAGATAACTCGAATTCTCATTCATGATTAATAATTTGTTTTGTTAATTGGCTTTCTGAATTTTATTTGTTAGTTATTATTTTATCTTAAAATATATATGGGTTTTTAATCTAAAGATTATAAATTTTCTCATTTCTTAGTTTAACTATTTGATTTAGGTTTTATTATAATTTCGATTTAAAATAAAAATGTACTTTATTAAAGGGATAATAAAAAAATGAGTTGTTTTATCTCGGATTTTTCTTGTGTTTATCGGTTAGTTGTATGAAGAGTATCTATACTATATTATAAAACATTTATGAAAAACTCTTAAAAATAACCCATAAAGCTTTATGTACCGCTCTTTAATGTTAATTACTTAAAATCTCTTAAAAACAACTAATGAAACTTTATGTACCGTTTTTAATGCTAATTATTTGATTAATACTTATCTCTAACAACCTTCAAATCTTTAAATCGTGGACTCTTATTAATTAATCCTTATCTCTAACCACTTTCAAATCCTCAAATCGTGAACTCCTTAAAAATCGTCATTCTTTAAACAAATATATAAAAAATGACTGTTTTCTCAAAACCACACATTAAAATAAATTAGAACATTAAAATCGAGATATACCGCGCTGCATTGCGCGAGTAGATGTTACATCTCAGACCAACTGTACCAGATATTGTCCGCTTTGTCCACACACCCGGACTCACGGTTTTAAAATGCGTCTGATACAGGAGGTATCAAGTCCCTCTTATAAGGCAACCTTTGTTCCCCTCCCCAACCAATGTGGGATCTTACAATCCACCTCTTAGGAGCCCAGCGTCCTCGCTGGCACACCAGTCCGGTTCCCGGCTCTGATACCAACTGTAACATTCCAGACCAACCGTACCAGATATTGTCCGCTTTGTCCACACACCCGGACTCACGGTTTTAAAACGCGTCTGATAGGAGAGGTATCAAGTCTCTTTTATAAGGCAACATTTGTTCCCCTCCCCAACCAATGTGGGATCTTACAGTAGACTTCTAGTTTTTTTTTTTAATTTAGTTATTTTAGTGTTTATCTAGTACTTATTGTCTTTATCTTCCCTAAGCTACACAAATTTAAAATATGAAGCTTTAATACGTTGCATTTATGCTTAAATTAATTTGTGTTCTTGAATTTTAAGTAATATGAATTAACAAGTGGTACTTGATGCATGGAAAATAATTTTAAAAAGTTTAGCCTAAATGTTTAATTTGATGTATGATTTAACAAATTTAATTAATTTATTTACTTAAAAATTATTTTAACAAAAAAAATCATATTCATTTTTAGTTTTTAATTCAAAGACTTGGGATCATGTAAAACCAACAAGTTTTCGTAAGATTCGTTAGACCATAAAAACAACATTAAACCTTTACAATAAAACATCGTAGAAGTTCAGTTTTTCTTTATACCTCCACAACTTTTTAACGTGAAAGCTTAGCATTATTTTAGGGTGATGCTAAGCCTATCCCCTTTCAAATGTATACCCCCCATGCCATTTTGGTCGTCCACCCCTCCTTCTCACACACAATTTAATTTTAAATATTTACATTTTACATCCCTATACTTAATTAATTAATTTACTTTATACCTTTTACTTTTCTAATTTTCATTTTACACTTTCATCATATTAACACATAAAATCGTATTTTAGCTAATATACGTTAAAAAATACGTTTTAATTTTAACAAATTACACCATTATAATCGTCTCCTCGATACGTTCGAAATGAGTCTAATATTGATTTTTTTTGATTTAATTATTTAATTATATATCATATATACTACATAAAAATATTTTTTATATTTACAATTCATACTCTTAGGTTGGGTTGGGTTGAATTTTTTTTAAACCGCCA
Organism: Saussurea involucrata; assembly: GCA_033807775.1. NCBI lineage: Eukaryota > Viridiplantae > Streptophyta > Magnoliopsida > Asterales > Asteraceae > Saussurea > Saussurea involucrata. The sequence continues at coordinate 133,614,593 of CM066315.1, forward strand.
ACATTGGTTCACGTGAGACCAACATATTTTCGTGAGACCACAAAATAACACTAAATCTTCACAACAATTCATTGTGAAGGTATGAAAAATATTCAATATTGGGCTCATTTCGAAGGTATTTGGGATTGCTTACTAAAACAACTTATAGTTAATTATTTAATTTATGGTACGTCTCTTACCGTTCTAACTCATTAAGTTAAAAATTTATACAAAACTTTAATGTAATAGCTTTTAAGAGAGTTTTTTTGTCTCATTTATTTTTGTAACACCAATGATTATTAAAACAACGTATGCTTATTTTTAAAAGTGTTTATCAACTTATGTCGTTCATATACGATTATTTATGTTAATACGATTACGTTAAAATACGTTAAGGAATTCGATATATATATACAAAAAATCAGTTTTTAAAAACTCGTACTACCATTTTTATATGAATGGACAGGGCTGTAAACTCGTACTACCATTTTTAAAAACTCGTACTACCATTATTAAATCAATTTACTTGATGATTTTACACAAAAAAATGTGTTCATATTCGTTTATTTATTAAATAAACAAACCTCACGCCGAACGATTTATATATGTGTCTATATTATATTATAAATATTTCAACTTTAATGTTCTAAATTATTTTAATTGGTTTTGAGAAAACGATCAATTTTTTTATAAATTTGTTTAAAGAATGACGTTTTTTTAGGAGTTCATGATTTGAGGATTTGAAAGTGGTGAAAAGGTTAGAGATAAGAATAAACTAATAAGAGTCCACGGTTTAAAACTTTGAAAGTTGTTAAAAAGTATTTTAGTTAATATTGGGCTCATTTCGATATAATTAAATAAAAAATATGGCTCATTTCGAAGGTATCGACGAGACGATTATAATGGTGTAACTTATTAAAATTAAAAAGTATTTTTTTAACGTATTTTGGTTAATATACAATTATATGTGTTAATATAATAAAAGTGTAAAATAATAAATAGAAAACTAAAATGTATAAAGTAAATTAATTATATAAGTTTAAGGGGGTGAAATGAAAATTTGAAATAAAAAAAATTAAAAAAAATGCAAGGTGAGAGAGGGGGTATACAAAAATGTGGCAGGGGATAGAGATAGAAAATCCCTTATTTTATTAGCTTAGCTTATGGGTCTCATGAAAACACACTCATCTAACATGAACCCAACCCTTAAGCATAACTAATTCTTTTCTAATTATTTAAAAATACTATTACATGAATATTAAATAAATAATAAAATATTATTTTATCAATAAAAAAGAATATACAATTTAATGAAAACCAGACAGAATATAGAGTTTGTGTTCAATATTTTCTCTATAAATACCCTTCACACACTCCTTTTACCACCACCACCACCACCACCATCTTCAACCTCATCTCCGTCGATCAAACCCTAATTTCTTCACCGCAATGGGGATCAAGAAATCAAACAAACTCTCACAAGCAGCACTCTTAAAACAAATCCTCAAAAGATGTTCGAGTTTGGGCAAAAAACACGGATACGACGTCGACGTCGACGTACCCAAAGGCCATTTTCCGGTGTACGTCGGCGTTAACCGAACCCGATACATCGTTCCGATATCGTTCTTGACCCACCCTGAATTCCAACTCCTCCTCCGCCGTTCCGAGGAGGAGTTCGGATTTCATCACGAAATGGGCCTCACAATCCCATGCGAAGAGGTCGTTTTCCGATCCCTAACCTCCATGCTCCGATGAAAGAGGCTTAGGATGGCAGAGGATCACGTGAGAACCGTCATTTTTGGTGAGAAGCCTGAGAACTATTTTTAAACCGTTGATCACTTTTTAATCAAATACCCGTCCATGAATTGGTGAATAAAAGGGATTTGATCCGATGCATTTCGGTGCATCTCATCATAGCGTTCGTCAATTTCTCATCCAACAGTTGATAACCACTTCTCACGTTTCTCACCAAATTTCGTACTTCACAAGTGTTTTTCCGATCACCGGCGATATTGAAGAAAAATGGGTTACTTTTCCAGAGCTGGAATTGCTAAATTCAGAGAATCGTACAACTGGTAAAGAAGAATGTACAAGTCTTTGAAGCAGTGTTGCTCTGGGGAAAGGGAATTTCCTTTTTTAACCATTTTTCTTTTATTTTATTTTATTTTTCTGACTCTAACCCAAAAAGACACCAAAAAATTGATATTTTTATTTAATTATTATTTTTTGGGTTAGATTAATGTGTACAAATTGGAATCTTGTAATTTTCCTCATTTGAGGTGTAAAATATTTTACACCCATTTGAGAGACTAAATATTTCTTTAATGTTATGGAATATTTGGTGGTTTGGACGAAAATATGTAAGCAGTTATTATATAAATTTCAATGGTAAGAGCATCTTCAACAACTTCTTTAAATAAAGAAAATTGCATTTTTGTTTTCTATATTGCTTCAACAGCTTTTTTTAATGATGTTTTTGTCTCTGATAATGTTGTTTTACGTACAATTTACGTCACGTGTATTGAAGTTTACGATAATTATAGTTGTCACGTATTTTTCAAACATTATATAACAAATAAATTATCGTTATGCAAAACCAATGTTGAATTTGCATGATGGTTTTCTGTATATGCATTGTCATAAGCTAAACTACAACATTTTCGGGAAATTAATTAAAATACCCTAAGTCAAACCAAGTGTTACCAAAATGCCCTTTTTTTCCGCGATGGGAGCCCGCGATCGCGGGCCAGGGACCATTTCTAACACTTTTTTAAACTTGCAGGGACCAATTTTGAAAAATTCAATCCTGCGATCGCGAAGGAATCCCGCGATGGTTTAATTTTTGTGACTTTTCAATTGCAAGGGATAATTTTTGAAAAATTACAGGGACCATTTTTTAAAATTTGACCCGCGTAGACCACCGTTCACTCGTCCAATTTGATGAATTTAAAATGAAATGTTACACTTTCAACCCCTATACTTATTTACTAAATTTACTTTATACCTTTTACTTTTATAATTTAAATTTTACATTTAACACATATAATCGTTTATTAACTAAAATACGTTAAAAAAATACGTTTTAATTTTAACAAATTACACCATTATAATCGTCTCTTCGATACGTTCGAAATGAGCCCAATCTTGAATTTTTTTGGATTTATATATTTTAATATATATCATATACAGTTATACACTACATAAAAAATATTTTATATTTAAAATTCATACCCTTTTAGTTAATTATTTAATTTATGGTACTCTTAGGTAGCGTTTGGTACGCATACTAGATGAGACGGGATGGAACTGGACGGGACTGAACTGGATGGGACGGGACGAGACTGAACTGAAGGAGATAATTTTAATCTAAGTTACGTTGGAAATACATCGATCCTTTTGTGCATACTCTGTAACTGCAAATACTTCAGCTCCAAACACACATGAATCATCATTCGCCAAATACCCATTTTCACAATTCTTAAATGAGTCCAGTGATACCAACTTGTCAAAACCCCATTTAATATTCTTCTCGTGAAACCTTCTCCTATTGCCATTCACGATATCTATAAACACATTCAAATAATAATAATTTTAAACGATTTAATGAATTAGTTAATATATGATTATTATGTTAATGCGATAGGAGTGTAAAACAAAATTGAAAAAAAAAAGATGTACCATAAATTAAATAATTAACTATAAGGGTATGAATTTTAAATATATAAAATATTTTTTATGTAGTGTATATGATATATATTAAAATATATAAATCCAAAAAAATTCAAGATTGGACTCATTTTGAACGTATCGAAGAGACGATTATAATGGTGTAACTTGTTAAAATTAAAACGTATTTTTTTAACGTATTATAGTTAATAAACGATTATATGTGTTAAATGTAAAATTTAAATTATGAAAGTAAAAGGTATAAAGTAAAGTAAGTAAATAAGTATAGGGTTGAAAGTGTAAATTTCCATTCCAAATTTTGATTTTGATTTCATATTTTCACTTTCAACCCCTATACTTATTTACTAACTTTACTTTATACCTTTTACTTTCATAATTTAAATTTTACATTTAACACATATAATCGTTTATTAACTAAAATATGTTAAAAAAATACGTTTTAATTTTAAAAAATTACACCATTATAATCGTCTCTTCGATGCGTTCGAAATGAGCCCAATCTTGAATTTTTTTGGATTTATATATTTTAATATATACCATATACAGTTGTACTTTTAGGTAGCGTTTGATACGCATACTAGATGGGACGGGACGTAACTGGACGGGACCGAACTGGAGGAGATAATTTTAATCTAAGTTACGTTGGAAAAAAGGGTATTTTAGTAATCTGATGTTTTAGTCCCATGTTGTTCCACCTATTTTGGTGGAACAAAAAATCTTATGTTTTGTCCCATTATAACTTGTTTTTGTTCCATGTTGTCCCATCTGATTTTTGTTCCATGGCATACCAAACATGAAACTATTTTTTTTTGTCCCGTCCCATCCCATTCAGTCTGCGTACCAAACGCACCCTTATAGTTAAAATACATTTTATTTATTTTATTATCGATCCTTTTGTGCATACTCTGTAACTGCAAATACTTCAGCTCCAAACACACATGAATCATCATTCGTCAAATACCCATTTTCACAATTCTTAAATGAGTCCAGTGATACCAACTTGTCAAAACCCCATTTCATATTCTTCTTGTAAAACCTTCTCCTATTGCCATTCACGATATCTATAAACACATTCAAATAATAATAATTTAAAACGATTTAATGAATTAGTTAATATATGATTATTATGTTAATGCGATAGGAGTGTAAAAAAAATTGAAAAAAAAAATAAGAGATGTACCATAAATTAAATAATTAACTATAAGGGTATGAATTTTAAATATAAAATATTTTTTTATGTAGTGTATAACTGTATATGATATATATTAAAATATATAAATCCAAAAAAATTCAAGATTGAGCTCATTTCGAACGTATCGAAGAGACGATTATAATGGTGTAATTTGTTAAAATTAAAACGTATTTTAGTTAATAAACGATTATATGTGTTAAATGTAAAATTAAAATAATGAAAGTAAAAGGTATAAAGTAAATTTAGTAAATAAGTATAGGGGTTGAAAGTGTAACATTTTATTTTAAATTCATCAAATTGGACGAAACGCTGGGTGAACAGTGGTCTACGCGGGTCAATTTTTCAAAAATGGTCCCTTGCAATTGAAAAGTCACAAAAATAATACCATCGTGGGATTCCTTCGCGATCGCGGGATTGAATTTTTCAAAAATGGTCCCTGCAAGTTTAAAAAAGTGTCAGAAATGGTCCCTGGCCCACGATCGCAGGCTCCCATCGCGGAAAAAAGGGCATTTTGGCAAACTGGGAGAGATTTAGGGCATTTTGGTAACACTTGGTCAAACTTAGGGTATTTTAATTAATTTCCCCAACATTTTCTTGAATTTAAAATTTAGTTGTATAGAACATTTTCAATGTGTTACACTATATTTTACACAAAATTTAAAAAATAGTGTAAATAGTAAATCTTCTCCAATGGGTAACACTATTTTTAAAAATGATGTAAAAAGTAGTGTAAATAAATAGTGTTACACTAAATATAGTGTAATACTATTCATTACACCAAATTTAGTGTGAAAAATAGAGACTTCATTGGAGATGTAAATAGTGTCATTTACATCAAATTTAGTGTTTAGTATAAGATTTAGTGACCGCATGATTTTGTGCACAGTATATGAAACCATCGGTTTTGGAGTAATTTTAGCAAAAACAGTAGGAGTAAGATGCATGTGACATAGAAGTACGGTGCATGTGCTTTGAACAGGTATCGGTTATAACTTGTCACATTTTAGTTTTAAATAGTTTCATTCATGTAGCCATTATTGAATCCTGAATATGGTTGTCATATTAAAGGATTTGTATAAATGTTAATCAAGTGTATTTATGACATGTAAGAAAAAAAATTAACTGTTTTAACTAGCATATTAGTGTATTTGAGATTACTGATAATCTTTTCGCTTTATAGAAGCAAATTATGTTTATGTCAGTACGTTATTATTTAAACTGTTTTAACTTGCATATATTTTTGCATTAAATTAACGGCTTTGTATGTGAGCCAAGTTATTGAACGAAGTAAAATGCATATTGTTACCCACATTATGCTTCGTGTTACATGTTAAAACCTGTCAATTATTATGAAGGTGAAAAAAATAACAACGGTCTGAAGCAGCATCCCTACTCGTTTTTTTTTTTGAAGGATCCTTTAATATGACAACCGTATTCAGGATTCAATAATGGCCACATGAATGAAACTATTTACAACTTGTGTAAGTACTATACCAATAATGCATTTTAAAGTGCGAGTCCAGTTTCGAGGTATCGATCCACACATTCCCTCCCTACTCGTATTTGAGGGTTTAACTACATGTAAAACGGGAAAACCCTGAGTAGAGATGGAAATGTGCATATTCCTCTTCCGCTCGTTTCAAAACAATGTTTTCATAAAGCTATGATTTACGAAAAAACAATTCATTCACCAAGGACTGATTCCGATAATGAAGAATAATTGAAGACCCTCTAGTTAAAAAGACAATGTGCATGTCACCCCCAATGACTTGTTAGTTTCAAAACTTAGAATTGTGGAAGAGGACATGAAATAGCAACACCGCATAATTGACCCTACATTATTATCCTTTGGCCCATGTGATCCTTCAATCTTAGGACCCTTTAATCATTACTTTATCTATGTTAGATTTACATAAAAGACTCGTTATCCGAATCTGAATTTGAACAGTTCCCGACCCACGAGTTAGTCCTTTAGACCATGAGTACCGCTACCCAATGAACCCACTGAACCCGATTGCCACCTCAGCGCCACATCAGCTTTTTTCTTTCCTATCCTCCTTACCCAAAAGTAGAGTACCGCCTACCCACTGAACCCAATACTACCCGCTGAACCCACCCTCTTCGCCACCCCTCACACACCCCTCGGCTTCCATCAGTATTTGTGCATCTTTAAACTATGTAATAATTTCTATACCAACATGTCCAAATAAGATGGTCAATGTTTTTTTAACGCTTTTAGATTACAATTTTTCATGATTTGAGTTTTTAAAACTCTCTTATTTGCCATTATCCAATGATTTTTTAAAACTTGAATACATAGTTACACATTTTTTGTATTCAAAATGAATAAATATAGAAAAGAAGACGATATTATTTGACTACTTATTGGTCAAAACTTATACAGTATTAGTTATTTAGCATATTGAATTTTTTTATTTTAAAATAAATAAGTATACACTATTTTCTTAAATACAAATTTAGATTTAATTAAATATTAATTCCAAAATTGTTTCTCTTCCATTACTCTATTATATAATAAAACAATTTCAAGTTTTCAACACTAAGGTGGTGTTTGGTTCGTAGAATGTTTTTGGATAGAATGATATCTGTTAAAAAAATTTGACTTTGAATGAATTGGAATGAAATGTTGTCATGTTTGACCACCTGTTTGGTTGACAGAATTGGAATGAAATATATTAAAAGAATTGGAATTTGTCTGTTTAGATCATAGAATATAGCTTTGGAATTGGAATAAATTTTTGGTAAATGACCAAATACCATTTTTGATAATTCTTACTTTTTTCAAACAAAAAAAATACTTTAATAAAATAATTTTTAAATACTTTAATGTGTGAAAGATATAATATACACAACACAAATAAAATATATTTCAGATGAACAAAATTATATTTCGAAAAAATAAAATATAGTTTGAGAAAATAAAAAAATGTATTAAATTATATGAAATAAATTTTTAAAAAAGTAAAAAAAAATAAAAAATAAAAAACTAAAGTATTAAACTAAAGTATCTTAAATACTTAGTGAAAATTGTAAGTAAACAATATGTATCAGAGTTTCACTATCGCTGATAAGTACTAAGATCTTACAGTACTGCTGATAGGAACTCTCGCTCTTTTAAATTAAACATTCAGCGAACACTGTTCACCATATCGCTGAGTCTGTTCAGTCCTTATGGTGATCGCTGATAAGTTAGTTGTTTACTTATGATCCCTGAAGACAAGATTCACGTCAACAAAGGTTCTACGCTGAAGTCGAAGATTAAGCTCAAGAACCAGCGACAAGTCTCCTAATGAACTGATGCGGATCAGCGAAGACTCAGATTTGTCCACTCAACGTGAAGTATCAAGTACAAGACTTCAGCTATCGCTGAACTTTATCATTCGCTGAATAGTAAATGATAATCGCTGAATCAACGAAAGCTGCTCATGAAGTCCTCCGTACAGAGTACTTTTGTCTTAACCTCCCTTGCACGCCACCGTACGAAATGTCAGAAAAGAACCTCCGAAAATCTGAAATCGTACAACCACTCTGATACTACACTGTTCATTCATGCGGCTACTAAGGTTGTCAACAAAGGTCAATGACATGCAACCAATCCGCTGATGACACGTGTAAAGTGTATACTGAATTGCATTAAATGCATGCAGTATATAAAGAGATGAACTCACTTCATTTGAAGTAACTTGCTAACTCTGGACAAGTTCAAATCTCTCTTAAGATAGGATTTTATTAGTAATCTCCTTATCTTTCTTAGTGCAAGAAACCTTAGTGTTCCAACTTGTTTAGATTTAGGTTTATCCTTAATCTTGTTTCCGCAACAAGCTGTAAATTGTTAATGATTTATCAATAAACAATTTAGAAAAGTAAAATAGTGTGTTTGTATTCAACCCCCCCCCCCCCCCTTCTACAAACTTGTATAGGCCTTTCGGGACCAACATTAAATTATGTTATATTTAAGATAAATGGTATATTTGGAATTATGAAAATACAACATTTCATTTCATCAAAATACCTTTTAGTTGCTAAGGAATTTGATGGAATTCAGAGATTTTACTGTGAAAAAGAACAAACTAAACGAATGAATAAAATCTGGTCAATGTAATTCAATCAGACTTCTCTAAAATCTACACAACACTGACAATCACACCTCCTGCCAGTCAGCGTCTCTTATCCCAATTCTGGTACTCTGCCAGACACACCGACCTACCCTCCGCCAAAGATCCATCTAAAACCATCGACTGCATACTCAGCGATACTGAGTATGGCACCATCAAGATAACCCCCGCAATAATCCGCAAAGCCCTGAAATTCCCCAACGCTACCTCAGAAAATCCTTTCATTCCATTACCTGACCACAAGAAGCACGCTGACAGGGAAGAAATCATTGCTTTCCTTGATGCGATGGGTTACATCTGGGAGACTGGAAGAGACAAGCTACCTGAGAAGAAGCTGACGCTGATAAAGAAATCCAAGATGCCCAGCGAGATGAACTTCATCTTCGCTCACCTGATCAGCTGCATGACAGCGAAATCCGGATCCTCTGATCAAGCCGCTCAACCTCAGCAGGCCATGGGTTACGCACTGCTGAAAGGTCTCAACATTGACTGGGCCTCCATCATCTATGAAGACCTCATTCAACGTGTTGATTCTGCCGCTGACCGACCAGCATGGGTTCCTTACCCACGATTCATCAACGCCATCTTTCAATATGGCCTGAAGGACAGCTATCCTGAAGAGGGTGATCTGAAACTCTCTCAGATTGGCCCTAAAGTTCTCGACTTCAAGCCTGTCGCCAACGAGGTACGTCTCTCTACCCTTCTCACTCTACTTAATTCTCCGCTTTCTATGGCTCCTTCAGCGACAATACCCCTCGCTGATTCCCAGGCCACAAAATCCATTCCTTCTAAGAAAAGGAAACAATCTCTTACCCCTCTTGATTCCAAAAGGATCAAGAAAACCAAGGAGCAACCCCAGCAATTCCATGCTGAAGACTCCTCAACTCATTCTGAAGAGCTGAAGGAAAGTTCCGTGGTACGCTCTGCCACACCAATTCAAGCCATCCCTTCTAAACCTACTTCAGCGTCCTTAAACGCTGAGGTTAGAACTTTGGAATCTACCCAACCTTCTTCAGTCTCTCAAAAGACTGATGAAGTACTTCTCAGCGAATCCAACGCTGAACTTGAAACCCAACCCCAATTCTTATCCTTCGATCCTCCCTCTATTTCTTTGGACACTCCTCCAGCTAAAACTGGAGATGCCATCATTCAAGAAGCCGTTGAAGCTTCTCAGCGAATGACGAAGAAAGGACCTGCAGAGATCTCCATCCCTCACGGAACTTTTGAGGGAGATATGGAACACTATGGAGGGACTCGAAACTTTGATGAGTTCGTCAACGCTCCTGCAGGTACAGATCCCACCTTAAACACTGTAACTAAACCTGAAGCTTCTGAGCTTTCCTTTGTTCACAAGTACTTATATGTTACAGGTCCTTATTTGGGAGACATCAACCAGTCTCTGAAGTCCATGGAGATGAAACTTACAGATCTCACCACCGGTCTATCAAATAACTCTACAGCTGTAACAAACGCTGGAGAGAATCTGACGAAGCTGACTACTGTGGTGGAAAAGAAGGCCTCCTCTGATGACATCAAAGGCCTTGATAAAACTCTCGCCGACTTTGCCAAAGTGCTCTCCGACATCTACACTGACTACACCAACCTCAAATCGTCAGTTTCCACCGTTTCCAGCGAGGTTACAACGCTGAAGAAATCGGTTGGTACACTCGAAGGTGATATGTCAGTGGTCAAGACCGACTTGGGCTCAGTGAAGACCGACCTTGGTTCTGTCAAGACAATGATCGAGACGCTGGTGAACAAGGCAAACAATCCAGCTCCTGCTCCGGCCCCTGCACCTATTTTGGACTCATTCACCGCAGAGGATCGCCAAGAGCTGAAGAAGATCACGCCTGCTATTTCTGGCCTAGAAGACAGAATAGCTAAGCTTGAAGGTTGTGTGAAAATCTCTGGCCCAGAAGACAGAGATGACACCAATGCTGAGTCTACCCATTCCTCCCCCGCCCATCATGAGAAAGAGGGGGAGAAGAGCGCTGAACAAGAGAAGAGCGCTGAAGATCAAAATAAGAGCGCTGAAGACCTTTCCCATGATGAATCTATCAGGGGAGAGGGTAATGAAGATCTGGTTACTGGACCTCAGGGAGATGAAAACCCTGAGGGAACCGAGAAGCTCGCCTCTGTATCTGAGGGGGAGCAACTCGAAGAAGACGCTGAGGAATCCGAAGCAGAAGAAGACGAAGACATCGACATCCCTGAAGCTGAACCATCCTCCTCTCCAAGGAACGATGATGATGATGATGATGAAGATGACGAATTCTTTGTCGTCAAACCTGCTCCTCGAAAAGCTCTTAAAGGGATCGTGATAACCGAATCCACAGGGGAGAAGACAAAAACAAAGACAAAGCACTCAGCCTCTGGCGCTGAGAAAAGCAAAGACAAAGGCATCGCTGAAGATGATAATCTGGCGATCTTGCTTGCAAAGCCGATTTGTCAGGTACACTAAACTTATTTTTCCTTCCCTGATCATCTCTGAACAATCAGTTATCCATTCCACAAACACCATACACATCCACATTATCTTTTTTCTATCTTTTCTACCCAAGTTCTTCTACCCAGTTCTTATTTGTAAGATCGCTGCGTTTCAGCTAGTCCTCTCCCCTGTTTGAGGATATCGCTGAAGGCTCTACTATTGCGACTTCACCAATAATTCCAGCTACCGCTGAAGACATAATCCCAGTCTTAGATCTAATCTCTGAGACTGATGAACCAGAAGAACAACCTCTCTCGCACAGAAACAGACCTTCCTCAGTTCCTCAAAGGCTGAGTGAAGAAGATCAAAAGAGGAGAGAAGAAATGATAAAGTGATTCGAGGATCATCGAATCATTCTAAGGCGCGATCAACTGCCTTCAGTTCCTCCTAAGTTCAGAATTTCAAAAGCTGAATACCAGGAACATCTCAGAGCTGAACGCCTCATCGCTGAAAGGAAGGAAGCTGAAGATAAAGACAGAGAATACGCCATCAAGCTCACTCAAGAATCTGTCAAAGACCCCAAGCTGAAGCGTATTCCCATTCAAATCCAACGAAAGCTTTGGGAACAAGCCCAGAAGATCGTGGAAAAGAAAGCTGAAGTTTCTCAGACCACCCTGATCTGGTGTAAAGAGAAAATCCACTTCAGATATCGTCCAGCGAAGATCAACAAGGTATTCATCTCTGGAAGAACCTCCATCGGAGTACCTATTGTTGACATCAAACTGTTCAGAGAAGATGGCACATCTGAAACCTTTCGCGCTGACACTGTAAAAAGGTATGGTCTCTCTGAATGGCTGGAGATGAGGTTAGCTATCCAACCATCACAATCTAAGTACAAGGATCATTTCGAAAAGCTGATAAACAGACAGATCGATCTGATATCTTCTTGTGTGGATATTCCTCCTGTTCCTGATCTAAAGCCGAAAAGAAAAAGGGGCTCACCAAAGAAGAAACGTCAAGATTCAAACTCAGGTCCTGTCATACGAAATGAAACTGGAATTGGTTTCTCTCGCGCTGAAGTACTTGGTCCTGATCCTGATCTATTTGCCCTTGACATCTCTTTGCCACCATGTGAACTTTTCGTCCCTGGTAAAGTCATCAGTAATCCTTATGGAATATTCTTTCTTGACTACGACGGACGTAAATGCTTTCAACAGATCGCTGAGCTTCCAATCACTCCAATCGAACAACTCAGAGATCTCATCTACTGGTGCGACTTCAGAAAAGACATTCAGGCACGACACCTAAAACCCTTGATTTTTGAAGCTGCTCTGAAGCTAAAGAATAAAGGAGAAAAGGTTCCTGACTGGATGATTCCAACTGAAAAGACAACCCTTGATGAACTTCTCATTAAGGAAGAACCCTTTGAAGGCTGACAACAATCACCTCATTCTCTATTGTATCAGTCATCCTTCAGTACTTGTAATTTATTTCGCTTGTACTTGTAATCTTTCTTATTCAAATTGTAACCTGATTCAAAGATTTAAAGAAAGATTTCAGCGAATGTACTTTACTCCATCAGTACTGAAAAGATCCCAGAAAACAGTAAAAAGGACAAATATTTTATGAGTTCTTTTTATCCTTGTGTTTTCATTAAATAGCAATTTTCTTTGTTGCTATGTCATAATCAAATAGGGGGAGATTGTTGATCCAAACCCTCAGTGATTTGATAATGACCCTATCTTAAATACTTAGTGAAAATTGTAAGTAAACAATATGTATCAGAGTTTCACTATCGCTGATAAGTACTAAGATCTTACAGTACTGCTGATAGGAACTCTCGCTCTTTTAAATTAAACATTCAGCGAACACTGTTCACCATATCGCTGAGTCTGTTCAGTCCTTATGGTGATCGCTGATAAGTTAGTTGTTTACTTATGATCCCTGAAGACAAGATTCACGTCAACAAAGGTTCTACGCTGAAGTCGAAGATTAAGCTCAAGAACCAGCGACAAGTCTCCTAATGAACTGATGCGGATCAGCGAAGACTCAGATTTGTCCACTCAACGTGAAGTATCAAGTATAAGACTTCAGCTATCGGTGAACTTTATCATTCGCTGAATAGTAAATGATAATCGCTGAATCAACAAAAGCTGATCATGAAGTCCTCCGTACAAAGTACTTTTGTCTTAACCTCCCTTGCACGCCACCGTACGAAATGTCAGAAAAGAACCTCCGAAAATCTGAAATCGTACAACCACTCTGATACTACACTGTTCATTCATGCGGCTACTAAGGTTGTCAACAAAGGTCAATGACATGCAACCAATCCGCTGATGACACGTGTAAAGTGTATACTGAATTGCATTAAATGCATGCAGTATATAAAGAGATGAACTCACTTCATTTGAAGTAACTTGCTAACTCTGGACAAGTTCAAATCTCTCTTAAGATAGGATTTTATTAGTAATCTCCTTATCTTTCTTAGTGCAAGAAACCTTAGTGTTCCAACTTGTTTAGATTTAGGTTTATCCTTAATCTTGTTTCTGCAACAAGCTGTAAATTGTTAATGATTTATCAATAAACAATTTAGAAAAGTAAAATAGTGTGTTTGTATTCAACCCCCCTTCTACAAACTTGTATAGGCCTTTCGGGACCAACATTAAATTATGTTATATTTAAGATAAATGGTATATTTGGAATTATGAAAATACAACATTTCATTTCATCAAAATACCTTTTAGTTGCTAAGGAATTTGATGGAATTCAGAGATTTTACTGTGAAAAAGAACAAACTAAACGAATGAATAAAATCTGGTCAATGTAATTCAATCAGACTTCTCTAAAATCTACGAACCAAACGCCACCTAAACATATAAAGATTTTAGTCATTTTACACACACATATATTAATAATATATAATTAAATATATATATATATATATATATATATATATATATATATATATATATAGATATAGATATAGCCTTAGGTTCAAATGAGAAGTGCAAATATTTTGAGAAATAGAGAAATGATTTTGGCCATTTATTCGGTCAAGATCGGTTATAATTGGTCAAAAGTTGCGGCTGTTCCAAAAATAGAAGGGCAATTTCGTAACTTTTACAAAAAACACGGGCTGAGTTCATATATGAATCTGTGTGATTCACATATGAACTATACGTTCATATATGAAACCTTTGTAATTCACATATGAACTCTTTATAACTAATTCATATATAAATCTTGTGATTCATATATGAACCTTTGTATTTCATATATGAAACTAATTAATTGTAGGTTCATATATGAATCAGTTGAACCAATTAACTGATTCATATATGAATCTTTGTGTTCATATGTGAACCTTTGTGATTCATATATGAATTCTTTTAACTAATTCATATATGAACCTTTGTGATTCATATATGAAATTTTTTTAACCACTTCTTATATGAACAAATTAACTGATTCACATATGAATCACAAAGGTTCATATATGAATTAGTTAAAAAGAGTTTATATGTGAATTACAAAGGTTCATATATGAACACAAATGTTCATATATGAATCACACAGATTCTTATATGAACTCGTCCCGCGTATTTTTTACGAAACTACCCCTCTATCTTGTGTAGACCACGCGCAGACCACACGAGGAATTATCCGCTACTTCTCGGTCAAAACCGTCGATCTTGACCGTATAAATGGCCAATATCACTTCTCTATTTCTCAAAATATTTGCACTTCTCATTTGAACCTCTTCCTATATATATATATATATATATATATATATATATATATCACCGATAAAAGTGGGGCCAGATCCAATATATGAGATGCAAGGAGAACCACCTGCTTGATAGGTGGGCTGCACCGTGGCCCAGACATGTTGGGCCTCCATCGCATTGATTGACTATTTGACATTGAGACCAACTGTTCATTGTCCAATTTGCCCCCACCCCCACCCCATTCCATCTGTATGATTTTAAACCTTCAGTAATTATTTAATAAAATTCAATATTTTAAATGACAGTGAGGTGTAATGTCTCAACGAGGTCAAATCTCAAGCTTTAAAAGGTATGACAAGACCACCCACATTTTCTATATCGTGATTTTATGGCGACAAATCTATGTATCATATAAAATATTATATATATATATGGTACAAATCAAATACAAACCATGTATTTGTTGCACCTCTTACAAATCAATGTGTATATATACATTATCCCATATAAATGTATGTCCATTATATGTATATTCTTGCACACATGCATATGCATATGTATATGCGCATGGTGCACATATGCAGACTGGTTGTGCACATATGTAGATTGTGGTTTGTAAGGTGTGCAACAAATGCAATGTTTGCATTTTACAGAGCCTATATATATATATAGGGTTCGGTTCTGGTGGGAAGTGTAAGAAGTTAAGGTGAGAACCGTAAGAAGGGTTATGGACTTTTGCATCAATCCTACTTGAAGATCAACATTAACGAGATGCACCGAGATGTACCAGATCAATTCCCGTGAGAAACACAATTCATAGGTGGGTATGAGATTGAAAGTGATCAAGGGTCCAAATCCTTTCTTACGCTTCTCACTCTAATTTTTTTCCACATCTATATATGTATATAACTATATATATATATATATATATATATATATATATATATATATATATATATAGGGTTGGGTTCACGTGAGACCAACCTGTTTTTGTGAGACCGTGAGACCAATAAATTAACACTAAACCTTCATAGTGATTCATTGTGAAGGTAAGAAAAACAGCTAACCTTCACAGCAAAAAAGACTGTGAAGGTTTAGTGTTAATTTTTTAGTCTCACGGTTTTCACGAAAATAGTCTGTTCTCACATGATCTCAAGTCTCTCTCTCTCTCTCTCTATATATATATATATAGAGAGAGAGAGGTTTGCTTGTATAACAATTTTAGGTTGTAAACCCTGGGGACAAAGGCCAAAGGAGAGAGTGACAATTGTCCCCGTGTGTCCACATTCATCATGAATAATGAAAACGAACGTTCGTGAACTATTCATGATGAATAATATAACATATATGATCTATAATAAGTTTATACATCATTCACGATAAAAGAAACACATTCATAATGAATAACCTGTTAATGCATGGAACACGTGACATACTCTAATTTGTCCCCTTGGATCACAAAGTAAACATTTTTGCAACCGAATCCACCCATATATATAAACTAACAAAAAAGATATTAAAAAGGTAAGAAAGACAAATATCAAGGCCATGACGTGCCGCAGGCTTAATGTGGTGCCAGACACAAGTTTTGAGTCACGATAATTGTTGCAACGTGTCTTTTAGAACATTGACATGATTGAAGTAACATTTATGGTTTTTAGGGAACTTTGGACACATTTAAATATCAATATATGTGGTATATATAATTAACTCTTAGTGGGTTTATGTTCTCCTATATGAGAGCTTCAAAACGATATATAATGCGTCCAAAACGGAGTATGTGTGAATGAGATATCGATACTCAAAGTTGAGTAATTGGATGAAATTAGCAAAAACCAAGTTGGGTGTGGGAAGGTGTCCCACATAGGAAGAGAGAGTAAACTTTCTTTGGTTTATAATCAAAGAAGTGTGAGCAATTGACAAGCTCCTTGAATGGTTTTACTTTAACTCCTACCCGCGTGCAGTGGGGCGGTGTTGATTGACGATTTCGTAAGCTAAAATCGTCGAACTTGTGTGCGAGCGCGACCTGCGGACACGAATGTAGCTCCAAAATCTCATGCTCACGCTGCTCGGTTTTGCTAAAATTTCTTATATATATTTTTTTAAACTGAACTGTGTTTGCAACCAAAGACACGCAAAAACAAAAAGGACAAAAAATGTAATTTTTTGGCCTATCGCGGGCCCATCGCGGCCAACCTCCGCGGGACAGGGACCAAACTTGTCACCGCGGCCATAGTTGGGGGGCTCCGCGGGACATTTTGCCCAAACATGGGTGCCACGTGGCCACAAGCCCGCGATCGCAGGACCCACCGCGGAAAAAATGAGTATTTTGGCAAACTCATCGAGATTTTGGGTATTTTGGTAAGTCAAACTTTGAGTATTTTAATTAATTTCCCTAAAATATAATGTGGATTGTGGAGTATAGAAGGAAAATTCTTAGCACATGACAAACCCAGCTGTGTTGACAAAAACAAGAAAAAAACTTGAAAATGACTTAGGAACCTTCCTTCATTAATTCACTGTTCCATCTTTCTTTTCATTCTAAAATTTACAATTTACAATTTCAAATATCACACACATATATATATATATATATATATATATACACAAATCAAATATAAGTCATGTATTTGTTGCATTACTTACAAACCAATGCATATATATAAACAATGTGTACATAATTTAAGATGTATATATGCATTATCCCATATAGATGTATGTCCATTATATGTATATTCTTGCACATATGTATATGCACACTTGTTTGTTTACATATGCACACTAGTTTGTAAGGGGTGCAATAAATACATTGATTACAGAGTCTCTCTCTCTCTCTCTCTCTCTCTCTCTCTCTCTCTATATATATATATATATATATATATATATATATATATATATATATATATATTATGGGGTTGGGTTTCAGTGAGAAGTGATTATTAACTGTTAGATGCACATTAGGATGAAATGCATCGAGATGCACTAGATCAATTATCGTATCAAGCGTGCGAACTCATGGGTGAGCTTGAATTAAAACTGATCAAGGTTCAGATGCACTTCTCATATTAACTCAACTTTTGACATGATCCTTCACCTATATATATATATATATATATATGTATATGTTTAATCACCCCCCTCTCTCTCTCTCTCTCTCTCTCTCTCTCTCTCTCTCTCTCTCTCTCTCTCTCTCTCTCTCTCTCTCTCTCTCTCTCTCTCTCCTGATTGTAACATACATACATAATTAAATGTGTACACAAGGTAAATACATTGTTGACACAATGTAAACAATATTAGTAAACAATATTAGTAAATTTTTTACCGGGATATTCACAATGTTCACATGGTATTCACAAGTTATAGTAGATTTAGTTTTGTTGTTTGGTGTTCGTAATATATATTCATAAACTAACAAAGTGTTGTTTATGTGTTCACATCACATCTAATTGTATGCATGTACGTGTATGTTATAGAAGGAGGAGGAATGAGAGCTACGCTAAATCGACTCGTCACAATTAAAAAAAATCTAATAGTCTTAAAGTGAATTTACTATTAATCTCATTATATACGGTATTCTAGATCAGAAGTTTGATTCCCTTTTTTTTGAACAACATAGTTTTATAACTAGTAAGAAGTTAGAAAAAGAAACAATTACATAGAAAGAATTACAAGTCAACCAACTTAATTAATAGACAATTTATTACTTCTATGATTAACCCTAAAACAAACATGAAGCATAATGTTCTCCAAGATCACCGTTTTCTATGACTTCGGGTTGCCAAAGAAGTTTAATTCCTTTTAATGAACCCCTTAAGTAGGGGTGCTCAAATTTTCGACCAACCCAACCCAACCCAACCCAACCATGGGCGGACCCAAGTGAGGAGATACGGTGGCACGTGCCATCGAATTAATCGTCCGGCGAAGGGTAAAAAATTTACTTCTATGAAGGGTGCAACCGTTTCGTTTTCGAGGGTGCAACCGTATTAACCAAAAACAAAAAAAAAACACTTGAAATCAACCAAAAATCCGAAAAGTTCTCTCAAAATCGATAAAAAAACTTCAAAATTCCTCGAAATCGAGAAAAAACTCAAACCGAGCCAACCCGATTATTATCGATACTATTTTTAACCAACCCGTATATATAGGGTTGAAAATGGTTTAGGCTCAAAACAAACCGACCCAATCCGACAACTCGTGAAAAAAATGCGCTATAAATTCCAATAGTCCAAGTCCTATACTCCAATTCATTTACGGTTTCTCTTCCTTTGTACTTTCCATGAAAAAGGCAACTTATAAGCAATCTTTTACTAGACGATTTAGTAATCTGTTGAATATTTAGAAATAATTAGTAATTTGTTTAGACACGATAACTTAGTTAAATGGTGAAATGATTAATAAATGTTTTAACCCGACCAACCCGACCAAACCCGAACGATTTGGTTTGGATTGGGTTGCACTTTTGATTGAGTTAAATTAAGATTTTTCAAACCACAATAATTAAGTTGAGTTGTTAAAGTGACTTCAACCTAACCAACCAAAAACAAGAAGTGAGCACCCATACCCTTAACTTTAGGGAAATTAATTAAAATACCCCAAGTTTGACCATCTCTTACCAAAATACCCAAAATCTCTCCCAGTTTACAAAAGTACCCAAAAAATCCGCGATGGGCCCCGCGATCGCGGGTCCAGGCCCACGTGGCAAACTGTTTCGGCCAAAAGGCCCGCGAAGCCCCCAACTTTGCCCACGTTGGCAAGTTTCGTCCCTGCCCGCGATCGCAGCCCGCGATAGGCCAAAAAAAATTTACATTTTTGGTCCCTGTTTTTTGTGTCTTTGTTCAGTAAAAAAAAATACAAACTGTTAAAAAGAAATTTTAGCAAAACCGAGCTGCGTGAGCACGAGATTTTGGAGCTGCATTCGTGTCCGCAGGTCGCGCTCGCACACAAGTTCGACGATTTTAGCTTGCGAAATCGTCAATCGGCACCACCCCTGCGCGCGGGTAGGTGTTGGAGTAAAACCATGCAAGGAGCTTGTAAACTCCTCACACTTCTTTCCTTATAAACCAAATAATGTTCCTTCCTCCTTCCTATGTGGGACAACTTCCCACACCCAAATTGGTTTTTGCTAATTTCATGGTTTTTACTCAACTTTGAGCATCGATATCTCATTCACACATACTCCGTTTTCGACGCATTATATATCGTTTCGAAGCTCTCATATAGGAGAACATAAACCCACTATAAGTTAATTATATACACTACATATATATATATATATATATATATAAATATATATATATTTAAATGTGTCTAAAGTTCTTATATTTAATGGTTTTTAGGGAACTTTAGACACATTTAAATATATATATATATGTAGTATATATAATTAACTTATAGTGGGTTTATGTTCTCCTATATGAGAGCTTCGAAACGATATATAATGCGTCGAAAACGGAGTATGTGTGAATGAGATATCGATGCTCAAAGTTGAGTAAAAACCATGAAATTAGCAAAAACCAATTTGGGTGTGGGAAGTTGTCCCACATAGGAAGGAGGAAGGAACATTATTTGGTTTATAAGGAAAGAAGTGTGAGGAGTTGACAAGCTCCTTGCATGGTTTTACTCCAACACCTACCCGCGCGCAGGGGGGGGGGGTGCCGATTGACGATTTCGCAAGCTAAAATCGTCGAACTTGTATGCGGACACGAATGCAGCTCCAAAATCTCGTGCTCACGCAGCTCGGTTTTGCTAAAATTTCTTTTTAACAGTTTGTATTTTTTTTTACTGAACAAAGACACAAAAAACAGGGACCAAAAATGTAAATTTTTTTTGGCCTATCGCGGGCTGTGATCGCGGGCATGGACGAAACTTGCCAACGCGGGCAAAGTTGGGGGGCTTCGCGGGGCTTTTGGCCGAAACAGTTTGCCACGTGGGCCTGGGCCCGCGATCGCGGGGGCCATCGCGGATTTTTTGGGTACTTTTGTAAAATGAGAGAGATTTTGGGTATTTTGGTAACACGAAGTTGGACTTAGGGTATTTTAATTAATTTCCCTTAATTTTATTTTTTCAATAGTGAATAATAAGTTTGAGGATTATGAGAGAGGTAATCGGGTGTGGTGGGTCTTATAGGTACAAAGTACGAGCATCATAGGCACGTGAATCCTGACCCTACATTTTGGGTTCGTACCATGTACAAACCGTTGTGTACTGACCAACGAACATGGCCTGCCTAAATTTCGGTGGTCAATTCCAAACAAATACTCATCAATCTACTACAAATTTTAATTTCTTCTTTTTTATTTTTTTATATAAAATTATATTATTTTAATTAATATATAATTTATTTTCAAGATTTAATATGATGTTTTAAAATAGAATTGGGTTTAGAAAATTCATTTCATTTCAAAAAAAAATCATTCTTTCTATAAATTTAACAATGTTTCTTTTCAATATTGTGTTTTTTTATATTTGTATTTGTATTATACTTTTTTATTCCAATTGTCGATTTTTCTGATTACAGATCAAAATTACGAGAAGAAAACGTTTGTGTTTTATAAAAGTTCCATTTATTGTTCATATGAACCAAACTTGTTGCCCTTGTGACGTATCATAAGTGGTTCAAGAGTGTAGCACTTGTATAAACAGACGAGATGTCGAATATAACAGTTGTATAATGTAGGAACTCCAATTTCTTTAGGGATTGTTGTAAGATCCCACATTGGTTGGGGAGGGGAACAAATGTTGCCTTATAAGAGGAACTTGATACCTCCTCTATTAGACACGTTTTAAAACCGTGAGTCTAGGTGTGTGGACAAAACTGACAATATCTGTGACTGCAGGTCTACAGACACCAACATATCTGGTTATTCTCTTGTAAACTTTGTACAACATAAAAACAAAGATTCAGCAAATTCTCTTTCAAGTCCGAACAACATTTCCCCCCTTTCCTCTATAAATTTTCAGCCACTTTTCTCTTCCAAAATCATCTCTCAACAAATTCTCCTTTCCCTATTCTCTCACCGCCGAAGACCATCTGCCGATCCTACTCTTTTTCTCCGCCGAAACAAAGCTGCCAACACAGCAGCTCTTGCTGCCGAAACCCTTCACCGAACAACCCCTTTCGGCTATTTCATTCTGCAACCGACCAGTGCTGCCACGTCTCAGCCGATCCACTTCTGTGGAGACCGATTCCAGCTGCTGCCGATTTCCTATCGGCTACATCTACCGCCGATCGAGCCTTGGTGCCGACCAAGCAATTCTCGCCGACACCCAAAGAATTGTTGCTGCCGAAACACCTTACCCCGCCGATTTTTTGTAAGTTCCATTTCCTACTCTCTTCCTCTATCTCACACATCTTATCTCTCACCTTTCCCTTTTCCCATAAAACTTTCACACTTCCCCACTATCCAAAAAACACTCTACCTCCCTTTTCATATCATTATCATTATTACCTACATCCCCTTACCTTCTCACCTCTTCACCTTACCCTATCATGCCACTATAAATGCCTTACCCACATTTCCCCTACATCTCTTCATCTTTAACCTCTCTCACCCCTTTCAAAAACTTACCTGTTACTCTATCTTCTTCAACAATGACCTCATCAACACCATTCCAAACCTCCATGAAAGTACTTTCTCAAGTACTTACATTCTCATCCACCAAATATTCTCTCCTTATCTACTCCTACCGATTTGCCATCCTCTACCCCTGAAGATTTTCTTCTGCCTCTCAACCTCAACAATCTCTTCCTTCAACACAACCTTTTGGATTTGAAGATCCCTCTCATCCTAACTATGTGTAAAGCTCTCTCTCAGCTGCCGATTTTGGGGGGTTTCATGCAAAAAAAAGGTCTTGTAGTTTAGCTTATAGTCGGATTTCCTACCTATTTTCCAACGTTTCTTAGTGTTCTTTTTTCTCCGTCGACCGCTGAAGGGGGGAATTCATCTGAAGGGGAGCAATATCAACCCTCAGTACAAATCCAACGTCCAACTCGAAAAAAATGAGGGAACCGACAGACCGATCAAGGGGGAGCACATCAGTCCGGGACGATCTAACTGAGGGGGGAGGAAAACAAAGACAAAGGATGATGACTGCCGCATAGGAAGCTGAAGATGCCAAAAGAAAGAAAGAAGCTGCAAGATGAGCAAAAGCATCCTGAGGCTGATTCACTCAAACTTAAACCTCTCTCAAAGATTGTCACCAACTGAGGGGGAGGAAAACAAAGACAAAGGATGATGACTGCCGCATAGGAAGTTAAAGATGCCAATAGAAAGAAAGAAGCTGCAAGATATGGGCAAAAACATTCTGAGGCTGATTCACTCAAACTCAAACCTCCCTCAAAGATTGTCACCATAATGGGTTTGTCTCCTACCTAAAACCACAGACTCATTTGGTTGGAATCTTTTGGAGTAAGTGAATGGCTTGAAATTTTGGAACATATGAAGAAAAGCAAAAGTGCCTGAAAGATAAAGTTCTTCAACATATCAACGGGCTGCTGATCAAAATGAAAAATTCCCATGCCAGACACAAGACTCAACTCGCTCCTGCCAAAGATGCAAGTACATTTTGTTTTGGTCATAGTCTATTCTTTATTCTTTTATTAGTTTGTACAACTATACTTTATTATTTCATCTTACTTGTAAATGTCGGATAAAAAAAATCCAAAAAGAACAAAAAGAATGGACTATGTGAAAAGAACCCAAAGAGAGTAAACAAGGGTCAAAATGAATTATTCCGTATTTACTCCTCAGTTTCTAAGTATGGATGTCATCCTCAAATAGGGGGAGATTGTTGGGTCACTTAGGATTTGAAGATGACCTCCAGTCTTTCATTTTTACACAACTCATACTTAGAATACTTTTTAGGTTCTTTACAAGCAGCTTAATTATGTAACACAAAATGTTCGGTGAAGTCAAAGATCAACCGAAAAAACAAAGAAGAAGTATATCTTCAAAGCGGATTGAAGATGGACTTTTCAGCCAAAGGTTAAGCTGATACTTGAAGAGATCTTAGTCTTCAGCCAGTACACTTGAAGATATGATCGCCAAGGATAATTTGAAGAAATCTTCAACAAGGCAGAAGTCATCGGCAGGTATTGTACTTTCTCTGCAAAGTATATTTGTGATATCTTGCATTGATAGGGACATCCTCCGAAGATCAGGAAAAAGGTTGTTTGGCTTTCTTATCACTTTCAAGAAATATCAACTACAACACAGTGCATGTCAACGCTTCAGACAAAAGGTACATCTCAGTATTTTTCAGAAGACCTGAATTCCTACCCATGCTTGACAAGTGTCCATGCATTAAATGCATGAGGCACTATATAAAGAGGTCGTCTTCTTCCTTGCAAAGATTACCAGTTTACAATTCCTCAAGGCTCACAAGTGCTGGCATTTCCTTCTCTCTCAAAGAAGTTCATTCTTTATCTAAGTGTATTTTCAATTGTTCTTCATTCTCTTTGTGTTTGTGTGTAAGATTGTTTGAACGGATTTATCTGTTCTCTTTCACAACAATCAAAAGTTATCTATATGTAATTCTTGATTTCAAATCAATAAAGAATTAAATTAAGTGAAAATTTTGTGTATTGTATTCAACCCCTCCTTATACAATACTTGTTATCTTTGCTACTCCATAGCTGGGACCAACAAGTGATATCAGAGCAGGTCAGCTTAATCTAATAAACTTGATCTGCAATGGCTTCATCTTCTTCCTTAAACAATGTTTCTTCTCAAAACTCTAATGCTGGATCATACGACAATGGCTCCATAGCCAAATCACCAAAGTTTAATCCTAATAATTTCTCTCTGTGGAAAAGTCGTATGATGCTCTTCTTAGAAGGAGTTGATAGCAGATATCCTACCATACTCCATGAAGGACCTTTTATCCCTAGAGTTTGGGATCGCTATAATGCCCAAAAAGCAGACAAAAATGGGATGGTGATGAGTCTTCTGAGGAAGAACGAACACATACTACTAGGGGATACATTGTAAAGGACACCAATAAGTACAATGATGAAGATAAACATCTTGTATCTCTTGACACTAAAGTCAGAGCCATCATTGCCCTCTCTCTGCCTGATGAGGTTTATCACTCCCTTGTGAACTTTTCTACTGCTAAGGAAATGTGGTCCACTCTGTGTGTTCTTTATGAAGGTACGTCTGAAGTGAAAAAGAGCAGAAAGATTACTCTTGTTAGAAAATATGAACTCTTCTCTTATGAGAAATGAGAATCTTATTCAGACTACTATAACCGCTTTAACAGTCTTCTTAATGATCTTAAACTGTTGGGTCGCATTTATGATAATGAGGAAGTCTTGTGCAAGTTTATGGATTGTCTTCCTGATTTTTGGGAAAACATCTGTACTTGTATAAAGACATCCAAGGATCTTGATCATATGCCTCTCACTGCTCTTTATGGAACTCTCTTCAACAATGAGCAAGCTAAGCTGCAAAGGAAGTATGTCATCACAGATATAAAGAGCTCTTCCCTAGCTCTCTTAAGTGACTCTTCCAAAAGAACTATGTGTATTTCAAGAATCACCTATCCATCTGACTCTAACCATAATAGTCAAGAAGATATCAATGACCATTCAGAGGCATATCTTAGTAATGCTGATGATGAATGTGAGGAAACTTCAGTTGAAAAATTATCAGATGGAATGACCATGTTGGATGGGTATTCTAAATCCAAATCTCACTTCTCTTCTGGAAAATCTAAGTTTAGTCGAAAGCCATCCTCTTCTCTCTCCAAACACTCCTCTTCGGACAAAACTAATGAGGAATGTTTTAAGTGTGGTAAAAGGTGTCATTTTGCCTCTGAATACAGAAGTAAACGCCTTGAAAGACCCATAACTTCTTCCTCAGGCCGATTTTCCTCAAGACCGGGAAGATCCAAATATGATTCTATCAATCTCTCCCCTTCCTAAAAATTCAACCAACCTCTCTCTTCTGTAAACTCTGACCGGGCTGAAAGATACAAAGAAAAATACAAGAGAGAAAAGGAAAGAAACGAAAGGCTAGTCAGAAAAGGAAAGGGTCTGCTTGCTGAAACTCATGATTTGGCAGATGAACCCACGTCTGAAAGGGAGAAGGACACTTCAAATGTGTGCTTCATGGCCAAGATAAATGACATGGATAATCCAGAAGGTCACACCCTCTTAACTGCTATTGTACCAGCTAAATGCTTCTCCTACTCATCACAGGTACATCCCTTTCTATCTCCTTTTGATGTTGAAAAGATTGAAGCATTTGATTTTTTAACCATTGACTTCTATAATGCTAAAGATGCTAAGAAAAAGGAAAATACTCAGATAAAATCTCTTTCCTCTTAACTTCAAATCTGTCTCTCTCAACTCAAACATTTTGATAAAATCAAAGCAGAACTTGAAGAATTGAAAACCATCAACTTTACTCTTGACATAGAGAAAAACAAACTGATAAAACGTCTTATGAAAGAACAAGAGATTGTGAAAAAGTGGACTATTTCTTCTAAGAATTTAGAAAAGATTTTTCAAGACCAAATGACTTGTGATGACAAATCTGGACTTGGTTTTGGCAAAATGGACAGTGACGCTTCCTCAATTGTTCATGCTTCCACTTCCTTTGTGTTCCCTCCCTTTTAGAAGTCCTTCGAAAACCATTCAAGTGATTCTCATTCTATGAACTCTACTGATCTTTCTGAAGCTTTGAAGTTTGGGATGTTCATCAAAGCTAAAGGCAATGCTTCAACTTCTGAAGTTGAAGAAGCCTAAGGCTCTAATGACCTTTCCAAACCTGTTCATGAGCTGATGAAATCCTTACACATAGATGAAGCCTCTTCCTCTGAACCTAAGCCTTCAAAGAATCCTAAAAGAAAAGCTCCAAAGAAATATTCTGGTAAATCTTCTACTCTTCCCATTCCTCGATCTGTGATTTTGAAAAATTCAAATCCCAAAGAATTCTTTCATTCTCCAACCTTCAACCTTGACAAAGGAATTCTAGGATCCAAACCTCACCTCATCCTCTTCAGTCAAGACCATAACAGTCAATGTGAAAGGTCAAAGCAAAGAAGCAGGTCAAAATCTTAAAAATGTTTTTATCTATAGAAAATGCTATAACTGTGGTGATGCTTTTCATATGGCTAAAGATTGTTCTCTTGAAAGAATTGACAGGAATTCTACCAAAGATCTCTTTACTTCCAATTCTAACCCAAAAGGACCCATTTCCAAGTGGGTACCAATAAATTAATTTATCTGTGACTACAGGTCTACAAACACCAACATATCTGGTTATTCTCTTGTAAACTTTGTGCAACATAAAAAAAATCAGTAAATTCTCTTTTAAGTCCAAACAACCTTTCCCCTCTTTCCTCTATAATTTTTCAGCCACTTTTCTCTTCCAAAATCATCTCTCAACAAATTCTCTTTTCCCTAATCTCTCACCGCCGAAAACCATCTGCCGATCCTACTCTTTTTCTTCGCCGAAACAAAGCTACCGACACAGCAGCTCTCGCTGCCGAAACCCTTCACCGAACAGCCCCTTTCGGCTATTTCATTCTGCAGCCGACCAGTGCTGCCACGTCTCTGCCGATCCACTTCTATGGAGATCGATTCCAGCTGCTGCCGATTTCCTATTGGCTCCATCTACTGCCGATCGAGCGTTGGTGCCGACCAAGAAATTCTCACCGACCCCCAAAGAATTGTTGCTGCCGAAACACCTCACCCCGCCGTTTTTTTGTAAGTTCCATTTCCTACTTTCTTCCTCTATCTCACACATCTTATCTCTCACCTTTCCCTTTTCCCATAAAACTTTCACACTTCCCCACTATCCTAAAAACACTCTACCTCCCTTTTCATATCATTATCATTATTACCTACATCTCCTCACCTTCTCACCTCTTCACCTTACCCTATCATGCCAATATAAATACCTTACCCACATTTCCCCTACATCTCTTCATTTTTAACCTCTCTCATCCCTTTCAAAAACTTACCTGTTACTCTATCTTCTTCAACAATGACCTCATCAACACCATTCCAAACCTCCAAGAAAGTACTTTCTCAAGTACTCATATTCTCATCCACCAAATATTCTCTCCTCATCCACCAAATATTCTCTCCTCATCCACTCCTACCGATTTGACATCTTCTACCCATGAAGATTTTCTTCTGCCTCTCAACCTCAACATTCTCTTCCTTCAGCACAACATCCTGGATTTGAAGACCCCTCTCATCCTGACTATGTGTAAAGCTCTCAAAAAAAAATCGGCTGTCGATTTTCTGGCTCTCTCTCAGCTGCCGATTTTGGGGGGTTTCATGCAAAAAAAAGGTCTTGTAGTTTAGCTTATAGTCGACTTTCCAACCTATTTTCCAACGTTTCTTTGTGTTCTTTTTTCTCCGTAGGCCGCTGATGGGGAGAATTCATCTGAGGGGGAGCAACATCAACCCTCAGTACGAATCCAGCGTCCAACTCAAAAAAAATGAGGGAACCGACGAACCGATCAAGGGGGAGCACATCAGTCCGGGCCGATCTAACTGAGGGGGAGGAAAACAAAGACAAAGGATGATGATTGCCGCATAGGAAGCTGAAGATGCCAAGAGAAAGAAAGAAGCTTGCAAGATATGGGCAAAATCATCCTGAGGCTGATTCACTCAAACTCAAACCTCCCTCAAAGATTGTCACCAACTGAGGGGGAGGAAAACAAAGACAAATGATGATGACTGTCGCATAGAAAGCTGAAGATGCCAAGAAAAAGAAAGAAGCTGCAAAATATGGGCAAAAGCATCCTAAGACTGGTTCACTCAAACTCCAACCTCCCTCAAAGATTGTCACCATAATGGGTTTGTCTCCTACCTAAAACCACAAACTCATTTGGTTGGAATCTTTTTGAGTAAGTGAATGGCTTGAAATTTTGGAACATATGAAGAAAAACAAAAGTTCCAGAAAGATAAAGTTCTTCAACATATCAACGGGTTGCTGATCAAAATGTAAAATTCCCAAGCCAGACATAATACTCAACTCGCTCCTGCCAAAGATGCAAGTACATTTTGTTTTGTTCATAGTCTATTCTTCATTCTTTATTCTTTTATTATCTTGTACAACTATACTTTACTATTTCATCTTACTTGTAAATGTCGGATAAAAAAAATCCAAAAAGAACAAAACGAATGGACTATGTGAAAAGAACCCAAAAAGAGTAAACAAGGGTTAAAATGAATTATTCAGTATTTACTCCTCAATTTCTAAGTATGGATGTCGTCCTCAAATAGGGGGAGATTGTTGGGTCACTTAGGATTTGAAGATGACCTCCAGTCTTTCATTTTTACACAACTCATACTTAGAATACTTTTTAGGTACTTTACAAGCAGCTTAATTATGTAACACAAAATGTTCGGTGAAGTCAAAGATCAACCGAAGAAACAAAGAATAAGTATATCTTCAAAGCGGATTGAAGATGGACTTCTCAGCCAAAGGTTAAGCTGATACTTGAAGACATCTTAGTCTTCGGCCAATACACTTGAAGATATGATCGGCAAGGATAATTTAAAGAAATATTCAACAAGGCAGAAGTCATCGGCAGGTATTGTACTTTCTCTGCAAAGTATATTTGTGATATCTTGCATTGATGGGGACATCCTCCGAAGATCAGGAAAAAGGTTGTTTGGATTTCTTATCACTTTCAAGAAATATCAACTACAACAAGTGTAGGTCAACGCTTCAAGACAAAAGGTATATCTCAGTATTTTTCAGAAGACCTGACTTCCTGCCCATGCTTGACAAGTGTCCATGCATTAAATGCATGAGGCACTATATAAAGAGGTCGTCTTCTTCCTTGCAAAGATCACCAATTTACAATTCCTCAAGGCTCACAAATGTTGGCCTTTCCTTCTCTCTCAAAGAAGTTCATTCTTTATCTAAGTGTATTTTCAATTGTTCTTCATTCTTTTTGTGTCTGTGTGTAAGATTGTTTGAACGGATTTATCTGTTCTGTTCTGCAACAATCAAAAGTTTTCTATGTATAATTCTTGATTTCAAATCAATAAAGAATTAAATTAAGTGAAAATTTTGTGTATTGTATTCAATCCCCCTTCTACAATACTTGTTATCTTTGCTACTCCATAGGTGGGACCAAATATGCATATTGTGCACATATGCATGCTGGTTTGTGCATATATGCACACTGGTTTGTAAGGGGTGTAACAAATGAAATGTTTGCATTTTACGGAGCCTCTCTCTCTCTCTCTCTCTCTATATATATATATATATATATATAGAGAGAGAGAGAGAGAGTCCGTTTCTTTTGCTAACCAACTCATTAGTACTAACTGTGCTAACCAATCACAACCGTAGATGCACCAAATCAATGGCTAGGATTAATAGTTGATTTTAATATAATAAAAAAAATTATCCCACACGCCTTGCAATATGTGCATATGTGCACAGGGGCATTTTGGTCAAAATATATTAAGCATAAAAATGGTAACTGGTCTATCTTAGGTAACTGATCCCTATTTTGAAGCATCAGATTTTAATAGCCAAAAATCGTAGATCCTCCCCTTTCTCCATAACTGATTTCATCTTCTCCATTCTCCAAACCACTGTCCCACCACCTGCATCACTCATCGGGTGAAAGGCTCAAGAAGCTTCTCTACAGGTTCTTCATCTAAATCCTCTGTTTCTTCTCCTCCTCCTCCTCTGCTGCCGTTCTATTCAACCTTGACCTTGTTTAGGGTGGTTTCGTCATCACTTTCTTCTTCTTCGTCTTCTTCTTGAGCATCTTTTTCCTGCTCCTGTTGGTGTTGTTCTTCATTGATCTGCTCTTGAGACTCCTCCATAGGTACAGTTCTTCTACCGAAGGTTGTGAAGCACGAGACTTTCGTTTCTTGGCCATGAATGAGAGTCGCTTTAGGGTTTCTTTCGGTGTTGAGTTGGGTGGAGGCTAGGGTTTCAGCGATGCGAGTCTGACCCGATGGACAACAGATCTAGGGTTCATTCGTATTTTTGGTATTTTTGTTTTCAAGAAATCAGGCATTGTATAAACCTGGAGTTCAATTTGAATAATTCTACATATTCGTTGTTGATTTTTGAGGTGTGTGCTCATAAATAAAGACCAAACTGGGCTACGTGCATAGATGCACATATACATTATTTGTGATATGTGCATATGTGCAGTTCCAATTTTTTGTTTTTATGTCTGTGATTCTAAGATCTGCATATATTCATATATGCAGTTCTAAGATGTGCATATATGGAATTCTATTATGTTCATATATGCAGTTTTAAATGCATATATGTACTTTTTTTATCTTCATATATGCAACTGATGTGCATATAGGTACATTTTTAAATCTTCATATATATACTTGTGTTAGTAATAGGAATCTGATGTGCATATATGCACTTGTTTTGATGAGTAATATGTGCATATATGCAGGTGTTGATGAGTAATAGGTGCATACATGCATGTGTTGGATGGAGTCCATGATCTAGAGAAAAAAATTTAGATGAAAACGCTAGACTTAGGAACAAGAAAACGATTAAGGTTAATCTTAAAAAAAATACTAACTACCATAACTATCCTAACGTGATAAAAGGTTAATCTAAAAAAATAATACTAACTACCATAATTATCCTAACGTGGTAAAAGGAAACTACCATAATTATCCTAACGTGATAAAAGGAAAGTAAATGTAAACTAAATAATTAAAATACAAAAACCCTAAACTACCCCTAATGAAATTAGATTACTATTGCTAAAACCAAGAAAATCCCTTGATTCATATTGGTCCAAATTGGTTACCACGGTAAGTACTAATAGGTTGGTTAGCAAAAGAAGGGGACCCTATATATATATATATATATATATATATATATATATATTAGTCTTTGGCTCGCCCGTTGCGCGACGATCAAATTTGTGTTTTAAGTTAATTATTTGATGTTTAATAGTTGTTGAATAATTTTGTGACACATACAATAATTGATAAAAAGAAAACAAAAATTCCACAAATAGGGAATATTATCTTGAAGATAAAAATATGTCTATTAAGTTTGATACTTATTATAAATGTCGTTACTAAATAAATTTATCAAACGAATACACAATAATTGCATATTTATATTTTTGAAAAATGTTCGAACTCATAATCCAAAAGTCAGTTGATAAGTGATATCTTTTTTTTCCAAGTAATTAAATCTCTTATGATAATTCTATGGGTGTTTCGTTGACAGAATGAAATTTGATAGAATTGTAGTTCGTCGAAATAATTCGACTTTGAAGTAAAAATTGATATGAAATTACAAAAAGAAAATCACGACAATTTATTGATTATTTGTATCAAATCCCATACTAATTTCAACAAATCCCATACTAATCACGACACATTAATTCGTATATATTTATGATATTTAATAATATAATTAAATCAACAAATATTCAATATTGGGCTCATTTCGAAGGTGCTGACAAAACGATTACAATGGTATAATTTGTAAAAAATAGAAATGTTTTTTTAATGCATTTTAGTTCATATACATTATTTATGTTTATATGATAAGAGTCTAAAATGAAAAATAAAACAATAAGAGATTAAAAGTAAACTATATACCTAATTATAAGGGTAGTAAATGTAACGTACAAATTAAAAAAAAATGAATTAAGGAGGAGTGAATGTGGGTGTGCTAATTGAACTTATAATGTAAACTGCGTCTAGATACATGTTTAGGCGGGAAAATACCGAAGTCGGCTCACCAGAAGACGACACGTGGCATGCTAGTTACTCATTTATTATATATATATAGATTTTTGGGATTACTATACACGATGGAGAGTTTTTTGAATTTATTATAAGAATGGATATGTACGTATGTATCAAAAAATATTTAATATTGGGCTTATTTCGAAGGTATTGACGAAACGATTACAATGGTATAATTTGTAAAAAATAGAAATGTTTTTTTAATGCATTTTAGTTCATATACATTATTTATGTTTTTATGATAAGAGTCTAAAATGAAAAATAAAAAAAGTAATGGATTAAAAGTAAACTACATAGATAATTATAAGGGTAGTAAATGTAAAGTATAAATATTAAAAATTTAATTAAGGAGAGATTTAAGGAGGAGTGAATGTGGGTGTGTTAATTGAACCTATAATGTAAAGGCGTCCAGATACATGTTTAGGCGGGAAAACAATAAAGTCGGCTCACCAGACGACGACACATGCCAATGTAGTTGCTTATTTATTATATGTATAGATATATATGGAAGGGTTCAAACAAGAACACATTTATTTTACGAGAATGCAAAAACATCTTTTGATATAGACAATCACATATGATACTATAGTTTATCACATATGAAAAAATGTGATACTAAATTGGAGACGCGAACGATGTTCGACGCGACCTAGGTTGCGGGCCTAGTCGCCCACACACCATTAGGCCCCCTCACGTGTATTATCACATGTGATAAGGGTATTTTTGATGTGATATTGTAATCCATCACATATGATGCACATGTGATACTAAATCAATATCACAAACGATCATTGGTGCGATTTTAGGTCATAAGCCAAGCCGTCCTCAACCACCGGGTGTCCACACGTGTATTACACTTGAAATTTCACAACAAAACATTGTGTTACCTTCACAGTGATTTTGCTGTGAAGGTTCGGTTTTTTTTTTTACTTTCACAATGATTTGCTGTGAAGTTTCAAAGGTAAAAATGTGGTCTCACGGAAACATGTTGGTCTCACGTGAACCCAAACCTATATATATGTATATATATATATATATATATGTATATCGGGGTTGGTTCTTTGTTAACCCAATAATTGGCATTAACTTTGTGAACCAATCTTAGCTCTTCATCTTGGAAATCTATGGTTTATATTCATTATAGCATTTTGTAAGAAATTAAAATAATATACGTTATAGACATAGATGGACACTTATGAATAGGGGTATATTTGGAAAAAAAATCATAAAGATTTTTGTAACGTCCATATCTGTGTAATTTATTTTCCCGGTAATTACTCCATCACTTCGTAACATACATCAGGATGCTTAATATGGAATGTGTAACTTATGGATTATGTAAACTAATGAACAGTTATCATATATGAATAGTGTTCAATACATAACATTTGTCATATACGGAATCAGTAGCTTATGAACAATCTTCCCCAATGAAAATATGACATATATGAACACGTTCATTAGTGAAGACATACATGAATGTGTACGTACGTATGTGTAACGTGTGTCAGAAGAACGTGCCAGGGGTTTATCCTGTAAGGATGACGTCATAAACGTCCTTTCATATTTTAAAATGTCTCTGAGGTTTTGAAAAACTCAGGGATGTTTTGAAAACATGAAGCACTGAATAGAAATATCAGTGTTAGAGAAATTTCAAAAATATCACTTTCAGCGATATAAAATGTTTTGAAATCTTGCATGAAAATGCGAGTGTCAGAGAGAGAAAAACATACCTGGTTATCAACGAATTGGTTTGTTCAGAGAGTTGATGATAGAATGGGTTATACAAGTTCATTTTTATCACTGAACCACTTGTCGTTATTATACAAATTTATCACTGAGGGTTATACAACAAGTATACTGATCAAATGTGAACCACTGAAGATTTTACTCTTCTAAGTTCAGCATTCCAAGCTCGCTGATGAGAAAGTTGAATCTTGTCTCATCAAGAGGTTTGGTGAATAGATCAGCTAACTGAAAATCAGTGGGGATAAAATGAAGTTCTATATCACCATTCATCACGTGGTCTCTGATAAAATGATACCTGATTTCGATATGTTTGGTCTTTGAGTGTAGCACTGGATTGTTGGCTATAGCGATGACACTTGTGCTGTCGCAATAGATTGGAATTTTAGAGAGCTGAAGGTCATAGTACAGTAGTTGATTTCTCATCCACAAGACCTGAGAACAACAGCTTCCAACGGCTACATACCCAGCTTCAGCAGTTGAGGTGGACACTGAGTTTTGCTTTTTACTTGTCCAACTCACCAGCTTTCCACCCAGGAGCTGACAACCTCCTGTGGTGCTTTTCCTATCCATTTTGCAACCTGCAAAATCACTATCTGAATAGGCGGTTAAATCAAACCCTGAGTCTTTTGGGATACCAAAGACCTAGGTTCGCAGTACCCTTAAGGTAAAGAAAGATTCGCTTTACAGCGATCATATGAGATTCCTTAGGTTCAGCTTGATACCTTGCACACAAACAAGTTGCATACATGATATCGGGTCGGCTAGCTGTAAGATACAAAAGAGAGCCGATCATCCCACGGTATGCAGTGACATTAACAGATTTCCCTGAAGGATCTTTGTTAAGTGTCAGCGGCGGTGCCATAGGGGTTTTCATAGCTGAACTCTGAGTTAAATCAAATTTCTTCAGCATATCTTTAACATACTTTCCCTGATTAATGAAAGTTCCTTTTTCATTTTGTTTAACTTGAAGACCAAGGAAATATGTTAGCTCACCCATCATGCTCATTTTGTACTCAACTTTCATCCTTTCAGCGAAACGAGTACAAAGATCAGGGTTAGTGGAACCAAATATAATATCATCAACATATATTTGAACCAGAATGATATGACCTTTTATTTTCCCGAAAAACAGCGTTTTATCAATTTTACCTCGCTCAAAATTTTCATTAAGGAGATAAGAGGATAGAGTGTCATACCATGCACGAGGAGCTTGCTTTAAGCCATAAAGTGCCTTATCCAGTTTATAAACATAACCTGGATGCTTAGGATCTGAAAATCCCGGGGGTTGTTCCACGTAGACTTCTTCATTCAGCTTTCCATTGAGAAATGCTGACTTGACATCCATTTGATAAACCTTGAAGTCTTTGTGCACAGCATATGCTAAGAAAAGACGGATGGCTTCTAGACGAGCCACTGGAGCAAAGGTTTCGTCGTAGTCTATGCCTTCCTCTTGTCTGTATCCCTGAGCAACAAGTCTAGCCTTGTTGCGGGTTACAGTCCCGTGTTCATCTAACTTGTTGCGATAGACCCATTTAGTGCCTATCACTGACTTGTCAGATGGTCTTGGAACGATATTCCAAACTTTGTTTGTTTCAAATTCTGTCAGCTCTTCTTGCATAGCGCTGACCCAGTTTGGATCTCTGAGGGCATCATCTATTTTCTTTGGTTCAATCAGAGAAATAAAGTTAACAAATAAACAAATGTTACCTGCACTTCGTCGAGTCTGAACACCAGCGTTTGGATCACCAAGAATCTGATCGATTGGGTGATTAACAGTCCATCGCTGAGCCGGAGCATAAGTCGCTGACTCAATCTGAACTTGAGAGGCTAAAGATGAGGCTTCAGCAACTTCTGGTATATCAGCCAAGAGAGGAATATGTGCAGACGTCATTTCATTCGCTGATTGAGACATAGATGGCATCTCTGAGGAAGATTCAGGTATAGTGTTTAGAGGAACAGTTGAGACCCATGAAGTTTCAGCTTCACTATCCTGGATGCTTGGGATGATGGTAAGATCATCATCTTCAGCGGTATGAGTATGAGATGGAGGAGTGGGAACATCTTCTGAATCACCAAGATGAGAAAACATCCATTGATTCAGTTCTTCAGTATCAGCAGAAGGTCTTGAGTTCGCTGAACGGGATTCGTCAAAAGTGACGTGAATGGTTTCTTCTACAGAATGTCTTCTACGATTGAAGACTCTGAAGGCTTTGGAAACTGAGGAGTATCCAAGAAAGATTCCATCATCAGCCTTAGGATCAAACTTTCCAAGGGCATCTCTGTTGTTTAGTATGAAGCACTGACAACCAAAGATGTGAAAAAAGCTAATTGAAGGCTTTCTCCCATGGAATAGTTCATAGGCTGTCTTCTTGAATCTTTTGACTATCAGCGACCTGTTTTGCGTAAAACAAACAGTGTAGACAGCTTCTGCCCAAAACTGAGTAGGTAGGTGAGAATCGCTGAGCATTGAACATGAAGCTTCGATGATCGTTCGGTTTCTTCTTTCAGAGACTCCGTTTTGCTGAGATGTTCTCACTGATGAAAAGTTGTGAGAAATACCCTTACTCTCAAAGAAGGAATCAATAGAACTGTTTTTGAATTCAGTCCCGTGATCACTCCTTATTGAGCGAACGGTCATGTTGTTCAGGGTTTCCATCTTCCTGACAAATGTGATGAGTTCTTCAGCGGTGTCACTCTTGTTACGGAGAAACATCACCCATGTAAAGTGAGAGAATTTATCAACTATGACCAACGTGTATTTCTTTCCAGCGATGGATTGTTTGTTAACAGGGCCAAACAAATCCATATGAAGTAGTTGTAGAGGAGATGACACTAAGGAGACTTGCTTAGATTTGAAGATTGCCTTGGTCTGCTTCCCTTTCTCACACGCTGAACATAAGGACTCTTTGGCGTATGAGTGCTGAGGTAGACCAGTGACTAACTCTTTTGAAGAAAGAGTGTTCAGTGTCTTGAAGTTTAAATGAGAGAGCCTCTTATGCCATAGCCAATTTACATCAGCTGAGGCCTTTGAGAAGAAACAGGAGTTCTCAGTGGTTGTAGAGTCCATGTCTATTACATAAACATTTTCCATACGATACCCGCTGAGAGCTATCTTCTCCTTTTTGTCAGAGACAAAGCAGGATGTCTTAGTAAATATTACTTTGTTGTCCATGTCGCAAAGCTGACTGATGCTCAGAAGATTATGCTTCAGCCCTTCAACATATGCAACTCTTCTGAAGGCTGTTGTACCATTTGAGAGTACACCAAACCCTCGGGTATAGCCTTTTCCATTTCCACCAAAGGTCACTGAGGGACCCTTCTCTTCTTTGTAATCAGCGAGCATGTTTTTCTTTCCAGTCATGTATCTAGAGCATCCGCTATCAAGATACCAGATACCCTTCATAACCTGCATACAAAGGAAGATTAGTTTGACTTTGGTACCCACATCATCTTGGGTTTAGACTTGTCAGCGGTGGTAGAGGAAGTGGAAGGTTCAGCAATCTTCACAACATTTGAAGATTCAGCTTTGTCAGTCTTCACCTTGGTTAATTTCTTAACCTCAGTGGTAGGATTCACCTTGACCTGATTTGCACCAGGGTTGGTCTTCTTTGCCTTGGGGGCAGTGATCTTCACCTTAGCTAACTTTTCAGATTTGGTGGTTGTTGGGCACTTACTAGCAATATGATCAGTAAGTCCACAGTGATAACATTTCCTATAACTGAAAGTAGTTTTAGGACCATTTGCATGCTGAGTTATTTGTTTGAAATTTGAAGGACCAGCATCAAGTATACAACTGGTATTGGAAATAGGAGGAACTATCAGTTCTTCAGATTTCTTGCCAGTTACATCCACTTTAATTCTTGGAGTAGATCACTGAATATCACGCTGAATATATCCAGTGTTCTTGTTCTTTGAATCATTGGGATGATTCGATGAAGCTGTAGAAGCATTCAACTTAGGTATAAAGATACCCTTCTGAGGATTTTCTTCAAAAGCAATTCCTTTACCTTTGTCTTTAAAGACTAAGGTAGGTTTTTCCTCAGGAGTTGGTGTATAGGAAGAGGAGCACTGAGAAGATGAAGTATCAACGATAGAGGATACAAACGTTCTAAATTTAAGCATGGAACGCTCAGTGGTAGGTTTTGGAGTTTCATATTTGTAACCAATACCACGTTTATCACTCAGAGGTATCTGAGACTTAATTATCTCAGTGATCTTTGTTGAAGAATTACACCATCCTTCAACAGTAGCTTTTCAGCTTTCAATGCAGCGATAGCTTCTTCGCATTCGATTTTGACTAGCTGATTTATATGAACTTGATCTCTTAAATCTTCTTCAATTTTAGAAAGCTTTTCTATTTGAAGGTGACAATGTTTAAGTTGTTCAGCGAGATCAATGTTTTGATTTTCAACAATCATTTTGCCATTCATAGCATCATATAAGCTCATAGTCAGCATATCGATCTTTCGAAGCCTATCAGCTTCATCAATATTAGAAATATTGGTAAAGAAAGAAGTTGATACCTTATAGGTAGAGGCTGAAGTAGAGGGAATGTTAGACTTTTCTTTCTCTTCTTCAATCTTGGCCATGAGACAGAGATTGGCTTGGTCATCATCATCTTCAGAGTCAGATGATGATTCTTCTTCATCAGAGTCAGCCCAATCATAGTCAGCCATCAGGCCTTTGCCTTTCTTCTTAAAGCTTTTCAGCTTCGCATACCTTTCTTTCAGCTTGGCGTATTTTTCATCTATAGACCTGGGGTTAGAAGATTTCTTGGGAAACGCTGAGTTTCTCGAAACTTTCTTTGACATGCACTCGTTAGCGAAATGTCCTATCTTTTCACAGTTAAAACAAGTAGCAGTAGCCTTATCAACAGGAGCTGATGATCTTGGCTTGTCAGTGATAGAAAGAGGTTTATTCTTTCTGAATATTTTCTTTTTGGCGAATCTCCTGAACTTTTTAGTTAGGAGAGCCAAAGATTCATCAAGATCTGAAGAGTCAGAATCTGATGACCTTTCAGAGTTACTCTCCAACTCAGTGATAGTGACCGAGGGTCGTTGAGTGGAAGGTTCCTCTGAGATTAAAGCAACAGGGGTGCTTTTGTAATCTTTTACAAGATTCTTCTTAAGATGACTCGATTGCTCATGATTCAGCATCGTGCCATATAAGGTAGAAAGATTCATCGATTTGAGATCCTTTGACAGCTTGAGACACATTGAATAGTTGTCCCAGCTTTCAGGTAAACATTCTAAAAACTTTGTCAGTACTTCAAAGTTAGAATATTCCTTACCAACGTTTTTCAGATCTATAATTAAACAGTTGAAACGTTGATGTACTTCAGAGATAGATTCATTCTTACCACAAATGAAGCTTTCGTACTGTCTTACCAGGTTGATCTTTCGAGAGTCCTGGACTTCAGACGTACCTTCATACTGAACACAAATTGTGTCCCACATGGATTTGGCACTTTTCAGGTTCATGACGGAATGGTAGACTTCGTCAGGTAGCGCCATGGATAGAATGGATCTAGCTCTGGTATCAAGACCCACTTTCTTATTATCTTCATACGTCCACATATGGATTTCCTTAGGCACCAGTCTCTCTGGATTAGCAGGTCTATTCTCAGCGGCTGGAACTTTAGGATCTATTCTAACAGGGATATGTGGACCATGTTCGATATAGAAAGGTATAGTTGGATCTACACCTTCAAAGAAGAGAATCATCCTATTTTTCCATAGATTGAAATTATCTCTGGAAAATGTAGGGGGTTTTGCAAGAGAACCGTTGTCTATGTAGTGTGTGTTTGTATTGGCCATTTTAAGACTAGTATAGATAAGATCTTGTTTATGAGATTAAACACATCTGCTCTGATACCACTTGTTGGTCCTGAAAGGGTTATACTAGTTTGTAGAAGGGGGGGTTGAATACAAACAACGATTTTTACTTTTCTAAATTGTTTATTGATAAATCATTAACAATTTACAGCTTGTTACGGAACAAGATAAGGATAAATCCTAATCTAAACAAGTTGGAACACTAAGTTTCTTGCACTAAGAAAGAGAAGGAAATTACTAATAATAACCTATCTCAAAGATATAAGAAGGATGACTCGACCAGAGTTTACGAGTACTTCAAAATGAAGTGAGGTCTTCTTCTTATATACTGCATGCATTTAATGCATGGAAGTTTATACTTTACACGTGGCAGCAGCTGATTGGTTGCAAGGTTCTGAGTTTTGTAGACAACCTTTGTAGCCGCATGGTGAACAGTGTAGCGTCAGAGTGGTTGTACGATTACAAACAATAAGGATGTTCTTTTCTGACATATCGTACGGAGTCATACAAGGGTGGTTAAGACAAAAGTACTTTGTACGGAAGACTTCATGATCAGCTTACGTTGATTCAGAGCTTTATCATTGTTTATCAGCGAACGATAAAGTTCAGCGATAGTTGAAGTCTTGTACTTGATACTTCACATTGAGTGGACAAATCTGAGTCTTCGCTGATCCGCATCAGTTCATTAGGAGACTTGTCGCTGGTTCTTCAGCTTAATCTTCGACTTCAGCGTAGAACCTATGTTAACGTGAAACTTGTCTTCAGGGACATAAGTAAACAACTATGATTGTCAGCGATCACCAATAGGTCTGAACATGC
The DNA here is from genome assembly GCA_033807775.1 of Saussurea involucrata. Lineage (NCBI taxonomy): Eukaryota > Viridiplantae > Streptophyta > Magnoliopsida > Asterales > Asteraceae > Saussurea > Saussurea involucrata. The sequence continues at coordinate 133,655,879 of CM066315.1, forward strand.
TCAGAGCTATATATGGATATGTGGTGAATAGTTACGCTGAACAATATATAAGATCATCAGCGATCATCAACAAGACTGAACAGGCTCAGAGCTTGCTGAAGGAACAGGGTTCACTGAATGTCTAATCTAAAAAGTGAGAGTTCCTATCAGCGGTACTGAAAACAGTCTTAGTACTTATCAGCGATAGTGAAACTCTTATACATGGTTTACTTACAATTTCACTAAGTAGAATGGAGAGGGTCATTATCAAATCACTGAGGGTTTGGATCAACAATAATCTAGTATGTTGAACTCACCACTTAGGTTTTGAAAAAAACCTAGAAAACCCTAATTTTCTTGAAGATGGAGGTGATGATGCCGAACTCTGGATCTTTGCTTCCACTCCACCACCAAATACTCATGGATCTTCCCAAAACTAACACTCTATACTCAAAAATCTCTCGATAATGAAACCATAGCAATTTGAATTTCCAAAAACGGAGTAGAAATAAGAGAGATGGCCAAATGAAGAAAGAGGCTCAAAATTAGATTTTATGCACTACACCTGCCTGCGAGAGTGACATGCGATGTCACTTTCGCCCAAAATGTACCTAGGGCCATTTTTCCTCTGCGAAGGTGACATGCTAAAGTGTCACTTTCACAAGGCACTTTCACCCAGAAGGTACCGAACACTGTTTTGGCCGTAACTACTTCGTTTTAGCTTCGTTTCCCCTCTGGAAAGGCCCGATGGATTTGTTTTGGAATTCTCCATCCAACAAGACTATAAAATCTAGTATTCAATCCAAAATCCTATTTCTTCTATTTCTCTTGAAAGATCGATTTTTACACTTACTTGAAATTGTACTTACCTGAAAATTACGGGTGTTATTGACAAATCTTAGATGGCCCGCTTATTTTGAACTATGTGATGAGTTGGTCAAGAAGAAAAGGCGGAATCTTGTGATCTTTAAGGTTGACTTTGAGAAAGCCTACGATTCTCTGAGATGGGACTTCCTAGATCTGGCTATGGAAAAGTTATGCTTTGGTAGTAAATGGAGAGGTTGGATCGTTGGATGCCTAAATAATTCAACTGTTTTGGTGCTTGTCAATGGCTCTCCCTATAAGAAGTTTGAGACCAACCATGGTCTTCGGCACTATCACCTTTCCAATTTATCCCGGATATGGAAGGATTGCATGCTGTGATTCAAGTGGCGGTTAGAAAAGGAACTTTTTTGGGGCAACCGTCGGAAAAGGTAACTTGCCAGTTTCTCACCTTTTGTATGAGGATGATGCAATTTTTTTAGGTGAATGGTCTCCCGTTATTGCTAAAAACATTGTTCGTATTCTTTGGTGTTATTACAATCTCCGAGCTCAAGATAAATATCCAATAAAGCAAATTGTATGGATTCGGGATGGATTATACAAACATTTGAGATATGGCTAGAATGGTTGGGTGTGGAAGCGATAAAATACCCTTCCCCTTTCTTGGGTTTCCTATGGGTTGTAATATGAATACATTTGATGGGTGGAAATGAGTGATTGATAAATGTATCCAAACTCTCACAATGGAAAGCCCATACCCTTTCGATGGGGGCAGAATAACGCTCCTCAAATCAATTTTAGGTAATCTGCCTACCTATTACCTCTCTATCTTTAAAATGCCAAAATCGGTAGAAAACATACTTTGGAATCTCTGCGTAACTTTTCTTTGTGGGAGGAGATAGTGAGGAAAATAAGAGACATGGATTAAATGGAAAAAGTGTATGGCTAGTAGAGAGGAAGGGGGTCTTGGAATTGGAAGTCTATTTGCTCTAAATAGATCTCTTCATTTCAAATGGATCTGGCGGTTCCGGACGGAGCATGACACACTCTGGGTGAAAATTATTAAGTTCATTTTTGGTTCCAATGGTTGTATTGGACCGAGTCAGATACATAGGGAGTCAAGCTCCGCTTGGCGTGGAAATTTAAAAGCAGTTGTTCACTTAGAAAGTGACGGTATCTCTCTCCTTTCGGTATGTAAGAAAAAGGTGGGGGATGAGAGTTCCACCTCCTTTTGGGAAGATCCGTGGTTGGGTGAGTTATCCCTTAAATCACAGTTTCCAAGGATATATGCGTTGGAGCGCGACAATTCAGCTTTGGTTAAAGAATGCATGAGTTTGGGGGTCTGGGCTCGGTTATGAGAAGGATGCCGAGAGGAGGGGTACAATTGTCTCAAATGATTACGCTAAAGAGATTCTTGACAACGTGCATTTATTAGATCAGAATGATAGATGGCTCTCAAGTATTGAAAGATCGAGGGAGTTTGCGGTGACTTCTGCTCGAAAGCACATTGACTCTAAAACCCTAGAGACCGCTCATTACACTACCAGATGGAACACTCTTGTCCCAATTAAGGTGAACATTTGTTCTGGCGTTTGCGGTTGAATAAAAATCCTACTAGAGACAATCTTGAAAAAAGAGGTTTTGATGTACCTTGCCTTCTTTGTCCTATACGTGAGTCTGATAGAGATTCAATGGGGCATCTGTTCTTTGGGTGTCAAATGGCCCGAGACATTTAGAAGAATATTGGGATATGGTGGAAAGTAGATATTCCGAACCTTAATGCTATTTCTCAGTTGAATGAGTGGTTGGATTCTTTGAAAATACTGAAAGCGGGACGGGAGAGCTTACATGCAGTCAGTTACACGACAATGTGGTTCACCTGGACGCATCAGGGTGTGAGGTTGTTTAGAATCTCTAAGCCGAAAAAGACGGTGTTATGCGATAATATTGTTACTTCGTTGTTTTTATGGATTTCTGATAGGAGTATATAAGTTTCACTGGATGGGGTGGCTTCAAGACCCTATCCTTGTTTGCTCTGTCATGTAACTTTGTTCTCTAGCATCTTGCTAGTTTTAATAAAATTGTCGTTGTTAAAAAAAACGAAAATACAACTTATTTGTATTTTAAAGAAAATGGGAAAGATAGGGGGCCCAAAGTGGAAAAAAGAAGATGAAAAATTAATCAAGCCATAACTTAATTAGGTGACTCTAGTCAATGGTTAACATATAATTAAATCATATGTAACATAAATCGACAAAAGAACTTAAAAATATAAAACTTCAATGTGATAACGAGATCACACCAGTAATCCAAGAATGAGTAGTATAATGTAGAACAAAATACAAACTTAAGTTAGAATTAAAATAGACCGATTAAGAACAAACTTGTCATTTTTTATAAGGACAAGTCCAACTCAACTACTAAAAAAATAACACTAAAAATGATAGGTCATTGAACACTTCAACTCCAACCACATACTAAAAAAGACACTACCAACAATCTTTATTATTATAAAATTAAGAGTAAATTACACTTTTGATCCCTATGGTTTTCATCTATTATCAAGTGTAGTCCCTATTTCAAACTAATTACAGTTTTAGTTACTGTGGTTGCCATTCTTTTTCAATGTTGGTCCCTCAAAGTAACTCTATTAAATAAGTCCATTAACTCAGGGGTATTTTTGTCTTTTTAATTTTTATTTCATTTTCTTTTAAATATTAAAAATTAAAGAATTTATTATAATATTATATATTGTTAATTATTAGTTATTTATATAAAACTAAGGGTCAAATCTATCAAAACCTCATCCCCTCCCCCTTTTCCGGTTTCTTTCCATCCGTCTCATTTTTTCCGGCAAGTCCCCATCCCTTCCCCCTTTTCCGACACCTGGTCTTCTTCTCCGATAGAAAGCCGGCTACCTATCCAAAACCTACAAATCAAAGAAAAGCTATTGAAAACCTTAACCTAAAACAAAATAAAGAACCCCTAAATCTCACGGCTTTTAGAAGAAGAAAAAAAAGCACGAGCCTGGTCTGGATGTAGAGGAAGACGAGACTCAATTCCCTGTGAAAACTCAGGTGACTAGTGACACCGTTACAAGCTCATCGTATAAATCTAGGTTTATTTTTAGACTAGTGTGTTCTCTTCTTCAACAAGATTGGTGAACTCCATAAGTTGCAGTGGCAGTTGTTGATCCAAACCCTCAGTGATTTGATAATAACCCTCTCTTATATACTTAGTGAAAATTGTAAGTAAACAATGTGTATCAGAGTTTCACTATCGCTGATAAGTACTAAGATCTTACAGTACCGCTGATAGGAACTCTCGTTCTTTAGATTAAACATTCAGCGAAACTGTTCATCATTAACGCTGAGTCTGTTCAGTCATTATGATGATCGCTGACAAGTTAGTTGTTTACTTATGATCCCTGAAGACAAGTTTCACGTCAACAAAGGTTCTACGCTGAAGTCGAAGATCAAGCTCAAGAACCAGCGACAAGTCTCCTAATGAACTGATGCGGATCAACGAAGACTCAGATTTGTCCACTCAACGTGAAGTATCAAGTACAAGACTTCAGCTATCGCTGAACTCTATCATTCGCTGATATGAAATGATAGATCGCTGAATCAACGAAAGCTGATCATGAAGTCCTCCGTACAAAGTACTTTTGTCTTAACCACCCTTGCACGACTCCGTACGAAATGTCAGAAAAGAACCTCCGAATATCTGAAATCGTACAAACACTCTGATACTACACTGTTCATCCATGCGGCTACTAAGGTTGTCAACAAAGGTCAATGACATGCAACCAACCAGCTGATGACACGTGTAAAGTATATACTGACTTGCATTAAATGCATGCAGTATATAAAGAGATGAACCCACTTCAATTTGAAGTAACTTGCTAACTCTGGACAAGTTCAATCTCTTATCTCAAGATAGGTTATTATTAGTAATTTCCTTATCTCTCTTAGTGCAAGAAACCTTAGTGTTCCAACTTGTTTAGATTTAGGTTTATCCTTAATCTTGTTTCCGCAACAAGCTGTAAATTGTTAATGATTTATCAATAAACAATTTAGAAAAGTAAAATCTGTGTGTTTGTATTCAACCCCCCCCCCCCTTCTACAAACTTGTATAGGCCTTCAGGACCAACAAGTGGTATCAGAGCGGATTTGTTTAATCTCATAAACAAGATCTAATCTAAGATATTTCTCTTCCTTGCTATTATCTGAAAATGGCCACCAACACAAACACAAATTATATAGACAATGGTTCTCTTGCAAAACCCCCTAGATTTTCTAGAGATAACTTCAACTTATGGAAAAATAGGATGACACTCTTCTTAGAAGGTGTAGACCCTACTATCCTTACTATCTTGAGAATGGTCCATTCATCCCTGTAAGAATTGATGCTGCAGTTCCAGGCGCTGAGAATAGACCTGCTATTCCAGAAAGGCTGGTACCTAAGGAAATCCATCAATGGACCGATGAAGATAAGAAGAAAGTGGCTATAGATACAAAAGCCAGATCCATACTTTCCATGGCTCTTCCTGACGAAGTCTACCATTCCGTCATGAATCTGAAAACATCAAAAGCCATGTGGGACACAATATGTGTTCAGTATGAAGGAACGACTGAAGTCCAGGACTCAAGAAAAATCAACCTGGTAAGACAATACGAAAGCTTCATTTCTGGTAAGAATGAATCTCTCTCTGAAGTTCACCAACGTTTTAATTGCTTAATCATAGATCTAAAAACTGTTGGTAAGGAATATTCTAACTTTGAAGTGCTGACAAAGTTTCTAGAATGTTTACCTGAAAGCTGGGACAATTATTCTATGTGTCTCAAGCTGTCAAAGGATCTCAAATCTATGACCCTTTCAACCTTATATGGTACATTGCTGAATCATGAGCAATCAAGCCATCTTAAGAAGAATCTTGTAAAAGATTCCAAAAGCACCCCTGTTGCTTTAATCTCAGAGGAACCTTCTACTCAGCGACCCTCAGTCACTATCACTGAGTTAGAGAGTAACTCTGAAAGGTCATCAGATTCTGACTCTTCAGATAATGATGAATCTTTGGCTCTCCTAACTAAAAAGTTCAGGAGATTCGCCAAAAAGAAGATGTTTAGAAAGAACAAACCTCTTTCCATAACTGACAAGCCTAAATCATCAGCTTTTGTTGATAAGGCTACTGCTACTTGTTTCAACTGCGAAAAGACAGGTCATTTCGCTAATGAGTGCAGATCTAAGAAAGTCACTAGACCCTCAGCTTTTACAAAGAAATCCTTTGTTCCAAGGAATAAAGATGACAAATACTCAAAGCTGAAAGAAAAATATGCGAAGCTGAAAAGTTTTAATAAGAAAGGCAAAGGCTTGATGGCTGACTATGATTGGGCTGCTTCTGATGAAGAAGCATCATCATCTGACTCTGAAGATGATGAAGCAAATCTATGTCTTATGGCTAAGATTGAAGATGAGGAAGAAAGTTCAGACATTCCCTCCACTTCAACCTCTGCTATTCAGGTATCACCTTCCTTCTTTACCAATATTGCAAATATTGATGAAGCTGATAGTCTCCGTAAGATCGATCTCTTGACTAGAAGTTTATACGAAGCCATGAACGGCAAAACTGTGGTTGAAAACCAAAATCTTGATCTCGCTGAAAAGCTTAAAAACTGCCACCTTCAAATAGAAAAGCTTTCTAAAATTGAAGAAGATTTTAAAGATCAAGTATATTTAAATCAGCTAGTCAAAATCGAACGAGCAGAAGCTATCGCTGCATTAAAAGCTGAAAAATCTACTGTTGAAGGATGGTGTAATTCCTCAACAAAGATAACTGAGATAATAAAGTCTCAGATTCCACTGAGTGATAAACGTGGTTTGGGTTATAAATATGAAACTTCAAAACCAACCACTAAGCGTTCAATGCTTAAATTTGGAACGTTCGTATCCTCTGTCGCTGATACTTCATCTTCTCAGTACTCGTCCAATACACCAATCCCTGGGGAAACTCCTACCTCCTTAAAAGGCAAAGAGAAAATGGTATATTCTAAATCTACCTCTGTCTCTAAAGACAAAGGTAAAGGAATTGTTATTTATCAAAATCCTCAGAAGGGTACTTTAGTACCAAAGCTGAATGCTTCTAAAGCCTCAGCGACCCATCCCTCTGGATCAAGGAAGCTGATCTCTGGATCTATTCAGCGATCTACTCCTAGACTCAGAGTGGATGTCCTTGGTAAGAAATCTGAAGAACTGAATGTTCGTCCCATTTCTAAAGCCAATAGTTTACTTGGTGCTGGTACTTCTAATTCAAAATTAAAAGCTCAGCATTCAAATGGTCCTAGAACTACTTTTAGTTATAGGAAATGTTATCATTGTGGACTCACCGATCATATTGCTAGTAAGTGCCCCACAACCACCAAAGCTGAAAAGATAGCTAAGGTGAAGATTGCCCCCAAGGCAAAGAAGACCAACCCTGATGCAAATCAGGTCAAGGTGACTCATACCACTGAAGTTAAGAAATTAACCAAAGTGAAGAAAGACAAAGCTGAATCTTCAAATGCTGCGAAGACTGCTGAACCTTCCATTCCAACTACTTCTACTGACAAACGTGTATACATGGTTAAGTGGGTACCTAAGAAGAACTAATCTTCCTTTGTATTGCAGGTTAAGAAGGGTATCTGGTATCTCGATAGCGGATGCTCTAGACACATGACTGGAAAGAAAAGCCTGCTCGTTGAATACAAGGAAGAGAAAGGTCCCTCTGTGACTTTCGGTGGAAATGGAAAAGGACATACCCGAGGGTATGGTGTAATTTCAAATGGTACAACATCCTTCAGAAGAGTCGCATATGTTGAAGGGCTGAAGCATAATCTTCTAAGCATCGGTCAGCTTTGCGACATGGATAACAAAGTAATATTTACTAAGGAATCCTGCTTTGTCTCTGACAAAAAGGAGAAGATAGCTCTCAGCGGGTATCGTTTGGAAAATGTTTATGTAATAAACATGGACTCAACAACCACTGAGAACTCCTGTTTCTTCTCAAAGGCCTCATCTGATGTCAACTGGCTATGGCATAAGAGGCTATCTCATCTAAATTTCAAGACACTGAACACTCTTTCTTCAAAAGAGTTAGTCACTGGTCTACCTCAGCATTCATATGCCAAAGAGTCCTTATGTTCAGCGTGTGAAAAAGAGAAGCAGACCAAAGCAAGCTTTAAATCAAAGCAAGTTTCTTCAGTGTCATCTCCTCTACAACTACTCCATATGGATTTGTTTGGCCCTGTTAACAAACAATCCATCGCTGGAAAGAAATATACGCTGGTCATAGTTGATGAATTCTCTCGCTTCACATGGGTAATGTTTCTCCGTTCTAAGAGTGACACCCCTGAAGAACTCATCACTTTTGTTCGGAAGATGGAAACCCTGAACAATCTGATCGTTCGCTCAATAAGGAGTGATCATGGGACTGAATTCAAAAACAGTTCTCTTGATTCCTTCTTTGAGAGTAAGGGTATTTCTCACAACTTTTCGTCAGTGAGAACACCACAACAAAATGGAGTCGCTGAAAGAAGAAATAGAACAATTATTGAAGCTGCACGTTCAATGCTCAGCGATTCTCACCTGCCTACTCAGTTTTGGGCAGAAGCTGTCAACACTGCTTGTTTTACGCAAAACAGGTCGCTGATAGTCAAAAGATTCAATAAAACAACCTATGAACTTTTTCATGGGAGAAAGCCCTCAATCAGTTTTCTTCACATCTTTGGATGTCAGTGTTTCATACTGAACAATAGAGATGCCCTTGGAAAGTTTGATCCTAAGGCTGATGATGGAATCTTTCTTGGACACTCCTCAGTTTCCAAAGCCTTCAGAGTCTTCAATCGTAGAAGACAAACTGTAGAAGAAACTATTCACGTCACGTTTGACGAATTCCGGTCAGCGAACTCTAAACCGAACGCTGATACCGAAGAACTGAATCAATGGATGTTTTCTCATCTTGGTGATTCAGAAGATATTCCCACTCCTCATACTCATCCAGTAGAAGATGATAGTCCCACTATCATTCCAAACATGCAGAATAGTGAAGCTGAAACATCATGGATCTCAGCTGTTCCTATAAACACTATACCTGCAGTTGATCCAAATGTCTCAAACATTCCATCTACTTCTCAGCAATCAGTGAATATAATGACAACTGCATCCATTCCTCTCTTGGCTGATACTCCCGACGTCGCTGAAGCTTCATCTTCAGCTCCTCTAGTTCAAGTTGAGTCAGCGTCTCACACTCCGGCTCAGCGATGGACTATAAATCACCCAATTGATCAAATTCTTGGTGATCTAAACGCTGGGATTCAGACTCGACGAAGTGCAGGTAATATTTGTTTATTTGTAAATTTTATTTCACTAACTGAACCAAAGAAAGTAGATGATGCCCTCAAAGATCCAAACTGGGTCAGCGCCATGTAAGAAGAGCTGACTGAATTTGAAAGAAACAAAGTTTGGAAACTTGTTCGAAGACCAACTGACAAAACAGTGATAGGCACTAAATGGGTCTATCGAAACAAGTTAGACGAACATGGTACTGCAACCCGCAACAAAGCTCGTCTTGTTGCTCAGGGATACAGACAAGAGGAAGGCATAGATTATGACGAAACATTTGCTCCTGTAGCAAGACTTGAATCTATTCGTCTATTCTTAGCATATGCTGTACACAAAAACTTTAAAGTACATCAGATGGATGTTAAGTCAACGTTTCTAAATGGAAAGCTGAATGAAGAAGTGTATGTGGAACAACCTCCAGGATTCTCAGATTCTAAGCGTCCAGATTATGTTTATAAATTGGATAAGGCACTTTATGGCTTAAAGCAAGCTCCTCGTGCATGGTATGACACTCTCTCTACTTATCTCCACATTGAACATTTTGAGCGAGGTAAGATTGACAAAACTTTATTTTTTAGAAAAGTGAAAGGTCATATCATTTTAGTTCAAATATATGTTGATGACATTATATTTGGTTCTACTAACCCTGAGCTTTGTACTCGTTTCGCTGATAGAATGAAAGATGAGTACAAAATGAGCATGATGGGTGAACTAACATACTTCCTTGGTCTTCAGATTAAGCAAACTGAAAAAGGAACTTTTATTAATCAGGGAAAGTATGTTAAAGATATGCTGAAGAAATTCGACTTAACTGAAAGTTCAGCTATGAAAACCCCTATGGCACCACCGCTGACACTCGATAAGGACACTAAGGGTGTTCCTGTCAATGTCACGTTGTACCGTGGGATGATCGGCTCACTATTGTATCTTACAACTAGCCGACCCGATATTATGTTTGCAACATGTTTATGTGCACGATATCAAGCTGAGCCTAAGGTATCTCATATGAAAGCTGTAAAGCAAATCTTTCGATATCTTAAGGGTACAACAAATCTAGGTCTTTGGTATCCCAAAGATTCAGGATTTGATCTAACCTCCTATTCAGATAGTGATTTTTAAGGATGCAAAATGGATAGGAAAAACACCACAAGAGGATGTCAGCTCCTAGGTGGAAAGCTGGTAAGTTGGACAAGTAAAAAGCAAAATTCAGTGTCCACTTCCACAGCTGAAGCTGAGTATGTAGCCGCTGGAAGCTGCTGTTCTCAGGTCTTGTGGATGAGAAATCAGCTACTAGACTATGATCTTCAGCTCTCCAAAATTCCAATCTATTGCAACAGCACTAGTGCCATCGCTATAGCAAACAATCCAGTACTACACTCAAAGACGAAACACATAGAAATCAGATATCATTTTATCAGAGATCATGTGATGAATGGTGATATAGAACTTCATTTTATCCCAACTAATTATCAGTTAGCTGATCTATTTACCAAACCTCTTGATGAGACAAGATTCAACTTCCTCATCAGCGAGCTTGGAATGCTGAACTTTGAAGGGTAAAATCTTCAGCGGTTCACATTGATCAGCGATAGGATAAAATCAATTCGTATAACCTATTAAATCATCTTGTCTCTGAATAAACTTGATTAGCTGATAATAAGGTATGTTTTCTCTCTCTGACAATCGCATGAAAATGCAAGATTTCAAAACAAAATGCATCGCTGAATATCTCTTCCTTAACAGCGATATTTTGAAATTTCTTAAAACCTTCACTGATATTTCTATTCAGTGCTTCATGTTTTCAAAAGTATCTCTGAGTTTTTCAAAACCTCGGAGACAACCAAGAATATGAAAAGATAGTTGTGACGTCATTGCAACGGATATGCCCTGACACGTTCTTCTTTCTGACACACGTTTGCACGTTTCGTTTACTCGCCAATCAAATGCAAACACGTGTCCGTGTCATGATGAAAATCTTTTCCCGCTCAAGATTTTCTCTTTCTAAAATCTCTATATAAACAAACTCTTTGTTTATATTTGTCTTTTACGCGATCAAATCTTCCTCCGCAAGAAAGAATTCTCTGTTGCATTTGTGCTCTCAAAAACCTCAAGAACTGTTCATCATCTTCTTCATCGAACATCAAGGTTAATATGTTCTTATTTTTCAAATGCGTATAACTTGTTTCGGATCTTCTCATTGATTTAACAAGATCAAACAAAAGAACTTTGTAAAATGAAATCATTTCTTTCATGGTTTTATGAACACAACCATTTCATGGTTGTTCTTCAAGTTTAAATGCAAAAATCTTAAACTTGTTCTTCATTCGTGTCCAGAATCTATTTCTTCATAGAAAACTGGATAACAAGATTCAATGGGTTTTACATTTCATGTCAAAAAAAAAATTCAAGAAAAACCCTAATCTTCATTAAGACATTTTTGTCTGAATAAAATGGATAAAATTCGAACCATCTTAATGAAAAATCCTTCCACATTAAGATAATTCTTATTTGTTAACATCTTTGGTTGAACTGATAATACAGAGAAATGGCAACTCCCAAGATTCATGCCACCGCTGAGAACATCTCCACTGATTCTGAGGAAATGGAAATCATCAAGGCTCCACAGGTTAATTTTTCTCTGGATCAACTTGACTGGACCAAGATAAACAACCTCTCTGCGCTTTTCGAGTTTCCTCCTCGAAAGCAAGTTACACATCTGGATGATGCTGTGAACTTCCTTAAGAATAGCTGCATTTCAACAGCCCTGACAATTTCACCTCCTGCAAGTCAGCTATTGCTATCCCAGTTCTGGTACTCTGCCAGACACTCTCAGCTACCATCCGCCAAAGATCCCTCCAAAACAATCGATTGTATCCTCTGCGATACTGAATATGGCACAATAAAGATCACACCAGCCATCATTCGCAAAGCTCTGAACTTTCCCATCGCTACAAAAGAAAAGCTTTTTGTTCCATTCCCTGACCATAAAAAGCTCACTGACAAAGAAGCTCTTATTGCATTTTTTGATGCAATGGGCTATGTATGGGATATTGGCAGAGACAAGAAGCCTGAGAAGAAGCTGACCCTGCTGAAGAAATCAAAAATGCCCAGCGAAATGAACTTCATCTTCGCTCACCTTATCAGCTGCATGGCTGCCAAGACCGGCTCTTCTGATCAAGCCGCTCAACCTCAGCAAGCAATGGGATACGCTCTGCTGAAAGGTCTACACATTGATTGGGCATCTCTCATTTATGACGACTTGCTGCAAAAAGTAGACTCTGCCGCTGACAGACCTGCATGGGTTCCATACCCAAGATTCATCAGCGCCATCTTTCAATATGGCCTGAAGGACAGCTACCCGAAAGAAGGTGACCTGAAACTCTCTCAGGTTGGCCCTAAGGTGCTCGACTTCAAACCTGTCAAAAATGAGGTACGTCTTTCTACCCTTCTCACTCTTCTCAACCCTACTTCTTCAACTTCTGTGGCTCCTTCAGCGACAATACCCATCGCTGATACCCCGGCCACACAATCCTCTCCTTCTAAGAAAAGGAAACAATCTACAATCCAACTTGGTTCCAAAAGGATCAAGAAAACCAAGGAGCAGCCCCAGCAATCTCTTGCTGAAGACTCCTCAGCTCTTTCTACAGAGCTGAAGGAAAGTTCTGTGGTACGCTCTGCCACACCCATTCAAACCATCCCTTCAATCCAGGCTTCAGCGTCTCTAAACGCTGAGGTTAGAAACTTGGAACCTACCCAACATCCTTCAGTCTCTCCAAAGACTGATGAAGTGATTTTCAGCAAATCCAACGCTGAACTCAGTACCCGAACCCAATTCTTATCCTTCGCTTCTCCCTCTACTCACTTGGACTCTCCTCCAAAGAACACTGGAGATGCCATCATTCTAGAAGCTACCGCTGACGCTTCTCAAAGAATGATGAAGACAGGACCTGCAGAGATCACCATACCTCACCGAACTTTTGAGGAAGATATGGAACATTTTTCAGGAACCCGCAACTTTGACGAGTTCATCAATCCTCCTGCAGGTACAAATCAACCCATATACACTGTAACTAAACCTGAAACTTCTGAGCTTTCCTTTGTTCACAAGTACTTATGTGTTACAGGTCCTAATTTGGGAGACATCAACGCTTCTCTGAAGTCCGTGGAAACAAAGCTGAACGGTCTCACCACCACACTCTCCAACAACTCTACAGCTGTAACAACCACTGGAGAAAATTTGACAAAGCTGACAACGGTGGTGGAGAAGAAGGCTTCCACAGATGACTTGAAGCAAGTTGATAAGACTCTCAGCGATTTCGCTAAGGTACTCGCTGATATCTACATAGACTACACCTCACTCAAAAGCTCAGTTTCCTCCATGTCCGGCGAAGTAGCAACGCTGAAGACATCTGTTGGAACTATAGAGGGAGATATGTCTGCTGTGAAGACAAATGTTCAAACTCTGACAACTGACTTAGGCTCTGTAAAGACCGACGTTGGTTCGATGAAAACGATGATCGAGCAACTACTGAAGCATGCGAATACTCCTGCTCCTGAACCTGCCCCTGTCCCTGCATTGGAAACTTTCACAGCGGCGGATCGCACGGAGCTGAACAAAATCAATCCTGCTATTTCTGGCCTTGAAGACAGAATTGCAAAGATTGAAGCTTGTATAGGTCTCTCTGGCCAAGAAGACAGAGAACCTACCAAGGCTGCTGAATCTTCTCATTCTCATCTCATGGAGAAGAACGCTGAAGAAAAGAGCGCTGAAAACCTTTCCCATGATGAATCTATCAGGGGAGAGAAGAACGACGACCTCATCCTCACTGACGAGGGTGAGAAGACTATTGAAGCTGAAGCAACCGCTGAACCTCAGGGAGATGAACACCCTGAGGGAACCGAGAAGCTCGCCTCTGTATCTGAGGGGGAGCAACTCGAAGAAGAAGCTGAAGAATCCGAAGCAGAAGATGATGAAGCCATCGACATCCCTGATACTGAACCATCCTCCTCTCCAAGGAATGATGATGATGATGACGAAGATGACGATGATTTCTTTATCGTCAAACATGCCCCAAGGATCAAAGCTCTTAAGGGAATCTCAATAAATGAACCTACAGGGGAGCGGACAAAGACAAAGCCCTCAGCCTCTGGAGCTGAGAAAGGCAAAGGCAAAAGCGTCGCTGAAGATGAAAATCTGATGATCTTGCTTGAAAAGCCGGTTTGTCAGGTACACTAATCATCTCTCACTCCATCCCTCCTCTATAAGTTCTACTACCCTAGCCTACACCTGAACATATTTCTCTTTCTCTTTCTACCCAAGTTCTACCCAAGTTCTTATTTGTAAGATCGCTGTGTTTCAGCTAGTCTTCTCCCCTGTTTGAGGATGTCGCTGAAGGTTCTACAACTGCGACCTCACCAATAAAGCCAGCTGCTGCTGATGAAATAATCCCAGTCTTAGATTTGATCTCTGAGACTGATGAACCTGAAGAACAGACTCTCTCTCACAAACGCATACCTTCCTTAGCTCCTCAAAAGCTAAGTGAAGAGGATCAGAAAAGGAGAGAGGAAATAATAAAGCGATTCGAGGATCAGCGAATCATTCTAAGGCGTGATCAATTGCCTTCAGTTCCTCCAAAGTTCAGAATTTCCAAAGCTGAATATCAGGAACACCTCAGAGCTGAACGCCTCATCGCTGAAAGAAAGGAAGCTGAAGAAAAAGACAGAGAATACGCCATCAAGCTTACTCAACGATCAATAAAAGACCCCAAGCTGAAACGAGTTCCCATTGATGTTCAACGTCAGCTATGGGATGATGCTCAAGAGATCGTTAGAGAAAAGACTAAGGTCTCTGATACGACTTTGGAATGGGCTAAACAAATGCTGACCTATCGATCAAGACCATCCAAAATAATCAAGGCCAACATCAGAGGAAAAATGTACGCTGATGTTCCTGTTGTTGAAGTAGATGTCTACAGAGATGACAAAACCAAGCAAACATTCTATGCTGCTTCACTAGAAAAGTTTGGTCTCTCTGAATGGTTAGAAACAAAATTAGCCATTCAGGGATCGCGCTCAAAGTTCAAAAGCCATGTCGAGATGATCTTAAACAAACAGATCGACCTGCTTTCATCTGCTGTGGATATTCCTCCTACTCTTCCTCAACCGAAGAAAGCCTCTGCTAAGAAGAAGAAAGCCTCTGATGAAGGTCCAATCATTCGAAATGAAACGGGTATTGGTTTCTCTCGCGCTGAAGTTCTTGGCCCTGATGCTGATCTTTCAATGCTTGACACCTCCCTACCTCCTGGAGAAACTTTCATCCCTGGCACAGTGGTAAGTGATCCCTATGGTATATTCTTCTTAGACTACTGTGGAAATCCTCACTTTCAACGTGTCTCTGAGCTCCACATCGCTCCCATCGAACAACTCATAGATCTCGTAAACTGGTGTGAAGTCAGACGCGACATCAAAGCTAGACACCTGAAGCCCTTGATTTTTGAAGCAGCTCTGAAGTTAAAGAATCAAGGAGTAAATGTCCCTGACTGGATGATCCCCACTAAAAAGACCCTTGATGAACTTCTCATTAAGGAAGAACCTTTTGAAAGCTGATATAATCACCTTTTTCTCTATTGTATCAGTTATCCTTCTGTACTTGTAATTTATTTCGCTTGTACTTGTAATCTTTCTATTCTCAAATGTAACCTGATTCAATATTTTTAAAGAAAGATTTCAGCGAACGTACTTTACTCCATCAGTACTGAAAAGATCCCAGAAAACAGTAAAAGGGACAAATATTTTATGAGTTCTTTTTATCCTTATGTTTTCATTGAATAGCAATTTTCTTTGTTGCTATGTCATAATCAAATAGGGGGAGATTGTTGATCCAAACCCTCAGTGATTTGATAATGACCCTCTCTTATATACTTAGTGAAAATTGTAAGTAAACAATGTGTATCAGAGTTTCACTATCGCTGATAAGTACTAAGATCTTACAGTACCGCTGATAGGAACTCTCGTTCTTTAGATTAAACATTCAGCGAAACTGTTCATCATTAACGCTGAGTCTGTTCAGTCATTATGATGATCGATGACAAGTTAGTTGTTTACTTATGATCCATGAAGACAAGTTTCACGTCAACAAAGGTTCTACGCGGAAGTAGAAGATCAAGCTCAAGAACCAGCGACAAGTCTCCTAATGAACTGATGCGGATCAGCGAAGACTCAGATTTGTCCACTCAACGTGAAGTATCAAGTACAAGACTTCAGCTATCGCTGAACTCTATCATTCGCTGATATGAAATGATAGATCGCTGAATCAACGAAAGCTGATCATGAAGTCCTCCGTACAAAGTACTTTTGTCTTAACCACCCTTGCACGACTCCGTACGAAATGTCAGAAAAGAACCTCCGAATATCTGAAATCGTACAAACACTCTGATACTACACTGTTCATCCATGCGGCTACTAAGGTTGTCAACAAAGGTCAATGACATGCAACCAACCAGCTGATGACACGTGTAAAGTATATACTGACTTGCATTAAATGCATGCAGTATATAAAGAGATGAACCCACTTCAATTTGAAGTAACTTGCTAACTCTGGACAAGTTCAATCTCTTATCTCAAGATAGGTTATTATTAGTAATTTCCTTATCTCTCTTAGTGCAAGAAACCTTAGTGTTCCAACTTGTTTAGATTTAGGTTTATCCTTAATCTTGTTTCCGCAACAAGCTGTAAATTGTTAATGATTTATCAATAAACAATTTAGAAAAGTAAAATCTGTGTGTTTGTATTCAACCCCCCCCCCCCCTTCTACAAACTTGTATAGGCCTTCGGGACCAACAGCAGTCACGGTTGTGGTGAGTTCAGGGATGAAGGCGGTTGATGAGGTTGACAGATGTTCAAGGAGACGGCATGAATCGAAGAAATCCGGTGGTAATTCAAAGATCGAACGATATAGCCTTCTATATTGATTCTGTTGTTCTAAATTGGCGGCGGCCGGAAGCAACTCTGTTCCCGTATCCATCGCTTTTTTATCGAATTCTAATGCTCGATTGTGAATGGCGGAAAGAATTTCAACTCTTTCAGTAAGGCGATTGTAATGCGCTCGAATCAAAATTGGGTCAAGCCTAACTTACTCTTAGAATAACAGGTAGAGATGGTCAAATTTGGCGCGCAGCCCGATGGTTCGTTCGTTTAGTTTTGCATCTTCATCTGTTCATTTAGATCTGTAACTATTGATTTCGTTTGGGTCTACATTTCCATATTTCGTTTGGGCGTTTGAAGGTTGGCGTTGATGGCTTTTTTCCCTTCAAGTTCTGATTATGTTAATGTTCTTGATTTGTATGTTAGTTGTTTGTGGGTTTTTAGATTAATGCTTTCTTTTTCATCTTCATTATATTTTGGGTTTGATTTAGTTTTTGAGTTGAGTTTTGATCAGTGTTCTAATTTAGGTTTTGTTTTAGAGTTCTAATATGGGTTTTAATTGTGGGTTTGCTTGAAAATAGTTGGGTTTCTCGATAAGATGTCCGGATGGGGTTGCCGGAGAAGACGACCGAAGGGGATGGTGTATGGTGAGAGGTTCACAGAATTGGGAGGTGGGGGTTACGAGACTTGCATATATTGAAACCCATTTATAAATGTAGTATAAGAAATAAAATCTTGAGTAAACTACACTTTTGGTCCCGTGGTTTGATGTTTATAACACATTTGGTCCCTACAGTTTAAAAATTACACTTTAGCCACTACAATATGCCATTTCGTCCGGATTTGGTCCCTCTGACCAACGTCCGTCCAATGTCAGACGTTAGCCATTACCACGTGAGTTAAGCATGAAGGTAAATCAGCCTTTTTATCTCTACCACCAAACCACATGACCAAATCCGGACGTTTACTCAAACCCACCCCACCCCACCCCTACTCCCTTTCTCTCTCCTATCTTCTTCTTCCTCAACTCACTCCTTCCAAAAACACACACACACAAACCCACTTAATACACATACACACACCCCTATATATACAGACACACACAAACACACACACACACACACACACACATATATATATATATATATATATATATATATATAAACACTTAAAAAATACACAAACACACACACACACCCACATATATATATATATATATATATATATATATATAAACACAACACAACACACACACACACACACACACACACACACACACACATATATATATATATATATATATATATATATAGAGGCGGGTTCAAACGAGGAGCATACCAATTTAAGAGAACGTGAGGAGCAATTGACAGTTATGAATCACATGTGATTCGCAGTTGTGGATCACATGTGATTCACAGCTGATCTGGACTCGAATTGACAGTTATGAATCATTAATGATTTACAGTGTTGAATCACATGTGATCCGCGACCTGCAGCATCGCGCCACGCCTCACGCCACTTTTGCGCGAATTTTTGAGAAAGTTCCGATTTTTTAGCGTTGTAAATCATATGTGATCAGAAGCATGGGAGTGCTCCTCACGTTCTCTTAAATTGATGCGCTCCTCGTTTGAACCTTCTTTTATATATATATATTGGTTAAATCATGTGAGAACCAAAAAAAGATTGAGAACCATGAGAACCGATCTAAGACGTAATCTAGTTTTGATCCCATGGTTATAATTAAAATTTTAATCACATGGTTATAATTAAAAGATTGAGAACTGTGAGAACCGATCTAACGTGTAATAGATTAAATCTATTAATGGTTTAGATCAGTTTTCACGGTTCTCAATACTTTTACGGTTCTCATTTGATTATCATCCTATATATATATATAAACACAACACACACATACAACCCCTTGATAAAAATCCCTCAGTTTGCTCTCCTTTTCTCCATCTTTAAGGTACCCATTTCAGATTTTACTATAAAGAATAAGAATTTTTTATATATAAACATATATATATATATATATAGCCTTAGGTTCAATAGAGAAGTCCAAATATTTAGAGAAATAGAGAAGTGATCTTGGCCATTTATTCGGTCAAGATCGGTTATAATTGGTCAAAAGTTGCGGCTTTGACTGGTCAAAAGTTGCGGCTGTTCCAAAAATAGAAGGGCAATTTCGTAACTTTTACAAAAAATACGAGCTGAGTTCATATATGAATCTGTGTGATTCACATAAGAACTATACGTTCATATATGAACCTTTGTAATTCACATATGAACTCTTTATAACTAATTCATATATGAACCTTTGTGTTTCATATATAAAACTAATTAACTGTAGGTTCATATATGAATCAGTTGAACCAATTAATTGATTCATATATGAATCTTTGTGTTCATATATGAACCTTTGTGTTCATATATGAACCTTTGTGATTCATATATGATTTTTTAACTAATTCATATATGAACCTTTGTGTTCATATATGAATCTTTGTGATTCATATATGATTTTTTTTAACTACTTCTCATATGAACAAATTAACTGATTCATATATGAATCACAAAGGTTCATATATGAATTAGTTAAAAAGAGTTTATATGTGAATTACAAAGGTTCATATATGAACTTATAGTTCATATGTGAATCACACATATTCATATATGAACTCAGCCCGTGTATTTTTTACCACGCGAGTAATTATCCGCTGCTTCTCGGTCAAAGCCGCCGATCTTGACCGAATAAATGACCAAGATCACTTCTCTATTTCTCTAAATATTTGGACTTTTCTATTGAACCCTTCCCTATATATATATATATATATATATATATATATATATATATATATATATATATATTTATCTCTGTGTGTGTGTGTTCTTGATTACTAGTATTTTGCTACTCCCCGTTACCCCCTTACCAACAGTCCGACGACCACTTCAGCCCAGGCCCACCCCTCCCCCTCCCTCTTTCCTTCCGGTCATCTCCTCGACAAACCCAAATCTGCACCAATACTCATACTTAAAAATCAAAACAAACCAAATCTAATTGCAGGTCTGAGAACAAACCAAAACCCACACTAGATATGAAGATTCAAAGAACAGAAACCTATATCCAAATCTCTCACACCCACATTCACTCCTCCTTAAATCTCTCATTAATTCAATTTTTAATATTTATATCTTACATTTACTACCCTTATAATTATCTATGTAGTTTACTTTTAATCCCTTACTTTTTTATTTTTCATTATAGACTCTTATCATATAAACATAAATAATGTATATGAACTAAAATGCATTAAAAAACATTTCTATTTTTTACAAATTATACCATTGTAATCGTTTCGTCAATATCTTCGAAATGAGTCCAATATTGAATATTTTTGGATTTAATTATGTTATTAAATATCATAAATATATACGAATTAATGTGTCGTGATTAGGGTTAACTTCATTTTGACTAATTAATGTTAATTATTCAGTTCCAATTCAAAAAAATTTACCCTTATTTTATCCCAAAATAAACTTATTTTACCCATAATAAACGTATATCCTAAAAATAAACTTATTTTACCCCTCGTCTCCTTCTCTGCTCTCGTGTCCTTCTCTATTGCAAATTAATTGATCAATTTGCCTCTCTTCTCATCACTTGCTCTGCTCCTCTCACAGGTACAATCAAATTGAGTCCTCAAATTTTGTGAAGATTCCTAATTGGAAAGTTAAATCTTGAAATATATCCACCTAAACCCATTTTCCATATTCTATTATCCAACAATTTGGGAAGAACCCTATTGGGGTAGACCCCAAAAGATTCAAGGGTTTTTGTTTGTTTCTTTTGGTTGAGAAGAACCCTATTGGGGTTTCGCAATCCAATTGAGGTGGGATACAATCAGAACCTTAATGTTTTTTGCCAAGAAAAAAGCTTTAAATTAAATGGGTTTCTTCTCAATGTTCATAACTGATTATTTTATGAATTTATGTTGTGTCGATTTAGATCTTTCACGAAAAACAATCAAAACTACTGTTTTTGGACCAATTTGGGGAATTGGGATTTGACTGAAACTAATTTGGGGTTGTTTTATTTTTTGAAATCATCTTTTCTTTTTTGGGCTCTGTTTTATTGTTAATATTAACAGATTTCCATTTTTGTTGTTGGAGAATGTTGTTTTGATCTTTTTTTTGCTACTAAACTATGAACAATTAAGATATGAGAGAAGAAGTCACCTGACATCAGAATGAACTATGCAAATTAATTGATCAATTTACAGTAGATATTTACACCGTTGTGTTTTGCACCAAGTTGATGTTTAAACATGAATTCAAACCTTTTTAAAAATATAAATATGCAGATTTTTTAGTATAGTATATTTAATTATTTATATTTTCTTAATCATGATTGTATTATTTCCTCTATTAGCTTATCACGTTTTTGTACACCAATAAGTTAATCCAAACACTTTGTAATGTATATAACTTCTCAATTATAAATTTTTAATATTTATAAATTTTTAATATTAATTCATATTTTTTATTATTTTTTTGCAAAACATTCTTTGTGAAAACTGCCTAAAACAAAGACATTTTGTAACCAGCTGCAAAAAAAACAATTCTAAAGGGAAAAAAGCTTGAAAAAGTAGCATCTTACTTTCGATGATCATTCATATCTGTAAGGTAAGTTTTCTGACATTATTTAATTTTTTTAAATTACCCTGTGTAATACACGGATTCAAACCTAGTAGGTTCATATTTGAAGACCAATTAAGTAGGCCACTAAAAATATATATTAGTATTTTATTCAACTTTTATAAATTCAAGTATATATTATATTTATTTTGTTTTAATAAAATAGTATAATAATCAAGATATATATATATATATATATATCATTTTAGTATTAAAGATGTTTTTAGTCTTTCATTTTTAGTGTTGGGTTGGAGTGGGTTTTTTTAGTGTTTAAACTTTAAATGCCCCACCATTTTTAGTGTTTTATTTGGGTAAAAGCATCTCCAATCCAACCACTAAAAAACAACATTAAAAACACAAAAAGTGGTGAGTTTTTTTAACACTAAAAAAATTCAACTCCAATCACACGCTCAAAAACATTATTATCATTATGATAATAATAAAGTAATATTACTTAATGTATAAAACTATTAATCTATAGATATAATTATAAAAGTTGAATAAAATAGTAATATTTAATTTTAGAGAAATATAGAGACTTACTTGATTGACATTCATTTTTTATACCCCCTACCTTCCAATTTAAATGTCTACAATTCTATTTTAGTTTGTTCCAAAATAAGTGTCCATTTTCAAAAGTAATTTTCACTTTTCTATTCTATCCTTAACTTTTTTTTGAAAGGCAAAGACATTTTTATTACCAAACCAAACGCCCAAAATACAGAGAGGAGCCCCAGAAAGCTCAAGCAACGACCAAAGTCAACAAAATCCGAACACAAGAACACCACGCCGGTTTGCCAGAAACAAACCTACACAGACAAGAAAACAACACAGAGCTGAATGAAAACTGCAGCAGCACTTCCCAGGGACAACAACTTAATGATTCAGTCGTTGCCCCCCCCCCCCCCCCCCCCAACTGTAGCTTAATGGCGCTGCTGCTTAACGAAACAACAGCATTCTACAATACGTTGTCCCCGAATCGATCCAGGCCCGAATAGAAGCATAATTCCTCCTCAAATAACCACACGAAACAACCTAATCCTTTGCACACAGCGCCTGCGAACAACACTCCAGATCGGGCTGAATGCGTTTGCAAGGAGCAAACGAGACTGCTTATCCGTGCAGCAACAGCTTAAACATACCTGCTGCTGTCGTTCAGCACTTCCAACGATGATCCAGCTGCTGCAAACCGTACCTGAGAGAAGCAGACGCCCGCACACGATCCTCCTCTTGCAGCACGCTTCCGATCAGCCCACAGTTGGGCACGACAGCCACGACGCCCAGTCCGATGCTAGATCTCTATCTCTTTTTGTCACCCACTCGAACGCTTTCATTTGAAAATCAAAAAAACGATCATCCAATCAGTATCTAGACTTTTTGAAGACCATTTTGTTCTGGTTATCCCACACGAGGTACCCTTAATGTTGAGGTGAAGAAAGTTTCACTCATTATTATTAAGGGTAAAAGTGTAATTTGGTTATTTAAAAGTGTAATAATTACATATTCCTAAAACTGTGTGTCGTTTTCATTTTATACATTTATTTTGGGGCGAAGGAGTAGTGTTTTAGTGTTGGGTTGGAGATAAAAACGCCTACATTTTTGTGTTTTTAGTGTTGAGTTGAAGATGGTCTAATGAACTGTTACAAAAGCAGAATTTTGAAGAAAACGTGAAAGATAACGGCCCGAAGTGCAAAAAGGCAAAAGTTGATAAAATTTCTAAGTTAAAACGCTAGTATATGCAATAAGCAATAGTTGTAAAATTTTCAAATCATATATTATAAAAGCAATCGAAATATCTGAAGAACTTGTATATTTAAGACGATCACGATATGTTCAAGACGATCACGAAATGTTCGAGACGATCACGAAATCATGCATGCGATTCAAGAGCGAGTAGTATAACATAAAAGAAAAATATAAACTTACCCAGTGGCGGATCCATAAACTTTGGTGATGGGGGTGCGAATTTAAGTAACGTAATATTATGAAAATCATTACCGTCATTATCGGTTCTGAATGTTGACCTTTTTTAGGGAAATTAATTAAAATGCCACAAGTTTGACTTTGCTTTACCAAAATACCCTAAATCTCGTTCAGTTTGCAAAAATGGCACAAATTTCCGCGGTGGGCCCCGCGATCGTGGGCCCCAACCTACGTGTCCCACAACTTTGGCCAATTAGCCCGCGGAGGTCCCTCAAGAATGCCCGCGGAACAGGTTTGGCCCGTGGCCACAGAGGTTGCCCGCGATCGCGGGATACCCCGCCCACGTGACCCACAACTTTGCCCCAAAAGTCCCGCGGAGGTCCCTCAAGAATGCCCGCGGTACAAGTTTGGCCCCTAAAGTTTGGCCGCAGGTACACTTTTGGCCCCTGTCTCGCGAGGGTACCCCGCGGTGGTCCCGCGGTATGCCTAAATTACACTTTTGGCCCCTGAAGTTTGTGGAAAATTTAAAAAAACATTAATGGTCCCTATAGTTTTTAGTTTAATATATAAATTAATTTAAGAAAATGTTTTCCTCATTTTAAGTTATTTAACAAGGAAATTAATTAAGAAGATCATCTAGAAATTATTGCAAATCATCTTTCCAACCGAAACGGATACAGTGCAGGTAAACAAAGAAATCTATTACTGGAAGGCGTCCTGGAGTCCAGTGATCAAGTTAACCTTTTACTTGATCACATCATCCATTCCCATGTAGTCTGATTCGAGTTCTTCTAGTTCCTCTTCAGCTTCCTTAATCTCTCGTTGCAGCGGCCGAACGTGAGCCCTAGTCATGGCCAGTTCTCGTTTCTTCTCCGCTAGATACTCCATTTTCCCCTGCTGAATCCCCCTGTTATGGTGCCACATACCCTTTACCTTTTCGATATCGGCGTTCGCCTCATCAATGGCTTTTTGCACTAACGGAGTAATTCGTTGACTTTGTGGAATACCCGTCGGCTGGGTACAATGATACATTGGTGGGGTTCTCATGCGATTATTGAAGTGGTAATTGTCACATGCCATCTCCCAGTCTGCTTCCTCCTCAGCCGTGAATGGATAATCGGCCGCAGTTCACCCATAGTTTCTCCACTCCTCGTCTGTTTCCGGTACCTTCCAGGTACTCTGGCGAGCTCCATCGTTCAGTGGTTGGTAGGCTTCCGAACGTGAAGTTCCAGCCACGTTCGCTGACCTGTTCCCCCTTGATCTTGAACCTCCAGCCATAGTGTTAAGAAAAGCGAGATAATGTTTGTAAACGGTGAGGAGAGAATGTATAAAAGATAGATAGCAAGTTATGAATTACTACTTCATCATGCCATCTACTTATAGGCGTGAAAATGTATGTTCTTCATCAGGGATGTGGATATGGTCAAAGATTTCGTCTGAAAAGTTGCCTGCATGATTCGTCTGAATAGTTCACTGCAAGATTCGTTTGAAAAGAGCCTGTAAGATTCGACTGAAAAAGTAACTGCAATATTCGTCTGCAAAAGAGCCTGTAAGATTCGACTGAAAAAGTAACTGCAATATTCGTCTGCTCTTGAATAAAGGTCTTTCATTAGGCTGAAAATTAGTCTTTAAGTAGTCAAACATAGCTAATTAATGAGATGGTAGATAAGATTTATATGGTACTTGATAATGCCGTTTCACGACATTATTTTGATCCCGAAATCGGTCAGTTAGTTGTAAGTCTCCAAGTAAAAAAGTAGAATTTAATGGTTTCTATGAGAAAGTACATGCTTTTATTAATTATTGATGTTGGAAGAGTTTTGGAGCAATCGGAGCAAGTCTACAACAGTCCAGTGCAAAAAGGAGAAAAATCAGATTTTTGGACCAAACAGTGCCCTGCGCGCCTCTGAGCGCGCCTACAAACGCGCCCACAAACGCGCAGGCTTAATTTTTGTAAAAACTCCAGTGCGCTGTGCGCCTCTACGCGCGTTTCCATACGCGCCAAGCCCCTGATACGTTTTTAAAGCCTTTTTCTGCTAGGTTGAAGGGGGAATCGATCAGTTACGTTTTGGGACTCTTCCTGGGCGATTTTGGGAGCACGAGGGCGATTTTTGAAGGCGAATAGAAGGCAAGAAACACCAATTAACAAGGATCGGAAGGCGAATCGAGTACGTCCATCGGCGACTTAGACTTTTTCAGGGAGTTCTTAGATTTCATTTCTTAGTTAAAAGCATGTTTACTTTCATTTTCATCTTTTCATTTCAGAGTTTTGAAACCCCCAATATGAACTAATCCGTTCATGTTGGGGGGTTGGTTTGAATCATGGTTGGATACTTGTTTCGCTTTACGATAGGCATGATTGATATGATATAGATGGATGCCACATGTGGGTTTGTTCTTAATGCTTGTAATAGTCCGATCAACTATTATTCGATTTAATGAATCTTTTAACGTTTGAGAAAAGTTTTGAGGTTTATCTAATCCTTCATGTCTTAGTCGAATTTGAGATAGAAATATGATAATTCGTGCTTTGTGGGTTTTTAATCACTGCTTGTTCAATTACCTTTGTTGAGATTGATTGATGATACAAAATGTTGAATGAATGTTACTATAGCTTGATTGAGTATAGTGATGAATTGTGATTATACCTGTCATCCTGGAGTTATGTCAATCGTGTCAAATCTGTGAGTTAAATGATTGTCTACCTGAGGAATCCAACCCTCCAACTTTTTATCTTATCTGAATTAATTAAGTTTTAATCCGTGTTTTTAATACACAACAATCCAACTCAATTTGCGTTAGTCTAGTTAATAATCTATACAGTCATTGTGGTACTTGACACCTGGTTCCTTTGGTTCGATACTCGTACTTTATAAGTACTATTACTTGATTCGACCCGTACACTTGCGGTAGATTTAGGGGGTGTAAACCCGCCTATCAGTACTGTCAAATGCAAGTTTCTATAATATAGATACTGTTCTACATTACATAATACCAATTTTTGCATCAGAAGGAAGACACCAAATTTCAGATGAAATTTTTAAGCATTCCAACCAAAGAAAACTCGGCTTCGAGAATAAGACTTCCATTTAACAAAAACCCCTTCGCCGGTTCATTGAGTTCACTCAGTAACATGAAAATTAGTCTTTAAGAAGTCTAAGGATTAATGCACATGTGAATCAAGAAATAAATGCCTGTTCATCCAATAATCTCTGTATTATGATTATCGCAAGTTTCATAAACCTACTAACTAGGTGTTGGAAAATTTTAGTAAAAATATGGGTTTTACTAAACTTTAGACACATTTAAATATATATATATATATATATATATATATGTGTGTGTGTGTTATATATAACTAACTCTTAGTAGGTTTATGTTCTCCTATATGAGAGCTTCAAAACGATATATAATGCGTCCAAAATGGAGTATGTGTGAAAGAGATATCGATACTCAAAGTTGAGTAATTGGATGAAATTAGCAAAACCCAAATGAAGTAAACACTAAGTCAATCACAATACTTTAACAAAATAAGTTAATACTAAAAATAACAATTATTTAATGTTACATAAACAACCTAACGTTGCTTTATTTGACAATGCGCATAAATGGACTCCGCCATATGTATGCGAAATGCCTTGGCCTCGACCTCGGTGTGGTCAGGGTGTACAAATACCACATCGTTATTTATCAACATGCTGGCATTACGGCATACCCAGACACCGGAATCCGCATTCATCCCGGCCTGCTGGGGTGTATTCTTGGCGAACTTATGGCGAAAGTTCTCTGAAACGTCGCGACGCCTCGTGTCCTAGACCCGGCCAAAGAAGTCAAATAGCACAGCTTTAAACCTTGCCTTCTGGTCATTCAGGAGGTCTCTGAAGAGATTGGCACTGTCGCTGTCATATATGGTCATGGTCATAGCGTCAAGCTCAAACACTCCGAGCAGCCAATGTTTGGGATGAATGCATATAGGGATGTACACCTGAAATATTACAATATTAGACAACTTAGTTAGCAACAAAACAACTTAAATAAAATAAGAGTAAAACGATTTACATACCACATCGAGGAGAGCCCAAGAAACCCCTTCCACGCCATTGCATGAGCTAGCCACGGAGGCGGGACCTTGATGGGGGAGCACCAGGTAGGGAAAGAAAACACTGTACAGCATGGTCCACCTCGTGTCTGTTCCACGATATTTTTGGAGCAGCGAGACCCAACAATCCATGTGCTATACATAAAAAATAGATGGTTAGATATGTAATATAAATATATTTGATTATATGACTATAGTTAAACTTCATACTAACCACATCATGTAAGTCAGACTCCAAAGGGTAATCCGCCAGCAATACTTGGAAAAAGCGGGGGGTGATTTCCAGGCTCAAGTAAGGGACGAATATCATGGGGGGGAGGTGACCAGTCTTGCACATCCTCAATATATCGGATGCCGGTAGATGCTCCGGTGAATCCACCTTTCCCTTTCTCTTTCCCGCCTTCTTTCCTCCCTTGTTCCCCCCGCTTGCTTTCCCGCTTGCTTTGCTTGCTTTTCAGGGGGCGGTCCTGTCGTAGATTTTTGTCGTGTCCACGGGGGACGAAAAAAATTTGAACGTTTCGGCTCCCGCTTTTCAGGGAGCGGTGTCCCCTGTGGATCTACAACATCCATCGGGTCATCTTCCGGATCCGAGAAGTGCTCCTCGATAATAGGAGACCCCATCGTCTGAAAATTAAGTTATTAGATGTTTTAAGTAGAATTTAGGAAATGTTCACAATTAAACCAAAACTACCAAAATAACTTACAGTATGCATGGAAGGTGGCGGTGTGACGTACGACGACGCCGGCATTCCCGACCTGTAATACTCTGCGGCTGAACCGCCAAAGATGTCCGTGAAGAGATTGGTGCCGAAAAGGCACCATTTGGGATGTGTAACCCCCTGCACTCGACATCCCGGCCTGCGTGACATTGATCATTATAAGAGTTACAAAATTAGGAACTAACATATAAGTATAATGGTTACTCAGTGTCACTTACACTCTCCGGGATAGTAGAATAGGATGTGCTGCTAAACGGCAGCATTTGGATTTGTATGCCCCCGACATCCCGGTCTGCGTGACATTGATCATTACAAGAGTTACAAAATTAGGAACTAACATATAACTATAATGGTTACTCAGTGTCACTTACACTCTCCGGGATAATAGAATAGGATGTGCTGCTAAACGGCGGCATTTGGGATGTGTATGCCCCCGACATCCCGGCCTGCGTGACATTGATCATTACAAGAGTTACAAAATTAGGAACTAACATATAAGTATAATGGTTACTCAGTGTCACTTACACTCTCCGGGATAGTAGAATAGGATGTGCTGCTAAACGACGGCATTTGAGATGTGTATGCCCCCGACATCCCGGCCTGCGTGACATTGATCATTACAAGAGTTACAAAATTAGGAACTAACATATAAGTATAATGGTTACTCAGTGTCACTTACACTCTCCGGGATAGTAGAATAGGATGTGCTGCTAAACGGCGGCATTTGGGATGTGTATGCCCCCGACATCCCGGCCTGCGTGACATTGATCATTACAAGAGTTACAAACTTATGAACTAACATATAACTATAATGGTTACTCAGTGTGACTTACACTCTCAGGGAATGACGGATAGGATGTGGTGTCAAACGTCTCATGTACCCCCTGTCTGAACAGCGCGGGGATCGGTGTCGTACTCGACAGCTAAAACAAATTTAGAACGTAATATTAGTATACAAACTAAAAGATCGTGGCCGACATATTAACTTACACACTAACATTTACAGCGCGAAACTGTCTGTTGAATGCCTCCAGATCATCAAGACGCGTGTGTATTGGCCCGAAAACGTGGCCCCACAGCTGGTCTAAAGTGCCACGAGGTGGCTCGGTGGAAGTCAGACCTCGATGGGAGGAGGAAGGGAGCGCCTCATATCCATCGGAAGGGGGCGGCTGATATCGATCGGAAGGGGGCCTCGCGTCGTCTTCCTCATCTTCGTCAGATGTGGAAGGAGAGGGACGTCGAGCCCTTGTCGTCCCTCTGTCAATAAAGGTCACGCTGTTTCTGTACCAATGCGTTTCCCTCTCGTCGGCAGTACGCTCAAGGTGATCGAAAGGCGAAAGCGGCGCCTAAATATATGATAAAACACAAAAAATTTAATAAGCGGGACTAACGTATGCAACATTGTAAACATAGTAAAAGAACTTACATGTCTAGATTGACTGAAGAACTCAAGCCAAAGCGCCCTATTTAGGGAAAGATTCTTGTCCCAACGGGTTCCCCTAAGTAATCTGTCGTCGCGCTTGACGAAATAACGGACGAATGCGGGAAACGACTCCAAGATCCATATCTGGAATTACATAAGAAGAGCAAGTACGTAAAAAGGAAAGCCAAACAGTTTGTATGTATTATTATTTATGTTATACTACGTATCTAATCTTGAAGGCGTATGTAAAACCACAAAGATTCATCTTGGAATTTCGATCGGCGCGTCTGGCAATGGCTCGGTGCAAAATAGAGTAACAATGTGTCCAGATATGGCTACCCCACGGGTACCTATTAAACACATCAAAGTCCTCGACGGCCATAATGACCGTCTCGGAAGCAGTCTGACTATACTCACGGCCCATGAAGCCCATATCCACGATCATCACCAAGCATACACGGAAAACATCGGCGTCGCTTAGGGCACTAAGGCCCTCTTTCATCATGTCCCGGGCTGCCTTCAGCTTCAAACGAGATGCTGAAATGCCCCAAACCTTAGGAACGAAGGAGCAGTCTGCTAAGGGAGGAAGGGGGGGGGAGCCTCTCCAAAACGTAGTCCTGTAATTAGACAGAACTCACGACGCCCAAAATGCAATCGATGGCCAAGAAATCAAAATGCATCTCCTCCGGCTCAGCATTGGAGACCTCGACCTCCAACTGTAGAAACATGTGCACTAGCGTAGGGTCGCCACCAGAGTAAGACACATCCATCCATGGCCCGAAAGGTGTCCCTCTAAAGATGGCCTCAACGGTAGCTGCACGATCACCTAATCCCCTGAAGCGCTCTCTTAACTCCTCCATGTAGCCAACTTTGCACTTTAGCGTCAAGTCAATGTTAAAGAAATCCCTCTACATAGTCATTCACGGATGTTATAGTTAGTGTTATATATAGATGCTTTTGCTTATTAATTATTCGTTTGTTTTAGTTTTAGAAAAGAAACCACTCAATCTATTGGACTTCCAGGTAGCAGGGGAATCACAAGGATTGCTTAAATCCCGACATACATTAGGGCTATTTACACCCGTTTGACAAAATCCAAATAGATATGTTGCGGTTTATTTTATTTCAATATATAATAATGTTATATATAGATGCTTTTGCTTGTTTGGTTTATTGTGTTGATAATTATTCGTTTGTTTTAGTTTTAGAAAAGAAACCACTCAATCTATTGGACTTCCAGGTAGCAGGGGAATCACAAGGATTGCTTAAATCCCGACATACCTTAGGGCTATTTACACCCGTTTGACAAAATCCAAATAGATATGTTGCGGTTTATTTTATTTCAACATATAATAGTGTTATATATAGATGTTGCGGTTTATTTTATTTCAACATATAATAGTGTTATAAATAGATATGTTGTGGTTTATTTTATTTCAACATATAATAGTGTTATAAATAGATATGTTGCGGTTTATTTTATTTCAACATATAATAGTGTTATATATATATGTTGCGGTTTATTTTATTTCAACATATAATAGTGTTATAAATAGATGTTTTTGGCAAGAGGCCAAAATGAATTTGAGTGTGGCATGTGAAGCATATTTACCAAAGTTTAGGGACCCTAGTGGTCATTCACCAAAGTTTAGGGACCTAATTGTCATTCTTAAAAGTTTAGGGACCTAAGTTGTCATTCTTAAAAGTTTAGGGACCCTAGTTGTCATTCACCAAAGTTTAGGGACCTAATTGTCATTCTTAAAAGTTTAGGGACCTAAGTTGTCATTCTTAAAAGTTTAGGGACCTAAATTGTCATTCTTAAAAGTTTAGGAACCTAAGTTGTCATTCTTAAAAGTTTAGAGACCTAAGTTGTCATTCGTAACATTTTTTTTATAAAAAACACTTTAACATTTAGTTTTATAACAAACACTTTAACATCTTTTTTTATAAAAAAACACACTCTTAAGAATTATTTTTATAAAAAACACTTTAACGTCTTTTTTTTTATAAAAACACACACTCTTAAGAAATTTTTTTATAAAACACTTTAACATATTTTTTTTATTTATAAAAACACACTCTTAACATTTTTTTTATAAAAACACACTCTTAAGAAATATTTTTATAAAAAACACCATCTTAACATCTTTTTTTTATTTTATAAAAGCACTCTTAACATTTTTTTTATAAAAACACACTCTTAAGAAATATTTTTATAAAAAACACCAACTTAACATTTTTTTTTTATAAAAACACACTCTTAAGAAATATTTTTATAAAAAACACCATCTTAACATTTTTTTTTATAAAAACACTCTTAAGAAATAATTTTATAAAAAACACCATCTTAACATCTTTTTTTTATAAAAACACTCTTTAACATTTTTTTTATAAAAACACTCTTAAGAAATATTTTTATAAAAAACACCATCTTAACATTTTTTTTTATAAAAACACACTCTTAAAAAATATTTTTATAAAAAACACCATCTTAACATTTTTTTTATAAAAACACACTCTTAAGAAATATTTTTATAAAAAACACCATCTTAACATTCTTTTTTATAAAAACACCATCTTAACATTTTTTTATAAAATTACCCTAACATCTATAACAACATACAAATAACACATTATAACATACAAATATCACATTCAAACATAAAAACATACATATCATATATTTTAAAATTTAAACATAGAACAAATATCATATTCAAACATATAACAAGTTATAAACACTCTAACAACATACATATCATATATCTTAACTTAAAATAACAAAATACAAAAAAAGAACAAAAAACTTAAGAAAAACTTACCAACTAAGTAACACGAGTCATCTTCAAAAAACCCGAGCGCGTATTCCACACGTTAAAATTGAGAGAGTTTGAGAGAGGAAGCTTATTTTTTTAAGTTGAGAGAAGTGGTGGCCGTTTGGCCCCCCCACCCTCTCTTATTATATGCGGCGACAATTAGGGTTTGGGGGAGGGGTTGGTGTCCATTAAAAAAATTTAGGGTTAACCCCATACCGACGCGTGGCGGGTTAGCCCGCGATCACGGGCAACCCGCGATCACGGGCAACCTCCGCGGGCAGGGGCCAAACCTGTTCCGCGGGTATTCTTGAGGGACCTCCGCGGGCTATTTGGCCAAAGATGTGGGACACGTGGGCTGGGGCCCGCGATCGCGGGGCCCACCGCGGAAAAATGTGGCATTTTGGTAAAGTGAACGAGATTTATGGTATTTTGGTAAAACAAAGTCAAACTTGTGGTATTTTAATTAATTTCCTTTTTTTTAAGTATTTTCATTTTTTTCTTGCAAATTAAAAAAATAATTGAAAATCTTTCTGTTTTCCTAGCAAAGTAATAAAACAATTAACAAAAACTTAACAATTAGACATTAAATAACAAATACTAATCCTAACAATTAACAATAGATATTTTAGACTTAAAAATAAAGATGTAATCTATTTCAATTAAATACTAGTGGTTGACACCGCGCGATGCGCGGTGACAAAATTATTTTGTTAAGAATTACGTAATTAAGTTAAGATGAAATGTAATTAATCAATTGACTACTAATGTACCGTAATGCAATGCAATGAAATAGAATAAGAGTAATACAACAAAATAACCACTAAACATAGAATTCTTTTTCAATATAAGACATCTAAGCAGTAATGCAATTTATGTTGGGGACAGAAAAAAAAACAACGACAAATATATGAATGAGAAGTTACACTACATGAAGCACCATCTCGTTTGCTTTCTATTCATAGGTGGAAAATTTGAAAAGTTGAATATAAGCAACCCAATGAAATGTGATAGATTATTAATCTTTTTGTTCGTCGCTATCATATTGTTAGTGCCTCTGACGGCTTCTTCACAACAGTTTCATCTTCTGTAATAATAATAGTGTTATGATGCAAAAAACATCCAGTTACAAAATTTGTCACTAAGGGGTCGTTTAGCTAACTCTTACACGATAAGAATTTACTTGTAAGAATCAACACTTTCACTTAAATCGGATAAGATTTTAATCTACTAAAACAACCTTGAATAACATTTTTATCCGATAAGCGCTTTTTACCGGGTAAAAGTCATCATTCTCCTTTACTGGGTAAAATTTTCAATCTTTGTCATGTTTATCCGAAAGGTAAAGTGATGCGGTAGCACTTACCGGGTAAGCGTTTAGTAAACGGCCCCTTAACGTAATCAAAATACCTGACATAAATAAAAACCATTCTCACCTCTCTTATACAAACGGTCAATATTAGCGGTTTCTGTCAAGTAACTTGTTGGTCCATCGCATAACATATATAATGAACTCTTTATCCTCCTTTATTTACAACTACCAACTTATCACAAAAGGATATCATAATTAAATTCAGATAACAAAGATTTTTCATCTGCAAGATGATATATGCATGATAATAACGAACCTTCGAGCGTGGAAGACCATATGTTGCTAGCTGATCTCTTTGCCACTCCAAACGTATTGAAATACACAATGATCTCCAATGAATTTCAGCAACTCGATATATCAATCACCTAATCAAATTAACTTTGAATCGTCAACTGTCCATTGTCATCCTTAATGATCTTAAAGTTGAGTTCACAACTTTGTATAAGGCGACTTAATTAAGCATCCTCTTCCTCCAAAAAAAAATCATATGCACTAAAATGCTTGAGCATTAGATTATTACCATAATTGTGAAGGGGTATGAGAATTATCAATGCTTGTCGAGTGAGAGTTAGTAGATTTATAGCACAAAATCAATCAATGGTATAAAAGGGCCATGTATTTGTTTATGAAAATACAACAAAAAAAGTCTTTCTATTAGATGTTTGGAAGCTAGTTTCCTTGTCTCTAAGCATATACTCTTAAAATGAAGACACTCACAACAAATCTAACCACAATTTAAACTATAAGATCAAACAGAATTACGGGCCGTTTACCAAACACTAATTACCCAGGTAAGTGCTTACCAAGTCACATTACCTTACCGGATGAATATGGCAAGGATTAAGAATCTTACCCGGCAAGAGGAAGGCAAGGACCGAGAGTCTTATTCGGTAAGTGAGTGCGACGACTCTTACCATGGTTAGCACTAATTACCAGGTAGATTGTTGCATACGATGCCATTTTAATGAACTAAAATCATACCCGATAAGTGATAGTGTTGAATTTTACCGGTAAGCACTTACCGGGTAAGTGATTAGGTAAACAGCCCCTTAGTAAAATACTCACAAACAAAGAACATCTTACACTTGGATTCAATTGCTTGTGAACAATTTTAAGCATCTCAAATCTCAATATCATAAACTGATAACATTAATAAACATATTTTACAAAAGGAAATTAGCCAAGTGAACAATACTCTCTACCTTTAAAAGGAGCTTTCACATCCAAGTTCTTCATCACATCGTCTTTCTCCTCCTCAATCAAGTTAACAGATGTCAACCGAACGAACACTGCAAACATACAATTGATGGTATAAAATGGCCATTTGAAAAACCAACGACCATTGAAACTTAAAACTTTCAAAATCTTGGTTAGAAAACACATCAACTACCATTATGTTATGTTTTAATGATTCATAACAGATTAACACGCATAACATTGGTATGTAATTCTTTTTTGAAATAGTAACAAATATATTCATTCAAGTGCTTTAGAAAAATTATCATGTATATGCATACAATCTAACTCAATCATGCATATGTACCATTACAAATATCCTCCTCTCATACAAAATCTTTGTGAGACTAAAATAAGTAAAATCAAATGCTAGTTCGAAGTCTTCAAGAACATCAAAACTCTAAAAAAGTCCAGTGTTTTAATTTAAATGTAACTAATTTCACATTCACATAATCACATGAAAAAAATATTAGTGCCATCAATGATGACTCACCATTACAGCCAACACATTAACCCCCATTGCAAATGTCTTCTGTAAAACATAAAAAGAAATAGATTCAAGAGAAAAATATCAGTAAACAGCCGATGGATAAATGAATGTTGATGAAACTTCAAATAATACTCGGAAGTATCATAGGAACAAACTTATGTTATATTCGACTTTAAACCAGAATTATATTGTAAGAAGTATACAACTTCAAACCACAAAATTAATATCATGATCAGTAGGTTACTCTAGTCAGTAGGCACACAATATGAAGAGCATTGTTTACTAATTACCTATAGCTTTATTGCCTAGAACGTAGTCGCAGTACCTAATGTTGTTGGAGCAAACATTCCTTGAAATTATTCTACAAATGACATCCTCATTTAGATATATTATACAACAAAAATCAGCATCAGGTTAAAGTCAAGTTACTTTAATCACGATTTAACATAAAAAGAGAAGGTATTTTTACTTTCATTCTCAAGACTAAGGGGTCGTTTACCATACGTACGTTTACTCGGGTAAGCGCTTACCAAGTCACATTACCTTACCAGATGAATATGGCAAGGACAGAGAGTCTTACCCAGTAAGTGATCGCGAAAACACTTACCACGGTTAGCGCTTACCTGAAAAATTGTTGCATATACGATATTATTTTGGTGTACTAAAATATTACCCGGTAAGTAAGTGATAGTGTTGAATTCCCGGTAATCGCTTACCTCGGGTAGACATTTGTTAAATGACCCTAAGAAAACAAAAGTTGCAATAAGTATAAAATTGAGAAAGACATTGACAATAAGATTAATATTTACCTAAATATAATTAATATGAAGGAAAAAATGTGTCCTCTGTGATGCGGCTCCAAGTTGAAGTTACCAAATGAGAAAACGCAGCAACCTTAGATGATGGTTGCCTGATATTTCTGCCATGATTTCGAGTGTTAGCCCTAACGATTTTACATGGAGATGGAAGAATAAGGAAATATGATGTAGATGGAGAAAAAGCGTAGAAAGGCGTACATATTGAAAGATCAATTAGGGATTGAGAGGAAGAAATGTACAGGGTCATATGAAGAGTTTAGAGGATAGCCCTGCCCTAATCCCTAATCCAGAATGACCGATATAACTTGCTCATAATGGAATACACAGTTCCATAAGCGACTCCTAATGAGATTGGAAAGATTCTGGTTCTGGGCTAATGGGATTCCACCAATGTATCGATTCTTATTCTTGATATTTATCCACCACCTGCACTCACCGGGAACCTAAAGCGTCTTCCCTGGAAGGATGTATGTGGGTAGGGCAATAGTTGGAAGATGTAAGTATGTAACGGTTGTGATAAGAATATGGGGGCGATGATGAGAATAACGGTTCTGGGCTAATATGTCTGGTTAAAAAAAAATTGAAAATCTGCCAAAAAAATGAGAGAGCAGGGATTTATGAAATGCTAGAGTGTGAGGATGACACGTAAGCAAGACCTTGGTTTTGCTTTAATAGATATATAGATATAGATGGCAAAAAGGGAATTGAGAGGTTGAGGATGACCGGATGAGAAGAAGGAGCGAATCGGCAAAAGGAAAATAAAAGGCCTTGGGTATGAGAAGTAATGATGGACGGAATAACCTTGGAAAAGAAAAACGAAAAAATCCCCAAAAAAATGAGGAAACAGAGAACCTCAATTTCTCACTTGTGAACATGCCACGTAATCAACTCTATGATTTTGCTTTAATAGATATATAGATTTTTTTTAACGATAATAATGTAATATTCTATTGTTTTACTATGGTTTGATGATTATTTTCTATGTAATTTATTTATGGATTAGTTTTATAAAGCTCGAACAACTTTAAAGAAAGTTGTATGTGTACGCCAATTACTTATAAAATATGCTGGATTATCAATTATGCAATAGTTACAAAACTAAGTTCTTGATTAATTAATACTTTTAACGAATAGTCTATAATATGTTATAAACAAAAATGTAAATAATTATATAAGAATAACATTAAAATAAAATATAATAATAAATATATTTATGTCAACGATATTTGGAATTTTATTCCTTTTTAAGTTTATGTAAATCAACCGAAGGACAAAAAATGTGAATGAAAAGTTGAAGCACGTTTATTGTTTAGGGTCAAGAGTTTAATTATCGACTCAACATTTTTTGGACCGAGAGTTTTATTGGAATTAAGCTAAAGTTGGGGGTCAAATTAATAAATTTTGGAGGGTCAAAACACAATTTATTTTATAATAGATAAATTTTACTATAAAATTCAATTCTTTAGGGGATGGTATTGGGGTCATGTGACCCAAAGTGCCAACATAAAAAGTTGACCAAGTCATAATTAGTTGTAGCTGGCTAAGTCTAATCAATGACCCGATTTAATAATTTTGTATTTAACCCCACCAAATTGTTCTAATGACAATTTCGGTCCATTGATTTGGACATTAACATGTGCAAATGCACTTGATGTTTGGTTTTAGGGATGAAACTTGGAATTTTTTTGTTGTTAAATACCACGTGGATGATATTCTAAAAATTACTACAACACAAAGATTGCATTTTTTTCTATACCTAATAGAATTGATATTAAAACAAAAGTGTTCCATGGTTTAGAATTACAAAATCTCATCTATACAAGGCTCCTTGGTTAGGGGTAATAGGGGGTGAGAAACGAAAATGAAAATTATTAATGTTGTCTGATTTGATATAATATAATGGATAATTACCAGGGGATGAAACTCCTTCCCATGAAACAAACCAAACACCTCCTCGTTCAAACATGTAATATCCTTAAATACAAAATTCTAGATTTAATATCAACGAATAATAAACCAAGTCTTATATAATATCCCATCCACCCCGGGTTCGAGTCCATGCGTCAGCATTCTGTGGCCAGGCTTAGTCTCAGACGACCGTTTTGTTTGTTTGTTTCCAAATTGCCAAAGATATAGTCTAGGCAAAGCCTAGATGAACCTTATATGTAACGTCCCAAAAGTTACAAGGAATTTAAAAATTTTAAAAGTAATGCATTTCATTATAATCAACCCAAAAGTTAACAAATCCCATTACAATAAGAATAAACGTCGTTATTTAAAACCGTCACCAAAGTTTAAGCAGCGGAAAGTTATATAATTAAATCCTCATTTACTAAAAATCAATTTAAACAATCTTCGCCTTTCGCCCGTGTGTACCGTCATGCCCGACTGCTACTCGCACCTGAAAACATAAGACATTGGGAAGGGGTAAGCACGAAGCTTAGTGAATTCAATCCTTACATAGGATCGCAATCATATCAGCATCACCCTTAAACATACCAGCAAATAAATTTCTTGGAACATCCATCAAGAAAATATAACACGATTAATAACAATCCTTATGCTCCTTGGAACCACCATCAAGAAGACATAATCACAACACATTATACCAATACACCTACTCCTTGGAACAACCATCAAGAAGTGGCCTTATACTTCTTGGAACAACCCTTAAGAAGATATAATCACACCACATTATACCAATACACCTACTCCTTGGAACAACCATCAAGAAGTGGCCTTATACTCCTTGGAACAACCCTCAAGAAGATATAATCACAACTCATTATACAAACGCATATATCTCTTGGAACATCCATCAAGAAGTACATCAATCACAGTTCAATATATACACACAAATATATATATTCCACACCACAATAATATCAACAAACAATCATAATCAACACACTCGAACTATAGCAACACAAATATAATTCTCATCCTATATAGTGAGAGAACTCACCTCAAACGCAAAGTTATGACCTCAACCGCAACACGAACCGGCCAACACCAGTTCACCTTTTTCCACCTAAATAAGCGTTAACAATTGTCAAAGTGACGGCCCAAACCAAAGCCACGACTACTAACTTTAAAAACACATTTTCCAGTTTTTACTCTCAACACGCAGGTCTGTTCGGGACCTGTTTAACCCCTTATAAACTGATTAAACCAGAAATATTTTTCCATAATCATAAAATCCCATGTCTTAGGGTTCCAGGGACATATCGCACGCGCTCTAACGATTTTTCTACAGCTTACTATGGATTTTACAAAGCCAATCTGCTGCACAGCGAAAAACAATACCTTTCAGTACAAAACAGCAGTTTGACACTAGCTATGGTCCGAACTGGTTTTTCCGCAAAACATAAGAAACTTACTAGACTCAAAATGGGAGATTTTGGCACTGGTTTCACCCCAATACGACGTTCCTATAAAAAGTTATGGCTTTCCCAAAACAGTGGCAGAAACTGTGACTTTT
Source organism: Saussurea involucrata (assembly GCA_033807775.1). Classification (NCBI taxonomy): domain Eukaryota; kingdom Viridiplantae; phylum Streptophyta; class Magnoliopsida; order Asterales; family Asteraceae; genus Saussurea; species Saussurea involucrata. Next base: position 133,696,051 of record CM066315.1, read on the forward strand.
AAAACGGAACGCGAACTGACAAATCCGGACCTGCTGTATAAACAGCCAAATTACGCCTAGCTAGAGGCCGAACCAAACTTCCGCTAAAACAATAAAAGTGTGCCCGGCACAGAATGTGAACCGTGGGCACCGGATTCGCCTCAATCCGAGCTACGACGGAAAAGTTATGGCCGTCGTAAAACAGTGGCAGACAAACGTTTTCACATGAAATGACAAATATTGCTTATAAACCCATTAAGACATAGCTTAACCCAAACTGACCCGAACAGTCTACAAGCTTACCGGAAAGGGCTGTACTACGCTGGACAACAACCGCGCACCACCCCGTGCCGCCTCCGGCAGCGGTGGTGGTTGGCGGCGGCGACGAGGGTTACGGTAACACCCTCCGGCGAGACCTCCCAACGTCACCCACTCCCGACTCCTCCGCAACTTCACACCCGCACACATCCACACACCCATCCGCACCCCCTGCCGCCACCACAGCGGCGTGCAGCGGTGGCCCCACCGCCGGCATCCGTGACTGCGGCGGTGGTGGTGGTGGTTTGCGGCGGTTTTTGACAATTAACAAACGAAAGGTTTACGAACTACCTCGACGCAACGTTTCCTCGTCCTCTAAACCGACCGAACTCGCCGGCAATCACCTTCTTCCTCCTCTCTCCTCGTCGTCGGCAGCACCCTCTTCCTCTCTCTCGGCTTCTCTCTTTCCCTCTCTCTCTCTTCGATTTCTCTCTCTCTCTTTTTCTCTTCTCGGCCGAACGCAACCAGGAAAAAGAAGAAGAAGGGCCGTGGGGTTTTTGGTTTCTTTTGTTTTCTAGACTTTTTCCCTTTTCTTCTTGGTCACGGCAGCAACACAAATTAAACAAACACAAGGGTTTTGGTCATGGGTAGCATGGGCCGAAACCCATGCAATGTTTTTGGCCCTTGTCACTTTTAGTCCTTCCACTTAAACCTTCTCGCAACTAACCCAAAATTCCGACATTTTTAACGATTAGGTCCAACTCGACTAACCCCGTTAACAGAAACCACCTTAAATCGAACTTAAAAGAAAATACTAATAAATTACATACCGGGATACGGGCTTTACAACTCTCCCCCACTTGGATTAGACTTCGTCCTCGAAGTCTCTGCCTACGAATAGCTCCGGATAGTTCTCCCTCATCTCAACCTCAGGTTCCTAAGTCCACTTGAAATCCCTTCTAAAACTTCTCGAACACTTTTCTAACTAACGTACTCCTTCTAGGACACTGGGATTATGATCGGCAGAACACCCCAACAACTGGAATCATTCCTAGCCAAGCGACTTCGGTTGTCCCCCAACCTTAGATATTCCATACATCCCGAGTCAAATCTCAAGCTCTAACCACTCTAAAGTTGCATACCAATATACCCAACTGGATACTCGGATCCGATCATTCCTACCATTAACTGTCGATTAACTCCTACGAGTTCCAATAGACTCCCAAAACTTACCTTACACGCATCATCAACCCAGTAAACTTATAATCACCCACGAAGGTCATCCCACTATAACCATTCATCACAATTAAGCATCTCGGGGTTACTACTACCATCACTATAATTATCTTAAAAACGGCTACAATTCTCCGGTTACACTAAAGATGTTTTGGCCTCAAGCCCAAAAGTCGACACCTAAACATACTACTTACTTCAAAAAGGTTACTGCGCATTTATTCTCTTAATTACAAAGGGCATCAATCCCTTAACCGACACAATTCGGTCTACACTAACCTCACGTGTGGGACACCCATTCTTCCACCGTCTACTTATCCTCCTCGCCCGCCCTAGGAAACCTAGTTACACCGTAACAAGATACACCTTAACGCCTACCTCCCAGGTACGTCTCAAGTCCCGGCACATCGGAACTACCTCTCAGGTAAGTGCCCAAGACTGTATCCTCTTAGTGCCTACTGGAAAGTCAAAGTCATAACACATGGTGTAACATCCCTTAATCCCAACATACAAGTTTCATATAATTCATCACAAAATAACATATCATAATCCAAATATGGTCCCTTAAATTCTACAATTAGGTCTTTCAGTACAAACTTTTCCGAATAAAGTAAAATACATAACAACTACTAATTATAACTGAAATCTTCATAATCATTCAACATCCACAAAAGCTAACATGATAAATCCTATCATTGTCTCTTGTTTGCTCCATGACCTGGAATACATATTTTAAAACAAAAATGAGGGTTAGACCTTGAGGTCTAGTGAGAAAAATCCCCGTTAGTAAAAGAAAACATTTGCACATAATTCACATAAGAATACCAAATATGACTCATGCATCATGTATCTTTCCATCTCTATCTCTTTTCTTTTCCTTGGCCATATTAATTGGTAGCAAGCCAATTAATTAATTTACACCGCTGTACTAAATACAGCCAACACCACTGTCCCTTTGTACAGCCAACTTTCACCGGTCCTAAGCCCGGCCAACTAGTACTCATACAATGTAATATTCATATAAATACTATATGCACCATATTACATTAAATCACATATATGTATTCTATTTGAAAACATTTCAAATAAAAACTCACCTCGTGCGTTATTACAAAAACTCTTTCAAGGTAATTCACGTAAGTCGCCCCTTCACCGAATCTGAAATCACAAAATACCAAATATTTCTCTTAACACTAAACTCACGAAATCCTCAACCCAAGTCGCAACCCAAAAAGACATGAAATCGCAATGAACAGTACAAATCGCAACCGTGATGAACAGTACAAAGTCGCAACCTCTTACTGCGACTTCACCCCCGAAATCGCAACCCTCTATTGCGAATTCACCCTAAGTCGCAATCCACCACTGCGATTCCACCCTGGAGTCGCAACCTACTATTGCGATCCCAAACCCGAATCGCAATCAACTACTGCGATTCCAAGCCAAGTCGCAAACGACCATTGCGACTTCATACCCAAGTCGCAACCAACCATTGCGACTCCGATGAATGTCGCAGTCGTCCATTGCGACTTCGATGAATATTAGCCTACTGCGACTTCGATGAATGTCTCAGCCTACTGTTTCATCCTAAAACCCAGATTTTTACAGTTTTATTCTATACATGTTTATGTAACTTTGCAGATATGTTTTATACTACCATTAGAACACTATTCCAAACCCAAAATTATCATATCTATCTAAAATAGCATAACCCACTTCTAAAGCTTAACTTGCAACCTCAAGAACTCTTTAATGGATTAAAACACAAATAAGGTATGGATTGTTTACCTTGATTACTTCAGATTGTTAGTAGCAATTCCAGCAGCAAACTTCTTAATTCTTCCTTCTTCTTTCCTTTTAGCCTTTCTCTCGATCTCTCTCTCAACCGAATACCACACACACACACACTAGTATGTTGAGATAATACTTCCTTACTTGAGACATTGACACCTATCCTCACAAGGGAGAAGTCGGTTTTGGCAAGGAGGAGGTGTCACCTAATCACCAAATAAACCTTAAACTTGATTCACTTGTCACAATATACCCCTAGCTTCTTTTATAAAAATAAAAACCTACCCCTAACTTCCAATTAATATTAAATAAAATACATGGTTATTACAACATCTCCCCCTTAAAAGAATTTCGTCCCGGAATTCGGTCAAGCAAAAAGGTACTGATACTTATCTTCCACTATTACCTCGAACTCAATCAAAGCCATAGAAACTACCTGAATAGACACTCCGCCTCTATCTATACCTCTAACACAAACAAGTAACAAAAGCACGAAAATACCAAGAACCACTTCGTACCGAAGTCATATAACACTTTAGCACGTATAGAGTTTATAGAAATATACCTGTAACCTCATCAGGACTTTCTTCCACCTCTTGTTCCGTCATCTGAAAAACACGGCCTTGAACTCTCGGTGCTTCAGACCCTTGTACCTTTCCCGATTCAACTTCCGTTAAATCTCGCTGTTGTACTACCCTGACGTGCTTTCCACTGTGGACATTCTGACTGAATATGATCAGGGGAATTGCAAACAAAACAGAATCAATTTGCGCGACAATTCTTAGCGATGTGTCCCGTCCTTCCACACTTATAACAACTTCTAGGATCAACATAACAGTTTCCTTGATGTACGCGGTTGCATTTTGGACATAGTTTTTCATTTTGTCTAAAAGGTATGTGACTATCGAACCTTTGAATTTCGTATTCCGTTGAATCATACGTCATTTCTTCCGATTTTCTTTTCCCAGCACTCTTATCCCCAACATCCCTCTTATTGTCTCGCTCCACATTTTCCGCAGCATTTACCGCTTCTGAAAAAGTATTAGGTCTCGCTGCAGTCACTAACTTTCTAATCTCTGAGTTCAATCCGAATACATACCTTTCCATCTTCATCTTTTCTGTGGCAACATAATACTCCCCAAAACGCGACTTTTCCAAGAAACGAGCAGTGTAGTCTCTTACTGACAAATTTCCTTGTTGTAGACTCAGGAATTCCTCTTCCAACTGTCTAACTGCGGCTTGCGGACAAAACTGTTCCTTAAATGCTCTCGAGAATTCGCCCCAAGTAAAAGTTGAATATACATCAGGTCCTTCAGAGTCAATGAGGGCCTCCCACCAATACAAGGCGTCTGCTTTCAACATTGCTGTTCCATATAACACTTTATCTTCTTCCGCGCATTTACTGGTCTTAAATACAGCTTCAACCTCCTTCAGCCATCGCATTGCTTTTACTGGATCTCTGTCCCCTCCATAAGTGGGTGGTTTACAGCTTAAAAACATTTTATAATCACACTTTCTTGGTACTGATGTGACAATAGGTGCGATAGGCACTTCGTTTCCAAGGGTAGGGTCTGGTATTGCTGTTTCCGTATGATGAGTCTGGTTAAACATAGCTTGTATATTTGCCTGAAGTCTTCCCATTTCATTCGCTAGGTCGTCTCTCGTAACAAACTCTGTGCCTCGCCCCTGTACTCTGCCCCCTGACCTACCTCTACCTCTTTCTCCCCCTCTTCCCCTTCCACCGGCTGTTGGATTAGATCTATTCGGATTCCCTTCCCCTTCTCGGTTTGTTCGTCTCGTTCCACTTGCAAATTCTGTTGATTCCAACAAGGTTAATATACACATAAGAACATACCCCATATAATAAAGTATTCTGGTTCCAACATGTACCTGTAAGATCATAATTACACTGGCCAGGTGTAATCTGAAATTACCTTACATGAGGTTCCTTCTACCTTTTTATATTTATCATCCCAAGGTTCTAAAATAACAAGGACCTCCTACTTCGCATGCAGTTTAAGTCTAGGTACAGATACTAATACCTAAATCTCTTAAACTAAGGCTCTGATACCATTTGTAACATCCCTTAATCCCAACATACAAGTTTCATATAATTCATCACAAAATAACATATCATAATCCAAATATGGTCCCTTATATTCTACAATTAGGTCTTTCAGTACAAACTTTTCCGAATAAAGTAAAATACATAACAACTACTAATTATAACTGAAATCTTCATAATCATTCAACATCCACAAAAGCTAACATGATAAATCCTATCATTGTCTCTTGTTTGCTCCATGACCTGGAATACATATTTTAAAACAAAAATGAGGGTTAGACCTTGAGGTCTAGTGAGAAAAATCCCCGTTAGTAAAAGAAAACATTTGCACATAATTCACGTAAGAATACCAAATATGACTCATGCATCATGTATCTTTCCATCTCTATCTCTTTTCTTTTCCTTGGCCATATTAATTGGTAGCAAGCCAATTAATTAATTTACACCGTTGTACTAAATACAGCCAACACCACTGTCCCTTTGTACAACCAACTTTCACCGGTCCTAAGCCCGGCCAACTAGTACTCATACAATGTAATATTCATATAAATACTATATGCACCATATTACATTAAATCACATATATGTATTCCATTTGAAAACATTTCAAATAAAAACTCACCTCGTGCGTTATTACAAAAACTCTTTCAAGGTAATTCACGTAAGTCGCCCCTTCACCGAATCTGAAATCACAAAATACCAAATATTTCTCTTAACACTAAACTCACGAAATCCTCAACCCAAGTCGCAACCCAAAAAGACATGAAATCGCAATGAACAGTACAAATCGCAACCGTGATGAACAGTACAAAGTCGCAACCTCTTACTGCGACTTCACCCCCGAAATCGCAACCCTCTATTGCGAATTCACCCTAAGTCGCAATCCACCACTGCGATTCCACCCTGGAGTCGCAACCTACTATTGCGATCCCAAACCCGAATCGCAATCAACTACTGCGATTCCAAGCCAAGTCGCAAACGACCATTGCGACTTCATACCCAAGTCGCAACCAACCATTGCGACTCTGATGAATGTCGCAGTCGTCCATTGCGACTTCGATGAATATTAGCCTACTGCGACTTCGATGAATGTCTCAGCCTACTGTTTCATCCTAAAACCCAGATTTTTACAGTTTTATTCTATACATGTTTATGTAACTTTGCAGATATGTTTTATACTACCATTAGAACACTATTCCAAACCCAAAATTATCATATCTATCTAAAATAGCATAACCCACTTCTAAAGCTTAACTTGCAACCTCAAGAACTCTTTAATGGATTAAAACACAAATAAGGTATGGATTGTTTACCTTGATTACTTCAGATTGTTAGTAGCAATTCCAGCAGCAAACTTCTTAATTCTTCCTTCTTCTTTCCTTTTAGCCTTTCTCTCGATCTCTCTCTCAACCGAATACCACACACACACACACTAGTATGTTGAGATAATACTTCCTTACTTGAGACATTGACACCTATCCTCACAAGGGAGAAGTCGGTTTTGGCAAGGAGGAGGTGTCACCTAATCACCAAATAAACCTTAAACTTGATTCACTTGTCACAATATACCCCTAGCTTCTTTTATAAAAATAAAAACCTACCCCTTAACTTCCAATTAATATTAAATAAAATACCTGGTTATTAAACATGGATACCGGGGTCCCACCCCGAGCTACCCAACCGACCGTTACCAACGACTGACTGACGTGACCAAGGATCCAATGCAAAACAGTCTACCAACAACCTGCCTATCCCGGAATGACTCACTCACCCAACATGTAAATACTCTACGTGCAATAAGTGCAAAACTATGCAGCAAAACAACCCATCAACAAAACTCCACATCGAACCATTAAAAACCGTGCAATTCACCCATGACTATCTCAAAGTCAAAACCGAGCAAAATGCTTCACGCTTGCTAGACCCATAAGTCGGTCAAAAACGCGTTTACATAAGGTTTAAGCAAGCAATACTCTAAAATAACATTAGTCGCAAACTCGACACGAGTTAAACAAAAGAGTTTTCGAAAAGGACTCACACCCTTAAAATTCTCAAAACGACACATAACACTTATAAACGCACTTCCCAAATGGTTTACAAATCATTTACAAAATATTCTCAACGTCAAGATTTTTCATTTCAAAAAGACCGTAAGCAATAAAACTACTATTACCAGGTCGGTAGTTACGCAAAAATGGACACGCTCGTCCCACAAATGAAAATCATGTCGAAAATCATTTCATTGCAGCTTAGTTTACTCACAAAACGTAAAGCGAAATAAATAATTTCTTTGAAAATGAACCGTCACGGTTCTAGTATGAATTGACTCATGACGTGTATTTAAAGTAACCGCTCGACCTTACACCGGGTGCGACAAAAGTGTGCACATAATTTCAAAATCAGTTCCACGACATTTGACCCCAAAATTCCTCTTTTTCAACATAAAATGTCGTGGCACAGGGTTCACTAACAAATCTTACGTGCGTCGGCTAGTCATACAAAACGATGAAACGGTTTACAAATATATTTTTGTTAAAACGCAACTATCTCGTGTAAGTTTCAAACTTAGAGATAAAAACCAATCCGTTTCTATCATTTGAAGATATCGACTAAAGCCTCATAAAATCTCAAAAGGTGGGGTTCTTTAAATTGATTTCCAAGATTTCCCCAAATGGTCACATAAACAATTAAGATATGCACCTCGTGAAATTAAACCCACACGACTCAACATGCCGTAAAACAAAACTTATTTTAACCAAATCACTCAAATAGCTTTATACAGACATCGTGGAATGTAACTTTCCGTCTCAACTCTAACATATGTGGAGGAGTTCCAATGTTAAAGTCACAAGCCGTAGTCACTTGCCCAACATTTTAAACACCACAAAACACGGATATCATCTTACCCGAAAGAACCGTTGGAAAAAATAACGAAATGAGACAAATTCTAACAAAGTTTGCACTCCCGTGATAAAACGATTTCATACACTTTCAAAACCATATTTCAAAATCTTGTGTGTGTGCTGAACATTTCCCAAAATTCCAAAACACCATCCTAAAATGATTTGAAACACAAGAATTTGTTAATGCAATCTATTTCAAAATCAAACTTTGTGCATGACTTAGTCGGCATTCTACGCCTCGACTCCTACTCCTCCAAATCTCTTCGGTCCACTAACGCCATCCGGACATTTAAACCTCTTAGGCAAGTTGGGAAATTACGTCAAATAATCCCTACGATTTTTCCTCAAATCAAAGTCGGCTCTATAAGCCTATGATTCTAGCACAATCATCCATCTTGGCCCGACACAAACATCATCCTCATCGTCACTCCAAGTGATTAATACTAGAATCGTCCTTTTATTCCAACGACTACTAATTTATAACCTTCGACACTACCCCAACGATCATTCCATCAAAGCAATTCAAGTACACACCTGTACTAGTATGTTTACTATAGTCATTCCTCCTTGTGATGGCTATTCAGGGTAGATATTACAACGAGTTATTAGCACACAATAACTCACACTAACACGCTCACGCTCGACTCCTTGGGTTCCTCGCGACTTTCCCCGACTCGAACATTGATCATGTGCTTCCGGTAGTAGGAGCTCTACTACTACAATCTACACCTATCACTGTCCGTTCCGAGTCCCATCCCGAGATACCAAGTAGTTGCTCGCCCAAACAAAAACCATACACGTATGTCCATACCGACACATATACATGCTCTTCCTAGCTCCCTAGGAATAAACATAATACCCCACTACCCTTGCTAGGGCGGAACCCCCACTAACCCTGACGAGTCGCCTCGTAAACGCACAGTCGTATATAGTGGAAACCAGATAGACATTCGAATATAAGATTCCATCCTACAACGGTTGGACTCAAATAAGAGCTGCGCAATAGAACTAAATCTAACATTCTAAGGCTATTCGGTTCCTACCGCATACAACCTATAGTGCATTCGCTTAACAACCTATCAAGGTTAGCATAAGTTCCTAATAGCAAGTAACAACCATACAATAAAGTGTATTAAGCACCAAGCAATCTAGCATACATACTCCTATGTTCTAGAAAGAAATTTAGCATACCTACTCATATGTAAACACTCTTCCCAGCTCACTAGGAATTTCATCTCATCCCACTACCCTTGCTACAACGGAATCCCTATTAGCCATAACGAGTTGCCTCGCTAATACCCAGTCGCATGCAGCGTGAATCAAATAGACATTCGAATACAAGATTCTATCCTAGAACGGTTGGACTCAAACAAGAGCTGCGCAATAGAACTAAATCAAATATTCTAAGGCTATATGATTCTTACTGCATACAACCTATAGGGCCTTCACTTAACAACCTACTATAACTAGCATTGATTCCTACTAGCAAGCAGTCATCATACAGTACAGTGTAAACAACATAGGCAATCTCGCATGCATACCCTATGCCTAGAAAGCAATAAATACACTAACTACCGTACCTTCCCACATAGCGTCGGCTGACTGTACACACTGCGCCCCCGATCACCGTTTCCCAAACGGGTTTTCCTTTTTCCTTTATTTTCAAAGATTTTTGTAAAAGAGTTTAAAACTTCATAGCCGCAACTTGAGACCAAACACACCGAGATGTGTTTGATTCACTCAAGCTATGCTCTGATACCAAGTTGTAACGTCCCAAAAGTTACAAGGAATTTAAATTTTTTAAAAGTAACGCATTTCATTATAATCAACCCAAAAGTTAACAAATCCCATTACAATAAGAATAAACGTCGTTATTTAAAACCGTCAACAAAGTTTAAGCAGCGGAAAGTTATATAATTAAATCCCCATTTACTAAAAATCAATTTAAAAAATCTTCGCCTTGCGCCCGTGTGTACCGTCATGCCCGACTGCTACTCGCACCTGAAAACATAAGACATTGGGAAGGGGTAAGCACGAAGCTTAGTGAATTCAATCCTTACATAGGATCGCAATCATATCAGCATCACCCTTAAACATACCAGCACATAAATTTCTTGTAACATCCATCAAGAAAATATAACACGATTAATAACAATCCTTATGCTCCTTGGAACCACCATCAAGAAGACATAATCACAACACATTATACCAATACACCTACTCCTTGGAACAACCATCAAGAAGTGGCCTTATACTTCTTGGAACAACCCTCAAGAAGATATAATCACACCACATTATACCAATACACCTACTCCTTGGAACAACCATCAAGAAGTGGCCTTATACTCCTTGGAACAACCCTCAAGAAGATATAATCACAACTCATTATACAAACGCATATACCTCTTGGAACATCCATCAAGAAGTACATCAATCACAGTTCAATATATACACACAAATATATATATTCCACACCACAATAATATCAACAAACAATCATAATCAACACACTCGAACTATAGCAACACAAATATAATTCTCATCCTATATAGTGAGAGAACTCACCTCAAACGCAAAGCTTATGACCTCAACCGCAACACGAACCGGCCAACACCAGTTCACCTTTTTCCACCTAAATAAGCGTTAACAATTGTCAAAGTGACGCCCCAAACCAAAGCCACGACTACTAACTTTAAAAACACATTTTCCAGTTTTTACTCTCAACACGCAGGTCTGTTCGGGACCTGTTTAACCCCTTATAAACTGATTAAACCAGAAATATTTTTCCATAATCACAAAGTCCCATGTCTTAGGGTTCCAGGGACATATCGCACGCGCTCTAACGATTTTTCTACAGTTTACTATGGATTTTACAAAGCCAATCTGCTACACAGCGAAAAACAGTACCTTTCAGTACAAAACAGCAGTTTGACACTAGATATGGTCCGAACTGGTTTTTCCGCAAAACATAAGAAACTTACTAGACTCAAAATGGGAGATTTTGGCACTGGTTTCACACCAATAAGACGTTCCTATAAAAAGTTATGGCTTTCCCAAAACAGTGGCAGAAACTATGACTTTTAAAACGGAACGCGAACTGACAAATCCGGACCTGCTGTATAAACAGCCAAATTACGCCTAGCTAGAGGCCGAACCAAACTTCCGCTAAAACATGAAAAGTGTGCCTGGCACAGAATGTGAACCGTGGGCACCGGATTCGTCTCAATCCGAGCTACGACGGAAAGGTTATGGCCGTCGCAAAACAGTGGCAGACAAACGTTTTCACATGAAATGACAAATATTGCTTATAAACCCATTAAGACATAGCTTAACCCAAACTGACCCGAACAGTCTACAAGCTTACCGGAAAGGGCTGTACTACGCTGGACAACAACCGCGCACCACCCCCTGCCGCCTCCGGCGGCGGTGGTGGTTGGCGGCGGCGACGAGGGTTACGGTAACACCCTCCGGCGAGACCTCCCAACGTCACCCACTCCTGACTCCTCCGCAACTTCACACCCGCACACATCCACACACCCATCCGCACCCCCTGCCGCCACCACAGTGGCGTGCAGCGGCGGCCCCACCGCCGGCAGCCGTGACTGCGGCGGTGGTGGTGGTGGTTTGAGGCGGTTTTTGACAATTAACAAACGAAAGGTTTACGAACTACCTCGACGCAACGTTTCCTCGTCCTCTAAACCGACCGAACTCGCCGGCGATCACCTTCTTCCTCCTCTCTCCTCGTCGTCGGCAGCACCCTCTTCCTCTCTCTCGGCTTCTCTCTTTCCCCCTCTCTCTCTTCGATTTCTCTCTCTCTCTTTTTCTCTTCTCGGCCGAACGCAACCAGGAAAAAGAAGAAGAAGGGCCGTGGGGTTTTTGGTTTCTTTTGTTTTCTAGACTTTTTCCCTTTTCTTCTTGGTCACGGCAGCAACACAAATTAAACAAACACAAGGGTTTTGGTCATGGGTAGCATGGGCCGAAACCCATGCAATGTTTTTGGCCCTTGTCACTTTTAGTCCATCCACTTAAACCTTCTCGCAACTAACCTAAAATTCCGACATTTTTAACGATTAGGTCCAACTCGACTAACCCCGTTAACGGAAACCACCTTAAATCGAACTTAAAAGAAAATAATTAATACTAATAAATTACATACCGGGATACGGGCTTTACATTATAAAAAAAGTCTTATATAACGACTAGATTAAGTTCGGGTGTTACTAAAACCCAATAACAGTCGATATCTCCAAAAGCAGAAGACATCATTAAATAACTAGATACTTCACTTGCGTCTAACTAGCACTCAACTTTTAACGGTGTCGCTAGTACCAATCCTCCAACAAGGACCTGATGCACATAATGAAAAGGTTAAGTTTATCGCCTAGTGAGTTCAAGAGTTTTCATCTTAATCATATAAATCGTTAAACTGAGAGGATGTTATTTAAATTAAGATTTCTAAAATGATATGTGTAAAAATATGAAAGCAACATCTTTCCCAAAGTCCACCGTTGTCGTGATAAAACCCCCAATACAAAACGTTCCTTCAAATGTGATTTCGAAACGCAATACTCCAGTGGCGGATCCACTATTTCTTTGGTGGGGACACCTTTAAGGTAGCTTAAATGCCTGTAAAGTTGTTCGATGTATTTTTAGCTTAAATCCAACGTTTCGAGGGCGTTTTAAAGTTTTTTTGGTTTATTTTAAGGGATTTTTAAGTTTTTTTTGTCGATTTCGAGTGATCTTTTTGGTTTTTAGTCGATTACGAGAGTTAATTTTGGTTTTTTGGTTGAATTCCAGACACCTTTTTTGGTTGATGGGGTCCCGGACGAAAATTTACTGGGGGGCATTAAGGAAAAAAGCTAAAATATCCAATTTTTAACCCTAAAAATTTCAATTTCTTTCCATTTTAATGGGGTCCCCCCCACACTAAACTTCATGTGCATTCGCCCCTACAATACTCACACAAAACGTAAATAATGAGTGACATTCAAACGCCGAAATTCGGATAAAACTTTATAACTCAAACTACCGGAATATGAGTAAGATTCAAGCCCCAAAATGGTAACTTATGGAAAATACTCCGTACTCAAAACATCACCGAAAAACCTGGATAAAACTAAATACCCAAAACAACACCTTTCGATGATTAGGGAGACCCAATTTCCATGGTTAGTGGCGGAACACAAAAGTAGGCCACTTTCCAAGTTATAGAGCTCATATTAGGATCAATAGCCACGAGCTCCCCGACTTGTATCAAGATGTGGATAAGGGTACCCATAGATCCTATCATAGTCATTACTAAGAGTACATTTACGGTCAATGACTAGTATCCGACTCTACATAACCGTACCAAGTTGCTTCCGATGACCCAATGTCTCAACTAGTTACAAATGGGAAGCAACAATCCCATAAAAAATGACTCAAAAATTATCTCATATGGTAAATGGAAGATGTTCGACTTTAAGAACCCACATCATAAGGCCCTCGATGACCCAATGACTAATCATGGTCCCAATATGGGAACAACAGTCCCATTTAAAACGATAAAGACTGACTCCGATGCCTATGGATCCATTACATTACAGTCTATAACATTACATGACTCCAATTGAAGGACCAAAGCACTCAAAATCTAATTCTCAAATGATACGCAATAAACACAAATCTTATTCAAAGCTCCACAACGAGTTATAAAAACCGGACAAATATTTCAAAGACTCGTCTTAGTTAAAACCGAGTCAAAAGCTCAACAATTTAACAGACTACACAATAATAGTCAGTGTAAACAATAAAAAACATTTAACCAACGGTTATGCAAAACACAACGACCAAAAGTATGAATGACTCGAAAACTCACGGTGGTTTGGAACAAATCATTTTTCAAATGAAATTATGTCATTTATATTTCCAAAATGCCTCATAACATATAATATGCAGATTCCGAACGGTTTATAAAATCAAATACATTAAAAGAGTATTTACATCAAATGACGTTCATTTATGCATTGAATCATCAAGGAAGCATACTAATATGATTTATTTATCAAAATATCCAAAATCCCAAATACGCGAATTTTGTGAGATTTATAAAAACAAATGCACCAAATGTATTAAACTCAACAAAACATTTGATAAATATCAAATAAAACATATAAATGCTTTAAAATGAACATTTTTGGCATGTACATAGTTTTCACAAATCAACTTGAACTCACCTTACTAGGTTAAGTTAAACCTAGATTCCAAACCAAGATCTAGTTTCTCAAATGTGGGGATTTGAGATCTCCAAGCAAGATTTTGTTAAGAGAATTCTTCAATCCACCAAACAAGCCAAAAGATACCAAATCAATATCAATCAATATATATATTAAAGGAGAAACTACCAAGAATGACTTTTCACAATGAGAGGTGAGTATTCCACAAACATTGAAATGTGGTTGATTTTAGTGTATCCCACATCGATGGGAGACAAAACTTTGACAATGAATTGTGGATATATAAATTTAGGTTGAGATGACTTTGTGGCAAGTCATGGGGTTGGCTCATTTTGGCTAACCCTCCATACTAATAGGTTGCCTCATTTTGGCCAACCCAAAAGTTTTTACAATCTATATCAATATATATTCAAGGAGAAACCACCAAGATTGACTTGGCATCATAAGAGTTAAGTATTCCACAAACATTGAAATATGGTTGATTTTAGTGTATCCCACATTGATGGAGAGACAAAACATTGACAATGAATTGTGGATATGTAAATGAAGGTTGAGATACCTTTATGGCAAGTCATGGGGTTGGCTCATTTTGGCTAACCCTCCATACTAATAGGTTGGCTCATTTAGGCCAACCCCAAAGTTTTAAAATCTATATAAATTATATATATATATATACACACACATATTAAAAGAAAAACCAAAATATCAATCATCAATATCAATATATATATATATATATATATATATATATATATATTAAAAGAGAAACCAAGGATAATGACTTGGCAACATGAAATTTGAGCATTCCTCATTTCTTGAAATATGGTTGATTTACATGATCCTACATCGGGAAGATGATAGCCTGAAAGAAGATGATGGACATATAAAAGGGCGATGGATGGTTTGGAAATCTATATCCATCAAAACCAATAAACTGGTAAACTTTATAGTGCAAAATTAAAAGAGAAACCACAGATGACGACTTGGCAACATGAGGTTTGAGTATCTCTCAAATATTGACATAAAGTTGAGTTTCATCATCCCATATTGGTTGAAATATGATGGTTTGGAAGAAGAAGATAGATGAAAAGAGGGACGAAAGATTTTTAAATATATAACTATTGTTGGAACCAAAACCAACCAAATGGTAAATATTATAGAGCAAATTCAAAAACAAAAACAAAGACGATGGCTTGGGACCATGAGGTTTGAGTAGGGGTGTTCAAAAAAACCGTTTGACTGCTCAAACCGGTCGAACCAAGTCTAACCGGGCCGTTTTTGGCAGTTTGAGCGGTTCGGTCTGGTCTAAAAATTGCCAAACCGGGCAGTCCGGACTGCGGTCTTAAGGTTTTTTTTGGGCAGTTTGGACCAAACCGAGCGCCAAATACACACATATATATTTTTTCATATATATATATATATCATTTACTAAGTTAGGCCCATATTTTTTTATTTTTTAAGGGCATTGTTAATTTTTTTTGTGGACTATGTTTACTTTTTTGTAGACTTCGTTTATTTTTTCCTGGACTCGAGCCAATGAAACTTTAAAATTATAAATTATATACGTTTTTTAGTTTAAGCTTAAAGCCCACAAAAGGTCCAAACCGCCTAAATCGCGGTCCAGTTTGACCGATCTAGACATTTGATGTCAAACCGCTCGGCTTGAAAATTTAATAAACCGCCATTTGCGGTTTGGTTTGTGGTCTGAGGGGTTAAACCGTCCAAACCGGACCGCAAACACCCTTAGGTTTGAGTATTCCTTAAAGATGACAGTTTGAAAGAATATGATGTGCATATACCATGGTTTGAATAAAAACCAACCAAATGATAAAGTTTATAGTGTAAAATTAAAAGAGAAATCAATGATGACAACTTGGCAACATGAGGTTTGAGTTCCTTTAAATCTTAAAATAAGTTTGAATTTTATTATCCCACATTTGTGGAATTATGATAATTTCGAAGAAGATAATGGGTATTAAAAAGAGGGAAGGGGTTTTGAAATTTAGAACCATTGTTGGAATCAAAACCAACTAAATGGTAAAAATTAAAATGCAAATTTAAAAGAAAACTAAAGATGATGACTTCGGACCAAGAGGTTTGAGTATTCCTCAAATTTTAAATAAGGTTAAGTTTCATCATGCAAATTAGTGGGAATATGGTACAAAGAAGAGGGATCGATGGTTTTGGAATCTATAACCATAGTTGGAATTAAAACCAACCAAATGGTAACTATTATAGTGCAAAATTAAAGAGAAATCAATCAAGGATGAAATTAAAAGAGAAATCAATCAAGGATGAAATTAAAAGAGAAACCAAGGACAATGAACTGGCAACATGGGGTTTGGTTATTGTAATAACTAAAAAAAAAAGATAATTATCATTTCACAAGGGCCTGTTGTGTAGAGGAGAAGAGACTAAAGGGGTTTGGACTTGAAAGTGGCAATGTAATTCATTGCCATGCAACTCAACCACTCGATGAAACTGATACTCATTTAAACCAGTGACTTTTATCCTTCCCTTCTTGATAAACTGCCAAACATCAGACCTGTATATATAGGAGCTAAACCTGCAAGTATAAGGAACAAGCATCTTGGAGAAGAAACCAATTAGGAAGAGAAAGACGGTGACGGTTCGGTGATTCACAACGGTTTCGATACTCACCGGTAAGTTGTTTCTTTACTCGATCGGTTTCGTTCATCTCATATAGATATCCCAGACCCTTGACGAGATGATTTAGGTCTCGAAAAAAAGAAGTGGTCTCGGTCACCGGTCGTGGTCGGTGTTCCAACCGGTACCACCGATGTCGCCGTTGTGTTCTCGGTACAAGCTTATGTTTGAAACCTTGAGATATTCGGCGAAATTTCTGGTTCGTTAAGTGAGCGCCATGTTCCAGTCGAGTGAGAGAGATGACTGTTATGGCAGTAAAGAAAACATAATCTGGGAAGGAAGTTTCAAGAGATGAGTTGTAGGTGTAACAAAGAAATCAATTATGTAAATATATATATATATATATATAGCATGGAGATGATACATGATGCGTCCGCTATATATATATATATAAACTCATAAGTGTTCTCATGAATCTCCATGTATATATATATGTATATAGCTAAGTACAAACGTATATATAGATGTAAGTTTTAGCATGGCAAGGGAAAGTTGATGGATGACACCATACACTATGGATGACACCATACACTATTCATATGTCATAATATATAGCATGACAAAGGAAAGTTGATGATTGAAACCATACACTGTTCATATGTCATAATATATATATATATATATATATATTAGTATAAATATGAGACATGGATTGATATTTGAATACCCATGAACTGTATAAAAAGGGGTTACATGAAAGGTGTAAATAAATATATATATATATACATATAATGTGAGGACATCTTGAAGCATTTAGGTAAGTAGTAGTCTAGAAACGAAATGGGTTAACTCGGAGTTTATAGTTCGGGTGTTGGATTTAATTAGAGTTAAAATGTGATCGTAAATTGTAGGGAAGGCGTAAGGAACTTCAAGGACGATTCGGACTCCGACGAGTACTGTGAGTTAACGTGATTTTTAAACGGTTGCATATTTTTATAAAATTTCTTAATGTTCTCGAGAATTTGATATGTCGTTTATGCAAACATCATGACATGATTTATGGGATTTATATCTGATGCTTTGTGTGGTTATGGGGGTGTACTATGGTAAGACAAGCATGCTGTGTGAGCTTGTCCTAAGCCGTAAGCGCGAACATGCTGTGTGAGTCCGCCAGGCAAAGCTGTGTGAGTTAGGCACCTCCCATAATGTCGTTAGCTTGTAATATTTTACCGCATGCATGTCAAGTTACTATGCTTTGTGAAAATTGTTATGATATTGTTTTCATGCATAAAACCGTGAATTCACTGGGCCCTAGGCTCACCCAACTCCTTTTCAAAATAACTATGCAACCAGGTCGTCACTCACTCGGGAGTAGTAGCAAGGGGAAAGAGAAGATCTAGAACTGGCTTGGCATTGGAATAAAGGCATAATGAAGAACGATTCAAGATTTAGACAAGTTTTATTTTGGTTATTTAGTAACTGAAAACCTTCCGTTGCGTTAAACAATTGGATTTGCGGTTTATTTATTTATGGATGTTTTATATATATGTTTTAAAAGGAAAAAAAAATTGGGACGTTACAAGTGGTATCAGAGCCTTAGTTTAAGAGAAATAGGTTATTTTAGCCTAAGCTTAAACTGATGGGAGATGTAAAAAAAAGTGAGGCAAATGATATAGTCTAAGTTAAGTTTTGACAATGTACCGAAAATTTATAGGTTCATTATTGCGGTTTGTAGGAAAATGGTGTACACCAAGACGACTAGGCGTATTGGTCGTGGAAGAGGCAGGGCCGGAAGCTGCGCGGTAGCTGCTGGATTAGGCCCAAGAGGTGGAGTTGGACAACACGACCACGCTAGTTCCAGCCGCACTAGCAGACACCCTAGAAGTGAGAGGAGCCATTCCAGGGGCAACTCGAGTGACCAAAGGGTCGAATCATCTCAACCCAACCCGGTGGAGAATTCTTCCTATGACCCATCGGAGGAAACTCATGTGGAGTACACCCCAAGTACGCCTACTCGTGAGGACTTGGAAGAGAATGTAGCAAACTTGCAAGGAGAGATTACTGAGTTAAAAACTGAATTGACGAGGGTTCAAAAGGAAAATGTCAAAGTCGGAGGGTGGCTGAGCAACTTACAAGAAGAACATGTTAAGTTAGGAAGTGAGATGAATAAGGTGTTGGGTGAAAATGATGAGCTTTGGAAAGACAACCACGACATGGCATGGAAGTGTGTGGCATTAGAGTGGGAGAGGAGGATAGCTGTCCGGACTTGGAAGAAGCGATTGGGGGATCGAGCGCGCTACTATCGGAAAGCGGCCTCGGAGTATGTAGGTTTGATCCGAGGGTATTTTTCGGATTGGGCACGTCAGTTTCAACAAGGTCCAAACGTGGGATTTCTTTGGGAGTACCGCCCAGAGAACACGTATGAAGAATTTGTTAGGATCACTCACTATCCTATGGATATGCCTTGAGTGAGAGAGCGAGGAGATGAATAGTTATCTTTAAGTACTTTTGTCTTAATAAAGTGTTTGAATGTTTAGTGGTTTGAACTTGGCCTATTCTGCCTTATTTTGGGTTTATGTATTAGCCGGTTTGGCACATGATGCAAAAGACTTATGTACTGAAACATCTTTTGAATGAATAATAGTTGGTGTTTAATTTTACTATGCAAATGTTGAACTTATGAAATAATTAGGTTATAAATGGATTAAAATATGCTTATAAATGTAAGTTTTCATCGCATACAGCAAAGATGTCACGACGATCGGTAAGAACGGCATCAGTTACACCTGATGCGGTAGAACCGCCACCAATAGGGGCTACCCCAAATGTACATGAAACCCAACCAGCATCTGCTGCGGTTGCAAGGACCGCTAGCACACGAGGACGAGGTCGGGGAAGGGGAAGAGGACGAGGTAGAAGTCAGGCAGTGCCGAATGAACCTGAACCCTCTGTGCAAGCAAGTTCTGCATCTGGAAGAGGTCGAGGTCGAGGAAGGGGACGAGGGCGTACCCAAGCCACCATGGAAACTCCTGTAGACATCATCGCTCAGGAGGTAACAAAAGCTTTGCAAGCTGCTTTACCCATGGTTATAGCCCAGGTGCGAGAGGCTGAATTGAAAAATCAGGAAGATAGGGTGATAAGCAGCCAGAGGGAAGATGTTAATGATTCAAGCAACAGGTCAAGACCAGTAAGTCCTATCGGCCTGGGTGCAGGACAAAGAGGATGCAGTTATAAGAACTTCATGGCCTGTAAACCACAACCTTTTCAAGGTGATTGTGACCCAGTGAAGGCGATGAGATGGATACGGGAAACAGAAGTCGTATTCAAAATCAGCAAATGTGCAGAAGAAGACAAGGTGACCTATGGGTCGGCAATGCTCAAATCAGAAGCCCTTTCCTGGTGGGAGGTAGTCTGTAACTTAAAGGGCGACGAGGCGGTGGCTAGAATGACATGGGATGACTTTAAGGTACTATTCAACAATAAATTTTGTCCACGCTCAGCGGTGAAGCAACTGGAAGAGGAATTTTTAAGGTTAGAACAGGGAACTATGACAGTGGGGGAGTATACAACTAGCTTTACTGAAAAAGCCAGATTTGCCGAGCATTATGTGTCGACCGAGGAAAGGCGAGCTGAACGGTACATCTGGGGGTTAAAAGCATCCATTCGAGAGTTTGTTCTCACTATGAACCCAACCACGTTCCAAGCTGCAGTGAATGCAGCAGAAGTTAGAGAAAAAGAAAAGAACCGTCAAGAGGCTGAGCGAGGCCAGATAAAGAGGAAATGGGAAGGTACAAGCAATGAAATCAAAAAGTCAAGGTTCTCGGGTCCAGAAAGGAAACCGTGGCAAGGACAAACTGTCAAACCATGTCCTAGATGCAACCGTATGCACAAAGGAGAATGTTTGATTAAACCAAGGGTGTGTTACCGGTGTGGGAGGCCAGGACACCTATCTCAAGATTGCAAGGTTGAAAGGAGGGAACGACTATGTTTTACCTGTAAGTCACCCAACCATATACAAGCAAATTGTCCTCAGCAAAAGAATGAGTATGCCTCAGGTCAGGGCGGAAGTCGAAATGGTAAATGGGAGGAAAAACGTTCTGAAACAACAAAGCCAAAGGGAAGAGTCTTCCAAATGACGGCAACAGAGGCCGAGGATACACCTGACGTGGTGACAGGTACTTTTCTGGTCAACTCTGTGCATGCTAGGGTACTGTTTGATTCTGGAGCAAATCGTTCTTTTGTGTCTACTACATTCTGTGATTACTTGCATAGAGAGCCCAAGCCTTTAAGTTCGGCCTTAGAAGTAGAAACCGCCAATGATAATTGGGTGGTTATTAGAAAAGAATACGATGATTGCAATATTCAAATAGACGGACGTTCGATCCCATTAAAACTACTCCCTATGACCATGGGGGAATTTGATATAATAATTGGAATGGATTGGCTAGCTAAAAACCAGGCAAGGATTATGTGCAACAAAAAGATCATCCAAATTGAATCACCTGATGGTGGAACCGTAGTTATATACGGAGATAGAAGAAATAGGAAATCCAGTATGATTTCTTTGGTAAAGGCAAGACGATGTGTAAGAAAGGGATGTCAGAGCTATTTGGCATACGTGATAGATGCTAAGAAGGAGAAAAAGAGTATTGAAGACATTGCCGTTGTAAGAGAGTTTCCTGAAGTCTTTCCAGATGATCTGACAGGTCTACCACCCGAGAGACATGTAGAGTTTCAAATTGATCTGGTACCTGGAGCCGCACCTATCGCTCGAACACCCTACCGTCTGGCACCATCGGAAATGAAGGAGATGATGTCCCAATTGCAAGAATTATTAGACAAGGGTTTTATACGCCCTAGCACTTCTCCCTGGGGAGCGCCTGTGTTATTTGTTAAGAAAAAGGACGGTACGATGCGAATGTGCATCGACTATCGTGAGCTTAACAAAGTAACGGTAAAGAATAGGTACCCTCTGCCAAGGATTGATGATCTTTTCGATCAACTTCAGGGTGCCAATTACTTCTCGAAGATTGATCTACGATCAGGTTACCATCAGTTGAAGGTCCGAGAGGAGGATGTGCCAAAGACAGCTTTCAGGACTAGATATGGGCATTACGAATTTCTGGTGATGCCATTTGGGTTAACAAATGCACCTGCAGCTTTTATGGATATGATGAATAGGGTATGTAAACCCTATCTAGATAAGTTCGTCATCGTTTTCATCGACGATATTTTGATTTATTCACGCACTGAAAAGGAGCACGAGCAACACCTCCGAGCGGTTTTGAGTTTGCTAAAACAAGAAAAACTGTATGCGAAATTTTCTAAGTGTGAGTTTTGGCTCCGTGAGGTTCAATTTCTAGGGCATGTGGTGACCCATGAAGGAATAAAAGTGGATCCGACCAAGGTGGATGCTATAAAGAAGTGGGAACCACCAAGGACCCCGTCCGAGGTACGGAGTTTCTTGGGATTAGCAGGTTATTACAGAAGGTTCATTCAAGACTTTTCGCGGATCGCAACACCATTGACAGCACTAACAAAGAAAGGCGTAAAGTTTGAATGGAAACCAACTCAAGAAGAGGCATTTAGAGTCTTGAAAGAAAAGTTGAGTACCGCACCGATATTGACCTTACCAGAAGGAACCGAAGGGTTTGTAGTTTACAGTGACGCATCCAAGTTAGGACTTGGATGTGTATTAATGCAACAAGGGAAAGTTATAGCATATGCATCTCGCCAATTAAAGGATCATGAGAAGCGATATCCAACGCATGACTTGGAATTGGCAGCGGTGGTGTTTGCATTGAAAATCTGGAGACACTACTTATACGGGGTGAAGTGTCAAATCTATACTGATCACAAGAGTCTAAAGTATTTGTTCGATCAAAAAGAATTGAACATGAGACAACAAAGGTGGATGGAGTTGCTGAAGGATTATGACTGTGAAATTTTGTATCATCCCGGGAAGGCAAATGTGGTGGCTGACGCACTGAGTCGCAAAGAAAGGAGTGATCGTATAAGGATTAAAGCAATGCGGATGGAGGTGACTCCTAGTTGGGTTGATGAACTCAAGAAAGTTCAGGAAGAAGCTCTAACCGAAGAAAATTTGAAGGCTGAAAGAATGATAGGGGTTGTTTCCCTTCTTGAAGTTAACAATCAAGGATTAAAAAGCTATAAGGGTAGAATTTGGGTTCCTCGCTTGGGCGACTTTCGTAACCGAGTGTTAGACGAAGCTCATAAATCCCGGTATTCTATCCATCCAGGAAACAATAAGATGTATCGAGATCTTCGCCAATGTTACTGGTGGCCAGGGTTGAAGAAGGACATAGCTCATTATGTCGAAAGGTGCTTGACATGTCTGAAAGTTAAAGTTGAACACCAACGACCGTATGGTAAGTTGCAACCCTTGGAAATTCCTATGTGGAAGTGGGATCAAATCACAATGGACTTTGTGACAAAGTTGCCAAGGACACCAAAGGGTTATGATGCTATATGGGTAATCGTTGATAGACTCACCAAGTCAGCACATTTTTTGCCAATTAAGGAGACATACTCGATGGAGAGACTAGCTAAGCTCTATATAGATGAGATTGTGTCTCGGCATGGTGTTCCATCATCAATAATCTCTGATAGAGACAGTCGGTTTACCTCTACATTTTGGCAAAGCTTTCAAAGGGAATTGGGTTCACAAGTAAGGCTAAGTACAGCATACCACCCGCAAACGGATGGTCAAAGCGAGAGGACCATTCAAACCCTAGAGGATATGTTGCGAGCATGTGCTATCGATTTTCCAGGTTCATGGGAGAGTCATCTTCCATTAATAGAGTTTGCCTATAACAACAGCTACCATGCTAGCCTCCAAGCTGCACCATATGAAGTTTTGTATGGAAAGAAGTGTCGAACACCATTGTGTTGGAATGAAGTAGGTGAAAAACAATTGGCTGGCCCTGAGATAGTTCAGCAAACTACCAATAAGATAAATCAGATAAGGGAAAGGTTGAAGATTGCTCAAGACAGACAGAAGAGTTATGCGGATAAAAGACGGAAGCCGATAGAATTTCAAGTTGGGGACAAGGTTATGCTCAAGATCTCACCATGGAAAGGTGTGGTTCGTTTTGGAAAGAGAAGAAAGCTAAGTCCTCGTTATATTGGCCCTTACAAGATAACTGGAAGAGTAGGTGAGGTTGCCTATAAGTTGGAGCTTCCTGAAGAACTTCAAGGCATTCATAACACGTTCCACGTGTCAAATCTAAGGAAATGTCTGGCTGATGAAAGTGCTGAGGTACATCTTAAGGATGTAAAGGTGGATAAATCTTTAAGCTACATTGAGGAGCCGGAAGCTATCGTTGATAGAAAAATAAGGAAACTAAGAAACAAAGAGATTGCCCTCGTTAAAGTTCAATGGAGACATCATAAAGGGCCAGAAGCAACTTGGGAACTCGAGAAGGAGACGAGGTTGAAGTACCCTCATCTATTTGCATAGGACGAATTTCGAGGACGAAATTTTGTTAAGGGGGGAAGTTTGTAATAACTAAAAAAAAAAAAGATAATTATCATTTCACAAGGGCCTGTTGTGTAGAGGAGAAGAGACTAAAGGGGTTTGGACTTGAAAGTGGCAATGTAATTCATTGCCATGCAACTCAACCACTCGATGAAACTGATACTCATTTAAACCAGTGACTTTTATCCTTCCCTTCTTGATAAACTGCCAAACATCAGACCTGTATATATAGGAGCTAAACCTGCAAGTATAAGGAACAAGCATCTTGGAGAAGAAACCAATTAGGAAGAGAAAGACGGTGACGGTTCGGTGATTCACAACGGTTTCGATACTCACCGGTAAGTTGTTTCTTTACTCGATCGGTTTCGTTCATCTCATATAGATATCCCAGACCCTTGACGAGATGATTTAGGTCTCGAAAAAAAGAAGTGGTCTCGGTCACCGGTCGTGGTCGGTGTTCCAACCGGTACCACCGATGTCGCCGTTGTGTTCTCGGTACAAGCTTATGTTTGAAACCTTGAGATATTCGGCGAAATTTCTGGTTCGTTAAGTGAGCGCCATGTTCCAGTCGAGTGAGAGAGATGACTGTTATGGCAGTAAAGAAAACATAATCTGGGAAGGAAGTTTCAAGAGATGAGTTGTAGGTGTAACAAAGAAATCAATTATGTAAATATATATATATATATATATATATATATATATATAGCATGGAGATGATACATGATGCGTCCGCTATATATATATATAAACTCATAAGTGTTCTCATGAATCTCCATGTATATATATATGTATATAGCTAAGTACAAACGTATATATAGATGTAAGTTTTAGCATGGCAAGGGAAAGTTGATGGATGACACCATACACTATGGATGACACCATACACTATTCATATGTCATAATATATAGCATGACAAAGGAAAGTTGATGATTGAAACCATACACTGTTCATATGTCATAATATATATATATATATATATATATATATATTAGTATAAATATGAGACATGGATTGATATTTGAATACCCATGAACTGTATAAAAAGGGGTTACATGAAAGGTGTAAATAAATATATATATATATATATACATATAATGTGAGGACATCTTGAAGCATTTAGGTAAGTAGTAGTCTAGAAACGAAATGGGTTAACTCGGAGTTTATAGTTCGGGTGTTGGATTTAATTAGAGTTAAAATGTGATCGTAAATTGTAGGGAAGGCGTAAGGAACTTCAAGGATGATTCGGACTCCGACGAGTACTGTGAGTTAATGTGATTTTTAAACGGTTGCATATTTTTATAAAATTTCTTAATGTTCTCGAGAATTTGATATGTCGTTTATGCAAACATCATGACATGATTTATGGGATTTATATCTGATGCTTTGTGTGGTTATGGGGGTGTACTATGGTAAGACAAGCATGCTGTGTGAGCTTGTCCTAAGCCGTAAGCGCGAACATGCTGTGTGAGTCCGCCAGGCAAAGCTGTGTGAGTTAGGCACCTCCCATAATGTCGTTAGCTTGTAATATTTTACCGCATGCATGTCAAGTTACTATGCTTTGTGAAAATTGTTATGATATTGTTTTCATGCATAAAACCGTGAATTCACTGGGCCCTAGGCTCACCCAACTCCTTTTCAAAATAACTATGCAACCAGGTCGTCACTCACTCGGGAGTAGTAGCAAGGGGAAAGAGAAGATCTAGAACTGGCTTGGCATTGGAATAAAGGCATAATGAAGAACGATTCAAGATTTAGACAAGTTTTATTTTGGTTATTTAGTAACTGAAAACCTTCCGTTGCGTTAAACAATTGGATTTGCGGTTTATTTATTTATGGATGTTTTATATATATGTTTTAAAAGGAAAAAAAAATTGGGACGTTACAGTTATTCCTCAAAATTTGAAATAAGGTTGAGTTTCATTATCTCACATCGGTAGACGGATAATAGTTTGGAAGAAGATGGTGGCTATATAAAAGGGTGATGGAAGGTTTTGAAATCTATAACCATGGTTGGATCAAAACCAACCAAATGGTAAAGATTATAGTGCAAAATTAAAAAAGAAACCAATGATGATGACTAGGGACCATTACGTTTGAGTATTCCGAAAATCTTAAAATAAGGTTGAGTTTCACCATCTCATATTCGTGGAAATACGATAGTTTGGAAGAAGATGACGGGTAATAAAAGAGGGATGAATGATTTGAAATCTATAACCATTGTTGGAATTTAAACCAAGCAACCGGTAAAAATTATAGTGCAAAATTAAAAGAGAAACCAATGATGATGACTTGGGACCATGGAAGTTTGAGTATTCATTAAATCTTGAAATAAGGTTGAGTTTTATCATCCCAAATTGGTGATATTTTGATAGTTTAGAAGACAACGACGGGTATAAGAAAGTGGGATGAAATGTTTTGAAATTTATAACCAATGTTGCAATCAAAACCAACCAAATGGTAAAACTTATAATGCAAAATTAAAAGAGAACCTAAGGATGAAAATTTGGCAACATGATGTTTGAGTATCTCTCAAATATTGAAATAGGGTTGAGTTTCATCATCCTAAATTGGTGGGAGTATGATTGTTTGGAAGAAGACGATGGATATGAAAAAAGAGGGATAGAAGGTTTGAAATCTATAATCATGGTTGGAATCATAACCAACAAAATTGTAAAAATTATAGAGAAAAATTAAAAGAGAAACCAATGATAATGATTTAAGACCATAAGGGTTGGTATTACTCAAATCTTGAAGTAAAATTGAGTTTTATCATCCCATATTGGTGGGAATATGATAGTTTGAAATAAGATAATGGGTATTGAAAGTCAGACGAATTGTTTGAAATATATAACCATTGTTGGAATCAAAACCAACCAAATGGTAAAAGTTGTAGTGCAAAATGAATAGAGAAACCAATGATGATGACTTGGGACTAAGAGGTTTGAGTATTCCTCAAATCTTGAAAAAAGGTTAAGTTTCACTATTCCTCATTGGTGGGAATATGATAGTTTTGGAAGAAGATGATGATATTAAAAAAGAGGGATGGATGATTTTGAAATCCATAACCATTGTTGGAATCAAAACCACCAAATGCTAAACATTGTAATGCAAAGTTAAAAAATATATCAAAGATCAAGGATGAAATTAAAAGAGAAATCCATGATAATGACTTAGCAACATGATGTTTTAGTATTCCTCAAATCTTAAAACAAGGTTGAGTCATCATCTCACATTAGTGGATGGATAATAGTTTGAAATCCACAACCATGGTTGGAATCAAAACCAACGAAATGACAAATATTATAGTGCAAAAATAAAAGAGAATCAATGATGAAGACTTGGTTTATTGTTTGATCGATTTTATATTAATTGAGGAATTACGTTACACTTTAACTCGGTTCAATACTCCTTTAAGAATAATATTGTCACCGTGCAATGCACGGGCCCAACACTAGTATTAATGTAAACTCTCAATCTACCAAGATCCTCAAAACACTAGATTCCCCAAGTACTAGTAACTTTTTCTTCCAAAATGTGACCATTTTACATAAAACTCTTCCTAAGATGAACAAAATAAAATATACTTGAATCATAAGGTCCAAGTCCCAAAATAACATTTTTATACTTAGAACACCCATTTATAATACATTCAAGAAGATAAAACATTTACTAGCAAAAAGGGTAAAAAACCCCAAATCTCCCAAAAAGCCCTAAATTGGTCAAAATCCAAGGATGTGTAAAATACACCAAGAGAGATGTTCTAGGACACTAAAATGAAGTTTTTTTTACATGAATAAAAGTTTAGAAATGGTTAGGATGGCTTATAAATGAATTTTTAAGAAAACCCCAAAATGTGGTCAACAATGGTGAGGAGATGAAGAAGATGAAGATGTTGAGCTTCCACCCACAAAGCTTGAATATCTAGCTCCCAATCTTCTAAATACACTTAAATTTTTTGATTTGGTGAAATATATGGGTTTGGACCGATTTAGAAGAGAGGAGAGAAGGGTTGGTGAAGAAACAAATGAAGAAAAGTAGGGAAAAAATTGGATTTAAAGGGACCGCAACTTTCTGCCCACTTTTTGCCCTCATCTCGCGCCGGCACAGCTTAATGCTCGCGGTCGCGAGCCATGTATTTTTCAACTTTTTGGGTTTTTGCCTAATGTGATGTCCAAAATATAGGAATCGTTCGTGTTCCCAACACCTTATCTATTGTGTTCGATGATTAGCCGGTATAAAAATCCAATCGTGTTTTAATCAAATATCTTTGATCCAAATACATTCATTTAATTACAAAAATAATGGGCCAAAACTTTCTAAGCCCATCTACAATTGGACTAGTGTAGTCCCAATTGGACCTTAGACCCATTAATTAATATATACATATATATATATATCATAGTTCATACTCAATTGGCATGAATGAAATATGAGTCCTTCGTTTCAAAATAATTTAACATTTTGATTTTATTTTGTAACAAAATCTATCAAAAACATATTGTCGTAGTTCAGGAAACTTTCAATGCTACCAATAATTATAATATATGAATTCAAATATAAGTATAATAATAAGAGTAAAATTATCATTTAGTTTATTAAAAATTAAAATAATATTGTATTTTTCAGACGGTGTTTGAAGATTTATTTTGAGACGGAAAGAGTAAGAGCCACATTTTAATATATATATATAGAGACTTGAGATCACGTGAGACCATACTATTTTCGTGAGACCCGTGAGACCACAAAAATAACACTAAACTTTCACAGTAAAAGACTGTGAATGTATTGTGAAAGTAAATCTTCACAGTATTTTTGCTGTGAAGGTTCGTTGTTTTCCGTACATTCGTAATGAATCACTGTGCAGTTTCAGTGTTAATTTTTGGTCTCACGAAAACAGGCTGGCCTCACGTGAACCTAACCCTATATTATATATATATATATATATATATATATAGACTTAAGATCATGTGAGACCAGACTATTTCCGTGAGACCAAAATATTAACATTAAACCTTCACAACAAAAGACTGTGAAGGTGTAAACCTTCACAGTGTTTTGTTGTGAAGGTTTGCTATTTTTCTTACCTTCACAGTGAATCACTGTGAAGTTTTAGTGTTAATTTTTTGTCTCACGGTCTCACGAAAACAGGTTGGTCTCACGTGAACCCAACCCTATATATATATATATATATATATATATATATATATATATATATATATATATATATATAAAAGTAGAGTCTCATTCAAATACAAATCATGCATTTGTTGCATCCTTTACAAACCAGTGTGCATATGTGAACAATGTGCATATACATATGCATATGCATACGTACAAGAATATACATATAACAGACATATATTCATATAGGATAATGCATATATGCATCTCAGATTATGCACATATTGTTCACATATGCACATTGGTTTGTAATGGGTGCAACCAAGGTTCTAAATGGCGTGAGGCGTGGCGGCGAGGTCAAGCCTCAAGCCTTACAAGTTACGGCGAGGCTATGGCGTTTTTCAAAGCGTAACTTAAGGCGGCAAATATGTATATAATATATGTATATATGTATGTGTGTTTATGTCAGTGTCTTGAAAAATAATGATTAAGTTATTAATAATTTAACTTCATAGAAAACGATAAACAAAAGAAATTCTAATAGATACTAACGAGAAAATTCGAAGTATATATATTCTAAAAATCGAAAAGACGCAAACTTGTAAAAGCATCCATAACAATGAAATTTCAGGACAATTATAAATGTGTCACATCAGCGTCACATCAGCTTTGTAATTATCTTGAAATTATGCTCCACAACAATGAAATTTCAACCACTTTCTAAAGTGACACCTCATCATAAAAAACTATATTTTAATCAAATAAAAATAAAACTACAATTAAATATCCGTTACTATAATTTAATAAGAATTTTGTTATTAATTAAATAATTATAATAAAATAAAATTAATTAATTAAATAAAATATTTAATTTATAAAACATTAAATTAAAATACAAAGTAAAAATATTACATTAATCGTCATTTTTTTCTTCTCTAAATCTTTGCCAAATCTCTTCAATCAAATCTGATTGTAAACAATGATTCGTTGACCGATTACGTACTTGCATGTGATTCTGGAGATAGTTTTCATACTTGGGAAGTATGTTACGAGAGATTTGAGACGTGGTTATAGTAAAACTAACATCATTGTTTATATCATCAAATTGACGAATATAAATATGACGTTCATCTTCGACGATCATATTGTGCATGATTATACATGCTCTCATTATTTCTCCAATTATTTCTTTGCACCACATACGAGATGACCCACATATAATAGCGAAACGTGATTTGAGTACCACAAACGCTCTCTCTACATCTTTCCTAGCAACCTCTTGTTTCTTTGCAAATGGTCGATGTTTTGGGGATTGAGGTAATGGAATTGACTTCACGAATGTAGCTCAATTAGGATAGATCCCATCGGCAAGATAATATCCTAAATTGTAATTGTTACCATTGACGGAGAAATTAACTTGTGGTGCTTTCTCTTCCAAAACCTCATGGAAGATAGGAGAACGGTCTAACACGTTGATATCATTTAAGGTACCTGGAGGACCAAAAAATGCATGCCATATCAATAGATCTTGTGAAGCAACAACTTCTAAAATAATAGTTGGAGACTTATGATCCCTTCTTGCATATTGACCATGCCATGCTACGAGACAATTTTCCATTGCCAATGCATGCAATCAATACTTCCTAACATACATGGGAATACGTGGTGTTGTCCATTATATAGTAATCGTCCAAGGTCTGTAGCGTTTGGCCTTCTCATATACTCGTCCCCAAACATGACAATAATAGCTTGTACGAACTTCTTGAGCAGGTTCTACTCAACCACGCCAAGTCAAAGGTCAAGGAAGCGGAACTAAAAGTACAAAAACTCAATGGACAACCGCAGATGATATATTATTGTGTAGCTCGTGGCTAAATATAAGCAAAGACGCAACATTAGGCGTTGATCAAAATTCGACAAATTTTTTGGATCGCATAGGAGAATCGTTGGCGAAGAATTAATCATGGTGTTTCGAAGTTTGTTGGTTATTTTGAGCAGGTTCAAATGCGTCGGGAAAGCGGGTTGAACGAAGAAGATAAAAAAAATAAAGCTTTAGATTTATATCGAAGGATGGAGGGCTAAGAATTCAAATTTTTTCATACCTGGATGGTGTTACGTGAAGAGGAGAAACGGAGAAGCCAACAAGGTTTCTCAAAAGACAATGATTCATCTTCAGATAGGGGATCAAAGAGGAATAAAAATACAGAAGATGGTCATTACACTTCATCATCTTCAAATGCTAATACGTCAATTCCTGAGGAGGTGTCAACTCCTTATTCCCGACCGTTGGGAAAGAAAGTGATAGTGCTTTGAATACACCTATAGACTTGTGATGATCAAACCCCAAAACAAGTATACAATGGAATCCAATATCGCTTTCAAGTAATAAATGGTAAGAACCAAGTATTGTTCACAAAGATTGTAGTAAAAGTGTAATTAAAAGTTAAAGAAAGAAATGACTTCAGATGACGGGTTTGAAGACTTTGATTGGTTTGATTTATCTTGAACTAAGATGATTAACAAGGAAAGCAAGGGTGCAAGACTTGGGATGAGTAAATAAACACAACTTTATGTGAACCAATGCTGCAGCAATGCTGGCAGCATGTGTCAGTTAATAACTAACTCTATTATCTATTTTGAGAGTGATCCTTCCGGATTCTCACCGTTGCACTTTTGTTTAGCTATCAATCGACATATTCCTATGAAGTATCAAGACCAGTGCGAGTGTCAAACGGAGTTCTCAAAATATATGGATTTATCAAATTCATTTGTCTAAAAATCACTCTTCCGAGTCGATTCCCATATCATTCAAGTTGACGTGTTCTAAGTGGCTCATTCCTGAGTCCACTACACTTTACCACCTTAACTAGTGATCAACTCGTCGAGAATAATCCATTTGAAAAACACTGAAAACAAATTTCTTGGTAAGTAACTCTTCTAAGTATACCCTCAATGTTGTTATAACCAAGTTTCAAGTTTAAAGAAAATAAGATATGGGAGAATAAAGTGGAACCTTGTAATTTGAGGGACCAAAGTGTAATTTTCGCTAAGGGTATAAGACCCTCAATGATTGCACAAAACCCTAGGTTTTGCCATTATTTCCCTGGTGATGGCTGTGTGTGTGTGGAAGAAGAAAGAAGGAGAATCAATCCACAACTTGCATTCTTGGAGGAGAGGAGAGGGAATTGCATCACCAAGCAATCTTAGGTAATCCTTAACCCTTATTCTTGATGTCTTGTACGATTATAAGTCTATATTGGAAATTGAAAGCTATGATTTGGGGACTTTTGTTCTTGTGAATGAACATTCTGACTAAGGATTTAAAAGGGAAAGAAATGAGTCTTGTATGTTGATTTCTCTATGCTTTGTAATGATTGCACACCTTGCAATTTTGGTGTCCCAACCCTCTCTGCAATTTATTCGTTGGTAATCGCCGTTTAGCGATTTTTCGACAAAACCCCGCGAGTCCAGGAATCGCCTGATTGGCGAGTTTTCCGGAAGAATCCGAAAAATGGTGATCCGAAACCGGAATCCGGAAGTATCCGGAAGTGGTGATCCGAAAGTGTTCGGAAGTGGAAACCCGGAATCGGAATCCGGAAGTATCCGGAGGAGGGATCTGGTAAAGAGAAAGGGAGAGTATCCGGATACAGTCCAGTATTGTGGAATATTTTCTTCAAGAGTGAATAGATCGACTTACGGCACTTGTTCCCTTTATTATTTATAGGATTTCCGCCTAGAGTTTTGGAGCGTAAGTGCGAAGTAGCGAGCCAGGCCAGGTGAGTTTTTGTAACTAAATACATGTTTTAAACATGTTTTCTGAAGTAAGTAAATGAATATAAATGCTACGTTTTATTACATGAAAACGCATGTATGAAAGTTTACTTGAGATGTATGCCTACATTGTTGTTAGATGTAAATGGCTAAGTCGGGGGCTGTGGCCCGCCAGTGCTCATACCGGGGGGAGTGTCCTGTTTATGCCATGGGAGATGTGACCCAGTAAGGCAGTGTGAGACTGACACGTTGACACTTCTAGTGTCTTCAGTATGCCATTTACATGTGTGATGGTTACATAAAGGTTGTTTAAAGCTGTTATATATATGTGTTATGAGATGTTTTAAATAATTATTATTTAAACTGTTGTTTTGAGGGAGCTCACTAGACCTCATGGTCTAACCCTCGCATGTTTCAAACTAAACCTTTTCAGGGAAGCTGATAGTAGGAAGCTCCGACAAGAGTAGAGAGAAGAATTAGAGTGCGGATGCTTCCTGAGATAGTGACGTCAATTATGCTACTTAGACTTATATTTTATTCTCAGTTGTGAATATGTTGGTTCCGACAACCTAGTTTTGAGACAGATGTACTTGAGAATATTTTGGGATCCTTTTTGGGATGTTTTATATTCAATGTTATGTTATGCTTTTATTTTTGTTTGGGTTGTTACAATAATGTCATTCGAGTTGACGTGCATATCAATGGCTCATTCCTGAGTCCATGGCACTTTAACACTTTTCAAGTGATCAAGTCGTCAAGAAGGTTCTCAGATTTGTAAAACTTAAATGAAATAATGGAACATCGTTATTGAGAAACGATATCTACTTTTTTGTTGGTTTAAATACTCACCCTTTTTGTCTCACACCCAAGCTTAATTAAAATTAGCTACTCATAACAGAAATTAAATTGCAAGAAATATAAATGACGGAATTGAAATACAAAAATTAAAAGACATAATGTAAATGACAAGAATTAAATGACTTAAAGTAAATGCAAGAAATTGTAAAGAACAATAAATAAAGAAAATACAACACCTATTGTAATATCTCGATTTTTGGTGTAAAATATTAAGATGAATTTTATTGATAAATAATGATTTATTAAGTGATGTATTAATTTTAGAGTTTAATCCCGAATAAGTTATGTTATTTGTTTTGTGGAATAATAAGTTAAGGGGTAAACTTTAATTTTTATTTATAAGTGAAAGGGTAAATCTTGCCAAATATGGATAGTTTGAGGGTTTGTTGGGAAAAAGGGATTGGATTAGTCACCACCCACCGCCCCATTTTCATATTAGGGGTGAGGTGTTCATTCCTAATGACTTTAAAGAATTGGTGTGTGTGTGTGTGTTGGTGCACAAGAGAGAAAAGAGAGAAAGAGACCGAGAAAGGAGAAAAAGGAAGAAGAAAGCAGATTATATCAGCTGGAAGTTGAGATAAATCTGAAGGATTAAAGGTAATCATCTCATATAAATCTTCTTCTTAGATAGCTTGGGTTCTATGGATTTTTAGAAATGGGTCTTGAATAATTTTTAAAGATTAAGATAATTGATAACGCCACTTTTTGGCGTTATTTCTGGCTCTGAAACCAATGAGATTGACGTGTATTCGAGCAAAGAAGCGGATTTTTACGGTTTATCTAGTGGAATGTGCAGGTTTATTAAAAGACGGCAATCTTCGAGAAAAGAAGCCAAAAAGAGCCAAAACGAAGCCAACGGTAGCCCGAGATCCAAGCCCAAGACCCGCGCCCGAACCAGGACTCGAACAGTGAACCAGAAACCGAACCAGAGCCCGTCAAAAAAGCGGGCGACTTGCCACGCGACTTGCAAGTCGCGTGACAAGTCGCGCAACCCTCTGTTGTGCGACTTTCAGCTATTTTGTTCCAGGTTTAGGTCATTATTCGATAGGCAACACACACACGACGACTACGGCAGCAGAGGGGGCGATTTTGGGAGAGATTCTACGCTTTTCGGAGCCACGATAGAGGATCAATCAAGGAGCGATTAACGACGCGAAGCGGATTAGAGCCGGGAAAAGGGAGTTCATCACTACATCTTTCACATTCACCACGATCACATTCATTATGTTTACATACACTTTCGTCTTTCTTTCTCTTGTGTTTGAATCCACCACCGACATGAACTAATCTGTTCATGTTGGGGGTTGGAATGAATTTGGTTTGTAAGCATATGAACAGATGACTTGAACATTTATCAGTTTTCCTATTTAATGAATGCATGTAATTTGGTTTTTAATGCTTTTGAGAGTTTAGCTAGCTTTCAATTGTTTTGTTGTTTCCAATTGAATTCGAGAGAATTAACTATTAACTAGAACTAGGAATTGCATGCCTAAGGCGATAATTTGGTGATAGAGATATACCGAATACGCCTTAGTCCTAATTGAACCATTTAGGTTGAGATCGAGAGATTAAATCTATACGTTCAAAATAAATCTTGCGCTTAATGTGTTTTGGAATCCAAAAGTTGAGATCGAAAGATAAAACTTGTCCTTTTCAAAATAAAACCCGTTGTTGCTCGAAAGAGAACAACGGCGACTTTTAAAGATTGGGTATTCATTAAGGGAATAACTGGTAATCGTTTTAAGTCTGATATTCGTATGTGAAAACTAAGGATTTCCAACCCTCAACTGTTTTTCTCTATCGGAAGTTTCCAAAGCTGTTTACTGTCTTGTGTTTGATTTATTTTCTTGCAATTAATTAGTTTAACACCAACCAATTCAATTTCGATAGTTCAATTAATAGAGCTTATAGTAATTGTGATACTTAGTTCCTAGTTCCCGTGGATTCGATACTCGTACTTACCGTACGTTATTACTTGATTTCGACACCGTACACTTGCGGTTAGATTTAGGGGGGTGATACCCCTCCTATCAAGTTTTTGGCGCCGTTGTCGGGGAACTAGTTGCAACTGATAGCACTACCAGCTATAGGCGCTATTATATTGAACATTCTTTTTATTCTATTTTGTTATTTTATTTTATCACTTTTAAATTTCTGGATTGCTAAGTTTGTTTATTTTCTTTTCAGGTGCTAGTTGGTTTATGCCAAGGAAAACCCGAGGGAAAGGAATCGAGCCGATCGATCCGGAAATTGAGAGGACTGCACGTCGCCTACGTAAAGAATCAAAAGAAAAAAAGGATTTCAAGATCAAGATGGACGACGAGAGACCGCCTGGTAACAACCCACCTCCACCTCCTCCGGCGAGAGTTCCGATGCGGTCATTTGCCAATCCAAACGTGGCAACCGCACGGATAGGCATCCAACCGCCCGCCACTGCAGCAAACTACTTCGAGATTAAGCCGAGCACCATCGTAATGGTGCAACAAAATCAATATGGAGGGGCACCGACTGAAGACCCTCATGCACATCTTCGTGCATTTGAACGGATCTGCAACACGTTCAAGATCAATGGGATGGAGGAGAATGCGATAAAAATGAGGCTATTCAGCTTTTCCTTAAAGGGTAGAGCTGAAATTTGGATAGAAGGCCTACCACCGGACTCAATCACCACCTGGGCACAATTGAAAGCTGCGTTTCTTCAGAAGTTTTTCCCACCGGGAAGAACTGCGCAACTAATGGCTGACATTACTCATTTCGCGCAATGGGAACAAGAGACCTTATACGAGGCATGGGAGCGATACAAAGATATGTTGAAGAAGTGTCCTCACCACGGGCTACACGGCTGGGTAATCATTCAGACTTTCTTTAGTGGACTCCACCCGCAGTTCAAGAACGACATCACAGCTGCGGCGGGTGGTGCTCTAATGGATAAATCCTATGAAGAGGCATGTGATTTAATTGAGAACTTGGCTGAGCATAGTTTTTCTACTCCAAGAGCCGATGTTAGAAGAGTTGCGAGTGTTCGGGAATCGGATGAGCTGAAGGAACTAAAAGCTAAACTAGCATTTATCACGAACCACTTGAAGGGAGGCAATCCTCAAGAACCGGATCAGGTTCAGTTTGTGCAAAACCGCAACAATCAACCAAGGAACGACCCGTTCTCCAATACATATAACGAAGGGTGGAAGAAGCACCCGAACTTCTCTTGGAGTCAACCCGGTCAACAGCCAGGTAATTCTTCTCACTTTGCTAATCATCCTAATGCTAACAATGTCTATCGTCCTCCAGGTTTTTACCAAAGGAATGCTAATGAGGGACCATCCGAAGAGAAGAAGCCGGGGCTGGAAGAGATGATGATGAAGTTCATGACAAAGATGGACAGCACGGTTGGAGAGTTAGCGAGCACGGTGAGCACAATCAAGGCAGCTACTGATCAGAACACCGCATCAATCAAGATCCTCGAAAGACAAGTGGGGCAGATTTCAGAAGCCCTACAAAACCGAGAACCCGAGAAATTTCCAAGTCAAACCGAAAGGACAAACCGGGAAGAATGTAATGCCATCTATCTGAGAAGTGGCAAAGAGCTGATCGAGGAGCCTACACGAGAATTTCCATCAAAGGAAACGGATTACAAAGAGGAAGAGGTTGAAACGGCAGACAAGGATGAGTGGGAGGCCGATGAAGATATTGAGATGGAGGAAAACCCGAAGGATGAAGAGAAAAAGAAGGAGCAATCAAGGGTCCCAAAGCAACCACCGGTCAAGCCGGTGGTACCGAGAGTGCCTTATCCAAGCAGACTTAAATCACCTAAGGATGATGTTAATTTTTCTAAATTTCTTGATATATTTAAAAAGTTGCATATTAACATTCCTTTTGCAGATACTTTGGCACAAATGCCCTCATACGCAAAATTCATGAAGGAGATTCTATCCAAGAAGAGGGCGATCGATCACTAGTCCACCGTTGCACTTACTGAGGAGTGCAGCGCAATTATTCAGAACAAGCTTCCCCCGAAGCTCAAAGATCCAGGGAGTTTTTCGATCCCTGTTCAAATTGGGAAGTTTTCTTTTGATAAGGTATTATGTGATTTAGGAGCTAGTATTAATTTAATGCCTTTATTTGTCTTCAGGAAACTGGGCTTGGGTGAGGTGAGCCCAACATACATGACGCTTAAGCTCGCTGATAGATCGATCAGATACCCATATGGAGTGATAGAGGATGTACTCATCAAGGTGGGGAAGTTCTACTTTCCAGTCGACTTCGTGGTCATAGACATAGATGAAGATGAAGAGGTCCCGTTGATATTGGGACGACCATTCCTGGCCACGAGCAAAGCTCTAATCGACATGGAAGAAGGGGAGGTGACACTACGAGTTGGTGATGAGAAGGTAAATTTCAAGATGTTCGAGAAGGTGAGAGGTCGAAGTGAAGAGGGATCCGGAATTGGTAAAGGAAAACCGGATGAGGAAGAATCCGCGGAGAATCGCAAGTGTGGGCGAGCCGATTCCGCGGATACCGAGCCAAGCTGAGAGCCACATAGTCGTGCCACGACTTTAACTACGCACTGGGTGGGAGGCAACCCACCGAGGTTAGTTTTCTTTTTAATTTCCAGTTTTTGAGTGTGTTCTTATTTACGAAAAACCAAAAAAAATGAAAAAAACGAAAAAATCAAAAAATAGCTGAAACAGGGACTTACGCGGCTTGTACCGCGGCCTATAAACCGCGTGCCAAACCGCGGGGTCCTATGTTTGTTTTCTGAAGCAGGGAGTTACGCGGCTTGTGTCGCGGTTTCCAAACCGCGCGCCAAACCGCGCGGTTCCCCTGTTTTTGTTTTCGTGCTGTGTTTTCTTTCTTGCTTGGTATGTTTCGTTTCTTTGTTCCTGTCGCTTTCTGTTTTGTTTCGTTGCTTTTGCATTTTCTCGCTTCCTTTTTCCTCCGATATCTCTCGTTCGTGATTGCTCAATATTTTAAGAGAATCTCCTCCTCCGGTCAAACAGGTACGTTCTAACTCTGTAGTTAACGAGTGTTGTATGATGTTCGTTCTTAGTAGTCAACGAGATGCAACAAACCTAAGTTTCACTTAGGTTTGGGGTTCCTCACTTTTTAAACATCTACACACTCACTTTTATCCCTGTGCAAACCTCGGTTTCACTGAGGTTTGGGGTTGGCTTTGTTTGAAAAACCTAGGCCACGGCCTAGGTTTGGGATGGCCACATTTCAATGAAATCGCTCTTTGATGCTTGTGCTTTAATGTTATGTCTTGCCTGTCTAGTACCTGTAATAACCGCACAACGATACTTGTCTTAGTATCGCCTACGCTGACATTTGCACATTGGGGACAATGTGTGGGTAAGGTTTGGGGTTGCCCAATCGGGCCCACGTTATGCACGTAGATTTCCTGCACTTCTGAGTACCTAGATCACTTCAGCTAAAATTTTTGTTTTTGAATGATTGAGACCAACCATTGTAGGAAAAATCTTGTGATAGTGACGTGACCGCTAGGGAAGGACCGGGAAAGGACATGACTAGGGACATTAGTGGAGACCACCCAATAGCGAGCTTTGAGCCTAAAAGACGTTTTCATTTCGAGGGATTCATACACTTAGTTCATATACACTTTTTCGAGTTCCTTGTCGTGAATATAGAATGATCTCGCTATATTATTGCATTGAGTAGCAAAGACGACCATCGGGATATTAGGTAAGGGTGTAGTAGACCATATCGTGTGGACCTTAAGAGATGATTCCAGGCATTGTGTGTTTGTTTAACCCTGTGTTTAGCTATCGTACCTTTTCACCCATTGGTGTGTATCCATAACCCTTTTTGTAGCCAAACACTCACCTTATTCGTTTCCAAACCCACCATTAAACCCGAGCCAAAAGCCTTAGCCAACCTTATCCGAAAGTGTGTCAATCTGAGCGGTAATGAACAACGAGAATATAGAGCGGAAAAGACGGAATACAGGCCAGTCATGAAAATAAATAGAAAAGAGGGTCAATGCAACCCCAAGTTGAATAAAGAGGACCATTAAAGTCCCAAAAAAAAATTATACAGTTAAATAGTATTTATAGCAGCTAAATAAGAGAGTCAAAACGACTCCAGTAGTGATAAAGAGGGCCAAAAGATAGAATGTGAAGAAAGTTCATAACTGCTAATGTTTGACACACCAAGGATCTTTGAACCGTTTTACCCTTCGTTTCGTAAGCCATAACCTTAGCCCCGTTACAACCCTTGCAAAGACCTGGATGATCTTCTGGAAAACGTAATCACGGTATACGACCACCTTTACTGATATTCCGTGTCTTGCTACTTGATTCCATTCTGAGATCAATTTTTGGACATTTGTGCGTCTTTCTTTAGAGTTGTCATGAAATTTTTGAATATTCTTGTACATAACTTCCTACACATGACAACACATGCGATAACCTAGGTTCGAGCGAAACGAGAGTATCCCGTGAGGTAGGGTCGAGGCGAAATGCTTTCCCTTGTATGTCTGGACCTAGAACAACCTTAGTGTAATCGGAGCAGTCACGAGTTCAACTTACAATGGAAGGTCATAGACCAAACGGAATAGGAATGAGGCGAGAGTAAGATAAGCATTCACGGGTATGGGAAATCACCATTGCATCACATGGTGCCAATTGGGAGTTGTGCAGTTATTATATTTCATTGAAGTGTGCTTTTATTCTATTTTTATCGCTAATTTGCTTGGGGACAAGCAACGCTCGGTTTGGGGTTGTTGATAACGCCACTTTTTGGCATTATTTCCGGCTCTGAAACCAATGAGATTGGCGTGTATTCGAGCAAAGAAGCGGAATTTTACGGTTTATCTAGTGGAATGTGCATGTTTATTAAAAGACGGCAATCTTCGATAAAAGAAGCCAAAAAGAGCCAAAACGAAGCCAACGGAATCCCGAGATCCAAGCCCAAGACCCGCGCCCGAACCAGGACCCGAACAGCGAACCAGAAACCGAACCAGAGCCCCTCCGAAAAGCGGGTGACATGCCACGCGACTTGCAAGTCGCGTGACAAGTCGCGCAAGCCTCTGTTGTGCGACTTTCAGCTATTTTGTTCCAGGTTTAGGTCATTATTCGATAGGTAACACACACACGACGACTACGGCAGCTGAGGGGGCGATTTTGGGAGAGATTCTACGCTTTTCGGAGCCACGATAGAGGATCAATCAAGGAGCGATTCACGACGCGAAGCGGATTAGAGCCGGGAAAAGGGAGTTCATCACTACATCTTTCACATTCACCACGATCACATTCATTATGTTTACATACACTTTCGTCTTTCTTTCTCTTGTGTTTGAATCCACCACCGACATGAACTAATCTGTTCATGTTGGGGGTTGGAATGAATTTGGTTTGTAAGCATATGAACAGATGACTTGAACATTTATCAGTTTTCCTATTTAATGAATGCATGTAATTTGGTTTTTAATGCTTTTGAGAGTTTAGCTAGCTTTCAATTGTTTTGTTGTTTCCAGTTGAGTTCGAGAAAATTAACTGTTAACTAGAACTAGGAATTGCATGCCTAAGGCGATAATTTGGTGATAGAGATATACCGAATACGTCTTAGTCCTAATTGAACCATTTAGGTTGAGATCGAGAGATTAAATCTATACGTTCAAAATAAATCTTGCGCTTAATGTGTTTTGGAATCCATAAGTTGAGATCGAAAGATAAAACTTGTCCTTTTCAAAATAAAACCCGTTGTTGCTCGAAAGAGAACAACGGCGACTTTTAAAGATTGGTTATTCATTAAGGGAATAACTGGTAATCGTTTTAAGTCTGATATTCGTATGTGAAAACCTAAGGATTTCCAACCCTCAACTGTTTTTCTCTATCGAAAG
Source organism: Saussurea involucrata (assembly GCA_033807775.1). Taxonomy (NCBI): domain Eukaryota; kingdom Viridiplantae; phylum Streptophyta; class Magnoliopsida; order Asterales; family Asteraceae; genus Saussurea; species Saussurea involucrata. The sequence goes on from CM066315.1 coordinate 133,738,209, forward strand.
TTTCCAAAGCTGTTTACTGTCTTGTGTTTGATTTATTTTCTTGCAATTAATTAGTTTAACACCAACCAATTCAATTTCGATAGTTCAGTTAATAGAGCTTATAGTAATTGTGATACTTAGTTCCTAGTTCCCGTGGATTCGATACTCGTACTTACCGTACGTTATTACTTGGTTTCGACACCGTACACTTGCGGTTAGATTTAGGGGGGTGATACCCCACCTATCAATAATCTGGGTTGATGTTTATGTTTTAATAGTAGTATTAAACATATCTGCAAATTTATAGAAACATGCATGGCTTAAAACTAGAGATTTCTGGGTTTTTACGTTTTCAGTTGGTTGAGACATTGATGAACTTAGTTAGTTGCGAATTATGATAGTTGCGATAGTCATAAGTATCGCAAGCTATGGGTTGCGACAAGCTCATGGTGTCGCAACAGTTGGTTGCGACAACAAAGTAAGTCGCAACAGTTGGTTGCGACAACAAAGTAAATCGCAACAGTTGGTTGCGACAAGCACTGTGTATTGCGACAAGGGGTTATCACAGCTAGTTGGTTGCGATAGGAGACGAGAATTTTGGGTATTTAGGATTTTTAGATTTTAAGGGTCCTAAATACTAGATTAATACCAATACATTATGTATTTGGGTATTTTAGATAATTGTGAAGTTGGAGACAGAAGTTCGTACAACTCTAAGAAGTAAAGCAATACTGATATTTCGCTACCAGGTGAGTTCATTCTTACCTTACCTTTTTATAATGTTTTTAAATTACGGTAAGGTGCATTTTTATAATGAACTGTTTGGATAAATTTTGAAAGAAGGATTTTATAAAGTAAAATCTAATATTCTAAATTGTTGGTTTTACTTAAGTTCATAAATGATATGAAGGACTTATAAAGGAGATTCGCTCATACCGTTGCTATGAGGAATCTATGTGGTATAAATATGATTTGCCCATACAGATTGTTATGAGGAGTCTATATTAAATAAATACCTGTACGAGTACAATTAGGTGATATGGATCCATAGGCACTAGTGGTTATGTACACGTGGAATAGATGAAGATTAATCGTTATTCCGACGTGTGTGGGAAATCGTGGAATAAACGTAATTCCCGATTTCTAAGGAAGAAAAAGGGATTGACATAAGTAATTGTAATCTCTACTTCCTTTCCAATAAATGGGCATGTGTTATTGCGATTTATTGGATAAGAGCATTAATCTAGAATCTGTGAGGATTCGTAGTGTGGCTCTGGACCATGAGAAATGATTGATGTAATGTCAGATCGTAGTCATGGAATCGGGTTTAACCCGTTATCAAAGGATGGTTTTGCATGTGGTAAGAAAAGGGGTAAACCAGGTTTGTTATGCCCTGTTTACATTGATTTGTACAAATATTATTTTGAAACCGAATGTTCTCACTAGGCGTTAGCCTAATCGTTTCAAATGATGTTTTCTTACCAGGTACTAGTTCGGGAAGATAAAGGGATGTGGGACGAGAGTTTTTGGGAATAGCGGAGAAGTTAATAATATTGAGGTTTTGGTGGACTGCTTAGATAACCTAGTTAATCTGATTGTAGTGAAATGATTTGATAAAGAGGTTATTTGAAGAATTCGATGTTTGTATTTATAACCCTCATAGTTAGTTCTCCGTTAATGTATAAAGTTTGAAAAGCTTATGTTTAAATCTTGTTATAAATTGAGGTTTAAATTAGCCCTATTTTAGGGTGTTACAAATTGGTATCAGAGCATTAGTTTAAGCGAACTAAGTATGCTAAGGAGATACTTAGACTTAAGCTGAGATGAATTAAGTTATGATTCGTGAGATGGGTAGAAATACTAAGACGGGATAGTCTTAGAGTCGACAGAAATACGTGAAAATTAGTACAGTAACGATGGTAATGAGGATTCTCATGTATGATATATTCACAATCTCAATTAGCTACTGTTATTATGAATATATTATTACACGAGTATACTTGTTTATAAATTGTTACAGTGACTAACGATCGGTAAGGTATGTTTCGTATGTTACTCCATCACTTCTAATTCTCCTTATGTTTATTTTGGTTTTAGTTTCCTCTCATGGAGTTTAGGCATGTAAGTTCATGTTCTTTGGATTGTCTTCCCATGGTTGATCAATTAAAGTTTGATCAAAGTTATGGTTTAAATATGAATTTTCATGGATGATTTCAAAAGATTAGTCAAATGGTTATTGGTGTTTAAGAAGGATGGCTTAAAGGTGTAAGAACACCCCAAGTATGTGTTTTCATAAGTTGTGATTTTGGAGTTTATTCATAGCTATTTTTGATCATGGATTGGATTGAGTGCATATGTGTATAGAGTTGCTACATGGATTCCTTCATGTTAGTTGATATTAAAAACCTCATTTTGATGCTAAAACTTCCATAGAATTAACCTATTGAAGTGGGGGTTGAGTTGGGATGTTAAAGGGCTAGAACAAGGGCTGTTTGCTGCCCAACAGACGTTTGCGCGTGTCTGGGCGCGGTTTGGAGCGCGCCAGAATCCGCGCACAGCTCTGTTTCAGCATTTTCTGATTTTTGTTTCTTGCGTACCGATGTCATTTTAAGGCGTAATATAGGGGTAGGGGTACTCGTTTTGAGTGTAAAATAGCATTTGAACCCATTGAACATGTCAGTTAGTGCCAATTCCAAATTCCAAATCTCGGATTTGAAGTTGGTTGTCGGTTTCGATCCGTTGCCCGGATTTGATGATTTTGGTGACCATAAATCAAGGCGAGTTTTCTTTTAACCATTTTCGAACTGAAATTTATAGATTTTGAAATGGTTAATATGTATTATGTGTAGTAATTGTTATGTTGTTCGAAAAGAGAAAAAGGTGACGGAAAAAGGGGGAGATTGAGTTCCTTAGCAATTGAAGAAGGAAAATCACCAGTGGTCATTATTTGGAAAAGGAAGTGGGATTATAATTTAATTCTACATTATTTCCATCAGGTAATTTCCTAATTTTAATTCTAATCTATGGATTTGTTACAAAAAAGTAATTTTTGGGTATTCGTGCTCAATAAGAGAGTTGGGTAATGGAAAAATCAGAAGTGGACTTTAGTACTGGTTGTACGAGGGTCGGTATCTTTGTTCGATGACGGAAATACGGTTGTCAAAGGATGGTTGTATCCGGAGGAAAGACTATAAGCCATTAATGTGTTGGTATTAACAACTCATAATGAGTAGCATGATGAAGTAGGAATGAAATATCCTCGATGTCAATTAAGAGTTTTAAGGTGATCTTGTGATATTAACGTTGCACGGGTAAGTTTGAGATGAAGACGATGGGATGTGAATTGGATTATGATATGTTGGAAGGATTAGGTTCAGTTAGAGATCCTTGTTGAAGAATAGGTTAAGGTAGTATCGACAGGTCGACTATTGACGTTGAAAGTCGACAACCGTGAAAGGTGTATGAGGCCAAAGTCTTGAAACAGAAGGTTGAAAGTTGAAGGACCACCTTGTAAGGGTGTTAGTATAATGAAAGACTGTTGTTTTAGATAAGTGTTTTACGTAAGAAGTGGATGGTTCGCAAGGAATGAAGTATTTGACACAAACGAAGTGAGTATATAGATTATGTTGAGCTGTGAAGGAATATGTCCTGTCTATGTAATGGTTTGGAATCGCAAAGAGTTAGCAAGAAACGAGTAGGTATGAGTTAGTTAGAAACTCGTGAGTTATGGATCAACTAAAGTTGGGGAGAGATAAAGTAGTGAAATGGACTCGGTTAATTATACGGGAGATTATGAAGGTAAGTTTGAGTTGTATAGGAATGATCATGAGAGACCGGGTCTACTGTGAGATGTTATGAGTGGAAAATGTACGGACGAGTAGTGGCATCAATTGTCAAGATAAATGTGTCAACTAGTGTGTAATGTGATGATTATAACGAGGAAGCATCAAATAGAAGTCATTTCAGAGATTTCAGATGAAGTGTACTATTTTGTAAATAAAGTTGTTGGGGCATGTGGTTTGTAAGATGGCGTGGTGATATGGCTAATATCGGAGCGGTAGTGGGTGTTTATCCAGAGTATTTTTGGTTGTGTGAGTCGCTAAGTAAGTATATTTTTGGAATCATTGGAGGTTTAAAGAATATGATGGGTGTGTTAGTTAAAATGAGGTGTAGTAAATGCAAAATCCTTAAGGAATGTGAGTTGCTTCTTATGTGTAAAAGAATTGTCCGAGAAAGTATTAATTGAAGATCAAAGAATGTGTAGTAACTTTGAACGATAGTGTCGTTTTAAGATGATTTGGTTGAATGCCTTAAGTTAGAATTTTGGTGCAAATATTTGTTTATGTATAGTAATGAGAAAATGTTATCAGCAAGTGGAAAGGTTGGGAGAAAGAGACAAGTAATGTTTGGAGGGTGGTGCTCCACGTTAACGTGGGAAAGTAATGATAAAAAAAATCGGACCTAAGAAGGTAGCTATACGAAGTTCTTTTATGTTTTGTGTGATGTACGGTTTATCGATTTGTGAACTTAAGAAATTTGAACTATTAACGGTATGTTTTAAGATTTTTTAAATTAAATTAAATTAATTTATGGCCTAATATCCGTAAAGGGGACAATATCGTGTACGGTGGACTGGGAATGTTATATTATGTTGTTGTCTCTCTCTTGCAAAGATGTAAGAAGTTGTTCAGAGAAAGATGCGTATCCGGCATAACACTGGACCACCTTGTGTGAATGTTACAAAAGTGAAAGATCGTAGTTGCATAAGTGATTTTTATGGGGTTTGATGATCCATATAAGAACAAAATGTTAGGGTAATCGAAGCGGGTGCACTTTGAATAGTTGACCTTGACATATGATATATTTAGGTCCGGGAAAGACAAAGTCCGGAAACGATTTTTTTTACTTCCAATGAATGGTGTTATGGGTAGCATGAAAGAAGTAGTATATTTTGTGTGTGTAAAGACATCATGAAAGTTTGTTTACAATGTAGTCGCTTGGCGTGATTGTGGTGTGAAAAAGTAGTAGCACTTTGTACCGAAGGAACGTGTAAGTCATAGATGTAATGATGGTTTGTTGTAATATTGAAGTATTCAAATGATGAGTATAATTGATTGAAGTATGTGGGTTTCAGGCAATATACGTTAATGCTATTTTGAAATCTGGAGGTTAAGTTGCAGTTGATGACGGGATGAAAGGAGAATCTTTGTTCTTCTCGATCCCATTGGACTTTTTAGGAGAGTTTTCATACTTCACTTGATTGTCGAAGATGATATTGTAACCGTTAAGTTGTGGTGCTTTGTTATGAATTTTAGTCGAGAGTGTTAGAGTATTCCATGGATGTAAAGAAATGCAGTGAGTGGGTCGACTGTGTTGGAAAGTTAGTAGTTCGTGGTAGTTCTTGGTGCTAAGTACTTTACGAGAACTGGGCTAAAGGTTGTGGCTGATAATCTTGAAGAAACTGTCATTTTAGACTGTAGCTATGAGTAATGGATATTCCGTGTAGGCATGAGAGAAAATGATGACGGTATGGTAGACCAAGCAATAATCGGATAAAGATTTGATGATAACAGTTACTCTAAGGAGGTTTGTAAATCTAAGTTGGGGAGCGGGTAATGATGAAAGGGGTAAGGTTCAAAATATATAAAAAGATGAATCCTTGTTATTTCTGGACTTTTATTTGTAATCAAGTATGTAAGACTTGAAGTGAAAGGATACACAAAATATTTCATGACGGTATGATGTAATTCACTTATTAAAGTGAGTGTGGATAGTAGGAGTAGTTGTTTGGAGGAACTGTCAAGGATTATAAAAAGATCGGTTAAGAAGTTGTGATCTAAGGATGTGGTATTACATCAACGAGGTGCTAATGTGACCTTAGAGTCGGAAGAGGATATGAAGGTTAGATATCCTCATTTGTTTAACTAGCTTTGATTTCGAGGACGAAATCATTTTCAAAGTTGGGGAGTATTGTAACATCTCGATTTTTGGTATAAAGTATTAAGATGAATTTTATTGATAAATAATGATTTATTAAGTGATGGATTAATTTTAGAGTTTAACCCCAAATAAGTTATGTTATATGTTTTGTGGAATAATAAGTTAAGGGGTAAACTTTAATTTTTATTTATAAGTGAAAGGGTAAATCTTGCCAAATATGGATAGTTTGAGGGTTTGTTGGGAAAAAGGGATTGGATTAGTCACCACCCACCGCCCCATTTTCATATTAGGGGTGAGGTGTTCATTCCTAATGACTTTAAAGAATTGGTGTGTGTGTGTGTGTTAGTGCACAAGAGAGAAAAGAGAGAAAGAGATCGAGAAAGGAGAAAGAGGAAGAAGAAAGCAGATTATATCAGCTGGAAGTTGAGATAAATCTGAAGGATTAAAGGTAATCATCTCATATAAATCTTCTTCTTAGATAGCTTGGGTTCTATGGATTTTTGGAAATGGGTCTTGAATAATTTTTAAAGATTATGATAATCTGGGTTGATGTTTATGGTTTAATAGTAGTATTAAACATATCTGCAAATTTATAGAAACATGCATGGCTTAAAACTAGAGATTTCTAGGTTTTTACGTTTTCAGTTGGTTGAGACATTGATGAACTTAGTTAGTTGCGACAGTTATGATAGTTGCGATAGTCATAAGTATCGCAAGTTGTGGGTTGCGACAAGCTCATGGTGTCGCAACAGTTGGTTGCGACAACAAAGTAAGTCGCAACAGTTGGTTGCAACAACAAAGTAAGTCGCAACAGTTGGTTGCGACAACAAAGTAAGTCGCAACAGTTGGTTGCGACAAGCATTGTGTATTGCGACAAGGGGTTATCACAGCTAGTTGGTTGCGATAGGAGACGAGAATTTATGTATTTAGGATTTTTAGATTTTAAGGGTCCTAAATAGTAGATTAATACCAATACATTATGTATTTGGGTATTTCAAATAATTGTGAAGTTGGAGACAGAAGTTCGTACAACTCTAAGAAGTTAAGCAATACTGATATTTCTGCTACCAGGTGAGTTCATTCTTACCTTACCTTTTTATAATGTTTTTAAATTACGGTAAGGTGCATTTTTATAATGAACTGTTTGGATAAATTTTGAAAGAAGGATTTTATAAAGTAAAATCTAATATTCTAAATTGTTGGTTTTACTTAAGTTCATAAATAATATGAAGGACTTATAAAGGAGATTCGCTCATACCGTTGCTATGAGGAATCTATGTGGTATAAATATGATTTGCCCATACAGATTGTTATGAGGAATCTATATTAAATAAATACATGTACGAGTACAATTAGGTGATATGGATCCATAGGCACTAGTGGTTATGTACACGTGGAATAGATGAAGATTAATCGTTATTCCGATGTGTGTGAGAAATCGTGGAATAAACGTAATTCCCGATTTCTAAGGAAGAAAAAGGGATTGACATAAGTAATTGTAATCTCTACTTCCTTTCCAATAAATGGGCATGTGTTATTGCGATTTATTGGATAAGAACATTAATCTAGAATATGTGAGGATTCGTAGTGTGGCTCTGGACCATGAGAAATGATTGATGTAATGTCAGATCGTAGTCATGGAATCGGGTTTAACCCGTTATCAAATGATGGTTTCACATGTGGTAAGAAAAAGGGTAAAACAGGTTTGTTATGCCCTCTTTACATTGATTTGTACAAATATTATTTTGAAACCGAATGTTCTCACTAGGCGTTAGCCTAATCGTTTCAAATGATGTTTTCTTACCAGGTACTAGTTCGGGAAGATAAAGGGATGTGGGACGAGAGTTTTTGGGAATAGCGGAGAAGTTAATAATATTGAGGTTTTGGTGGACTGCTTAGATAACCTAGTTAATCTGATTGTAGTGAAATGATTTGATTAAGAGGTTATTTGAAGAATTCGATGTTTGTATTTATAACCCTCATAGTTAGTTCTCCGTTAATGTATAAAGTTTGAAAAGCTTATGTTTAAATCTTGTTATAAATTGAGGTTTAAATTAGCCCTGTTTTAGGGTGTTACACCTATATATAAAACACCAAGAGGACAAGATAGTAATTTAACCTAAACTACCAACCAAACAACATACATCCCTCTTGGTCCAAAAGGTACAAAAGTTAAATAGTGTTTACAACTTTTAACAATAGTGACTAGTATATAAATAGTAAGAGCTACTTTTCTTCAAAAAGGTCTTCTAGATCCTTCTGTCTTCCCAAGCTCCAAAAAGTGTTGACTCCCATCTGATTTGAGGCTTAACAGATTCAGCCATCCAAAAGATATTTGTGGGCCCCGCTAGATCAATGGTGTGGGAATGCTGTAGTAGTTGTCAGTTTCACCAAAAATAAAGAAATTAGCCTACTTATAGGAATAAAACAGGTAACTTCACAACTTTTAGCTTCATGACACAACTAAGGAAAATAAGATAGAAAAAGACTCTATATTGGGATAGAAGTAAAAATAACGTATTCTAAATAAGATAAAATAAACACATACGCATAGATTTCTCAATGCGTATCAGAAAACCTCGAAGGATAAAGGTAAAAAAAATCCCTTTTCAACAAGTTCTACCGAAAACGAACAAGTGACAATGTTAGAACGCCTGAATATTGAAAAAGAAAAAATTCACGTGATGAGAGAATTCCAAACATCATTTGTGGAAACAGAAAAACTTAAGAACAAACGGGAAAATCGGAAAATGATCATGAAGTTGATGTAAATGGATCCCACAACAATGAACGAACCACAACGGAGATTGTACGAACATCAACTTGAAGAACTTCTAAACGAACAATGATGTATTTTTATGTGTTAAGTTTGTATTTTTTTAATATGTAATTTATTTTATTGTACTTTAATATAAATTATATTTTGCATTTTTTAATATTTATTAACAGATAAAACTATTCATACATTTTTTTTTCATAAACATACTCTACAAAACATCACAAAACATGATTTGACATAAAACAATTTATAATTTATAATTTATTCCCTACAATTTCTTATATTATTCACTGCCACATCAGCAAAAAGTACTGATTTGACATTTGCAAATTACTAAAACCAATTTCTAACTTAGCAATCATACTCACAACCACTATAACTTCTAAAATAGAAGTCCTAGTTGGCACATTTGCAATCCATATGAAATCCAAATGATATCTTTGTTGTGGATGCTCTAACGCCATAACGCGCCATGGCGGGCCATAACGAGCTTCACGCCTTATCTCGACGCCACAGGGTAAAACGTGGCGGCATTAAGGCGGCGCCTCGAAGCCATGGCAGCGCCAAGGCGCGTTTTTTAGAACATTGAGTGCATCCGTTTTTTAATACATTGTGGGCCTGTAAAATAAACCAAACGTCCAGCCGTTTTATAACCGTTGGGGGGGGGTGTATGTTCGGTAAAAAATGAACGAAAATGAACACGTATTTTTAGTTAGGTTAGTTAAATCAACGAACACGAACGATGGTATCGTTCATTCATATAAGTTCGGGAATGTTTGAACATTCATGTTTGTTAAATGATGGGTCGTTTACGTTCGTTCATTCATGTTCGTTAATGTTCGATTGTTCATTATACTCTTATGGTAACAATAGTAAAAACATTCAACCCGAATATACGTTGAACATGTATGAAACAACTAAAAAGCAATAAATGGTTTGTGTTAATGAAAGTTAAACACGTATGAAACGAGTATGTGTATCACAAAAATAAAATGGATATCAAAACCAATATATATTCTTATTGTCATAATTGTGCACAGTTGACCATTGGTATTTCACATATGTTCTCAAGTTAATTATACTCTTATGGTAACGATAGTAAAAAACCTTCAACCCGGATATACGTTGAACATGTATGAAACAACTAAAAAACAATAAATGGTTTGTGTTAATAAAAGTTGAACATGTATGAAACGAGTATGTGTATCACAAAAACAAAATGGATATCAAAACTAATATATATTGTTATTGTCATAATTGTGCACAGTTGACCATTGGTATTTCACATATGTTCTCAAGTTAATTATACTCTTATGGTAAAAATAGTAAAAAAAACATTCAACCCGGATATACGTTGAACATGTATGAAACAACTAAAAAACAATAAATGATTTGTGTTAATAAAAGCTGAACACGTGAGAAGGTTGAACACGTATGAACGAGTATGTGTATAAAAAAATGGATAACCAAACTAATATACATTCTTATTGTTCATAACTGTGCACAGTTGACCATTAGATCAATTCTGCTGTTAATAATGGTTTTGCAAAAACGTCCCTCATTAACAAAATATCAAGTGAGAAACAAATCAACAAACTCCAACGACAACGTCGAACTTTGCGGAATTAGTAGAATAGTCCAACATATCGGGTTGAATATATTCTTGATGACGATACAAAATAGTGAGCCTATATATATATATATATATATGTATTATTTGTTCATTTTGATATGTAATATGATAAAAGATAATAATAGGAAATTGGCAATTGGATTTGTATATAAAGTTCTTGTTCAACTTGATTTCAAATATTAGTTTTTCCCAATTTATATACGAATATAAGTATAAGCATACACAATTTATCTACAAGATTAAAATATAAAATGCTTGTAATTTTCATAAATAAATGTGTCACGGTTTTTGTAATTATTCTTATTTTAAACCAAGTAAATGAGGTAAAATAAATTCACACGTAACAAAAAAATACAATAAGATTATAAGACGCTTCGAAACTCCTTAATAATAAGTTATGATTTTCCTTTGACGAGGAATTCTCAATTATTAAAAGAGCATACATATGCAATAGACAATCAAACATCTTATTTGTAGTTATATATATTTACTTCAAGATTTTTCTTGCACTGATTCTTGTGGTGGCGGGCAGGGTACTGGTGGTGGTGGTGGTGGGCACGACTTTACGACAGGTGGTGGTGGTGGTGGACATGGCTTTACAGTAGGTGGTGGCTTTATGGTTGGTGGAGGAGGATCCATTATTGGTGGATGAGGTGGTGGTTTTACGGTTGGTGGGGGAGGATGTCCTACTGGTGGATGAGGTGGTGGTGGCTTTATGATCGGTGGTGAAGGATATACTGTTGGTGGAGTAGGTGGTGGTGGCTTTGTGATCGGTGGTGAAGGATGTCCTGTTGGTGGAGTAGGTGGGGGTTTCGTGACTGGTGGTGGCATAGGATGACTAGGTGTTGGTACTAGTGGTGGAAACAAAGGAGGTGGCTTTGGCCAAAAGGGTGGGTTTACAACAGGTGGATGAACATATGGAGGTTTGACAATGGGTGGATGTACGAATGGTGGTTTTGGAATATGTGGTGGTTTTGGAATATGTGGTGGTTTGACGATGGGTGGATGTATAAATGGTGGTTTCGGAACATATGGTGGTTTAACAGTTGGTGGATGTACATATGGTGGTTTGACAATGGGTGGATGTACGAATGGTGGTTTTGGAACATATGGTGGTTTAACGATTGGTGGATGTACAAAGGGCGGTTTAGGAACATAAGGTGGTTTAACGATTGGTGGATGTACAAAGGGCGGTTTAGGAACATAAGGTGGTTTAACAACAGGTGGATGTACAAAGGGCGGTTTAGGAACATAAGGTGGCTTAACAGTGGGTGGAGTCGGAGTGACTGTCGGTGGTTTGGGAACATACGGTGGGGATGATTTTGGTGGTGGTTTAACCACCGGCGGGGTTGATTTAGGCGGTGATGGTGGTGGTTTGACAATAATAGGTGGGAGATGTGGTGGTTTAGTAGGTGGAGATGGTGGTTCACATGTTGGACAAGCAATAGATAGAGTATCTAAGTTCAAAAGTAAAATTACAAAAATTCCCCATTGAAGCTTTCCCATTTTTGGGCAAGAGTCCCAATGTATTCATCAATAAGCAACCCCTCACCCTTTTTATACATGCTTGGCTACTTGATTGTTTAAATTCAAAAATATAATCTTAAATTTTGACAATTATGCCCTTCGTCAAAATTATAATTTACCAAATATTTAAAACTATATTTTGGTGATTTGGTTCATACACTTGTTTCAACCTTAACTTTTGAAATATAACTTTTTTAAATATAAAAAACTCAAAAAAACAAGAATATTTTGAGATGTTGTACCAAATTGTAAGATTTGTTTCTTCGTGAAAGCTTTCTTTCCTGTAACTCAATTGATCTTAAATTAAGACAACTTTTTCATCAAATGTAAAGTTATTTGATGCATGATTGTTGTTGAGTTAACCATATTACCGTTTCATAAGAGATTTATTAAAGAGAAAAATGTAGTGTTACCCTTGTTATATATTTTTATTTCTAAACCATTTTTTGTACGAGGAACTTATCATATATCCACTGATTTATGCCGATTCCGTGTTGTTGTTAAGATTGGTTACGGGGTTTGGTCCTATTAGACCTAAAGTTGGTCAAAGTACAACTGTATGTCAAATTGTAGAAGGTATCGTGAGACAACCCAACGTTGATGGCAAAATACGAGGCACTTTATTGCTTAGTCTAGCTTAATTTATGATCTCGTTGTAGCATTAACGCTTTTATTCAATTCTTTTTTGTTTTAATATTGGAATATGAAAAATTAAGTAAATGACAAACATGACTATGTGGAGTATGAGTACATAGTTAAACTCAATACCGCGTGTAATGATACCTTTTATAACATCAATAATTGTAGAGTTAACACAACAAAAGATGAAACAAAAACCCGTTCGAAACAATCCAAATATCAAATACAACAACAAATCATATGCTCATATGAAAAAACGAAAAACCGAACTCACGTTACGTCCATTTACCCCCCTGTTCTTCATTCTTTATGATCCTCATCTTGGTTTATTTTTACATCAAGTAAGCAAGGTTTACTGTCATGTGTTTAAAATCATTAAGATTAACCGACAAAATTATGACGTTAAACCATCTTAACAACAACAAACAAAATAAGTTGGTTTAGTCGAAAACGACTTTTCGTTTAAAAGTATGTCTGTCTCGACTCGAGTCCTACACCGACACAAATTTCAACATGCAATGATCCAAAATCAATTTGTAGGTAAAGAGAATCAACAAAAGTAGACCTTTATTTACAAATTTGTACAAATATGTTTGTCTATTATTGATTGTGACACCATTAATCATTCAAAGTAAATTGATTACAACCTATAATTATAAGAGTAAACTACAAATTTCGTCCCTGGTTTTACCAAAACCTTTAAAAGTGGTCCCTAAACTTCAAAAACTGCAAGTATAGTCACTGGTCTTTTAAAATCGCTTTGAAAGTGGTCCCTGCTCACTAACTCCGTTAAAAAACTCAGTTAAGTGAAGGGTACTTTTGTCTTTTTACACTTCTTTGTCTTTTTCTGTTAAAATAAAATAAAATAAAATATTTTATATTTTATGTTTTATATATTTATAATCTATATATATATATATATATAATATACATATGCACGACCCACCACCGTCACGACCCTCTTCACCGGCGACACACCACCGTCTGATCGGCAATCTCCACGAGAACCACCACCACCTCCGCCCATCTCGACTAAGCTTCCCGTTAGCCGGAAAACCTCCAATCCGATTACATGTTTACCGTTCTGAGCTACCAAGTCCACTCCCCATTCCTTCCGCTTCTTTAACCTCACATCTTCTGCTTCTTTCACCAAGATCTCCGGCCATCTCCACGAGAACCACCACCTCCACCTTCGCCCATCTTCAATTTTTGATTTTTTAATTAGGTTACACATGTGGTTTTCTTTGTGTCTTCGTCCCCTAATTTTCGTTACTGTGGACGATGGCAAAAATGGCGAATCTATGAGAATGGGGAACGTTTTTGTAACTTGTGGAGAAACTAGTTGACAAATTTTAGATTTTTGTCAAAATGGTGAATCGATCCCAGTGGAAAACATTGATGTCTAGTGAATCGGTGACAATGGAAGCAAAATTGGTGTCTCGAGAATCGGTAACAATGGAAGCAAGATTGGTGTCCATATTACAGTTTCCAAGAATCATCATAATTAACTTGTTAATTGATGTCCATTAAAGAGAATATCCCGATGGAAAGATACGAGGTAGTGAGGATGAAGGTGAGCAAAAGAGAAGAAGGATTGTTGAAAGTGGAGGCATTGAAAGAGGGTAGAAAGGCATATTGTCAATTGATGCTGAGATATTTGATCAATTCATCCTTCCAAACATCATTTCCAACCCTATTCCTTCTATGTTACACAGACCCACCATCGAAGCAAACGTCATGGAAATACATCAGAGGGGCCTTGTTGGAGTAAAAGGAACATCAAAGGGTAGAGGTTGGAGGTGGGGGTGGTGGTCGGACGGTCACCGGAGATGGTGACCGGAGTAGGTCGGGAATTGATGGAAGGGTCGTATGTATATATTATATATATGTATATAGAATATAAATATATAAAACATAAAATATAAAATATTTTATTTTTATTTTTATTTATTTTAACTATAAAGACAAAAAGAAGTGTAAAAAGACAAAAGTACCCTTCAATTAACTGAGTTTTTAACGGAGTTAGTGAGCAGGGACCACTTTCAAAACGATTTTAAAAGACCAATGACTATACTTGCAGTTTTTTAAGTTTAGGGGCCACTTTCAAAGGTTTTGATAAACACCAGGGATGAAATTTGTAGTTTACTCTAATTATAAAAAACATTGGATATTATTATCGTATTTAATAATTTTTTATTTTTTTGCTGATAATTATTGTTATAAAACAATAAATTATTTTTGTCAAAATTATTACATATATTCTCATTCAGTTACAATTTTAGAGAATATACATTTTAAAACTGCGTTTATGAGTCTCTATATAAAAAAACAATATATCTTTTTTTGGAAAGCATATTATCAAAATCTCAAAATCCACAGTAGATTTTCTAAGAGCATATCAAAATTAAAAGAGTGTTTTTTTTTTTATGCTGAAGCTTGCAAAGCAAGGGATGGCTAAGAAAGCTCCTGCTGTTCTAGCAATCAGGGAAGGTAAAATCCAGAAATCCAAACCGCAAGCACTGGACAAGGGTCGTGGCAAGAGTAAAAATGTTTACAAACCCAAACCTAAGATCCCCCCACCTGCTAAGAAGGAGCACCCTGCAAAGGACGCCACCTGCCACCTATATATATATATATATAGGAAAGTTCAAATGAAAACTCAAATTCAATTGTAAACATGAGGACGAATCTTGGCCCTTCCATCTATATTGATCCAATGACTTATATTAAATAGAGTTTTTAATTGAAATTATTAATTAAGGTGATTAGGGGTAAAAAGGGAAGATAATTAAAACTCACGCCTACCATGTTTGACTTTTTATTTTCTTTTTTGATTAAATTTTTGTACCCCCCTTAAAGTTTAAAATAAATTAACTGAAAATTACTAACATTTTAATCAAACAAATTACATCAAAAAAACGAGAATTTCGTGCTCTTCGATATGACATCCATCTCGATATAGTTTTTTGTTGTTTTAACCGTTTTTACGTGAAATGTCATATACGTGTTATATTCGGTATGAATATTTATGTATGTTCAAGTGCGTACAACATCTCGACACCGTAAATTCGTAACTCGACATCACCTTCTACAACACTTTTTCAGCGTCCTAAGGTATCTTGTTCTTCATTACCATAACCCAACTGTTGGTCCCGAAGGCCTATACAAGTTTGTAGAAGGGGGGGGGGGGTGAATACAAACACACATATTTTACTTTTCTAAATTGTTTATTGATAAATCATTAACAATTTACAGCTTGTTGCGGAGACAAGATTAAGGATAAACCTAAATCTAAACAAGTTGGAACACTAAGGTTTCTTGCACTAAGAAGGATAAGGAAATTACTAATAATAACCTATCTTGAGATAAAAGATATGAACTTGTCCAGAGTTAGCAAGTTACTTCAAAATGAAGTGAGTTCAGCTCTTTATATACTGCATGCATTTAATGCAAGTCAGTATATACTTTACACGTGTCATCAGCTGGTTGGTTGCATGTCATTGACCTTTGTTGACAACCTTAGTAGCCGTATGGATGAACAGTGTAGTATCAGAGTGGTTGTACGATTTCAGACAGTCGGAGGTTCTTTTCTGACATTTCGTACGGAGTCGTGCAAGGGTGGTTAAGACAAAAGTACTTTGTACGGAGGACTTCATGATCAGCTTTCGTTGATTCAGCGATTATCATTTACTATTCAGCAGATGATAAAGTTCAGCGATAGCTGAAGTCTTGTACTTGATACTTCACGTTGAATGGACAAATCTGAGTCTTCGCTGATCCGCATCAGTTCATTAGGAGACTTGTCGCTGGTTCTTGAGCTTGATCTTCGACTTCAGCGTAGAACCTTTGTTGACGTAAAACTTGTCTTCATGGATCATAAGTAAACAACTAACTTATCAACGATCATCATAATGACTGAACAGACTCAGAGCATTAATGATGAACAGTGTTCGCTGAATGTTTAACTTAAAAGAGCGAGAGTTCCTATCAGCGGTACTGTAAGATCTTAGTACTTATCAGCGATAGCGAAACTCTGATACATATTGTTTACTTACAATTTTCACTAAGTATATAAGAGAGGGTCATTATCAAATCATTGATGGTTTGGATCAATAATCTCCCCCTATTTGATTATGACATAGCAACAAAGAAAATTGCTATTTTAATGAAAACATAAGGATAAAAAGAACTCATAAAATATTTGTCCCTTTTACTGTTTTCTGGGATCTTTTCAGTACTGATGGAGTAAAGTACGTTCGCTGAAATCTTTCTTTAAAATATTGAATCAGGTTACAATGAAGAACAGAAAGATTATAAGTACAAGCGAAATAATTTACAAGTACAGAAGGATAACTGATACAATAGAGAAAAAGGAGATTATATCAGTTTTCAAAAGGTTCTTCCTTAATGAGAAGTTCATCAAGGGTCGTCTTTTCAGTGAGGATCATCCAGTCAGGAACCGTTACGCCTTGTTTTCTTTTGTTCAGCGCTTATTTAAAGATCAAGGGTTTTAGGTGTCGTGCCTGAATGTCTTTTCTGAAGTCACACCAGTAGATGAGATCTCTGAGCTGTTCGATTGGAGTGATTGGAAGCTCAGCGATCCGTTGAAAACATTTACGTCCGTCGTAGTCGAGAAAGAATATTCCATAAGGATTACTGATGACTTTACCAGGGACGAAAAGTTCACATGGTGGCAAAGAAATGTCAAGGGCAGATAGATCAGGGTCAGGACCAAGCACTTCAGCGCGAGAGAAACCAATTCCAGTTTCATTTCGTATGACAGGACCTGAGTTTGAAGGGTCCTAAATAGTAGATTAATACCAATACATTATGTATTTGGGTATTTCAGATAATTGTGAAGTTGGAGACAGAAGTTCGTACAACTCTAAGAAGTTAAGCAATACTGATATTTCTGCTACCAGGTGAGTTCATTCTTACCTTACCTTTTTATAATGTTTATAAATTACGGTAAGGTGCATTTTTATAATGAACTGTTTGGATAAATTTTGAAAGAAGGATTTTATAAAGTAAAATCTAATATTCTAAATTGTTGGTTTTACTTAAGTTCATAAATAATATGAAGGACTTATAAAGGAGATTCGCTCATACCGTTGCTATGAGGAATCTATGTGGTATAAATATGATTTGCCCATACAGATTGTTATGAGGAATCTATATTAAATAAATACATGTACGAGTACAATTAGGTGATATGGATCCATAGGCACTAGTGGTTATGTACACGTGGAATAGATGAAGATTAATCGTTATTCCGATGTGTGTGAGAAATCGTGGAATAAACGTAATTCCCGATTTCTAAGGAAGAAAAAGGGATTGACATAAGTAATTGTAATCTCTACTTCCTTTCCAATAAATGGGCATGTGTTATTGCGATTTATTGGATAAGAACATTAATCTAGAATATGTGAGGATTCGTAGTGTGGCTCTGGACCATGAGAAATGATTGATGTAATGTCAGATCGTAGTCATGGAATCGGGTTTAACCCGTTATCAAATGATGGTTTCACATGTGGTAAGAAAAAGGGTAAAACAGGTTTGTTATGCCCTCTTTACATTGATTTGTACAAATATTATTTTGAAACCGAATGTTCTCACTAGGCGTTAGCCTAATCGTTTCAAATGATGTTTTCTTACCAGGTACTAGTTCGGGAAGATAAAGGGATGTGGGACGAGAGTTTTTGGGAATAGCGGAGAAGTTAATAATATTGAGGTTTTGGTGGACTGCTTAGATAACCTAGTTAATCTGATTGTAGTGAAATGATTTGATTAAGAGGTTATTTGAAGAATTCGATGTTTGTATTTATAACCCTCATAGTTAGTTCTCCGTTAATGTATAAAGTTTGAAAAGCTTATGTTTAAATCTTGTTATAAATTGAGGTTTAAATTAGCCCTGTTTTAGGGTGTTACACCTATATATAAAACACCAAGAGGACAAGATAGTAATTTAACCTAAACTACCAACCAAACAACATACATCCCTCTTGGTCCAAAAGGTACAAAAGTTAAATAGTGTTTACAACTTTTAACAATAGTGACTAGTATATAAATAGTAAGAGCTACTTTTCTTCAAAAAGGTCTTCTAGATCCTTCTGTCTTCCCAAGCTCCAAAAAGTGTTGACTCCCATCTGATTTGAGGCTTAACAGATTCAGCCATCCAAAAGATATTTGTGGGCCCCGCTAGATCAATGGTGTGGGAATGCTGTAGTAGTTGTCAGTTTCACCAAAAATAAAGAAATTAGCCTACTTATAGGAATAAAACAGGTAACTTCACAACTTTTAGCTTCATGACACAACTAAGGAAAATAAGATAGAAAAAGACTCTATATTGGGATAGAAGTAAAAATAACGTATTCTAAATAAGATAAAATAAACACATACGCATAGATTTCTCAATGCGTATCAGAAAACCTCGAAGGATAAAGGTAAAAAAATCCCTTTTCAACAAGTTCTACCGAAAACGAACAAGTGACAATGTTAGAACGCCTGAATATTGAAAAAGAAAAAATTCACGTGATGAGAGAATTCCATACATCATTTGTGGAAACAGAAAAACTTAAGAACAAACGGGAAAATCGGAAAATGATCATGAAGTTGATGTAAATGGATCCCACAACAATGAACGAACCACAACGGAGATTGTACGAACATCAACTTGAAGAACTTCTAAACGAACAATGATGTATTTTTATGTGTTAAGTTTGTATTTTTTTAATATGTAATTTATTTTATTGTACTTTAATATAAATTATATTTTGCATTTTTTAATATTTATTAACAGATAAAACTATTCATACATTTTTTTTTTCATAAACATACTCTACAAAACATCACAAAACATGATTTGACATAAAACAATTTATAATTTATAATTTATTCCCTACAATTTCTTATATTATTCACTGCCACATCAGCAAAAAGTACTGATTTGACATTTGCAAATTACTAAAACCAATTTCTAACTTAGCAATCATACTCACAACCACTATAACTTCTAAAATAGAAGTCCTAGTTGGCACATTTGCAATCCATATGAAATCCAAATGATATCTTTGTTGTGGATGCTCTAACGCCATAACGCGCCATGGCGGGCCATAACGAGCTTCACGCCTTATCTCGACGCCACAGGGTAAAACGTGGCGGCATTAAGGCGGCGCCTCGAAGCCATGGCAGCGCCAAGGCGCGTTTTTTAGAACATTGAGTGCATCCGTTTTTTAATACATTGTGGGCCTGTAAAATAAACCAAACGTCCAGCCGTTTTATAACCGTCGGGGGGGGGGGTGTATGTTCGGTAAAAAATGAACGAAAATGAACACGTATTTTTAGTTAGGTTAGTTAAATCAACGAACACGAACGATGGTATCGTTCATTCATATAAGTTCGGGAATGTTTGAACATTCATGTTTGTTAAATGATGGGTCGTTTACGTTCGTTCATTCATGTTCGTTAATGTTCGATTGTTCATTATACTCTTATGGTAACAATAGTAAAAACATTCAACCCGAATATACGTTGAACATGTATGAAACAACTAAAAAGCAATAAATGGTTTGTGTTAATGAAAGTTAAAATGTATGAAACGAGTATGTGTATCACAAAAATAAAATGGATATCAAAACCAATATATATTCTTATTGTCATAATTGTGCACAGTTGACCATTGGTATTTCACATATGTTCTCAAGTTAATTATACTCTTATGGTAACGATAGTAAAAAACCTTCAACCCGGATATACGTTGAACATGTATGAAACAACTAAAAAACAATAAATGGTTTGTGTTAATAAAAGTTGAACATGTATGAAACGAGTATGTGTATCACAAAAACAAAATGGATATCAAAACTAATATATATTGTTATTGTCATAATTGTGCACAGTTGACCATTGGTATTTCACATATGTTCTCAAGTTAATTATACTCTTATGGTAAAAATAGTAAAAAAACATTCAACCCGGATATACGTTGAACATGTATGAAACAACTAAAAAACAATAAATGATTTGTGTTAATAAAAGCTGAACACGTGAGAAGGTTGAACACGTATGAACGAGTATGTGTATAAAAAAATGGATAACCAAACTAATATACATTCTTATTGTTCATAACTGTGCACAGTTGACCATTAGATCAATTCTGCTGTTAATAATGGTTTTGCAAAAACGTCCCTCATTAACAAAATATCAAGTGAGAAACAAATCAACAAACTCCAACGACAACGTCGAACTTTGCGGAATTAGTAGAATAGTCCAACATATCGGGTTGAATATATTCTTGATGACGATACAAAATAGTGAGCCTATATATATATATATATATATGTATTATTTGTTCATTTTGATATGTAATATGATAAAAGATAATAATAGGAAATTGGCAATTGGATTTGTATATAAAGTTCTTGTTCAACTTGATTTCAAATATTAGTTTTTCCCAATTTATATACGAATATAAGTATAAGCATACACAATTTATCTACAAGATTAAAATATAAAATGCTTGTAATTTTCATAAATAAATGTGTCACGGTTTTTGTAATTATTCTTATTTTAAACCAAGTAAATGAGGTAAAATAAATTCACACGTAACAAAAAAATACAATAAGATTATAAGACGCTTCGAAACTCCTTAATAATAAGTTATGATTTTCCTTTGACGAGGAATTCTCAATTATTAAAAGAGCATACATATGCAATAGACAATCAAACATCTTATTTGTAGTTATATATATTTACTTCAAGATTTTTCTTGCACTGATTCTTGTGGTGGCGGGCAGGGTACTGGTGGTGGTGGTGGGCACGACTTTACGACAGGTGGTGGTGGTGGTGGACATGGCTTTACAGTAGGTGGTGGCTTTATGGTTGGTGGAGGAGGATCCATTATTGGTGGATGAGGTGGTGGTTTTACGGTTGGTGGGGGAGGATGTCCTACTGGTGGATGAGGTGGTGGTGGCTTTATGATCGGTGGTGAAGGATATACTGTTGGTGGAGTAGGTGGTGGTGGCTTTGTGATCGGTGGTGAAGGATGTCCTGTTGGTGGAGTAGGTGGGGGTTTCGTGACTGGTGGTGGCATAGGATGACTAGGTGTTGGTACTAGTGGTGGAAACAAAGGAGGTGGCTTTGGCCAAAAGGGTGGGTTTACAACAGGTGGATGAACATATGGAGGTTTGACAATGGGTGGATGTACGAATGGTGGTTTTGGAATATGTGGTGGTTTTGGAATATGTGGTGGTTTGACGATGGGTGGATGTATAAATGGTGGTTTCGGAACATATGGTGGTTTAACAGTTGGTGGATGTACATATGGTGGTTTTACAATGGGTGGATGTACGAATGGTGGTTTTGGAACATATGGTGGTTTAACGATTGGTGGATGTACAAAGGGCGGTTTAGGAACATAAGGTGGTTTAACGATTGGTGGATGTACAAAGGGCGGTTTAGGAACATAAGGTGGTTTAACAACAGGTGGATGTACAAAGGGCGGTTTAGGAACATAAGGTGGCTTAACAGTGGGTGGAGTCGGAGTGACTGTCGGTGGTTTGGGAACATACGGTGGGGATGATTTTGGTGGTGGTTTAACCACCGGCGGGGTTGATTTAGGCGGTGATGGTGGTGGTTTGACAATAATAGGTGGGAGATGTGGTGGTTTAGTAGGTGGAGATGGTGGTTCACATGTTGGACAAGCAATAGATAGAGTATCTAAGTTCAAAAGTAAAATTACAAAAATTCCCCATTGAAGCTTTCCCATTTTTGGGCAAGAGTCCCAATGTATTCATCAATAAGCAACCCCTCACCCTTTTTATACATGCTTGGCTACTTGATTGTTTAAATTCAAAAATATAATCTTAAATTTTGACAATTATGCCCTTCGTCAAAATTATAATTTACCAAATATTTAAAACTATATTTTGGTGATTTGGTTCATACACTTGTTTCAACCTTAACTTTTGAAATATAACTTTTTTAAATATAAAAAACTCAAAAAAACAAGAATATTTTGAGATGTTGTACCAAATTGTAAGATTTGTTTCTTCGTGAAAGCTTTCTTTCCTGTAACTCAATTGATCTTAAATTAAGACAACTTTTTCATCAAATGTAAAGTTATTTGATGCATGATTGTTGTTGAGTTAACCATATTACCGTTTCATAAGAGATTTATTAAAGAGAAAAATGTAGTGTTACCCTTGTTATATATTTTTATTTCTAAACCATTTTTTGTACGAGGAACTTATCATATATCCACTGATTTATGCCGATTCCGTGTTGTTGTTAAGATTGGTTACGGGGTTTGGTCCTATTAGACCTAAAGTTGGTCAAAGTACAACTGTATGTCAAATTGTAGAAGGTATCGTGAGACAACCCAACG
Organism: Saussurea involucrata; assembly: GCA_033807775.1. Classification (NCBI taxonomy): domain Eukaryota; kingdom Viridiplantae; phylum Streptophyta; class Magnoliopsida; order Asterales; family Asteraceae; genus Saussurea; species Saussurea involucrata. The sequence continues at coordinate 133,761,090 of CM066315.1, forward strand.
TTGATGGCAAAATACGAGGCACTTTATTGCTTAGTCTAGCTTAATTTATGATCTCGTTGTAGCATTAACGCTTTTATTCAATTCTTTTTTGTTTTAATATTGGAATATGAAAAATTAAGTAAATGACAAACATGACTATGTGGAGTATGAGTACATAGTTAAACTCAATACCGCGTGTAATGATACCTTTTATAACATCAATAATTGTAGAGTTAACACAACAAAAGATGAAACAAAAACCCGTTCGAAACAATCCAAATATCAAATACAACAACAAATCATATGCTCATATGAAAAAACGAAAAACCGAACTCACGTTACGTCCATTTACCCCCCTGTTCTTCATTCTTTATGATCCTCATCTTGGTTTATTTTTACATCAAGTAAGCAAGGTTTACTGTCATGTGTTTAAAATCATTAAGATTAACCGACAAAATTATGACGTTAAACCATCTTAACAACAACAAACAAAATAAGTTGGTTTAGTCGAAAACGACTTTTCGTTTAAAAGTATGTCTGTCTCGACTCGAGTCCTACACCGACACAAATTTCAACATGCAATGATCCAAAATCAATTTGTAGGTAAAGAGAATCAACAAAAGTAGACCTTTATTTACAAATTTGTACAAATATGTTTGTCTATTATTGATTGTGACACCACTAATCATTCAAAGTAAATTGATTACAACCTATAATTATAAGAGTAAACTACAAATTTCGTCCCTGGTTTTACCAAAACCTTTAAAAGTGGTCCCTAAACTTCAAAAACTGCAAGTATAGTCACTGGTCTTTTAAAATCGCTTTGAAAGTGGTCCCTGCTCACTAACTCCGTTAAAAAACTCAGTTAAGTGAAGGGTACTTTTGTCTTTTTACACTTCTTTGTCTTTTTCTGTTAAAATAAAATAAAATAAAATATTTTATATTTTATGTTTTATATATTTATAATCTATATATATATATATATATAATATACATATGCACGACCCACCACCGTCACGACCCTCTTCACCGGCGACACACCACCGTCTGATCGGCAATCTCCACGAGAACCACCACCACCTCCGCCCATCTCGACTAAGCTTCCCGTTAGCCGGAAAACCTCCAATCCGATTACATGTTTACCGTTCTGAGCTACCAAGTCCACTCCCCATTCCTTCCGCTTCTTTAACCTCACATCTTCTGCTTCTTTCACCAAGATCTCCGGCCATCTCCACGAGAACCACCACCTCCACCTTCGCCCATCTTCAATTTTTGATTTTTTAATTAGGTTACACATGTGGTTTTCTTTGTGTCTTCGTCCCCTAATTTTCGTTACTGTGGACGATGGCAAAAATGGCGAATCTATGAGAATGGGGAACGTTTTTGTAACTTGTGGAGAAACTAGTTGACAAATTTTAGATTTTTGTCAAAATGGTGAATCGATCCCAGTGGAAAACATTGATGTCTAGTGAATCGGTGACAATGGAAGCAAAATTGGTGTCTCGAGAATCGGTAACAATGGAAGCAAGATTGGTGTCCATATTACAGTTTCCAAGAACCATCATAATTAACTTGTTAATTGATGTCCATTAAAGAGAATATCCCGATGGAAAGATACGAGGTAGTGAGGATGAAGGTGAGCAAAAGAGAAGAAGGATTGTTGAAAGTGGAGGCATTGAAAGAGGGTAGAAAGGCATATTGTCAATTGATGCTGAGATATTTGATCAATTCATCCTTCCAAACATCATTTCCAACCCTATTCCTTCTATGTTACACAGACCCACCATCGAAGCAAACGTCATGGAAATACATCAGAGGGGCCTTGTTGGAGTAAAAGGAACATCAAAGGGTAGAGGTTGGAGGTGGGGGTGGTGGTCGGACGGTCACCGGAGATGGTGACCGGAGTAGGTCGGGAATTGATGGAAGGGTCGTATGTATATATTATATATATGTATATAGAATATAAATATATAAAACATAAAATATAAAATTTTGTATTTTTATTTTTATTTATTTTAACTATAAAGACAAAAAGAAGTGTAAAAAGACAAAAGTACCCTTCAATTAACTGAGTTTTTAACGGAGTTAGTGAGCAGGGACCACTTTCAAAACGATTTTAAAAGACCAATGACTATACTTGCAGTTTTTTAAGTTTAGGGGCCACTTTCAAAGGTTTTGATAAACACCAGGGATGAAATTTGTAGTTTACTCTAATTATAAAAAACATTGGATATTATTATCGTATTTAATAATTTTTTATTTTTTTGCTGATAATTATTGTTATAAAACAATAAATTATTTTTGTCAAAATTATTACATATATTCTCATTCAGTTACAATTTTAGAGAATATACATTTTAAAACTGCGTTTATGAGTCTCTATATAAAAAAACAATATATCTTTTTTTGGAAAGTATATTATCAAAATCTCAAAATCCACAGTAGATTTTCTAAGAGCATATCAAAATTAAAAGAGTGTTTTTTTTATGCTGAAGCTTGCAAAGCAAGGGATGGCTAAGAAAGCTCCTGCTGTTCTAGCAATCAGGGAAGGTAAAATCCAGAAATCCAAACCGCAAGCACTGGACAAGGGTCGTGGCAAGAGTAAAAATGTTTACAAACCCAAACCTAAGATCCCCCCACCTGCTAAGAAGGAGCACCCTGCAAAGGACGCCACCTGCCACCTATATATATATATATATATATAGGAAAGTTCAAATGAAAACTCAAATTCAATTGTAAACATGAGGACGAATCTTGGCCCTTCCATCTATATTGATCCAATGACTCATATTAAATAGAGTTTTTAATTGAAATTATTAATTAAGGTGATTAGGGGTAAAAAGGGAAGATAATTAAAACTCACGCCTACCATGTTTGACTTTTTATTTTCTTTTTTGATTAAATTTTTGTACCCCCCTTAAAGTTTAAAATAAATTAACTGAAAATTACTAACATTTTAATCAAACAAATTACATCAAAAAAACGAGAATTTCGTGCTCTTCGATATGACATCCATCTCGATATAGTTTTTTGTTGTTTTAACCGTTTTTACGTGAAATGTCATATACGTGTTATATTCGGTATGAATATTTATGTATGTTCAAGTGCGTACAACATCTCGACACCGTAAATTCGTAACTCGACATCACCTTCTACAACACTTTTTCAGCGTCCTAAGGTATCTTGTTCTTCATTACCATAACCCAACTGTTGGTCCCGAAGGCCTATACAAGTTTGTAGAAGGGGGGGGGGGGGGGGTTGAATACAAACACACATATTTTACTTTTCTAAATTGTTTATTGATAAATCATTAACAATTTACAGCTTGTTGCGGAGACAAGATTAAGGATAAACCTAAATCTAAACAAGTTGGAACACTAAGGTTTCTTGCACTAAGAAGGATAAGGAAATTACTAATAATAACCTATCTTGAGATAAAAGATATGAACTTGTCCAGAGTTAGCAAGTTACTTCAAAATGAAGTGAGTTCAGCTCTTTATATACTGCATGCATTTAATGCAAGTCAGTATATACTTTACACGTGTCATCAGCTGGTTGGTTGCATGTCATTGACCTTTGTTGACAACCTTAGTAGCCGTATGGATGAACAGTGTAGTATCAGAGTGGTTGTACGATTTCAGACAGTCGGAGGTTCTTTTCTGACATTTCGTACGGAGTCGTGCAAGGGTGGTTAAGACAAAAGTACTTTGTACGGAGGACTTCATGATCAGCTTTCGTTGATTCAGCGATTATCATTTACTATTCAGCAGATGATAAAGTTCAGCGATAGCTGAAGTCTTGTACTTGATACTTCACGTTGAGTGGACAAATCTGAGTCTTCGTTGATCCGCATCAGTTCATTAGGAGACTTGTCGCTGGTTCTTGAGCTTGATCTTTGACTTCAGCGTAGAACCTTTGTTGACGTGAAACTTGTCTTCATGGATCATAAGTAAACAACTAACTTATCAGCGATCATCATAATGACTGAACAGACTCAGAGCATTAATGATGAACAGTGTTCGCTGAATGTTTAACTTAAAAGAGCGAGAGTTCCTATCAGCGGTACTGTAAGATCTTAGTACTTATCAGCGATAGCGAAACTCTGATACATATTGTTTACTTACAATTTTCACTAAGTATATAAGAGAGGGTCATTATCAAATCACTGATGGTTTGGATCAATAATCTCCCCCTATTTGATTATGACATAGCAACAAAGAAAATTGCTATTTTAATGAAAACATAAGGATAAAAAGAACTCATAAAATATTTGTCCCTTTTACTGTTTTCTGGGATCTTTTCAGTACTGATGGAGTAAAGTACGTTCGCTGAAATCTTTCTTTAAAATATTGAATCAGGTTACAATGAAGAACAGAAAGATTATAAGTACAAGCGAAATAATTTACAAGTACAGAAGGATAACTGATACAATAGAGAAAAAGGAGATTATATCAGTTTTCAAAAGGTTCTTCCTTAATGAGAAGTTCATCAAGGGTCGTCTTTTCAGTGGGGATCATCCAGTCAGGAACCGTTACGCCTTGTTTTCTTTTGTTCAGCGCTTATTTAAAGATCAAGGGTTTTAGGTGTCGTGCCTGAATGTCTTTTCTGAAGTCACACCAGTAGATGAGATCTCTGAGCTGTTCGATTGGAGTGATTGGAAGCTCAGCGATCCGTTGAAAACATTTACGTCCGTCGTAGTCGAGAAAGAATATTCCATAAGGATTACTGATGACTTTACCAGGGACGAAAAGTTCACATGGTGGCAAAGAAATGTCAAGGGCAGATAGATCAGGGTCAGGACCAAGCACTTCAGCGCGAGAGAAACCAATTCCAGTTTCATTTCGTATGACAGGACCTGAGTTTGAATCTTGACGTTTCTTCTTTGGAGAGGCCCTTTTTCTTTTCGGCTTAAGATCAGGAAGAGGAGGAATGTCCACACAAGAAGATATCAAGCCGATCTGTCTGTTTATCAGCTTTTCGAAATGATCCTTGTACTTAGATTGTGACGATTGGATAGCTAACCTCATCTCCAACCATTCAGAGAGACCATACCTTTTTACAGTGTCAGCGCGAAAGGCTTCGGATTGGCCATCTTCTCTGAAAAGTTTGATGTCAACAATAGGTACTCCGATAGATGTTCTTCCAGAGATGAATACCTTGTTGATCTTCGCTGGACGATATCTGAAGTGGATTTTCTCTTTACACCAGATCAGGGTGGTCTGAGAAACTTCAGTTTTCATTTCCACGATCTTCTAGGCTTCTTCCCAAAGCTTTCGTTGGATTTGAATGGGAACACGTTTCAGCTTGGGGTCTTTGACAGATTCTTGAGTAAGCTTGATGGCGTATTCTCTGTCTTTCTCTTCAGCTTCCTTTCTTTCAGCGATGAGGCGTTCAGCTCTGAGGTGTTCCTTGTATTCAGCTTTTGAAATTTTGAACTTAGGAGGAACTGAAGGCAGTTGATCACGCCTTAGAATGATTCGCTGATCCTCGAATCGATTTATCATTTCTTCTCTTCTCTTTTGATCCTCTTCACTCAGCTTTTGAGGAGCTGAGGAAGGTCTGTTTCTGTGCGAGAGAGGTTGTTCATCTGGTTCATCAGTCTCAGAGATCAAATCTAAGACTGGGATTATTTCATCAGCAGCAGCTGGCTTTATTTGTGAAGTCGCAGTAGTAGAACCTTCAGCGACATCCTCAAACAGGGGAGAGGACTAGCTAAAACGCAGCGATCTTACAAATAAGAACTGGGTAGAAGAACTTGGGTAGAAAAGATAGAAAAAGAATGTGGATGTGTAGAGAGGTTGTGGAGTAGAGAACTGATTTTGTATAGAGATGTTCAGGGAAGGAATATAAGTAAAGTTTAGTGTACCTGACAAACCGGCTTTTCAAGCAAGATCGCCAGATTTTCATCTTCAGCGAGGCCTTTGCCTTTGCCTTTCTCAGCGCCAGAGGCTGAGGGCTTTGTCTTTGTCTTCTCCCCTGAAGGTTCTTTTATTGAAATTCCCTTAAGAGCTTTGATCCTTGGGGCAGGTTTGACGATAAAGAAATCATCGTCATCTTCGTCATCATCATCATCATTCTTCTTTGGAGAAGAAGATGGTTCATCATCAGGGATGTCGATGGCTTCATCATCTTCTGCTTCGGATTCTTCAGCGTCTTCTTCGAGTTGCTCCCCCTCAGATACAGAGGCGAGCTTCTCGGTTCCCTCAGGGTTTTCATCTCCCTGAGGTCTAGCGATAAGATCTTCATTCATCTATCCCCTGATAGATTCATCATGGGAAAGGTCTTCAGCGCTCTTTTCAAGATCCTCAGCGCTTTTGTTTAGATTTTCAGCGCTCTTCTCATCGGAATGTTCAGCGCTCTTCTCCCCCTCTTTCTCATGATTGGGGGAGGAATGAGTAGACTCTGCGTTGGTGTTATCTCTGTCTTCTGGGCCAGAGATTTTCACACAACCTTCAAGCTTTGCTATTCTATCTTCTAGGCCAGAAATAGCAGGCGTGATTTTCTTCAGCTCTGTGCGATCCGCCGCTGTGAAAGATTCCAAAATAGGGGCAGGGGCAGGAGCAGGAGCTGGATTATTTGCCTTGTTGACCAGCGTCTCGATCATCGTCTTCATAGAACCAACGTCGGTCTTTACAGAGCCCAAGTCGGTCTTGACCGCTGACATATCACCCTCGAGTTTTCCAACCGATGTCTTCAGCGTTGTTACTTCGCTGGACACGGTCGAAACTGAGTTTTTGAGGCTGGTGTAGTCAGTGTAGATGTCAGAGAGCACCTTGGCAAAATCGCTGAGCGTCTTATCAAGGCCCTTAATGTCATCTGTGGAAGCCTTCTTCTCCACCACCGTAGTCAGCTTCGTCAGATTTTCTCCAGCGTTTGTTACAGCTGTAGAGTTGTTGGAGAGTGTGGTGGTGAGATCAGTCAGCTTAGTTTCCACGGACTTCAGAGACTCGTTGATGTCTCCCAAATTAGGACCTGTAACACATAAGTACTTGTGAACAAAGGAAAGCTCAGAAGTTTCAGGTTTAGTTACAGTGTATATGGGTTGATTTGTACCTGCAGGAGGATTGACGAAATCGTCAAAGTTGCGGATTCCTGAGAAATGTTCCATGTCTTCCTCAAAAGTTCGGTGAGGTATGGTGATCTCCGCAGGTCCTGTCTTCATCATTCGTTGAGAAGCGTCAGCGGTGGCTTCTGGAATGATGGCATCTCCAGTGTTAGCTGGAGGAGTGTCCAAAGAAGTGGAGGGAGGAGCGAAGGATAAGAATGGGGTTCGGGTTGCGAGTTCAGCGTTGGATTCGCTGAGAACTACTTCATCAGTCTTTTGAGAGACTGAAGAAGGTTGGGTAGATTCCAAGTTTCTAACCTCAGCGTTTGGAGACGCTGAAGTCTGGATTGGAGGGATGGCTTGAACGGGTGTGGCAGAGCGTACCATGGAACTTTCCTTCAGCTCGTCAGAATGAGCTGAGGAGTCTTCAGCATGGAATTGCTGGGGTTGCTCCTTGGTTTTCTTGATCCTTTTAGAATCAAGTTGGGTGTGAGAGGGTTTCCTTTTCTTAGAAGGAGAGGATTGTGTGGCCGGGGTATCAGCGATGGGTATTGTCGCTGAAGGAGCCACAGAAAGCGGAGAATTTAGAAGAGTGAGAAGAGTAGAGAGACGTACCTCGTTGGCGACAAGTTTGAAATCGAGCACCTTAGGGCCAACCTGAGAAAGTTTCAGGTCACCCTCTTTAGGATAGCTGTCCTTCAGGCCATATTGGAAGATGGCGCTGATGAATCTTGGGTAAGGAACCCATGCTGGTCGGTCAGCGGCAGAATCCACGCGTTGTACTAGGTCATCATATATAATAGAGGCCCAGTCAATGTTTAGACCTTTCAGCAGTGCGTATCCCATAGCTTGCGTAGGTTGTGCGGCTTGATCAGAAGAGCCGGACTTCGCTGTCATGCAGCTGATCAGGTGAGCGAAGATGAAATTCATCTCGCTGGGCATTTTGGACTTCTTTATCAGCGTCAGCTTCTTCTCGGGCTTCTTGTCCCTTCCAATGTCCCAGATGTAACCCATTGTGTCGAGAAAAGCAATGATGGCATCTTTGTCAGCTTGCTTCTTATGGTCAGGGAATGGAACGAAGGGTTTTTCTTTGGTGGCATTGGGAAAGTTCAGGGCTTTTCGTATGATAGCGGGGGTTATCTTAATTGTACCATACTCAGTATCGCTGAGTATGCAATCGATGGTTTTGGATGCATCTTTGGCGGAGGGTAGCTGAGTGTGTCTGGCAGAGTACCAGAACTGGGATAGTAGTAGCTGACTTGCGGGAGGTGTGATGGTCAGGGCTGTTGAAATGCAGCAGTGTTTCAGGAAATTCACAGCATCATCCAGATGTGTGACTTGTTTAAAACAATGATAAGATCAGAAACAAGTTATCTGCATTTGAAAAATAAGAACATATTAACCTTGAAGTTTTGATGAAGAAGATGATGAACAGTTCTTTGAAGATTTGAGAGCACAAATGCAACAGTAATTTCTTTCTTGCGGAGGAAGAATGTTCGCGTAAAAGACAAATATAAACCAAGAGTTGTTTATATAGGGAGTTTTAGAGAGAGAAAACCTTGAGCGGGAAAAGGTTTTCATCATGACACGGACACGTGTTTGCATTTGATTGGAAGTTTGAGCGAAACGTGCAAACGTGTGTCAGAAAGAAATCGTGCCTGGTGTTATCTGTTGCAATGACGTCACAACTGTCCTTTCACATTCTTTTAGGATGTCTCTGAGGTTTTGAAAAACTCAGGGACTCTTTTGAAAAACATGAAGCACTGAATAGAAGATATCAGTGAAGGTTTTAAGAACTTTCAAAATATCGCTGTTAAGGAAGAGATATTCAGCGATGCATTTGTTTTTGAAATCTTGCATTTTCATGCGTTTGTCAGAGAGATAAAACATACCTGGATATCAGTTTAACCAAGTTTATTCAGAGAGAAGATGATTGAATAGGTTATACGAGTTGATTTTATCCTTTTGCTGATTAATGTGAACCGCTGAAGATTTTACCCTTCAAAGTTCAGCATTCCAAGCTCGCTGATGAGAAAGTTGAATCTTGTCTCATCAAGAGGTTTGGTAAATAAATCAGCTAACTGATAATCAGTTGGGATAAAATGAAGTTCTATATCACCATTCATCACATGATCTCTGATAAAATGATATCTGATTTCTATGTGTTTTGTCTTTGAGTGTAGCACTGGATTGTTTGCTATAGCGATGGCACTTGTGCTGTCGCAATAGATTGGAATTTTGGAGAGCTGAAGATCATAGTCTAGTAGCTGATTTCTCATCCACAAGACTTGAGAACAACAGCTTCCAGCGGCTACATATTCAGCTTCAGCTGTGGAAGTGGACACTGAGTTTTGCTTCTTACTTGTCCAACTTACCAGCTTTCCACCCAGGAGCTGACATCCTCCTGTGGTGCTTTTCCTATCTATTTTGCAACCTGCAAAATCACTGTCTGAATAGGCGGTTAGATCGAATCCTGAGTCTTTGGGATACCAAAGGCCTAGATTCGCTGTACCCTTAAGATATCGAAAGATTCGCTTTACAGCTTTCATATGAGATATCTTAGGTTCAGCTTGATATCGTGCACACAAGCATGTTGCAAACATAATATCGGGTCGGCTAGCTGTAAGATACAATAGTGAGCCGATCATCCCACGGTACAGCGTGACATTGACAGGAACACCTTTTGTGTCCTTATCAAGTGTCAGCGGAGGTGCCATAGGGGTTTTCATAGCTGAACTTTCAGTTAAATCGAATTTCTTCAGCATATCTTTAACATATTTTCCCTGATTAATGAAAGTTCCTTTTTCAGTTTGCTTAATCTGAAGACCAAGGAAATATGTTAGTTCACCCATCATGCTCATTTTATACTCATCTTTCATTCTATCAGCGAAACGAGTACAAAGCTCAGGGTTAGTAGAACCAAATATAATGTCATCAACATATATTTGAACTAAAATGATATGACCTTTCACTTTTCTAAAAAATAGAGTTTTGTCAATCTTACCTCTCTCAAATTGTTCAATATGGAGATAAGTAGAGAGAGTATCATACCATGCACGAGGAGCTTGCTTTAAGCCATAAAGTGCCTTGTCCAGTTTATAAACATAACCTGGATGCTTAGGATCTGAGAATCCTGGAGGTTGTTCCACATACACTTCTTCATTCAGCTTTCCATTCAGAAACGCTGACTTAACATCCATCTGATGTACAGTGAAGTTTTTGTGTACAACATATGCTAAGAAAAGACGAATAGATTCGAGTCTTGCTATTGGAGCAAAAGTTTCGTCATAATCTATGCCTTCCTCTTGTCTGTATCCCTGAGCAACAAGACGAGCTTTGTTGCGAGTTACAGTACCATGTTCGTCCAACTTGTTTCGATAGACCCATTTAGTGCCTATCACCGTTTTGTCAGTTGGTCTACGAACGAGTTTCCAAACTTTGTTTCTTTCGAATTCAGTCAGCTCTTCTTGCATAGCGCTGACCCAGTTTGGATCTCTGAGGGCATCATCTATTTTCTTTGGTTCAGTTAGAGAAATAAAGTTAACAAATAAACAAATATTACCTGCACTTCTACGAGTCTGAATACCAGCGTTGGGATCACCAAGAATTTGATCGATTGGGTGATTTACAGTCCATCGCTGAGCCGGAGCATACGTCGTTGATTCAGTCTGAACTGGATAAACTGAAGATGAGGCTTCAGCTACTTCTGGATTATCAGCTAAGAGAGGAATGTTTGCATTTGTCACTTCATTCACTGATTGCTGAGAAATAGACGGAATTTCTGAGACATTTGGATCAACTGCAGGTATAGTGTTTATAGGCACAACTGAGACCCAAGATGTTTCAGCTTCACTATTCTGCATATCTGAAATGATAGGAGGACCATCATTTTCTACGGTGTGAGCATGAGGAGTGGGAACTTCTTCTGAATCACCAAGATGAGAAAACATCCATTGATTCAGTTCTTCAGTATCAGCGGACGGTTTAGAGTTCGCTGAACGGGATTCGTCAAACGTGACGTGAATAGTTTCTTCTACAGTTTGTCTTCTACGGTTGAAGACTCTGAAGGCTTTGGAGACTGAGGAGTATCCAAGAAAGATTCCATCATCAGCCTTAGGATCAAACTTTCCAAGGGCATCTCTGTTGTTCAGTATGAAACACTGACATCCAAAGATGTGAAGAAAGCTGGTTGAAGGCTTTCTCCCATGAAGGAGTTCATAGGCTGTCTTTTTGAATCTTTTAACTATCAGCGACCTGTTTTGCGTAAAGCAAGCAGTGTTGACAGCTTCTGCCCAAAACTGAGTAGGCAGGTGAGAATCGCTGAGCATTGAACGTGCAGCTTCAATAATTGTTCTATTTCTTCTTTCAGCGACTCCATTTTGTTGCGGTGTTCTCACTGACGAAACGTTGTGAGAAATACCCTTACTCTCAAGGAAGGAATCAAGAGAACTGTTTTTGAATTCAGTTCCATGATCACTCCTTATTGAGCGAACAGTCATATTGTTCAGAGTTTCCATCTTCCGAACAAAGGTGATGAGTTCTTCAGGGGTGTCACTCTTAGAACGGAGAAACATTACCCATGTGTAACGAGAGAATTCATCAACTATGACCAGCGTATATTTCTTTCCAGCGATGGATTGTTTGTTAACGGGGCCAAACAAATCCATATGGAGTAGTTGTAGAGGAGATGACACTGAGGAGACTTGCTTTGACTTGAAGCTTGCCTTGGTCCGCTTCCCTTTTTCACACGCTGAACATAAAGACTCTTTGGCGTATGAATGCTGAGGTAGACCAGTGACTAACTCTTTGGAGGAAAGAGTATTCAGTGTCTTGAAATTTAGATGTGAGAGCCTCTTGTGCCATAGCCAGTTAACATCAGAAGATGCCTTTGAGAAGAAACAGGAGTTCTCAGTGGTTGTTGAGTCCATGTTTATTACATAAACATTTTCCAAACGATAACCGCTGAGAGCTATCTTCTCCTTTTTGTCAGAGACAAAGCAGGATTCCTTAGTGAAAATCACTTTGTTATCCATGTTGCAAAGCTGACTGATGCTCAGAAGATTATGCTTCAGCCCTTCAACATATGCGACTCTTCTGAAGGAGGTTGTACCATTTGAAAGTACACCATACCCTCGGGTGTGTCCTTTTCCATTTCCACCGAAAGTCACAGAGGGACCCTTCTCTTCCTTGTATTCAGCGAGCAGGGTTTTCTTACCAGTCATATGTCTAGAGCATCCGCTATCGAGATACCAGATACCCTTCTTAACCTGCAATACAAAGGAAGATTAGTTTTTCTTAGGTACCCACTTAACCATGTATACACGTTTGTCAGTGGAAGTAGTTGGAATGGAAGGTTCAGCGGTCTTCGCAACATTTGAAGATTCAGCTTTGTCTTTCTTCACTTTGGTTAATTTCTTAACCTCAGTGGTAGGAGTCACCTTGACCTGATTTGCATCGGTGTTGGTCCTCTTTGCCTTGGGGGCAATCTTCACCTTAGCTATTTTTTCAGCTTTGGTGGCTGTGGGGCACTTACTAGCAATATGATCGGTAAGTCCACAGTGATAACATTTCCTATAACTAAAAATAGTTCTAGGACCACTTGTATGCTGAGCTTTTAATTTTGAATTAGAAGTGCCAGCACCAAGTAAGCTATTTGCTTTAGAAATGGGACGAACATTCAGTTCTTCAGATTTCTTACCAAGGACATCCACTCTGAGTCTAGGAGTAGATCGCTGAATAGATCCAGAGATCAGCTTTCTAGATCCAGAGGGGTTGGTCACTGAGGCTTTAGAAGCATTCAGCTTTGGTACTAAAGTACCCTTCTGAGGATTTTGATAAATAACAATTCCTTTACCTTTGTCTTTAGAGACAGAGGTAGGTTTTGAATAAACCATTTTCTCCTTACCTTTTGAGGAGGTAGGAGTTTCCTCAGGGATTGGTGTAATGGACGAGGAGCACTGAGATGATGAAGTGTCAGCGACTGAGGATACGAACATTCCAAATTTAAGCATTGAACGTTCAGTGGTTGGTTTTGTAGTATCATATTTATAACCCAGACCACGTTTATCACTCAGAGGAATCTGAGCCTTAATTATCTCAGTGATCTTTGTTGAAGAATTACACCATCCTTCAACAGTAGCTTGTTCAGCTTTTAATGCAGCGATAGCTTCTGCTCGTTCGATTTTGACTAGCTGATTTAAATAGACTTGATCTTTAAAATCATCTTCAATTTTAGAAAGCTTTTCTATTTGAAGGTGGCAGTTTTTAAGCTTTTCAGCGAGATCAAGATTTTGGTTTTCAACCACAGTTTTGCCGTTCATGGCTTCGTATAAACTTCTAGTCAAGAGATCGATTTTACGGAGACTATCAGCTTCATCAATATTTGCAATATTGGTAAAGAAAGAAGGTGATACCTGAATGGCAGATGTTGAAGTGGAGGGAATGTTTGAACTTTCTTCCTCTTCTTCAATCTTGGCCATGAGACATTGATTTGCTTCATCATCTTCAGAGTCAGATGATGATGCTTCTTCATCAGAAGCAGCCCGATCATAGTCAGCCATCAGGCCTTTTCCTTTCTTCTTAAAACTTTTCAGCTTTGCATACTTCTCCTTCAACTTTGAGTATTTGTCATCTTTATTCCTTGGAACAAAGTTTTTCTTTGAGAAAGCTGAAGATCTCATGACTTTCTTTGACCTGCACTCATTAGCGAAATGACCTGTCTTTTCGCAGTTGAAACAAGTAGCAGTAGCCTTATCAACAAAAGCTGATGATTTAGGCTTGTCAGTTATGGAAAGAGGTTTGTTCTTTCTAAACATTTTCTTCTTGGCGAATCTCCTGAACTTTTTAGTTAGGAGAGCCAAGGATTCATCATCATCTGAAGAATCAGAGTCTGATGACCTTTCAGAGTTACTTTCTAACTCAGTGATAGTGACCGAGGGTCGCTGAGTAGAAGGTTCTTCTGAGATTAAAGCAACAGGAGTGCTTTTGGAATCTTTTACAAGATTCTTCTTAAGATGGCTAGATTGCTCATGATTCAGCAATGTACCATATAAGGTTGAAAGGGTCATTGATTTAAGATCCTTTGACAGCTTGAGACACATGGAATAATTGTCCCAGCTTTCAGGTAAACATTCTAGAAACTTTGTCAGCACTTCAAAGTTAGAATATTCCTTACCAACAGTTTTTAGATCTATAATTAAACAATTAAAACGTTGGTGAACTTCAGAGAGAGTTTCATTCTTACCAGAAATGAAGCTTTCGTATTGTCTTACCAGGTTGATCTTACTTGAGTCCTGGACTTCAGACGTTCCTTCATACTGAACACATATTGTGTCCCACATGGCTTTTGATGACTTCAGGTTCATGACGGAATGGTAGACTTCATCAGGAAGGGCCATGGAAAGTATGGATCTGGCTTTTGTATCTATAGCCACTTTCTTCTTATCTTCATCGGTCCACATGTGTATTTCCTTTGGAATCAGCCTTTCTGGAATAGCAGCTCTAGTTGCAGTGGCTGGAACTAAAGGATCAATTGTTACAGGGATGTGTGGGCCGTTTTCAAGATAGTAAGTGTAACAACCCAGGCCAACCGTACCAGATATTGTCCGCTTTGTCCACACACCTGGACTCACGGTTTTAAAACGCGTCTGATAGGGGAGGTATCAAGTTCCTCTTATAAGGTAACCTTTGTTCCCCTCCCCAACCAATGTGGGATTTTACAATCCACCCCCCTTGGGAGCCCAGCGTCCTCGCTGGCACACCAGTCCGGTTCCTGGCTCCGATACCATCTGTAACATCCCAGGCCAACCGTACCAGATATTGTCCGCTTTGTCCACACCTGAACTCACGGATTTAAAACGCGTCTAATAGAGGAGGTATCAAGTCCCTTATAAGGCAAACTTTGTTCCCCTCCCCAACCAATGTGGGATCTTACAATCCACCTCCCTTGGGAGCCCAGCGTCCTCGCTGGCACACCAGTCCGGTTCCCGGCTCTGATACCATCTGTAACAACCCAGGCCAACCGTACCAGATATTGTCCGCTTTGTCCACACACCTGGACTCACGGTTTTAAAACGCGTCTGATAGGGGAGGTATCAAGTTCCTCTTATAAGGTAACCTTTGTTCCCCTCCCCAACCAATGTGGGATTTTACAATTTAAGCCGGTGGCCACGCGCACAGGGACCTGATGGTATCAGAGACGGGAACCGAACTGGTGTGCCAACGAGGACGCTGGGCTCCCAAGGGGGGTGGATTGTAAAATCCCACATTGGTTGGGGAGGGGGACAAAGGTTGCCTTATAAGGGACTTGATACCTCCTCTATTAGACGCGTTTTAAAACCGTGAGTCCAGGTGTGCGGACAAAGCGGACAATATCTGGTACGGTTGGCCAGGGATGTTACAAATGGTATCAGAGCCACTCCTGTGCCGTTCGGGATGGTGGGGCAAACCTCATCGAGGACGATGAGTCCCTAAGGGGGGGTGTGTGTAACACCTTAGGCATATCCCACATCGGCCGTGGATAGGAGAGATGCTGGGTATATTAGTAAACCTTGGCCTTACCAGACACAACGCGTTTTGGGGCCACAAGCATGCGGGTTCCTTGGGAACTCTGTGGTTAAGCGTGCTTGGGTGGGAGTAGTACCAGGATGGGTGACCTCCTGGGAAGTCCTTGCGAAGTCCTTGCCAGGTTGCCAAGAACAAAGCCGTGAGCCAGTGGGGCAAAGCGGACAATATTGTGTCGTGGTAAGTGGGGTGTTACAGTAAGTCATAGTAGGGTCTACACCTTCTATGAAGAGTGTCATCCTATTTTTCCACAAGTTGAAGTTGTCTCTGGAAAATCTAGGGGGTTTTGCAAGAGAACCATTGTCTATATAATGTGTGTTTGTGTTGGCCATTTTCAGATAATAGCAAGGAAGAGAAATATCTTAGATTAGATCTTGTTTATGAGATTAAACAAATCCGCTCTGATACCACTTGTTGGTCCCGAAGGCCTATACAAGTTTGTAGAAGGGGGGGGGGGGTTGAATACAAACACACAGATTTTACTTTTCTAAATTGTTTATTGATAAATAATTAACAATTTACAGCTTGTTGCGGAGACAAGATTAAGGATAAACCTAAATCTAAACAAGTTGGAACACTAAGGTTTCTTGCACTAAGAAGGATAAGGAAATTACTAATAATAACCTATCTTGAGATAAGAGATATGAACTTGTCC
The DNA here is from genome assembly GCA_033807775.1 of Saussurea involucrata. Lineage (NCBI taxonomy): Eukaryota > Viridiplantae > Streptophyta > Magnoliopsida > Asterales > Asteraceae > Saussurea > Saussurea involucrata. The sequence goes on from CM066315.1 coordinate 133,777,331, forward strand.
AGAGTTAGCAAGTTACTTCAAAATGAAGTGAGTTCATCTCTTTATATACTGCATGCATTTAATGCAAGTCAGTATATACTTTACACGTGTCATCAGCTGGTTGGTTGCATGTCATTGACCTTTGTTGACAACCTTAGTAGCCGTATGGATGAACAGTGTAGTATCAGAGTGGTTGTACGATTTCAGACAGTCGGAGGTTCTTTTCTGACATTTCGTACGGAGTCGTGCAAGGGTGGTTAAGACAAAAGTACTTTGTACGGAGGACTTCATGATCAGCTTTCGTTGATTCAACGATTATCATTTACTATTCAGCAGATGATAAAGTTCAGCGATAGCTGAAGTCTTGTACTTGATACTTCACGTTGAGTGGACAAATCTGAGTCTTCGCTGATCCGCATCAGTTCATTAGGAGACTTGTCGCTGGTTCTTGAGCTTGATATTCGACTTCAGCGTAGAACCTTTGTTGACGTGAAACTTGTCTTCAGGGATCATAAGTAAACAACTAACTTATCAGTGATCATCATAATGACTGAACAGACTCAGAGCATTAATGATGAACAGTGTTCGCTGAATGTTTAACTTAAAAGAGCGAGAGTTCCTATCAGCGGTACTGTAAGATCTTAGTACTTATCAGCGATAGCGAAACTCTGATACATATTGTTTACTTACAATTTTCACTAAGTATATAAGAGAGGGTCATTATCAAATCACTGAGGGTTTGGATCAATACTAACACCTATCGAGATGAACCGGGAACCTATCGAGTTTTGATTGTGAACCGATGAACAAAAGAGAGCGCGTCACGTCTCCACACCTTCACGAGTCACTCATGTATTATTCTTCATGCATAATGTATCCTCAGGGTGAATAATGCACGATTCATGAATTCATGTATTATTCATCCTGAATACTGTATTATTCATCCTGAATATTGTATTATTCATCCTGAATATTGTATTATTCATCATGAATAGTGAATGAACGTTCACCTTTGATATTCATACTGAATGTGGACACCTGAAGATGTGCATACATATTCATAAAGAATAAAACCAAGTTTCGATTGTGAATCGGAAAACAAAGAGAGTGCGTCATGTGTTCAACCTTCACGAGTCATTCATATATTATTCAACATGAATAATGTGTTATTCAGGTTGAATAATGTGTTATTCAGGATGAATAATGTGTTATTCAGGATGAATAATGTGTTATTCAGGAGAATAATACACGATTCATGTTTAATAATACACGAATCAGGAATTCGTGTATTATTCATCCTGAATGTTGTATTATTCATTTTGAATACTGTGTTATTCGTCATGAATAGTGAATGAACGTTCTCCTTTGTTATTCATACTGAATATGGACAGCAGGAAACGTGCATACATATTCAGACTGAATATAACACATACATAGCATTTCACGTAGAAACGGTTAAAATGAAGAAAAAACTATATCGAGATGGATGTCATATCGAAGAGCACGAAATTCTCATTTTTTTGATGTAATTTGTTTGATTAAAATATTAGTAATTTTTAAGATAATTTATTTTAAACTTTAAGGGGTAAAAGTTTTTTAATTAAAAAAGAAAATAAAAAGTCAAAGATGGTAGGCGTTGATTCAAATTTCCAGATTTGCCCCTAATCACTTCTCGATTGGTTTAATTAAGTTTTAACCATTGATTAGTTTTCCAAATCTTGATCAATGGTTGTGACTTGTCCTCATGTTTACAATTGAATTTGAGTTTTCATTTGAACCCACCCCTACATATATATATATATATATATATATATATATATATATATATATATATAGATGCCTCTTCTTTTGTAAATCATCATTTTCGTGTAAACCGTTGATTTCATAGGTTTTTTGATGAATTTTTTATGATATTGTTTATTTTGATGAAATTGATTAATATCAATCATTTCTTGATGAAACTGTTTCATATATTTGTAGTTAATGTATTTTTTTCATTCTTATAAAACTGTTTCATATCTTTTCGATTTCACATAAAAAACAAAAATAGATAAAACAATTTCATCAACAAATAAATGATATGAAACAATTGCATCAAAATAAACAATTTCAAAAAAAAAATTCATCAAAAAAACCTATGAAATCGGTTTACACGAAAATGATGAAATCAACGGTTTACACGGTTTTCACGAAAATGATGGTTTACAAAAGAATGTCCTCTCTCTCTCTCTCTCTATATATATATATATATATATATATATATATATATATATAGGGGCTTAATCAAATAAGAACTATTTAGTTTGTGGTAACTGTAAGAACCAATATTAACCACTCATTTTAAATAATTAATGATATTTACTAAAATAAAAGAAAGGGTAAATTGGTAATTTATATTTTTTGAGACTCATAATTAAAACCCTATTTTAGTTCCAGCACCACTTCCATATATTCATTTCCCTTCCCAGCTCTCTCTTTGCGATTTAGGGTTCTCCTCCACCACCAGCCGGCAGCCGCCCCCTCCACCAGCCACCATCTGTCGCCGGCGAACCGCCGCCATCAGTAACCTCCAGCTACCGTCGGTCGCCGGCGCCCTACATCTCCGCCTCTCCTCTCATTTCTCCATCTTCTCCCCGATCTGCGTTGAAAGCCGTCTCCATCCGCACCCAGTCTCCATCTGGTAACCACCCAATCTTCAACCATCGAACGGAGCAACAAGAAAGATTTGTTTAATGATTTCGAACAGAATACAAGCTTTACGTTCGAAAAACATTCACAAAACAGAAGGTTATGAAATCTGGGATTCTATAGTGTTCTTCGAACGAGTTCTCGATGATGATGATTGATCTCAATTTTGTTTGAGATTTGATGTGTTTAGTTCTATCAGATAGATTCGTCTTGGAATTTCGATCAACCAGCATCTTTCAGTTTTGAATTTCATTCAGAAATCAATAAGTTTCGTTTGTTGAAAGGGTTTTCGCCGGAAAAACGCAACCTGCCGGAATCTGCAACATTCGCCGATTTCTGGAAAACTTTCGCCGGAATGTCCAAAAAAATGGGGTATCACATTTGGTATTACATTGTATTTTTGTTGATTTACAAATTGTATCACAAAGTATCATGTAGTGTTTTTTTATTAAGTGCATCACATTACGTTTTTTCATTATTTTTGTTATTTTATTAAAGGTATCACAGTGGGTATCATATTGGGTATCACAGTGATATCACATTTGTTCTTGTATGTTTACTGGGGGTATCACAGTGACATCACATTTGTTCTTGTTGTATGTATTCTGGGTATCACACTGGGGGTATCACAGTGATATCACATTTGTTCTTGTGATATCATTATCATAATCGATATGGAGAGAGGAGAGAGGAGAGAGGAGATTTTAAAAATACCTAAAATGCCCTTTTATTTAAATTTCAAACAAAATTACCAAAATTAATAGTTTCCTAATTTATAGTTTAATATGTGGCTCACACTGGTTCTTACAATTACCACAAACTAATTAGTTCTTCCTTGAATGGCCCCCTATATATATATATATATATATAGGGAAGGGTTCAAAAGAGAAGTACAAATATTTTGAGAAATAGAGAAGTGATATTGGCCATGCATTCGGTCAAGATCGGTGGCTTTGACCGAGAAACAGAAGATAATTCCTCGCGTGGTTTGCACAAGATAGAAGGGTAGTTTCGTAACAAATATGCAGGACAAGTTCATATATGAATTTGTGTGATTCATATATGAACCTTTGTGTTCATATATGAACCTTTGTAATTCACATATAAAATATTTTTAACTAATTCATATATGAACCTTTGTGATTCATATATAAATCAGTTAATTTGTTCATGTGAGAATTAGTTAAAAAAATTCATATATAAATCACAAAGGTTCATATATGAACACAAATGTTCATATATGAATTAATTAAAAAAAGTTTATATGTAAATTACAAAGGTTCATATATGAACACAAAGATTCATATATGAATTAGTTAATTGGTTCAACTGATTCATATATGAACCTACAGTTAATTAGTTTCATATATAAAACACAAAGGTTCATATATGAATCACAAGATTCATATATGAATTAGTTATAAAGAGTTCATATGTGAATTACAAAGGTTCATATATGAACGTATAGTTTATATGTGAATCACACAGATTCATATATGAACTCAGCCCGTGTTTTTTGTAAAAGTTACGAAATTGTTCTTCTATTTTTGGAACAGCCGCAACTTTTGACCAGCCAAAGCCGCAACTTTTGACCAATTATAACCGATCTTGACCGAATGAATGGTCAAGATCACTTCTCTATTTCTCCAAAATTTTGCATTTCTCTATTGAACTTAAGGCTATATATATTCAAAATTTACGTATTTTTATGAATTATAGAATATTTTTATTAAAATAGTTTGTTTCATATTTATGTGATGGCTATTATTTGTTGGCTAAGAGCATCTCCAACAGCTATGTTATAATAAAAAAAATGAGATTTTAGCATTTTTGTTGCTCCAACAGCTATGCTATCCCTATGCTAAAATATAGAAAAGATGATAGAGATTGTAAAAATCTCTAAATTTAGATAAATCTCTAAATAGATGGTTTATTCCCAAAACTAATCATTACCTCCTAAAAGCTAACTTTTTTTCTCCTAATAATATAATTAAATAAATTAAATATTTTAATAAGATAATTAATACTAAAGTTGGTAAAATAGCATAGCTATTGGAATTGGATGCAAAAATTTTTAAAAATTTAATTTTTTACTTTATTTTAGAAAAAGTTTAGCATACCTATTTGGTACGTGATTGGGATATGCTCTAATGGATTTATTTTCAACATTTTGTGTTGATTGGGACAAGATTTTGGATTTGACGTTTGTGTGGAAAAACTATTTGGTACGTGATGATTGATTGATTATTCAAACAAATCTATGTTCAAAATTACCATTTTATTTTAAAATAAATCACAATTTTGGTCCTTCTGGTTTACACCAATCTTTAAAAGTGGTCCCTAAACTTTAATAATTACAATTATCATTCCTAATGATTACAGTTTGCCTTGAAGGTGGTCTCTCTCACTAACTCTGTTAGATACAGCTAGGGGTGAACATGGTACGGTACCATGTTTTTTTTTTCGAATACTGTGTACCAACCAATTATAATTGGTACACTAAAATTTATACCGTGTACCAATCAATTATAATTGGTACCAACTTAATTGGTACCAACATTTTTCGGTTGGTACATGTCGGTACGGTATTATACCAACATCTCAAAATGGTTACAATTAAATAAAATAAACCAAAAATACAAACCTGCTATTGAAAAATTGAAACTTGAAACAAACCTGATGTTCAAAAATTGATAAACCATCTGTTGAAACTAACAACATCAAACAATAATAATATCATAAATCGACTTAAACTAAACAAAACTATAAGTTCACTCGAACAACTCAAGAAATAGAACACTAGCAAACAACTCAAGAAATAGAAGGCTAAATAAATTAGAAGAGTTAAATAAATTAATTCGAACAATAGCAAACAAATAGAGCGATAGAAATCAGTAACTAGAAAGGTTAAATCAGTTCTGTCGATTGCAAAGAGATGATCGAAATATCCTGTCGATAGCAAAGAGATGAGAAATGGAGCGATAGAGCATAACACAAGTCGACTGAAGTTAGGGTTGCGTTTTTTGAAAGACTGAAGAGCGATCGAGAGTATAACCGTGAGTTAGGGTTTTGTTCGCATCTATGTAAATTGTAAGTTTGTAACTAATTTCTTTTCTTCGATCATTCAAGAAGTCCTAAAATCGTATCTATGACTCTCTATTAGTGGTGGCCAAATTCCGGGTTCGGGCCGGTGGAAAAACCGGGTTCAAACAGTAAAGGCTAAAACCGGTTCTGGCGAAAACCGGGTCGGGTCGGGCCGGGTTTAACCCTAAAATCCCTGACCCGTTTACTGGTATGGAAAACCGGTTTGTATAAAACCGGGCCGAGCCGGGCCCAAAACCGGTTCTTGATCGGGCCGACTTATTTTCTTGTTTTTAAAAAAAAAAAAATTCTTTGTATAATAATTAATTACGAAACTTTAAAAAGTAAAAAATTGGATTGGATCACTAAAATACACTTTAAAAATACGTTTTATTTATAATATATATCACTAAAATACACTTTTACGTTTTATAATTTATATATAATTTTAAGTTACAAACTTACAAGTTACAAGTTACAATACATAAATTCTAAACACCGGAAGGTCCCGCTCCCAAACTCCCACCCCCATCACCCCATCCCCATGGATTGTAATTGTATGGATTGTAATTGTATGGATTGTATGGAGCGTAGTATGGATTCTGATCTGGATTGTAATCTTCAAGAGTATTGTACTTCTGCAGTCGTGTAACAGCCGTCCGATTGTCAAGGCGGTCGGTGTCTGGTTCTTCTTCGTCATCGTCGTATCGGGAGACTTCACCGACACTACTAACATCAGAATTGTCGGTTACGGTTCCCGACGTACTTAGATTTTCATCGACTTCGTTTTCGGCTAAGTTTTCTTCCACGCCGTCTAGATCATTCTCCAGGTTCGTTTGATCTTGAATGCGGTCTTCTCCATCCAAGTAATCCTTCAGGCATATGCAGCACTCTACCGATTGCGGGGTTAATTTTGTCCGACGCTCCGATATGATCCTGCCACTAAGAGAAAAAGCCGACTCCGAAGCTACGGTACTAGCTTGGATTGTTAGTATATCAAGTGCAATAGTCGCCATAATCGGGAAACTCGGTTGTTTATTTTTCCACCATTCTAATAAATCTAGTGATTCAACATCTACGACGTTTGTGGAGGATGCCGTTATAAAATTAGTACGTACGTATTGATTGAATTCACCCAAATTATCCCCATCATATCTAGCTTTTTTAGTAGATTCCATGGCAACCGATTGCATTAAAGTTGACATTAAGTCTTGTCGGTTTCGGCCACGGCTGCTACTAGAACCCGGTGAAAACATTTGAGGTGTAGGGGTTTGTTGGCTTCCTCCCCCATAATTAACTCTATAAATCTCAAATAATTGATGAAAATCATTATTAAATTGGTGTATGCGGTTCCTTGAAAAAGAATTATTTGTAGAAGAATCCAAACCAAACGAGAAACATATTGATTGTATTAAAACTTCGACACCCGTAACATTTAAATACGTGTTTAATGCCGCGGCACAAAGAAAAGTGAAGGGGATCTCTTTAAAATATTTTACCAATTTTGCTTTCATTGGTTTCACCACGTCGTGAAAGTACAAATCCGTTTCGTATTGAGCAATTTTACTTGCCAAAATATATATTTGATTTAAAAGTAAAGGACTTGTTGGATAATAAATACCGGATAAGATAGTTGTTGCAGTTTTGAAATCGCCCAAAATATCGTGAAAGCCATAAATCATTTGCCAATCATCATCAGTTATCGTGTTTTCCGGGTAATAAATGTTATAAAATGCTTGAATATATTGTTTTTGTCTTATTAAATTATCCATCATTTTCCAAGTCGAATTCCATCGAACCGCCATATCGTGTGCCGGTCCCAAAGCTTTAAAACCGACTTGTTTGCAATATTCTCTATATGCGTTTTGCATTTTTTTACCTTTTGTGAAAATCCGGCGTAACATAAGCCTAAACTTAGTTAAAGGCTCATTAAGGCAACCTAAGCCGTCTTGAACGGCTAAGTTTATTATGTGTGCGCAACAACGTGTATGAAATAATTTCCCTCTAAAATAGGGGATAAAGCCAAACGTAATTTTTCTACGCATGCCGTATTATTACTAGCATTATCAAGCGAAATACTAATAACTTTATTTTTTAAATTATAATATTGAAGACATCTCATAATTATAGAAAACTGACGCACACCCGAATGTGGCGAACCAAAGTGCTCAAACGTGATTACACGTTTGCATAATTGCCACGATCCCGGCACAATCCAATGTGCCGTTATGCATATATAAGATTGTGGCAATCCGAATGGTGCACTCATACATCACAAGTTAAAGAAACTTTGTTGGGTAAGTTTAAAAACATTTCTCGCGTATTTGTTTTAGCCGTATTCCAAAGTTTTAAAGCATCACGCCGAAGAGTTTGACGACTTACCGAACCCTTGTAGCATGGTTGGAACCCTTGTTTGATCATGTTGGTAATGTGACGATTGTCAAAATGTCCGAAAGGCAACCCCACTTGAATGACACATTTCATTTGCATTTGTCGGGCGATATCCTCATTATACGACCATGCTTGACCGGAATTGTCAAGTATGGGTTGACTAGGATCGTCACCCGATTTCAACCTCTTGCATCTCTCGTCGAAGTGGCGCCTTAACGTGGTATTTGAGGTGGCTTGAAGGAAATCTCCACACCGTTTGCATTGTGTTTTTTTTGTACCGTCGGAAAACATCACCAAGTTGAAATGCTCCCAAACCGGTGCTTTTCGTCCATGCTCGGCAAGAACGGTGTAACGAATATAGCGAGAGCCGAAAAATGAGAATTGTATGCGTTTTTTGCGTTTTGTAAGCAATGTAAGGTGGTGATATGAACCATAACACCCCTAGTATTTATATGGGGTTAGAGGGTGAAAATTGAGCAAAAAAAAGGGTCAAAAATGGTCTCCAACGACTAGTTTTTTTTGAAAAAAATTGGGTCGGGCCGGGTCGGGCCGCGAACCGGTTTCGGGTCGGCCGGAGAAATCTCTAAAAACCCAAACCGGTTCCGGCCTTCGGGCTGGAAACCGGTTTCTGACCGGGTCGGACTGGGCCCGGTTTTTTATCGGGTCCGGTTCGGGTCGATTTGACCATCACTACTCTCTATAGTGGACAATGGACTATTGGACTAAATTCAATTTAGTCAATTGGGTACCAAGACCAAGACTCCAAGAGTACCAAAGGCCCAACCCACTAAACAAATTTCCAAAGGCTAAACACTAAAACAAAACATGAACGGATCATTAATTCAACTGGTGAAAGGATTTAAATATATACACCTGAATAAATTCATTACATATCTTTTCTTTTATTTAATAAATAAAAATAATATATATATATATATAAAGTCGGTACGGTACGATACTACCGTGGTATTCGATTCTCAGTACCACGTACCAACCAAGTGTGTGAAGTTGGTACGGTAATACCAACCAATTTAGTTGGTACGGTTGGTATGGAATTGGTTGGTTTGTCTCGGTACAAATTTGACACCCCTAGATACAGCCCGTTAAGTCAGGGTTGTTTCTGTCATTTTGCTTTTTTTTATGTTTCTAGTTTTGTCTTTTACCCTTTTTTTTCCTTTTAGCTATCCCACCCCACCCCAACCGCACGTACCTTTTTTTTCTCCTCACCACTCCCTCGCCAGTGACCTCTTTTTCAGTCATCTTGTCTGTTGGATTCCCCCACATATCTTGTAGACATAGTGTATGTATGTGTGTGTTATATGCACAATGTGTGCATGGTATTACATATATGCAATGTGTGTGTGCAATGTGTGTTATATATGAAAAGTGTGTGTGTGTGTGTGTGTGATATATATGCACAACGTGTGTTTGTGTGTGCGTGTTGTGTGTTTTATATGCACAATGTGTGTGTGTTTTATATGCACATTGTGTTTTTTTTACATATGCACAATGTATGTGTTTTAGATATGCACAATGTGTGTGTTTATATATGTACAATGTATGTTTGTTTTTTATATACACATAACATGTGTGTGTGTATGTGTGTTTTATATATGCACATTGTGTATGCATGTTGAATATATGCACAATGTGTAATGTTTGTGAATTTCACATTGTGGGGTTATGAATGGTGATGGTGGTGTTCACCGGCATGAGTAGGGTGGAGGTAGGTTGTGGATGGTTGGAGAAGAAAGGTTCACTCGGAGAAGACCACTAAAGTGGAGGGTGCCGCCGGATGGAGTAGGGCAAACTTTGTGTGTATACAATATTTATTACAAAAATATGTATTATTTTATGAAATAAAATAACGGAAATATATGATAAAGACTAAAATGCCCTTACTTTAAAATAAATTTTGTAAGAGAATTAGTGAGAGAGACCATTTTTAAAGCAAAGAAAACAATAGGGACAATAATTGTAATTAATAAAGTCTAGGGACCAATTTCAACGTTTGGTGTAAAACCACATGGACCAAAATTATAGTTTACTCTTTGTTTAACAATAATCTTAATTTAAATTTGTTTAAAGAATAATTTTTTATTTTTGTGAAAACGACACTATAACAAAATTGAGTTTATGTGACCCTTAAAATGTCAAAGTATCCTAATAATATATACTTTATAGGACTTGAGTTTATTTATAAGACCAAACCATAAAACATTATATGTAAGAGTATCTAAGAGTGTTACATGTGGCTTAAAAGACGTTTTTAAACATTTTAACAAGTTTTTAAATACCTTATAAAGTAAGGTATGGTATTAACTATTTTAAAGGACACTTTTTAAGTATAGGACATCTGTATTTATAGGATTTTTTTTTTCGAATAGTGTCATATAAATAATTAATACGACACTTAGTTTTAAAAGTGTGCAAAACAACTTGTTAATACGTCTACAAACGTCCTATAAACATATTGTAACACTTTTAAATATGACACTTAACCATTTTAAACGTATCATAAAATCAATTTTATTGTATTGGGAAATGTATTTTTATTTTCGGTTATTTAAATAAATTATAACATTTTTAGAAATATTTAAAGCAATTTTTTTTTCTATCAACAATAATCCAAAAATATGAAGAGATTAATGGTTGTTTAGAGCATCCACACAAGTTTTGCAAGACCCCTTGCAAGATGACATGACATGCCACGTGGCTTGTAAGGCCTTGCAAGACAACCATCATCTTGCTAAATTAGAAAGGCCTTTCACAAAGTAAATATATTAAACAAAAGCATTTTTTAATTTAATTAATTTGTTTGTTTGTTTAAACATTAGTTATTAATATGTTTATATTATAATTTATTATTTTAGAAAACAGTTTGGTCTTGCATGTGTGTGGAATGTGTTATTGCAAAGCTGATGTGACACTTTAGAAATGAGTATGATTTTGCAGGTGTGTTGATGGTCTTTAAACACAAGGTAAAGTGCAATTTTACAAAATCGATATTTTTTTCATTATGAAAAATATTACCGTTATACTTTATATTTTATCAAAATAAAAATTCTAGATTATCAACGTTTCATAACTTTAAGTGTTGATCCGATTTTAGTTTTTATTACATATTTGTGATTATCAAATTAATTTTTTAACTGTGGATTTCGATCAGTTTATGTGCATCAAGTAATCTCTTGAACGATCACGAAGGACTCAAAGTCATCGCAAGCGAATGTCCATGGTTACAAAGCCTTTGACAGCACTTGGATTCCAACCTCATGAAGATGTGATTTCCACTACATTCTTGGACACTTACCAATGCGTCACAACCCAAGTGGTTAAATTACCCGCTCACTTATTTTGCTTTATTAAAAAATATTCTAAATATTAAAATTTTAACTAAGTGCTAATCAAATATTACATTTTTTAAACATTAGTAAATTTTAAAAGAATTCAATTTTATCTATTAAAAGTTTTTAAGAGATGAAGTTTGATTTTGGTGTTGATGGGACATGCATATAAAAACACCAGTGTGTATCCGTTTATTGCAAATCAGAAATAAAAACCTTAATGCAATGTCTCATGTTGATGTGTAACAAATCTCAAGTTAAGGCGTTGTGTAACATAATAAAACTCTTAAAGAATATATCCACACCAAAAAAACCAGTAAAAATAACATTCAATAGATAACCAACAAGAAGCACAAGAAAAACTAAAGTGTAAAGACGATACGCATAAAAAATTGGGTGATCATACATCAAAACCGCACTTACACGTACTTTGCTACACGACAACAAAAGTTGATATCAAGTTGATAATGAAATGTAGTTGATGATAACATTCTATTTAGAGGAATAGTTGCTTCCTTCTAGTTAGACCTGACAAAAACTGACACGACACGCTAACCCGAAACGAAATAAATGGGTTACACGAAAATTAAACGGGTCTACTTCCAGTGCAAAAGAGAAGATCAAGAGAAAAGAATGCAAATATGTAGATGAGATGGTATTAGGATTTACATAATTATTTGAAAACCTAAAAAATGAAGATTTATAAAGAGGGTTATCTTCAATTTAGAAAACAATAAATCTACTCTAGCCCATTTTTGAAAAGTGACTAGATGGTTTCATTATCATAAAGAAAGGGAAGTGGCTCGGCTATTCCACCTAGCCAAGCCAGAAAAAAGGATTAAAATTAAACTAAATATAAATGAGTTGAATCATGCTCCATAAAGTCCATAAAGTACAAGTTTAACTTAAATTACATGCATGGATGCACCAACTTCAAGGGTTAAACAATTAGCAAAAGCTCAATAAGAAAGGCATGCGACATACTAAGTTACAAAAATACAAAAATAAAAAGTGTCATTCCCATCCATTTCACACTTCAAATAACCTTTATATTCATATTAATGATTAGCATACATGTCACGTAATCTTAGAGCATCTTCAACAGCTTCTCAATTTTAGAGAAAATTGAGAATATGAGGATTTTGAGCTATAATTGTGCTCCAACACTTCTCCAAAACTATCTCAAAAATGAAGAAAGTAATAGAGAGAATGAGATTTTTTCCAAATATGAAGATAACCCCAAAAACAATTACTAAATGAGAGCACCAATAGAAATATTAGAAAATAAATATTTAGAGAGGGAAATAAAATTTTAATACATGAATGAAATATTTTAATATTATAATCAATTTTTGTTTATCCAAAATGAGAAATTTGTTGGAGATAAGTGTAATTTTTTTTTTGGAGATTTTGACTTTTGATTCAAAATCTTAAAGAAATTTTGAGTAATCTCTTGGAGATGATTTTAACCGGAGGTCCAAACGGGAATTATAGAAAGTAGATTCGTAAAAGAGAAACAAATGCACCAAAAATAAGGAAATTGACTCAAATAGCCAAACCCACGAAGCTTCTTGACAAAATAGCCACATTCTCTCCCGATTTACAAAAATAGCCAACGGATTCGCACTCTGACCCGACCCGGTGAGTGCGGACCGCAATGGGATAACTAAAAGACAATTTTTTTTGAAAACGGTTGGTCCGCACTCGGACCCGGTGCGGACCGCAATATACGCCACGTGTCGCATTTCTGGTGAAAACCTAATTAGGGTTTCCAATGGGGTCGCAATTGCGGACTTCGTGTTTTTGACTTACGATTTGGGTGTGCAATTGCGTGCATTTTTTTGAAATTAACAACGCATTAATAATCTTAAGTGGTGACAAAATAGCTTACATGGTCAACCATTTGCGGATGTTTGGCAACCTAGAACGACTTTTCTGCTTGCGTTGACTTCACGTGGACAGCAAACCGCAATGAGGTGTGTGGGGTGGGGGGGGGACCGGTTCTAGAAGTGGATATAAAAAATTACCAAGTGGGGTTTGAGATGGGGTTATAAGGGTTTTAGTAATTTTTTTCTGCTCTGCATCCGCACTCACCCATTGCGAGCGGACCGGGTCGGTTCGGGTCAAAGTGAGGACCAACCATTTTTCAGTCTTTTTTGTCTTTTTGTGTTCCAATTGCGACCCTCACTCACCGGGTCGGGTTAAAGTACGAACCCGTTGGCTATTTTTGCAACCCGGGAGAGAAAATGACTATTTTGTCACTAATGGTTGGTGCTTTGACTATTTGAGTCAATTTCCCCCAAAAATAGAGCTACCTACCATCATCAACCACTTTAGCTTTTGGGACATGCTAATTAGGAAATTTTGTCCATACCAATCATCATGGGTAGCTAGCTATAAAAGCAAAACACATGCAAGAGAAAAATTAAGTATCATTATAATTGATCAATCTACCTATCATTATAACACTCATTAAGCTTAAAAAACATCACTTTTTCTCGGTTTAAAATAAAAACATCACACTTTTTCTCCAATAACCTGTCCATTAAATAATCACAACATATCAAAATGTTAGGAGTAATTAATCATGAATTGATTTGTGTATAACACGTATGAAAATTATGTAGAAAATCTTATAAAATTTGTATTAAACAAATCTTTACAATCGAAATTGCTATACCAAAACAACAATAAACGTAAACCTTACTTGTATCCGGTAGATTGATGACGAAATTGAACCGATTGAGGCCTGCATGAAAGCAATGTCCTAAGACAATAATTCACCGGTGGTATAGGCGTTTGTCCCGAGGATAGTATAGGCGTTTGTCCCGAGGATACAACAATTGAATTCAAGTATCAAACTTGAATCTAGCGAATTAAACGATGTTTGGAGAAAGATATCGATGAAAGAAAACCCAGAAAATGTCAAATTTTCGTCTGAAAACGATTGTGGAAGGGTGTGGCTTTTATAGATTTCTGTCACCAACCAAGGCCCAAGGCCCAGTCTTTGACATTTAATATATATATATATATATATATATATATTTATGTTAAAGAGTGCCCACTAAGAACACCACATTCCAAGCCCAAACAATTAAATGATTCATTTAATGCTCTATGGTTGGAGTTTATTAAGTGTTCTAAACTTTAGCTTGGCTCCTATGTGGGACAATGTTTCTCTAATTTTCACTAAGTTCCAACAATACCCCACATTTTTTATTCAAACCCAAATAATACCCCACATTTGAATAGAAAATAAGCAATATTATGGAACTTATGTTTCTATCTCCAAGTTAGTTATAATATGCATCGGAAAAGGTGTCTTTTGGACTTGAACCTTTTCTAGTGAATACCTATTGGATCTACTTCGTGGATAGTGAACTAAGGTCTTGAACTAGCAACTTTTTGTAGTAAATCGAGACAATAGACATCACACATATTATATCTACACATAATTTAATTCTTACTGTTGTGTTCATTTCGGTCGTGAACATATCCTTTCTTCATGACAGTTTTAGAAGACATAGCAATATCCGTCTTCAAAGATGCGACCCCCCATCAGTCTCACATAGGTAATGCCGATCAAGAATATTCCGTTGTATTCTACCTATAATAGCTATCGGCATTATTAAGAATATAACATTCAACTCTATATCATCAACGAAAAAACACAAAGGAAACATCATAGGAATAGGCATACCTTTGTTTGATTGCTGCTTGAGTTGTCCCCAACTAGTTTGCCTATTGAACCTAGACCATGGGATCTCTAATTTTACTAGGTTAGGTTGTCGCCGAGGAAACTCATTGAGTTGGTTTTAAGCCCATTCCCTTCGATGTGTAGGATACTTTCTCTCTACTTAGGCCTTTTGTCAAAGGATCAACAATGTTCTTCTTTGACTTTACGTAGTCAATGGAAATGAATCCATTTTTCAGCAAGTCCTTTATAGTGTTGTGGCGCCTTCGTATATGACAGGACTTTCCATTGTAGATTTGATTCTTTGCTCTAGTGATAGCGGCCATACTATCACAATGGATACCAATAGCAGTCACCGGTTTTAGCCACAATAGAATACCCTCTAGGAAGCTTTTTAGCCATTCGGCTTCTTCAGCAACTTTGTCTAAGCGACAAATTCGGCTTCCATAGTTGATATGGTATTCACGGTTTGTTTAGAAGATTTCCAAGATATCGCATCACCACCAACTGTAAACACATATCCACTTGTGGAGTTACTCTCAGAATGGTTGGAAATCCAATTAGCATCACAATACCCTTCTAGAACGGGAGGGTATTTTGTATAGTGTAACCCATAACCCATTGAGTATTTCAAATAGCGAAGCACCCTTACTAGTGCATACCAATGGTCTTTTCCCGGGTTATGTGAGTATCGAGTAAGTCTACTCACACTATATGCTATGTCCGGTCGTGTGTAATTCATAATGTACATCAAGCTTCCAAGCACTTGAGAGTATTCCAACTGAGTAACACTATATCCTCGATTCTTCATTAATTGGCTTGAAGGATCAAATGAAGTCACAACCGATTTGTCATCATAATGGCCAAACTTCCGCAACACCTTCTCAACATAGTGAGATTGGGTAAAGATGTAACCATTTTGATTTCTTTGAATCTTAATATCAAGGATAACATCAGCAACTCCCATATCTTTCATATCAAATGCGGAGTGTAGCATCTTCTTGGTTTGGTTTATCACATCCAAGTTTGATCCCATTATGAGCATATCATCAACATACAAGCATATGATAACATAAGCACTTTTGTATTGTTTCACATAAACACATTTGTCGCATTCATTTATGTGAAAAGCATTTAACAACATAGTGTTATCAAATTTCTCATGCCACTGCTTTGGCGCTTGTTTAAGTCCGTATAACGACTTAATCAACTTACATACTTTGTTCTCTTGGTCTTTTACAACAAAACCTTCCGGTTGTTGCATATATATCTCTTCTTCTAATTCACCATTTAAGAAAGCGGTTTTCACATCCATTTGATGTATCTCTAAGTTATGAATAGCTGATATCGCAATCATCGTTCTTATAGACGTGATCCTAGTAACCGGTGAATATGTATCGAAGAAGTCTTGACCTTCCTTTTGTCGGTACCCCTTGGCAATGCTATCTTCCTCATCCACAATGCTATCTTCCTCATCCACTTCCCATCAACACCTTAAAACTTCATCTGCTTTATCTTTTCGGCTCCCTAAAAACCGATCTCATTTACGGATCGTCTCTATGCGTCAGGAATCCAAAGGTATGCTTACTTGTATAATGTTGTTGTTGTTGATCAATTTCACAAACAGTTGGTGGGCTTTTGAGTTTTCCTTTTGGGGATTTTTTTTCCTTTTTGATGATTGGCTGATTGGCCTCACAGATCTGATTGAACCTGCTCTCTTGATCTTCATTGAGGGGACATTTTCATCTGGAGATCCTTGTCTTTGATTAACGTTTACGAAATGGATCGCACTCAAAACAGTTGATATTAGCAAGCTGTGTTGGCCCAAGAATAGAGCTACCTACCATCATCAACCACTTTAGCTTTTGGGACATGCTAATTAGGAAACTTTGTCCATACCAATCATCATGGGTAGCTAGCTATAAAAGCAAAACACATGCAAGAGAAAAATTAAGTATCATTATAATTGATCAATCTACCTATCATTATAACACTAATTAAGCTTAAAAAACATCACACTTTTTCTCGGTTTAAAATAAAAACATCACACTTTTTCTCCAATAACCTGTCCATTAAATAATCACAACATATCAAAATGTTAGGAGTAATTAATCATGAATTGATTTGTGTATAACACGTATGAAAATTATGTAGAAAATCTTATAAAATTTGTATTAAACAAATCTTTACAATCGAAATTGCTATACCAAAACAACAATAAACGTAAACCTTACTTGTATCCGGTAGATTGATGACGAAATTGAACCGATTGAGGCCTGCATGAAAGCAATGTCCTAAGACAATAATTCACCGGTGGTATAGGCGTTTGTCCCGAGGATAGTATAGGCGTTTGTCCCGAGGATACAACAATCGAATTCAAGTATCAAACTTGAATCTAGCGAATTAAACGATGTTTGGAGAAAGATATCGATGAAAGAAAACCCAGAAAATGTCAAATTTTCGTCTGAAAACGATTGTGGAAGGGTGTGGCTTTTATAGATTTCTGTCACCAACCAAGGCCCAAGGCCCAGTCTTTGACATTTAATATATATATATATATATATATATATATATATATATATATATATTTATGTTAAAGAGTGCCCACTAAGAACACCACATTCCAAGCCCAAACAATTAAATGATTCATTTAATGCTCTATGGTTGGAGTTTATTAAGTGTTCTAAACTTTAGCTTGGCTCCTATGTGGGACAATGTTTCTCTAATTTTCACTAAGTTCCAACAATACCCCACATTTTTTATTCAAACCCAAATAATACCCCACATTTGAATAGAAAATAAGCAATATTATGGAACTTATGTTTCTATCTCCAAGTTAGTTATAATATGCATCGGAAAAGGTGTCTTTTGGACTTGAACCTTTTCTAGTGAATACCTATTGGATCTACTTCGTGGATAGTGAACTAAGGTCTTGAACTAGCAACTTTTTGTAGTAAATCGAGACAATAGACATCACACATATTATATCTACACATAATTTAATTCTTACTGTAGTGTTCATTTCGGTCGTGAACATATCCTTTCTTCATGACAGTTTTAGAAGACATAGCAATATCCGTCTTCAAAGATGCGACCCCCCATCAGTCTCACATAGGTAATGCCGATCAAGAATATTCCGTTGTATTCTACCTATAATAGCTATCGGCATTATTAAGAATATAACATTCAACTCTATATCATCAACGAAAAAACACAAAGGAAACATCATAGGAATAGGCATACCTTTGTTTGATTGCTGCTTGAGTTGTCCCCAACTAGTTTGCCTATTGA
Source organism: Saussurea involucrata (assembly GCA_033807775.1). Classification (NCBI taxonomy): domain Eukaryota; kingdom Viridiplantae; phylum Streptophyta; class Magnoliopsida; order Asterales; family Asteraceae; genus Saussurea; species Saussurea involucrata. The sequence continues at coordinate 133,795,802 of CM066315.1, forward strand.
ACCTAGATCATGGGATCTCTAATTTTACTAGGTTAGGTTGTTACCGAGGAAACTCATTGAGTTGGTTTTAAGCCCATTCCCTTCGATGTGTAGGATACTTTCTCTCTACTTAGGCCTTTTGTCAAAGGATCAACAATGTTCTCCTTTGACTTTACGTAGTCAATGGAAATGAATCCATTTTTCAGCAAGTCCTTTATAGTGTTGTGGCGCCTTCGTATATGACAGGACTTTCCATTGTAGATTTGACTCTTTGCTCTAGTGAGAGCGGCCATACTATCACAATGGATACCAATAGCAGTCACCGGTTTTAGCCACAATAGAATACCCTCTAGGAAGCTTTTTAGCCATTCGGCTTCTTCAGCAACTTTGTCTAAACGACAAATTCGGCTTCCATAGTTGATATGGTATTCACGGTTTGTTTAGAAGATTTCCAAGATATCGCATCACCACCAACTGTAAACACATATCCACTTGTGGAGTTACTCTCGGAATGGTTGGAAATCCAATTAGCATCACAATACCCTTCTAGAACGGGAGGGTATTTTGTATAGTGTAACCCATAACCCATTGTGTATTTCAAATAGCGAAGCACCCTTACTAGTGCATACCAATGGTCTTTTCCCGGGTTATGTGAGTATCGACTAAGTCTACTCACACTATATGCTATGTCCGGTCGTGTGCAATTCATAATGTACATCAAGCTTCCAAGCACTTGAGAGTATTCCAACTGAGTAACACTATATCCTCGATTCTTCATTAATTGGCTTGAAGGATCAAATGAAGTCACAACCGGTTTGTCATCATAATGGCCAAACTTCCGCAACACCTTCTCAATATAGTGAGATTGGGTAAAGATGTAACCATTTTGATTTCTTTGAATCTTAATACCAAGGATAACATCAGCAACTCCCATATCTTTCATATCAAATGCGGAGTGTAGCATCTTCTTGGTTTGGTTTATCACATCCAAGTTTGATCCCATTATGAGCATATCATCAACATACAAGCATATGATAACATAAGCACTTTTGTATTGTTTCACATAAACACATTTGTCGCATTCATTTATGTGAAAAGCATTTAACAACATAGTGTTATCAAATTTCTCATGCCACTGCTTTGGCGCTTGTTTAAGTCCGTATAATGACTTAATCAACTTACAGACTTTGTTCTCTTGGTCTTTTACAACAAAACCTTCCGGTTGTTGCATATATATCTCTTCTTCTAATTCACCATTTAAGAAAGCGGTTTTCACATCCATTTGATGTATCTCTAAGTTATGAATAGCTGATATCGCAATCATCGTTCTTATAGACGTGATCCTAGTAACCGGTGAATATGTATCGAAGAAGTCTTGACCTTCCTTTTGTCGGTACCCCTTGGCGACTCGTCGAGCTTTGTATTTCTCTATAGTGCCATTGATAACTCTCATTTTTTAGAGTTATTTATTACTTTTTTTCTAGATATTATATCATTTTAATACCCACTTTGCTTCTTTCTTATTCATTTTGTCCATAATGTGAAAACGAGCTTTTGTTGTACCAAAGGGCCATTTTTATGGAAAATGTTCCAACTTTCGGCTGTGGGCACGAGACTCCTCACTGTGAGCACGGACGGATCATCCATGTAATCAACATGCAATGCTAATTTCTGGATAAAAGAAAGATTAAAATATTAGCATTCTAAAAGCTGCAAGATCTAGAAATCCCTGAAAGCATGGGAAACATGGTGGTGGTCTTTGCCTTTGAGATTATTGGAAGAATAGTCCAATGGGGTTTCTACCTTTTTGGGACTATAAAATGAAGGCATGGAGCAAGTTCTTGGGAGATAGTTTTAGTTTTACTTCAGTTCCAGTAGCATAGTTCTTCTTCAAGTTTCTTAAACTCTTGAAGATTGGTAGCATTTAATTTCTTGTTTGTACTTTAGCATTTAAATTCTGTCAATAGTGACCCACTGTGGGCACTGGTTTAATTTTATGCAAGTAACTTTTATGAACTCCTTTTATATTGTTATGCCTTCTAATTTTATTATGAGCTAAGCACCCCATTGGGTGTGGATGTGAGCAAACTTGAGACTAGTAGGCAACACTTGGGTGTGGCCATTGTTACTAACTCTCGAGATTGGTCACTTGAGTCGAGACTTAAACTCAACGCGGATAAGCCGATCACTTTGATGTGTTAATATTAGATCTTAGACCTCGAGAGGTGCGGATTCAAAATACGGCTTAAGTGATGCACACAGATTTGAGAGGGTCTTTGATAACCACGTCGAGAGGATGGTTTCGCATGATTTATTAAGGTTCAAACGCCAGTCGAGATTTATATCACAAAGAGATTTGGGTGTAAATCTCCATATTGGTAGAACTTAGCGTTTAGAGTCAAACTTAATTAAATCGGCAAGATCGGGAGTCGGTAACAATGGACACTTTATGGAAACTTTGTAGGACCGGTTTATAAAATGCATCATTTCAAGAGATCGGGCTTTTTATGAACATTTCATGTTACAAAGCAACTAACCATTTTGTTACTACAAAATTCTCAAGGGAACTCACATCCATACCCATTTTTAATTATTCAAAAGTTTAATCATTTTGCAAACAAAACAACAATATTTTCACAAACCGAGACTTGTGCAAGAAGTTCGTGAAATTCTCTGATTCTCAGTAGTTCAGTCCTCGTGGGTACGATACTTGGTAAATACTTGCCATTTTATTACTTATAGCGATCATAGTTGCGGTGTATACTTACGCCCCCACTGTGGGAACACTGTGGCCACTGAGTGGAACTATACGGTTTTCCGCTATCAAGTTTTTAGTGCCGTTGCCGGGGACTGGCGCGATTTTACATCCTGAGATATTGAATAATCACTTGAGCCTATGTCACTTGTTTCAAAAACAAAATCTTTGTGTTGTATGCCAAGGTTGCAACACGGAGAACTTTTACCTCTTGATGACGAAATCGAAAGAACTATTGCAAGACGTAGAAGAGGTAATCGGCAAAACCCACCTTTAAACCGAAACATGGCGGCTCCTCCACTTCCGCCACCACTGGTTGAGACTACGGTTGGTATTGTCGATAGTAAAGATAGAAAAATAAGGGACTATGCAATGCCCGAATTTGAACAATTAAAATCGGGAATTATTAGGCCCAACATGAATACACGAGCTTTTAAACCAGAACCCGTAATGTTTCAAATGATCCAAGAAATGTGTCAGTTTGGGGGATTACCTTCGGAGGATCCGCTCTCACACTTGAAATCATTTATAGAAATGACGGATCATTTTCGTATTCCCGGAGTAACACCGGAAGCCTTACGGTTGACACTCTTCACTTACACGTTAAGAGATAGGGCTAAAGCCTGGCTAAATTCACAACCACCGGAATCCATCGATACTTGGGCAGGTCTAGCTGAAAAGTTTCTTAAAAAATATTTTCCTCCAACAAGAAACGTAAAGCTTAGGCACGATATCATGAACTTTCGGCAAGAGAATGACGAGGCAGTTTCGGATGAATGGGAAAGATTTAAAGATTTAATTAGAAAATGTCCTCATCATGGAATTCCCTATTGCATCCAATTAGAAACATTTTATAATGGTCTTTCTAATGCTGCTAAAATTATTCTCGACGCTACGACCGGTGGTGCTTTTGTTTCAAAAACTTACAACGAGGCATTTGATATTTTGGAAAAAGTTGCTAACAATAACACCGAATGGCAAAACCCTCATGCCATCACCACACAAAATGCATCGAGAGTTCATGAAATTGATCCCATCACTTCTTTAAATGCACAAATTGTAGCTTTGACCAACTTGGTAAAAAATAACTTAAACATCAATGGAGAGAAAAACCAAGTGCAAGCTATTAATGAATCTTGTGTATTTTGTGGGGAGGGTCATAACTATGAGAATTTTCCAGGAAATCCCGCTTCGGTAAACTATTTGGGGAATGCTAGGAATAGCCCTTTTTCTCAAACTTATAACCCAAATTGGCGAAACCATCCCAATTTTTCTTGGTCGGGCAATCAAGGACTTCAACCCCCAGGGGCAAGTCAAACACCAAACCGACCACAAAATCCCCCAGGATTTTATTAAAATCAATAACCCACTAACCAACATGGTCAATCTTCACAATCACATGCACCTAGGCAACAAAATGCATCGGAAGGTAACGGTTCACTCGAATCGTTACTTAAAGGTTTTATCAACCAAACTAATGCAACCTTGAGAGGGTTTGAGACCCAACTTGGTCAATTTGCGACCGAGCTCAAAAATAGACCACAAGGGACTTTGCCTAGTGACACCGAGAACCCAAAAGGACCACACAAGGAACATGTCAAGGCCATAACCATAAGAGAAATAGGTAACATAGAAGATTCCCGTGAAAACGATAAACCTTCTACCACGCCTAAAGCGCAAAAAGATTCACATCTCTTCGATAGAGAAAATTTTCCTGGACTGTTCCCTGCTGTTAAAAAAACACAAGACCCTGTTTTTGTGTCTAAAACAGCAGAATCTTCTGTTTCAGACAAAATTTCTGAGCAACTTGCTCACAGTGGGCAGACCATGCCCACACCCAGTAAAAAGCAATCGAGCTTAGATCTACGAGAGTTGCCTTTTCCTGAAAGATTCAAAGGTAAAAAGATGGATGTTCAGTTTAATTTTTTTTGGATGTTTTCAAACAGCTCCATATTAACATTCCTTTGGTTGAAGCTCTCGAGCAAATGCCGAACTATGTTAATGTAACATCCCGGGTCAACCGTATCAGATATTGTCCGCTTTGTCCACACACTTGGACTCACGGTTTTAAAACACGTCTGATAGGGGAGGTATCAAGTCCCTCTTATAAGGCAACCTTTGTTCCCCTCCCCAACCAATGTGGGATCTTACAATCCACCCCCCTTGGGAGCCCAGCGTCCTCACTGGCACACCAGTCCGGTTCCCGGCTCTGATACCATCTGTAACATCCCGGGTCAACCGTATCAGATATTGTCCGCTTTGTCCACACACCTGGACTCACGGTTTTAAAACGCGTTTGATAGGGGAGGTATCAAGTCCCTTTTACAAGGCAACCTTTGTTCCCCTCCCCAACCAATGTGGGTTCTTACAGTTAAGTTTTTAAAAGACATTCTCAACAAAAAAAGGAGACCAGGAGAATTTGAAACAATTGCTTTAACTAAGGAATGTAGTGCAATTCTTACATGTAAGATACCTCCGAAACTCAAGAGGTCGGACATGCACTATGTGACTTAGGTGCAAGCATAAATCTCATGCCCCTGTCAGTTTTTAACAAATTAGGAATTGGTGAAGTAAGACCCACTACTGTCACTTTGCAACTTGCGGATAGATCCATAGCTTATCTAAAAGGAAAAATTGAAGACATTTTGGTTAAAGTTGATAAATTCATTTTTCCGGCCGATTTTCTAGTTTTGGACTATGAGGATGATAAGAATATTCCCATCATTCTAGGAAGACCTTTTCTTGCGATCGGCCTAACGTTAATTGATGTCCAAAAAGGTGAGCTAACCATGAGAGTGAATGACCAACAAGTAACCTTTAATGTTTTTAAGTCACTAAAATTCACCGGTGATTTAGAAGATTGTTCCGCCATTGACACTTTAGGTGATGATTTTGAGCTTAGCCTTTTAGAAGACTTTCATGAAGAACCAACTATAGGCTTTGAAAACGATGTTTCGGAAGAAGATTTGATGGAGGTTATAGATGCATTTGAACATTTAGATTTTAATGATAGACCTACACAAATGCCATCAATTCTTAAATCTCCAGAATTGGATTTGAAACCTCTCCTTAGTCACCTTAAGTATGCTTATCTCATGGAAGAAGAAAAATTGCATGTAATCATTTCTTCCAAGTTAAGTAATTGTCAAGAAGAAAAGTTGTTGGAATTGTTGAAAAGTCACAAGAAAGCCATAGGATGGACCTTAGCGGACATTAAGGGGATTAGCCCATTTCTTTGCCAACATAAGATTATTTTGGAAGAAAATAGTATTGGCAAAGTGCAATCACAAAGGAGATTAAATCCCATCATGAAAGAGGTCGTTAAGAAAGAAATCTTAAAATGGCTTGATGCGGGTATTATTTACCCCATTTCAAGTAGTGGTTGGGTTAGTCCGGTGCAATGTGTTCCTAAAAAGGGAGGAACCACGGTTATAACAAACGAGAAAAATGAACTCATTCTAACTAGGACCGTCACCGGGTGGAGAATATGCATGGATTATAGACAATTGAACCTAGCCACAAAGAAAGACCATTTTCCTTTGCCTTTTATAGACCAAATGCTAGATCGATTGGCCGGAAAGGAATTTTATTGATTTTTGGATGGATACTCGGGCTATAATCAAATTCACATAGCTCCCGAGGATCAAGAAAAAACAATTTTCACTTGTCCTTTCGGAACTGTTGCTTTTCGGTGAATCCCATTTGGGTTGTGCAATGCTCCCGCTACATTCCAACGTTGTATGATGTCTATTTTCCCGGACATGATTGAGGATACCATGGAAGTTTTCATGGACGATTTTTCGGTAATTGGGACATCTTTTGATAATTGTCTAGATATTTGAGAAAAAGTTTAGAAAGATGTGAAACGCACGATTTAATCTTGAATTGGGAAAAATGCCATTTTATGGTTCAAGAGAGAATTGTTTTGGGTCACATGGTTTCTAAACAAGGTTTAGAAGTTGATAAAGCTAAATTAGAAGTAATAATGCAATTACTCAAACCCACTTCGGTTAAAGGCATTAGAAGTTTTTTGGGACATGCAGGATTTTACTGACGCTTTATAAAAGACTTTTCAAAAATTGCAAAACCATTGTGTAATTTACTGCATGTTGATAAAACTTTTGATTTTATTTCCGAATGCAAAACGGCCTTTTCAAAAATCAAAGACGCTCTTGTCTCTGCTCCTATTGTAATAGCACCGGATTGGACAAAGCCTTTCGAGGTAATGTGCGATGCCAGTGATTGGGCGGTAGGTGTCGTTTTAGGACAACGGAAAGATTAAAATTTTCACCCCATTTACTACGCAAGTAAAACTCTCATCGAAGCTCAAATTAATTATACAACAACTGAAAAAGAGTTACTTGTCGTAGTATTTGCTTTTGACCGTTTTCGTTCTTATTTAATCGGCACAAAAATCATTGTTCATACGGACCACTCCGCTATCAAATATCATTTTAACAAAACCGACGCTAAGCCAAGGCTTATTCGGTGGGTTCTTCTTTTACAAGAATTTGACATAGAGATAGTTGATAGAAAGGGAGTTAATAATCAAGTTGTCGATCACCTTTCAAAAATTGAAATGAATGTGTCAAGTGGGGGAAGTCATGAAATCAAAGAGGTTTTTCCGGATGAGTGTATTTTAGCATTACAACATGTTGACAAAGAACCGGCATGGTATGCCGATATTGCAAATTACCTTGCGAGTGGAATCATGTCATACCACATGAACGGGCAAAAGTTTAAAAAGTTTTTTCATGATTGTAAACACTATTTTTGGGATGATCCTTTTTTTTATAAATTAGGATCGGACCAAATTTTGAGGAAATGTGTCCCAGATTTTGAAATGAAAAATATTTTACGGGATTGTCATGCTTCACCATACGGGGGCCATTTCGGTGGACAACGTACGGCAACAAAAATTCTTCAAAGTGGTTTCTTTTGGCCTACAATTTTAAAGATTCATTTGAGTTCGTAAAGAGTTGTGATCAATGCCAAAGGACCGGGAATTTGTCCCAACGAAATGAGATGCCCTTAAATAATATTTTGGAAGTCGAACTTTTTGATGTTTGGGGCATCGATTTTATGGGAACATTTCCTATGTCTTTTAATAACCAGTATATTTTGGTGGCCGTAGATTACGTCTCAAAATGGATAGAATCCATCGCTTGTCCAAGAAACGATGCTAAAACAGTGATTAACTTCCTTCATAAAAACATTTTTGTTCGTTTCGGAACTCCTCGCGCTTTAATTAGTGATGAAGAAACTCATTTTGTCAACAAAATGTTAAGCACTGTTTTGAGCAAATACAACATCCATCATAAGGTATCAACGACATACCATCCTCAAAAAATTGGGCTTGCCGAACTTTCAAATCGGGAAATTAAGTCAATTTTGGAAAAAGTGGTAAAACCCGATAGAAAGGATTGGTCCCTTAAGTTAGATGACGCACTTTGAGCATACCGAACAGCTTTTAAAACACCACTAGGACTGTCACCATATAAACTGGTTTTCGGTAAAGCATGTCACTTACCCTTGGAACTTGAGTACAAGACATTTTGGGCCATAAAGGAATTAAACTTAAATGAAGAAGTGGCCGGAAAGAAAAGAAAACTTCAACTAAATGAGTTAGAGGAGTTACGTCATCATGCCTACGAGAACGCCAAAATTTATAAAGAAAAAACAAAATTGTGGCATGATCGTCGTATTAACCAAAGGACTTTTGAAAAAAACCAACAAGTACTTGTTGGTCCAAAGGGGTTATACACGTTTGTAGAAGGGGGGGGGGGGGGGGGGGGGGTTGAATACAAACACACGATTTTTATCTTTCTAATTTGTTTATTAATATGTTTCAAACAATTTACAGTTTGTTACGGAACAAGATTAAGGAATAAACCTAATCTAAATAAACTATGAGAATCGCTAAGAGTTCTTGCACTAGAAATAAGAGAGAAAGAAAATAAGAATACTAAGGAGAGTATTCTTTCACACAGAGAGTTTAGCGAGAGGAATGGCCGAGCTTCTTCAAAATGAAGCAGGGTTTCCTTTATATACTGCATGCATTTAATGCATGTCATTATACCTTTACATGTGGCAGCCTCTGGTTGGTTGTATGTTTTGACTTCAGTAGATAACCTAATAGCCGTATGATGAACAGTGTACAATCAGAGTTGGTTGTACGATTCTGGACAAAGGGATGTCCGTTCTGACAATTCGTACAAAGGCGTGCAAGGGGATAAGACAAAAGTTGCTTGTAGAGGAGGCTTCATGATCAGCGTTCGCTGAATGATTTCTTTATCAGCGAATGATAAAGTTCAACGTTCGCTGAAGTCTTCTACTTGAAACTTCACGTTGAGTGGACAAGTCTTGGCTTCGCTGATATCCGCATCAATTCATTAGTAGACTTAGTCGCTGGTTCTTTGGCTTGATCTTCGACTTCAGCGTAGAACATGGTTGATGTTAATCTTGTCTTCAGGGATCATAAGTAAACAACATAAAAACTATCAGCGATCATCAGTGAGGCTGAACAGGCTCAAGGCTCACTGATGAACAGTGTTCGCTGAATGTATAATTTAAAGCGTATGTTTTGCATCAACGATACTAAACAGACTTAGTATATTTTCTTTGATGACAAAACGTTAATACATATTGTCTACTTACAATTTTCACTAAGTGTTTCTCAGAGTCATTATCAAATCATTGAGGGTTTGGATCAACAATCTCCCTTATTTGATGATGACATAACAATAAAGGAAAATTGCTAAGTAAGAAAACATAAGGATAAAAAGGACTCATAAAATATTTGTCCCATTTACTGTTTTCGGGGATCTTTTTAAGTACTGATGGAGTAAAGTACATTCACTGAAATTTTTCATTTAACTTCGTATAGATTACAGAGGGAAGTGGAAAAATTACAAGTACAGCGAATAGTAATTACACGTACAATAAGTTACAACCTGATAAAGATAGAAGAATTACAAAAGATTATCTTATCAGCTACTCAGGTTCTTTCTTGACGAGTTCATCAAGAGTATCAGTCTTTGGAATCATCCAACTAGGGACTATGACTCCCTGTTCCCGTCTTTTCTTAGCTTCGTGGTAGATGTGGGGTTTTAGGAGTGATCCAAGTAGACTGTGTTTGTATTCACACCAGTAGAGTAAATCTCTGAGTTGTTCGATTGGAGTTTTGTATAACTCAGAGATGCGTTGAAAGCATTCGCGACCAGTGAAGTCATAGAAGAAAATGCCATAAGGATCGCTGATAACCTTACCAGGGATGAAGTCTTCAGCGGGAGGTAGAGATGTGTCGAGCCCGGAAAGATCAGGGTTGGGGCCAAGAACTGCTTCACGAGAGAAATCAATCCCTGTCTCGTTTCTTATTGTCGGGTCTGGAGAGGAAGGAGTCTTCTTCTTCTTTGGAGCAGCGCTTCTTCTGAATTGGTGGAGGGGGAATATCAACCGCTGAGGTTACCAAGTCGATCAGCCTGTTTATGGCTTTTTCAACATCGGTCTTGAAAGAAGAGCGGGATCGTTGAATTGCGATTCTCATTTCCAACCATTCAGGGAAGCCGAATTTATCCAGGTCTGACATGTAGCAAGTTCTGAAGTAGTCGTTTTCTCTGACTATTTGGACTTGAACAATTGGTACCTTTTTAGCAGTCTTTATAGCAAATTTCCCTTTTATGTTTACAACACTTATCCTTGATCCATGACTTCTGTAGTGGCACATCTTCTTGCACTACTCCAGTGTGGCGTCACTGACTTTGGTCTTTTCCTGGTTGATCTTCTGTGCGTCCTTTATCAGTTTTCTTTGAACAGCAACAGGGAACTTCTTCAGGTCTGGATCATTAACTGAGCGCTGAGCAAGTTCTAAGGCATATTCTTTATCTTTTTCTTCAGCCTTCTTTCGTTCAGCCAAGAGTTTCTCAGCTCTGAGGGATTCAACGATTTCCCTTTTTGATAGGATGTTGAGATGAGAAGGAACGAAGCGTTGATCCTCAAGCTTTTGAATCATGGCTGCTCTCTTTTTCAGTTCTTCTTCACTTGGATTTTGAGGAACCAAGGAAGGTCTTTTCTTGTGTGAGAGCAATTCTTCTTCTTCTTCTTCAAAAAGGTCATCGGTCCCATCGTAGTTCAGGACCGGGATTATTTGTTCCTCATCAGCACTCGGGGCTGGGACTATTGGTGATGTACGAGGAGCCGCAGCTTGACCCTCAAGCAGGGGAGAGGACTAGCTGAAACAAAACGATCACAGAGGTAATATCATTTGGAAGAAAAGATAGAAAAAGAATGGGTTAAGTGTTTAGAGGTTTGAGTGAGAGTAGGATGGATATAGAGAAGGGGTAGAGGAGGGATGCAATGTAAGGGAAAAGAGTATATGTTACCTGACAAACTGGCTTTCGGAGAAGGATAGTCAGATTATCTTCAGCAAAGATGCCTTTGTTTTTGCCTTTATCGGCCGCAGTCGCTGGAGGCTTTGTTCTGGTCCCCTCCCCTGATTCTTTGATAACTACCCCTTTTTGAGTTGGGATTTTCTTGGTCTTGGGCTGGAAGACGAAGCCATCGAAGTCATCATCATCATCGTCATCATTATCATTTTTGGGTGATGATGAAGGTTCGTCCTCCTGAAGATCCAGGTCTTCATCGTCTTCTTCTCCTTCTTCCTCAGATTCAGCGTTTCCATCCGACTCAACAAGCACTGGAGAGTTTGCTTGTTCTTCGACATTCTCCCCCTCAGAATTTGCATGGTCGGAGAATTCGGTTCCCTCGGGGTTTTCAACTCCCTGAGGTTTATCAGCATTTTCCTCCCCCTCAGAGTCATGGGGAAGGTCTTCTTGAGTCTTCTCCCCTTCTTCCATATGAAGGAGGGGGGAGGTAACAACAGTAGCAGTGGTTGTAGCAGCATCAGCGGTCTTAGGTTCTCTGTCTTCGTGGCCAGGGATCTCAAGCTGAGTTTCCACTTCTACCATTCTGGCTTCCAGGCCAGAAATAGCAGGAGTGCTTTAGACGATAAAATCCACTGGTATCTCCACCTTTTCCTGGTCATCCTGAGAAAAGTGAGATAGAGGCACAGTGGAAGCGTTGAGTCAATCCAGAATCTGTTGCAGCAGATCGTTGGAAGAGCCAACCTTGTGATCGAGAGCGTCCATAGCAGTCTTTAAGGAACCCATCTCTCCCTGCAGGTTTGTAACCACTGTCTTCAGCGACGTGACTTCGCGGGACAGGGTGTTGAAATTGTTGGAGAGATCGATGTTGGTGTTTTTGAGAGCGCTGAGTGTGGAGGAGCTAGTTGATAGAGCCTCAGCAACAGACGACAAGCTGCCTTCTACGTTTGACATTGCAGCATTGGAGGCTTTATCAGCAATATCCTCTACCAACTTCTTTAAGGTCTCCCCAACGTTTGTAACCGCTGTGGAGTTCGAGGAAATGGTGGTGGTGAGAGTTTCCACCTTATTAGCAATGTAACATCCCACTTTTCATAACAAACAAAATCTATCATGAGCATTCAAAATTACTTAGTTAAACTTGTCTTTACATCATCATTAAGCATATTAAACAGAGCATTACAGCGGAAGTCTCTAAACTCACAGCCGAGTACTATCTAATCAATAAACAAAACATAATCTGGAGCCTCTCTAAGCTCTAAGTTCTCTTTGCCTCCTCCCCTAGTCCTTATTAGAAGAACTTGCTGTACGCTTACCTGAAAATGGTTTAGTTTTGAAAGCGAGGGTTAGACCAAAAGGTCTAGTGAATTCCCTCCAAAAACAACATATATAAACAGTTGGAAAACATTTTAAAGATTATAAATAATCTGTAACACATCATCAAACATGGTGCTGCACTGTGTTGTGGATCACATAACATATTGCGATCAGGGCCCCAGCAGACTCCCTTCTCGCCACTTGGAATCCCCGCGGATTCCCCTCTACCGAATAGGATGAAAACAAGAGTCCTAAGACCCCGAGAACCTCTCTTAGATCCCACAGTGCAGACCGACTCCACATAGTGTACACATATGTTCATGCAAACATGTGAAATATACTTTTCATAAATCATATCTTTCATAATGTCATGCTAAACACCTCTTTCGTTTAAGATAAGATCATTCGTGAAAATCATGCAAATCAATTCATACTTTTCATGCTCGATAAACCATACTCAGTAAAAGAAACATTTATCACTTCGCGTCGTAAAAAGGGTTTAGGAAACTCACCTGATAGCAACTCCTTTCTAACCTCGTATCTCGTTCCGTTCGTACACCTAGTTAATAATTATAAATTAATTAGATGCCACTCAATTATGATCATAAGTCTCTCTTCTTACTCGGTCTCTAAAATAACTCTGGATCATTACTCAGTAACGGATTTCTTTTAAAAGCATGCTAAGCCTTAGCAAATTCTAAGTCCACAAGAGCATCTCTCGGCCCACATACTCTTTGGCCCAATAAGCTTCGTCCCAGCAACCCATGAGTCCCGGTATCGACCTGTGGGACTTCGAGTCCCGGTGCCTACGGCTCCCGGTACCGACTCCCGGTATGCCGACTGCCGGTATGCCGACTCCCGGTATGCCGACTCCCGGTACCCTGAACTCCCGGTACCCTGACTCCCGGTACCCTGAACTCCCGGTACCCCGAACAGGGACGGACCTTAAACGATTCCATACTCGATTTCTTCCTAGGGAGTCCAGTAAGCTGAGATTTTAACACAACCTTCTTACTCAAATTGTTCTATTGTAACTCCTTAGACAACTCAAGCTCCTAGTCCATTGATTTCATTAGATTACAATCCCAAACGAGAACGAAACTCTCCAGTGTTCTTATCCAACAAACCCAGCTAACAAGGAATACCGTCTGGAATACGACTTATCTAACTATTAGATTACATGGAAATTAATAGGGAATGAAGATTTCTCACCTGATAGAGCCTCTTCCTCAAGAAATCGTAATCCCAGCCCTCCTTTCACTGTTCCTTCTCCTCCAGCATTCAGCCGCCCGCAAAAGCAAATGATTAGTAACCCTAGGGATCTGGTCCTTTTTATAGTTCCCACATTTTCAAAACAGCCCCTTGAATAAAACTTTCATTTCTTCCACTTTGGCCACCAAACTATGCACTTGACAGAAATGGGTTGTTACAAGCAATATCCTTGAGAGAGTTGCTAATGGTGCCCAAGTTAGGACCTGTAACAGAGAAAAACTTATGAACAAAGGAAAGCTCAGAAGTTGGGGGTTCAGAGAGAGGAGTGTTGTGTATACCTGGGGGCGGGTTGGAAAAGGTTTGGAAATCACGTTGACTAGTAAAGTTCTCCATATCGTCTTCCATGTTTGGTTGACGCTGACATCCCTCAGGTCCTTGATTTTGATCCATCATATGGTGAAGATCATCAACCGTTGTGTCACTTAGGTGAAAGACACTTGAGGTTGAGAATGGGGGAATTAAGAAGTTTGGAGTGACCAAAGAAGATGAGAGAGGAACAAAGGTTGAGAAGAGGGATTGGGTGGCAGATTCAGCGTTGGATCCGCTGAGAGAAATCTCTTCAGTACTTAGAGGTACTGAGAGTGGGGGGTCCTGATCCATGGTAACTTTAGTGTCTTGAGGTACTGAATTGGGAATGGAAGGGGTGGCTTCAGCAGATGTGGCGGAGTGCACCATGAAACTATCCAGCGTCTTCTGTTGAGAGACAGATGCGGAGTCTTCAGCCTGGGAAGGCTTGGGTTGCTCCTTAAAGGTCTTCTTGGTCTTATGGATGCCAAGTGGGGATTCAGAATGTTTTCTCTTTCGAGAAGGAGTGGTGGTTGCGGCCTTGGTACCAGCGGTTGGGACGACCGCTGCCGAGGAGGTAGCCGCAGAAGTAGAAGAAGTAGGGGAGCGAAGAAGAGGTAAGAGAGTAGAGAGACGTACCTCATTGGCGATTTGCTTGTAGTCGAGTACCTTAGGGCCAACCTGAGAAAGTCTCAGGTCTCCCCCGGTTGGATACCTTTCTTTCAGCCCATGCAAGAATAGGGCGTTGAGAAATCGCGGGTATGGAACATTCGCTGGTCGATTAGGGGCTTCGATGCGTTCCATCAGGTCTTCAAAGATTGGACGAGCCCAGTCCACGTGCAGGCCTTTCATCAATACACAACCCATGGCGGATTAGGTCTTTGAGGCCTGATCAGTGGACCCGGTTTTAGCTGTCATACAGCTGATGAGATGAGCAAAGATGAAGTTCATCTTGCTGGGCATTTTGCTTTTCAGCACGATGGTTATTTTCTTCTCAGGGAGGTCATCTCTCCCTGTGTTCCATTTGTAGTTCATCGCGTCCAGGAATGCGATAATTTCAGCTTTTCCTTCATTGGAGTTTGGGTCAGGGAAAGGAACGAACTTGTTGTCCTTTGAGCTTGAAGGGAGGTTCAGGGCATGGCGGATAACACCAGGGGTGATTTTTGCTTCGCCAAAATCAGTCTCGAAGGCGATTGCATCAATCTTCTTCTTGGGATCTTTGGGAGAGGGGATTTGGGTACGATGAGCCGTGTACCAGAACTGAGCTAGGAGATTTTTGTGAGAAGGGGGCTTGATAGTCAGTGCTATCGCCAGAGGATAAGTTTTAATGAAGTTCACTGCATCATTCAGATGAGTGACCATTTTCTTCGGAGGAAATTCCAACAATGCATAGGGGTTGTTACCATGGAACGTAATCTGGTCCATTGAGAGTTTCATCATTGGAGCCTTGGTAAGTTCAGCGTTGTCAGAAGTTGTAGGAGATGCAGTGCTGGTATTGTCAGTAGTTGCCATTTCTGCTCATAATACACACAGATGAAGAAGATGAAGAAAATTTCTTAATATGGAAAAGTTTCCAAAATAAGGGTTTTTAGGGTTTTCTAGTTTTGAAAAGAAATACAAAACTAGTGAAATTTCTTGTTTTCCAGTTTCCTCTTAAGGAAAGGATTATGGAAAAACATATGAAAGTGTCAAGTTTAAGATTTTTGTTAAAAACTTGAAGAACAACCTATAAACAGATTGTGTCTTTTAAAACCATGAAGAAGATGATTTTAAATATTAGAAACGTACATTGTTAGATCTTGTAAAAACAAGAATAAGATCAAAAATGTTGTTTAAGATGAATTAAAGAAGAGAAATTTAAACTGTTTCGTGAATGGAGAGGATGATAAACAGGTTCTTGAGAAAATAAGCCGAATGCAACGGTGATTTCTTGCTTTAGAGAGTAAGTTCGCGTAAAAGGTAAACATATAAACTCGATGGGTTTATATAGTGAAAGTAGAGAGATGATTTTCATGATGACACGTCCCTTAAATCTTATTGGACAAGAAAAACGAAACGGGCGAGTGTGTCAAACGAAAGGCGTGCCATGGATTATCCAAAAGATGACGTCACAAACGTCTTTTCATATTTTAAGGTGTCTCTGAGGGTTTTTAGAAAAGCTCAGGGACATTTAAAAAAAAATTAGAGAAGCACTGATTTGAAGTATCAGTGAGATATTTAAAGTTTCAAAAGAACCACTGAAAGGAAGAGATATTCAGCGATGTAATTTATTTTGAAATCTTGCATACTGAAGCGAACATCAGTGATTAAGAGCGAGAACATACCTTGATATCAGCGAATCAATTTTGTTCAGAGATTAGATGACTAATGAAGATGTGAAAGTTCATATTATCATTGATCAAATGCTTAACCGCTGAAGATTTTACTCTTCTAGGTTCAGCATTCCAAGCTCGCTAATGAGAAAGTTGAATCTTGTCTCATCAAGAGGTTTGGTGAAAAGATCAGCTAACTGAAAGTCAGCGGGAATAAAATGAAGTTCTATATCACTATTCATCACATGATCTCTGATAAAATGATACCTGATCTCGATGTGTTTGGTCTTTGAGTGTAGCACTGGATTGTTTGCTATGGCGATGGCACTAGTGCTGTCGCAATAGATTGGAATTTTGGAGAGCTGAAGGTCATAGTTCAATAGTTGATTTCTCATCCATAGGACTTGAGAACAACAGCTTCCAGCAACTACGTACTCAGCTTCAACGGTTGAGGTGGACACTGAGTTTTGCTTTTTACTTGTCCAACTCACCAGCTTTCCACCCAGGAGCTGACAACTCCTGTGGTGCTTTTCCTATCCAATTTGCATCCTGCAAAATCACTATCTGAATAGGCGATTAGATCAAACCCTGAGTTTTTGGAATACCAAAGACCTAGGTTAGGAGTACCCTTAAGGTATCAAAAAATACGCTTTACAGCGATCAAATGAGATTCCTTAAGTTCAGATTGATATCTTGCACACAAGCAGGTTTCATACATAATATCAGGACGGCTAGCTGTAAGGTATAGAAGAGAGCCGATCATCCCACGGTACGCTGTGACATTAACAGGTTTCCCTGAAGGATCTTTGTTAAGTGTCTGCGGCGGTGCCATTGGGGTTTTTCATAGCTGAGCTTTGAGTTAAGTCAAACTTTTTTAGCATATCTTTAACATACTAACCTTGGTGAATGAAAGTGCCTTTATCATTCTGCTTGATTTGAAGACCAAGGAAATATGTCAGTTCACCCATCATACTCATTTTATATTCAGCTTTCATTCTTTCAGCGAAACGAGTACATAAATCAGGGTTAGTAGAACCAAATATAATATCATCGACATATATATGAACAAGAATGATATGACCTTTTACTTTCCTAAAAAATAGAGTTTTATCGATTTTACCTCGCTCAAATTTTTCAATATGGAGATAAGTAGAGAGAGTGTCATACCATGCACGAGGAGCTTGCTTTAAGCCAAAGAGTGCCTTATCCAGTTTATATACATAACCTGGATGCTTAGGATCAGTGAATCCTGGAGGTTGTTCAACATATACTTCTTCATTCAGCCTTCCGTTGAGGAATGCTGATTTCACATCCATTTGATATACCTTGAAGTCTTTGTGAACAGCGTAAGCTAAGAAAAGACGAATAGCTTCGAGTCTTGCCACTGGGGCAAATGTTTCTTCATAGTCTATGCCTTCCTCTTGTCTGTATCCCTGAGCAACAAGACGAGCCTTGTTGCGGGTTATAGTTCCATGTTCATCCAACTTGTTTCGATAGACCCATTTAGTGCCTATCACTGACTTGTCAGATGGTCTTGGAACGAGATTCCAAACTTTGTTTCTTTCAAATTATGTCAGCTCTTCTTGCATAGCGTTGACCCGGTTTAGATCTCTGAGGGCATCATCTATTTTCTTTGGTTCAATCAGAGAAATAAAGTTAACAAATAAACAAATGTTACATGCACTTCGTCGAGTCTGAACACCAACGTTTGGATCACCAAGAATTTGATCAATGGGGTGATTGATAGTCCATCGCTGAGCCGGAGCATGATTAGCTGACTCGATTTGAACTTCTGGAGGAGCTGAAGAAGAAGCTTCAGCAACTTCAGGTAGAAGAGGAAGAGGTTCATATGTCATTTCATTCATTGATTGCTGAGAGGTATATGGTATGTCTGAGGTAGATAGTTCAAAAGCAGGCATAGTGGTGAGAGGAACAACTGAAACCCATGAAGATTCAGTTTCACTTGTCTGCGTTCTTGGGATAATGGTAGGATCATCATCAGCGGTAGGGGTGTTGACTCGAGGATTAGGAATACTTTTTGAGTTCCCAAGATGAGAAAACATCCATTGATTGATTTCTTCAGTATCAGTAGAAGGTCTTGAGTTCGCTGAATGGGATTCGTCAAAAGTGACGTGAATTGTTTCTTCTACAGTTTGTCTTCTACGATTGAAGACTCTGAAGGCTTTGAAGACTGAAGAATATCCAAGAAATATTCCATCATCAGCCTTGGGATCAAACTTTCCTAGGGTATCCCTGTTGTTCAGTGTAAAACACTGACATCCAAAGATGTGAAGAAAGCTAATTGATGGCTTTCTCCCATGGAAACGTTCATAGGCTGTCTTCTTGAATCTTTTGACAATCAGCGATCTATTTTGAGTAAAACAGGCAGTGTTGACAGCTTCTGCCCAGAACTGAGTAGGTAGATGAGAATCGCTGAGCATTGATCGTGCAGCTTCGATGATAGTTCGATTTCTTCTTTCAGCGACTCCATTTTGCTGTAGTGTTCTCACGGAAGAAAAGTTGTGAAAAATACCCTTGCTTTCAAAGAAGTTTTCAAGAGAACTGTGAATTCAGTCCCATGATCACTCCATATAGCGAACGGTCATATTATTTAGGACTTCCATTTTCCTGACGAAAGTGATGAGTTCTTCAGGGGTGTCACTCTTAGAATGGAGAAACATAACCCAAGTGTAGCGAGAGAATTCATCAACTATGACCAGTGTATATTTCTTTCCAGCGATGGATTGTTTGTTAACAGGGCCAAACAAGTCCATGTGAAGAAGATGAAGATGAGATGACACTGAGGAAACTTGCTTAGATTTGAAGCTTGCTTTGGTTTGTTTCCCTTTTTCGCATGCTGAACATAGAGATTCCTTGGCATATGAATGTTGAGGTAGACCAGTGACCAACTCTTTTGAAGAAAGAGTATTCAGTGTCTTGAAGTTGAGATGAGAGAGCCTCTTATGCCATAGCCAGTTGACATCAGATGAGGCTTTTGAGAAGAAACATGAATTCTCAGTGGTTGTCGATTCCATGTTTATAACATAAACATTTTCCAAACGATATCCGCTGAGAGCAATCTTCTCCTTTTTGTCAGTGATAAAGCAAGATTCTTTAGTGAAACACACTTTGTAATCCTTGTCATATAGCTGACTGATGCTCAGAAGATTGTGCTTCAGTCCTTCAACATATGCGACTCTTCTGAAGGTAGTTGTACCATTAGAGAGTACACCAAACCCTCAGGTATAGCCTTTTCCATTTCCACCAAAGGTCACAGAGGGACCTTTCTCTTCCTTATATTCAGTGAGCAAGTTCTTTTTACCAGTCATATGTCTAGAGCAACCGCTATCGAGATACCAGATACCCTTCAGAACCTGCAAACAAAGGAAGATTAGTTTGATTTAGGCACCCATTTTACTATAGGTCCACATTTGTCTGTGGTGGTAGAGGAAGTGGAAGGTTTAGCAATCTTCGCAGCATTTGAAGATTTAGCTTCATGACTAATCTTCACTTTGGTTAATTTCTTAACCTCAGTGGTTGGTTTCACCTTAACCTGATTTGCACCAGGATTGGTCTTCTTTGCCTTGGGGGCAGTGATCTTCACCTTAGCTAACTTTTCAGCTTTGGTGGCTGTAGAGCACTTACTGGCAATATGATCGGTAAGTCCACAGTGATAACATTTCCTATAGCTAAAAGTAGCTTTAGGACCATTTGCATGCTTAGCCGAAATTTTTAAATGAGCAGGGCCAGCACCAAGAATACCTTTGGCATTGGAAATTGGAGTAACTATCAGTTCTTCAGATTTCTTACCAATTACATTTACTCTGATTCTAGGAGTAGATCGCTAACTAAATCTAGGGATCTTGGTCTTAGAAGTAGAGGGATGATTCACTGAAGGTTTTGAGACTTTCAACTTAGGTACAAAGGTACCCTTCTGAGGTTTTTGATTAAAAACTTTTTCCTTACCATTGCCTTTAGAAATTAAGGTAGGTTTATCCTCAGGAATGGAAGTTTTGGAAGAAGAACACTGAGACAAAGAGGTGTCAGGGATAGAGGACACGGACATTCCAAACTTAAGCATGGAACGATAAGTGGTTGGTTCTTCAGCATCAACTTTATAACCAAGACCACTTTTGTCACTCAGGGGAATCTAAGCACAAATTATCTTAGTGATCGTTGTTGAGGATTTACACCATCCTTCAACAGTATCCTTTTCAGCCTTTAATGCAGCGATGGCATCTTCTCGTTCAATTCGAATGATTTGATTTATGCAGACCTGATCTTTCAAAATTTCTTCTATTTTAGAAAGTTTTTCTATTTGCAAGTGACAGTTTTTAAGCTGTTCAGCGAGATCAATATTTAATTTTTCAGCTTTGGTCTTGCCATTCATGGCATCATATAAATCAATAGTCAAAAGATCGACGGTCCGACGTCTTTCGATGTCACCGAGGGCTGAAGTATGATTATCAGTGAGAGAGTTTGATACCTGAGAGGTGGAGGTAGACGTAGAGGGAATTTCAGCTTGTTCTTCCTCTTCTTCTATTTGAGCCATGAGACAGAGATTGGCCTCATCATCATCTTCAGAGTCAGATGATTCTTCATCAGAAAGAGCCCATTCATGATCTACAGCGATCATGCCTTTGCCTTTCTTCTTAAAGCTTTTCAGCTTTGCATATTTTTCTTTCAGCTTCTTGTACTTGTCATCTCTAGTCTTGGGGTTAGAGGATTTCTTGTAGGAAGAAGATGAGGGTCTGAAGACTTTCTTTGACCTACATTCACTAGCAAAGTGTCCTACTTTTTCACAGTTAAAGCAGGTAGCAGTTGCCTTATCTACAGGGGTTGAAGATTTTGGCTTGTCAGTGAGTGAAAGAGGTTTATTTCTTCTGAAGTTACTCTTTCTGGCGAGTCTCCTGAATGAATTAGTCAGGAGTGCCAGAGATTCATCAAGTTCTGAAGGACCAGCTTCTGATGAATCATCAGAGTTAGACTCCAACTCAGTGATAGTGACAGTAGATCCCTGAGTAGGCATTAACTCTGAAGAGAGTAAAGCAACATGTGTGCTTTTGGAATCTTTTACAATATTCTTCTTAAGATGACACAACTGCTCATGATTGAGCATAGTTCCAAATAAGGTAGAAAGGGTCATTGATTTCAGATCCTTTGAGAGCTTAAGACACAAAGAATAACTGTCCCAGCTTTCAGGAAGACATTCCAGAAACTTTGTCAGGATCTCAAAGTTAGAATATTCCTTACCAACAGTTTTTAAGTCAATGATTAAACAGTTAAACTGTTGATGAACTTCAGAGAGGGTTTCATTCTTACCACATATGAAACTTTCGTACTGTCTTACCATTTTGATCTTTCTTGAATCCTGGACTTCAGATGTACCTTCATATTGAACACATATTGTGTCCCACATGGCTTTAGAACTCTTCAGGTTCATGATGGAGTGATAGACTTCATCAGGAAGATCCATAAAGATGATAGATCTGGCCTTAATGTTAATTGCCACCTTCTTCTTGTCTTCATCAGTCCATGTGCTAACTTCTCTGGGAATGATTCTTTCAGGAATGGCAGCTCTAGTAGCAGTGCCTGGAACAGCATGGTCTATCATGAAAGGGACATATGGTCCATTTTCAATGTAGTAAGGTATAGTAGGATCTACACCTTCTAGGAAGAGCATCATCCTATTTTTCCAGATATTGAAGTTATCTTTGGAAAATCTATGGGGTTTTGCAAGAGAACCATTATCGATATAGTTTGTGTTTGTGGGATTAGACATTATGAAAAATGGCAAGGAAGAGAAAAGAATTAGTATAAGCAAGATCTTGTTTATTAGATTAAACAAATTGCTCTGATACCACTTGTTGGTCCCAAAGGGGTTATACAAGTTTGTAGAAGGGGGGGGGGGGGGGGGTTGAATACAAACACACAATTTTTATATTTCTAAATTGTTTATTGATATGTATCAAACAATTTACAGTTTGTTGCGGAACAAGATTAAGGAATAAACCTAATCTAAACAAACTATGAGAATCACTAAGAGTTCTTGCACTAGAAATAAGAGAGAAAGAAAATAAGAATACTAAGGAGAGTATTCTTTCACACAGAGAGTTCAGCGAGAGGAATAGCCGAGCTTCTTCAAAATGAAGTAGGGTTTCCTTTATATACTGCATGCATTTAATGCATGTCAGTATACCTTTATACGTGGCAGCCTCTGGTTGGTTGTATGTTTTGACTTCAGTAGATAACCTAGTAGCCGCATGATGAACAGTGTAGAATCAGAGTTGGTTGTACGAT
This sequence comes from Saussurea involucrata, assembly GCA_033807775.1. Classification (NCBI taxonomy): domain Eukaryota; kingdom Viridiplantae; phylum Streptophyta; class Magnoliopsida; order Asterales; family Asteraceae; genus Saussurea; species Saussurea involucrata. Next base: position 133,818,403 of record CM066315.1, read on the forward strand.
TCTGGACAAAGGGATGTCCATTCTGACAATTCGTACAAAGGCGTGCAAGGGGATAAGACAAAAGTTGCTTGTAGAGGAGGCTTCATGATCAGCGTTCGCTGAATGATTTCTTTATCAGCGAATGATAAAGTTCAGCGTTCGCTGAAGTCTTCTACTTGAAACTTCACGTTGAGTGGACAAGTCTTGGCTTTGCTGATATCCGCATCAGTTCATTAGTAGACTTAGTCGCTGGTTCTTTGGCTTGATCTTCGACTTCAGCGTAGAACATGGTTGACGTGAATCTTGTCTTCAGGGATCATAAGTAAACAACATAAAAACTATCAGCGATCATCAGTGACGCTGAACAGGCTCAGGGCTCATTGATGAACAGTGTTCGCTGAATGTATAATTTAAAGCGTATGTTTTCATCAGCGATACTAAACAGACTTAGTATCTTTTCTTTGATGACAAAACATTAATACATATTGTCTACTTACAATTTTCACTAAGTGTTTCTCAGAGTCATTATCAAATCACTGAGGGTTTGGATCAACAATACTCCTTTTTAATTCTCGCTTGAAGTTGTTCCCCAGAAAATTAAAATCACGTTGGTCGGGACCTTTTACCATAGCAGATGTGGGAAAATTTGGAACGGTCGATTTAATCAATCCACAAGACGGAAGCATTTTTCGAGTTAACGGTCACCGGGTCAAGCACTTTGTTCCAAATGAGGTGCCAAAACCCGCTGGCGGTGACGAGTAATCTACGTTGGCAACACCGTGTAAATAATGTAAATACAATCTTCTTAACTTTGTGTTTTTTTTAGAATTAATCTTCCAGGTTGCTCACTGTGGGATCATGGTGCCCACACAATTCAAATTTCGGATAAGGATGGGTCAGGCGGAGAAGAAGTGTAAATTTTTTAAAATAGTGGGGCGATTTTTATAATGGAATTACTGGGTGGTGAGAGTTCTCAGAAAAAAAGTGCCTTTGGTACACCAAGTACATGTATGTTTAAAAAGAAATATTTTAAAAATGGGGTTGGTGTACTTACAAGTTGTTTCATCATTAAGTTGGGGTTCCAATGCTAAAAGTAACAAAACTCTTGGGTAATCTCACTATTTGGGTATCACCACCGGTTCCCTCCCAAAACCAATGGTTTTTCTCATTCTTTGACTTTTAGAAAGTTAAAACATCTGGTTAGTTTCTTCAAACATCAACTTGGCAAAACCTTCTCCTCTCCATGGCTAGGAAGAAAGCCCTAGTAACCATCCCAAGTTGACCTACACGGAGGTCCCTCTGCCAGGCCGTCACAGTCGCCGCTGCCGGCGTCTCTTCCAACGTTCCGGCCAACGCCGCACCACCATCGTCGGACGTCTCCTCGGTGGCTGAAACCCCCGCCCTAAGCACCGCCTCTTCCACCATGGCCGTCCAGACCAACGCCGGTTCGCCCATCGCTTCCACCGATGAGCCTACAACTCCATCCTCTCCACGGTATGTTCACTCGTTCCTTGAATCTCATGAGGTCCTCACCAGAATCCCTGAAACACAAGCCCCTCAACCATCCATTACCACCTCTGATACCATCCACATACCCTTCACTCAACCCATATATGTATGCATAGCTCCTCCCTCGATTCCCATTACCATCCCACCTGTCCATCTCAGAATCAACCCTCAAAACCCTTTTGGAGATTTTAGAAACCCTCATTTTCTACAAACCCCAACCACCCCATCACCAGAATCCCTGAAACACATGCCCCTCACAGTAGGCAACAGCTTCCGGAGAAATTACTTTTGGTTACACTTTAGCTCTTTTGATAAACATTATCTCATGCTATTTCTTTTGGGTATTTTTGTGACATTTAAAACTGCTTTCCCTGCCTTTTGTGTATCTTGCGGGTGATCTTGTTATCATGCTATCTATTGGTGTTTGCTTGAATTTTTTTGTGGTTTTCTTTTAACCTTTCAGGTACATCTTCTTTTAGTGACTATTTTAGGTGGCTTTGGGATGACGTAGGCCATCTTTCTCGGCCCATACACTTTCCCCTCGTTCCTCACCTTAACCGTTTCACATGATAATTTGGACATTGTCCGCTTTAAAGTTTGGGGTGGGGAATTGCAAATATTGCAAATATAGGTCATCATCATTTTATGATCTATGAAAAAAAGAAAAAAAATACTTACAAATAAAAGTCTTCGGAAAATTGGAAGACGACCTTCGAAAAATAGGAAGGCAAAAATAACCGAAAAAGTTCATAGAACAAGAAAAATCAAAAAAGAAAAGATTTGGGTTTTTGTGACTGAAATAGAACTCAAAGGAAAGCAACAAAGATATATTCAAATTCATTTTGTAGTTAAGCTCAAGTTTGGGGGGGAATTGTTTTTTAAGCCACAAACACTTACCAAAAAAGTCCTACCGATCAAGTACCGACAAATAGTCAAGAAAGGAAGATGTACAAGTTCCAAGAAAACGTTCACGCACTTTTGTAAGTTTCGTCTTTTTCCCACCGTAAAATTCTTTTTTCTTCATTTTTTTACTTGAGGACAAGCAAAACCTTAAGTTTGGGGGTGTGATAACTCTCATTTTTTAGAGTTATTTATTACTTTTTTTTCTAGATATTCTGTCATTTTTAATACCCACTTTGCTTCTTTCTTATTCATTTTGTCCATAATGTGAAAAGGAGCTTTTGTTGTACCAAAGGGCCATTTTTATGGAACATGTTCCAACTTTCGGCTGTGGGCACGAGACTCCTCACTGTGAGCATGGACGGATCATCCCTTTAATCAACAGGCAATGCTAATTTCTGGATAAAAGAAATATTAAAATATTAGCATTCTAGAAGCTGCAAGATCTGGAAATCCCTGAAAGCATGGGAAACATGGTGATGGTCTTTGCCTTTGAGATTATTGGAAGAATAGTCCAATGGGTTTTCTACCTTTTTGGGACTATAAAATGAAGGCATGGAGCAAGTTCTTGGGAGATAGTTTTAGTTTTACTTCAGTTCCAGTAGCATAGTTCTTCTTCAAGTTTCTTAAACTCTTGAAGATTGGTAGCATTTAATTTCTTGTTTGTACTTTAGCATTTAAATTCTGTCAACAGTGACCCACTGTGGGCACTGCTTTAATTTTATGCAAGTAACTTTTATGAACTCATTTTATATTGTTATGCCTTCTAATTTAATTATGAGCTAAGCACCACATTGGGTGTGGATGTGAGCAAACTTGAGACTAGTAGGCAACACTTGGGTGTGGCCATTGTTACTAACTCTCGAGATTGGTCACTTGAGTTGAGACTTAAACTCAACGCGGATAAGCCGGTCACTTTGATGTGTTAATATTAGATCTTAGACCTCGAGAGGGGCGGATTCGAAATACGCCTTAAGTGAAGCACAAAGATTTGAGAGAGTCTTTGATAACCACGTCGAGAGGCGGGTTTTGCATGATTTATTTAGGTTCAAACGCCGGTCGAGATTTATATCACAAAGAGATTTGGGTGTAAATCTCCATATTGGTAGAACTTGACGTTTAGAGTCAAATTTAATTAAATTGGCAAGATCGGGAGTCGGTAACAATGGACACTTTATGGAAACTTTGTAGGATCGGTTTATAAAATGCATCATTTCGAGAGATCGGGCTTTTTATGAACATTTTGTGTTACAAAGCAACTAACCATTTTGTTACTACAAAAATCTCAAGGGAACTCACATACATACCCATTTTTAATTATTCAAAAGTTTAATCATTTTGCAAACAAAACAACAATATTTTCACAAACCGAGACTTGTGCAAGAAGTTCGTGAAATTATCTGATTCTCAGTAGTTCAGTCCTCGTGGGTACGATACTTGGTAAATACTTTCCATTTTATTACTTATTGCGATCATAGTTGCGGTGTATACTTGCGCCCCCACTGTGGGAACACTGTGGCCACTGAGTGGAACTATACGGTTTTCCGCTATCAGCCATCGTGTCTCAACTTCTTCTTGAAGATCCATTTGTGGCCAATGACTTTATGACCATGTAAGATCCCACATTGGTTGGGGAGGGGAACAAAGGTTGTCTTATAAGGGACTTGATACCTCCTCTATCAGACGAGTTTTAAAACCGTGAGTCCAGGTGTGTGGACAAAGCGGACAATATCTGGTACGGTTGGCCTGGGTTGTTACAAATGGTATCAGAGCAATATTTTAAGTTAACTAGGTACGTAGTTAAGGTGCCTGGACTTAAGCTGAAAAGATTAAGTATGAATTGGTGAGCTTGGGTAGAATTCTTAAGATAGGATGGTCTTAGAGTAAACGGAAGTACATAAGTTGAAAGTTGTGACCTTGGTAACGAGATTCCTTATGTGAAGTATGTTCATAATCTCAATTAGCTACTGCTATTATGAATGTATCATTACATGAGTATGCTTAGATTACTATTGTTATGATGATTGATGCATGTATTAGTACGTTTCCTTATGTTTAAATTCATATAGCCTATTTCTCACCTCATCCTCGATTGTGTGGCAGACTTCGATGGTTAATACTCGTAGTCGGGTGGAAGGTCATGATGCTACGGCATCTACAGCTGATCAACCAAGGATAACGACGACAATGGTACCCCCGCTGATTAATACCGTCTTGGGAGGGGGGAACCGAACATATTCCTCGACGTAATTTAGAGACCTCTGATCCCATTCTAGAGGAGGCTACCGCCGAGACACGAATGATGGACAGGATGATGGCGGCCATGAACAAGGCCATGAATCAACAGCAAGAGCAGTTTCTGAAGTTTATAGAGGATCGAGATGCGAACAACCGTAAGCATGAGGCGGTTGCCGAAAACATTCTGTTGGCCGGATCTGGGGGAAATGAAACTCCCAATGATGGATTGGGAACGTTGGAAACAGGGCAAGGGGGGAAGACTTGTTCTTTCAAAACTTTCCTGAGCTGTAGACCGCCCGAGTTCAAAGGGGCGGATGATCTGGTTGTCTGTATGAACTGGATAAGAGAAATGGAGCAGGCCTTCCGAACTAGTGAGTGCGGGGAGAATCAAAAGGCTAGTTTTGGTTCTCAAATGCTGAGAGGGGCAACCCTCGCCTGGTGGAATGTTTAATCCACTTCCATTGAGGTCGCGGTGTTGGCCAAACTGAGCTGGGCAGTCTTCAAGAAGAAGATTCTGGAGGAGTACTGTAATGAGAGAGCAATGTACCGAATAGAAGAAGAGTTCCGAAACTTGAAAAAGGGGAATTTGCCGGTCAAAGAATACAATCGACTGTTCATGGAGAAGTTGGGTCTAGTGGGACACCTAGTCCCTACCGAGAAGGAGAAAGTTAAGGCTTACATCAAGGGCCTTTCGTCGGACATGATGACCATGGTCCGAGTGTCAAGAGCGTCTAGTCTCCGGGAGGCAATAGAGGAAGCCCAGTTGGTTGAGGATGCCTATAGTCAAGACAAGGAAGAGAAAGTGGTGGTACCGGAGAAGAGAAAGTGGGAGGGAAACCCCATGCCCCCCAAGTGATCGAAACCGTTTAATACTAACTATCGGGGGGCCGATTCGAGGTGCGAGGCCAAGTGGTGCCCCCGATGCCGAAACAAGCACTTTGGTCCATGTCGCTCTATGCCCGGGAGTTGTTTCAAGTGCGGCAAGACCGATCACATCTTCAAGAATTGCCCGGTTAAGGGGCAAATATGTTACGAATGCAAGGAACCGGGGCATTTTAGAAGCGAGTGCCCGAAGTTGAAGTCAGGGGGAAAGAAAGTGGACTCTCCAAGGGCTACGGGTAGAGCTTTTCAAATGACTACCGAGGAGGCGAAAGCTTCGACAGACGTAGTGTCGGGTACGTTTCTCCTAAACTCCGTACCTACGCGTGTGTTATTTGATTCGGGTGCCAGTTTTTCTTTCGTGTCAAATTCATTTTGCCAAAAGTTATCTATGCCTACTAGTAGCTTAGGCGATGCTATAGTGGTAGAAATAGCCGACGGAGGTCAAGTGATAATTCGTGAGGTTTTAAAGGGTTGCAAGTTAGAGATCGAAGGGAAAGAGTTCTCAATTGACTTAATACCTATGGTGATCAGAGGATTTGACGTGGTAGTCGGAATGGATTGGTTGGCCGGGAACCATGCTTAGATTTTATGCGCAAAGAAGTTGATTCGCATACCTACTTCGGAAGGAAATAGTGTGGTCATCTATCGGGAACGAAGGAAAGGAGATGTAGCGATCATCTCCATGTTGAAAGCACGTAAATGTTTAGTCAAGGGGTGTACGTCCTTCTTGGCATATGTGATCAATGCTAAGTTGGAAAAGAAGAAACTTGAGGACGTGAGGGTGGTACGCGAGTTTCCCGACGTATTTCCGAAAGACTTGCCGGGTTTGCCACCGGACCGTCAAGTAGAGTTCAAGATAGACTTGGTACCGGGAGTGGCTCCGATAGCTAGAGCTCCCTATCGTTTGGCTCCGGCCGAGATGCAAGAAATGATGGCACAACTCCAAGAGCTTTTGGAGAAGGGGTTCGTGAAGCCGAGTTCATCTCCTTGTGGAGCACCGGTCTTATTCGTGAAGAAGAAAGATGGCACTATGCGGATGTGTATCGACTACCGAGAGTTAAACAAGGTGACCGTGAAGAACAAGTATCCACTCCCTAGGATCGACGACCTATTCGACCAACTTCAAGGAGCGGGATGTTTCTCAAATATCGATTTACCACGGGTTATCACCAAGTGAAGGTTAGAGAAGATGACGTTCCAAAGACGGCATTCCGGACACGATATGGTCACTATGAGTTCCTAGTAATGCCGTTTGGGTTAACAAATGCGCCGACGGTGTTCATGGACTTGATGAACCGGGTGTGTCGACCCTTCCTCGACAAGTCGGTGATTATATTCATAGATGACATTTTGGTGTACTCCAAAGATGAAGTGGATCACGAGTCTCATTTACGAGAAATGTTGGAAGTCTTAAGAAAAGAAAAGCTATACGCAAAATTCTCCAAATGTAACTTTTGGTTAGAGGAAGTTCAAATCTTGGGTCACGTAGTTACCCAAGATAGAGTGAAGGTGGACCCTTCCAAAATCGAGGCAATGATGAATTGGGAACCTCCCAAGAGTCCGGCGAGATTCGAAGCTTCTTAGGTTTGGCGGGTTACTACCGAATGTTCTTTCAAGACTTTTCCAAGATTGCCTCTTCATTGACGGCGTTGACTCGGAAAAACGTGAAGTTTGTTTGTACCGAAGCGCAAGAGAAGGCATTCCGTACCCTCCAAAAGAAATTGTGCGAAGCGCCAATTTTTCCCCTTACCCGAAGGATCGGAAGATTTTGTGGTCTATAGTGATGCATCCAAGATGGGCTTGGGATGCGTATTAATGCAAAGGGGAAAGGTCATTGCCTATGCATTGTAACGACCCGGTTTCCCAAACATACAACAAATAACATATATTGCATAACAACGTTACATTCATAACAAAAGATACTTAATAATTCACATACGGTCCCATAGTCTCAAAACTATACAATACAAAACATAAACCTTTCCTAATCTTCGTCAGCTATCAACCGCATCCTACACTTTATCCTTCCCTTTATACTTCCTGAACCTGGAATACATATTTTTGAAAACAAAATGAGGGTTAGACCAAACGGTCTAGTGAGATAATCCCTGTCAGTTTAGTAAACCTTTTTGTAAAAACACACATATATCACATATAATTTAAATACCAAGCAAGACTCGTGCATTGTGTACATCTCCTCATTCCCATGGCCAAATTAGTTGGTTGCAAGCCAACTAATCAATTACTCCACCGTACGACAATTACAGCCAACACCGCCGTACGACAATTACAACCAAATACTCCGCCGGTTCTAAACCCGGCCAACGTGCTCTCGTGTAGTGTAATGCTCATATAAATAAAATATATATCTCAATATATCATATTTTCATTTTTAAAAATGTCATCACTTTTCAACCACATATCCAATTTAATATAAACACATAATCACATACCCAATCCACACATATACGTATTCCAGTTTGAAAACGTTTTAAAGTAAAACTCACCTGATCGCTTATCAATAACCCTTCCAAGCCTTTTCTCCAAGCTATACGATCTTTTACCCAAAATTATCAGAATCTGAAATAGATTAAATACAAACACTTCTTTACCAATCGGATGCATAAGACTTACTAAGCTAAGGACTCTAGATAACTTAAATCCTCAAAAGTGACCAAACAGCTAAGGTTTCCGGATACTACAGAACTATCCGGACAACAAGACCAATTCGGACAGCATAAGTTTTCGGACAACATCAATAATCCGGACGCCATCCGGAACCGAAGTAACCCGGATACCACCCGGTAACATAAATCACCCGGAAACTATAGAAAAGAGATACTTACCTGATACTTGTTCGTCCGGACACTAGCCATAGAAATTACCGGACACCTTCAACAAGACTACCAGACACCACCAATGAGGGACTTCCGGACACTATCAAAACTTGTCCGGAAACCTCGATCTGTTCATTAAATTTCCTACCCAGAAATCGATTTTAACCATAAACGTTTCTGTAAATTTGCTGATATGTTTAAGACCATAAATAACAACTACCCATAAACTTAGTTTCCCAAAAACATCCATAAATCATCAAAACCCACTTCTAAACTTTTTAGTAAACTTTTAGGAAACTAATAAACATAAAAGAAGAGTTTATGTAGGATTATTACCTTTGTTTTCTTGAATTGTTTCTCTATAATTCCAGCTGCAATAACTCAGATTCTTTCTTCTTCTTCTTAACCTTTCTTCCTCAAATTTCTCTAAATCTCTCTTCTTTCTTTGCCGTAAGAAAACACACACACACACACTCTCAAATTTTAGATATTTTTGTGAAATGCAGTAAGGATGAGACACCTATTCTTTATAAAAGAAAAAGAGGCGGTGGTGTGATTAAGTTTAATCACATCCACCAAACAAACCTCCTACTTTCATCAAATGACAACTTTAACCCTCCAATCTCTAAATTAAAATTAAAACTTACCCCTTAACTTATAACTCCATAAATCAAATCCCAAACTTACCTTAAAACTATAATAATAAAAATTAAATAAACCCACAATATACCCGGTTATTACAACATCTCCCCCTTAAAAGAATTCCGTCCCGGAATTCGGTTAGACGGAAAGATACGGTTGCTTTATTCTTTCCACTACATCGAACTCTAACAAGGCTATCGAAAATAACTTAATAGGCACTCCACATCCATCTATATAACAACCATCCAAAAATATCTTATTAACAAAATTAATATCAGTACATCTTTATTTCACTTTGTGCCTCTTTCAGCACAAAATATCAATATCACAATTCATTTCGATTTAAAAAAAATTAGGCATAGTCTAGCATCAGATCGATATATTTGAAATTATACACAATGCCACATTCTACACTTTCACTATACCTTCCCGAAATTCTAACATACACTTTCAATATGAAACTTGCTAACAATTGCAAGCGTTAGGTCACTCATTCCAAATTAAACTACCAACCACTTTTTGTTCTCATAATATAATTTTCGTGACCACTTTGAATCAATCTTTCAAATCCAAACACAAATAATAACAGGTTATCACGCTTTCGCTCCACAACTCCAATTAAACTCACCAATCACCCAAATTTTCCACCTTCGATCAATAATAGCTTTTCCTTACCAATTATTCCCAATAACACTTTTTTACTTTCCAGCTTCGATCATTTTCGTTTTTCTCACTTAAATTTATCCCAAACAATATCTTAATGAACAAACATACCAATTCGAATATCACCCAAAATATTTGTTGCACTATTGCTAATTTAGAATCAACCTCTTTTCACACCAAATGCTTTCACTAAAATTTGCTAACAATCGAAAACTTTAAATCAATCACCCGACAATTTCTTACTTTCATCATATCCACTTATTCCAATATATCAACTTTATCTTCTCCTACCAAAATACTGAAGATCAATCATCATTACCTAATCAAAAGTTTTAACAAGATCCAGCTCCAACACCACAATATGCTTACTATACTAAGTCTAAACAAACGGTTCCACTAAAATTTAGAATCAAAATATTCCACAATCTTAATACAACATATTACCAAAAATATACTAAATGCTTCAAAATCCAATACATCTCTCGATTTCCAAAAGAGGTTAATCAAACCATAACTCTTACCAACGTCCAACCTATAATATCAACACAGAACAAATTTCTTAAACGTAACGGCAAACCCGTTAACACCTCATTGACTTACACATGAGACTTAACATGCAAAGTCAAGCATAAAGTCTAAAACAACTCTTTAACTTAAACAACTTCATAAAAAAAGTTCATCAATATTAACCTCACCTTGTTGATAATTTGAAGCCACACACGCACCAACGATACAACCGAACACCACTATCAAACTTCACTAACGAGGGGCAACCGAGCCTGAAATATATACACATTGATGAAATTCACATACTTATATGTATACAAGACCCACTACGACAATTGACAACCTTAACAACTCACCGGACACCCCCGAATCACAACTGAGCTAAAAACCGAACAATCGACATTAAAAACAATACTTAGAGTTGTTATATGCCCATACTAACATGTTCAAAGTGTTCAAATGCTATCTTACACTCAAAACGAGTACCCATACGCCTATATTAGGCTCTAAAACGACACCGGTACACAAGAAACAAAAATCAGAAAATGCTGAAACAGAGCTGTGCGCGCCTCATGGCACGCCCCAAGCCGCGCCCAGACACGCGCAAATGTCTGTTGGGCACCAAACAGCCCTTGTTCTAGCCCTTTAACATCCCAACTCAATCCCCACTTGATTAGGTTCATTCTATGAAAGTTTTAGCATCAAAAATGAGGTTTTTAACATCAAAAACATGAAGGAATCCATGTAGCAACTCTATACACATATGAAATCAATTAAATCCATTATCATCAACTATGGAGTGATGTTGAACTATCTATATATTGAACTCCATCACCAAGGTGAAGGATTCAACCTTTATCTTGACCCAAAGTGACTCTGGAGATACAAAGGAACCAAGGATGAAAATCATACCTGCAAGAAGGTTTTCCTTGGATGACAATTGATGCACCAAATCACATAACTCTAACCTTTTTCTTCCTCTTCTCTTTCTCTTTTTTTTTATTTCTATACTCATAGGAATACTTCAACGATTCAACTCAAAATACTTAAACAAATAATAAACACTATGAATTAACGTACTTTACCTGATGTCCAATCGGAATAAAATAATCTCATCCAAACATAAACATATTATTGTCTCTAAATCCCGATACCTTAATCGATTTCACTTTTCAATCTTGACTTCCCATCAAGAACCTTCCAAATAGAACTCATATCATAACATAGTTTCCAATAACAATCTAATGTCATCACTTAACATAACTGCAAAACTCAATGAGAAGTCAGAGGCTTACACATCTACCTTAACTTACAACGCCAATTTCTTAATTGTACAAATACCACACCAAAATATCATACCCTAATAATGATACCGTAAAATCCTTATGACAACCTTCAGACGTGTTCAACAAATTACGTCTTCTTCGCAATATATCATCATCAAATTAAAATAAAGTCTTATAGCGACTTAATTTCTCAAATATAAACATAACACAATCTCAAACATTTCAATTATCTCAATGACTTCACCACTATAACTCATACCGACTTCCATCAATAATATCAACACTAATTCATCTCTTAATAAAATAGCAAACTCGTTATCACATCAATTTCTTACATCTCTGACTTAGCATAAAAATACTAACACAAATCCTTAAACATTTGATTCACTTAAATCGTTCTGCAAATGAAATTCATCAACACCGGTCTCATATTACCTAACCGATATAATTACCAATTCATCACATGATAATTCCACTACAAAACTAAGCCGAAAAGGATTCATTACAACTCCTTCAAAATTATAAATAAATAAAAACTTTCTTGTCACTAATCATAATACCAATCATATAAATCATTAACGACTTAACTTCTCATATATAGGGACGTGAACTAGGTAAACACCTACCTCCCTTGAATCACATTTCTATACCAAAAACAATTAATAAACACTAAACTCCTATAAAGTTACTAATAAAATCATAAAGTACTATTATCAAATACTTTTCTAACGCAGATAGGCAACAAAAGAATGGAGATACAATTGATCGGTTTGCACCGTTGTCAAATAACACATTAGCACGTGTAGAGTTTATAGAAATATATATGTCTTCATCTCTATCCAAACGTCGAATACCATTTGCCATTCTGTTGATTTTCACCGGGTTAATATACACGTAAGCACATTCCCCATATAATAAGGTATTCCAGTTCAAACATGTACTTGTAAGTTCAGAATTACACTGGCCAGGTGTAACTTGAAATTACCTTACATGATGTTCCGTCGACCTTTTTATATGTAATATCCCAAAGGTTCTAAAATATCAGGGACATCCTAATTCACATGCAGTTTAAGTCTAGGTATAAATCCAAATACCTAAATCCCTTAAACTAGGTCTCTGATACCATTTGTAACGACCCGGTTTTCCAAACATACAACAAATAACATATATTGCATAACATCGTTACATTCATAACAAAAGATACTTAATAATTCACATACGGTCCCATAGTCTCAAAACTATACAATACAAAACATAAACCTTTCCTAATCTTCGACAGCTATCAACCGCATCCTACACTTTATACTTCCCTTTATATTTCCTGAACCTGGAATACATATTTTTGAAAACAAAATGAGGGTTAGACCAAACGGTCTAGTGAGATAATCCCGGTCAGTTTAGTAAACCTTTTTGTAAAAACACACATATATCACATATAATTTAAATACCAAGCAAGACTCGTGCATTGTGTACATCTTCTCATTCCCATGGCTAAATTAGTTGGTTGCAAGCCAACTAATCAATTACTCCACCGTACGAAAATTACAGCCAACACCGCCGTACGACAATTACAACCAAATACTCCGCCGGTTCTAAACCCGGCCAACGTGCTCTCGTGTAGTGTAATGCTCATATAAATAAAATATATATCTCAATATATCATATTTTCATTTTTAAAAACGTCATCACTTTTCAACCACATATCCAATTTAATATAAACACATAATCACACATCTATCACATACCCAATCCACACATATACGTATTCCAGTTTGAAAACATTTTAAAGTAAAACTCACCTGATCGCTTATCAATAACCCTTCCAAGCATTTTCTCCAAGCTATACGATCTTTTACCCAAAATTTTCAGAATCTGAAATAGATTAAATACAAACACTTCTTTACCAATCGGATGCATAAGACTTACTAAGCTAAGAACTCTAGATAACTTAAATCCTCAAAAGTGACCAAACAACTAAGGTTTCCGGATACTACAGAACTATCCGGACAACAAGACCAATCCGGACAACATAAGTTTCGGGACAACATCAATAATCCGGACGCCATCCGGAACCGAAGTAACCCGGATACCACCCAGTAACATAAATCACCCGGAAACTATAGAAAATAGATACTTACCGGATACTTGTTCGTCCGGACACTAGCCATAGAAATTACCGGACACCTTCAACAAGACTACCGGACACCACCAATGAGGGACTTCCGGACACTATCAAAACTTGTCCGGAAACCTCGATCTGTTCATTAAATTTCCTACCCATAAATCGATTTTAACCATAAACGTTTCTGTAAATTTGCAGATATGTTTAAGACCATAAATAACAACTACCCATAAACTTAGTTTCCCAAAAACATCCATAAATCATCAAAACCCACTTCTAAACTTTTTAGTAAACTTTTAGGATATTCCTTACCAACAGTTTTCAGATCTATAATTAAACAATTAAAACGTTGGTGAACTTCAGAGAGAGATTCATTCTTACCAGAAATGAAGCTTTCGTATTGTCTTACCAGGTTGATCTTTCTTGAGTCCTGGACTTCAGACGTTCCTTCATACTGAACACATATTGTGTCCCACATGGCTTTTGATGTTTTCAGATTCATGACGGAATGGTAGACTTCGTCAGGAAGGGCCATGGATAGTATAGATCTGGCTTTTGTATCTATAGCCACTTTCTTCTTATCTTCGTCGGTCCACTGAAAGATTTCCTTAGGGACCAGCCTTTCTAGAATAGCAGGTCTATTTTCAGCGGCTGGAACTGCAGCATCTATTCTTACAGGGATGAATGGATCATTCTCTAGATAGTAAGGCATAGTAGGGTCTACACCTTCTAAGAAGAGTGTCATCCTATTTTTCCATAAGTTGAAGTTATCTTTGGAAAATCTAGGGGGTTTAGCAAGAGAACCGTTGTCTATATAATTTGTGTTTGTGTTGGTGGCCATTTTCAGATAATAGCAAGGAAGAGAAATATCTTAGATTAGATCTTGTTTATGAGATTAAACAAATCCGCTCTGATACCACTTGTTGGTCCCGAAGGCGTATACAAGTTTGTAGAAGGGGGGGGGGGGGGGTTTGAATACAAACACACAGATTTTACTTTTTTAAATTGTTTATTGATAAATCATTAACAATTTACAGCTTGTTGTGGAAACAAGATTAAGGATAAGCCTAAATCTAAACAAGTTGGAACACTAAGGTTTCTTGCACTAAGAGAGATAAGGAAATTACTAATAATAACCTATCTTGAGATAAGAGATTGAACTTGTCCAGAGTTAGCAAGTTACTTCAAATTAAGTGGGTTCATCTCTTTATATACTGCATGCATTTAATGCAAGTCAGTATACACTTTACACGTGTCATCAGCTGGTTGGTTGCATGTCATTGACCTTTGTTGATAACCTTAATAGCCGCATGGATGAACAGTGTAGTATCAGAGTGGTTGTACGATTTCAGATAGTCGGAGGTTCTTTTCTGACATTTCGTACGGAGTCGTGCAAGGGTGGTTAAGACAAAAGTACTTTGTACGGAGGACTTCATGATCAGCTTTCGTTGATTCAGAGCATTATCATTTTCTATTCAGCGAATGATAAAGTTCAGCGATAGCTGAAGTCTTGTACTTGATACTTCACGTTGAGTGGACAAATCTGAGTCTTCGTTGATCCGCATCAGTTCATTAGGAGACTTGTCGCTGGTTCTTGAGTATGATCTTCGACTTCAGCGTAGAACCTTTGTTGACGTGAAACTTGTCTTCAGGGATCATAAGTAAACAACTAACTTATCAACGATCATCATAATGACTGAACAGACTCAGAGCATTAATGGTGAACAGTGTTCACTGAATGTTTAATTTAAAGAGCGAGAGTTCCTATCAGCGGTACTGGAAGATCTTAGTACTTATCAGCGATAGTGAAACTCTGATACATATTGTTTACTTACAATTTTCACTAAGTATAAAAGAGAGGGTCATTATCAAATCACTGAGGGTTTGGATCAACAATCTCCCCCTATTTGATTATGACATAGCAACAAAGAAAATTGCCATTTAATGAAAACATAAGGATAAAAAGAACTCATAAAATATTTGTCCCTTTTACTGTTTTCTGGGATCTTTTCAGTACTGATGGAGTAAAGTACATTCGCTGAAATCTTTCTTTAAAACTTTGAATCAGGTTACAAAGAGAAATGGAAAGATTACAAGTACAAGCGAAATAAATTACAAGTACAGAAGAATAACTGAAACAATAGAGAAAAGGCGATCATATCAGCTTGTAAAGGGTTCTTCCTTGATGAGAAGTTCATCAAGGGTCTTTTCAGTGGGGATCATCCAGTCAGGAACCGTTAGTCCTTGTTTTCTTTTGTTCAGCGCTTCTTCAAAGATCAAGGGTTTTAGGTGTCGTGCCTGAATGTCTTGTTTGAAGTCACACCACCAGATGAGATCTCTGAGCTGTTCGATTGGAGTGATTGGAAGCTCAGCGATCCGTTGAAAACATTTTCGTCCATCGTAGTCAAGAAAGAATATTCTATATGGATCACTGACGACTTTACCAGGGACAAAAAGTTCACAGGGTGGCAGAGATAAGTCAAGGGCAGATAGATCAGGGTCAGGACCAAGCACTTCAGCACGAGAGAAACCGATACCAGTTTCATTTCGTATGACAGGACCTGAGTCTGAATCTTGACGTTTCTTCTTTGAGGAGGCCGTTTTTCTTTTCAGCTTAAGATCAGGAGGAGGAGGAATGTCGACACAAGAAGATATCAAATCGATCTGTCTGTTTATCAGCTTTTCGAAATGATCCTTGTACTTAGATTTTGACGTTTGGATAGCTAACCTCATCTCCAGCCATTCAGAGAGACCATACCTTTTTACAGTGTCAGCGCGAAAGGCTTCAGATTGGCCATCTTCTCTGAAAAGTTTGATGTCAACAATAGGTACTCCGATGGAGGTTCTTCCAGAGATGAATACCTTGTTGATCTTCGCTGGACGATATCTGAAGTGTATTTTCTCTTTACACCAGTTCAGGGTGGTCTGAGAAACTTCAGTTTTCTTCTCCACGGTCTTCTGGGCTTCTTCCCATAGCTTACGTTGGACTTGAATGGGAACACGTTTCAGCTTAGGGTCTTTGACAGATTCTTGAGTAAGCTTGATGGCGTATTCTCTGTCTTTTTCTTCAGCTTCCTTTCTTTCAGCGATTAGGCGTTCAGCTTTGAGGTGTTCCTTGTATTCAGCTTTGGAAATATTGAACTTTGGAGGAACTGAAGGAAGTTGATCACGCCTCAGAATGATTCACTGATCCTCGAATCGCTTTATTATCTCCTCTCTTCTTTTATGATCCTCTTCACTTAGCTTTTGAGGAGCTAAGGAAGGTCTGCGTCTGTGCGAGAGTAGCTGTTCCTCTGGTTCATCAGTCTCAGAGATCAAATCTAAGACTGGGATTATTTCTTCAGCAGCAGCTGGTATTATTGGTGAAGTCGCAGTTGTGGAACCTTCAGCGATATCCTCAAACAGGGGAGAGGACTAGCTGAAACACAGCGATCTTACCAGTAAGAACTTGGGTAGAAACAGAGAGAGAAAATTTGTTCAAGTGTATAGGCTTGGGTAGTAGAACTGATAGTGTATGATAGAGGAGGGATGGAGTGAGAGATGTTTAGTGTACCTGACAAACCGGCTTTTCAAGCAAGATCATCAGATTGTCATCTTCAGCGACGCTTTTGCCTTTGCCTTTCTCAGCTCCAGAGGCTGAGGGCTTTGTCTTTGTCCGCTCCCCTGAAGGTTCATTTATCGAGATTCCCTTAAGAGCTTTGATCCTCGGAGCAGGTTTGACGATAAAGAAGTCATCGTCATCTTCGTCATCATCATCATCATTCTTTGGAGAAGAAGATGGTTCATCATCAGGGATGTCGACGGCTTCATCATCTTATGCTTCAGATTCGGTTTTATCAGCTTCTTCTTCGAGTTGCTCCCCCTCAGATACAGAGGCGAGCTTCTCGATTTCCTCAGGGTTTTCATCTCCCTGAGGTCCAGCGGTGGTTTCTTCAGCATTCGTCTTCTCTCCCCTGATAGATTCATCATGGGAAAGGTCTTCAGTGCTCTTGGAGAGATCTTCAGCGCTCTTGGAGAGATCATCAGCGCTCTTCTCCCCCTCTTTTTCATGATGACTAGGGGAGGAATGGGTAGACTCAGCAGCGTTGGTAGGTTCTATGTCTTCTTGGCCAGAGAGACCTATACAAACTTCAATCTTTGCTATTCTGTCTTCAAGGCCATAAATAGCAGGATTGATCTTCTTCAGCTCAGTGCGATCCGCGGCTGTGAAATTGTCAGATGCAGGGACAGGGGCAGGGGCAGGAGCAGGAGTATTCGCTTTGTGTAGCAGCTGCTCGATCATCGTTTTCATCGATCCAACATCGGTCTTTATAGATTCTAAGTCAGTCTTCACAGTAGACATATCTCCCTCTAGTTGTCCAACTGATGTCTTCAGCGTTGTGACCTCGCTGGACATGGATGAAACTGAGTTTTTGAGAGAGGTGTAGTCTGTGTAGATGTCAGCGAGCACCTTGGCGAAGTCGCTGAGAGTTTTATCCACCTGCTTTAAGTCATCTGTGGAAGCCTTCTTCTCCACCACCGTTATCAGCTTTGTAAGATTCTCTCCAGCGTTTGTTACATCTGTAGAGTTATTTGAAAGAGTAGTGGTGAGACCTGTCAGCTTTGTCTCCACGGACTTCAGAGAGGCGTTGATGTCTCCCAAATTAGGACCTGTAACATATAAGAACTTGTGAACAGAGGAAAGCTCAGAAGTTTGGGGTTTAGTGACAGTGTTTATGGGTTGGTGTGTACCTGCAGGAGGATTGGTGAATTCATCAAAATCACGGGTTCCTGAGTAAAGTTCCATATCGTCAGCTAAAGTGCGGTGACGTATGGTCATCTCTGCAGGTCATGTGCCCATCACTCCTTGAAGAGTATTTTCTCTAACTTCTGGAGGAATGACAAGTGCTTCAGTGATAATTGGAGTAGAGTCCAAATGAGTGGAGGGAGGAGCGAAGGATAAGAATGGAGGTTGGGTTCTGAGTTCAGCGTTGGATTCGCTGGAAATCATTTCATCAGTCTTTTGAGAGACTGAAGGAGGTTGGGTAGGTTCCAAGTTTGTAACCTCGGCGTTTAGAGACGCTGAAGTTGGGATGGAATGGATGGGTTGTTCAGGTGTGGCAGAGCGTACCACTGAACGTTCCTTCAGCTCTGCAGAAAGAGCTGAGGAGTCTTCAGCATGAAGTTGTTGGGGTTGCTCCTTGGTTTTCTTGATCCTTTTAGAACCAAGTGGGGTAGAAGATTGTTTCCTTTTAGGAGGAATATAGGTAGCAGCTGGGGTATCAGCGGTGGGTTTGTCCGCTGAAGGAGCTGCAGAAGTAGAAGAAGGAGTAGGGTTAAGAAGAGTCAAGAGTGTAGAAAGACGTACCTCATTCACCATTGGTTTGAAGTCGAGTATCTTTGGGCCGACCTGAGAGAGTTTCAGGTCACCATCAGTTGGGTAGGTCTCCTTCAGGCCATATTGGAAGATGGCGCTGATGAATCGGGGGTAGGGAACCCATGGAGGTCTGTCAGCGACGGTGTCCACTCTTAGAACTAGGTCATCATAGATAATCGATGCCCAGTCAATGTTGAGACCTTTCAGCAGTTCATATCCCATTGCTTGCTGAGGTTTAGCGTCTTGGTCAGAGGAGCCACTCTTTGCAGTCATGCAGCTGATTAGATGAGCGAAGATGAAATTCATCTCGCTGGGCATTTTCTATTTCTTGATAATCGTCAGCTTCTTCTCGGCCTTCATGTCTCTGCCGATTTCCCATACATAGCCCATTGCATCGAAAAATGCAATGATGGCTTCCCTGTCTGAGTTTTTCTTGGGGTCAGGGAGGGGAACGAAGGGTTTTTCCTTGGTAGCGATGGGAAGGCTGAGAGCTTTGCGAATAATGGCAGGGGTGATCTTCATGGTGCCATATTCGATATCGCAGAGGATGCAATCGATTGTTTTGGAGGGGTCTTTGGCTGAAGGTAGTTGAGAGTGTCTGGCTGAGTACCAGAATTGTGAGAGCAAAAGCTGATGGGCAGGAGGTGTTATGGTCAGGGCTGTGGAGATGCAGCAATTCTTTAGGAATTTCACAGCATCATCTAGATGTGTGACTTGCTTTCGAGGAGGAAACTCGAGAAGCGCATAGAGGTTGTTCACCTTAGTCCAATCCAGTTTGTCAAGGGCAAACTTGACTTGAGGAGCCTTGAGGATGTCCACTTCCTCAGAATCAGCGGAGATGTTCTCAGCGGTAGCAGGAATGTCAGACGATGCCATTTCTCTGTATTATCAGTTCAACCAAAGATGTTAACAAATAAGAATAATCTTAATGTGGAAAGATTTTCCATTAAGATGGTTCAAATTTTATCCATTTCATTCAGACACAAATGTCTTAATGAAGATTAGGGTTTTTCTTGATTTTGAGAAACGAATTGTAAAATCCATTTATTCTTGTTATCCAGTTTTCTATGAAGAATTAGATTCTGGAAACGAATGAAGAACAAGTTTAAGATTTTCGCATTTAAACTTGAAGAACAACCATGAAATGGTTGTGTTCATAAAACCATGAAAGAAAATGATTTCATTTTAAAGAAGTTCTTTTGTTTGATCTTTAAGCAAAGAGTAGATCATAAACAAGTTATTTGCATTTGGTAAATAATAAGAACATATTAACCTTGATGTTTAATGAAGGAGATGATTAACAGTTCTTGAAGTTTTTGAAATCACAAATGCAACAGTGAATTCTTTCTTGCGGAGGAAGATGAAGTTCACGTAAAAGAAAAATATAAACAAAGAATTTGTTTATATAGAGATTTTAGAAAGAGAAAATCTTGAGCGGGAAAAGATTTTCATCATGACACAGACACGTGTTTGCATTTGATTGGCGAGTAAACGAAACGTGCAAACGTGTGTCAGAAAGAAGAACGTGCCAGGGCTTATCCGTTGTAATGACGTCACAACTGTCCTTTCATATTCTTGGTTATCTCTGAGGTTTTGAAAAACTCAGGGATACTTTTGAAAACATGAAGCACTGAATAGAAATATCAGTGAAGGTTTTAAGAATTTTCAAAATATCGCTGTTAAGGAAGAGATATTCAGCGATGCATTCTGTTTTGAAATCTTGCATTTTCATGCGTTTGTCAGAGATAGAAAACATACCTTGATATCAGGGAATCAAGTTTATTCAGAGAGAAGATGATGGAATGGGTTATACAAGTTGATTTTATCCTATCGCTGATCAATGTGGACCGCTGAAGATTTTACCCTTCAAAGTTCAGCATTCCAAGCTCGCTGATGAGAAAGTTGAATCTTGTCTCATCAAGAGGTTTGGTAAATAAATCAGCTAACTGATAATCAGTTGGGATAAAATGATGTTCTATATCACCATTCATCACATGATCTCTGATAAAATGATATCTGATTTCTATGTGTTTGGTCTTTGAATGTAGTACTGGATTGTTTGCTATAGCGATGGCACTTGTGCTGTCGCAATAGATTGGAATTTTGGAGAGCTGAAGATCATAGTCTAGTAGCTGATTTCTCATCCACAAGACTTGCGAACAACAGCTTCCAGCAGCTACATATTCAGCTTCAGCTGTGGAAGTGGACACTGAGTTTTGCTTTTTACTTGTCCAACTTACCAGCTTTCCACCCAGGAGCTGACATCCTCCTGTGGTGCTTTTCCTATCCAATTTTCAACCTGCAAAATCACTATCTGAATAGGCGGTTAGATCGAATCCTGAATCTTTGGGATACCAAAGACCTAGATTCACTGTACCCTTAAGATATCGAAAAATTCGCTTTACAGCTTTCATATGAGATAACTTAGGTTCAGCTTGATATCGTGCACACAAGCATGTTGCAAACATAATATCGGGTCGGCTAGCTATAAGATTCAATAGTGAGCCGATCATCCCACGGTACAGCGTGACATTGACAGGAACACCCTTAGTGTCCTTATCAAGTGTCAGCGGTGGTGCCATAGGGGTTTTCATAGCTGAACTTTCAGTTAAGTCGAATTTCTTCAGCATATCTTTAACATACTTTCCCTGATTAATAAAGGTTCCTTTTTCAGTTTGCTTAATCTGAAGACCAAGGAAATATGTTAGTTCACCCATCATGCTCATTTTATACTCATCTTTCATTCTATCAGCAAAACGAGTACAAAGCTCAGGGTTAGTAGAACCAAATATAATGTCATCAACATATATTTGAACTAGAATGATATGACCTTTCACTTTTCTAAAAAATAGAGTTTTGTCAATCTTACCTCGCTCAAATTTTTCAATACGGAGATAAGTAGAAAGAGTGTCATACCATGCACGTGGAGCTTGCTTCAAGCCATAAAGTGCCTTATCCAGTTTATAAACATAACCTGGACACTTAGAATCTAAGAATCCTGGAGGTTGTTCCACATATACTTCTTCATTCAGCTTTCCATTCAGAAACGCTGACTTAACATCCATCTGATGTACTTTGAAGTTTTTGTGTACAGCATATGCTAAGAATAGACGAATAGATTCAAGTCTTGCTACTGGAGCAAATGTTTCGTCATAATCTATACCTTCCTCTTGTCTGTATTCCTGAGCAACAAGACGAGCTTTGTTGCGGGTTACAGTTCCATGTTCGTCCAACTTGTTTCGATAGACCCATTTAGTGCCTATCACTGTTTTATCAGTTGGTCTCTGAACAAGTTTCCAAACTTTGTTTCTTTCGAATTCAGTCAGCTCTTCTTGCATGGCGCTGACCCAGTTTGGATCTTTGAGGGCATCATCTACTTTCTTTGGTTCAGTTAGTGAAATAAAATTTACAAATAAACAAATATTACCTGCACTTCGTCGAGTCTGAATCCCAGCGTTTGGATCACCAAGAATTTGATCAATTGAATGATTTATAGTCCATCGATGAGCCGGAGCGTGAGACGCTGACTCAACTTGAACTGGAGGAGCTGAAGATGAGGCTTCAGCGACGTCGGGAGTATCAGCCAAGAGAGGAATGGATGCAGTTGTCATTATATTCACTGATTGCTGAGAAGTAGATGGAATGTCCGAGGCATTTGGTTCAGCGGTAGGTATTGTGTTTATAGGAACAACTGAGACCCAAGAAGTTTCAGCTTCACTATTCTGCATATTTGGAATGATAGGACTATATGAGAAGTGGGAATATCTTCTGAATCACCAAGATGAGAAAACATCCATTGATTCAGTTCTTCAGTATCAGCGGACGGTTTAGAGTTCGCTGAACGGGATTCGTCAAACGTGACGTGAATAGTTTCTTCTATAGTTTGTCTTCTACGATTGAAGACTCTGAAGGCTTTGGAAACTGAGGAGTATCCAAGAAAGATTCCATCATCAGCCTTAGGATCAAACTTTCCAAGAGCATCTCTGTTGTTCAGTATGAAACACTGACATCCAAAGATGTGAAGAAAGCTGATTGAAGGCTTTCTCCCATGAAAGAGTTCATAGGCTGTTTTATTGAATCTTTTGACTATCAGAGACCTGTTTTGCGTAAAACAAGCAGTGTTGACAGCTTCTGCCCAAAACTGAGTAGGCAGGTGAGAATCGCTGAGCATTGAACGTGCAGCTTCAATAATTGTTCTATTTCTTCTTTCAGCGACTCCATTTTGTTGCGGTGTTCTCACTGAAGAAAAGTTGTGAGAAATACCCTTACTCTCAAGGAAGGAATCAAGAGAACTGTTTTTGAATTCAGTCCCATGATCACTGCTTATTGAGCGAACGGTCAGATTGTTCAGGGTTTCCATCTTCCGAACAAAGGTGATGAGTTCTTCAGCGGTGTCACTCTTAGAACGGAGAAACATTACCCAAGTGAAGCGAGAGAATTCATCAACTATGACCAGCGTATATTTCTTTCCAGCGATGGATTGTTTCTTAACAGGGCCAAACAAATCCATATAGAGTAGTTGTAGAGGAGATGACACTGAAGAAACTTGCTTTGACTTAAAGCTTGCTTTGGTCTGCTTCCCTTTTTCACACGCTGAACATAAAGACTCTTTGGCGTATGAATGCTGAGGTAGACCAGTGACTAACTCTTTTGACGAAAGAGTGTTCAGTGTATTGAAATTTAGATGAGATAGCCTCTTATGCCATAGCCAGTTGACATCAGATGAGGCCTTTGAGAAGAAACAGGAGTTCTCAGTGGTTGTTGAGTCCATGTTTATTACATAAACATTTTCCAAACGATAACCGCTGAGAGCTATCTTCTCCTTTTTGTCAGCGACAAAGCAGGATTCCTTAGTAAAGATTACTTTGTTATCCATGTCGCAAAGCTGACTGATGCTTAGAAGATTATGCTTCAGCCCTTCAACATATGCGACTCTTCTGAAGGAGGTTGTACCATTTGAAAGTACACCATACCCTCAGGTATGTCCTTTTCCATTTCCACTAAAAGTCACAGAGGGACCCTTCTCTTCCTTGTATTCAGCGAGCAGGCTTTTCTTTCCAGTCATTTGTCTAGAGCATCCGCTATCAAGATACCAGATACCCTTCTTAACCTGCAATACAAAGGAAGATTAGTTTTTCTTGGGTACCCACTTAACCATGTATACACATTTGTCAGTGGAAGTAGTTGGAATGGAAGATTCAGCAGTCTTCGCAGCATTTGAAGATTCAGCTTTGTTTTTCTTCACTTTAGTTAATTTCTTAACCTCAGTGGTAGGATTCACCTTGACCTGATTTCCACCAGGGTTGGTCTTCTTTGCCTTGGGGGCAATCTTCACCTTAGCTATCTTTTCAGCTTTGGTGGCTGTGGGGCACTTACTAGCAATATGATTCGGTAAGTCCACAGTGATAACATTTCCTATAACTAAAAGTAGTTTTAGGACCATTTGAATGCTGAGCTTTTAATTTTGAATTAGAAATGCCAGCACCAAGTAAACTATTGGCTTTAGAAATGGGACGACATTCAGTTCTTCAGATTTCTTACCAAGGACATCCACTCTGAGTCTAGGAGTAGATCGCTGAATAGATCCAGAGATCTGCTTTCTTGATCCAGAGGGATGAGTCACTGAATCTTTAAAAGCATTCAGCTTTGGTACTAAGGTACCCTTCTGAGGATTCTGGTAAATAACAATTCCTTTACCTTTGTCTCTAGAGACAGAGGTAGGTTTTGAATAAACCATTTTCTCCTTGCCTTTTGAGGAGGTAGGAGTTTCCTCAGGGATTGGTGTATTGGACGAGGAGCACTGAGAAGATGAAGTATCAGTGACTGAGGATACGAACGTTCCAAATTTAAGCATTGAACGCTCAGTGGTTGGTTTTGGAGTATCATATTTGTAACCCAGACCACGTTTATCACTTAGGGGAATCTGAGACTTTATTATCTCAGTGATCTTTGTTGAAGAATTACACCATCCTTCAACAGTAGCTTTTCAGCTTTTAATGCAGCAATAGCTTCTGCTCGTTCGATTTTGACTAGCTGATTTAAATATACTTGATCTTTAAAGTCTTCTTCAATTTTAGAAAGCTTTTCTATTTGAAGGTGGCAGTTTTTAAGCTTTTCAGCGAGATCAAGGTTTTGGTTTTCAACCACAGTTTTGCCGTTCATGGCTTCGTATAAACTTCTACTCAAGAGATCGATCTTACGGAGACTATTAGCTTCATCAATATTTGCAATATTGGTAAAGAAGGAAGGTGATACCTGAATAGCAGAGGTTGAAGTGGAGGGAATGTCTGAACTTTCTTCCTCTTCTTCAATATTGGCCATGAGACATAGATTTGCTTCATCATCTTCAGAGTCAGATGACGATGCTTCTTCATCAGAAGCAGCCCAATCATAGTCAGCCATCAAGCCTTTATTCTTCTTCTTAAAGCTTTTCAGCTTAGCATATTTTTCTTTCAGCTTTGAATATTTGTCATCTTTATTCCTTGGAACAAAGGATTTCTTTGTAAAAGCTGAGGGTCTAGAAACTTTCTTAGACCTGCACTCGTTAGCGAAATGTTCTGTCTTTTCGCAGTTAAAACAAGTAGCAGTAGCCTTATCAACAAAAGCTGATGATTTAGGCTTGTCAGTTATGGAAAGAGGTTTGTTCTTTCTAAACATTTTCTTTTTGGCAAATCTCCTGAACTTTTTATTTAGGAGAGCCAAAGATTCATCATCATCTGAAGAATCAGAATTTGATGACCTTTCAGAGTTACTTTCTAACTCAGTGATAGTGACCGAGGGTCGCTGAGTAGAAGGTTCCTCTGAGATTAAAGCAACAGGGGTGCTTTTGGAATCTTTTACAAGATTCTTCTTAAGATGGCTCGATTGCTCATGATTCAGCAACGTGCCATATAAGGTTGAAAGGGTCATTGATTTTAGATCCTTTGACAGCTTGAGACACATAAAATAATTGTCCCAGCTTTCAGGTAAACATTCTAGAAACTTTGTCAGTACTTCAAAGTTAGAATATTCCTTACCAACAGTTTTCAGATCTATAATTAAACAATTAAAACGTTGGTGAACTTCAGAGAGAGATTCATTCTTACCAGAAATGAAGCTTTCGTATTGTCTTACCAGGTTGATCTTTCTTGAGTCCTGGACTTCAGTCGTTCCTTCATACTGAACACATATTGTGTCCCACATGGCTTTTGATGCTTTCAGATTCATGACGGAATGGTAGACTTCGTCAGGAAGGGCCTTGGATAGTATGGATCTGGCTTTTGTATCTATAGCCACTTTCTTCTTATCTTCGTCGGTCCACTGAAAGATTTCCTTAGGGACCAGCCTTTCTGGAATAGCAGGTCTATTTTCAGCGGCTGGAACTGCAGCATCTATTCTTACAGGGATGAATGGACCATTCTCTAGATAGTAAGGCATAGTAGGGTCTACACCTTCTAAGAAGAGTGTCATCCTATTTTCCCATAAGTTGAAGTTATCTTTGGAAAATCTAGGGGGTTTAGCAAGAGAACCGTTGTCTATATAATTTGTGTTTGTGTTGGTGGCCATTTTCAGATAATAGCAAGGAAGAGAAATATCTTAGATTAGATCTTGTTTATGAGATTAAACAAATCCGCTCTGATACCACTTGTTGGTCCCGAAGGCCTATACAAGTTTGTAGAAGGGGGGGGGGGGGGGGGTTGAATACAAACACACAGATTTTACTTTTCTAAATTGTTTATTGATAAATCATTAACAATTTACAGCTTGTGGCGGAAACAAGATTAAGGATAAACCTAAATCTAAACAAGTTGGAACACTAAGGTTTCTTGCACTAAGAGAGATAAGGAAATTACTAATAATAACCTATCTTGAGATAAGAGATTGAACTTGTCCAGAGTTAGCAAGTTACTTCAAATGAAGTGGGTTCGTCTCTTTATATACTGCATGCATTTAATGCAAGTCAGTATACACTTTACACGTGTCATAAGCTGGTTGGTTGCATGTCATTGACCTTTGTTGACAACCTTAGTAGCCGCATGGATGAACAGTGTAGTATCAGAGTGGTTGTACGATTTCAGATAGTCGGAGGTTCTTTTCTGACATTTCGTCAGCTATCAACCGCATAGTCGGAGGTTCTTTTCTGCAAGGGTGGTTAAGACAAAAGTACTTTGTACGGAGGACTTCATGATCAGCTTTCGTTGATTCAGATCATTATCATTTTCTATTCAGCGAATGATAAAGTTCAGCGATAGCTGAAGTCTTGTACTTGATACTTCACGTTGAGTGGACAAATCTGAGTCTTCGCTGATCCGCATCAGTTCATTAGGAGACTTGTCGCTGGTTCTTGAGCTTGATCTTCGACTTTAGCGTAGAACCTTTGTTGACGTGAAACTTGTCTTCAGGGATCATAAGTAAACAACTAACTTATCAGCGATCATCATAATGACTGAACAGACTCAGAGCATTAATGGTGAACAGTGTTCGCTGAATGTTTAATTTAAAGAGCGAGAGTTCCTATCAGCGGTACTGGAAGATCTTAGTACTTATCAGCGATAGTGAAACTCTGATACATATTGTTTACTTACAATTTTCACTAAGTATAAAAGAGAGGGTCATTATCAAATCACTGAGGGTTTGGATCAACATAAAGTCTAAAACAACTCTTTAACTTAAACAACTTCATAAAGAAAGTTCATCAATATTAACCTCACCTTGTTGATAATTTGAAGCCACACACGTACCAACGATACAACCGAACACCACTATCAAACTTCACTAACGAGGGGCAACCGAGCCTGAAATATATACACATTGATGAAATTCACATACTTATATGTATACAAGACCCACTACGACAATTGACAACCTTAACAACTCACCGGACACCCCCGAATCGCAATTGAGCTAAAAACCGAACAATCGACATTAAAAACAATACTTGGAGTTGTTATATGCCCATACTAACATGTTCAAAGTGTTCAAATGCTATCTTACACTCAAAACGAGTACCCATAAGCCTATATTAGGCTCTAAAACGACACCGGTACGCAAGAAACAAAAATCAGAAAATGCTTCAACGATTCAACTCAAAATACTTAAACAAATAATAAACACTATGAATTAACGTACTTTACCTGATGTCCAATCGGAATAAAATAATCTCATCCAAACATAAACATATTATTGTCTCTAAATCCCGATACCTTAATCGATTTCACTTTTCAATCTTGACTTCCCATCAAGAACCTTCCAAATAGAACTCATATCATAACATAGTTTCCAATAACAATATAATGTCATCACTTAACATAACTGCAAAACTCAATGAGAAGTCAGAGGCTTACACATCTACCTTAACTTACAACGCCAATTTCTTAATTGTACAAATACCACACCAAAATATCATACCCTAATAATGATACCGTAAAATCCTTATGACAACCTTCAGACGCGTTCAACAAATTACGTCTTCTTCGCAATATATCATCATCAAATTAAAATAAAGTCTTATAGCGACTTAATTTCTTAAATATAAACATAACACAATCTCAAACATTTCAATTATCTCAATGACTTCACAACTATAACTCATACCGACTTCCATCAATAATATCAACACTAATTCATCTCTTAATAAAATAGCAAACTCGTTATCACATCAATTTCTTACATCTCTGACTTAGCATAAAAATACTAACACAAATCCTTAAACATTTGATTCACTTAAACCGTTCCGCAAATGAAATTCATCAACACCGGTCTCATATTACCTAACCGATATAATTACCAATTCATCACATGATAATTCCACTACAAAACTAAGCCGAAAAGGATTCATTACAACTCCTTCAAAATTATAAATAAAAAAAAACTTTCTTGTCACTAATCATAATACCAATCATATAAATCATTAACGACTTAACTTCTCATATATAGGGACGTGAACTAGGTAAACACCTACCTCCCTTGAATCACATCTCTATACCAAAAACAATTAATAAACACTAAACTCCTATAAAGTTACTAATAAAATCATAAAGTACTATTATCAAATACTTTTCTAACGCAGATAGGCAACAAAAGAATGGAGATACAATTGATCGGTTTGCACCGTTGTCAAATAGCACATTAGCACGTGTAGAGTTTATAGAAATATATATGTCTTCATCTCTATCCAAACGTCGAATACCATTTGCCATTCTGTTGATTTTCACCGGGTTAATATACACGTAAGCACATTCCCCATATAATAAGGTATTCCAGTTCAAACATGTACTTGTAAGTTCAGAATTACACTGGCCAGGTGTAACTTGAAATTACCTTACATGATGTTCCTTCTACCTTTTTATATGCAATATCCCAAAGGTTCTAAAATATCAGGGACATCCTAATTCACATGCAGTTTAAGTCTAGGTATAAATCCAAATACCTAAATCCCTTAAACTAAGTCTCTGATACCATTTGTAACGACCCGGTTTCCCAAATATACAACAAATAACATATATTGCATAACATCGTTACATTCATAACAAAAGATACTTAATAATTCACATACGGTCCCATAGTCTCAAAACTATACAATACAAAACATAAACCTTTCCTAATCTTCGTCAGCTATCAACCGCATCCTACATTTTATACTTCCCTTTATACTTCCTGAACCTGGAATACATATTTTTGAAAACAAAATGAGGGTTAGACCAAACGGTCTAGTGAGATAATCCGGTCAGTTTAGTAAACCTTTTTGTAAAAACACACATATATCACATATAATTTAAATACCAAGCAAGACTCGTGCATTGTGTACATCTCCTCATTCCCATGGCAAAATTAGTTGGTTGCAAGCCAACTAATCAATTACTCCACCGTACGACAATTACAGCCAACACCGCCGTACGACAATTACAACCAAATACTCCGCCGGTTCTAAACCCGGCCAACATGCTCTCGTGTAGTGTAATGCTCATATAAATAAAATATATATCTCAATATATCATATTTTCATTTATAAAAACGTCATCACTTTTCAACCACATATCCAATTTAATATAAACACATAATCACACATCTATCACATACCCAATCCACACATATACGTATTCCAGTTTGAAAACGTTTTAAAGTAAAACTCACCTGATCGCTTATCAATAACCCTTCCAATCCTTTTCTCCAAGCTATACGATCTTTTACCCAAAATTATCAGAATCTGAAATAGATTAAATACAAACACTTCTTTACCAATCGGATGCATAAGACTTACTAAGCTAAGGACTCTAGATAACTTAAATCCTCAAAAGTGACCAAACAGCTAAGGTTTCCGGATACTACAGAACTATCCGGACAACAAGACCAATCCGGACAACATAAGTTTCGGGACAACATCAATAATCCGGACGCCATCCGGAACCGAAGTAACCCGGATACCACCCGGTAACATAAATCACCCGGAAACTATAGAAAAGAGATACTTACCGGATACTTGTTCGTCCGGACACTAGCCATAGAAATTACCGGACACCTTCAATAAGACTACCGGACACCACCAATGAGGGACTTCTGGACACTATCAAAACTTGTCCGGAAATCTCGATCTGTTCATTAAATTTCCTACCCAGAAATCGATTTTAACCATAAACGTTTCTGTAAATTTGCAGATATGTTTAAGACCATAAATAACAACTACCCATAAACTTAGTTTCCCAAAAACATCCATAAATCATCAAACCCCACTTCTAAACTTTTTAGTAAACTTTTAGGAAACTAATAAACATAAAAGAAGAGTTTATGTAGGATTATTACCTTTGTTTTCTTGAATTGTTTCTCTATAATTCCAGCTGCAATAACTCAGATTCTTTCTTCTTCTTCTTAACCTTTCTTCCTCAAATCTCTCTAAATCTCTCTTCTCTCTTTGCCGTAAAAAAACACACACACACACTCTCAAACTTTAGATATTTTTGTTAAATGCACTATGGATGAGACACCTATTCTTTCTAAAAGAAAAAGAGGCGGTGGTGTGATTAAGTTTAATCACATCCACCAAACAAACCTCCTACTTTCATCAAATGACCACTTTAACCCTCCAATCTCTAAATTAAAATTAAAACTTACCCCTTAACTTATAACTCCATAAATCAAATCCCAAACTTACCTTAAAACTATAATAATAAAAATTAAATAAACCCACAATATACCCGGTTATTACATGCATCGAGGCAACTCAATGTGCATGAAAAGAACTACCCTACGCATGATTTGAAATTGGCCGCGGTGGTATTCGCGTTGAAGTTGTGGCGTCATTACCTCTACGGCACGAAATGTACGTTGTACACGGATCACAAGAGCTTGAAGTATGTATTTG
The DNA here is from genome assembly GCA_033807775.1 of Saussurea involucrata. Lineage (NCBI taxonomy): Eukaryota > Viridiplantae > Streptophyta > Magnoliopsida > Asterales > Asteraceae > Saussurea > Saussurea involucrata. The sequence continues at coordinate 133,849,661 of CM066315.1, forward strand.
ATCAAAAGGAATTAAATATGAGGAAAAGGAGATGGCTAGAGTTACTTTAAGACTACGATTGTGAATTGCTTTATCATCCGGGTAAGGCCAACGTGGTTGACGACGCCTTGAGTCGAGAAGAGTATAGTGGAAGTCTACGCGCCAACCTCTCAAGGATCGACATAGTGTCAAGCTTGGTGGAACGGATTAGAGTGGCACAATCCGAAGCCTTAAAGGAAAAAAACCTTAAGGACGAAGTAATGGTGAAGCAAAGACAACTCCTAATGGAGGATAGCCGTGGGGTCAAATTGTTCAACGGGCGCGTGTGGGTGCCTAAGATCGGTGGGAATCGGGAACTACTCATGGATGAGGTGCATAAGTCAAAGTACTCCATTCATCCCGGGAGTACCAAGATGTACCGGGATTTAAAGCTGAATTATTGGTGGCCAGTCATGAAGTTGGATGTGGCGCACTATGTGGGACAGTGCACGACTTGCTCTCAAGTGAAGGCTCAACATCAATTGCCCTATGGTAGTTTACGACCTTTGGAAATCCCCGAGTGGAAGTGGGAGAAAATCACCATGGACTTTGTGACTAAATTGCCAAAGACTATGAAAGGTCACGACACTATTTGGGTGATAGTGGACCGGTTGACGAAGAGTGCGCACTTCTTGGCAATGCGGGAAACCTTGCCAATGGACAAGTTGGCAAAGCTCTACATTGATGAGGTAGTTTCGAGGCACGGAGTACCCGTGTCCATAGTCTCCGATCGGGATAGTCGGTTCACATCAAGGTTTTGGCAAGCATTACAAGAAGAACTTGGTACGAGGGTGAATTTGAGCACGACATATCACCCACAAATGGATGGACAAAGCGAAAGGACTATTCAAACCTTGGAAGATATGTTGCGGGCTTGTGTAATTGATTTTGGGGGAAATTGGGACACTCATCTACCGTTAGTAGAATTTGCTTACAACAATAGTTATCACTCGAGCTTGAAGGCGGCACCATTTGAGGCACTATATGGGAGAAAGTGTAGAACTCCCGCATGTTGGTTAGAGGCGGGGGAGAAACAATTTGCCAGACTGGAAATTGTACAAGAAACGGCCGACAAAGTCAAAATCATTAGGGAACGTTTGAAAGCGGCTCAGGACCGACAAAAGAACTACGCCGACAAGAAAAGGAGACCGGTAGAGTTCCAGGTGGGAGAACGGGTAATGCTGAAGGTATCCCCTTGGAAGGGATTGATTCGTTTTGGGAAACGAGGGAAGTTGAGTCCCCGTTTCCTTGGACCGTTTACTATTTTAGAGCGTGTGGGTTCACAAGCCTACAAGTTGGACTTACCACCGGAAATGGACGGGATCCATCCGACATTTCATGTATGTTATTTGTGGAAGTGCCTAGCGGAGGAAGAAAGTGTAATACCATTGTCGGAGATCCGGGTAGATGACAAACGTTGCGTAGAGGAACCCGAAGCTATTTTAGAAAGATCGACTAAAAGAACCCGACACAAGGAAGTAAACATGGTCAAGGTGCAATGGAAGCACCATCGGGGTGCCAATGTGACTTGGGAGACGGAAGAGAACATGAAACGTCGATATCCTCATTTGTTCAGTTAGCCTAAGATTTCGAGGAAGAAATCTTCTCCAAGTTGGGGAGGATTGTAACACCCCAATTTTCATTATTAAGATAGCCATTTTAATCATAGCTTGTTGGAGTGTGATTCTATGAAAAAGGAAACAAAATAAGGATTTCCGGACGTCCGCATAGGAAGTTGCCGGACGTCCGTGGGGTGCGGACCTCCGCAGGCCATCCGCGGAAGCAACAGAAGTTTGGCCTCACAATTTCTGAGTTTTGCTTGTTGGACGTCCGCATGATGCTTACCGAACGTCCGCGAACCACCTGACGAATTTTACTCTTTTATTCTTAAGGGTTTCACTTCTCTCTCTCACTTTACCAAATCAGACTTCACCCTCTTTCTCTCCATCTTTGGGACGATTTTGGACCTAAAAGCTTGGTAAGTTACTCCTTCAATCATCTCTCCTTATTTATGGTTTTATCCTCCACATTAATGAGGAAACCTTCTCCATCTCTAGGTGGTTAAGCAACTACTACACTCAAGAGCTCAAGAATCTCCTCTTCCACCTTCTAGGGTTTGGGGTTTTCTATAAAAACCCTCTAAGGTGAGTTCCTCTTCAATCCCAACTCACATACATGATTATATACGGATTTTAACCTAAATGGTGCTTTTTACTTCCACGTCTAATGGTTTCTATTTTTGACCTAAAATGGATTTGGTGAAATGTTAGGGCCTTGTTGGGTAAGATGGTTTAAAAGGTTTGAACACATAATAATTTTGATATACTTATGATTGTCCACCTATATGTTTCACTTGAATAAATATAATGAGTTTTGACCATTGTAGGTTAAATTCTAGGGCTTGGTAAAATTGGGATTTTGATGAAATATTATGAAAGGAGATTTCAAATGATGGAAAGAGGGGTTAATTATCTACTTTGGGATTTATGGTTTTAATACCACATATTTCTTCCTATGTTTACACTCTATATTGAATATGTGATTACCAATGTTCACAAGTCATGAACCTTCATGTAGTAATATTGTGTTGACTTAATTGGGAAATTTGAATATGTCGTTAGAGTGTAATGGATCCATAGGCACTAGAGTTTATGCCGGTGTTGGGACTCTAGTTTTCCACATCGTGGCACGGCTAGGCATCGACGGTATGGTATAAGCCCTACGTGCGAATACGTTATGGATGTTGCTCTACTTCGGGAGTGGTTTTAAGTGGCCACACCCGGCATCCGAATTATGTGTTATTTATGTGTTCGAATTTGCTAACTTGTCAAGCAACTTATTATTGTGTTCTGTCACTTGTGTTGGGAAGCGGGTCTTCCCCGCTACTTTAAAGGCGATGGGAACTTGAGGTAGCCCATTACAGTTATAGTACAATACTCAATGCTCGTTTAATAATGACTTATATTTCTTACTTACAATTGATTGTTCTCGCTAGACTTTAGCCTAACACTTCTTCTTTGAATGACATGTTTAGCAGGTCATCCTAGTGGTGGGGTTCCTCGGGCTTGAGAGTAGAGTTGGAAGAAGCAGTAACATTTTGAAGGGACATAGAGGTGATTGTTGGTGCATAGCATGTTATACTTTTGAGAACGAGATAGCAACACCCGCATATAATCTTAACTTTGCTCAGTCTAGATTAGTAGGTTGTCGGATTACCCCGTTTGATTATTTGTAATGTAAACGCCACGATATTACTTCCTTTTTGGGTGATTTATCTATATCAAATTAAGTATAAAGTCCGCAAATTTTCAGGTTTAAATTTACTCAAATATTTAGGGTGTTACAAGTTGGTATCAGAGCCGGGAACCGGACTGGTGTGTCATCGAGGATGTTGGGCTCCCAAGGGGGGTCGATTGTAAGATCCCACATTGGTTGGGGAGGGGAACAAAGGTTGTCTTATAAGGGACTTGATACCTCCTCTACCAGACGCGTTTTAAAACCGTGAGTCCAGGTGTGTGGACAAAGCGGACAATATGTAACGTCCCAAAAATTACAAGCGAAATTAAATTTTTAAATAAACATTTCATATATAAAAAACTCCTTAAATAATACCAACGTTTCGTTTGCAAACTCATAAATACTGTTCACTTAGCAAAACCAGCAGAATAAATGTTTAATTAATAAGACCATAAAATAACCAGCTCATCCCGCGCGCCAGTGTGTACTCGTCACGCCTTGGAGTCGCCCGAACCTGAAACCACAAACTATTGGGAAAGGGTAAGCACGAAGCTTAGTGAATTCAAACACCATAAATAATACAGTTATTCCACACTACCCCTAAAACAGATAGTGACACATAAACGATCATACAGGTCTACGAACAAATCATAAACATGTATATCCACAACCACCCGCCTAAAAGGCACAAGTCGGTCCCACCGACCACATGATAACATCTTCGGCCCCGCCGAATCCCCGGTCCCACCGAGTCTCTACGCCACCCGCGTATAAAATCTCCGGCCCCGCCGGATCCTCGGTCCCACCGAGTTGTAATGTAACACACTCGTCACACCGAGTTCCCACAACGTTTCTTTCCACTTCCTCGGTCCCACCGAGTTGTAATGTAACACACGTTTATACTAAGCATTTAACCCAAGCACATATTACGCACCACAAACAACTAGTTCACACCACAAGTACAGTAGTACATACAAACTACCATAACATGCATACAACATAGTATAACTAGACACCCCACTATCTAGTTCCACAACACAATCACATAAAGCTACCACACACGTACTACAGCAATGATAAAACAACCGTTATTAGATATAGTGAGAGAACTCACCTCGAATGCGCGCCTAGCTTAACAATACAATTCAAGCTTCACAATTACGGTCACTTCCCAGCACCTAAACGCATGTTAAAACGTGTCAATACAAGACCCGGACCCTATGACACGACACACGCTTAAACCGTCACTAAAACCATTTTCCGCTCTCGCCAAACAGGTCTGTTCGGGACCTGTTTCGACCCCTTTAAACCCAGAAAATTCCCAATATTATTTCATGATTAGAAAGTACTCAGAGATAGGGTTCCAAGGACATATTATACACCTCCTAACGATTTTTCTACAATTTACTACGGATTTTACAAAAACAGTTTCCAGAACAGCGAAATTCAGCACCTTTCAGTATAAAACGACAGTTTGACCCATGCTACGTCCCGAACTGGGTTTTGCACAAAACACAGAAAGGTTTCTAAACTCAAAAAGGGAATTTTTGACACCGGTTTCACCCCAAACCGAGTTACGAGCAGAAAGTTATGGTTTTCGCAAGATCAAGGCAGATTCCAGAAATTTTCACATGAAATGACGAAACACCGAACTTGCGACCACTTTTTCGCCCAGCTAGAGACCGAACCAGTTTTCCTCTAAAACACGGAAAACGTGCCCGACCCCGAACTTGAACCGTGGGCACCAGTTTCGGCTTAAACGGAGTTACGAAGAGAAAGTTATGGTTGACGCAAAACAGTGACAGAAGGACGTCTTTCACATAAATTGACGATTTTATAAAACGGTTTACGCGATTCGGGTTTGCAACTAAGATTCACGTGATTAGGATTTTAGGTTATAAGGGCTGGGTCAACCTCGCACCACCCACTGCCACCTCCGGCAGTGGTGGTCGCCGGCGACGGCGGCGGCGGCGGTTTACGAAACTTTGGCGATAACGAGAAAACGAACAAGCCAACTAATCCTATCACGTCCACCCCCTTTACACACGTTCGACCCACCCTCAAACAGCCCACCATCACAGCCCCCGGCTGGTGGCGCACGGAGGCGGCAACTGGCGGCAGCCATGGCTGCGGCGGCAGCCATGGTGGTGGTTTCGTGATGGCGCGATGGCAACGAAAAGAAACAAAAAGAGAGAAAACTCACCTCGCGACAATAAAACCCAGCAGCGTCTCGACGGGATCCCGGTCACCGGCTCGATCTTTCTCTTTCTCTCGCACCCCCTCTCTTTCTCGCTGCACTCTCTCTCCAGCGAAACTCAGCGGCGGCACCGGTGGTGGTTCTGGTGGTTTCCGGCAGCAGCGAAGAACAGGCAAGGAGAGGGTGTGACAACAATGGGGTTCACGGCATAGTATAGGAGAAGAAGGAAAAAGAGAAAACAAAACATTAGGGTTCTCCCCTTTTTCTTTTGGTGGCGACGAGAAATGAACGAGAGGTGGGTCGGTTCCATTATGGGCCGACCCCCATGCACCCCAAGTTTCTGAATTATCCCAAATAGTCACTGCCCTTCTCCACCCTTCGATAAATGCCCAAAAAAATTTAACTATAATACACACGTGGTCCCTCCGACAAACCCCGTTAATGCCAAAACGATGCGAGAAAGATAACTACTAATAAAGGGACATACAATTAAATAATTAAATAGCTAAAGTAAAATCATACTGGGGCACGGGCTTTACACAATATCTGGTACGGTTGGCCTGGGTTGTTACAGACCTGAAGGCAAATCAACCAATTTCCATGTGTTGTTTTGCACAATGGAGTCAATTTCATTGTGGATGGCCTCTTCTAATAAAGTGCATCGGAGGATTCCATGGCGGCCTTATAGGAGAGAGGTTCTCCTTCAACATTAAAGGCCATAAAGTCCAGTCCAAAGTTTTTGGAGATTCTTCCCCTTTTGCTTCTCCTAGGTTCCATCTCTTCTTGAACCTTAGAGGTTTCATCATTCCTCGATTGATCACTCTTAGTTGAATCAATGTTCATTTGAGAGTGTGTATCATTAATCAGTCGTTTACCTTGATTAGAAGTATTTCCCTCTTTTTCTTTGTATGGGAAGATCGTCTCAAAGAACTCCGCTTCAGTAGATTCTATAATTGTATTGTTGCTTATGTCATCCATATTCGATTTATTTACTAAAAATCTATATGCAACACTATTATTAGCAGGTCCTATACATTCACTATCAACGGTTTTAGGTCCAAGTTTAGTTCTTTTAGGTGAAGGGACTTGAACCTTAGCAAGGCAACCCCATACTTTCATCCTTTTTGTGGGACGATAATCTCCTTTTCCAAAGATCATAAGGAGATTTATCACTCTTCTTGTGGGGGATCCGGTTTAGAATCATATTTGCAGTAAGACACGCATCACCCCATAAATGGTGTGGAGCTCCGGACATGATCAACATTGAATTCATCATGGTTTTCAATGTTCTATTCTTCAGCTCGGCCACTCAATTTTGTTGAGGAGTGTATGGAGCGATTTTATGATGCACAATGCCATGTGTAGCACAAAATTCTGCAAAGTCATGGAATTCGTATTCTCCTCCCCGATCCGACCTTAGAATTTTAATTTTCTTGTCGAGTTGATTCTCGACTTCGGCCTTATAAGTTTTAAACATGTTTAAGGCCTCATCCTTTGTATGGATTAGATACACATACAAATATTTACTGCAATCATCAATGAAAGAAATATAGTAGTTCTTTCCTCCTCTTGTAGGAGTTGCCTTGAAATCACACAAATCACTGTCAATCAACCCAAGAACCTCATTTGATTTTTCAACTGATTTATGTGGATGGTTTGTGTATTTTGCTTCTACACATACCTCACACTTAGATAACTTATCAAAGGAACACATAGGTAAAATGTCAAGTTTGATCATTCGTTGTATTGACCTAAAGTTGACATGTCCCAATCTTGAATGCCAAAGGTAAGAAGGATCAACAATATACACAGAAGTAGCAGAGCTAGTGCCTGCCTTATTAATATTTACAATGGCGACATTGATGTCGGTTACAACACTTAACTTAAAGAGCCCCTCGTTGAGGTAACCCTTACCCACATACACACCACCCGTGATGACAAACTTGTCCGATTCAAATACAACTTTGAACCCTTTCTTACTAAGAATAGGGCCAGAAATCAAGTTTTTAGTTAAAGAGGGTACATGTAACACATTCGTCAGCATCAAATCCTTCCCGGAAGTCAGCTTCAATATGACTTTCCCTTTACCTTCAATCTTGGAAGTCGAAGTGTTTCCCATGAACATTGGTTCTCCATCATCCACCTTTTGATAACTTGCAAACAGGCTCCTCGAATTGCATATGTGCCTATTAGCCCCGGTGTCGACCCACCAATCAATAGCATTTGAGACCATGTGAGTCTCAGTCACACCAACAAATTGGTTGGGAGATTGAGTGAGGTTGGCGTGACTAGTAGATGCACCACCACCACCTCCACTACCCCGACACCACTGTGGTCTCTTTTGTATCAGCAATCCTTGGCTTTATGTCCCGGCTTGCCACAAACCCAACAACACACCATCCGCTTGAAATACTTTTTCCCGAATTGAAGGGCCTCTTAGATGCACTTGCCTTTCCTTTGAGTTTCAGAAATTTAGATTTGGATGTGCTTCCCTCAACCATGTTGGCGTATGGCTCACTTGTGCTCACATCGACCTTTTCATTCATCGTCCTCCTTCACTCGTATCTTGAGGAGTAGTTGTTCGAGGGTGATTTCCTCCGTCAAATGCTTCAATTACAACCTGAAGTTTTTCCACGAAGGGGGCAACTTCTCCATCATAGAACCGACAACAAAGTTGATGTTTGTAACACCCGTAATTTTCGGATAAGTACAACTTCGAATCAGTGTGGAATCGATCTTTTAAGAAAAATATGAAAAATAGGATTTTGGGTTAAATCCTAGATTTTATGGTCTTGTTGGATGGGGAATTCGAATATGAATCCAACGGTTCTTTCCGGAGCGAAAACGGAGCTATAACGAAGAAGTTATGGCCAAAACAGTGTTTAAGAAGGAACCGAACGAACAGTGTTCGGCGCCGATCTTGGCGCGGATGGACTGGCGCGGAGTACTTGTTCAGCTTATATACGTGAATTTCATCCCTCAAACTTTATTTTTTCATATCTCTCTCATTTCAACTCCGATTTTGATGATTCAACTTGCTATGGTTCCTTTTTTGAGAGCTCTTCAAGGATCTAGAAAGAGTTTGGAAGATCATTGGATGATTCAAGTGTGTTTGGTGGTGGTAAGTCTCGAATCTCCTCCCTTTCTCTCCCAAATCGTTTTCCCTTTTCTCCCTCACAAAACCCTAACCGCTTTTGGGGTTTCTCTTGGAGATTGATGCGTTCCTTACCCATTTTATGCTATTGATTTCATCTATAGATGCAAGAGCAAGTTTCATCCACGTCATCTTAGAGATTTTGGGGTTTTCTAGGTTTTCATCAAAACCTAAGTGGTGAGTTCATTTTCTTAGTTCCTATACTTTCATATGAGTTATAAATGTTCCATTGATGATCTCCTAGTGTTTTGTTTATTCAATTTTGGTTTGGATGATTTTGGAGAAGTTAGGTTAATATTGGGGTTTTGGTCAAAATGAAGATTTTAATATAAGATGTTTGGGGAATAGTTTTAAAGTGGTTGAATATGAATATTCATGGTTGGAAGTTATGAATTTAGGTTTTTGGAGGTTTTGGCTTGAGGATGCAAACTTCTTCAAAGGAGCTTACGTTTGGAGAACTCTAGATTTAGCTTAATCTAGCTAAGGTGAGTTCAAGTTACTTTGCGAAAACTTTGTACATGCCAAAATGATATTTTCCAAATATTTGTGTGTTTTACATGAAAATATATGTGGTTGAGTTATTTGAACGGTTTAACTCTTTTGAAGTATTTATCTTCATAAATGTGTAAAACACCCGTATTTGGGGCTTTTGAATACTTGGATGGTTGGAAACCATAATTTGTCTATTAAAAGATTAAGTGCTCAAAATGAGGTTTAATTGGTGGTTTAATCATATATGTGTAAATGATTTTATAAACCGTATGGGAGAATGCACGTTTTAGTGTTAATAACCATTTTGAGAATTGTAAGGGTGTGAGTCCTTTTGAGAAAACCCTTATTGTGTTTAACTCGTGTTGAGTTTTGGGTTAATGACGATTTTATTGTACTTGTTTACCTAATTGATATTAAACGCATTTCTATGCTAAGATGACCGTAATTATGGGTCTAATGGGTATTTGAGCATTTTGCTCGGTTTTGACCTTGAGATGGTCTTGGGGACATTTGTCCGATTTTGATGGCTCGATGTAGAGTCTTATTTATGGTTCGCATTTATTGCAACTTGATGCATTTTATTGCTCATTATTGATATTTACATGCTTGGGTGTTTCTGTCATTTCGGGTTGAGCATGTTTTGTAGACTGTGTTGCATTGGATCCATAGGCACGTGAGTCAGTTTTATTTGATGGTCTATCTCTTTGTGCACTCGGTTGTGTGGTTGGTTGACTTCGTCCCTTCACACAACAAGACGCGTTTTGTCCGTCACATGGTGCTGGAAGGCTGGTATCAGCGGGCACTATTGGGAACGCATGGGTATATGCGTTAGGCCGTGGGGCCACTAGCGAGTAGGCAATAGGGGATGCGGGAGTCCCTGAGGTGAAACTCGTCTAGGCTGGATATGCAATGTGGTCCCTTGTAAGTCCTTGAGGTGTAACTCTACGGGGTATGCAATAAAGGCAATCTATTTATGGCTTGAGGTTGTGATGTCTTTATGGCATGGGAACTAAGGTCGGGACTTGAGGTGTAATCCAGTAACATCACGAGTGACTTAACTTTGTGTGCCCGTCACTTCCGATGGAATCGGGTCTTCCCCGTCACCGAAAGGTGTTGTATTTGGGTAGTTACTTTTATCCATATTTTCGGTGACGCATTTGATTTATATGAAATGTTCTCATGGTTATTGGCAGGGTTCTATGCTTCATACTTATTGGATGTTTTGGAATATTGGAGTTTTGTCCACGTTTGTATTTCTTGGGTTATTTACGTCCAAATACGTTTTGAGTGAGTTGGGTTTGGAATTCATTTTAGAAAACGCTTTATACATTTTGGGAACTTTTCTCCTAGATTTTGGGTGCGTTGGAAAATGAGTCATTTATGCCCGTTTGGGAAACCTTTTGGAAATGATAGACTTTGTCGCGAATTTTCATTTAAAAGATTTATTTAAATCATGACTATAACTACTACCTTTCGATTTATGATTTTATATAGTCATGATAAAATGCTTGAACTCACTAGGCGTAAGCCTAACCCTTTTTATTTGTCGGCATGTGCAACAGGCTCAGGTTGGGAATAGTTCTAGAGACACGGCGAGAGGTTGTGTGCTAGAAATGTGCTCGAGTGGTGAATTGGTTAAGTGATGTCTTCCGCATTCATCTTTGGGATTAGCAACTTATACCTGGAATAAGTAACACCATATGTGGTTTTAGTCTTTGTAATAAAATTTGGGGTCATCATTTGTTGAGGTCAATCGTAGACTGTAAATTGAGGTGTTTCCCTTGTTAGTTTATTGGGATAAATTATGTTATTGTGGATGTATTATCGAAATTTTTAATTAGTTGCTCTTTCTAAATTCGAGGGTGTTACAATGTTTAAGCCCATGCCTTCCACATCAAGTTCATGGACGAACACTTGTAATTCCTCAACTTATTTCAACACAAATTTATTATCAGTCATCCGGTAATTCAGAAATTTCCCTACCACAAACCTCTTGGAGCACACCACTTCTGTTTTGTATTTTGCGTCCATGGAATCCCATATCTCCCTTGCCTTCTGAACGAGGAGTATAAGTCATATAGGGAATCATCGAGAGCGTTAAGAATATAGTTTCAACAACTATATTCGTTTGAGCTCCAATTCTCTACCGATTTCTGATGCGCGAACACCTGAATCTGCGTTGGTGCAGCACCGTCCGCTCCTACCGGTGGATATTCTGGTGGTTCTTCTTCTGTGAGTACGTTGGAAACCCGAAGTGTTGTCATGTAGAACAACATCTTTTGTTGCCAACGACAGAAGTCCGAACCCTTGAACTTCTCGAGTTTCTCCACATGATTCTTCATCAATGATTGATCCATCGCTCCTTAACAAAATTTTTGTCTTAGATTGTTAGGAGTAATCAATCATGAATTGATTTTGTGTATATCATGTATGAAAATTATGCAGAAAATCTTATAGAATTTGTATTAAAGAAATCTTTACAATCAAAAGTGCTATACCAAAACAACAATAAACGTAAACCTTACTTGTATCCGGTAGATTGTTGACGAAATCGAACCGATTGAGGCCTGCACGAAAGCAGTGTCCTAAGACAAAAATTCGCCGGTGGTATAGGCGTTTGTCCCGAGGATACAACAATCGAATTCAAGTATCAAACTTGAATCTAGCTAATTAAACGATGTTTGGAGAAAGATATCGATGAGAGAAAACCCATAAAATATAGATTTCCGTCACCAACCAAAAATAACTGCCATACACTGTTCGCCTGCGTCACACAATTCTCAATCGATGAATCTCGACCCCATCGAGACCCAAGGCCCAATCTTTGACATTTCATATATATATATATATATATATGTGTGTGTGTCAAAGAGAGCCCACTAAGAACACCATATTCCAAGTCCAAACAATTAAATGATTCATTTAATACTCTATGGTTGGAGTTTATTAAGTGTTCTAAACTTTGGCTTGACTCCTATGTGGGATAATGTTTTCTAATCTTGACTAAGTTCAACAGAAAATAAACCCCTAGATTGTGAAAGATGATCATCTCTAGGACACCAAAGAAACCCAATTCCAGAATCTGGAAGTAACCCATCTCCATTATATTCTCCACCGACATTTTAAGAAACCAAATTCCAAAATTTAAAAATAACCACCGTGATTATAAGAAACCCAAATCGAAAGTCCCTTTTTATACAAAAATAAGATACAAAAATGGCGATTAATATACAAAAATGCGGCAAAAATGAGGAAGAAAAAGACATTTTAAATAAAGTTTTTGTAACATCTCAAAAATTGGGATAAACAAAAATCTTCAAAAATAGAGATGTGGTATATAATGTCATAGCATAAGCCCGCCATTCCTAAAAATGGGGAAAAACTAACATACACTTGATTAATTACGAGTTTTGTAATATAACTGAAAAACTAACATACACTTGATAACCACTACTCACGCTTCTCACGTTAACCTCAACTTATATATATATATATATATATAGCCTTAGGTTCAATAGAGAAGTGCAAGTATTTAGAGAAATAGAGAAGTAAAAAAACACGGGACCGTTCATATATGAACGTTCATATATAAACAGTCATATATGAACGTTCAGATATGACTGTTATATGACTGTTCATTTATGAACGTTCATATATGACTGTTTATATATGAACGTTCATATATGACTGTTATATGAACGTTCATATATGACTGTTCATATATGAACGTTCATAAATGAACGTTCATATATGACTGCTTATATATGAACGTTCATATATGAACGGTCCCGTGTTTTTTTACTTCTCTATTTCTCTAAATATTTGTACTTCTCTATTGAACCTTTCCCTATATATATATATATATATATAGGGTCCCCTTCTTTTGCTAACCAACTCATTGGTACTAACTGTACTAACCAACCATTGACCAATCAAATTACTCCTTTTATTTTGGTTTAGGTGCACGCCAACAAGGGTAAAATAGGTATATCCAATTTCTTCCATATTTATCTCACATTTAATAACTGATTCTACATTCCATAGTTATCTAATCCATGATTTTCGAAATTATATTAATTCAGAATATATTTTTAATATCAAACAAGATATCGAAATTATATTAATTCAGAATATATTTTTGGAATTATATTAACTCAATTAATACATTTTTTTTCTATAAATCAGTTCTTTGAGACATTGTGCATATATGAAGGTGTGCATATATGCATATGAGACATTGTGCATATATACAGATGTGCATATGTGCACATATGCATATATGTGCAGATGTGCATATGTGCACATATGCATATGTGCAAAAGCCATCTCAGACTAAATCATATGCACAGTTTATGTGCACATATGCACATAAGCATCATCATCATCATCATCGCCTTCTGTGATCTCAGACTAAATCATATGCACAGTTTATGTGCACATATGCACATAAGCATCATCATCATCATCATCATCATCGCCTTCTGTGAAGTTTTTCTCCGAGTACTCTTTAAAGTTCACATCGCCGGAATGTTTCTCGAGACTGGGGCCCACATCAGGAAAACAAAGGATGTTCGCGGCGGAGCAGAACGACGGGAGGTTGGTGGAGAGGGAGTGTTGGTTCGCCGTGCTTTCTTTATTTAGGGCTCTTTCGGAAAGGATTTGAAATACCTGTGAGAAGGTTGTTTCGGTTGTGGCTTGCTGAAGGCTTTGTGAACAGAAACATGGTGGAAATCACAAAAAAGAGATCTGATGAAGGCAGAGGCGACGGTCCGATGAAGGCAGATGCGGCGGTGGGAGGAAGGCAGAGGCGGCGGTGGGAGGAAGGCAGAGGCGGTGAGAGAATTTTTTAGAGACAGAAAGAGAGTGGATAAATTTAGAGGGAGGAGTGATTCCTTCAAAATAGGTACTGTTACCGTGTATAGAGATAATGCCATGTTTAGGTTTAATTTGGTTTGACAAAAATGTCCTTGTGCTCATATGCACAAAGGTCCAGCTCATGCCTATTAATTTTAAATAATATTAAAATCCAGTATTAATTATAACCGTTGATCTGATGCATCTATGGTTGTGATCGGTTAGCACGGTTAGTACCAATGAGTTGGTTAGCAAAAGAAGAGCCCTATATATATATATATATATATATATATATGTGTGTGTGTGTGTGTGTGGTTGGGTTCATTTGTTAACCCTATATTTTATGCTAACTTTGTTAACCAAAATCTTAGTCATTGATTTTAAAACTAACGAATGGGATCAAAAGTAATCAACACATTAATTATAAATTGGGCCATGTGTAATATTTAATGAAATGAACATCAGTGTTAGGGGTATTTGTGGAAATTGAGTCATGTGTAATATTTAATGAGTTCATTTAATATTAACACATTGGTTAACATTGGTTAACGATGAACAACACATGTTCAAAAGTTCAATTTATACATGAACTATTAACTTATATGACCAGATTACATGAAGATCTGATAAATTTGTTTATATGAACTATAAACCCACACATGAACACACATGAACTATAAACTTATACGACCAGATTAGATGAAGATCTGATAAATTTTTTCAACACATGTTCATAATCAAATTGTTCATAAATGCCAATTTCAAGTTCATAATCACAATGATCATATACACACATACAACGGTCCTTTTGGTTAGCATTCATCTAACAAATGAACTCACGTGAACAATTTATCCACACATGAACTATCAACTCATACGACCAGATTACATGAAGATCTGATAAATTTGTTTACATGAACACACATGAACACTTTCCTCAACATCGTTAAAAACACTACCATTCATAATGTTGTTATCTATGTTTATGATGCAACAATATGGATTCATACACTAATTTGATACTAAAAACTTATAAAATATTTAAGAATTAATAATATAGCTAGAATCAAGAAAAAATTGATGTTTGTAACTCCCTCAATAAATGAATGTCATAATACAAATACATTGATTTCCATTCTTACCCTTATTTAATGGTTGGATACACATTGTAACCACCATGTAAAATGGTTTTCTATTGGTTGATTGGAGTTAACAAAGTTAGCACAAAAAGTGATGTTATCAAATGAACTTTATATGTATATATATATATAGGACGATAATCAAATGAGAACCTAAAATAGGTTGAGAACCGTGAAAACCAATCTAAACCGTTAATTGATGTTAATCTATTGACATTATTATAGGCAAAAATAGGTTGAGAACCGTGAGAACCTATGAATGAATTTTTATGTTTTTAAAACCATAGGATCAAAACCAAATGACGGCTTAGATCGGTTCCCACGGTTCTCAACCTATTTTTGGTTCTCACATGATTTAACCCCTATATATATATACATATATAGTATTGAAAAACTCATTCAAAGATCCAAATGTAAACTTGTATTAATAATCTGTAACGTCGGTTTACATATACATTTTCAAATTAGTTATTTTCGAAATTTTTTAATGATACACATATGAATTTTTTTAACATTTATTTATTACCTTCTCATGGTATTTAACTATTTTCTTTAAACCGACCCAATATATGAATATATTTTCATTGTTTCTAGCGACCCTTACAAAATGGGATTTCTCTTTCTTGTACGAGACTTTGAAAGTAGACTTTAGTGGTTACCTAAGCCTAACGGGCTTTAAGTATACAAAGTGAGTGATGGGCCTCTTTCATATGGTCTAAGAGACCACTAAATAGAGATGGCTAAATCGGCCTGGCCCTATTTAAACGTGGTTTATGGCTCGACATTTATAATTGGTTGGAGTATTGTAGTGTTTCGCCGGCCTGGCTTGGGACCAGTTGTTGACCTGGTTATAGGCCCGGCCCGATCTGATTTTTCTAAAAGATGTGACCGTTTTTTATAACCGTTGGAACGGTAATGTTACCGTTGTTTCCATTTCTTGATCGTTTTTGGTTCTTTTGAGCCTCTATGTACTATAAAATAGTTGTATGGTGTATGGGGTGAGATACCAACTTACAAAATGCAAAAAACGCAAAAATGTTCACAATTCTTTCTATCCGTATTCGTTTTCCGCAAGTTCTCAATCTCCAAAATCTTCCATCTTTTGCTGTTTGTCTTGAAAATGGCCGATGATTCATCAAACGAACAAATTGCTTAAGTTCTTGCCAAGCATGGACAATAGTCCGAAGTTTGGAGTTTTTATAATATGGTGATTCTCACTAACAGGAAGAAAAAGTGATAGGGGGGTTTACACCCCCGCTAAATCTACCGCAAGTGTACGGGTCGAATCAAGTAATAGTACTTATAAAGTACGAGTATCGAACCAAAGGAACCAGGTGTCAAGTACCACAATGACTGTATAGATTATTAACTAGACTAATGCAAATTGATTTGGTTTGTTGATTATCGGAACACGAATTAAAACTTTAGTTAATTCAGATAAGAGAAAGAGTTGGAGGGTTGGTTGTCCTCATGAAAACAATCAATTAGCTAAACAGGTTTGACATGATTGAAATAACTTCAGGATGAAAAACATAATCACAATCCATTACTATACTCTATCAAGCTATAGCAAAAATCATTCAAAACATTGTATCATCTTTCGATCTAGACAATTATAATTGAACAATCAATGATTAAAAGCCACAAAGAACGACATATCATATTTCTATCTCAAAATCGTCCAAGACATAAAGGATTAATCAAATCTCAAAACTTCTCTCAAACGTTAAAAGATTCATACAATCAAATAATAGTTGATCGGACTATTACAAGCATTAAGAACAATCCCAAATGTTTCACCCATCTAAATCAAACCAAACACATCTATCTGTAAAGCTAAACGATTATCAAACCATGATTCACACCAACCCCCCAACATGAACGGATTAGTTCATATTGGGGGTTTCAAAACTCAGAAACGAAAAGATTGAAACGAAAGTGAACATGAATGTTCTAAAAGAAAATGAAATCTATTGACTCCCTGAAAAGCTTTAGTAGCCGATGAACGTATTCGATCCGCCCTGTTGATTCTCGTTACTTGATGTTTCTAGCCCCCTTCTCGCCTTCAAAAGTCGCCTTCTATCTCCCAAAATCGCCCCGAGAGAGTCCCCAGCCGTGATAGATTGATGATAACCCTAAAATGAGAAAAATAGGGCTTTAAAACGCATCTGATAATTGGCGCTAGACATGGCGCTACTTGGGTCGCGCCATAAGGCGCGCCACTCTCTGGAATTCACTTCTTCAAAAATACGCGCTATCTTTGGCGCTAGCTGGGTCGCGCCACAGGTCGCGCCAGCTTCTGTTTGCCCCAACTTTGACTTTTCTAGATTTCGAGCTCTTCTTCGGAAAATATACGCGATCCTCTTTTTCACTCCAGAATGCTGTAAACTTGCTCCGATTGATCCAAAAACTCTTCCTTCAACATTCTTTCATAGAAACCTGTACTTACTCACAAAAACCATTAAATTCTACTATTTTTACTCGGGAACTTACAACAAACAGAATGAATTCGGGATCAAAATAATGTCGGAAAACGACATTATCAACAACCCAAACCGAGCGTTGCTTGTCCCCAAGCAAAATAGCGACACAAATAAGCATTCAACTTCCAACCAAACAATCGCCATTTCGTGTTGTCGAGAATATCATTAGTGATCTCTAGTGAACTCAACAACCACCACGAGTTAACTGTGAGATGGACACCACCCAGCAGACCTAGATATGGGATTCTAAACAGTACAACTTTGGGAAAGGGAGTTATTAGGGACCACACCACACTTGAGTGTACCTAGAATAAAAACATACATAGAGAGGATTTCGCCTTGACCCTACCTCACGGTTTTCTCTCTTCACTCGAGCCCTAGGTTTCACACATGTTGTCATGCTTTCAGAAGTTGGGTACAAGAATTCACAAAGCATGCATGAACAACATTTAAACAAGAACGCACAGTTGTATACAAATGGATCTCAGAAGGAATCCACTATCAAGACTAGGACATAGAAATGTTGCTTTGCCACTCTTTTAGAAACTCACCATGTTGAACTTAGATCTTTGAATGGGCCATGGTTGCTGCTTTCGGATGGAGGTCAATGGCTTTACAATCCTCAGAAGGAGGTTTGCTGATAATTGGGTGACCTTCCCGTTTTCTTTCGCTCATACTTCTCAACTCTTTATTTGAACTCCCAGAACTGACCCCTCAGTTTTATATATATATATATATTTTGGCAAACCCTTTTATGACTGATTGACTGGGTTTGTGGGGTTTTTTTATTTTAAAGGGGGTACAACGGTTTTCTTTTGGGTACTTGGAGTTATGAACAGCAGTGGGATTAGCAGCAACCAAAAACTTGATGATTTCACACATGGTTTGTTCACAAAGATAGGCGAAAGCTTCACTCCTATTCCTATGAATGTCTTTGATAACGGATGCAAGTTATAGCGAGATCAACTACAACAACAACCAAAAGACTAAATGAGAAGTGTATCGAGTAGTGTGTAGTCTCTCAGAATCGAAATCAGCAGATGTATGGCTCAACAACTCACGGGTGGTCTCCACTAATGTCTCTGTGTGTGCATTCACCTAGATCCAACCTCGTGCTATATTATCCTTTTTAACTCCTCCCCCCAAAATTAGTGTCTTCGAACTCTCACACTAAATCATGCTAAACTGGTCACCCATTCCTCACTATAAACAGGGTGATTGTTCAATCCACTGAGATCAACAAATGATAGACTCGACAAACCACCCCCAAACCAGACACACACATTGTCCTCAATGGAACCAATTAACAGCACACAATATAAACACGAGAATTGCGAAGCGGTACAGATAAAAATAATTACGCCACCCCAAACCTAATCTCAAGATTAGGTTTGTTTTCTCACAAGGAATCGTACAACGATAAAGTTCAAGTGAAAACAGGGACCCCAAACCTTGGTGAAACCGAGGTTTGGGAAGAGGTGTTGTGTAGATACCTTTCAGGATGCATGTGCGGACCACTGTTCACTTGTTTTTTCCCTTTCTTCTGCTGCCTTGCTCTT
Source organism: Saussurea involucrata (assembly GCA_033807775.1). Classification (NCBI taxonomy): domain Eukaryota; kingdom Viridiplantae; phylum Streptophyta; class Magnoliopsida; order Asterales; family Asteraceae; genus Saussurea; species Saussurea involucrata. The sequence goes on from CM066315.1 coordinate 133,868,794, forward strand.
GGTCATAACAGGATTGCTTTCAGAGATCAAAAACTAAACACAAAAAACAACAAACAACAAACAAAAGCAAAAACACACAATATAAGAAATTGCTAAAATAAAAAAAATAAAAATTAACCCTATGGTGGGTTGCCTCCCACCTAGCGCCTTGGTTTCGGTCGTGGCTCGACCTTCCGTCTGATCATTCCTTAGGCTTTCATGATTGCCCGGCTCCTCTTCAACTTGACCTCGTACGTTCTCGAACATTTTGAACACCGCTTTCTCACCGCCAACCCTCAGGGTCATTTCGCCTTCTTCCATGTCGATCATCGCTCTACTCGTGGCCAGGAAGGATCTTCCCAATATCAGCGGGACCTCTATATCTTCATCAATATCCAGCACCACGAAGTCCACCGGAAAGTAGAACTTGCCAACCTTGATGAGCACATCTTCTACCACTCCATATGGGTACACTATAGACCTATCCGCGAGCTTAAGGGTCATGTATGTTGGCTTCACCTCTCCCAAGCCAAGTTTCCTGAAAACAGATAATGGCATCAAGTTAATACTTGCTCCTAAATCACATAACACTTTATCAAAATTAAGATTCCCCATTTGAATAGGGATTGAAAAACTCCCTGGATCCTTAAGCTTCGGGGGAAGCTTGTTTTGAATGATCGCACTGCACTCTTCAGTAAGTGCAATGGTAGTTTGGTGTTCGACTGCCCTCTTCTTGGATAAGATCTCCTTCATGAACTTGAGATATGTCGACAATTGGGCTAGTGTCTATGCGAAGGGAATGTTGATGTGTAGCTTCTTGAAGATGTCAAGGAACTTCTTGAATTATTCCTCATCTTTATGTGCCTTTGCTCGACTCGGAAATGGTAGCGGTGGCACATACGGGTTGACTGGTGGTTGCTTCTTCTTCTTTTCTCCATCCTCTGGGTTTTCCTTCGCCATACCTTCTTCATCGGCTTCCTTCCCATCCACATCTATGATCTCGACATCTTGCATTTTGAGCTCGGTTTCCTTTGATGACGTTTCTCGTGTAGGCTTATTGATCAGCTCCTTGCCACTTCTCAGATAAATAGCCTTGCACTCCTCTCTTGGTATTCGTTCAGTCTGACCAAGGAATTGACCTTGAGTCCGTGATTGTAGTGCTTCAGCTATTTGTCCGACTTGTCTTTCTAACATCTTGATTGAGGCGGTATTCTGGTCAGTTGTCGCCTTCACATTACCACTGTACTTGCTAACCCTTCAACCGCACCTTCCATCTTTGACATGAATTTCATCATCATGTCTTCTAACCCCGACTTCTTTTCTGAAGATTGTCCCTCATCATATTTCCTCTGATTATAACCTGGGGGACGATAAACATTCTGAATATTCGTTTGAATAGTAGCTCCTCTCAATTGATTAGTCAACGCATTCAATTGTGCCTTTATAGCCTTTAACTCTTCTGTTTCCTGCACGCTTGCGACTTTTCTAACAGCGGATCTTGGAGTGGAATAGCTATGTTCTGCCAAATTCTCTATCAACTCGACCGCTTCCTCATAGGACTTGTTCATTAAGGCTCCGCCTGCAGCAGCTGTGAGGTCATTCTTAAACTGAGGGTTTAATCCCACATAGAATGTTTGGATAATCATCCACTCTTGTAACCCATGATGTGGACACTTCTTGAGCATCGCTTTGTATCTTTCCCATGCCTCGTACAAAGACTCTTGATCCCATTGCGAGAAATGCGTGATGTCGGATAACAGTTGAGCCGTTCGGCCCGGTGGGAAGAACTTGTTGAGATAGGCTGTAACCATGTCGTTCCAAGTTCGAATTGACCCCGGTGGTATATTCTCTTCCCATGTAGTGGCTCGATCCCTTAATGAAAACGGGAACAACCGGATCTTGATCGAATCTTGATCAGCCCCATTCACCTTAAAAGTATTGCATATTTTTTCGAAAGCGCGTAGGTGTGCATGGGGGTCTTCAGTTGCTGCACCTCCAAACATGTTCGAATGCACCAATTGGATGGTACCAAGCTTGATTTCAAAATTATTAGCAGCTATCGGAGGTGCATATGGTCCTCGTTGTGCAGCGCCCATGTTCTGGTTGGCGAAATTCCTCATTGGTACCCTTTGTGGTGGTGGCGGTGGATGATTGACATTGTGATGGACATTGTGATGGATCCCATGATTGGCGTTGTGATTGAGATTATGATTTATCCCATTGTTGACACCATTGTTAACATTGTCATTGACACCATGATTAACATTGTAGTTGTTGCCAACACCGTGATTGACATTATTGTTGGCGTTATGATTGACGTTGTTGTTGAGACCATGATTCGCGTTATTGTGGTTCTGATTGTTCGCATTTGCATTTGGAATTGGTTGACCATTGTTCAATGGAGGACCATTGTTGATGGGCATTCCCTCTTCCCAATCATCTTGAACGTGGACGTGGACGTCAGCCATTCTGTTTCGTGCTTGTCTTCTCAGGTCTCTGGAAGTCCGTTCTATCTCCGGGTCAATCGGTAATAATTCCCGAAACAGTCTTCTTCTTGGCATAAACCAAGAGGTAACCTGAAACAGAGAATATAGAATCTCAAAACCCACAAATATATGAACTTTCAAAGTAGATTATAATAAAATAAAAACAGAGGTGTCCAATGTAATAATTTCTACAGCTGGTAGTGATATTCACACAAAACAGGTTCCCCGGCAACGGCGCCAAAAACTTGATAGGCGGGTTTACACCCCCCTAAATCTACCGCAAGTGTACGGGTCGAATCAAGTAATAGTACTTATAAAGTACGAGTATCGAACCAAAGGAACCAGGTGTCAAGTACCATAATGATTGTATAGATTATTAACTAGACTAATGCAAATTGATTTGGTTTGTTGATTATCGGAACACGAATTAAAACTTTAGTTAATTCAGATAAGAGAAAGAGTTGGAGGGTTGGTTGTCCTCATGAAAACAATCAATTAGCTAAACAGGTTTGACATGATTGAAATAACTTTAGGATGAAAAACATAATCACAATCCATTACTATACTCTATCAAGCTATAGCAAAAATCATTCAAAACATTGTATCATCTTTCGATCTAGACAATTATAATTGAACAATCAGTGATTAAAAGCCACAAAGAACGACATATCATATTTCTATCTCAAAATCGTCCAAGACATAAAGGATTAATCAAATCTCAAAACCTCTCTCAAACGTTAAAAGATTCATACAATCAAATAATAGTTGATCGGACTATTACAAGCATTAAGAACAATCCCAAATGTTTCATTCATCTAAATCAAACCAAACACATCTATCTGTAAAGCTAAACGATTATCAAACCATGATTCACACCAACCCCCCAACATGAACGGATTAGTTCATATTGGGGGTTTCAAAACTCAGAAACGAAAAGATTGAAACGAAAGTGAACATGAATGTTCTAAATGAAAATGAAATCTATTGACTCCCTGAAAAGCTTTAGTAGCCGATGAACGTATTCGATCCGCCCTGTTGATTCTCGTTACTTGATGTTTCTAGCCCTCTTCTCACCTTCAAAAGTCGCCTTCTATCTCCCAAAATCGCCCCGAGAGAGTCCCCAGCCGTGATCGATTGATGATAACCCTAAAATGAGAAAATAGGGCTTTAAAACGCATCTGATAATTGGCGCTAGACATGGCGCTACTTGGGTCGCGCCATAAGGCGCGCCACTCTCTGGAATTCACTTCTTCAAAAATCCGCGCTCTCTTTGGCGCTAACTGGGTCGCACCACAGGTCGCGCCAGCTTCTGTTTGCCCCAACTTTGACTTTTCTAGATTTCGAGCTCTTCTTCGGAAAATATACGCGGTCCTCTTTTTCGCTCCAGAATGCTGTAAACTTGCTCCGATTGATCCAAAAACTCTTCCTTCAACATTCTTTCATAGAAACATGTACTTACTCACAAAAACCATTAAATTCTACTATTTTTACTCGGGAACTTACAACAAACAGAACGAAATCGGGATCAAAATAATGTCGGAAAACGACATTATCAAAAAGGCAGAATGCAAATTCAGTGGATCTCTCTTAACGACATAATGAAACTCAACCTTAAAGTGGCACACCGATAGAACGTGTCCGAGGTTGAATACGGGAGGTGATTCAAGTCAGACAATACTTGACAATCAAGGTCAAATATGGTCTTATGATGTCGAGTTGAACCGGGAAATGACAACTACATGTGTCATTCAAGTCGGGTTGCCGTTCAGACATTTCGTCAATCCTCATATTACCAAATTGCTCCAAAAAATGCTATAACTACGCTACAAACCGGTAAGTCGTCAAACTCTTAGACGTGATGCACTAAAAATGTGGAAAATGACTAAAAATAAAATGCGAGACATGTTTTCTTAATTACCTAACAACGTTTCTTTAACTTGTGATTTATGGAGCGCACCACACAGATTGTGAACTTCCTATATATGTATAACAGCACATTGGATGGAGCCAAAATCGTGACAATTATTTAAACGTGTAATCACGTTTGAACCCTTTGTGCACCACATTCGGGTAAACGCCAATTTTAATATATTAAAAAAGCTCTTCTTTTTCATAATATATATATAATAAAGTCGTTAGATTTCATTTGATAACGCTAGTAATAATACTGCATGTGTAGAAAAACTAAAGTGTGCTTTAACCCCTATGTTGGATGGTCAATTATTTCATACACGTTGTTGTGGACACATTATCAATTTAGTCGTTCAAGACGGTTTAACTACTTGTTCCCTCGTACTAGATAAGTTTACAATTATGTTACGGAGAATTTTTTACTGAAGGTAAAGGAATGCACGCGACATATAGAAAATATTGCATGGAATGTGGTTTTAGAGCTTTGGGACCGAACTTTGATATGCCTGTTGAATGGAAGTCGGCGTATTATATGATTGAAAATTTGATAAATCAAATAAATCATATACATACAATTAATAATATTCATTACTTGAATAAGAGTATTACATATTTTGATTGGGCCGTGCTTGATGGATTTTACGATCTTTTAGGCGATTTTAAAAACGCAACAACTTGGTTATCCGGTGTTTATTATCCAACAAACCCTTTTCTTTTAAGTCAGTTATATATTTTGGCATGTAAAATTTCAAGTACGAAAATCATCGCAATTGGGGAAACTTGATAGCTTCAATGAAAAAAAATGTTAAAATATTTTCAAGATATCCCCTTTTCTTTTCTTTTTGTGTCGCGACGTTAAACCTGCATTTAAATGTTGCCGATGTTGATGTTTTAATTACACAAATAAGCGTGGATTTTGGTTTAGATACGTCTACAACTATAATTTTTCAATGGAAAAAACGTTTGTTTAATCGTATGTTTACCAATTATTTGATAATTATAAAGTCCAATATGGGAGAGGAAGCCAACAACAAACCCAACGGCAACTATTTACGACTCTAGTCCTAGTTCTAGTAGTGGTCATCACCAAAGCCGGAAAGACTTAATGACCAATTTGATGAATGATTTGCAAAATGAATCAAGTAAAACAAGCATATTTGATATTGATCTCGATGAATTTAATATTTACGTGCGTACTAAATTCCCGATAACGAAAACTGTAGAGAATTTTGAAGAATTAAATTTATTACCATTTTGGAAAAAATTTGAATCTCAATTTCCGGTTTTGGCATGTATGACCCGTGATATACTACCACTCCAAGCCAGTGCTTCAACTTTGGAGTCCGCTTTTTCTCTTATGGCAGTAGGGGTGCTCACGGGTTGGGTTGATCGGGTTGAAGGCATTTCGACACATCAACCCAATGTTGGCGGTTTGAAAAAAATTCAATCAAACCCAACCCAAACAAAGTTACAACCCAACCCAACCCGTTCGGGTTGGTCGGGTTGTGTTTAAACAAGGTAAAATCAAAATTAGAAACATAAAAATAAAGGAAACATGTCTTTAAAAAACAACCGATGATTCATACTACATATAAAAATGTCTAAACCAAATATAATCAAATAACTTGATGTCTCCAATTTGCATATTTCTTAAATCTTAAACACATCGCCTTCAAGTTTTTCTCAACTTGCCTATATATGTTAACATTTACTATATATATTATATATATATATATATATATATATATATATATGTGTGTGTGTGTGTGTGTGTGTGCGTGAAGGAGTTTTATAGATATGGATAAGAGATTATATATATATATATATATATATATATATATATATATATAGGATACGTAAAGGTGTAACTCTCTAATGTACATATTAATAGAGACTTAACAATCATATTAAATTCAAGAAATAAAAGTATATCGGGTTCATCGGGTTGGGTTGGGTTCAAATTCTCGCAACCCGATATCAACCCAATACATACGGTTTGAAGATTTTACAACTCGATTGGACATCGGGTTGCTTCGGGTTGGGTTATTTCACGTCGAGTTGGGTTGGGTTGATCAGGTTAGTCGGGTTGGTCGGGTTTTTGAGCACCCCTAACTGGCAGGAACCTTTCCTTACGTCGTACAAGATTAACCATAGAGTCCGTAGAGTGTTGCGTATGTTTGAAGGATTACTTGGATATTGTCGATAGAATTCAACACCAAACATCCTTACAGCGGAGATCGATGTGGTGGAAGAAAATGTGGAAGAAAACGATTTCAACCAAGGACTAAGTTCGCTGCCAACTACCGACACAGAATGCACTTAAATACAATGAGGACGACGAACTCAACGCTGATGACCTCGATGACTCAACGACTCTTCAAAGATTTGAATCGACCAGAATTCTTCAACGCAATCAACCATGGGAATAAGTGTATTTTTTTAATAGTTCAATCAATGGACTTTTACATGTATTGTTCAATCGAAATAATAATAAAATGTATTTTTAAGTATGTTTGAGTGGCTCAATTAAATATGTTAAAGTGTATTAGAATAACATTGATTAATTTAAAAAAAATGTACAAACCAGTTTGGGACCGGAACAGGACCAGTTACAACCAAACCTAACCGGTCTACCTCTTTTCCTCTAAGACATGTACTGGTTACATTGGGACTAGAGATGGCCAAATGGGCCCAGGCCCAAAAAAGCCCGTCGAAAGCCTGAAGCCTAGCCCGCCCAAAGCCCGGTCCTAGCCCCTCGGGCCCTAACAGGCCCTGATTTCGCGAAAATTCTCGGCCCGTTCCGGGCCCGGTCCAAAGCCCGGTTTAAGCCCGGCCCGGTTTGGTTTAAAAAAACTAGCCGTTTTATGACCGTTTTAGATCCATTTTTTGTTGTATTTTTTTGCCTCCAAATCACTATAAATAGGTAGTGGATGTTAGAGGTTTGATATCAAGTTACAAAAACGCAAAAAACGCAAAAAACGCAATTCTCGATTTCTCGCTTTCTCGTGTTCATTTCATACAACTTCTCGTTCTTTCAATTTTTCCATCCTTCACTCAAAATGGCCGGCGATAGTTCATCAAACGATCAAATTAGAGAAATTGTTCTCGAACACGGACGAAAATTCGAAGTTTGGAATGATTTCAATATGGTGGTTCTCACCGACGGGAAAAAAAAGGCACAATGCAAAAGGTGTGGAGCTCTCCAGACAACCAATGTCAAATATGGCCGTACGATAACATGTTGGCCCGAGAATTAACAACAAAATGTGTTATTCAAATGGGGTTGCCGTTCGGACATTTCCACAATCCGCATATGACGAAAATGATCCAAAAATGTCTACAACCTCGCTACACTCCGGTAAGTCGTCAAACTCTTAGACGTGATGCATTAAAAATGTGGAAAAATGCTAAAAATGAAATGAAAAACATTTTTGAACAAATGTCTAACAACATTTCTTTAACTTGTGATGTGTGGAGCGCACCACACGGATTGCCACATTCTTATATATGTATAACGGCACATTGAATGGAGTTGTGGCAAATGGTCAAACGTATAATAGCGTTTGAAACGTTTGGTTCGCCACATTCGAGTGAACGTCAATTTTCAATTATAAAAAAACACTTGTTTTTTATAATATTTCAAATAAAACCGTTAGCATTTCATTTGATAACGCTAGTAATAATACTGCATGTGCGGATAAATTAAAATGTGCTTTAACCCCTATGTTGGACGGTGAAATATTTCGTACACGTTGTGTTGCCCACATTATTAATTTAGGACAATGCAGTGACACACTAAACAAATTTAGACTTATGTTACGGGGAATTTTTAATAAAGGTAAATCAATGCATGCGTCTTTTAGAAAATATTGCATGGATTGTGGATTTAGAGCTTTGGGACCGGCTCATGATTTGGTCGTTCGATGGAATTCGACATATCAAATGATCGAAAATTTGTGTGCACAAAGAGTTTATATACATGCATTTTATAATATTCATTACCCACGGAATACTATTGTAGAGTGGGATTGGGTCGTGATTGAGGGATTATACGATCTTTTGGGTGATTTTAAAAACGCAACAACTTACTTATCCGGTGTTTATTATCCAACAAGCCCTCTAGTTTTAAATCAAATATATATTTTAGCAAACAAAATTAGAGAGTACGAGGAGAGAGACGACCATTGGTCGAATATGATTGTTACAATGAAAGCAAAATTGTTAAAATATTTTAGAAAAATCCCTTTTTCTTTTCTTTGTGCCGCGGCGTTAAACCCGTGGCTAAAGGTTACTGGTGTTGAGGTTTTAATTACTAGAATAAGTCAAGCTTTTGGTTTAGATACGTCCACAAATTCTACTTTTTCAACGAAAAGAAAAACATTATTTAATAACATGTTTTTAGAATTATTTGAAATTTATAAAGTCCGACATGGGGGCGCACATCAACAACCCTCCCAACAACCACTATTTGCGTCGGGTTCTTCTAGTAGTGGTCATCGCCAAAGCCGGAAAGACTTAATGACCTCTTTAATGAATGAGGTGCAAAATGAATCAAGTAAAAAATCCCGATATGACAGTAATCTCAATGAATTACAAATTTACATGAATACTAATTTCTCATGGAATCAAGTTGATAATTTTGAATAATTAAACATATTAGCATTTTGGCAAGAAAGAGAACAATCATTTCCGGTTTTGGCATTAATGGCCCGTGATATACTAACAGTCCAAGCTAGTACCGTAGCTTCAGAGTCCGCTTTTTCTCTTAGTGGCAGGATCATTTCGGCCCATCGGAGAAGTTTAAGCCCGGAGTCAGTAGAAGCTTGCGTTTGTTTGAAGGACTACTTGGATAGTCTTGAATAAATTCAAGACCGAACGGACCTAGAGGCGGAGCTTGATGGAGTGGAAGCAAATCTTGAAGAAAACGAAAGTGGCCAACTAAGTACCCCGCCAAGTACCGATTGTGAAAGTAATGTATCACATTACGACGACGACGAGATCGGCCATGAAGAACAACTCGATGTTGATGAACTCGATGATCCTACGGCTCTTATTAGACTTAAAACGACCGGAACTCTTGCATACTATCCACCGTACGAGGACGAGGATTAAAAGTATTTTTCTTTATAATTCAATAAATGTACTTCTTTAAATGTATTTTTCTTTATAATTTATATAAAATTAATAGAACGTATTTTTCTTTATATATGAAATTCTAATAGAACGTATTTTTAAGTATGTTTGAGTGATCCAATTAAGTATTTTATAGTGGATACGAATAATATTTACTAAAAATGTAAAAAATACATTTTTTTACAAAGCCCGATTTAGGCCCGGTTTTGGGCCCGGTTCCTTAGGTTCGGTCTTTAAAAAGCCTATTCGGGCCCAGCCCTCAACATCGAAGCCCGGCCCGGCCCGACCCGACCTAGGCCTGCCCAAAGCCCGGGCTTTTGAAGTGTTTGGGCCCGGGCCCGCCCAAAGCCCAGTCCGGGCTAGCCCAGCCCGCCTATATGGACATGTCTAATTGGGACCGTTCCATGAAGTTACTGTTTTGGCCCGGTTGCATTTGGGCTCGGCCTGGAACCGGAATTTGGCCATCTACCATGAATATTTCATGGGAAATATCATCCCTTAAACGTATAACTACACTTATAGTTTTTATACCCTTTTCGTTTAAATAATTAAAAATTATATATTATATATTGTTGATCCAAACCCTCAGTGATTTGATAATGACCCTTTTAAACACTTAGTGAAAATTATAAGTAGACAATATGTATTAGAGTTTCACTATCGTTGATAAGTACTATGTCTCTACAGTACCGCTGATAGGAAACTCATGCTCTTTAATATAGACAATTCAGCGAATCTGTTCACCCATAAAGCTCTGAGCCTGTTCAGTACTTTTGGTGATCGCTGATAGTTTAATCGTTTACTTATGATCTCTGAAGACAAGTTTCACGTCATCAAAGGTTATATGCTGAAGTCGATGATCAATCCCAAGAACCAGCGACAAGTCTACTAATGAGCTGATGCGGATATCAGCGAAGCAAGACCTGTCAACTCAACATGAAGTTTCTAGTAGAAGACTTCAGCAATCGCTGAGCTTTATCACTCGCTGATAAAGTACTGTTCAACGAACGCTGATCATGAGGTTTACTCTACAAGTTACTTTTGTCTTTCCCCTTTGCACATCTCCGTACGAAGTGTCAGAACGGACATCCCTTCTGTCCAGAATCGTACAACCAACTCTGATTCTACACTGTACACCATGCGGCTACTAAGGTTGTCTACAAAGGTCAACCCATGCAACCAATCAGCTGCTGCCACGTGTAAAGTAATAATGCCATGCATTAAATGCATGCAGTATATAAGAAGAACCCTACTTCAGAAATGAAGTGCTCGGCCATCTTCTTCTTTCTCTCTTAGTGTTAGAATATTTATCTTTAATATTCTTATCTCCTTTCTGTCTTAATTCTAGTGCAAGAAACTTAGTGTTCTTAACTTGTTTAGATTAGGTTAATCTTTAATCTTGTTCCGCAACAAGTTGTAAATTGTTTGATTATATCAATAAACAATTTAGAAAGTAAAAATCCGTGTGTTTGTATTCAACCCCCCCTTCTACAAACTTGTATAACCCTCCGGGACCAACAAGTGGTATCAAAGCAGATTTGTTTAAACTCATAAACAAGATCTTGCCTATACTAATCTTTTCTCTTCCTTGCTATTTCTCATAATGGCTACTAACACAAACACAAACTATATTGATAATGGTTCTCTTGCAAAACCTCCCAGATTTTCCAGAGATAACTTCAATCTAAGGAAAAATAGGATGATACTCTTCTTAGAAGGTGTAGACCCTACTATGCCTTACTACATCGAAAATGGCCCATATATTCCTGTGAGAATTGACCCTGAAGTCCCAGGCACTGCTGATAGAGCTGCCATTCCTGAAAGGTTGATTCCCAAGGAAATTCCTATGTGGACTGATGAAGACAAGAAGAAAGTGGCTATCGACACCAAAGCCAGGTCCATTCTTTCCATGGCTCTTCCTGACGAAGTCTACCATTCCGTCATGAACCTGAAAACCTCCAAAGCCATATGGGACACAATCTGTGTTCAGTATGAAGGTACATCTGAAGTCCAGGACTCACGAAAGATCAACCTGGTAAGACAGTACGAAAGCTTCATTTGTGGTAAGAATGAATCTCTCTCTGAAGTACATCAGCGGCTTAACTGTTTAATAATAGATCTGAAAACCGTTGGTAAGGAATATTCTAACTTTGAAGTTCTAACAAAGTTCTTATAATATTTACCTGAAAGCTGGGACAGTTATTCAATGTGTCTCAAGCTGTCAAAGGATCTAAAATCAATGACTCTTTCTACCTTATATGGCACGATGCTCAATCATGAGCAGTCGGGTCATCTTAAGAAGAATCTTGTAAATGATTCCAAAAGCACCCATGTTGCTTTAATCTCAGAGTCACCTTCCACTCAGCGATCAACCATCACTATCACTGAGTTGGAGACTAACTCTGAATGCTCATCAGATCCTGACTCTTCAGATCTTGATGAATATATGGCTCTCATATCTAATAAATTCAGGAGATTTGCCAAAAAGAAAAATTTCAGAAAGAATAAACCTCTCGCTATTACTGACAAGCCAAGATCATCAACTCCTGTTGATAAGGCTACTGCTACTTGCTATAACTGTGAAAAGATAGGACATTGTGCTAGCGAGTGCAGGTCAAAGAAAGTTTTTAGAAACTCCGCTTTCTCCAAGAAATCCTCTAACCCCAGGTCTAGAGATGAAAAGTACACCAAGCTGAAAGAAAGGTATGCAAAGCTGAAAGGCTTTAAGAAGAAAGGCAAAGGCCTGATGGCTGACTATGATTGGGCTGCTTCTGATGAAGAAGAATCATCTGACTCTGAAGATAATGATGAAGCCAATCTCTGTCTCATGGCGAAAATCGAAGATGAGGAAGAAAAGTCTGACATTCCCTCTATTTCAGTCTCTGCTACCAAGGTATCACCTTCTATCTTTACCAATATTTCAGATATTGATGAAGCTGATAGTCTTCGAAAGATCGATCTCCTGACTATGAGTTTATATGAAGCCATGAATGGAAAAACTGTTGTTGAAAATCAAAACCTTGATTTCGCTGAACAACTTAAAAACTGCCACCTTCAAATAAAAAAGCTTTCTAAAATTGAAGAAGATTTAAGAGATCAAGTTCATATAAATCAGCTAGTCAAAATCGAACGCGAAGATACTATCGCTGCATTAAAAGCTGAAAAAGCTACTGTTGAAGGATGGTGTAAATCCTCAACAACGATCACTGAGATAATTAAGTCTCAGATTGCTCTGAGTGACAAACGTGGTCTTGGTTATAAAGCCGACGCTGAAAAACCAACCACTGATCATTCCATGCTTAAGTTTGGAATGTTTGTCTCCTCTATCCCTGACACTTCATCTTCTCAGTGTTCCTCTTTAAAGACTCCTATCCCTGAGGAAATCTCTACCTTAGTTTCTAAAGGTAAAGAGAAAATTATTTATCCAAAACCTCAGAAGGGTACCTTTGTACCTAAGCTGAATGCTTCTAAAGCTTCAGTGACTTATCCCTCTACTTCTAAGAATAAGATCCCTGGATTTATTCAGCGATCTACTCCTAGAATTAAAGTGGATATTATTGGTAAGAAATCCGAAGAACTGATCGTTCCTCCCATTTCCAATGCCAAAGGTATACTTGGTGCTGGCCCTGCTCATTTAAAATTAACGGGTAAGTATGCAAATGGTCCTAAAGCTACTTTTAGCTATAGGAAATGTTATCACTATGGACTTACAAATCATGTTGCTAGTAAGTGCCCCACAGCACCAAAGCTGAAAAGATAGCTAAGGTGAAGATTAATGCCCCCAAGGCAAAGAAGACCAATGAGGTTAAGAAATTAACAAAAGTGAAAACTGACAAAGCTGAATCTTCAAATGCTGCGAAGACTGCTGAACCTTCCACCTCCTCTACCCCCACTGACAAGTGTGTACACATGATGAAATGGGTACCCAAGTCAAACTAATCTTCCTTTGTTTGCAGGTTAAGAAGGGTATATGGTATCTCGATAGCGGATACTCTAGACACATGACTGGTAAGAAGAACCTTCTCACTGAGTATAAGGAAGAGAAGGGTCCCTCAGTGACCTTCGGTGGAAATGGAAAAGGCTATACCCGAGGGTTTGGTGTACTCTCTAATGGTACAACAACCTTTGGAAGAGTTGCATATGTTGAAGGACTGAAGCATAATCTTCTAAGCATAAGTCAACTATGTGACAAGGATAACAAAGTGATCTTCACTAAGGAATCCTGCTTTGTCACTGACAAAAAGGAGAAGATAGCTCTCAGCGGTTATCGTTTAGAAAATGTTTACGTTATAAACATGGACTCTACAACCACTGAGAACTCCTGTTTCTTCTCAAAAGCCTCATCTGATGTCAACTGGTTATGGCATAAGAGGCTCTCCCATCTAAACTTCAAGACACTGAATACTCTTTCTTCTAAAGAGTTAGTCACTGGTCTACCTCAGCACTCATACGCTAAAGAATACTTTTGTTCAGCGTGTGTGAAAGGAAAACAGACCAAAGCAAGCTTCAAGACTAAGCAAGTTTCCTCAGTATCATCTCCTCTACAACTTCTGCATATGGATTTGTTTGGCCCTGTTAACAAACAATCCATCGCTGGAAAGAAATATACATTGGTCATAGTTGATGAATTCTCTCGCTATACCTGGGTAATGTTTCTCCGTTCTAAGAGTGACACCCCTGAAGAACTCATCACCTTTGTCAGAAAAATGGAAGTCCTGAACAACATGACCGTTCGCTCAATAAGGAGTGATCATGGAACTGAATTAAAAAACAGTTCTCTTGATTCCTTCTTTGAAAGTAAGGGTATTTCTCACAACTTTTCTTCAGTGAGAACACCGCAACAAAATGGAGTCGCTGAAAGAAGAAATAGAACTATCATTGAAGCTGCACGTTCAATGCTCAGCGATTCTCACCTGCCTACTCAGTTTTGGGCAGAAGCTGTCAACACTGCTTGTTTTACTCAAAACAGGTCGCTGATCGTCAAAAGATTCAAGAAGACAGCCTATGAACTTTTTCATGGGAGAAAGCCTTCTATCAGCTTTCTTCACATCTTTGGATGTCAGTGTTTCATACTGAACAACAGAGATGCCCTTGGAAAGTTTGATCCTAAGGCTGATGATGGAATCTTTCTTGGATATTCTTCTATCTCTAAAGCATTCAGAGTCTTCAATCGTAGAAGACAAACTGTCGAAGAAACTATCCACGTCACTTTTGACAAATCCCGCTCAGCGAACTCTAAACCTTCCGCTAATACTGAAGAACTGAATAAATGGATGTTTTCTCATCTTGGTGATTCAGAAGACATTCCCACTCCTCCATCTCATACTCATCCCGCTGAAGATGATGGTCCTACTATCATCCCAAGCATGCAGACTAGTGAAGCTGAAACTTCATGGGTCTCAGCTGTTCCTCTAAACACTATGCCTGCTTCTGAACCTTATGTCTCAGACATACCATCTACTTCTCAGCAATCAGTGAATGAAATGTCATATGCACCTTTTCCTCTGTTGACTGAGATACCAGAAGTTGTTGAAGCCTCATCTTCAGCTCCTCAAGTTCTGGTTGAGTCAGCGACTTATGCTCCTGCTCAGCGATGGACTATCAATCACCCTATTGATCAGACTCTTGGTGATCCAAACGCTGATGTTCAGACTCGACGAAGTGCAGGTAACATTTGCTTATTTGTTAACTTTATTTCTCTGATTGAACCAAAGAAAACAGATGATGCCCTCCAAGATCCAAACTGGGTCAGCGCTATGCAAAAAGAGCTGACTGAATTTGAAAGAAACAAAGTTTGGAAGCTTGTTCCTCGTCCATCTAACAAGTCAGTGATAGGCACTAAATGGGTCTATCGAAACAAGTTGGATGAACATGGAACTGTAACCCGAAACAAGGCTCGACTTGTTACTCAGGAATACAGACAAGAGGAAGGTATAGATTACGACGAAATCTTTGCTCCAGTGGCAAGACTAGAAGCTATTCGTCTATTCTTAGCTTACACTGTACACAAAGACAAGTGTATCAAATGGATGTCAAGTCAGCGTTTCTTAATGGAAAGCTGAATGAAGAAGTCTACGTGGAACAACCTCCAGGATTCTCATATCCTAAGCATCCAGGTTATGTTTATAAACTGGATAAGGCACTTTATGGCTTAAAGCAAGCTCCTCGTGCATGGTATGACACTCTCTCTACTTATCTCCATATTGAAAAATTTGAGCGTGGTCAGATTGACAAAACTCTATTTTTCAGGAAAGTAAAAGGTCATATTATTCTTGTTCAAATATATGTTGATGATATTATATTTTGTTCTACTAACCCTGACTTGTGTACTCGTTTCGCTGATAGAATGAAAGCTGAATATAAAATGAGTATGATCGGTGAGCTAACATATTTCCTTGGTCTACAGATAAAACAGAATGAAAAAGGAACTTTCATTAATCAGGGAAAGTATGTTAAAGATATGCTGAAGAAATTTGATTTAACTCAGAGTTCAGCTATGAAAACCCCTATGGCACCACCGCTGACACTAAACAAGGAGCCTTCTGGAATACTTGTTAATGTCAGGACGTACCGTGGGATGATCGGCTCTCTGCTGTATCTCACAGCTAGCCGACCTGATATTATGTACGCAACCTGTTTGTGTGCACGATATCAAGCTGAACCTAAGGAATCTCATATGATCGCTGTAAAGCGAATCTTTCGTTACATTAAGGGTACTCCTAACCTAGGTCTTTGGTATCCCAAAGACTCAGGGTTTGATCTAATCGCCTATTCAGATAGTGATTTTGCAGGTTGCAAAATGGATAGGAAAAGCACCACAGGAGGATGTCAGCTCCTAGGTGGAAAGCTGGTGAGTTGGACAAGTAAAAAGCAAAACTCAGTGTCCACCTCAACCGCTGAAGCTGAGTATGTAGCTGCTGGAAGCTGTTGCTCTCAGGTCTTGTGGATGAGAAATCAACTACTGGACTATGACCTTCAGCTCTCAAAAATTCCAATCTATTGCGACAGCACTAGTGCCATCGCTATAGCCAACAATCTAGTACTACACTCAAAGACCAAACACATCGAAATCAGGTATCATTTTATCAGAGATCATGTGATGAATGGTGATATAGAACTTCACTTTATCCCAATTGACTTTCAGTTAGCTGATCTGTTCACCAAACCTCTTGATGAGACAAGATTCAACTTTCTCATCAGCGAGCTTGGAATACTGAACTTTGAAGAATAAAATCTTCAACAATTCGCATTTGATCAAGGGTAATAAGAACTTGTATAACCCTTTCTATCATCTTCTCTCTGAACAAAATTGATTCGCTGATATCAAGGTATGTTCTCTCTTGCTCACTGACGTTCTCCTAGAACTGAAAGATTTCAAAACAAATTGCTTTGCTGAATATCTCTTCCTTATCAGCGGTACTTTGAAATTTCTAAACTTAACACTGACATTTCTATTCAGTGCTTCATGTTTTCAAAATGTCCCTGAGTCTTTCAAAACCTAGAGACATCCTAAAATATGAAAGGACGTTTATGACGTCATCCTAACGGATAGACCCTGGCACGTTCCTCTGACACATGTTTGCACGTTTCGTTTTCTCATCCAATCAAATGCAAACACGTGTCCGTGTCATCATGAAAAACTTTTCCCGCTCTTAGTTTTCTCTCTCTACTCTCACTAAATAAACCCTTTCGAGTTTATATTTTTCCTTTACGCGAACAACTTCTTCTTCAAGAAAAGAATTACTGTTGCATTTTGAACTATCGTTTCCAGAAACTGTTCATCATCTTCTTCGACAACAAAGGTTAATATTCTCATTATTCTCCTACATTAAACTTGTTTTTGATCTTATTCTTTGTTTTTAACAGATCAAACAAAAGAAACCTTTTTAAAATGAAATCATTTTCTTTTCACGATTTTATGAACACAACCTTCATGGTTGTTCTTCAAGTTTAAATCAAATCTTAAACTTGTTCTTCATTTGTTTTTCCAGAATCGCTTCTTCAAACAAAACTGGAAAACACATGCTCTTCATGTTTTGTATCTCTTTTTCAAAACAAGAAAAAACCCTAATCTTCTTCAAGGCATTTTTTTGTCTGAATGAAATGGACAAAATTCAAAAACATCTGTTTGGAAAATCTTTCCACATTAAGACATTTTTGTTCATTTTCTTCGTGGTTACATGTGTTATACAGAAATGGCAACCTCTGAAGCTCCTTCTACTAAAACCACCACTACTGCTGAGAAAGTGGTTATCACCAAGGCTCCTCAGGTGAAGTTCAAACTTGATAAGGTTACATTCCAACACAACAATCACTATGTGCTTTTCGATTTTCCTCAGAAAAAGCAAGTCACACATCTGGATGATGCTGTGAATTTTCTCAAAACCTGCTGCTTATCTACAGCCCTGACTATTGTACCCCCTACCCATAAATTCCTTTTAGCTCAGTTCTGGTATTCTGCCAGACGAGCTCAGGTTCCTTCACCCAAAGACCCAACGAAACTCGTTGATTCCATCTGTTAGCTCCAATCTTTCTGTTTATAGAAGTATTGAAAAATAGGCTAAGTATAGAAGTCTTCGACAGAGGCTCTGCCGAGTCACCGAGAAGACCGAAGCATAGAAGTCTTCGACAGAGGCTCTGCCGAGTAACCGAGAAGACCAAAGTAAAGAATCACCAGATGACTCTTCAATGTGTACAAGGCCACAGAGCCTCTGTCATACTTGACAGAGCCTCTGTGGTATAAAAGACTAGAGCTCTATACAAGGATAATCGTGCTTCTCACGATTTCTGCTGTACGAAGATCCTGAAGATCATTCGTACAAGGCGTGACCTGACAACTCCACGTGTCAAACTCTGATGGGTCTTAGCCTTAGTAGAAGCATGCGCATTTAATTAACGTTGTACCTGCAACAGTACCTGAATAGTGTCTTTGTACCTTCAGTACTTATTTTCTAGAGCTTGTCCCCTTTAGAAGTAGTATAAATAGAAGACTCATGTTGAGTTCTTCTATTAAGCTTTGCACGACACACACACCATTAGAACAGAATTCTTGTTATATCATCGGTGTTCTTGGTGTTCTATTTATATCAATATACAGTGGGTTATTGAGCTATTTATCTGTGTTATTTACATCTCACGTATTTGATATAGTGTGTTCTTCTACCTTATTATATCTTTTAGTTCGTTAAAAACGCTTTCGCATTATATCTTGTTTAAACTATTAGATAGAATCATCATTGTTAAGCAAAACAGGAACCAGCAATTGGTATCAGAGCCATCCTTGATTTTTTATATCAAGTGATCCTCTCTTGCAATGATTTTTGGTAGAAACCTGGAGTAATTTTAACCTGTTCTTCACTTATTTCAAAACAGCCTATGTTTTCTGCCATTCTCGACCTGTTCGACTTTGGTAAACTTACAGTCTGTTAGTTCGGTTAAATCTCCATTTTAGTGCATTGTTCAAAGTTTCCAAGTTTATAAACACCATTCGTAACATTCACTTCATATTCTGAAAGTTTACCGTTCATACCCTATTTTCTGGATTTCTCAACCTCTTTCAAAATGACAAACACAAACAACTTCTTCACCGCTGGTTCTTTAACCAAGCCACCCACACTACTCAGAGATGAGTACCCTCAGTGGAAGATACGAATGATTCACTTCTTCGAGGGTACTGACAAAGAACTCGTCTACTATATTAACAACCCTCCTTTCGTACCAATGATCACAGTACCCCGTGTACCTGCCACAGACGACACTCCAGAAATCCCTGAGCACGAGAAACCAAAGACCAAGAACAACTGGTCAGACCCTGATTGGGCAAAGTATGAAATTGCTCAAAAGACTAAGATACTTTTGATTATGGCCATCCCAAATGACCTCTTCCAATCCCTAGATGCGTGTGAATCTGCATACGATCTGTGGAAGGAACTGGAAAAACAACTGGAGGGTGGGGCCAAAACTCAAAAGAACCGCAGAGCCCAATGCATCAACGAGTACTACACATTCAAAGCTCTGCCGACAGAATCTCTACAATCAACATATGATCGGTTCAACTCTCTAATCAACAAGTGTAAGAAGTTCGGAATCCACAGAACTTCTGAGGAGAACAATGTCATGTTCCTAAAGAGTCTCAATGAATAATGGCTCCAGTTGTCTATGTCTCTGCAAACAAATCAGGACTTAGATTCCTGGAGTCTGTCAGATCTCTATGGAACGTTGGCAGCCCAAGAGCCTCAGATTGCACAAGTAAAAGCTCAAATCAGTGCACCTCCTGCGCTGGTTGGTAAGGCTAGAGAAGCTAAAGAGAAGTCGAAGAAGGAGAAAGATGTGGAAAAAAGAAGGAGAAGAAGAAGAAGATCTTGATCGTTGATAGTGAAGAGGAGGAGGTGGTGGAAGAAGAGGAAGCAACTATGGCCTCTATAGCTAAATCGTTAGCTCTTTTAACAAGGGAATTCAGTAGAGGATATCAGAAGAAGTCTGGTAATGAACGCTACGGAAGAGAAGGGTCAAATGACAAGAACGACAGAGGTGTCGACCAACAGAGGTCGAATGACAGGAATGACAGAGGTGGTGACCGACAGAGGTCAGACGACAAAGCTGGCAACGCTCCACAGAACCAAGGATGTTACAATTGTGGTAAGCCAGGCCACTATGCCAATGAATGCAGGAGAAAATCAAACCGCCCTCAGAGGGATTATGCTTTCTACAAAAAGAAAGCAGAATAATATGCTCAGAAGTCACTTATGGTGAATCAAGAAAACTGGCAGTCAGATACATCCTCTGATGAAGGAGAAAAGAAGAACGCCTTGTTCTGTGGCATGGCAGAGGACAGCTCTGACTCTGATAGTGAGAAGTAGTATGTGCCAATCTGGTATCTTGACTCCGGATGCTCGCGGCACATGACTGGCGACAGAGGTATACTATCCTCCTACAAAGATAAACTCGATGGAGGATCTGTGACCTTTGGTGACAACAAGAAGGGGTATATAAAAGGCTACGGAGTCATCAAGAAGGAAAACATAACCGTATGCAAAGTTGCATATGTGGATGGCCTTAAGAACAATCTTCTCAGTGTTAGCCAACTCTGCGATACGGGTTTCGACGTAATGTTCAAAAGAACCTTCTGCTCTCTACAAGGTGAGGACACAGGAGTCGAACTTCTGCGAGCCGAACGAAGAGGCGATCTTTACCTCATGAACTTCTGTGCCAAGAACAAGGAAGACAAGCTCTGCCTTGTTGCCAGTAAAAGCGAAGAAACCTGGTTATGGCATAACAGGTTCTGCCACCTAAACTTTCATACTCTAGATAAGCTTGTTAAACTTGATCTAGTCAAAGGTCTGCCAAATGTTAAATTTAATAAAGATCATTTGTGCTCTGCTTGCGAAATGGGAAAACTCAAAAGAGCTTCCCATAAAGGCAAGACTGATGTATCTTGCCCTAGGCCTCTATACATGCTTCATGTTGACCTCTGCGGTCCAATCGCTACACAGAGCCTAGGTGGCAAGAAATATATACTTGTTTTGATCGATGAATATTCAAGATTTACATGGGTTGAATTTGTCAGAAAGAAATCAGATGTTCCAAACATTCTGATAAATTTGATGAAAAGAATCCAAGTTCTGTATGAGTGCAGGATTCAGAAACTAAGAAGTGACAATGGCACAGAATTCAAAAACTCTGTCATTGAAGCCTATCTTACAGAAGAAGGCATATCACAGAACTTCTCTGATGCACGCACCCCACAACAGAATAGCGTGGTTGAACGAAAGAACCGCACGCTTGTGAAGGCTGCAAGAACTATGCTGACAGCATCTGGATTACCAATGTCTTTTTGGACAGAAGTAGTATCAACCGCTTCCTACACCCAAAATCGATCAACCATTGTAAAGAGGCACATCAAAACACCGTATCATTTGATCAACAAAAGGCGACCAAACATCAAGTTCTTTCATGTATTTGGATGCAAGTGCTTTGTCTTAAATGATAGAGAAGCAAGAGGAAAGTTTGAGGTGAAAGCAGATGAAGGCAAGTTCATTGGATACTCTGCCACCTCTAAGGCCTACAGAGTTTATCTTCTGCGGTCACGAACCATTGTAGAAAGCATCAATGTGTCTTTTGATGATTCCTTTCAAAAGACTTCTGAACAAGTCAGTTCAGAACTCGGTCTAAAGAAGGAATCCTCTGGCATCTCCAAAACAAGAGAAGCAGACCTAAATCTGCTATTTGAAGAGATGTTCCACGATGATATTGATCCCTCTGCTGGAGCTGTCAAAGCCTCTGGAGAAACATCTTCTGTCAACCAGACTGAGTCAGGTATATCTCTAACTGGTCCATTGAATACTTCATCCTCTTCTGTGAATCATGCAGATGCACGTGTTGAGGGGGAGCCAACAGAAGATGACACAAGCAAAGATTCTACCACAGAGGCACTGGAAACACCAAGTACAACAGAGAAGCCGATACCAGAGGAAAATGAAGACTCGGTCTCTACCGAATCAGAGGAATCAATTCCAAACGTGATCCCAATCCCGCAAGATGAAGAACCAACTTCGAGCTCTGAAGTGCCATCTACTACAGAAGGTGTACCAGAACCACAGGGTGCACCTACAGAAGTTCAACTAGATGACTCAAATGACCATCTGAACAACACAGTAGACGAAAAGCCATCCTCCAAGCCTTATAATCGACGACCCTTCTGAAAAGGTCAAGACAAGATCAGCCACTGCTAATTTTTGTTTCTTTACAAATTTCATCAGTGTGATCGAGCCAAAAAGAATCTCTGAAGCCCTAGATGATCCAAACTGGGTAGATGCTATGCAAGAAGAGCTTCTACAGTTTGAGAGAAACAAGGTATGGACCCTAGTACCTCTGCCACGAGGAAAACAAGCAATAGGGACAAAATGGGTCTTCAGAAACAAGAAGGACGAGGATGGGGTGGTCATTAGAAACAAAGCGAGATTGGTGGCCAAGGGATATCACCAAGAAGAAGGCATTGATTACGATGAAACTTTTGCCCCTGTCGCACGACTCGAAGCAATAAGAATCTTCTTAGCCTTCGCAGCCCACAGAGGTTTCAAAGTTTTTCAAATGGATGTAAAATCTGCTTTTCTGAATGGTGAAATCCAAGAAGAAGTATACGTCCAGCAGCCACCAGGGTTTGAAAGTTCCAAGTACCCAAAATATGTCTATTATCTTGACAAAGCTCTGTATGGACTGAAACGGGCTCCAAGAGCATGGTACGAACGGCTTTCAACCTTCCTTCTCAATAATGATTACGACAGAGGTACAACTGATACTACTTTGTTTTATAAAAGAAAAGGTGATGAGATTCTGCTTGTACAGATTTATGTGGATGGCATTATTTTCGGGTCTACCAATGCACAACAGTGCAAAGATTTTGAAAAACTCATGCAGAGTGAGTTTGAAATGAGTATGATGGGAGAATTAACCTTCTTCCTCGGACTCCAAGTAAAACAATCATCAGAGGGAATTTTTATAAATCAAGCTAAATATGTCTCTGACATACTTTCAAAATTCAGTCTCTCTGATGTCTCTGTAATGAAGACCCCAATGGCCACTGGAAATAAGTTATTCTCAGATCCAAATGGCAAATCTGTAGAGTGCAAGCTCTACAGAGGCATGATTGGGTCTCTGTTATACTTAACCGCAAGTAGGCCTGATATAATGTATGTCACATGCCTCTGTGCAAGATATCAAGCTAACCCAAAGGAATCCCACCTTATTGCTGTAAAGAGGATCTTCAGATACCTTAAAGGGACCAAAAATCTTGGGCTCTGGTATCCGAAGAACTCTGGCTTTGATCTTAAGGCATACACAGATTCAGATTATGGGGGATGCAAGCTAGACCGAAAGAGCACCTCTAGGAGTTGTCAATTCCTAGGTGGTAAACTAGTAAGCTGGACTTCAAAGAAGCAGAACTGTGTGTCGACATCTACAGCAGAAGCTGAGTATGTTGCTGCTGCTAGCTGTTGCTCCCAAGTTCTGTGGATGAAAACTCAGCTAAAGGACTATGGTCACACTATCTACAAGATACCCATCCTCTGTGACTCAAAAAGCGCCATCGCCATCTCTGCCAATCCAGTACAGCACTCAAAAACAAAGCATATCGATATCCGTTACCACTTTCTGAAGCATCATGTTGAACGTGGAACAATTGAGATGTACTTCGTGAGCACTGAATATCAGCTTGCAGACTTATTTACCAAAGCACTCGATGAGAAAAGATTTCTCTTCTTGGTAAGTAAGTTGGGTATGATAAACATGAGTTGAAAACCTCTGTAAGTAAGACTTGATCCTCTGTAAATATGTATATATTTGAATACTTCTGCATGTAAATTCTTGAATCACCAAAAGTTCTATACCTGACAGAGCTTCTGTGGGATCACTCAGATCTTCTAACAATGTCCACAGAACCTTTGGTGAGTTTGACCTATGTCCTGTGCACTACTTATCTCATTTGATCCAAGCATAGGTCAAGGGGGAGCAGAAGGAGACCTTGAACTGATCTACAGATGTTGATCATTCAAGGGGGAGCCAAAGAAGAGATGTCATCAATCAAATTCACAGAAGTAAAGGATTTTGTCAAGCAAAGGAGAACCAAAAGGTGAGTATCTCGTACAAACCATCTTTGAAAACAGTTTCTCTAGGACACAAATTTCCATATATGTCCTAGAAACTCTGCTTAAGACGTTCCAAACATTCAATGATCAAAAAGATTTTTGAGCTCTCCGATATTAGAAATTTAAGGCCATAGAGCCTCTGCTGAGCCCCGCAGAGCCTCTGTAAGTCAGAATCTCTATGATTGCAAATTTCATACGGAAAATCTATTGATCAACTTCAATGTCTTTCAAAGATTCTTCTGTACAAGTACAAGCACTGAGATACTGAAAGAAGGTTTCTAGTCACAGAGTTTTATCCATCAAAGAACTTATGTTGACCGAGCAAAGATTAGTCAAAAGGAGAATGTCTCGCACAAAACCTTTTTCCAAAACAGTTTTTCCGGACACCAACTTTCAAATATGTCCTAAAACAATGCTTAAGCCAGTAAAAAACTTGGATGATCAAAAACTTTTATGAATCTTTAGTTATTAGAAATTTTCACTCATAGAGCCACTGCTGGCTTTGACAGAGCCCCAAAGCCTCTGTGGATGAAATTTTGGTGCTAAAGACTCTATCGATCCTCTCCAATGAATTTTCAAACATTTTTTGGTAAAGGTGCAAGCTAAGAGGAAACAAAAAGACAAGTTTCAGATCACAGAGCTCACTCCACTACAGAGCCTCTGTTGATTCTGACACTTGACTCTTTGTGGCAATTCTATAAAAGCAAGACATTTACTGCGAGTGACAGACCCCAAACAGAAGGATTGCCCACGCTCCTAGCATTAATAGGCCGCACACAACGTCTAATCGTGCACTGACACATCTGACGTGGCAGATTTTCATTGGACGTGTGTGCCACACGATCCTTCTGAAACGTTTCCCCAGCTGTAAAACTCAAGTGCGGACCCCAAATTTTTATTGAATTCACTTTTACCACAGAATTCTATCCGTTTCTACCCTCACTATATAACCTCGTTCCCATTCTTTCTTAAACCTTTTACGAATTTATCTCCCTCATCTTCTCCGGCGAACTGAGCAAATACCTGCAACTTCCCCATTCTACTCTATTCTTCAAGAAATCTCAAATGGCTTCTACCTCCAACGCTCCGGTGAACTCCCCATCTCATTCTGAGAACTCCCAGAATCCTGAAACAGCAAGAAACCTAGTACAAGACAACTCCGGTGAGTCAGCAGATTTTGCTCCGACAAACCACCTTCAAAACTTCATCGCACATGAACACTTTGAACGTGTTCTTCCCTATAAACCCAATAACCAATACCTGGTTCCCTCCAAAACCGCATTTGGGGAAGCACATGCCATCCTTCTTCACATTCTGGAAAATCATTACCTTTACCCCCTATTAACCAAAACTGTCCACAAAATCCCTGCCAGGTATCTCAATCAATTCTGGCAAAGCAGCAGATTTGACCCAGAAGATAGACAGATAAAGGGCTACATCTCAAAACCAGACAAATCCGAGCACCTTGAACTCAAGTTCAACAGAACCATGTTCTCACTTGAGTTCAGTCTACCCACAAGAGGTCTTCTAGGGATAAAGGGATACGCAGAGAAACCCACAGACACCGAGCTCTGCAGATTTGTTGAAATGTTGGGATACAACACAACCCTAAGGAAAAGAAATGATTTCAGAAGAAATCGACTTCCCCCTCTATGGAATACTCTCTTCTCCATTCTCAACAGGTGTCTAACTGGGAAAGTGGGTAGTCCAGACCAATCTTCTCACCAAATCTTGGCAATTATGTACGGGGTGTACTACGATCTACCTCTGGACTACGCCACCCTCATGATGCAGGAAATGGTTAACACCATTGACCACAGAATCTCCACCCAGAAGGCCAAAGGACGATCAACCGAAGCTCTACCTCCTCTACAATATCAACGAATTCTGGGTGTCCTTCTAGAGCCTATGCCCCTTCTACAAAAATGGCCAATGGAGGGACCAACGGCCAGAATGTATCCTATGACAAAGAACTCTCCAACAGAGCACGAAGATGGATACGACTTCTGCAGACCTCTGCCAACCGCACTTCTGGGATATGCAACTGATGAGACCCTTAAGTTAGAATACATACGCAATCATAGGACTCCAAAACTGAGTCCTGTGACATCCCCCGCGTCTAGGAGTCCCCTTAGGATCTAAGGTTGTAGATAGGTTGTCTGACGAAGAATGGGCAGTGGCCTTGGCTAAGCATGAACAAGTACAAGAGAAGTTTCATACTCTGAGAAACACAATACTCTCCCCTGCTCCAAAGAGAAAATCCTCTGCCAAGAAGAAGAAGAAAGCTCACAGGAAAAAGAAAACAGCAGAGGGAACCTCTACCAGTGCTATTCAAACCCAACAGTCCCCTCCTCATGCAACAGAAGTCGGATTATCTGCACCCCCCCTCCTCCAAAAGACAAAAAGAAGAGAAAACATAAGTCTTCTGAGGAGGGTGCCCCCAAACCAAAGAAAAGGGGGAGCAAGAAGAAATCCAAGAAACCTCACACTCCTCTGCAAACCATCGCAGAGGAAGCAGTAATGGTCGAAGAAACCCATGAGCAACCTCTGCAATCCCCTTCACCTATCAACTATGCAGAAGATCAGGGTGACTTCAACACTTTCCTTGAGCACCCCGAAATCGCCAATACTCTAGATACTTCTGGCTGGAACGCAGAAGCCCTCTCCCATCAGTCAACAGAAGCTCCAGACTTCAGAATCTCTTCTGACTTAGATGACGAGACGAAACCCCCAAGAGCATTCAAGTTGCCACACCAGAAGTTCTACAGAACCCCTTCACACAACCTGGATTTGATGTGCTAAGAGCAAGCCCAGAGGATCTGGTTAAAACTACCACCAAAACCCCACCAGTCTTAGTCTCAGAGGTAGATTCTGATGAAGAAGAAGATAACCAGTAAACGAAGGAGCTCTGCATCCCCATGTACGGCAATTAATTGGCTCTCAACCAATGTACGACTCCTTAGTCACTGGGGCAGAAGCCGCAACAGAAGTTAGGGTAGAAGCCGCGGGACATAGGATAGAAAGAGAGGTTAAGACAATAGATGGTGAAGTAGTGATAGGATGCCCAACAGAGCAAGAATCCAGAACAGATGCCTGGAATAGTAGAGGCACACAACCCCAACCAACTCCCAGTGCAACCCATACTTCTATTACCGCTAGTCTAGTGGCAGAAGGTAATATTGAACAAGAGCAGCACAGCTCGAACCCACCCCAAACTGACCGGGCAGAGAAAATTCCTTCCACCTTTGTGCCACTAATAGTCGGGGAAACCATTCCACGGGAGTCCTCTCCAAAGGACTTTCCTTTAGTTCATGATTCCTCGCCCGGGATCACATCTGACACTCTTGCAGAGGAACTTGTTTCCTCTGCCACACGCACACACATAAGTCCTACCGGCCCTTCAGAGGGGCCTATAGTGCATAAAGACGGAGAGACTCTAGACAAGTCTCCGAGTCAACATAAGGATACTCTAGTACCCACCTCTGGAGTGGATCTAGACAATGTCCTTATCAGAACTTCTGTAGAGAATTAGGCCTCAAAAACCTCTACTCAAGGATCAGAAGGAAATCCTTCCGCCCCCAACGAACAAACAAGGGCGAAAGAAGGTTTCCAAGGAACAGGGACTCACTCTGGGGAAGAATGTGTTCCCCCAGAGGTTACACCAAGTTCACAAGTCTCAAGGGATGAGTTCCAAACCCTTGTCACCTATGTGGACAATACGTTGAAGGAGTTGAAAAGCTCCTTTGATTCTTTTGCAGATACAACTTCCAGGGCTCTCAATAATTTGAACACCAAAATGGACAACTTGTCCACAGAGGTGCAAAATTCCTTAGCCCAGATGAAGTCAACTGCTACAACCTCTGCCGCCTCTGCTGCCGCTGAGTTCGAGAAAGCCACATCCTCTGCCTTTCAAAGCTCTGTCAAAGACTTGATTGAAAAGCTGAAGAAAGAGCAATCCCCAACCTCTCCGGGCCTTACTCCTGAAGATTTAAAGAAGGCCCTCGAGAAAGTTCAAGAGCATACTACAGAAGCAACTCTGGCGATGAAGCCCTCCGCTACATGAACAGAGCTCAGCTGACAGAGCTTGGGCAAGGGATACTCGATCAAGTGACAGAGTTCATTCGCGCCTTCACAACTGCCAACGCTAATTATGTCAAGGACTTTCAGAGGAGCGTCGGCAAAATGCGCTTCAACACAGAGGCAGAGGTCCACACCATTCTTGGCCTCTGCGATGATTTATGCGCAAAAATGATCGATGCAGGTGCCATACCACCCAAAAAGCCAGAAGCTTCGTGCAGAACAGAGGGTACTACAGATAAGGGTCAGGATGACTCTGATGATGACTCTGATGATTCATCCGATCATCCTGAGGGGGAGAAACAAAGGGAGAAAGCTGCAAGGAAAGGTCTACCATAACCACCAATATCAGCAGAACCCCTAAACCAAGCACCTTCAACTGAAACCCACGGAGGAAACCAACAGAAGACCACAGAGGCAACACCCACCTCTGTGGAAACAATCTCTACATTCGAAGAAGATGTCCCAACCCGTGAACAAGTTCAAATCTTTACATCTTTTGAAGAAGATCAACCCATCCCTACACCAAAACCAACAGAAGAAAACCTACCTTCCCCAACACCCAAAACACCAGAAGAACCTAAGCAACCATCACCAGAAGCTGATCAACAGAAAACTCAATCCCCCACACCCAAAACCAGAATCAAAACCATTGCTCACAAAAGAAAACATCTAAGAAAAACCACAGAAGCCTCACCAACCAAGCCCTCAGAAGAACAAGTGCCAAAACCAACAGAGGCAACCCCGACAACAACAACAGAAATACCCCCACCTAAACCCTCTGAAACACAAGTGTCAAATCCAACAGAGGCAATCCCATCTCTACAAGAAGATCTACAGCCAAAGGCAAAAGACAAAGGCAAGGGGATAATGACAGAGGAACCACAAAAGAAGAAGCCAAAGCATCAACCAGCAGAGAAATTGATGAAAAGCTCTTTCGACGCCTATGTAACACCAAAACCAGAAGAAGAAGACTGGGCTTTCGGTGTTACACCTCTGTCAAACATACCTATTCTGGATCCAAAGGTAAAACCTATAGAGGATCGAGTGAAGCAAATACAGAAACAAATGGATGCTCTGCGCAGGCCCATGCCTCCACCCGGTGCACCTCCACCACAGATGGAAGAGGTAGTGTACAGATATCTGTACAACAGAAGTGCCAGAGATCCTCTGCCACCAACCATTCAAGATCCCGACTTCCATGCTAACCTCGAGAACATCTTCACAAGAACAACACCCAAGCCAAAACATCAAGTCTTCTCAGAGTCCACAATCGACAAGGTCATATATTGTAAGTTTTCTCAAACCAGAACTACACCTAAGGTTTCCTACAACATATATAAGGTCAAAAGGGAGGACAGAACCGTAACCCAATTCTCAGATGCTGATCTGAGAAATCTAAGTCCCTACGACCTACCCGACCTTCTGGACTGGACGAAAAAGAACTTCACGACAGATGCACATCGAAGGGCATACAGGGTGATCAGAAAAGCCATGCACGAGAAACTTCTGTTGTATAGCCTTGTCGACTTCCAATTAGGACGAGATCTCGGTGTAAGAAACCTAAATCTCCGACCACCAGAAAATGACTGCCCATCCTCTGCCATACCAAACTCGATCATTACATCTCCAAGAGTTGGGTTAGTTTATCAAGATCCTGCTGGGAAGTCAAGATTGTTCGTAGAGATAGACTGTCAGAAGTATGCAACAAGTACTTTGACAGAATTCAGAGCAAGCCTCGTGGAACATAGAGGAACAGAGCTCATGAATCAAGCTCTCGCAGATAGACTGATAGAAGTCATCGACCAAGTAATCAACTTCAGAAACCTCTGCATCAGATTCTATCACGAGCTCAAGGAATTAGGATTCGACAACAGAAGTTTCAACGACTTCAAAGATGCCAACATCTGATATCCTCTAACAACCTATGCAAATCTTTCCTTTCATAATGTAATCAAGTGTAAGTGCCTCTGGCATAATTTTGTATGAAAGAAAAGTAAAAACTTTTGAGGTACATTGTTACACCTCTTATCATGTACTTAGCCTAGAAAACCTTGCACTTTTCAATTTTTTATTTTTCAATACTTAGGGGGAGATTGTTAGCTCCAATCTTTCTGTTTATAGAAGTATTGAAAAATAGGCTAAGTATAGAAGTCTTCGACAGAGGCTCTGCCGAGTCACCGAGAAGACCGAAGCATAGAAGTCTTCGACAGAGGCTCTGCCGAGTAACCGATAAGACCGAAGTAAAGAATCACCAGAAGACTCTTCAATGTGTACAAGGCCACAGAGCCTCTGTCATACTTGACAGAGCCTCTGTGGTATAAAAGACTAGAGCTCTATACAAGGACAATCGTGCTTCTCACGATTTCTGTTGTACGAAGATCCTGAAGATCATTCGTACAAGGCGTGACCTGACAACTCCACGTGTCAAACTCTGATGGGTCTTAGCCTTAGTAGAAGCCGACGCATTTAATTAACGTTATACCTGCAACAGTACCTGAATAGTGTCTTTGTACCTTCAGTACTTATTGTCTAGAGCTTGTCCCCTTTAGAAGTAGTATAAATAGAAGACTCATGTTGAGTTCTTCTATTAAGCTATGCACGACACACACACCATTAGAACAAAATTCTTGTTATATCATCGGTGTTCTTGGTGTTCTATTCATATCACTATACAGTGGGTTATTGAGCTATTTATCTGTGTTATTTACATCTCACGTATTTGATATAGTGTGTTCTTCTACCTTATTATATCTTTTAGTTCGTTAAAAACGCTTCCGCATTATATCTTGTTTAAACTATTAGATAGAATCATCATTGTTAAGCAAAACAGGAACCAACACCATCCTCTGTGACACCAAATTTGGAACCACCAAAATCAACCCTGCTATTATCAGGCGTGCACTGAACCTCCCGGCCGCTACCAAAGAAAAACGCTTTGTACCTCTCCCAAATTTCAAAAACCATGCTGATAGGGAAACAATCATTGCATTCTTTGATGCAATGAAGTACGTATGGGGAACAGGGAGAGATGAAAAACCCGAGAAGAAGCTGACCGCAATCAAAAAGTCCATGATGCCAAGCGAGATGAACTTCATCTTCGCCCACCTGATAAGCTGCATGACAGCAAAAACCGGCTCCTCTGATCAAGCCGCTAAACCTCAGCAAGCCATGGGTTATGCATTGCTGAAAGGTCTCCATGTTGACTGGGCATCAATCATCAACGATGATTTGGCATTCAGGGTGGACATGGCTGACAGACCAACATGCGTTCCATACCCCCGTTTCATCAGCGTCGTCTTTCTAAAAGGACTTGGGGACAAATACCCAAAAGAGGGTGATCTGAGACTCTCTCAGGTTGGCCCTAAGGTGCTCGACTTCAGCCCCATGCCAAACGAGGTACGTCTCTCTACTCTCTTATCTCTTCTCAATCCTCCTTCTTCTACTTCTGCAGCTACCTCAGCGGAAATCCACACCGCTGATACCCAGGCTGCACCCTCCACTCCTTCTCGAAAAAGGAAACATTTTACTTCCCAACTTGACTCCGAAAGGATCAAGAAAACCAAGGAGCAACCCTCCAAGCCATCAACGGCTGAAGACTCCACGACTCATCTTGTACAAGAGTCGCTGGATAGTTTCGTGGTACGCTCTGCCACAGCTGAAAAAGCCACCCCTTCCATCCCAACCTCAGCGTCTCTAAACGCTGATGTTATTAACTTGGAACTGAACCCACCTCCTTCAGCCTCTCTACAGACTGAAGTAATTCTCAGCGGATCCAACGCTGAACCTCGCTCCCAACCAATTTTCTCAACCTTAGTTCCTCCCACCTATTCTTTGGACACTCCACCAATTTTCCCACCGTTCTCTGGAACGCCCGTCATCATACATGATTCAGCTACTAATACACTACATATGATGATGGATGCAAACTTAGGGTCTGCAGGCACCTCCATGCGCCAGGGCACTCTCGAAGACGACATGGAACACTACTCAGGTCTACAAGGTTTCGACAACTTTGCAAACCCGCCTGCAGGTATACACAAAACCATACACATTCCTCTTTCTCAACCCCAAACTTCTTAGATTTCCTCTGTTCATAAGTTATTTACTGTTACAGGTCCTAATTTGGGAGATATTCAACACTCCCTGAAAGATCTGGTGACAAAGGTGGATTCTTACAACACCACTCTCTCCACCAACTCTTCAGCGGTTACAGACGCTGGAGAGAATCTCAAAAAGTTAACCGAGATTGTTGATAAGAAATCCTCCAGCACTGATCTGGAGAAGGTGGATGGCAACATTGGTCAATTTGCTACCACTCTCGCCAACAACTCCACAAACGTCAACGATCTCAACCTCACCAACACCACCCTCGCAACAAACTTCACCACTCTGTCCAATGAAGTCACATCATTGAAGACAGAGGTTGGTTCTCTTAAGGGTGAGGTCTCCACGATCAAGACAGAGGTCTCCACGGTCAAAGATCTTCTTCAGCAAGTACTCGATCGCCTGAACGCCCCAACTTGCGTCCCTTCTCACTTCACTCAGGCTGATTGAGAAAATCTTCAAAGTCTCAATCCTGCAATTTCTGTCCTAGAAGACAGAATCGCAGTGATTGAAACCTTCATGGGAATCACTGACCTAGAAGACAGTGACTCTCATGACGCTGCTGTTGATATTCCAATTGCCTCCCCCACTCGTCATGTGGAAGAGGGGGAGAAGAACGATGAAGGTCTTCCCCATAATGTTGAGGGGGAGACAAATGAAACTGCTACTTCTAAACCTCAGGGAGTTGAAAACCCTGAGGGAACCGAGAAACCTCCCTCTGTATCTGAGGGGGAGCAACTCGAAGAGAAACATGATGACGTTGTTGCTGATGTTACCGAACCTTATGCTGACGAGGTCGAATCTGAAGAAGAAGCTGAAGACGACGAACCTATCGACATCGCTGACGATGAACCATCATCATCACCTAAAAACAATGATGATGATGATGATGACGATGATGACGATTTCTTCTTCGTCCAGCCTATCAAGACCGCCACAGCTCAAAAAGGGGTCGTGATAAAAGAACCATCAGGGGAGACGACTAAGACAAAACCTGCAGCATCTGAAGCTGATAAAGGCAAAAACAAAGGCCTCGCTGCAGAAGACAATCTGACGATCTTGCTTCGAAAGCCAGTTTGTCAGGTAACTTACTCTCTATTCCCTTACTCTGCATCCCTCCTCTATCCCTTCTCAATCTCAGTTCTCCTCTCCATAAAACCTCTATACACTTAACCATATTCTTTTCTCTATCTCTTTCTTCCCAAATGATCTTATTTAAATGATCGCTGTGTTTCATCTAGTCCTCTCCCATGTTTGAGGATCCTGCTGAAGACTCTCCTGCTACAACTCCAATAATCCCAGCCACAAGAGCTGAAGAAATAATCCCGGTCTTGGATTTAATCACTGAGACCGATGAACCTGAAGAACAACTGCTCTCTCACAAAAACAGACCTTCCTTGGCTCCTCAAAAGCTAAGTGAAGAGGATCAGAAAAAGAGAGAAGAAATAATCAAAAGGTTTGAGGAGCATCGAATCATCCTTCCTCGTGACAAAGTCCCTGCTCCCAAGTTCAGACTGTCCAGGAAAGAATACACTGATCATCTCAAGGCTGAAAAACAACTCGCTGATCGAAGGAAAGCTGAAGAAAAAGATAAGGCCCTCGCCATCCAGCTTGCCCAACAATCAGTGAAAGACCCTGAACTGAAAAGAACTCCCATTGAAGTCCAACGTCAGTTATGGGAAGACACCCAGAAGATCGTTGAAGAAAAGACCAAGGTATCTGATTCTACTTTGAAATGGTGCAAAGAAAGGCTGAACTATCGATCTCGGTTGTTGATCCCATTTTGAGCAACAATAGAAGAAATATAAAGTCCATATTTAAATATAGAGATAAGATATACATGAAGAACAATCATAAAGAAACTTATCTCATATTCATTGATGATTAAATATGGAGAGGAGAAATGTTGAAGAACACCACACTAAACATGAAACGACTCTCATAAGAAACTAGTCTATGTGTGTTTTTGTGTGCTTTCCATATTTCTCACTTTTTGAAATAAGACTATGGACACCTCTTATATAGGGCCATTTACACATTAGATATTTAAGATATCTAAAATCTAGACAATATCTAAAATATCTATATAAAATATCTAAGTAAATATCTATAAGTAAATATCTAAAACATTAAAATTTCTTTATAAAACATTCATTTAATTAGGAGCTAATTAAAGCTAACAATCTCCCCCTAATGTTTTATGAAGAAAGCATCATCTTATAGTCTCCCATTTGCTTTCTTTAGAACCTTTGATGTTCCGTTCTTTAAGTCTTCAAAGCATAATGTGCTCCCCCTCAAATGTAGGCACATCCACCGAGCTTTAAACGTGAATAACAGAGGATGGACTGACATTTAAAATGTGACAAATGTAGCTTGACACCATGAAGAACCGTTGAGAGAACACCGTTCTTGAAAGCGGAAAGAGCATGAGTGAAATGCGATGATTTCGGTGCAGCAAGAGTCCATTGACTTTGACACAGATTCTGACCATTAAGCACACTGATTCTGACCAAAATCAAAACATGAAAAAGTTTCACATGTGTCTTAGGAATTCAACGCAACTGGACTTATGCGAATCGGAGCACCGAGTAGGAAGTTATGCGCGTTTTTCTGAAACAGTGCAAAGCTGACAGCAAGTAAAAAAATCGGGCTCTGAGGTTGAGTCGCAGAGGTTCAATCCACAGAGGCTCTGTCGGGTTTCACAGAGGTTCTGTGGTGAACAGTACCATAGAGGTTGGTCGCGTGCGGCAGAGGTTGGTCGCGTGCGGCAGAGGTTTGGTCGCGTTTCGGCAGAAGCTTAACAGAAGTGTTACACTTACTTTGACACTAATTTAGACCATTTTACCTCTGGAGTTTGCAAAAACTCAAAACACAAACAACTTTCATTGGTTTGTTATCTGTTCAGATCATCTTGAATCACCTCTTTTCGAGCTCGTACGACAAAGATATGGTTGATTTACCACAGTCGCGCAGATCTGTCCATCAGCTTTCCATCAGCACATTGTTGTCTACTTCAACGATGCATATTACCCTTATAAATTTCGAATCTTTGAATTCTCAAAACATGAAATCTGTTCATCTGTGTCTTAGGAATCCAGGGCCTTTTGAATCGCATCAATCGGTGTTTTTATGAGTGAGATATGATCAGTTTAATACAGCAGCGCAAATCTGTCATTAAATCTGATTTGATGTAAAAGATAAGACGATCTTCATATAATTTTTAAAACCGTGAGTGCAAATAATTCGATCTCTAATTGATCAAGTCAGAAAACTAATTAGAAGAACTCAAAGTTTAAAAAAAACGTTTCAGATCAGACTTTGAACATGTAACAAAACATCAAATCTTTCTCAAACAACTTTCTCAAGACCCAAATGATTTTGTTATCCATATATAAATGTTTATGAGCAGCGGAAGACAAACAAAATCTGAATCAAAGATAGTCCAATCTTGAAAATAAAGGTCAGATCAAACAAAGATCAACAACCTTACTACCAAGATGCAAAAAGAATTGCTATGGACTTAAGCACACACAAGGATGAGATCATAGATCAACCATCTACTTAGTGTTTATCAAATAAAATCAATGAATGAGAAAGAATAAAAAACACACACATGAAGTATATCAGAAACTAAACCATCTAAAACTTCCATTGTTGCATAGATGATCGATTTTGAAGAAAAGTTTCTTCAATCGGCTCTGATACCAATTGTTGATCCCATTTTTGAGCAACAATAGAAGAAATATAAAGTCCATATTTAAATATAGAGATAAGATATACATGAAGAACAATCATAAAGAAACTTATCTCATATTCATTGATGATTAAATATGGAGAGGAGAAATGTTGAAGAACACCACACTAAACATGAAACGACTCTCATAAGAAACTAGTCTATGTGTGTTTTTGTGTGCTTTCCATATTTCTCACTTCTTGAAATAAGACTATGGACACCTCTTATATAGGGCCATTTACACATTAGATATTTAAGATATCTAAAATCTAGACAATATCTAAAATATCTATATAAAATATCTAAGTAAATATCTATAAGTAAATATCTAAAACATTAAAATATCTTTATAAAACATTCATTTAATTAGGAGCTAATTAAAGATAACATCGGCCATCCAGAATCAACAAGGTACTTATCAAGGGAAAATCGACCATAGACGTTTCTGTCGTTGAAGTTTACATATTCAGAGAAGATGGTTCCATGAAACACATCTATGCCGATACAATCAAGAAGTTCAGTCTCTCTAAATGGCTGGAGATGCGAATAGCCATTTAGCGATCTCGCTCAAAATATAAGAGCCATGTCGAGAAGATTATAAATTCTCAGATCGACTTGGTTTCTTCTGCTGTGGATATTCCTCTTCCCTCTCCTCTTGCAACTCAACGAAGAAGGGCCTCTGCAAAGAAAAAGATAATATTTTCAGATTCAGGTCCTTCTATCCGGAACAAAACAGGTATTGGTTTCTCACGTGCTGAAGTACTTGGTCCTGAACCTGACCTCTCAGCGCTTGACACCTCTCTGCCTCCTGGTGAACAATTCATCCCTGGAAAAGTCATAAGCGAACCCTATGGGATATTCTTTCATGACTATGATGGACGTCAACGTTTTCAACGCATCTCCGATCTTCCCATTACTCCCATCGAACAGCTCAAGGATCTCATCTATTGGTGTGAATTCAGACACGACCTTCAGGCTCAATACCTCAAGCCTTTGGTCTTTGAAGAAGCAAAGAACAAACGAGATCAAGGAGTAAAGGACCCTGACTGGATGATTCCCACATCAAAGACCCTTGATGAACTTCTCGTTAAGGAAGAACCTTATAGCTGATAGGACTGCCTTGTAATTCCTCCTTCTTTATCAGCTAATATCTTTTATACTTGTAATTATTATTTGTTGTACTTGTAATTTTTCCACTTCCCTCTATAACCTTGTTGATCCAAACCCTCAGTGATTTGATAATGACCCTCTCTTTTATACTTAGTGAAAATTGTAAGTAAACAATATATATCAGAGTTTCACTATCGCTGATAAGTACTAAGATCTTCCAGTACCGCTGATAGGAACTCTCGCTCTTTAGATTAAACATTCAGCGAAACTGTTCACCATTAATGCTCTGAGTCTGTTCAGTCATTATGATGATCGTTGATAAGTTAGTTGTTTACTTATGATCCCTGAAGACAAGTTTCACGTCAACAAAGGTTCTACGCTGAAGTCGAAGATCAAGCTCAAGAACCAGCGACAAGTCTCCTAATGAACTGATGCGGATCAGCGAAGACTCAGATTTGTCCACTCAACGTGAAGTATCAAGTACAAGACTTCAGCTATCGCTGAACTTTATCATTCACTGAATAGAAAATGATAATGCTCTGAATCAACGAAAGCTGATCATGAAGTCCTCCGTACAAAGTACTTTTGTCTTAACCACCCTTGCACGACTCCGTACGAAATGTCAGAAAAGAACCTCCGACTATCTGAAATCGTACAACCACTCTGATACTACACTGTTCATCCTTACGGCTACTAAGGTTGTCAACAAAGGTCAATGACATGCAACCAACCAGCTGATGACACGTGTAAAGTGTATACTGACTTGCATTAAATGCATGCAGTATATAAAGAGATGAACCCACTTCATTTGAAGTAACTTGCTAACTCTGGACAAGTTCAATCTCTTATCTCAAGATAGGTTATTATTAGTAATTTCCTTATCTCTCTTAGTGCAAGAAACCTTAGTGTTCCAACTTGTTTAGATTTAGGTTTATCCTTAATCTTGTTTCCGCAACAAGCTGTAAATTGTTAATGATTTATCAATAAACAATTTAGAAAAGTAAAATCTGTGTGTTTGTATTCACCCCCCCCCCCCCCCCCCCCCCCCTCCTTCTACAAACTTTTATAGGCCTTCGGGACCAACAAGTGGTATCAGAGCGGATTTGTTTAATCTCATAAACAAGATCTAATCTAAGATATTTCTCTTCCTTGCTATTATCTGAAAATGGCCACCAACACAAACACAAATTATATAGACAATGGTTCTCTTGCTAAACCCCCTAGATTTTCCAAAGATAACTTCAACTTATGGAAAAATAGGATGACACTCTTCTTAGAAGGTGTAGACCCTACTATGCCTTACTATCTAGAGAATGGTCCATTCATCCCTGTAAGAATAGATGCTGCAGTTCCAGCCGCTGAGAATAGACCTGCTATTCCAGAAAGGCTGGTCCCTAAGGAAATCTTTCAGTGGACCGACGAAGATAAGAAGAAAGTGGCTATAGATACAAAAGCCAGATCCATACTATCCATGGCCCTCCCTGACGAAGTCTACCATTCCGTCATGAATCTAAAAACATCAAAAGCCATGTGGGACACAATATGTGTTCAGTATGAAGGAACGTTTGAAGTCCAGGACTCAAGAAAGATCAACCTGGTAAGACAATACGAAAGCTTCATTTCTGGTA
This sequence comes from Saussurea involucrata, assembly GCA_033807775.1. Lineage (NCBI taxonomy): Eukaryota > Viridiplantae > Streptophyta > Magnoliopsida > Asterales > Asteraceae > Saussurea > Saussurea involucrata. Next base: position 133,907,600 of record CM066315.1, read on the forward strand.
AGAATGAATCTCTCTCTGAAGTTCACCAACGTTTTAATTGTTTAATTATAGATCTGAAAACTGTTGGTAAGGAATATTCTAACTTTGAAGTGCTGACAAAGTTTCTAGAATGTTTACCTGAAAGCTGGGACAATTATTCTATGTGTCTCAAGCTATCAAAGGATCTAAAATAAATGACCCTTTCAACCTTATATGGCACGTTGCTGAATCATGAGCAATCGAGCCATCTTAAGAAGAATCTTGTAAAAGATTCCAAAAGCACCCATGTTGCTTTAATCTCAGAGGAACCTTCTACTCAGCGACCCTCGGTCACTATCACTGAGTTAGAAAGTAACTCTGAAAGGTCATCAAATTATGATTCTTCAGATGATGATGAATCTTTGGCTCTCCTAACTAAAAAGTTCAGGAGATTTGCCAAATAGAAAATGTTTAGAAAAAACAAACCTCTTTCCATAACTGACAAGCCTAGATCATCAGCTTTTGTTGATAAGGCTACTGCTACTTGTTTTAACTGCGAAAAGACAGGACATTTCGCTAACGAGTGCAGGTCTAAGAAAGTTTCTAGACCCTCAGCTTTTACAAAGAAATCCTTTGTTCCAAGGAATAAAGATGACAAATATTCAAAGCTGAAAGAAAAATATGCAAAGCTGAATAGCTTTAAGAAGAAGAATAAAGGCCTGATGGCTGACTATGATTGGGCTGCTTCTGATGAAGAAGCATCATCATCTGACTCTGAAGATGATGAAGCAAATCTATGTCTCATGGCCAAGGTTGAAGAAGAGGAAGAAAGTTCAGACATTCCCTCCACTTCAACCTCTGCTATTCAGGTATCACCTTCCTTCTTTACCAATATTGCAAATATTGATGAAGCTGATAGTCTCCGTAAGATCGATCTCTTGACTAGAAGTTTATACAAAGCCATGAACGGCAAAACTGTGGTTGAAAACCAAAACCTTGATCTCGCTGAAAAGCTTAAAAACTGCCACCTTCAAATAGAAAAGCTTTCTAAAATTGAAGAAGACTTTAAAGATGAAGTATATTTAAATCAGCTAGTCAAAATCGAACGAGCAGAAGCTATTGCTGCATTAAAAGATGAAAAAGCTACTGTTGAAGGATGGTGTAACTCTTCAACAAAGATCACTGAGATAATAAATCCTCAGATTCCCCTAAGTGATAAACGTGGTCTGGGTTACAAATATGATACTCCAAAACCAACCACTGAGTGTTCAATGCTTAAATTTGGAACGTTCGTATCCTCAGTCGATGATACTTCATCTTCTCAGTACTCATCGTCCATTACACCAATCCCTGAGGAAACTCCTACCTCCTCAAAAGGCAAGGAGAAAATGGTTTATTCAAAACCTACCTTTGTCTCTAAAGACAAAGGTAAAGGAATTGTTATTTACCAAAATCCTCAGAAGGGTACCTTAGTACCAAAGATGAATGCTTCTAAAGCTTCAGAGACCTACCCCTCTGGATCAAGGAATCAGATCTCTGGATATATTCAGCGATCTACTCCTAGACTCAGAGTGGATGTCCTTGGTAAGAAATCTGAAGAACTGAATGTTCGTCCCATTTCTAAAGCCAATAGTTTACTTGGTGCTGGCATTTCTAATTCGAAATCAAAAGCTCAGCATTCAAATGGTCCTAGAACTACTTTTAGTTATAGGAAATGTTATCACTGTGGACTTACCGATCATATTGCTAGTAAGTGCCCCACAGCCACCAAAGCTGAAAAGATAACTAAGGTGAAGATTGCCCCCAAGGCAAAGAAGACCATCCCTGGTGCAAATCAGGTCAAGGTGAATCCTACCACTGAGGTTAAGAAATTAACCAAAGTGAAGAAAGACAAAGCTGAATCTTCAAATGCTACGAAGACTGCTGAATCTTCCATTCCAACTACTTCCACTGACAAACGTATATACATGGTTAAGTGGGTACCCAAGAAAAACTAATCTTCCTTTGTATTGCAGGTTAAGAAGGGTATCTGGTATCTTGATAGCGGATGCTCTAGACACATGACCGGAAAGAAAAGCCTGCTCGCTGAATACAAGGAAGAGAAGGGTCCCTCTGTGACTTTCGGTGGAAATGGAAAAGGACATACCCGAGGGTATGGTGTACTTTTAAATGGTACAACCTCCTTCAGAAGAGTCGCATATGTTGAAGGGCTGAAGCATAATCTTCTAAGCATCAGTCAGCTTTGCGACATGGATAACAAAGTAATCTTTACTAAGGAATCCTGCTTTGTCGCTGACAAAAGCAGAAGATAGCTCTCAGCGGTTATCGTTTGGAAAATGTTTATGTAATAAACATGGACTCAACAACCACTGAGAACTCTTGTTTCTTCTCAAAGGCCTCATCTGATGTCAACTGGCTATGGCATAAGAGGCTATCTCATCTAAATTTCAAGACACTGAACACTCTTTCGTCAAAAGAGTTAGTCACTGGTCTACCTCAGCATTCATACGCCAAAGAGTCTTTATGTTCAGCGTGTGAAAAAGGGAAGCAGACCAAAGCAAGCTTTAAGTCAAAGCAAGTTTCTTCAGTGTCATCTCCTCTACAACTACTCCATATGGATTTGTTTGGCCCTTTTAACAAACAATCCATCGCTGGAAAGAAATATATGATGGTCATAGTTGATGAATTCTCTAGCTTCACTTGGGTAATGTTTCTCCGTTCTAAGAGTGACACCCCTGAAGAACTCATCACCTTTGTTCGGAAGATGGAAACCCTGAACAATCTGACCGTTCGCTCAATAAGGAGTGATCATGGAACTGAATTCAAAAACAGTTCTCTTGATTCCTTCCTTGAGAGTAAGGGTATTTCTCACAACTTTTCTTCAGTGAGAACACCACAACAAAATGGAGTCGCTGAAAAAAGAAATAGAACAATTATTGAAGTTGCACGTTCAATGCTCAGCGATTCTCACCTGCCTACTCAGTTTTGGGCAGAAGCTGTCAACACTGCTTGTTTTACGCAAAACAGGTCGCTGATAGTCAAAAGATTCAATAAAACAGCCTATGAACTCTTTCATGGGAGAAAGCCTTCAATCAGCTTTCTTCACATCTTTGGATGTCAGTGTTTCATACTGAACAACAGAGATGCTCTTGGAAAGTTTGATCCTAAGGCTGATGATGGAATCATTCTTGGATACTCCTCAGTTTCCAAAGCCTTCAGAGTCTTCAATCGTAGAAGACAAACTGTAGAAGAAACTATTCACGTCACGTTTGACGAATCCCGTTCAGCGAACTCTAAACCGTCCGCTGATACTGAAGAACTGAATCAATGGATGTTTTCTCATCTTGGTGATTCAGAAGATATTCCCACTTCTCATGCTCATCCAGTAGAAGATGGTAGTCCTCCTATCATTCCAAATATGCAGAATAGTGAAGCTGAAACTTCTTGGGTCTCAGATGTTCCTATAAACACTATACCTAACGCTGAACCAAATGCCTCAGACATTCCATCTACTTCTCAGCAATCAGTGAATATAATGACAACTGCATCCATTCCTCTCTTGGCTGATACTCCCGACGTCGCTGAAGCCTCATCTTCAGCTCCTCCAGTTCAAGTTGAGTCAGCGTCTCACGCTCCGGCTCAACGATGGACTATAAATCACCCAATTGATCAAATTCTTGGTGATCCAAACGCTGGGAATCAGACTCGACGAAGTGCAGGTAATATTTGTTTATTTGTAAATTTTATTTCACTAACTGAACCAAAGAAAGTAGATGATGCCCTCAGAGATCCAAACTGGGTCAGCGCCATGCAAGAAGAGCTGACTGAATTCGAAAGAAACAAAGTTTGGAAACTTGTTCAGAGACCAACTGATAAAACAGTGATAGGCACTAAAAGGGTCTATCGAAACAAGTTGGACGAACATGGTACTGTAACCCGCAACAAAGCTCGTCTTGTTGCTCAAGGATACAGACAAGAGGAAGGTATCGATTATGAAGAAACATTTGCTCCAGTAGCAAGACTTGAATCTATTCATCTATTCTTAGCATATGATGTACACAAAAACTTCAAAGTACATCAGATGGATGTTAAGTCAGCGTTTCTGAATGGAAAGCTGAATGAAGAAGTATATGTGGAACAACCTCCAGGATTCTCAGATTCTAAGCGTCCAGGTTATGTTTATAAACTGGATAAGGCACTTTATGGCTTGAAGCAAGCTCCACGTGCATGGTATGACACTCTTTCTACTTATCTTCATATTGAAAATTTTGAGCGAGGTAAGATTGACAAAACTCTTTTTTTAGAAAAGTGAAAGGTCATATCATTCTAGTTCAAATATATGTTGATGACATTATATTTGGTTCTACTAACCCTGAGCTTTGTACTCGTTTCGCTGATAGAATGAAAGATGAGTATAAAATGAGCATGATGGGTGAACTAACATATTTCCTTGGTCTTCAGATTAAGCAAACTGAAAAAGGAACTTTTATTAATCAGGGAAAGTATGTTAAAGATATGCTGAAGAAATTCGACTTAACTGAAAGTTCAGCTATGAAAACCCCTATGGCACCACCACTGACACTTGATAAGGACACTAAGGGTGTTCCTGTCAATGTCACGCTGTACCGTGGGATGAACGGCTCACTACTGTATCTTACAGCTAGCCGGCCTGATATTATGTTTGCAACATGCTTGTGTGCACGATATCAAGCTGAACCTAAGATATCTCATATGAAAGCTGTAAAGCGAATCTTTCGATATCTTAAGGGTACAGCAAATCTAGGTCTTTGGTATCCCAAAGATTCAGGATTCGATCTAACCGCCTATTCAGATAGTGATTTTGCAGGTTGCAAATTGGATAGGAAAAGCACCACAGGAGGATGTCAGCTCCTGGGTGGAAAGCTGGTAAGTTGGACAAGTAAAAAGCAAAACTCAGTGTCCACTTCCACAGCTGAAGCTGAATATGTAGCTGCTGGAAGCTGTTGTTCTCAAGTCTTGTGGATGAGAAATCAGCTACTAGACTATGATCTTCAGCTCTCCAAAATTCCAATCTATTGCGACAGCACAAGTGCCATCGCTATAGCAAACAATCCAGTACTACATTCAAAGACCAAACATATAGAAATCAGATATCATTTTATCAGAGATCATGTGATGAATGGTGATATAGAACTTCACTTTATCCCAACTGATTATCAGTTAGCTGATTTATTTACCAAACCTCTTGATGAGACAAGATTCAACTTTCTCATCAGCGAGCTTGGAATGCTGAACTTTGAAGGATAAAATCTTCAGCGGTTTACATTGATCAGCGATAGGATAAAATCAACTTGTATAATCCATTCTATCATCTTCTCTCTGAATAAAACTTGGTTAAGCTGATATCAAGGTATGTTTTCTCTCTCTAACAAACGCATGAAAATGCAAGATTTCAAAACAGAATGCATCGCTGAATATCTCTTCCTTAACAGCGATATTTTGAAAATTCTTAAAACCTTCACTGATATTTCTATTCAGTGCTTCATGTTTTCAAAGGTATCCCTGAGTTTTTCAAAACCTCGGAGACAACCAAGAATATGAAAGGACAGTTGTGACGTCATTGCAACGGATAAGCCCTGGCACGTTCTTCTTTCTGACACACGTTTGCACGTTTCGTTTACTCGCAAATCAAATGCAAACACGTGTCCGTGTCATGATGAAAATCTTTTCCCGCTCAAGATTTTCTCTTTCTAAAATCTCTATATAAACAAATTCCTTGTTTATATTTTTCTTTTACGCGAACTTCATCTTCCTCCGCAAGAAAGAACTCACTGTTGCATTTGTGATTTCAAAAACTTCAAGAACTGTTCATCATCTTCTTCATCAAACATCAAGGTTAATATGTTCTTATTATTTACCGAATGCAAATAACTTGTTTATGATCTACTCTTTGTTTAAAGATCAAACAAAAGAACTTCTTTAAAATGAAATCATTTTCTTTCATGGTTTTATGAACACAACCATTTCATGGTTGTTCTTCAAGTGTAAATGCAAAAATCTTAAACTTGTTCTTCACATTCGTTTCCAGAATCTATTTCTTCAAAGAAAACTGGATAACAAGAAAAAATGGGTTTTACATTTCGTTTCTCAAAATCAAGAAAAACCCTAATCTTCATTAAGACATTTGTGTCTGAATGAAATGGATAAAATTTGAACCATCTTAATGGAATTCTTTCCACATTAAGATAATTCTTATTTGTTAACATCTTTGGTTGAACTGATAATACAGAGAAATGGCATCGTCTGACATTCCTGCTACCGCTGAGAACATTTATGCTGATTCTGAGGAAGTGGACAACCTCAAGGCTCCTCAAGTCAAGTTTGCCCTCGACAAACTGGATTGGACTAAGGTGAACAATCTCTATGCGCTTTTCGAGTTTCCTCCTCGAAAGCAAGTCACACATCTAGATGATGCTGTGAATTTCCTGAAGAATTGCTGCATCTCCAGAGCCCTGACCATAACACCTCCTGCACATCAGCTTTTGCTCTCACAATTCTGGTACTCAGCCAGACACTCTCAACTACCCTCAGCCAAAGATCCCTTCAAAACAATCGATTGCATCCTCTGCGACATCGAATATGGCACGATGAAGATCACCCCTGCCATAATTCGCAAAGCTCTCAGCCTTCCAATAGCTACCAAGGAAAAACCTTTCGTTCCCCTCCCTGACCCCAAGAAAAACTCAGACAGGGAAGCCATCATTGCATTTTTCGATGCAATGGGCTATGTATGGGAAATCGGCAGAGACATGAAAGCCGAGAAGAAGCTGACGATTATCAAGAAATCGAAAATGCCCAGCGAGATGAATTTCATCTTCGCGCATCTAATCAGCTGCATGACTGCAAAGAGTGGATCTTCTGACCAAGCCGCTAAACCTCAGCAAGCAATGGGATATGCACTGCTGAAAGGTCTCAACATAGACTGGGCATCGATCATCTATGATGACCTAGTTCTAAGAGTGGACACCGTCGCTGACAGACCTCCATGGGTTCCCTACCCCCGATTCATCAGCGCCATCTTCCAATATGTCCTGAAGAAGAGCTACCCAACTGAAGGTGACCTGAAACTCTCTCAGGTTGGCCCAAAGATACTCGACTTCAAACCGATGGTGAATGAGGTACGTCTTTCTACACTCTTGACTCTTCTTAACCCTACTTCTTCTACTTCTGCAGCTCCTTCAACGGAAAAACCCACCGCTGATACCCCAGCTGCTACCACTATTCCTCTTAAAAGGAAACATTCAACTACCCCACTTGGTTCTAAAAGGATCAAGAAAACCAAGGAACAACCCCAGCAATTTCATGCTGAAGACTCCTCAGCTCTTTCTGCAGAGCTGAAGGAACGTTCAGTGGTACGCTCTGCCACATCTGAACAAGCCATCCCTTCAATCCCAACTTCAGCGTCTCTAAACGCTGAGGTTACAAACTTGGAACCTACCTAACCTCCCTCAGTCTCTCAAAAAACTGATGAAGTGATTTCCAGCGAATCCAACGCTGAACTCAGAACCCAACCTCCATTCTTATCCTTCGCTCCTCCCTCCACTCATTTGGACTCTACTCCAGTTATCACTGAAGCACCTGTCATTCCTCCAGAGGTTAGAGAAAATACTCTTCAAGGAGTGATGGGCACAGGACCTGCAGAGATGACCATACGTCACCGCACTCTAGCTGACGATATGGAACTTTACTCAGGAACACGTGATTTTGATGAATTCACCAATCCTCCTGCAGGTACACACCAACCCATAAACACTGTCACTAAACCCCAAACTTCTGAGCTTTCCTCTGTTCAAAAGTTTTTATATGTTACAGGTCCTAATTTGGGAGATATCAACGCCTCTCTGAAGTCCGTGGAGACAAAGCTGACAGGTCTCACCACTACTCTTTCAAATATCTCTACAGCTGTAACAAACGCTGGAGAGAATCTTACAAAGTTGACAACGGTGGTGGAGAAGAAGGCTTCCACAGACGACTTGAAGCTGGTTGATAAAACTCTCAGCGAATTCGCCAAGGTGCTCGCTGACATCTACACAGACTACACCTCTCTCAAAAACTCAGTTTCTTCCATGTCCAGCGAGTTTACAACGCTGAAGACATCGGTTGGACAACTAGAGGGGGATATGTCTACTGTAAAGACTGACTTAGGCTCTGTAAAGACCGATGTTGGTTCGATGAAAACGATGATCGAGCAGCTGCTACACAAAGCGAATACTCCTGATCCTGCTCCTGCCCCCGTCCCTGCATCTGACAACTTCACAGCGGCGGATCGCACTGAGCTGAAGAAAATCAATCCTGCTATTTCTGGCCTTGAAGACAGAATAGCAAAGATTGAAGTTTGTATAGGTCTCTCTGGCCAAGAAGACAGAGAACCTACCAACGCTGCTGAATCTACCCATTCCTCCCCCAGTCATCATGAAAAAGAGGGGGAGAAGAGCGTTGAAGATCTCTCAAAGAGCGCTGAAGACCTTTCCCATAATGAATCTATCAGGGGAGAGAAGACAAATGCTGAAGAGACCACCGCTGGACCTCAAGGAGATGAAAACCCTGAGGAAACCGAGAAGCTCGCCTCTGTATCTGAGGGGGAGCAACTCGAAGAAGAAGCTGATAAAACTAAATCCGAAGCAGAAGATGATGAAGTCGTCGACATCCCTGATGATAAACCATCTTCTTCTCCAAAGAATGATGATGATGATGACGATGACTTCTTTATCGTCAAACCTGCTCCGAGGATCAAAGCTCTTAAGGGAATCTCGATAAATGAACCTTCAGGGGAGCGGACAAAGACAAAGCCCTCAGCCTCTGGAGCTGAGAAATGCAAAGGCAAAAGCGTTGCTGAAGATGACAATCTGATGATCTTGCTTGAAAAGCCGGTTTGTCAGGTACACTAAACATCTCTCACTCCATCCCTCCTCTATCATACACTATCAGTTCTACTACCCAAGCCTATACACTTGAACCAATTCTTTCTATCTGTTTCTACCCAAGTTCTTACTGGTAAGATCGATGTGTTTCAGCTAGTCCTCTCCCCTGTTTGAGGATATCGTTGAAGGTTCCACAACTGCGACTTCACCAATAATACCAGCTACTGCTGAAGAAATAATCCCAGTCTTAGATTTAATCTCTGAGACTGATGAACCAGAAGAACAGCTACTCTCGCACAGACGCATACCTTCCTTAGCTCCTCAAAAGCTAAGTGAAGAGGATAAGAAAAGAAGAGAGGAAATAATAAAGCGATTCGAGGATCAGCGAATCATTCTGAGGCGTGATCAACTTCCTTCAGTTCCTCCAAAGTTCAGAATTTCCAAAGCTGAATACAAGGAACACCTAAGACCTGAACGCCTACTCGCTGAAAGAAAGGAAGCTGAAGAAAAAGACAGAGAATACGCCATCAAGCTTACTCAACAATCAATAAAAGACCCCAAGCTGAAAAGAGTTCCCATTGATGTTCAACGTCAGCTATGGGATGATGCTCAAGAGATCGTTAGAGAAAAGACTAAGGTCTCTGATACGACTTTGGAATGGGCTAAACAAATGCTGACCTATCGATCTAGACCATCCAAAATCGTCAAGGCAAACAGCAGAGGAAGACTGTACGCTGAAGTTCCTGTTGTTGAAGTGGATGTCTACAGAGATGACAAAACCAAGCAAACTTTCTATGCTACTACCTTAGAAAAGTTTGGTCTCTCTGAATGGTTAGAAACAAAATTAGCCATTCAGGAATCGCGCTCAAAGTTCAAAAGCCATGTCGAGAAGATCTTAAACAAATAGATCGACTTGCTTTCATCTGCTGTGGATATTCCTCCTACTCTTCCTCAACCAAGAAAAGTCTCTGATAAGAAAAAGAAAGTCTCTGATTCAGGTCCTACTATTCGGAATGAAACGGGCATTCGTTTCTCTCGCGCTGAAGTTCTTGGCCCTGATGCCGATCTCTCAATGCTTGACACCTCCCTACCACCTGGAGAAACTTTCATTCCTGGCACAGTTGTAAGTGATCCCTATGGTATATTCTTTTTAGACTATTATGGAAATCATCACTTTCAACGTATCTCTGAGCTAGACATCGCTCCAATCGAACAACTCAGAGATCTCGTATACTGGTGTGAAGTCAGACGCGACATCAAAGCTAGACACCTGAAGCCCTTGATTTTTGAAGCAGCTCTGAAGAAAAAGAATCAAGGAGAAGATGTCCCTGACTGGATGATCCCCACATCAAAGACCCTTGATGAACTTCTCATTAAGGAAGAACCTTTATAAGCTGATATGATCGTCTTTTTCTCTATTGTATCAGTTATTCTTCTGTACTTGTAATTTATTTCGCTTGTACATGTAATCTTTCCATTTCTCTTTGTAACTTGATTCAAAGTTTTAAAGAAAGATTTCAGCGAATGTACTTTACTCCATCAGTACTGAAAAGATCCCAGAAAACAGTAAAAGGGACAAATATTTTATGAGTTCTTTTTATCCTTATGTTTTCATTAAATAGCAATTTTCTTTGTTGCTATGTCATAATCAAATAGGGGGAGATTGTTGATCCAAACCCTCAGTGATTTGATAATGACCCTCTCTTTTATACTTAGTGAAAATTGTAAGTAAACAATATATATCAGAGTTTCACTATCGCTGATAAGTACTAAGATCTTCCAGTACCGCTGATAGGAACTCTCGCTCTTTAGATTAAACATTCAGCGAAACTGTTCACCATTAATGCTCTGAGTCTGTTCAGTCATTATGATGATCGCTGATAAGTTAGTTGTTTACTTATTATCCCTGAAGACAAGTTTCACGTCAACAAAGGTTCTACGCTGAAGTCGAAGATCAAGCTCAAGAACCAGCGACAAGTCTCCTAATGAACTGATGCGGATCAGCGAAGACTCAGATTTGTCCACTCAACGTGAAGTATCAAGTACAAGACTTCAGCTATCGCTGAACTTTATCATTCGCTGAATAGAAAATGATAATGCTCTGAATCAACGAAAGCTGATCATGAAGTCCTCCGTACAAAGTACTTTTGTCTTAACCACCCTTGCACGACTCCGTACGAAATGTCAGAAAAGAACCTCCGACTATCTGAAAGCGTACAACCACTCTGATACTACACTGTTCATCCTTACGGCTACTAAGGTTGTCAACAAAGGTCAATGACATGCAACCAACCAGCTGATGACACGTGTAAAGTGTATACTGACTTGCATTAAATGCATGCAGTATATAAAGAGATGAACCCACTTCATTTGAAGTAACTTGCTAACTCTGGACAAGTTCAATCTCTTATCTCAAGATAGGTTATTATTAGTAATTTCCTTATCTCTCTTAGTGCAAGAAACCTTAGTGTTCCAACTTGTTTAGATTTAGGTTTATCCTTAATCTTGTTTCCGCAACAAGCTGTAAATTGTTAATGATTTATCAATAAACAATTTAGAAAAGTAAAATCTGTGTGTTTGTATTCAACCCCCCCCCCCCCTTCTACAAACTTGTATAGGCCTTCGGGACCAACAAACCTTTACGAAGTTCAAAGAAAATTTTCAGCGAATGTAGTTTACTCCATCAGTACTCAAAAGATCCAAGAAAATAGTAAAAGGGACAAATATTTTATAAGTTCTTTTTATCCTTATGTTTTCATATTTAGCAATTTTCTCAGTTACTAAGTCAATATCAAATAGGGGGAGATTGTTGATCCAAACCCTCGGTGATTTGATAATGACCCTTTTAAACACTTAGTGAAAATTATAAGTAGACAATATGTATTAGAGTTTCACTATCGCTGATAAGTACTATGTCTCTACAGTACCGCTGATAGGAAACTCATGCTCTTTAATTTAGACAATTCAGCGAATCTGTTCACCCATAAAGCTCTGAGCCTGTTCAGTACTTTTGGTGATCGCTGATAGTTTAATCGTTTACTTATGATCTCTGAAGACAAGTTTCACGTCATCAAAGGTTCTATGCTGAAGTCGAAGATCAAGCCCAAGAACCAGCGACAAGTCTACTAATGAGCTGATGCGGATATCAGCGAAGCAAGACCTGTCCACTCAACGTGAAGTTTCTAGTAGAAGACTTCAGCAATCGCTGAGCTTTATCACTCGCTGATAAAGTACTGTTCAACGAACGATGATCATGAGGTTTACTCTACAAGTTACTTTTGTCTTTCCCCCTTGCACGTCTCCGTACGAAGTGTCAGAACGGACATCCCTTATGTCCAGAATCGTACAACCAACTATAATTCTACACTGTACATCATGCGGCTACTAAGGTTGTCTACAAAGGTCAACCCATGCAACCAATCAGCTGCTGCCACGTGTAAAGTAATACTGCCATTTATTAAATGCATGCAGTATATAAGAAGAACCCTACTTCAGAAATGAAGTGCTCGGCCATCTTCTTCTTTCTCTCTTAGTGTTAGAATATTTATCTTTAATATTCTTATCTCCTTTCTGTCTTAATTCTAGTGCAAGAAACTTAGTGTTCTTAACTTGTTCAGATTAGGTTAATCCTTAATCTTGTTCCGCAACAAGTTGTAAATTGTTTGATTATATCAATAAACAATTTAGAAAGTAAAAATCTGTGTGTTTGTATTCAACCCCCCTTCTACAAACTTGTATAACCCTCCGGGACCAACATATATTTCAAAATATATTTTAATATATCGAGTAAACTCCATCTCTGACCATAGTTAAGTTACACAACACATGCAGTGTCGTCCCTGGGGGAGGGCGGGTAGGGCGTACGCCCAGGGCCCAAAAATTGTAGGGGCCTAATTTTTTTAGTATATATCATATAATAGTAGTTCAAAGTATTATTAAATACAAAATACAGAAAAATTTAGAATTTAGTAGCACCTAAAAAGAATTTTGAATAATATTAAAGGGCCCAAATACGTATAATGTAACTACATTGGACAAGAAAATTTGTAATAAGTTAATTGATCTTCTATTTTATGGTGTTGCTTATTGTTTCTATAAAGTTGTTTTTATCTAGTACTAATATCTAAAACTATTTTTGCCTAAAAACCTTGATACTCTTTTGATCATTTCACCCGTATGAATTCTAATTTTGTGATAGAATATTGTGATTTCTTGTTATTAACTAAGAAAACTCAATTCATTTCGGAAAAAAAATTAAGTGTATGTTGAAATTTAAATTTAAATTTAAGTGTATGTTTTATTTCTTAGCATCTATTTGGTATTGCTTATTTAAAACAACTTATGTTTATTTTTAAAAGTGTTCATCAACTTATGTCGTGCTAAAAAGGAGTTGAGGGTAAAAATGTAATTTGGACAAATAAGTTATAAGCAGTTTCAAATAAGTTAGAATGAATTAACTTATCAAAAAACAACTTATTTGTGGTGGAGAAAAAATCATAATCACTTTTCTTTTTTTCAATCCAAAAACTTATTTGCAACGAGGAAAAACGAAAAAATAAGCAATCCTAATTCCTAAACACCCCCTAAGAATAAATTTGCATTGTAGTTACTATCTCTATTTCCCCCCAAATTATTGTGAGGTAAAAATCCTTTTAAACATGCCCATAGGCGGAGGTGTAATAATTAGTAAGGTGATCGTTTTAAATAGAAGCAAAATACGGAAATTATATATTTTACCCTAAGTTTGAAATTCAGTTACAGATATACCCCATTTTTCTCTCAATTTACCAAAATACCCATAAAACTCGTGAAACACCTCTCGATCGCGGGCTCAGGTGAATTTTTTTTAATTTTAAATGAGAGTCCGTAATTTTTGCTGTAACTGGATTAAATGGGAGCAAATACTTCTGTAAAATGGGAGTCCGCGATTTTAAATGGGATTTTTGTTGTAACTTAATTAAATGGGAGCAAATACTTCTGTAAAATGGGAGTTCGCAGTTTTAAATGAGATTTTAAATGGGATTTTTGCTCCCAATTAAGTCCGCGATTTTAAATGGGAGTCCACGATTTAGAAGGAAGTTCATCGTCACCACCGTCAATGTCCATATGCAATGTGGTCAATATTTTCTTAATATCAACAAAACCACTTTTTATGTTATCCACGTGTCACCCTCTCGTGCAAATCCCTTTTCTTCACCCAAGAAAATATATGTAATAATTAAAATGAGTGGGTCAAATAGATTGAGACAGGCAAACAAGTTTTTCTTTTAAAGAAATGGGAGTCTGCGATATGTATTGAATTAAATGGGAGTTTGCGATCTGTAAGAATCCGCGATCGAGGGCTTTTTCACGGGATTTTTGGGTATTTTGGTTAAATGGGAGATAGATGGGTATAAGTCTAACTCAATTTTCAAGTTAGGGTAAAATAATTAATTTCTTGCAAAATATATCAAAATACAACAAATTTTGATTTAGTTCCAATTTAGTATAACGAAATGTTTTTTCAAAGTTGTAATAAAGTTTTAAAAGTTTCTATCTTGTACCAATTTAATAGTAACATGCCAATTTTGTTTTATTATTTAACTTTATTACATTGATTAAGAACCTTATTTACATAAATATAAAATTTTACAAAGTTAAAAATCTAGTCAGTAAAAATAAATAATGTCTAAACCATTTTCAGTACAAACATTGTTTTATATTGTATTTTATTAGTTAATTAACAAATTTATTATATTTTAACATATTTTCTTGATAATGTTTTTGCGGTGCATACACTTGTAAAGGTAAACACAAATCAGATTTGGAGATTTCTGAGATGTTTGCCTCCAATATGATCTAGGCGAGTTAGCCCACCGATTTTAGTCGCCCTATCCAGTGTTTGGTTGGACACCTCAATGGCTTATTCAAGTTCTCATGCAGATTTACCCTTATACAAAGTCACTCACATCTTTTATCGTGCGTATGGGATCTTTTGTTGATCCAAACTCTCTCACTGATTTAATGATAACCCTTATACTTAAGGAATTTACATTTACTGTTTTGTAACTTAAAGCATCAGCGTCAGCGATCATATTGAGTTTGTTCAATGATCGCTGAAACGCTTTCCCTTGTAAACAGTTTCTTAATGTAATATCTGAAGATAAGTTTCACGCTGAAAGAAATTCACAGCTGAAGTCGTAGACCAAGCTGATGAGGAAGACATGTCTACTAATGATCTGAAGCGACACTCAGTGAAACCAAGACAAGTCTATAACGCGTGAAAAATCTGTTCAAGCTTCAGTGATAGCTGAAGGCATCCTCAATGTGGATGAAAGATGCTCATCAGCTATAGCTCATCATGAAGTTTGTCTCTCAATATTTGTTTGTCTTATCTACTTGCACAAAAGTACGAAGGTACGAAAACAAACATGCTTTTGTCCATGATCGTACATCCATTCTTTCTATCACACTGTTCACAATACGACCAAAAGCATGCTAAGAATAAAGTCAATAACATGAAGCCAATACATGGTGGACACGTGGATAGTACCTTTTGACATACATTAATTGCATAGGGTGTATATAGCTGAGAAGATCTTCATTTTCGAATGATCTCCTCTGCAGCATCATTTGAAGAAAACCCCTTTTTCCTCAAACCCTCTTCTCTCTTATTCCTATTTCCTTTTGCAAGAAACTTAGTGATTCTTAGATTATTTAGAATAGGTTTACCTTATATATTTCTATAACAATCTGTAAATTGTGTTTTTGATTTACTTAATAATCAATAAACAAATTTAAAAGTATAACTTTGTGTTTGTATCCCCCCCCCCTCTTTCTACAAACTAAACCCTTATTACGACCAACAAGTGATATCAGAGCAGTTTGTTTAAACTAATAAACAAGATCTTGCTTATTTTCACTTCCTTGCTATTTTCTAATTGACACTCAACTCAAACACAAACTATTATGATAATGGTTCTCTTGCAAAACTGAAATGACCAAAAATCGCAACAAATTTAAACCTTACTTTTACAAGGTCCACAACGACTATTTTCCAAAAACTTCATACATAAATGGATAAGTCATAACAAGGTTTGTATATACATCCACTTTTTATAAACAACCTACTAATCTAATCCATAACGTGCATAATTAGATTATAAAGGTTGTCTACAAAATCTCCAAAACATCAATACTTCCATTAACTTCTCCATCATGTCATCAAAAGCATAACTCAGGAACCTCTCGACGCTCATCCCAGCTTATCCTTTCCCGAGCTAGGACCTAGTAAGAAAATTTAATTTGAAATGAGTAGGCTTACGCCTAGTGAGAACATCCATTTTCAAATTAAAACTTATAAGCTTTGAAAACCAAATGTAAGCAAAGCGTATAAACAAACCTGGTTTGCCACCATTCTTACCGTATACATACTCATCTTGCGATGACGGAAACATACCCGATTCCATGAATATGACTAACACTCAGTAAGTCATATCATCACGTTCGAGAGCCTATTACGAATCATCACAGATTCGAGATCATTGCTCATGTCCAAGAAATTACAATTTACTTTATGCCTATTTCTTGGAGTGGAAGTAGAGATTATAATTTACTTTATGCCTATCTCTTACCTTCCCTTAGAAATCAGGAATTACGATTAACTCTCGCCTATTCCAAGATTTCTCATCACAATACGAAATGAGAATTACAATTTACTTTATGCCTATTCCACGTTTCACGTCACACTATGAAATAGGAATTACAATTTAATTTATGCCTATTCCTTATTTCACATCACCCTACGAAATGGGATTTACAATTTATTTTATGCCTATTCCTCATTTCAGGTCAACGGGAATTACAAATTACTTTATGCCTATTCCACGTTTCACTTAATGGCAGTGCCTATGGATCCATTACACTTACTAGCATACGTGCATATTTACTCGAATGCACAAACATTTCATATCATATTCTCAAAGCTGAGAATCCCAAATAATATCATACCCTTATTCCCAATTATCCCTTTTCGGCGACTTAGCACGGGGGTTCCTCTACCCGGTTAGCGGATGAGGTCAAGGGGCAACGCCCTTGCGGGGTCTGGGGGCAGCGCCCCTAGAATTTTTTTAGAAAAGTTTAACCAGATAACACATCTGGAAACTATATCCGGAACTATCCGGAAATGGCCAAATCCCGACTATCATCCGGAATCCGGTACAATCCGGAACTTACTTCGGAATACGGTACCAATCCGGAACTTACTTCGGAATACGGTACCAATCCGGAACTTACAAGGAATCCGGTACCAATCCGGACTTACCCAGAATCCGGTACCAATCCGGAACCGGTGTCAAATCCGAAACCGGTGTCAAATCCGGAACCCATCTTCCGGACTTCACCCATTTTACCCAGTTCCTCTATTTTTCATTCAATACGCTAAAATTCGCTTTGTATTCATTCATACAGATATCATTACTTTCACAAAACCAAATCAATTCCAACTTATCAATTCTATTAAGACAAAATTTAAAGGATGAACTCACCTGAAGAGATGCTCAGAGTAACCACCTAACTTATCATGTTCTCAAATTCTTGCACCTAAATGAATCCAGAACCAAGATTGAGAAGAGAAATAAGTTTGGAGGTTTATTCTAAAAAGAGAATCGATCTATTCATACCAGATTTTCCTCCAAAATCGATCGCACTCTTCTCTCTTCTCTTTTCTTTCTGGAACCGACTTCTCAAATAACAAACTGAGATAAGATCTCAATTGTAGCCGACTTCCAATTCTTATACAAAATCAACTATCCTTAAAATACCAAATCAACCCCGAAGTTCCATAAATTCACAATTAGATTCAAACTTTGGTCAATTACACTTTGACCCCTCGTCATTAAATCGTACACTTTGTTTAAAATAATATCCTTTAATATTTTAAACGTTCTCATAAAAGTACAATTATTATGAAAATTTTGAGGTGTTACAAAAACCTCCTCAATTTAGCCGAGATAACTTTGCTCTCTGGAAAAATCGAATGATGTTTTTTTCTAGAAGGTGTAGATCACACTATACCTGATTATGTTGAAAATAGACCTTTTGTTCCATCAGTTATGGCCACCGCGGTTCCTGCTACAATTACTACTGAAGCAATCCCTGAAAGGGAAATAAGTAAAGAAATATCCCAGTGGGCTGACGAGGACGAAAAGAAAGTGGCTCTAGATGCTAAAGCTAGAATTATCATTTCCATGACACTCCCTGATGAGGTTTATCATTCTATCATGAACCTCAAGACTTCTAAAGCCATGCAGGACATGATCTGTGTTCAATATGAATGTACCACTGAGGTACAAGAAACCAGAAAGATAAATCTCGTTAGACAGTATGAAAGCTTCATTTTGTGGTAAAAATGAATCTTTTCCTGAAGTACACCAATGTTTTAATTGCTTGTTAATTGATTTAAGAACTGTTGGTAGGACATACTCTAACTCTGAAACTCTGAAACTCTGACAAAGTTTCTGGAATGTCTTCCTGAAAGTTGGGACAGTTATTCAATGTGTCTCAAGCTATCTAAAGACCTTAAAATCTATCTCTAAGCACTCTTTACGGGATCTTGCTCAATCATAAGCGATCTTGTCAACTGAAGAAGAATCTGGTCAAAGATTCAAAAGATTCCAAAAGCACACATGTTGTTTTAATCCCTTCAGAGATTGTCCCATCTAAGCGTGCCTCCTCTCTCACTATCACTGAGTTAGATCCTGACTCAAAGGACTTATCAGATGCTGATCTATCAGAGTTTGATGAATGTCTAGCATTCTTGACAAACTCTTTTAAAAGTTTTGCAAGAAAGAGTAATTTCAAAAGAAACAAAACTCTTGTTATTACTGACAAGCCAAAGTCAACCCCTATTGACAAGGATTCTGCTACTTGCTATAACTATGAAAGAAAAGGACATTTTGCTAGTGAGTGTAGTCCAAAGAAAGTCTTCAAACCTTCTGCATCCTCCAAACCCATAGATGACAAATACCTGAAGCTTAAAGTAAAATATCAAAAGTTGAAAAACTATAAGCGAAAAGGTAAAGGTCTAGTCGCTGAAGAACACGACTGGGCTAAATCTGAAGACGAATCAGATTCTGATGAAGAGGATGCGTGTAAAGCCCGTGTCCCGGTTTGGATATTTCTTTATTATTTATGGTTTTAATATCGTTCTCTAAACGAATTTATATTATCGAGTTTTGACGGGGAAGACCAAAAGTGAAGAGTTAATGTGATAGAGGGGCTAAATGGGTAAAACCTAAACTAGTTGTAAGGAATTTGAAAGAGAGGGACTAAAGATGTTTTTTTTGGTAAACGTTTGCATGGGATCGGCTTTAAGCAAACCGACCCCCTCCTCTCTTATTTGTGACTTTCGTCTCACGCAAGTAACACCCACAGAAACCCTAGTGCCGTCGCCATCCTCCCTTCCTCCTTGCTGCCTTCACCATCGATCATCCCATCACCACCGGCGGCGTCGCCGTGGTTTGCTGTCGACGAGCAAGAGAGAGAGAGAGAGAGAGAGAGAGAGAGAGGAGGAACCGACGATCGAGAGGAAGCCGGGATCTCGCTGTGGTTGCGGTTTCGTTGTCGTTGAGAGGTAAGTTCCTTCTTCTTGCTTCTTTCTCTTTCGTCGTCGTTAGTTCACCGCGAAACCACCACCGCCGCCGCAGCTAGGGCTGCCGCCGTGCACCATCGGTGCGGTGGCAGTGTCGCGCGTGGTGGCGGCTGCTAGGCCGAGCATGGGTGTGGGTGAGGCCCGAGTTGTTTTGTTAGAGTGTCCCGTTGCTTCGCCGGGTTGTTTTACCGAACCACCACCACCGCCGGTGGTGGCTGCCGCCCCCTCGCCGCCACTGACCACCACTGCCAGGGGTGGCAGTGGGTGGTGCTGGTGTGGTCCAGACCTTAGTGACCTAAAGCCGTAACCCCAATCGCGTAAACCCTAAACCGAACCAAATCGTCATTTTATGTGAAAACGTCTTTTCTCCCGCAGTTTTTATTTCGCTCATAACTTTTACGTCGTAACTCGGTTTGAGACGAATCTGGTGCCCGCGGTTCACATTCTGTGTCGGGCACATTTTTCGTGTTTCGGCGAAAGCCTGGTTCGGTCTCTAGATAAGTGCAAAATAGCTATTTTTACAGCAGGTCCGAATCTGCCGGAATGACGTTTCAGTTTTAGAAAAATCATATAAAATCGTAGGAAAATCGTTAGAACGCGTATAATATGTCCCTGGAAAGCTAAGACCTAGACCTATCTGTTTGTAAAAAATGATCACTAGAATTGTGGGTCTAGAAGGGGCTAAGCAGGTCCCGAACAGACCTGCAGTTTAGGCCGAAAAGGCGAAATATCACCCGTTTAATCTTATGTTTATAATTAAGGATCCCGGGCTTCGAGTTGACACTTTATAGTACTTATTTAGGTGTCGAGAAGTGATTTTGGAGTTGGCTAGTTCGTGTGATCGTTCGAGATTTCTACATCGCTTTTGAGGTGAGTTCTCTCACTGCGTAGAATAGGGATTACATGTACATCGCGGTAGTTTCTGTGTACTAACTGAATTGTTGTGTGTACTAGATGAATTGTGGTGCGTAGTACTAGGTTGAATTAATGTCTGGCATAAGTGAGTGTTATATACATCTCGGTGGGACCGAGGGCTCGGTGGGACCGAGGAGTGGTGTACAAGTGTTGCGTGATCTCGGTGGGACCGAGGGCTCGGTGGGACCGAGGAATTGTGTACAAGTGTGGTATGAACTCGGGGAGACCGAGGGAAGCCTACACGAGTGTTGTGTGAATTCGGGGAGCCGAAGGATACATTTAAAGGTGTTCTTGCATATGTTTGCTTGTACCTTTTAACTGCTTGCGTTGGTTGTGTATGTGCGGATAGGAGTGGTGTGTATCTAATTGCTATCTGCGTATGTGTTTGAATTCACTAAGCTTCGTGCTTACCCTTTCCCTATAAACTGTGGTTTCAGGTACTAGTGGCTCCAAGGCGTGACGGTACACACTGGCGCGTACGAAGGGCTCTTTGCAGTCATGAGATTTAATTTATACTTAAAAACAATTTAATTCCACTGTTTAGTTTTAATGGGAACGTTTATTATTTAAATTTGCAAACGAAACGGTTATTTGGATTATTAATGGTGTCTTATGCAATTAAATGATTATTTTTAAAAGTTCAAATTTTTTTGTAATTTTTGGGACGTTACAAGTTGGTATCAGAGCCGGCAACCGAACTATTGTGCCAGCGAGGACGCTGGGCTCCCAAGGGGGGTGGATTGTAAGATCCCACATTGGTTGGGAAGGGGAACAAAGGTTGCCTTATAAGGGACTTGATACCTCCCCTAAAAGACGCGTTTTTAAAACCGTGAGTCCGGATGTGTGGACAAAGCGGACAATATCTGGTACGGTTGGCCTGGGATGTTAAAGTTGGTATCAGAGCACAGCTTGAGTGAATCAAACACATCTCGGTGTGTTTGATCTCAAGTTGCGGCTATGAAAATTTTCCTTTTTTAAAATTTTTGGAGAATAAAAGAAAGGAAAACCCGTTTGAGAAACGGTGATCGAGGGCACAGTGTGTACAGTCAGTCGGAGCCAAGGGAAGGGTACAATACTTAGTGTATTTACTGTTTTCTAGATCATAGGGTATGCATGCTAGATTGCTTATGTTGTTTACACTGTACTGTATGTTTGTTGCTTGCTGATAGGAATTTATGCTAGGCGTGATAGGTTGTTAAGTGAATGCCTTATAAGTTGTATGCAGTAGGAACCAAATAGCCTTAGAATGTTGGATTTAGTTCTATTGCGCAGCTCTTGTTTGAGTCCAACCGTTGTAGGATATGTTGGGTCACCAAAGATTTGAAATTGGCTCACCAATGTTTTCCCTAATTATCCTACTTAGAATATTTTAGTTTGGTTCTTCATGTGACTTGTACAATATAGCAACTGTTCGGTGAACTCGAAGATCAACCGAAACCAAGCTTGAAGACTCTCTACTTGTGGAAAATAGAAGACTCTTCTCAACAAACAAACAATTCATTATTCACCGAAGTTGTCCTCACAATTCGGTGAACAACATGTCCACCGATTTTGTTCTCACAAATCGGTGGTCAACATCTCCACCGATAATGCTTGCATTATTCGGTGGACATCTTCCACCGATGTGGTCTTCAGGAATCGGTGGAACTCATCCCACTGATGAGGATACTTAAATCGGTGGGATCTTTGTGAAATTGGTTTTCTTGCAGATGTTTTCAAAGACCAATGACAATTGTATCGGTGAAACATCATCGGTATGATTGTCTTGGAATCCACATCAAGAAGATCATTTACTCATGGGACAATATCCGTTGGAAGATAAAAGTGACCTTTTGTCTTTTATCCATCTTCAGTAAATATCCTTTCAGCATGGGTTATATACCTATTACCAAGAAAAAGGTGATGGGATCATTCTAGCTTTTTAGAAGTCAACTTCTTCCAGCCAATCTTCTGATGACAAGTGTCCCAAGCATTTAATGCAAAGTACACTCATCCTCACTATAAAAGGAAGACCTCTCCATGCAGAAGATAGGACTTACATCTTGAGAGACTTGAAGATTACTATGTGCTCCTAGATATTCTACACAAACTGGAAGATTTCTCTCAGTGCAAGAATTTCCATTTTGCTTGAAAAACTTTACAGCTTTGTTCTAAGCGTTCTTAGTTGTTTTGTTAGTATACTTTGTGTAAGATTGTTAGAATAGTTTATCTGTTCTTTTCCGCAACAGTTAGCTTTAATTAGCCCCTAATTTATATGAATGTTTTATAAAGAAATAGTGTCAAGGACTTATTTGTATTTGTTGAGTGTCAAGGGCTAAAATTGTAAATAACCAATTGTTGTATTGGTTATAAAGTCTTGTTTTAGAGAGTTTTTAGGTTAAGCCTCTCACATCTTCATACGTATCTTTTTACTGAAAGAGAGCTTCAAGAGAGAAAGAGTGTTCTTCATAGCAAACATTGTAAATTCTCTTCAATCAATCAATATAAAGCTTAATTTCTATATTGTTACTTGTAAGTGGGAACCTACAATTGGTATCAGAGCAAAGACAATTCTTGATTCAAAGACCAGACACAATTTCAGCCGCACTCAACTCCAGCCAGACACAGCCTCTTCGAATTCAGCCCCTGATCAGTTCAAGAAACGAAGAAGTAAGAGGAAGCTCAATTCGATTTTTGCTATTTCATCACAGAATCTGCCTACAGCAGCCCTGGTAAGCCGATTTCCAGACTGTTCGACTGCAGATACTAGCTACATCAGGTTCAAACTTTTGAGTTTAATTTTTGAATTCTTATGTTCAAATAAATTCATAGGTTCTTAACTCTAATCGATCTCAGAACTTAAGAGTTAATCTGAACTGTTGTGTTTGACCTAACTGTGTTTAAAAATCAGAAATTAATCTGTGCTTGAATTTGAACCTTTGTGATATCAACATTATATCTGTGTTTTAAACCTTTGAATCACCATTAAAATTGTCTCACGATCTCTCAAGTAACATTTTTAAAAGAGTGCTTATCTTTTTATCCCTTGTTTTCATTTAAATGGCAGACTCTAAATGCTCCACATCAGGTCGTTCTAATATTCTTGATCTCAATTTATATATAAGAGAGTGTGGACTTTTGACTCAGGAGAAAGAAAAGCTTATTCTTGAAAAAACCAAGCTTGTTCTTGAAAAAGACAAGAGGGATAAGATTAGACTTGCTGAAGTAAGTATGCCAAGACTAAGATTTAGTTGTGATGCAGATTATAAATACTATTCTAAACTTAGTTCCAGCTTTCACAAAATTATTCCTAATCTTGAGAAAGAGTTGGAGGAAAAGAACAAAAGCATTCTGATTGATTCAGAAAAGATTGCTAAGCTTGAAGAGTCAGGTAAACTCTTAACCCGTGAAAATATTGAGCTGAAGAGAAAATTGTCTGAGTCAGAAAAGTTTTTTGAAAAAGAGAAGAATAGACTTGAACTTAAATGTTTAACATTTTCTAATCTGGTTTCTGGTTTCTGATTTCAAAAAGGTTGTGGTCTGTGAAACAGAGAATTTTGAAAAGAAGAAAACTGTTTTTGAAACAAAATCTATGGAGTTTTCTTGCAAAATTTCAGAGTTACAGAAAACTCTTGAAAAGGAGAGGAAAGAGTGTGATTTTGAAAGAAAAGAGTCCGAAAAGTTGAGGGTTCAAGGATTTCAAGAGAAATGCCTAAAAGATGATTTTGAAAGAGAGAGATTGTATCTTAGATCTGAAGTGAAGAGACTGAGAAAAAGGTTCATTGACTAATCTGCTGAGATTAGGAAAGAGCGGAAGTTGAAATCTGATTTACTATCACAGTTTGATCTGTGCAACAAAGAACGGAATGCTTTGGTTTTCAAAATAAAGTTCTGTGCAACAGAGCCTTTGTTAAAACAAAGACTACAGAGATGTACAGAGGCACTGCAGAGGATGTGCACATAAAATTTGTTCAAAGA
Source organism: Saussurea involucrata (assembly GCA_033807775.1). NCBI lineage: Eukaryota > Viridiplantae > Streptophyta > Magnoliopsida > Asterales > Asteraceae > Saussurea > Saussurea involucrata. The sequence continues at coordinate 133,931,960 of CM066315.1, forward strand.
TTAAAATTGAGCAGCAACCATTGCTTCAATGTAACAACAGCAGACTTGGCCTCTGTCGTGAACTTCTTCGAGCTTTAATGTGCAGCAAATCATGAGCCATAAAACACCTGTACATAGGCACTTCACAGAACCTGTGAGGCTCATGTGCAGAGCCTCTGTGACGACTCACAAGTGTTCTATGCAGAGCAGATCCAAATTAAGCGGCTCCTACTATGTTGTTGTCTGCTGCTGTGTTAGACGCCAAACCAGATCAAATGTGCAGAGTTTTAAAGTGTGCAGAAAGCTATCCAGAACTTGAGCTTGGTTCAGATGATACACACTTAGAGGCTGTCTAGATACAGAAACGCGCAGAGTTCTCCAGAATTGTGCAGAGCCTCTAGAAAATCTTTCCTCTGATGAAGAAATTATGTTGAATCTGCATGATGTGAAGCTGTTTATAGACTATATGTGCAGAACTTGACCAGAGGCTGCTTCTAAACATCCAAACACGTCCATAATGCAGTCCAAGTTCCAACAGAGGCTGCTCACAGAGGTTGGATTCATAGAGATTATTGATCAGAGGCTACAGAGGTCTATCCAGTGTTCAGAAATATGTACAGAGGCTGATCAGTTTAAGTTAAGAAGCTGCACAGAAGCTGTGCTCAGAGCCTTTGTGCACGGGCAGGTTCAGAAGCATATCACAGAGGCCCTCCTAAGTCTTGTATAGAGCCTCTGTAAGGAAGTACAGAGTTACATGCACAGTCATACTCGGATCCTTAAGTGCAAAAGTTCAGAAGATGCTCTTTGCAGAAGCTGTGCAGAAGTGGTAAAGGGCTAGAAGTGGTAAAGGGCTATAGAGCCTCTGTGGATGTGCACCAGAGGTACACCAGACCAGAGAACCTCTGCCGAGCCGCGGCCAAACCTCTGCCGATAACCTCTGCCGATAACCTCTGCCGACAACCTCTGCCGAGCCGTGCCAAGCCTCTGCCGAGCCATTAGCAAAGCCTCTGTCGTGCCTTATCTTGCCTCTATCGTGCCTCGACCAAACATCAGAACCTGCTGTTTCATTTTTTATATGCAGATTTTAGCAAACTCAATATATGTGCAGACCTGATGCTATGGATAAAAGAACCAACACATCAGTTCACAAGCAAATCAGATGAACCTTACCTGTGCAAGGCTAAATGGCTGCTACTTTGAGGGTTGACCAGAGGGTTTGACTAGTGGCCACTGTTGACAAAAATTTATTTTTTGAGTGCAACGACCAGAAGGGACCAGAGGTATTTCAATGCATGTCTATCAGAAGCTGATGGTCCAGAAGTCGCGATGAACCGAAAGCCCGGAGACCGAAAATTTGGATTTTCTTGACAGCTTTGCGCTGCTTCAGAAATACGCGCACATCTTTCTACTCGGTGCTCCAATCGACTCTAATCCAGTTGCATTAAATCCCTAAAACACTGATGTACGACTTTGAAGGTCTGAGTTTTCTCAAATTCAGTGATCTGATATGCCTAATTCACTGTCAAAGTTAGCGGATACTTGCTGGATCGAAAACATCACTTCACTCTCTCCATTGCCATAATCAAATCAGATTGAGGTTGCTTCTATACACATCAGTATAGAACCAGGACTTCAACTGAATATTGCTTCTACATAACTCAGTGTAGGACCAGTACCTCAGATATGTTCAGTTCAGAGTTTTTACTGGTAATTCTAAAACTCTGACCCCCTGCACATTTTTTTTAAGTTGAATTATCAGTGCTTTTGGATATTCCTAACAAATGAGGAATCATCAAAGATGATTACCAACACCTTTTGATTTTTAGAGGATATCTTATTTCAAATTGAGATTAAATGAGATTCAATGCTCAATTTGAGGGGGAGAATGCCAATCTGACGATGTACATCCAAAGGTAAATTTCTAAATCTTTAGACTCATCATTTTTAAAGAAGACTAACTTTAAAATGATAAAACCTTTCTAAAATTGTCAAACCACTTCTAAATGCTAAATGCTTTTTCTGATATATAAGTTGGATTTTAAATGCTTTTCTGAGACTACAAGTAGTCAGTGTGTGGAACAATCCAACCTCTAGGACAAACATTTCATGGGATCAATGTGTGAGCTTTATAGAACTTCTATGGATCACTTAAACCTGTGTTTCCTACCAAAGAAGTAAACCTTGAGTGTTTGAGAGGTGAAGGGTCTACATCAAAGAGTTGGGGAGATAACTATATGAGTTTTTCTCATTGTGCTTAAGAGGTAAAATTTAAAAAGAGAGTTTGGTTAGATGTGAGCTACATGATAAAAAGAAAGAGGGTGTGAGAACAGAGTCAAAAGAATTATACAACTCTGCACCATCTCTTTTTTGAGCCGGGCAAACCACATTTCTGATTTATCACAAATTTTTGGTGATTGTCATTGAAACAGGCAGTGAGCCCATGCCAACTCTTTTCTTAACCCCTCCAGCTACTCACTTCCTTCTCCACAAGGAACTGTTTCACTTTTCCACGGGGAAGCAGCACATATGCTATCTGATCTTTCTTTGGAAGGTTGGATATTGAAAAGAAGGAAAGTTGCCCCACCTTCACACTTCACTCATGCACATTGAGTCTGTGGACACCTGTTATGTCCAAACAGTTTACACACTTTTGAGCCTAATAGATAATATTCTATTTTTCTTCCACACAATATCACGAATCTTTGTGATTCCACATGCATTTCTATGTGATATTGCCAGAACAGTTTGAGAAGTTTAATTTTATAATTCTACTTCTATGATAACTGGAAGTCCTATCAGAGCTTCATAAATGTCAACTCTGAACATAGGCCACACAATTATCTTAATTGTTGTGATAACAGTTGCTATGTGTTTTTGTGTTAGATGATTACCCCTGGTTACCTATTCTTTAATGCAGATTCTCATGAGCCGAATGTGTTCGCTACTCTTCATCTCCTAGCTGTTTATCTACCATCGGTTATTACTCAAACTGGTTATACAAGCTTCCGCACATCAAATCGTTCTCTGATTGTTTGAGTTTAATCTTTGGGAGACAACCGAGATCAAAAAGGAAAAGCAACATTCAAGGGGGAGTAGGCAAAGATCAAGGGGGAGTTAAAAAATGAACTAAAGCAACTGACATTGTGGAAGATCAGGAAAAGAAGACTCTCACAAGACTTGAAGATTGACACACCAACGCCTCTAAAGAAAGCAAGGGGGAGACTACAAGATGATGCTTTCTTTATAAAACATTAGGGGGAGATTGTTAGCTTTAATTAGCCCCTAATTTATATGAATGTTTTATAAAGAAATAGTGTCAAGGACTTATTTGTATTTGTTGAGTGTCAAGGGCTAAAATTGTAAATAACCAATTGTTGTATTGGTTATAAAGTCTTGTTTTAGAGAGTTTTTAGGTTAAGCCTCTCACATCTTCATACGTATATTTTTACTGAAATAGAGCTTCAAGAGAGAAAGAGTGTTCTTCATAGCAAACATTGTAAATTCTCTTCAATCAATCAATATAAAGCTTAATTTCTATATTGTTACTTGTAAGTGGGAACCTACAGCAACGGTCTTAAGTTTTCTATGTGTAATTCTTGTTGAAAGATTTTCAATAATAGAATTAAAATTGTGAAAATTTTGAGTATTGTATTCAACCCCCCCTTCTACAATACTTGTTATAGCCATCTGGGACTAACAAGTGGTATCAGAGCAGAAAGTTTAATTTCAATAAACTAGATCTGCGATGGCTGCCTCATCATCTTCAACTGTTGAAAACTCTTTTCAAAATAACTTTTCTGAAAATGGGTCTATAGCCAAACCTCCCAAGTTTAACCCCAACAACTTTTCTTTGTGGAAAAGCAGAATGATGCTTTTCATGGAAGGAGTGGATAGTAGATATCTAACCATTCTCAGTGAAGGACCTTTAGTCCCTAAAGTTTGGTCTCGCTATGAAACCAAGAAATCCGGTAAGGAAGCTGTTGGCAAAGATGATTCTGCTGATTCCTCTGATGAATAAAAATCTGCTGTTAATGGTCGTTACATTCTTAAAATTCCTAAGAAATATACTGATGAGGAAAAACGTCTTGTGTCTCTTGATTCTAAAGTTAGAACTATCATTGCTCTCTCTCTTCCTGATGTAGTGTACCACTCTCTGGTAAATCTCTCTACTGCCAAAGAAATGTGGTCCACTCTGTGTGTTTTGTACGAAGGTACAAATGAAGTTAAAAAGAGCAGAAAGATTGCTCTTGTTAGAAAATTTGAACTCTTTTCTTATGAGAAAGGAGAATCTCTCTCCAACTACTATAATCGCTTTAACAGTCTTCTTAATGACTTAAAGCTGTTAGGTAGAGTGTATGACAATGAGGAAGTCTTGTGCAAATTTATGGATTGTCTTCCTGATTTTTGGGAAAATATCTGTACTTGTATAAAGACAACCAAGGATCTTGATCATATGCCTCTCACTTCTCTTTATGGAACTCTTTTCAACTATGAGCAGACTAAGCTGCAAAGGAAATCTGTCTTCACAGACATAAAGAGCTCTCCTCTATCTCTCCTAAGTGACTCTTCCAAAAAGACTAAGTGTATTCCAAAAATCACCTACCCATCTGACTCTGACCATGATAGTCAAGAAGATCCAAATGACCATTCGGAGGCATATCTTAGTGATGCTGAGGATGAATGTGAGGAAACCTCAATTGACAAATTATCTGATGAAATGGCCAGGTTAGATGGGCTTTCTAAATCCAAATCTCACCCATCTTCTAGAAAATCTAAGTTTGGTAGAAAATCATCCTCTTCTCTCTCCAAACACTCTTCTTTGGAAAAATCTAATGATGAATGTTTTAACTGTGGTAAAAACGGTTATTTTGCTTATGAGTGTAGAAGTAAACATGTTGACAGAACCAGAACCTCTTCCTCAGACCGATTTTCCTCAAAATCGGAAAGATCCAAACATGATTCCACCAATCTCTCCTCTTCTGCACATTCTGACCGGGCTGAAAGATACAAGGAAAAATACAAGAGAGAAAATGAAAGAAATGAAAGACTTGTCAGAAGAGGAAAGGTCTGCCTGCTAAAACTTATGATTTGGCAGATGATCCCACATCTGAAAGCGAATGACTCCTCAACTGCTCTTGTATCAGCTAAGTGCTTCTCCTCCTCATCAAAGGTACATACTATGTGACTCACCTATCTTTTGTGAAATCTCCAATTCTAATTATATTGGGTCTGTGTCCATGAATTCTGCCGACACATCTGAAGATTTAAAATTTGGAATGTTTTTAAAGGAAAAAGATCACATTTCCTTTCCAAAGGAAAAGGCTCAAGATTCCAATAATTCTTCCACACCTATCCATGAATTTCAAAAATTCTTGACTTTAGATGATGCATCCTCTTCTTCCAACTTAAATAGGAATTTATCTATCTTTGAAAAAGGCAAGTCTTCAGGTGCTGACTCTTTCTTAAAAATAAATTCTCCAACTTTTTCTAAAAATACCTGGGTGACTTCTCCTACCGATTTTCTTCACCGATCTGTGTGTCTCAAAATGTCCATTTCAAAGGAAAAGATTTATGTCCTCCCAAATTTTGAAAAAGGAATTTTAGGTGCTGCACCCCAATTCTTTGTTACCTCATCAATATCCTTGAGCAAAAGTCAAGAAAATTGTCAAGATTCTAAAAAGAACTTTCTTTATAGAAATGTTTCTCTTTTTGCCAAATACTGTCCGAAAGAAAGAATTGATCTGAGTGACACAAATTTTTTCCTTCAACATCTAACCCAAAAGGACCCACTACCAAATGGGTACCTAGGAAATAAATTCTTTGTGATTGCAGATTTTGAGCAGGACAGATGGATCTATGTGGACAAGTGAGAAAGTTGTCAAAATCTTCAAGATCATCATGCAAAATTGGAGTGTCAAAATGATGAATTCTTAGATCTCTAGTTTTGATAAACCTTCCATTGGCACACTCACTAGTGCCAACCTCTTGTCTACCGACATCTCTCATCCACCATCAACCTCTTGCACCCCATATATTATTATTATTATTATTATTATTATTATCATTATTATTATATATGATATATATAATAATATATATAATAATAATATATATAATAATAATAATCATGCCAATTCTTTTTTCCGACTCAGCAGCACCAAACAGCCACCCTTTTTGTGATAACTTCATCTTCCACCAAATATTTTTGTTGACACCACCTTTTCTCTCTCCTCCATCAATCAACTCCAAGACAATAACAATCCATCTTTTTGTGATGACACCCATCTCCACCGAAATCCCAAACCATGCAAACACCACCTATTCTTTTCTATATTTTTCTTCCACCAATCCTAAATACAACCCACAATCACCCTTCTCTTTGCTGCCGACGATCCCTCTGCCGATCCATCTTCTTCTCTCTTCTACCAACGATTAACCTTACCTCCATTTTCTTTTTTCTATCATCCACCACCTTTTTGTCCATCATCATAGTAAACTACTTCGTGACATCACCAAAGCCACCACCAAATCAAAGAGCATCTCCACCGAAAATCTCTCTCTCTCTCTCTCCTTCCCACTGAACCTCTGATCCCACTCCATCATCACCCCTAACACAAAATATTCCACCACCTTTACCTCCTGCAACCAAATGGACCAAAGATCACCCCATAGATCAAATCATCGGTGATCAACAAGCAGGTGTCCAAACATATAGAGGAGATGGAAATATTTGTCTATATGTGAATTTTCTCTCTCTTTTTAAACCCAAGAAGATTGATGAAGCTCTTGCAGATCCCTGTTAGAGCACTTCCATGCAAGAAGAGCTTTCTCAAATTGAGAGAAACAAAGTTTGGAGATTGGTTCCCAGACCCCGAAAGAAGACAATCATTGGAACCAAATGGATCTTCAGAAATAAAATGGATGAAGAAGGCACAATTTTCAGAAACAAGGCCAAACTGGTTGCTCAAGGATACCAACAGGAAGAAGGCATTTGATTATGATGAAACTTTTGCCCCTGTTGCAAGACTTGAAGCAACAAGAATCTTTCTGGCTCATGCTGCCTACCGAAATTTCAGAGTTCTTCAAATGGATGTCAAAAGTGCCTTCCTCAATGGGGAACTTGCAGAGGAAGTCTATGTGAAACAACCTCCTGGCTTTGAAGACCCAGCTCATCCAGACTATGTGTACAGAACTAGACAAAGCTCTTTATGGTCTCAAGCAAGCTCCACGTGCTTGGTATGACACTCTTGCCAACTTTATCTTAAAGAATGGATTTTCCAGAGGTAAAATTGACAACACTCTATTCATCAAGGAAACCTCAGGTAATCTTATTCTTGTCCAAATCTATGTTGATGACATCATCTTGATGACGTCATCACCATGATCTCATCTCACCAATCTACCTCTCACCAGAACCAACTTTCTATGTGTCATCTCCTCATCCCATTCTTTCTTCCATCATATTTCACTCTTGGACAGCAACCCAACTCTCCTTTTCTCAAAACCCTCATACTACAAACTCTTCCACAGATATCATCCCAAATCCTTCTACTCAAAAAATCCTCAAACTCAATCTTTGTGGGTCATCAAAAAATTGGAAAATGAAATTCCAATATTTTCTTCACCTTGAAGATTTCCTCCATGATGCCGTAGCAGATTTGATCCAAACTCTTCTGAAGATGCCAGAAGATTTCCTCCAACCTCTTCAAGAAATTCCACCGACTTTTTGTCAAACTCTTGCAAAATTTCGGTGGGAATGATAAAAAAAACAAAAAAAAAATTCTACCGATTTTCTACCGAAATTAGCCAATTTTCGGCGGGATCTCCTTAGTTTTCGGTGGGGAAGCAAAAAAATCAAATTTTTTTACCACACCACCGAAATTTCGGTGGTTGGCCTCCAAATTCGGTGGTTATGAGCAAAAATTAAAAAAAATTAAAATTTTTTTTTACCATACCACCGACCACACCATCGAAATTTCGATGGTTGGCCCCCAAATTCGGTGGTTATGAGCACACACACACACAAAAAATAAAAATAAAATTCGATGTTTCCAATTGTTTGTGGTGTTTCTTCTCCGTCGTACGCTGAGGGGGAGAAACCATCTGAGGGGGGGCAATATCAGCGTCCAACTCGATCAACACCAACCCTCTGTACTCGTTTTCAGCGTCCAACTCGGAAAAATGAGGAAATCGGGCGGACCGGTCAAGGTGGAGCACATCAGTCCGGGCGGATCTAACTGAGGGGGAGAAACACAAAACCGACTGCTCTACTGAGGGGGAGCAAAACAAAGACAAAGGATGATGATGCTAAACAGGAAATGCTGAAGATGCCAAGAGAAAGAGAAAATGCAAGAGATTGGCAAAAGCATCCTGAGGCTGATTCACTCAAACTCAACCCTCCTCAAAGATTGTCACTATAATGGATGTGTCTCCTATCAAAACCCACAGACTCATTTGGCTGAAATCTTTTGAAGTAAATGGATGACTTGAAGATTTGGAACATCTGAAGAAAAGCAAAAGTGCCTGAAAGATAAAGTTCTCCAACACATCAACAGGCTGCTAATCAAAATGAAGAATCCTCAAGCCAGATACAAGTTTCAACTCGCCCCTCCAAAGATGCAAGTAATATTCTTTCTGTTCATAGTGTTTATACTTCTTTCCTTTTTCTTTCACCTATTTGTACAACTATACATTTTTTATTTTTTCTTACTTGTAAATATCATACACACACAAATCCACAAAAGACAAAATAGATCAAAAAAATGGTCTATGTGAAAAGAACCCAAAAAGAGTAAAAAAGGTCAAAATGCAATTTTATTCAGATAATCTTCAATATTATAAGTATGGAGCTCAAATTCAAATAGGGGGAGATTGTTGGGTCACCAAAGATTTGAAATTGACTCACCAATGTTTTCCCTAATTATCCTACTTAGAATATTTTAGTTTGGTTCTTCATATGACTTGTACAATATAGCAACTGTTCGGTGAAGTCGAAGATCAACCGAAACCAAGCTTGAAGACTCTCTACTTGTGGAAAATAGAAGACTCTTCTCAACAAACAAACAAGTCATTATTCACCGAAGTTGTCCTCACAATTCGGTGAACAACATGTCCACCGATTTTGTTCTCACAAATCGGTGGTCAACATCTCCACCGATAATGCTTGCATTATTCGGTGGACATCTTCCACCGATGTGGTCTTCAGGAATCGGTGGAACTCATCCCACTGATGAGGATACTTAAATCGGTGGGATCTTTGTGAAATTGGTTTTCTTGTAGATGTTTTCAAAGACCAATGACAATTGTATCGGTGAAACATCATCGGTATGATTGTCTTGGAATCCACATCAAGAAGATCATTTACTCATGGGACAATATCCGTTGGAAGATAAAAGTGACTTTTTGTCGTTTATCCATCTTCAGTAAAAATCCTTTCAGTATGGGTTCTATACCTATTACCAAGAAAAAGGTGATGGGATCATTCCAGCTTTTTAGAAGTCAACTTCTTCCAGCCAATCTCCTGATGACAAGTGTCCCAAGCATTTAATGCTCAGTACACTCATCCTCACTATAAAAGGAAGACCTCTCCATGCAGAAGATAGGACTTACATCTTGAGAGACTTGAAGATTACTGTGTGCTCCTAGATATTCTACGCAAACTGGAAGATTTCTCTCAGTGCAAGAATTTCCATTTTGCTTGAAAAACTTTACAGCTTTGTTCTAAGTGTTCTTAGTTGTTTTGTTAGTATACTTTGTGTAAGATTGTTAGAATAGTTTATCTGTTCTTTTCCGCAACAGTCTTAAGTTTTCTATGTGTAATTCTTGTTGAAAGATTTTCAATAATAGAATTAAAATTGTGAAAATTTTGAGTATTGTATTCAACCCCCCTTCTACAATACTTGTTATAGCCATCTGGGACTAACAGGATAGAATCTTTTATTCGAAAGTCTATCTGATTTCACACTGTATGCAACTGTGCATTCGCGAGGCGACTCGTCATGACTAGTGGGGATTCCGTCATAGCAAGGGTAGTGGAATGGGGTGAATTTCCTAGTAAACTAGGAAGAATGTTGACATATGCTGGTACGGGCATATGGGTTAAACGGTCGACAAGGAACTACCTGGGCACTTCGGGACGGGACTCGAAACGAGTAAGGATAGGTGTGGAAGGTAGTAGTAGAGCTCCTACTATCTGAATGCTCGAGTCGGGGAAAGTCACGGAGAATCCGAGGAGTTGAGCGTGAGCGTAGTTAGCAGGATTTATTGTGTGCTAATCACTCGTTGTAATATCTAACCAGAATGGCCATCACAACGAGGAACAACAATGGTAAACCTACTAGTACATGTGTGTACTTGATTTGCTTTGATGTGATGATCGTTGGGGTAGTGAAGAAGGTTCTAAACTAATAGTCGTTGGAATAGAAGGACGATTCTAGTACTAATCACTTGGAGTGACGATAAGGATGAGGTTTGTTTTAAGTAGGCCATTTCGGGTCAAGATTGATGGTTGTGCTAGAATCATAGGCTTATTGAGCCGACTTTGAATTGAGGAAAAACCTTAAGGATTATCTGACGTAATTTCCCAACTTGCCTAAGAGGTTTAAATGTCCGGATGACGATTGTGGACCGGAGAGTTTTGGAGGGGTATGAGTCGAGACGTTGAATGCCGACTGAGTCATGCACAAAGTTATTTTGAAAATAAAATTGCATTAACTAATTCTTGTGTTTCCAATCCTTTTATGGATTGTGTTTTGGAATTTTGGGAAATGTTCAGCACACACACAAGATTTCGAATTATGGTTTTGAAAGTACATGAAACCGTTTTATCACGGGAGTTGCAAACTTTGTTAGAATTTGTTTCATTTTGTTATTTTCCAACGGTTCTTTCGGGTAAGATGATATCCGTGTTTTGTGGCGTTTAAAATGTTGGGCAAGTGACTACGGCTTGTGACTTTAACATTGGAACTCCTCCACATATGTTAGAGTTGAGACGGAAAGTTACATTCCACGTTGTCTGTATAAAACTATTTTGGTGATTTGTTTAATATGAGTTTGTTAAACAATGTTGTTTTATGGTTTTACCGTAGAAAGAGATTTTTGGGATTTTGGCGTTTCATTCATGATTTTGCTTTTAACAATTTGACTTTGGGGGCACAATGTATGGTGCTATTTTATTGACTTAGAGTCATTGAGTTCGTTGAGGTTCATGAAGTTTGTGTTACTAAGTATTTTATTGCAAATAGTTCAGTGTATGGATTGATTTATGCGTGACTTAAGTGATGCATGGAAGAACATTTTGGTAACATTTCATAATGAGTTGTTTGGTGCGCTTTTAGTCACTTAAATGTTTTATTATCATTTCCATGAAAATGCGCTATATCGACTTAGGGGTATGCATACTTGGGTAACCTTTGTTTCTTGACATTTGATAAACGAGTCGGGCATGAAAATGTTTTAGTTCCTTCTTGTCGGAATGAAAGACCATTTGGTCAAATGAGTGTTTTAGTGTTGTGAATATCATGCATACGTTTACAATGTGTTATATTTTGAAAATATAAATGCGTAGATTGTTGACATTCGGTTAATTTAGAATTGCCGATTATTTTGGGAAAATTAAAAACTTTTGCTTCCGAGGAAACGAGTAATTTGAGCATTTTTGACAAATACATTGTTGTGTGCAGTTGTGTCAGGAATATTTTGCATGTGTGTCATTGCAAGAAATTTCTAAGGAAGTGTTACAAACTTGCATGCCTACCCCCAGTTTGAGATTTTATGAGGGTTTAGTCGATATTTTTATATGATGGAAGCGGACTGGTTTCTGTCTTCAAGTTTGAAACTTACACAAGACAGTTGTGTTTAACAAAAATATATTTGTAAACCGTTTCATCGTTTTGTGTGATTAGCTGACGCGCGAAAAATTTGTTGGTGAACCCTGTGCCACGTCATTTTATGATTAAAAAGAGAAATTTTGGAATCAAATGTCGTGAAACTTATTTTGAAATTATGTGCACATATTTGTCGCACCCTGTTTAAGGTCAAGCGGTTACTTTAAGTGCATGTCATGAGTCAATCCATACTGGAATCGAGGCGGTTCATTTTAAAGAAATTATTTATTACGCTTTGCGTTTTGTGAGTACACTGAACTGCAATAGAATGATTTTTAACATGATTTTCATAAGTGGGACGAGCGTGTCCATTTGTGCGTAACTACTGAACTGATAATAGTAGTTTTATTGTATACGAGCTTTTTGGGATGAAAAATCTTGGTGTTGAAAATATTTTGTAAACGATTTTGTAAACCATTTGGGAAATGCACTTTTTAAGTGTTATGTGTCATTTTGAGAATTATAAGGGTGTGAGTCCCTTGGGGAAATTTTTTTTGTTTAAAACCCGTGATGAGTTTTGGGGTTAATGTTGATTTTTGAGTATTGCTTGCTTAAACATTGTTTAAACGCGTTTTTTTGACCGACATATGGGTCTAGCAAGCGTGGAGCATTTTGCTCGGTTTTGACTTTGAGATAGTCATGGGTCAATTGCCCGGTTTTAATGGCTCGATGTGGAGTCTTATTGATGGGTTGCTTTTGTTGCACTGTTTTGCATTTTTGCACGTTGAGTATTTACATGCTTGGGTGAGTGAGCCATTCCGGGATAGGCATGTTGTTGGTAGACTGTATTGCATTAGATCCATAGGCATGTTAGTCAGTCGTTGGTAATGGTCGGTTGGGTATCTCGGGGTGGGACCCCGGTATTCATGTTTTATGACCTTGACTTTCCAGTAGGCACTAGGAGGATTTAGTCTTGGGCACTTACCTGGGAGGTAGTTCCGATGTGCCGGGCCTTGAGGCGTTACCTGGGAGGTAGACGTCAAGGTGTATCCTCGATACGGTGTAACTTGGCTTCGTAGAGCGAGCGTGGAGGATACGTCGACAGTGGAAGGTTGGGTATTCCACGCGTGTTGGTACTGTAGGCCGAATGGTATCGGTTAAGGGAATGATGCCCTTTGTAACTAAGAGAATAAATGCGCATAACCTATATGAGGTAAGTGGTATATTTAGGTGTCGACTTTTGGGCTTGAGGACAAACACCTTTTAGTGTAATCGGAGATTTGTAGTCGATTTTAAAATAATCATGGTGATGGTAGTAGTAACCCTGAGATGCTTACTTATGATGAATAGTTATGATGGAATGACCTTCGTGTGTGTTTATAAATCTGCTGATTTGATGATTCGTGTGAGATAAATTTTGGGAGTCTATTAGAACTCGTGGAAGTTAATCGACAGTTAACGGTAGGAATGATCGGATTCGAGTATCCTGTAGGGTATATTGGTGAGCAACTTTAGAATGGTTAGAGCTTGAAATTGAATCAGGATGTATGGAACATCTAAGGTTGGGAGACAACCGAAGTCGTTTGACTAGGAATGATTCCAGTTGTTGGAGTGTTCTTCCGATCATAAATACGGTGTACTTGAAGGAGTTTTGTTGGTAAGAAAAGTATTCGATAATTTTTTTTTGACGGTGTGAGAAAATGTAGATTCCAGTTAGGGATGTCGCCAAGCGTATTGTTCAGACTCTTGAGGATATTCAGATCGACGAGCGGCTTAATTATGTGGAGAAGCCGATCGCTATTATTGAGAGGAGGACGAGGGCCTCGTGTAGCAAGGTAATTGGATTGGTGAAAGTCCAGTGGAAGCACCGAAAGGATTCCGAGTGGACTTGGGAACCTGAGGTTGAGATGCGGAAGAACTATCCGGAGCTATTTGCGGACGTAGACTTCGAGGACGAAGTCTAATTCAAGCGGGGGAGAGTTGTAAAGCCCGTGTCCCGGTTTGGATATTTCTTTATTATTTATGGTTTTAATATCGTTCTCTAAACGAATTTATATTATCGAGTTTTGACGGGGAAGACCAAAAGTGAAGAGTTAATGTGATAGAGGGGCTAAATGGGTAAAACCTAAACTAGTTGTAAGGAATTTGAAAGAGAGGGACTAAAGATGTTTTTTTTGGTAAACGTTTGCATGGGATCGGCTTTAAGCAAACCGACCCCCTCCTCTCTTATTTGTGACTTTCGTCTCACGCAAGTAACACCCACAGAAACCCTAGTGCCGTCGCCATCCTCCCTTGCTCCTTGTTGCCTTCACCATCGATCATCCCATCACCACCGGCGGCGTCGCCGTGGTTTGCTGCCGACGAGAGAGAGAGAGAGAGAGGAGGAGGAGGAACCGGCGATCGAGAGGAAGCCGGTATCTCGCTGTGGTTGCGGTTTCGTTGTCGTTGAGAGGTAAGTTCCTTCTTCTTGCTTCTTTCTCTTTCATCGTCGTTAGTTCACCGCGAAACCACCATCGCCGCCGCAGCTAGGGCTGCCGCCGGCATTGCCGCCGTGCACCATCGGTGCGGTGGCTGTGTCGCACGTGGTGGCGGCTGCTAGGCCGAGCATGGGTGTGGGTGAGGCCCGAGTTGTTTTGTTAGAGTGTCCCGTTGCTTCGCCGGGTTGTTTTACCGAACCACCACCACCGCCGGTGGTGGCTGCCGCCCCCTCGCCGCCACTGACCACCACTGCCAGGGGTGGCAATGGGTGGTGCTGGTGTGGTCAAGACCTTAGTGACCTAAAGCCGTAACCCCAATCGCGTAAACCCTAAACCGAACCAAATCGTCATTTTATGTGAAAACGTCTTTTCTGCCGCAGTTTTTATTTCGCTCATAACCTTTCCGTCGTAACTCGGTTTGAGACGAATCTGGTGCCCGCGGTTCACATTCTGTGTCGGGCACATTTTTCGTGTTTCGGCGAAAGCCTGGTTCAGCTTCTAGCTAAGTGAAAAATAGCTATTTTTACAGCAGGTCCGAATCTGCCGGAATGACGTTTCAGTTTTAGAAAAATCATATAAAATCGTAGGAAAATCGTTAGAACGCATATAATATGTCCCTGGAAAGCTAAGACCTAGAGCTATCTGTTTGTAAAAAGTGATCTCTAGAATTGTGGGTCTAGAAGGGGCTAAGCAGGTCCCGAACAGACCTGCAGTTTAGGCCGAAAAGGCAAAATATCACCCGTTTAATCTTATGTTTATAATTAAGGATCCCGGGCTTCGAGTTGACACTTTATAGTACTTATTTAGGTGTCGAGAAGTGATTTTGGAGTTGGCTAGCTCGTGTGATCGTTCGAGATTTCTACATCGCTTTTGAGGTGAGTTCTCTCACTGCGTAGAATATGGATTACATGTACATCGCGGCAGTTTCTGTGTACTAACTGAATTGTTGTGTGTACTGGCTGAATTGTGGTGCGTAGTACTAGGTTGAATTAATGTCTGGCATAAATGAGTGTTATATACATCTCGGTGGGACCGAGGGCTCTGTGGGACCGAGGAGTGGTGTACAAGTGTTGCGTGATCTCGGTGGGACCGAGGGCTCGGTGGGACCGAGGAATTGTGTACAAGTGTGGTATGAACTCGGGGAGACCGAGGGAAGCCTACACGAGTGTTGTGTGAATTCGGGGAGCCGAAGGATACATGTGAAGGTGTTCTTGCATATGTTTGCTTGTACCTTTTAACTGCTTGTGTTGGTTGTGTATGTGCGGATAGGAGTGGTGTGTATCTAATTGCTATCTGCGTATGTGTTTGAATTCACTAAGCTTCGTGCTTACCCTTTCCCTATAAACTGTGGTTTCAGGTACTAGTGGCTCCAAGGCGTGACGGTACACACTGGCGCGTACGAAGGGCTCTTTGCAGTCATGAGATTTAATTTATACTTAAAAACAATTTAATTCCGCTGTTTAGTTTTAATGAGAACGTTTATTATTTAAATTTGCAAACGAAACGGTTATTTGGATTATTAATGGTGTCTTATGCAATTAAATGATTATTTTTAAAAGTTCAAATTTTTTTGTAATTTTTGGAACGTTACAATGCGGTCAACATATGTTTAATGGCCAAGATCTCTAAAGTAAATGAAGAAGCCGTTGATACTTTTTCTTTTACTTCTAAGGTATCAATTTCTTCTGATTCGGTTCTCACCGAAGCTGATAGACGTCGTGCTATCGATACTCTGACAATTGATTTATACAATTCCTTAAATGGTAAAAGTCAAGCTGAAAAACAAAATATTGACTTAACTAAACAACTTAACTGTAACACCCGTACTTTTTTTTGGTTGAAACACTTTGGAGCGAAATATATATACATATATATATATATAGAGAAAAAAAGAATCATATCGCACTCGTCTTAGCCCCAATTTAAGTGATTCAGATCCCTATGGAAATTTAACACATATAGCTACTATATTTGTGTTTTGAGTTTTCTGCAAATTCGTGCCATATCGGATCCAAAACTAATGATAAACTTGGGGGAAAGATTGGATCTGGTGATTGAAGTATACAAATGTTAAAGAAGCCACAAAGTCACAAGATATAGCTGTGGCAGATTGGCAAGGTGGCATGCTTGTATACTGCAGCTCTAGAGATCGACTCCTGCTGGAAGCAATTGGTTTATCTTTTTTTGTATATGACAGTGTATGCGGCCCAGCTGTTAACTAGCCCAATGGTCAATCCCTATGGCCCAGTTTGTATTTGCAAACAACTCATTTTCATGGCCCAATTGAATTGTGTAGTCATGACTCATGAATAGGTCAAAACCACAAAACTTCAATATTTTTGGCCCAATTGAATTGTGTAGTCATGACTCATGAATAGGTCAAAACCACAAAACTTCAATATTTTTGGCCCAATTGAATTGTGTAGTCATGACTCATGAATAGGTCAAAACCACAAAACTTCAATATTTTTAGTTGTGATTTCTAGAAATTGGAAGGTATGAACACTTTAATTCACTAATCTAAATTTGTTTAATTATTGGGGTTAAATTTAGTGCTCTTAAAATATTATGATTTTGATGTATTAAAGTTATTTGTTGGATGAAATATCCCATGTGATAAATATTGGATTTGTTAGTATTTTACAAATGAATTAAATTGAGGTATTTACTTTAGTTGATAAGTTCTTTTGGGATTTAAGGGTTTTAAATCTTAAAGTTCAAATTTATAGTTTTTAGATGGATTTTGATGGATTAATCTATGTGAAGAATTAGGTTGAATGGTTTTAAATCAATTTGGAGTGATCTTTAATGAGTTGGAAAATTCAAGAGGGTGTATAAATATTTTGTTGAGAGTTCTTTCATTGATTTGGTGATTACTCATGGTTTATCTAGGTAACAAGATGATTGCGAAGTTGGATAAAAATCTAGGTTTAACATAACCTAGCAAGTTGAGTTCAAGTTGACTTGTGAAAATGTTGTACATGCCAAAATGTTAATTTTAATGTGTTTTGTGTGTTTATACATGAAAATATTCATTGTTGAATTATATGGTGGATTTTGATTACTTGGAATGTTTGATTTTATAAATCTTGCAAAATAACCATTTTTTGGGATTTTTTGGATAACTTGATAAGATAAGTATAAATGGAAGCGTTTTGATATTTAAATGCATGATTGGAGGTTATCTAGTGAAAATACATTTTAGTGTGTTTGTTGGAAATGTGCATAATTTTATGCGGTGGT
The DNA here is from genome assembly GCA_033807775.1 of Saussurea involucrata. Lineage (NCBI taxonomy): Eukaryota > Viridiplantae > Streptophyta > Magnoliopsida > Asterales > Asteraceae > Saussurea > Saussurea involucrata. Next base: position 133,949,484 of record CM066315.1, read on the forward strand.
GCGTTTTAAAGCATGAACGTGCGGGTCATTCGGTTTTGGGTCATTTCCGACCTTGTGAACATTTTAAAATATGTAAACCCTTCGGTTTGAGAAAAGACGTATTTTGGGTATTTTAATGGATGAACCTTAAGTATTGTTATTTTAAATGCTCTATCTTGCATTTGTAAATCTTTGGATATAAATGCACTTTGATGTGTACTTTGGAAAATGACGTGTCATAAATTAAGAGTTGTGTTGAGTAATTCGAGTCTATGGAGCATATTTCGCATAAACGTGGATTATATACGTTTTAATGCATTATTCGGTTTTCATGAGTGGTTAATTGGTGTTGGTTGAGCTTATGGCTCGGTCTATGACTTTAATGAGTCTTGAGGACATTTTGTCCAGATTTGGTCGCCAGTTGCATTAATTGCATTTTAATTGAAGAGTACATGCTTTGAGTGCGTGTGTCGTTAAAGTGGAGTCATGTACTTTTAGGCCGTAATGCATTGGATCCATAGGCATATGAGTCGGTCATATCTTTATAAGTGGAAAGCCTTGGTATTTTCACTTTGAGAAGTATGCCATTGTGACATTTTGTGTCTCGACGTTATGGAGAGGAACCACTTTGGGTTGTACTCCGGAATTTCGTGGTTGATGTTCTAACTCTTGTACACGAGGGTTGAACATCATGGGTTATCAAGTAAGGAGCCGAGACTTCAATTCTTGAATGCTAGTAAGTAGGCAATAAAGGTTCAATGGAAACCTTAAGGTGTAACTTACTAGAGAATGAACAAGCAATAAGATCGTGTATCCTTGAGGTGTAGCTGGGCACAGCAGGCAATAAAGGATATGGTGGTGCCACCCGTTGCTGGGTGTGGGACTTGAGGTGTAGCTTATTAGAGTAGGGAATAAAGTCTGACTCGAGTTGTAGCTTATTAAAGCAAACAATAAAGTCACGATCTGAGGTGTAGTTCAATAACATAGTTATGTGGCTTAACTTTGTATTCCGCCACATACAATGGAATCGGGTCTCCCCCGTCACCGAAAGGTGTTGTTTGGGTATTTATGTTAATCCATGTTTTCGGTGACGTATTATGTTTATATAGATTGCTTTCCATATTTTATGGGTTGTGATTTATGCCCCATCCGTATTTGGGGTGTTTTGAATAATAGAGATTTATTCATGTTTTTATAATTATGGAAATCAAATACTATTACGCTTTTCAAGCGAGTTTTGGGTTGAGTCCGTCTTTGAGAATCGTTTTATATTAGAGCTTTCATCACGTGATTTGTGTGTGTTGGAACATGAGTGGCTTGTATTTAAAGTAAATCCTTTTGAACTCACGATTTAGTATGCACCCCTCTCGTCTTACGAATTATAAAACCGTGATAAAAACTCTTGAACTCACTAGGCGTTAGCCTAACCTTTTTATTTGTCGACATGTACAACAGGTTCCAGTTGGGTTGTAGTTCTAGTGACACTGTAAAGAGTGGAGAGCTAGTTGTGAGCTCAAGAAGTAAGTAGCTTGGTGAAGTTCGGCATTTGGGAAATAGCAACTTGATTTTTTGGGTTGAGTAACACCCGACCTTTGGTAGCCTTGACGATTGACTTAGGTTTTGATTGTTGAAATTAAAACGTTTTTATATTGAGGTAATTCCAAGAATGGTTTGTAGAAGGAACTTTATCCTTAATTGGTTATTTTATTGAAAATTTTATGTAGTTGCTCTTTCCAATTTTAAGGGTGTTACATTAAGAGATGTCATTTAAAAATTCAAGAACTAACTAATATGAAGAAAGCTTAAAGGATCAGGTAATTGTTAATGAACTAATCAGCCAACCGTGACAGAGATCGTTCCATGTTAAAATTTAGAATGTTCGTCTCTTCTATTCCTGACACCTCATCATCTCAATGTTCTTCTTCCTCTGCTCCTATACTTGAGGAAACTCCTAAGAGTTCCAAAAGCATGGAAAAGGGTAAATCCATTTCAAATGCTCCTCAGAAAGGTATCAAGGTACCTAAGCCGAATAAGATAACTTCTAAGCCTTCAATAAATCAACCCACAATAACTGGGACAAATACCTCTAGACACGTTCAGAGACCTATTCCTAGAATCAAGGTTGATCTCAAGCCAAAGAAATCTGAAGAACTAAAGGTTCCTTTGAAATCTGAGGCTAAGGACATTCTTGGCGCTGGCCTAGCTCACTTAAATCTTTCTAACACTTATGCTTTCGATCCAAAAGCTACTTTCAGTTATAAAAAGTGTTATCACTCTGAACTTACAGACGATATTGCTAGTAAGTGCCTAACTGCCATCAAAGCTAGAAAAAATCAGCTAGAGTGAAGATGAATGCCACCAAGGCAAAGAAGGTTACCAAAGATTAGAAATCTGCCAAGGTGAAGAATACCACCAAAATTAAGAAATTAACTAAGGTGAAGATTACCACTAACGTTGAGTCATCAGATGTTGTGAAGAATGTTGAACCTTCCATCTCCACTAACTCTTGTGGACCCATTGTCAAATTGGTACCAATTCAAACTTAATCTTCCTTATGTTTGCAGGACTCAAAGGGTATCTGGTATTTTGATAGCGGATGCTCTAAACATATGACTGGAGAAAAGATCCTACTATCTGAATACAAGGAAGAGAAAGGTCCCTTTGTGACCTTTGGAGGAAATGGAAAAGGCCACACCAGAGGGTTTGGTGTGCTGACAAATGGTACAACTACCTTCCGAAGAGTTGCTTACGTAGAAGGACTGAAGCACAATCTTCTTAGCATCAGTCAACTATGTGATAAAGAGTACAAAGTATGCTTTTCCAAGAAGGCAAGTTCTGTCACTGATAAAGATTGAAAACTCGCTCTTAGTGGTTATCGTATGGAAAATGTCTATGTAATCAACATGGATTCCTCAAGCATTGAAAACATTTGTTTTCTCTCTAAAGCATCATCATATATCAACTGGTTGTGGCATAAGAGACTTTATCATCTAAACTTCAAATAACGAATAATCTCGCTCAGAAAGAACTTGCCACTATTTTACCTCAACATTCATATGCTAAGGAATCTCTATGTTCAAAGTGTGAAAAAGGAAAGCAACCCAAAACCAATTTCAACGGAGTCGCTGAAATAAGAAATCGAACGATCATCGAATCCGTTCGATCTATGCTCAGTGAATCTCATTTGCCAACTCAATTCAAGGCTGAAGCTGTCAACACTGCCGGCTTTACTCAAAATAGATCATTGATTGTTAAGCGATTCAAGAAGACATCGTACGAGCTCTTCCATGGAAGAAAGCCAACTCTAAGCTTTCTTCATATCTTTGGTTGTCAGTGCTACATTCTGAACAACAGAGATAACCTAGGAGAGTTTGACCCCAAAGTTGATGATGAAATCTTCCTTGGATATTCATAAGTATCCAAAGCCTTCAGAGTCTTCAACAAAAGAAGACAAACTATTGAAAAAACCATTCATGTCACCTTTGATGAATCTCGTTCAGCAAATTGGAGACCAATTCTCGAGAATGAAGAGCTGAATCAATGGATGTTTTCTCAGTTTGGAGAATGTAACAACCCATATTGAATACATAACATGTAACATACAAAACATACCAACATGTATATTACAAACGCCCACCTATTACATATAGGGTCCCTTAGTCCAAAGTTACAATAATTACATAATACAGTACAAACTTTTTGCTTCTAGTACATCAATACATACATGCATAATACTACATCCAACAAAACCATTGTCACATAACCTTTTACAACTAAAATTTTCAATGATATATCAAATAAATGATAAAATTGTTTTCTACAAATTAATAATTGAATGACCTTAAAGAGAATTATATATTTAATCTCAACAAATGATAAATCAAGTCTTATGTAAATACTAAATAAATGTTGGGTGTTACTAAAACCCATTAACAAGTCCTATCTCCCAATGTGCGGAAGACATCACCCAATAGCTACATCTTTCTCGCGCATCTAACTAGCACTTAACTCTTCACGGTGTCGCTAGTACATTCTCCAACAAAGACCTGATGCACATGTCGACAAATAAAAATGTTAGGCGTAACGCCTAGTGAGTTCAAACAGTTTTCATCATAATCATAAAAACACAAAACCGAAAGATTGCGTATTTAAAACATAATTCTCATATGAAATGTATTTTATCGTAAAACCAACATCTTTCCAAATCCCACTAATTTTCGTGATGATAACTCTAAATCAAAACACTCGTTTATATGCAACCAAAACGCATTACTCACCACACCAAACATAAAGGTTGATATTCAAATACTGAAAACACAAATGAAACTCAAGTATTCCAAAACAACCAAATATAAACATTAAATAACAATAGGAGCGTCGAATCATGGATGCGCTTCATACCCAAAATAACACGAAAACATGGTTGAAATATCATATCCAAAACTCACCTTCCGGTGACGGAGAAGACCCTATTCCATTGAATGTGACATAACACAAAAGTAGGTCACATATCTGTGTTATATGAGTGTCACTTACGAATTACACGTTCATTTACATCTACCTTTCTAGGTCTAATGAGTGAACAAACTAAACAACTCCATGTTTATTGCTTGTGGAGTCCCAAGTTTAACCACATTAGGTCTATACCCTGGGTTGTCAAAATCCGATTCTAGACTTATTCAGTATGAAATTACATTTCACTCAAAACAAGAGATTACATTTTACTACTTTATGGCCGATGCCCGATTCAAAAAGTCCACACCTTACTTTCTATTAGAGACCTAATGCCTATCTCAAGTTATGTTAGTATGTTACGGGATTGTTCATCCCACCCAAACTGACTCTTATGTTATGGATCCATTGCATTACAATCTCAAACATTATATGACTCCAAATGAATGACCAACTCACTCAAAACAAGTAACTTACAAATAAGTATGCCACAATTGCATATAACCTCCAAAAGCTCGACGAAGAGCAAATTAATCGAGCAAACGTCCTCAACACTCATCTAAGTCAAAACCGAGTCAAAAGCCCAACAAAATGCATTTGTTCAGTAAATATGTAAACTCATACTCAAAAGTATGATTTGGCCAAACATTGTCAATATTGGGATAAATCATCCCTAAATATTAACCATACGGTTTATACTTCCAGAATATCTCGTAACACAAAATATGCATTTCTAAACGATTTATCAAATAAAATACACCAAAATGCATTATCCTCAAATAATATTTCTTTATAAAACAACTCATCAGATGACATTCTCAAGGTAAATTTATCAACTTAATCAAAAATCTCAAATATGGCTATTTCACAAGATTTGTATATCAAATATATCAAACATGCAAAATTCACCAAATAACCCACATTGTTTATAAAGAACAAGTAAACATATTAATACTTTAAAATGAACATTTTTTGTATGTACATAGTTTTCACAAAGGAATTTGCACTTGCCTTACTAGATTTAGGCTAAATCAAGGTTTTTTTACCTCAAACTTGAGTTTTCTTGATGAAAACTTGAATCTACAAGCAATACCTCCCAACTTTTAGATCCAACACTTGAAAGTGTTTCATTAATCTCCAAAGATTCAAAACCTAAAGCAACATGCAAAGGAGAGGAGAGGAAATGAAGGGTATGTTAGACGTTAGCTTAAAATTGAGAGAGACGAAGAGCTTACAATACCAAAATACTCTTGGCTCCTCCAATAAACTTCAATCCTCTTGATCTACTCTTAAAAAGCTCTCAAAATCGAGAACATAGAAAAAATCTCCCTAATTAGAGTTGTGGTGAAGAAGATACGAGGAAATGAAGAAAATGCTCAAAAATCGGATTCTTCATGCACTAGACCTTTTGTGCGATGGTGATATGCGACCTTGTCGTGTCACAATCGCATTGCAGTGTCACCCAACATGTATCAAAAGTTGTTTTAACCCCTTGGCGACCTTAACATGTCATAGTGCCACTGGCAGATTCGTCGGGTACTGCGAGTTTTTCGACTTCTTTCTCGATCATTTTCCCGGTCGTTCCCCGACCTTTTCTTGGCCGCTCCTCGACCGTTTTCGACCGCTTGTAGAAAATTTGGGATGTTACAATCCTTCCAATCTTAAAAGAGATTTCGTCCTCGAAATCTAGTTGGTACACTAAAAACATTTTAATATCACACTTAACCCTTAGCAGACTCTCCCGAACATCGATGTCATTCAGTTCTTTTTCCCACAAAACACTCAAACTAAAACTCGATAACTTCTTGTCAAAGTTGTTGTGTCGATTTTCATGCTGACTCTCACATCCAATATACATTACACTAATACCAGAGTGAACATCAAACCTTGCCGAAGCAATTTATAACCATATGAGCTCGGTTGCCTCCCAATCTTAGGTAACTAAACAACCTTAATATTAGCTCACGACTTCAACTACTCAATTTCACCACTGTTGACCAAAATGAATTAACTCTTAAATTTTTGTAGCAAACTCTATCGAACTGTGATACTTTCTCCTTTGCATTCAACATTTTGATTTTTTTCTCGCAAAAGCTTATCCGACTACAACCAGACACACTCCCTTCGAATCAGAGTACTCGCTATCACGTCGACTTACCAGGGTAGTAAAGTAATCCTAATATATATTCCTAGATAGATCACCCGTTGCACTATCACATCGACTTTTATTGGACATTTGTGTTTATATGCCTCTTTTTTCAAAAGTGTCGTATAAAACAGTTAATATGACACTTAATTTTAAAAGTGTTTTAAAAAATTGTTAAAACATTTGCAAACGTTCTAACATTTTTAGATAGTACGTTTTATAGTTTGGTTTTATAAACTTAAGTCCTAAAAAGTATGTTATTAGGATGTTTAGCCCTTTTAAATTTCTCATAAACCCAAATTTATTGTATAGCGAAATATATTTCATTTTGAGTTATTTAAAAAAATTATAACATGTTTAGAAATATTTCAAGCAAAATTTGTTTATTTGTCTATAAAGAATAATCCAAAAATATGAAGAGATTAATTGTGGTTTACAACCCAACGTAGAGTGCAAGTTTAGAAGTTCGATTTTTTTAAATTATGAAAAATATTATAGTTATAATTTATATTTTATCAAAATAAATTTCTAAACATTTCATCATTTTAAGTGTTGATTCAATTTTAGTTCTATTTTACATATCTCTCATCATCAAATTAATTCTTTTTGGTAACTTTGAGTTTCAGGGTCAGTTTATGTATACCAAATAATTTTATAAAAGATCATGAATGACTTGATTAATTACAAGTGAACTTCTATGACTATAAGGGTTTTGGCAACATCTGAATTTGAACTGAGTAACGATAGATTCACACCACATCCTCTGAGAATTAAGGGGTGTTTGGGATTGCTTATTTAAAATAACTTATGCTTATTTTTAAAAGTGTTTATCTACTTATGTCGTGATAAAATGAAGTTGGGGTAAAAGTGTAATTTGAACATATAAATTATAAGCAGTTTCAAATAAGTTAAAATGGATTAACTTATCAAAAATAACTTATTTATGGTGGGAAAAAGTTATAACCATTTTTTTTTTCCAAATCAAACACTAAAAATAGCTTATTTACAATGAGGTAAAGCAATAAGCAAATAAGTCAAAAAAAAGCAATCCAAAACACCCCCTTAGGCCGTGCGTACCGCCCAGCGGGTACCACGGCAGGTTCGTGGTCGGGTAGGGTGGGTAGGGCGGTACCGGGGGGGGGGGGGGGGGGTTCCATTCGGGTTGGGGTGTGCGGGTTCCAGCGGGTTCGTGAACTAGATTTCAAGCATTCAGGTTCAAGGTTTTTGTTGAGGTTTTGTTGCAGATTTGTGGGTAGCGGGTAGGAGTGGGTTCGGTGGGTTCGTGGGTTGGCGGTACTCCACTTTAGGGTAAGGAGGGTAGGAAAGAAAAAAGTTGATGTGACGCTGAGGTGGCATTCGAGTTCAGTGGGTTCGTGGGTAGACGGTATTCATGGCCTTACTAATACATCACAACCCACATGATTAAAATTACCCTTCACTTAGTTTGCTTTATTAAAAAAATTATTTTAAATATAAAATTTTAACTATGTGGTAATCAAATATTAGTTTTTTTAGATATTAGTAAATTTTAAAAGATTTCATTTTTATCTATTAAAATATTCGCAATTTAATTTTGGTGTTGATGGGATAAGCATATAAAAATATTCTTTATTTAATTTCATTTGTTTTAAAATAAATATTTTTGATCATTAGAAGTGCTTTAGTATTTAGACAAGACAAAATAAGACAATAAAAATAAAAAACCGATATCTGCTCTCCAGTCTCCATCCTCATTTGTTATGTACTCCTCTATCCGTATTGATAATGTGATATTGCAGAGATCTGGAACATCGATTATGAGAATGTTACGGCATCATGGCAAGCAACATAAGACTGTAATGTTTCATTTAAAGACCGTGTTTAAGAATGTAACATTAAATTTGCATATCTTCTTGTTCTGAAGGTTTATCAATGTTTCAAAAATGTATGTTTCACTACACGATTTTAATGTCATATAAAAGGTTGTTTTGATTATTGAGACTCTTTCTTATACATCTTATGAACATCTTAACTCCTTTTTAATCCTTAATTTCACAAAGATCTACTAGATTTTGTGTTCCTTTTAACTCATATTTCCATCTAAACCACATCTTTATGCAATATTTCAAATTGAAACACTTCTAGTAACATGCTTAAACATCCTTCTAAATCAATCCAATCAATAATAATCATGTGTTATAAATAAAAAAACATGATGTTTAAGCTAAAGAACACACTTTGATTTTGTTAGAATTTCAAACTCTTTATGGTTCTTGAATTATGATACCTTGATTTACTGTGTATGCAAGTTCAATTCAATGATTAAGTCAAAATACCATGACCAAACCAAAAAAATTGCAAAAAACAGCAAACTTTATGTTACAACAAAATATTTCACATTACTGATGCTATCAAAAGCATTTACAAGCAAATGAAAATATAAAATGTAAATACAACCATGAAAGCAACTTAACCAAATGAAATAAGTTTTCTTAACTCTCTCTTATTTAAATATATTTTTGGTATTTATTATTGGTTGTTTACTAAACGCTTATCTGATAAGTGCTTACGGATTTATTTACCTTAACGGATGAACATTGTAAGAGCTAGGAATCTTACCGGGTAAGAGCGAAGATAAGAATGTAGAGTCTTATAGGGTAAGTGGGGATGACGACTCGTACCCAACAATCGTTTACTGGATAAATTGTTGCATATGATACCGATTTGATGGACCATAATCTTACTCAGTAAAATATTTATATTCTTGAGTCTTACGAGTAAGCGGTAAGCATTGGGGTAAACGACTCCTTAGTTATTGTTAATATGTAAATATTTGATACTGATAGATATCCTTGATTACTTGTAATCAAGGATATTGGTATCAAATATTTACATAAACCACTTGGGTTGTGGTGTAATGGTAAAACCCTTTGAGGATGTAGTGGAAGCTCATCTATCCAGGGTTCAAATCCATGCACTGCCAAAGGCCCTTGTGGCCATGGAGGTTCACCTGCGATGACTCCAAACCATTCGTGGTCGCCCGGGGATTAGTCGGTGCGCGTAAACTGGCCCGGAAACCCACGATTACCCCCAAAAAAAAATTACATACAAACAGTTATAAGTCAAAGTTTATCATTAACTACATACCAATGAAACTATAAAAAAATTCTGATTTGGTTTTCTTCAATTCCACACAACAGGGTGACGTATTCTCAAGGGTGGACTTGATACGATACCAAGTTTTTCTCTTTATACAGTGTACCAATCAATTATAATTTAGTACAGAAAATCATTTATCATGTACCAATATCTGTATTTGGTATCAATTCATTCGGTACCAACTTTTTTTATTAATATATATTTGATACGGTTTTCTACCAACTTCAAGTTTCATCTATGACGTGTCATTAATTCAAATTTTGAGTGAACTTTAAGTTCATAGGTAGCATATGACATGCTTAGAAGTTTTAAATCCAAAGAAATATGACTTATAGTTTATTTATACAAAGTTTAGTTCTTATAAAAGATCTCAGTTATATATTTCATATGACTATCTATAATTTTTGAAATATTTCATATGACTATTTATAATTTTTGAATTATCCTCTGAAAACTTATTTTAGAACAGGAGATTTTAATGAAAACAAATTCTCTATCTATTAAGATATAATAAAAGTTTTTATATATATTTTCATCTATATGAATTTTACCTGGTTTACTTAATTTTAGGCATGGAAATGGGACGGGGACCTCAATTTCCATCCCCGTCCCTGATCTTCTTCTCCATCTCCATCCCCGTCCCCGCCGGAGAATATGATCATCACTACTAAACAGAAGTCGATTTCCGGCGGATATTTCCGGCGGATTTTCCGCCTGATATTTTCCGGCGACTTTCCGGCGGATATCCGGCGGAAATTAAAATAGTCAAATTCCGTTGACTTCCGCCGAAAATCCGCCGAAAATCACAAAAAATAAAAGTTTCGCATTTTTTTTTTAAACAATCGACTTATTTTTCGGCGGATATTCGGCGGAATGCAATTACTTATTTTTAAAATTAATATCCGTCGGAAATACGTCGGAATTCCGCCGAAAGACGTTTAATTAATTAAGAAAATAATTTTTTTAAGCATCCGCCGAAAATCCGCCGAATTTTTAAACTCTTAAAAATCTAAAAAAATAAATTAGTTAACGAACCGCCGGAAATCCGCCGGAAATTAATTTTAAAAAATAAAAAATAATTTTTTAATACTCCGCCGGAAATCCGCCGGAACCGTAACCTTTAAAAATAAAAATAAAAACTAAATTGATTTACGATCCGCCGGAAATCCGCCGGAAATTAATTTTAAAAAATAAAAAATAATTTTTTTAATCCTCCGCCGGAAATCCGCCGGAACCGTAACCTTTAAAAATAAAAATAAAAACTAAATTGATTTACGATCCGCCGGAAATCCGCCGGAAATTAATTTTAAAAAATAAAAAATAATTTTTTTAACCCTCCGCCGGAAATCCGCCGAACATTAATATTTTAGAAATATTTTTAATTATATAAATATTAAATTAAATTTTAATGATAAATCAAACCTTGTGGGCTTAATGTACCGTTATGGGCTTTAATTGTTCATTTTGGGCTTCAATGGACCCTTATGGGCTTAATGTACCGTTATGGGTTTTAATGGAATATATTGGGCTTTAATGGACCATATCGATCTTTATGGATCGTAGTTTGATTTAATGGACCATATTGATCTTTAATTGATTATCTGGGATTCAATGTACCGTTGTGGGCTTAATAGATCGTTATGGGCTTTAATAGACGTATTGGGCTTTAATGAATCGTATCGGGCTTTAATTGACCATTATAGCTTATGGAACGGTTTTAGCTTTATTGGACCGTATTAGGTTGCAAATGGATTTGACAGGGGTTTATTGGATCCAAATGATCGTTAACGAGTCCAACAGGGGGTTATTGGATCCATTGACCGTTAATGGATCTTGTTGGGATTTCAGTAATCTACTAGGTGTTTAGTCAACTCAATTGAACTTTAACGGACTTATGGAATGGTTTAGGCTTTAATGGACTGAGATTGATGGAGAAATATCGAAGCACACTAATGGATGTATTTCTTTCGGGGCGACAGCTGCAAGATTGGTATGACCTTCATATGTTATAATTAACCAATTGCGTTACTAGTTTGTTGTTTGCTTAACATGTTATAATTCGCCATTGTTTGTATTATTTGATCTTTGCAGACGAGAGTTAAGGGAGGCGTGCCACCGTCGGGTATTGAGCTCTTCGACCATACCCATATGAAGAAGAAGAAGAAGCAGCGGTCGGGAGCGAATGACACATCTTCCGAATCTGGGGAGTATGTGACGACGCGGTGTAGCCGTTTTGCGGTAAGTATTTTTTGACCAAGACTTTACAATATCTACATAGTTTGTGTTTAACTATAAACATTATAACTAGGTAACTAGCTATCTTATATATCTACTTTGGGTTGCCATTTGTTGGGCAAACGTTAGGATTGTTTAACTTTAAGCTTTATAATTGTTTTGTTATATATCTTGCCGTTAATATCTATCTAGTTTGGGTTGCCATTTGTTGGGCAAACATTAGGATTGTTTAACTTTTAGCTTTATAATTGTTTTGTTGTATATCTTGCCGTTAATATCTATCTAGTTTGGGTTGCCATTTGTTGGGCAAACATTAGGATTGTTGTTTAACAGGAAAATGGAAACGTCCTATTTACAGTCGTTATGCTGTCGAAAATGACTTGTATAATTTTATAAAAACCACAGGGTGGGTATCGGGCGGGTGCCATAGAGAGATACGGCGATGACCTTACCAATCATCCGCCACTTGATACCCAATTATGGCATGACGTGACCGGGGGAACGAAGAAAGGTCGTTCCTTTGGGTTTGGAAACCATCTAGATCCCAATGCGATCTTGAGTGGGTCATCTTCGACAAGTGATGCGTCGTCTTCCTCCCAGCAGGTGTGTACCAGTTTTTTTTCATTAAATGATGTTATCAATTTGATTTTTAGTTCATATTAAATATTCTAAAGTCTTTTTTCTATTTTGTAGCACATCGTTGAGACCTTAATGAGCCAAGTGCAAGAGTTGAGGGCACGAGAAGCGGAACGTCAGGTAGAGGATGAGAGACGTCGAGAAGAGGATGCGAGACGTGAAGAGGCCCGTCGTTCGGAACGAGCACAATATGAAGAGATGTGCGAGTTGATCAAAAGTCTCAGTCAAAGTACGCCGCGTCCGCCTCCGCCTCCGCCTTCATAGCGATTTGAAACTTTTATAATTGTCTTTTGTGTTATTTGAACGAATTTGGAACAACGATTTGGTCGTTTTGGCTCAAACAATGTATTGAACGTTTTAATTTATGATATATAGCATTTTAGCAGATTATACAATTTGTAGCAGGTTTTTAGCAGGTTTTTATCTGATTCAATGAAAAAATTAAATTTTAAATTAATTAAAAAAAATTAAAATTAATTAAATTTCTTTCGGCGGAATATTCCGCCGGAAATCCGCCGGAAATATTACCGAAAATATTTTTTTATTAATTGATAAATAAATAAATAAATATATTTTCAGGCGGAAAAATCCGCCGAAAATCCGCCGAAATGCAACCGAATTTTTTTTAATTAATTGATAAATAAATAAATAAATATATTTCAGGCGGAAAAATCCGCCGAAATTCCGCCGAAATGCAACTGTAAATTATCTTGTTAATTAAGACTTTGATAATTATTTCTACCGTTTTCCGGCGGACGGATCCGCCGAAAATGCCGCCGAAAAATACATATCCGCCGAAAATTCCGCCGAAAACCTGTAATCTCGGCGACCAATTTTCCGGCGATCGAATCCGCCGAAAATTCCGCCGAAATAGACTCTTTCCGGCGGATTTCCGACGGATTTGTCCGCCGGAAATCAGGTTTTTTTTAGTAGTGCATATCCGCATCCCATCCCCACCGAGAAACGGGGATCCCCAATGGGGAAACAGGGATTTTCCCCCATCAATTTTTTATTTTAATCAAATTACAAACATCATATAGTAATTAATAACCTAAAATCAAAAGAAATCCAACTTAATCCAAAAAAAAAAGTTAACGTCACGCGTCCCAAAATATATCGAGTAATATTCAAAACCATATCGAGTAATTATATATTGATTGACGTCCAAAATAAATACTAACATCCGAAAAATAACAATTTTATATTCTAAACCTAGTTAGGATGGAAACTATGAATTACCGATTTAGTTTAAACAAATTAATATATATTTAATTTATTAATTTAAATATATAACGGGGACGGGGACGGGGCGGGGTGGGGAGTGCTATACCCGTCCCGTCCCCATCCCCGGTTTGAGAGAACGGGGATCCCCGTCCCCATCCCCGGTTAGCGGGGAATCTCCATCCCCGATCGGGGCGGGTGGACCGGGTTCCCCGACAAGTCGGGGCCCATTTCCATGCCTACTTAATTTGGTTTTATTTGATACCCAATATTCTATAAAAGTAATTGAAAAATCAAAATGTATGAAAGAATATAAGATTATTGTTCACAAAAATAAAGCACAAACATGAGATAATATTCTCCGGCGGGGTCGGGGATGGGGACGGGACGAGACGGGTATAGCACTCTGGTTTATATCCAAGTACGAACAACAAGTTTATTAAGTATAATAATGATCATTCTGGTTTGTATCTTGCTTTAGAAATTATCCCTCTTACTAACTGTATTAAAAATTGTTCGTTAAATAAGAGTATTTTTTGGTTTTTTAACCAATTTCCTTGTCTTTTTCTATTCTGTCTTTACCTGTATAAATAAAATAACTATATATATTATATTACTTATAGAATCGAGTTCAAACGAGAATAGTACTTATTTAAAAGAACACGAGAACGAATAAAATCATTAGTGATTTTACATTAACGCACGAAAAAAGGACTTTGGTCGCGGCTTCAGGCCCGTGTCGCTTTTTTGTGCGTTAATGTAAATCACCAATGATTTTGTTTGTTCCCGTGTTCTTTTAAATAGTTATTGTTTTCATTTGACCCCCCTTTACTTATATATTATACATATAATACACACACTACAGAAAGGTACCCCCTCTCAATCCTTCACAACTCCCTCGCCGATGACATCTTCTCCGGAAGATGTTGTACACCAATTCATAAAACATACACACAGATACACACTTGCACATAAACAAATAAATGCGCCCACACGTGCACACACAAATGCACGCTTGTACACACCCAATAGGGGAGGGATTTTTCGATGGCACAAGAAACCGGAGGAGGGGACCTAGAGGTGGTATTTTCTAGCCGGAGAACGAGATGATGATTGTTTGGGTAAAATTTCACCAGTCTCGATCACGACCAAGACAAGGAAAACATTTATTACACTTTTCCATAATAAGGTTAAATCATAAACACTTTATCATCTGACAAAAGTTGAAATCGAAAGTTACTCACGACACACGACCGTCGTGTGGAACCTCTCGACCTCGACCGACTAACATGCGATATTACTGTTATGTTTTCAGTGTTTAAATGCAGGAATCAATGTCATTAATGACCAACAGATATAACCGACAGAGACAGTTAAGAGCATTAAACCTAGCGACCGTTACGACAGTTATCAGAGGATTTTATGGGATCATTTAAAGCACTCGAAGACTATAAATACAAAGACAATCCGCGTATCATCTCAGATCATCTCACACCTGGAATCAATTGAACTCGGAAGAACACTCGAAGCAAAGAATTCTCTCTCAAAAGATCGCTCATGACGCACGACATACACGCACGACGCATCGTCTATACACACGACTCATCTATTTTACACGCACGAAACACCTGTTACTTTACATTTAAAATCTTTCTTTTATTTGTATTGTAATCATTGTACTCTCGACACTCGAAACATAAGGACATCGCCCCTGCTTGGCGATCATAGTGCAGCGACGATCTCCAAAGTCGTCCGCGGGTTTTTTCCTCGTTGAGGTTTTTCCCGCGTCACCAAAATCTTTGTCTTATTTATATTTTCTGTCTTTGTCGTACGGTTTGTCGAAAGATTCCCATTCTTTAGTTGTTAAGCTCCACAATCAACCTTAAGTTATCCTTCTGGACGATTTTTGGCATTAACAGTTTGACGCCATCCGTGGGACCTCATTTAGAGAAAATCTTTGACAAACGTGCGTCTTACTAACGGTTTCTTGGAGTTTCCTCTTTTTCTGTTTCAGGAAAATGGCAGCCCGTGGAAATCAAGAGCAACTCATCGCCCAGATGTATCAAGAGTTGGAAGCTGCGCGAAATCAAATCAACGTCCTTGCTGATCAAAGTCGAAGGGCGGCTGAGGAAATCGTGCGGCTGAGAAATCAAAATCCGAATGGATCGTTCGGACCGCAGAACGGTCCTAGACCATTCGTCCAGAACCCCGGTCCAGGATCGTTCGGTCAGAATCCGAGGTCCGCTCCATTTATCCAGAATCCGGGATCGGGTCTATTCGTTCAAAATCCAGTACCAGGGCCGTTCGGTCAGAATCAGCAGCCAGGCTCATTCATGCAAAATCAGCAGCCGGGTTCGTTCATCCCAAATCCCCAGTTCGGGCCGATCCCTCCTCAGCATCTGAGACCACCACCCATGAACAATGGGTCCCAACCGTACTTCGTCCCTTTCAATGGGGACGCCAATGGCTCGTCGTAAGGCAATGGCACCAGTCCGAGAGTTAATCCTCAAGCAGGAGTAAATCCTGATCCTAACGACCCCGTCGCTCAGTGGTTGAAAATGCTAGAAGACCAAAACGAGTATGTCCTATCTTTGCTCGCTAAGCTGCCGGGGGCAGCCGTACCTGTCGATGTCGAGCCTCATTCAGGATTTCAGGCGTCACCCTTCATCGACAAGATCGCGACAGTCGACGTCCCGAAGAAATATAACATCCCCTCTTTCACGCCCAAGTATTCGGGGGTGACCGATCCGACAGAGCACATCGCGCAATATAAGCAGTTAATGTGGACGGTCTCGATCCCACACATGTACCAGGAAGTTTGCATGTGCAAGAGTTTCGGGGCGACCCTCACAGGTCCTGCCCTCCAATGGTTGATTAACCTCAAACCCAAATCCATCGGGTCGTTCGCTGAGTTAGTCAACCAATTCTCCCAACAGTTCGCCAGCAGTCGCAAGATGGAGAAGCAGACCAGCGACTTGTATTATGTCGTGCAGAAGGCCAATGAATCTATTCGAAGCTACTTCAATAGGTTTAATGCAGAGATGATCAGTGTCCGCAACTGTGACGTCAAGACCGCGATCGAAGCCTATAAACGTGGTCTAGACGACAGTTCGGGTTTATACACCGATCTAACCAAGTATCCCCCAGAGAATTTTGAAGATGTCCGTGCCAGAACCCTAACATGTATGAGGGTGGAAGACGACGCTGTCTTTCGTCGTAAGCACACCGATGACAAAAGGTCGTTAGGTGTAAATAAGCCAGATGTTGGTCCCGAAGGGCTATACAAGTTTGTAGTAGGGGGGGGGGGGGTTGAATACAAACACACAGATTTTACTTTTCTAAATTGTTTATTGATAAATCATTAACAATTTACAGCTTGTTGCGGAACAAGATTAAGGATAAACCTAAATCTAAACAAGTTGGAACACTAAGTTTCTTGCACTAAGAAAGAGAAGGAAATTACTAATAATAACCTATCTCAACATAAGAAAGATGACTTGTCCAGAGTTAGCAAGTTACTTCAAAATGAAGTGAGTTATTCTTCTTATATACTGCATGCATTTAATGCATGTCAGTTTACACTTTACACGTGGCAGCAGCAGATTGGTTGCATGTCATTGACCTTTGTTGACAACCTTAGTAGCCGCATGTTTGAACAGTGTAGTATCAGAGTGGTTGTACGATTTCAGACAATAAGGAGGTTATTTTCTGACATATCGTACGGAGTCGTGCAAGGGTGGTTAAGACAAAAGAACTTTGTACGGAGGACTTCATGATCAGCTTTTCGTTGATTCAGCGCTTTACCATTGTTTATCAGCGAATGATAAAGTTCAGCGATAGCTGAAGTCCTGTACTTGATACTTCACGTTGAGTGGACAAATCTGAGTCTTCGCTGATCCGCATCAGTTCATTAGGAGACTTGTCGCTGGTTCTTGAGCTTGATCTTCGACTTCAGCGTAGAACCTATGTTGACGTGAAACTTGTCTTCAGGGATCATAAGTAAACAACTAACTTATCAGCGATCACCATAAGGACTGAACAGACTCAGAGCATTATGGTGAACAGTGTTTGCTGAATGTTTAATCTAAAGAGCGAGAGTTCCTATCAGCGGTACTGTAAGATCTTAGTACTTATCAGCGATAGTGAAACTCTGATACATATTTGTTTACTTACAATTTTCACTAAGTATTTAAAGAGTGGGTCATTATCAAATCACTGAGGGTTTGGATCAACAATCTCCTCCTATTTGATTATGACATAGCAACAGAGAAAATTGCTATTTAATGAAAACATAAGGATAAAAAGAACTCATACAATATTTGTCCCTTTTACTGTTTTCTGGGATCTTTTCTGTACTGATGGAGTAAAGTACTTTCGCTGAAATCTTTCTTTAAACTTCGAATCAGATTACAAAAGGAAGTGGAAAGATTACAAGTACAAGCGAAATAAATTACAAGTACAAAAGAATAACTGATACAATAGAAGAATGAGGCGATCCTATCAGTTTATAAAGGTTTTTCCTTAATGAGAAGTTCATCAAGGGTCTTTGATGTGGGAATCATCCAGTCAGGGACCTTTACTCCTTGATTCTTTTTGTTCAGCGCTTCTTCAAAAATCAAGGGTTTAAGATGTCGTGCCTGAATGTCGTTTTTGATGTCACACCAGTAGATGAGATCTTTCAGCTGTTCAATGGGAGTGATGGGAAGTTCAGAGATACGTTGAAAACGCTTTCGTCCATCCCAGTCAATAAAGGATATCCCGTAGGGTTTGCTTAAGACTTTCCCAGGGATGAAAGTCTCATCAGGAGGAAGAGATGTGTCAAGTGCATAAAGGTCAGGTTCTGGACCAAGGACTTCAGCAAGAGAAAAACCAATACCTGTTTCGTTTCGTATCTGAGGACCTGAGTCTGAAGATTTGGACTTTTTCTTTGCAGAGGCCCTTCTTTTCCGACTTTCGAGAGGAGGAGGAGGAGGAATATCCACACATGAAGAGACTAAGTCGATCTGTTTGTTTATCAGCTTTTCAACATGATCCTTGTACTTAGACTGAGACTTCTGGATGGCTAATCTGATCTCCAACCATTCAGAGAGACCGTACTTCATGATGGCTTCAGCATAGAATTTTTCGTACTGTCCATTCTCTCTGAATATCTCGATTTCAGCGATTGAAACTTTGAGGGTTGATCTTCCAGCAATGAGTACCTTGATGATTCTGGCAGGTCGATATCTGAAGTGTACCTTTTCTTTGCACCAGATTAAGGTAGATTGAGACACAGTTCTCTTTTCTTCAACGATCTTCTTGGCGTCTTCCCATAGCTGACGTTGAACTTCGATTGGAGTTCTTTTCAGCTTGGGGTCTTTCACTGATTGTTGAGTAAGCCGAATGGCGAGTTTTCTGTCTTTTTCTTCAGCTTCCCTTCTTTCAGCGATTAGACGTTCATCTCTGAGGTGATCCTTGTATTCCTTTTGAGAAAGTTTGAACTTTGGAGGAATAGAAGGAAGTTGATCACGCTTCAGAATGATTCGCTGAGCCTCGAACTTCTTTATTATCTCTTCTCTTCTTTTCTGATCCTCTTCACTTGGTTTTTGAGGAACCAAGGAAGGTCTGTTTGTATGAGAGACCATCTGTTCTTCAGTCTCAGAGATCAAATCCAGGACTGGGATTATTTCTTCAGCGTTGGGAGCTGGGATTATTGTTGGTGAAGTCGCAGCTGTAGGAACTTCATCGATATCCTCAAACAGGGGAGAGGACTGACAAACTGGCTTTGGAAGCAAGATCGCCAGATTGTCTTCTTCAGCGAGGCCTTTGTTTTTGCTTTTGTCAGCTTCAGACGCTGAAGGCTTTGTCTTGGTCCGCTCCCCTGAAGGTTCGTTTATCACGATCCCTTTAAGAGTTGTAGTCTTCTTAGCAGGCTTGACGATAAAGGAGTCATCATCATCATCATCGTCATCATCATCATTCTTTGGAGAAGAGGATGGTTCATCATCAGATAAGTCGATGGCTTCTTCATCTTCAGCTTCAGATTCAGATTCTTCAGCATCTTCTTCGAGTTGCTCCCCCTCAGATACAGAGGTAAGCTTCTCGGTTCCCTCAGGGTTTTCATCTCCCTGAGGTCCAACGGCTGTTTCTTCATTGGTCTTCTCACCCTCTTCAGTAAGGGTAAGGTCTTCAGTCTTCTCCCCCTTGATAGATTCATCATGGGGAAGGTCTTCAGGTTTCTTCTCCCCCCCCCTTCCTCATGATGAGTGGGGGAGGAATGCGATGACTCAGCCGTTGGTTTTGGTTCCCTGTCTTCTTGGCCAGGGATCCCCATGTAATCTTCAATCGCTGCTACTCTGTCTTCTAGGCCAGTAATAACAGGATTGATCTTCAAGAGTTCATCACGATCCGCCGTAGTAAAATGCGTTAGTGCAGGGGCAGGGGCGGTCATGTTGTTCAGGATCTGCTGCATCATTGTCTTCATTGAAGTGATGTCAGTCTTCACAGAACTTACGTCAGTCTTTACTGAACTGACTTCAGTCTTTACAGCAGACATATCTCCTTCGATTTTTCCAACCGATGTCTTCAGCGTTGTGACCTCGCTAGACATGGATTGAACAGATGTTTTGATAGAGAGGTAGTCTGTGTAGATGTCAGCGAGAACTTTGGCAAAGTTGCTAAGAGTATGATCAACCTTCTCCAAGTCAGCTTTGGAGGCATTCTTTTCAACCACTGTTGTCAGCTTTGTAAGATTCTCTCCAGCGTTTGTTACAGCTGAAGAGTTGTCGGAGAGAGTAGTGGTGAGACCTGTCAGCTTCGTCTCTATGTTCTTCAGAGAGGCGTTGATGTCTCCCAAATTAGGACCTGTAACATATAAGTACTTGTGAACAGAGGAAAGCTCAGAAGTTTGGGGTTCAGTTACAGTGTATATGGGTTGGTGTGTACCTACAGGAGGATTGGTGAATTCATCAAAATCTCTGTGTCCTGAGAAGAGTTCCATGTCGTCAGCTAGAGTACGTGTACGCATGGTCATCTCTGCAGGTCCTACATCCATCATTCCTTGAAGAGTATCAGCTTTAGCTTCTGGAGGTATGATAGGTGCTCCAGTGGTGACAACTGGAATAGAGTCCAATGAAGTAGAGAGAGGAGCAAAGGTTGAGAATGTTGGTTGGGTGCGGGTTTCAGCGTTGGATCCGCTGAGAATCACTTCTTCAGTCTGTGGAGAGACTGAAGGAGGTTGGGTAGATTCCAAGTTTATAACCTCAGCGTTTAGAGACGCTGAAGCTGGGATGGAATGGGTGGCTTGTTCAGCTGTGGCAGAGCGTACCACTCAACGTTCCTTCAGCTCTTCGAGATGAGCTGAGGAGTCTTCAGCAAGAGATTGTTGGGGTTGCTCCTTGGTTTTCTTAGTTCTTTTGGAACTAAGTTGGGTAGAAGAGTGTTTCCTTTTTCTTGAAGGAGAGGAGGTTGCAGCTGGGGTATTGTTAATGCCAAAAATCGCACCAAAGGGACAACTTAAGGTCGATGTGGACTTAATCAACTAAAGAAAGGATCTTTCGACGAGACGTACGACGAGGGAAAAAATAAACGAGACAAGGGATTTGATGACGCAGGAAAAACCTCAATCGAGGAAAAAAACCTGCAGACGACAAGGATGTCGTCGCTGCACTATGGTCACCAATTAGGGGCGACGTCCTTGGTACTGGCGTCGGTCGTACGATGATTACAATACAAATGAAGGAAATGCTTCGAAATGTAAAGTACAAGTGTTTGAATGTGAGAACATGTGTTTGTCGTGTGTGAGTACAAAGTGTAATCAACTGTTGGTCAAAAGCTGTTGCCGTGCGTCGAGAGCGATACTTGAGCTTTCCTCTGAGTGTTCTTGAGTTCGCTGTAAGGTTCTGGCTTTCAGTACTTGATCTCCAGAGTTTGAATGTTCTTTGCTATGAGTTTGGATGATTTCCTCTGCTGCTTGGTGATGTTCGCTAATGTATATCCGATGTTTACTGATGTCCCTTGGTGTGAAGACTTAGCTTGGTATTTATAGTCTTCGTGCCATTGATTAGCTCCATTAATGATTTGATCAACGGCTGGAAACGGTCGCCGGAGTGATTATCCATAATACTCTTCATCCGTTACGGCTGCTTGCTGTTAATGGCTTTGACTCCTGCATTAAAAAACTTAACAAACGTAACAGTCAAGGTTAACGTTAGCTTTGGTCGAAGGTGCAATGATCTTACGCGATGGTCGTACGAGACGGGCGATACTATGGTCGAGCGTCATGGGGGACGTACGACTCACCTTTTACGGGAGACGACGGATGTTTTCTGGGTTCCTGTCGAGACCTTATCTTAATACAAGATTTGGACTATAACGTGCGTCTTACCTGCTCTGGTCGTGGTCGTACGACGTGATTTTTTGCCCAAATAGTTTGCCCCCAAATTTTGAAAATTGAATGTCAAATTTAAGTTTTAAATTTTGCTTGTCGAATGCTTAGGCGCGTGATCGGGGTTGAGGGACTTACCTGGTTGTCGTGGAACTAGACCGGTTCGCCTTTAACTGAACGAGAAGTTGAAAAGGGAACGAGGTCGTGACGTCATACTGACACACGATGATGCTTACTAGCTGTCGAGGACATGTGTCGAAGATCCGGGCGGGCATGTGAGAGGATGAGGATGCGTGGCGATCATCCAGGGATTTGACTTGATGCGATCGTTTGTATAAATAAAGACCACGACGGATCTTTTCTTGCCATAATTTTGAAGTGTTTATTTGGGAAGAGATTTCGCCTTGATTCCTTTCCATTCTTCGTCCGAACTTTACTCGAATCGCTGCAAATCTTCAACCCGCATTTGAGAGCGTTTATATAAGACCTTGTTCTGTCCTCTGACCCGCAATGTCGACGGAGCCTGCTAGTCTTATCATGAATCACGTAGACTTAGATGCTTTCACGAGTTTAGCAAAAATTCCTGCAAATATAGAGTTGCGATGTCCGGGGATTGTTCGTTCTAAGGATTACCCTGAGGGATATCTCGTTTTGTACGAGTATCCTTTTAAGATAGGGTTTCAATGGCCGTTTTCGGGTTTATCCAAGTCATTCATGCAAGACTTCAATGTGTCGCCAGGGCAGTTGATGCCTCAACTTTGGCGAGTTCTTTTGGTTGTTGAGCGGGCGTCCGCGAAATGGGAATCCCCTATGATCATGAATGATTTCTTGGCGGCGTATCAAGTTAAAAGGGATAAGAACTGGCGCTATAGTCCTTATTCTAAGTTCAGAGGTGATCGTACCTTGGTTTTGGGAACTGGTGTCAATGATCGCGGGTGGAAGTCAATGTATGTATTTGTTCGTACCGATTCATTGGATTACAGTAGCGATTGGATGCGGTCAGACTGGAATAAGACAGGTATACTTTGTTGCTCCTGAGTTTCATTTATTTTTGTAACTTTTACTTATCATTCTCCTGTCGTTGCCTTCAGAGATCCGGTTCGACGAAGTGAACCCGAATGTGGATTCCCAGGCTAAGATTAACAAGTTCTTAAGTCTTAGCGTTGACGACCGATCTTTCGTTACGTGGCAATCGGCGGTCGAGGACGAGGATGTGATAGAAGGTTCTGAAGAAGAAGATGAGGGAGATGAGGACGTTCAGGAAGAGGCGACTGGTGAGCACACCGTAGTCTTTATTTTATTTTGTTTATTCTATCTGTCTGATGCTTCATGTATTTCCTGATCAGTGCCAACCGAGAGGAAATCGGTTTCTAGGGCGAGAGGAAAGCAGGTTATGCACGCCCTTCGGGGTGAAAATGCTTCGACAGCTGGGTTGAGCCAGAAGAGAACCAAGAGGACAGTCCTGAGGGAACCGTTGTCGAGGGTTTACAACTCACCGGGAGTTGTTCTGCCTAAGAAGGCGAGGGCGTCATCTAGCCGTCATGGCGTGATGGACGCGACACCAGCAAGTTCTGCGCTTCCAGTGACGGTGACGAAACCGGTGTCTCAAGTGTCGATCCCGATGTCTGCCGACAGGGGCGAGGGATCATCGGCC
The DNA here is from genome assembly GCA_033807775.1 of Saussurea involucrata. Lineage (NCBI taxonomy): Eukaryota > Viridiplantae > Streptophyta > Magnoliopsida > Asterales > Asteraceae > Saussurea > Saussurea involucrata. Next base: position 133,973,310 of record CM066315.1, read on the forward strand.
GAAGTTATGACGGTCAATTTTACACTGTCGTCTAACTTTATGCCGGATGGTGTCCTATACGGGACGGCGTCGTTCCCTCATCTGGGGAAGTATTTGCTCCCGTCTTTCGGGGAGCGTTTTCATGGAGTTCCGGCCGGAGAGATTGGATCTCAAGTTGCCAATCTGGCGTTCACGGTGAGTGTCAATCTTTCATGACTTGTCTCATTCGTTTAGTTGTCTAATATTTTCTTGTGTTATTTTTCAGACGTTCCAGTCGTCTTTGGCATTGCACGCTGGGATGTCGAAAGTTGAAGGGTTGATGGCGTCTGCCCTTGAAAGAGAAGCTGCGGCGTTGGAGAAAGAGAAGGCGGCTTTAGATAGGGAGAGGATTGCTTTGGCGCGTGCTGACGAGCTAGCCATCCAGCTTTTCGATGCTCAGTATGAACTGCAGGAGATTCGTGCAGGAGGGGTGGCAGATGAAGGCCCTCAGGTCGGGACTTCGAGTAGGGATACGACCGATGCTCCCCCTGTCGTCTAGAATTTTTTCTTTCTTTGTTGTTTTTGCCACTTGGCCTATCGGGGGTTGAGTATGTATATGATGGTTTACTCAACGAACATATCTTTTGCTTTGAATCTTATGCTTTATTCAAATCATATTTGTTGTGAATTTGATCATAAAATACATATGAAATCATGCGACTAAGGCATTCATTGTAATACGATGATAGGAACGTAAAACAAATATAAAAACACGCGATTAAAGCATCCATTCAGGGTATAAAAGCTGAGAAACTTAGATGTAAGTTATTTTAGGCTTTGCGATTGTACGACGAGATCGTACGAGGAATTTGCGTCGTATGCCCCTGTGGAGGGATGGTCAGGAAAGAAAATCCTGATATCGTGCGATTCTGCGAATTTAAAGCATCTAGTAGACTTAATGCTTATTGTCGTGCGATTCTGCGATAAAACGATGTCGGGGTTTGGTCGTTGGCTAGCCAACGACCCTCCGATGCTTAAGTCAGTAAACGTTTTGTGAGAAAAAATCGTATGAAAAAGAGTTAGAGAACGTACCATTTCAGACTCTCTCTATCTACCCCCTGTCATTTATCACCTTATTCTTTTTGGCAACAAAAGATAGGTTTTAAATGATAAAACGACACGGCGATCCTGTGAAATATTGTCCTGCGGTCGACTATGTTGTCGTGCGACCGGGCACCATAGTAGACTTATCTCTGTGAAAAAGATATTAATTTAGGGATAGAGGAACGAACCTGTCGAGAGTCTGATCTTGTGACTTTGGTTTATTTTCGCGGCTTCAAGGTAGACTTGTAGCACTCACGAGCGACTTTTGGCTCACTCTTAATCTCCTGGATTCCCCATGGCGTCGGGAATTTCAACATTTGATGATACATCGAAGGAACAACTTTCATATCATGGATCGATGGTCGACCTAAGATGATGTTATAGGCCGACGCACAATCGATGACACTGAACTTGGTCTGCTTGTTGACTCCTCCAGCGTAGACGGGCAAGATTATCTCTCCAAAGGTGCTTGTCGCTTCTCCATTGAAACCGACCAAAGTCGTCGAACGTCGGGTGATTTCCGAGCGATCGATTCCCATGGCTTTGATGGTGTTGAGAAAAATGACATTTGCTGAGCTGCCCCCGTCGATCAAGACTCGACGCGTTAGGCAGTTACCGACTGTGAGCTGAATGATTAACCCGTCATGATGCTTCTGATACGAGCCGCCAAGGTCGACGTGGTCGAACACAATCTTCATGGCTTCTAGTTCCAAATCTCCTTTGGGTCTAGACGAGCGAGGGATAGGCCGATCGTCGGGTGCCTGACTGGCGTGACGCTTGGCCGCGGAATACGTCAGACCACATACGTCTGAACCACCGATGATGCAATTGACGACTTTCGCGTGCTCGGGGGTCGACGGTCGATGGTCGTTAGCTGGAACAGCGACACCGTCGATGATGTCCTTGAGGTTTCCTTTCGAGAAATGATATGCTAGTTCTTTCTTCAATACGATACAGTCGGCTGTCGCATGACCATGATCGGCATGGAAGTCGCACCACTTTGATTTGTCTTTCTTAGCATCGTCCAGGTCGGACTTCTTTGGCCATCGGATGGTAGCTTGGGTACCTTTCAGGGCTTCGACCAATTCCTTAGCAGATCCTTTGAATCCTTAAGATGATATCTTGGGGTACCGAGGGAACTTAGTCGCGGTCTTGGCCTCTGCTTTCGTCTTGAAACGAACATTTGAAATTTGGCGCGCTGGCTCTATTCTGGAGACAACCTTTGTCTTGAACTCTGGATTTCTGACGCCTAACGACTTCTTGTCGTCAGTGTGCTTGCGACAAAAGGCGGCATCATCTTCTACTCTCATATATGCTAAGGTTCGAGCTCGGACGTCTTCGAAATTCTCCGGGGGATATTTGGTCAGGTCGGTGTATAGACCCGAACTATCGTCCAAACCACGCTTATAGGCTTCGATCGCGGTTTTGACGTCGCAATTGCGGATGCTGATCATTTCGGCATTGAATCTATTTAAATAACTTCGAATAGACTCATTGGCTTTCTGCGCGATGTAATATAAGTCGCTGGTCTGCTTCTCCATCTTACGACTGCTGGCGAATTGCTGGGAGAACTGGTTAACCAACTCAGCAAACGACCCGATGGACTTGGGTTTGAGATTGATTAACCATTGGAGAGCTGGACCAGTGAGAGTTGCTCTGAAACTCTTACACATGCATACTTTCTGGTACATAAATGGGATCGAGATTGTCCACATGAGCTGCTTGTACTGCGCGACGTGCTCAGTCGGATCAGTCACACCAGAATATTTGGGAGTGAAGGCAGGAATGTTATACTTCTTTGGGACCTCGATGGTGGGGATTTCGTCGATGAAGGGTGACGCCTGATACCCCGAGCGAGGCTCGACGTCGACAGGCACGGCTGCCCCAGGCAACTTGGCGAGCAAGGACAAGATACACTCATTTTGGTCTTCTAACATCTTCAAACGCTAGGCGACGGGATCGTTAAGATCAGGATTTGCCCCTGTCGAGGGATTGGTCCCTGAACTAGTGCCATTACCATGCGACGAATCATTGGTGCCCCCGTTGAACGGGACGAAATATGGCTGCGACCCATAGTGGAATTGCTGCGGTCCATTCTGAAATGGCTGTGATCCGTGCTGAAAAGGCTGCGATCCACCGTGGAGTGGCTGAAATTCACCTTGAGGTCCATTCTGAAATGGCTGCTGAAATGGTTGCGACCCCTGCTGGAAAGGCTGCGACCCTTGTAATGGCTGAGACCCATTATTCACGGGTGGTGGCCTTATATGCTGAGGAGGAACTGTCCCAAACTGAGGATTTGGGTTGAACGGCCCTGGCCGTTGATTCTGCATGGACGGGCCTGGATGCTGATTCTGCGCGGATGAACCTGGATTCGGGACAAATGGTCTAGGGCCATTCTGGTCGAACGATCTTGGAATTGGTTTCTGCACGAACGGCCTAGGACCATTTTGAGGCCCAGGAAGATTTCTTAACCACGCGATCTCCTCAGCTGCTCTGCGATTCTGCTCTGCCATTGTATTGAGCTGATTCCTGGCGACTTCGAGCTCCTGATACATCTGAACAACAGCTTGCTGCGGATTTCCAAGGGCTGCCATTGTTCCAGTAATAGAGAGCAGAAAAAACTCCAAAAAACTATTAGTAGAATGCACGTTCGTCGAGGATTTTCTCTAGATGTAGTCCCACGGATGGCGCCAAACTGTTAATGCCAAAAATCGCACCAAAGGGACAACTTAAGGTCGATATGGACTTAATCAACTAAAGAAAGGATATTTCGACGAGACTTGCGACGAGGGAAAAAATAAACGAGACAAGGGATTTGATGACGCAGGAAAAACCTCAATCGAGGAAAAAACCTGCGGACGACAAGGGATGTCGTCGCTGCACTATGATCGCCAATCAGGGGCGACGTCCTTGGTACTGGGGTCGGTCGTACGATGATTACAATACAAATGAAGGAAATGCTTCGAAATGTAAAGTACAAGTGTTTGAATGTGAGAACAGGTGTTTGTCATGTGTGAGTACAAAGTGTAATCAACTGTTGGTCAAAAGCTGTTGCCGTGCGTCGAGAGCGATACTTGAGCTTTCCTCCGAGTGTTCTTGAGTTCGCTGTAAGGTTCTGGCTTTCAGTACTTGATCTCCAGAGTTTGAATGTTCTTTGCTATGAGTTTGGATGATTTCCTCTGCTGCTTGGTGATGTTCGCTAATGTATATCCGATGTTTACTGATGTCCCTTGATATGAAGACTTAGCTTGGTATTTATAGTCTTCGTGCCATTGATTAGCTCCATTAATGATTTGATCAATGGCTACAACGGCTGGAAACGGTCGCCGGAGTGATTATCCATAATGCTCCTCATCCGTTACGGCTGCTTGCTGTTAATGGCTTTGACTCCTGCATTAAATACTTAACAAACGTAACAGTCAAGGTTAACGTTGGCTTTGGTCGAAGGTGCAATAATCTTACACGATGGTCGTACGGGACGGGCGATACTATGGTCGAGCGTCATGGGGGACGTACGACTCACCTTTTACGGGAGACGACAGATGTTTTCTGGGTTCTTGTCGAGACCTTATCTTAATACAAGATTTGGACTATAACGTGCGTCTTACCTGCTCTGGTCGTGGTCGTACGACGTGATTTTTTGCCCAAACAGGTATCAGCGATGGGTTTGTCCGCTGAAGGAGCTGCAGAAGTAGAAGAAGAAGTAGGGTTGAGAAGAGTTAAGAGTGTAGAGAGACGTACCTCGTTTTCCACTGGTTTGAAGTCGAGTACCTTAGGGCCAACCTGAGAGAGTTTCAGGTCACCCTCTTTTGGGTAGTTGTCCTTCAGGCCTGTTTGGAAGACGGCGCTGATGAATCTTGGATATGGAACCCATGGAGATCGGTCAGCGACGGAGTCTACTCTGAGTACCAGATCATCGTAGATTATCGATGCCCAGTCAATATGAAGACCTTTCAGCAAAGCATATCCCATTGCTTGCTGAGGTTGAGCGGCTTGATCAGAGGAGCCGGTCTTTGCAGTCATGCAGCTTATTAAGTGAGCGAAGATGAAGTTCATCTCGCTGGGCATTTTTGACATCTTGATGAGGGTCAGCTTCTTCTCAGGCTTCTTGTCCCTCCCAGTTTCCCAAACATAGCCCATTGCATCGAAGAATGCAGTGATGGCTTCCCTATCTGAGTGTTTCTTGTGGTCAGGGAGGGGAACAAAAGGTTTTTCTTTAGAGGCGATGGGAAGGCTCAGGGCTTTGCGGATAATGGCAGGGGTGATTTTTATAGTGCCATAATCAGTATCATAGAGGATGCAGTCGATTGTCTTTGAAGAGTCTTTGGTTGATGGTAGTTGAGAGTGTCTGGCAGAATACCAGAACTGAGATAGCAGTAGCTGATGTGCAGGAGGTGTTATGGTCAGGGCTGTGGAGAGGCAAAAATTTTTCAGGAAATTCACAGCATCATTCAGATGTGTGACTTGCTTTCGAGGAGGAAACTCGAGAAGCGCATAGAGGTTGTTGGTTTTTGTCCAATCCAGTTCTTCAAGAGAGAACTTGACCTGAGGAGCCTTGATGATTTCCAATTCCTCAGCAGCAGCATCAGCAGTGTTTTCAGCGGTGGTGTTCTTAGTAGATGAGATGTCAGTAGATGCCATTTCATTCAGACAAAAATGTATTAATGAAGATTAGGGTTTTTCTTGTTTTTGAAAAACGAAATGCAAACCCAAAAAAAATCTTGTTTTCCAGTTTCCTTTGATAAATAGGATTCTGGAAAAACGTATGAAGAACAAGTTTAAGATTTTGCGTTTAAACTTGAAGAACAACCATGAAAGGTTGTGTTCATAAAACCATGAAAGAAATGATTTCATTTGAAAAAGTTCTTTTGTTTGATCTTGTAAAAACAATGAGAAGATCATTAACAAGTTTAAGAAACAGGTAAATAACAGAATTATTAACCTGGTTCGTTGAAGAAGAAGAATTTCTTGAAAACTTGAGAGCACAAATGCAACAGTAATTTTCTTTTTCTTGCTTGGAGGAGAAGTTTTTCGCGTAAAGGAGAAATATAAACCCAAAAAGTGTTTATATAGTGAGATTAGAGAGAGAGAAAAACTCGAGCGGGAAAGTTTTTCATCATGACACGGACACGTGTTTGCATTTGATTGGAAGGTAAACGAAACGTGCAAACGTGTGTCAGAAAAAGAACGTGTCAGGGCTTATCCGTTGTAATGACGTCACAACTGTCCTTTCATATTCTAGGATGTCTCTGAGGTTTTGAAAACTCAGGGACACTTTTGAAAACATGAAGCACTGAATAGAAATATCAGTGTTGGTTTTAGAAATTTCAAAGTATCGCTGATTTAAGGAAGAGATATTCAGCGATGCAATTTGTTTTGAAATCTTGCATTCACATGCGATTGTCAGTGAGAGAAAAACATACCTTGATATCAGCGTATCAAGTTTATTCAGAGAGTGATAGAATGGGTTATACAAGTTGATTTTATCCTGTCGCTGATCAAATGTGAACCGCTGAAGATTTTATTCTTCAAAGTTCAGCATTCCAAGCTCGCTGATGAGAAAGTTGAATCTTGTCTCATCAAGAGGTTTGGTGAACAGATCAGCTAACTGATAATCAGTTGGGATAAAGTGAAGTTCTATATCACCATTCATCACATGATCTCTGATAAAATGATACCTGATTTCGATGTGTTTTGTCTTTGAGTGTAGCACTGGATTGTTGTTTATAGCGATGGCACTTGTGCTATCGCAATAGATTGGAATATTTGAGAGATGTAGGTCCTAGTCCAGTAGTTGATTTCTCATCCACAAGACCTGAGAACAACAGCTTCCAGCGGCTACATACTCAGCTTCAGCTGTGGAGGTGGACACTGAGTTTTGCTTTTTACTTGTCCAACTCACCAGCTTTCCACCCAGGAGCTGACAGCCTTGTGTGGTGCTTTTCCTATCCAATTTGCAACCTGCAAAATCACTATCTGAATAGGCGATTAGATCGAACCCTGAGTCTTTGGGATACCAAAGACCTAGATTCGCAGTACCCTTAAGGTATCGAAAAATTCGCTTTACAGCGGTCATATGAGATATCTTAGGTTCAGCTTGATATCGTGCACACAAACAGGTTGCGTACATAATATCGGGTCGGCTAGCTGTAAGATACAAAAGAGAGCCGATCATCCCACGGTACAGCGTGACATTAACAGGAGTACCATTAGTATCCTTATCTAGTGTCAGCGGTGGTGCCATAGGGGTTTTCATAGCTGAACTCTGAGTTAAATCGAATTTCTTCAGCATATCTTTAACATACTTTCCCTGATTAATGAAAGTTCCTTTTTTATTTTGCTTTATCTGAAGACCAAGGAAATATGTTAGTTCACCCATCATGCTCATTTTATACTCATCTTTCATCCTATCAGCGAAACGAGTACAAAGATCAGGGTTAGTAGAACCAAATATAATGTCATCAACATATATCTGAACAAGGATGATATGACCTTTTACTTTCCTGAAAAATAGAGTCTTATCGATTTTACCACGCTCAAATTGTTCGATATGGAGATAAGTAGACAGAGTGTCATACCATGCACGTGGAGCTTGCTTTAAGCCATAAAGTGCCTTATCCAGTTTATAAACATAACCTGGACGCTTAGGATCTGAGAATCCTGGAGGTTGTTCCACATAGACTTCTTCATTCAGTTTTCCATTTAGAAACGCTGACTTAACATCCATCTGATATACTTTGAAGTCTTTGTGTACAGCGTATGCTAAGAATAGACGAATAGATTCTAGTCTTGCTACTGGAGCAAATGTTTTGTCGTAATCTATGCCTTCCTCTTGTCTGTATCCCTGAGCAACAAGACGAGCCTTGTTGCGGGTAACAGTTCCATGTTCGTCCAACTTATTTCGATAGACCCATTTAGTGCCTATCACTGTCTTGTCACTTGGTCTTCGAACAAGTTTCCAAACTTTGTTTCTTTCGAATTCAGTCAGCTCTTCTTGTATGGCGCTGACCCAGTTTGGATCTTTGAGGGCATCATCTACTTTCTTTGGTTCAGTCAGAGAAATAAAGTTAACAAATAAACAAATATTACCTGCACTTCGTCGAGTCTGAACACCAGCGTTTGGATCACCAAGTATTTGATCAATTGGGTGATTTACAGTCCATCACTGAGCCGGAGCGTGAGACGCTGACTCAGACTGAACTGGAGGAGCTGAAGATGAGGCTTCAGCAGCTTCTGGAGTATCAGTCAAGAGAGGAATGGGTGCAGATGTCATTTCATTCACTGATTGCTGAGAAGTAGATGGAATGTCTGAGACATTTGGTTCAGAAGCAGGTATAGTGTTTAAAGGAACAACTGAGACCCATGATGTTTCAGCTTCACTATTCTGCATATTTGGGATGATAGTAGGACTATCATCTTCAACTGTATGAGTATGAGTGGGATTATCTTCTGAATCACCAAGATGAGAGAACATCCATTGATTCAGTTCTTCAGTATCAGCGGACGGTTTTGAGTTCGCTGAACGGGATTCGTCAAACGTGACTTGAATAGTTTCTTCTACAGTTTGTCTTCTTCGATTGAAGACTCTGAAGGCTTTGGAGATTGAAGAATATCCAAGAAAGATTCCATCATCAGCCTTAGGATCAAACTTTCCAAGGGCATCTCTGTTGTTCAGTATGAAACACTGACATCCAAAGATGTGAAGAAAGCTGATTGAAGGCTTTCTCCCATGAAAAAGTTCATAGGCTATTTTATTGAATCTTTTGACTATCAACGACCTGTTTTGCGTAAAACAAGCAGTGTTGACAGCTTCTGCCCAAAACTGAGTAGGCAGGTGAGAATCGCTGAGTATTGAACGTGCAGCTTCAATAATTGTTCTATTTCTTCTTTCAGCGACTCCATTTTGTTGCGGTGTTCTCACTGATGAAAAGTTGTGAGAAATACCCTTACACTCAAAGAAGGAATCAAGAGAATTGTTTCTGAATTCAGTCCCATGATCACTCCTTATTGAGCGAACGGTCAAGTTGTTCAGGGTTTCCATCTTCCGAACAAAGGTGATGAGTTCTTCAGGGGTGTCACTCTTGGAACGGAGAAACATAACCCATGTATAACGAGAGAATTCATCAACTATGACCAGTGTATATTTCTTTCCAGCGATGGATTGTTTGTTAACAGGGCCAAACAAATCCATATGGAGAAGTTGTAGAGGAGATGACACTGAGGAGATTTGCTTTGACTTAAAGCTAGCTTTGGTCTGCTTCCCTTTCTCACACGCTGAACATAAAGACTCTTTGGCGTATGAGGGCTGAGGTAGACCAGTGACTAACTCTTTTGAAGAAAGAGTGTTCAGTGTCTTGAAATTCAGATGAGAGAGCCTCGTATGCCATAGCCAGTTGACATCAGATGAGGCTTTTGAGAAGAAACAGGAGTTCTCAGTGGTTCTTGAGTCCATGTTTATTACATAAACATTTTCCAAACGATAATCGCTGAGAGCTATCTTCTCGTTTTTGTCAGTGACAAAGCAGGATTCCTTAGTAAAGATTACTTTGTTATCCTTGTCGCAAAGCTGACTGATGCTTAAAAGATTATGCTTCAGCCCTTCAACATATGCGACTCTTCTGAAGGTGGTTGTACCATTACAGAGTACACCAAACCCTCGGGTATGTCCTTTTCCATTTCCACCGAAAGTCACAGAGGGACCCTTTTCTTCCTTGTATTCAGCGAGCAGGCTTTTCTTTCCAGTCATGTGTCTAGAGCATCCGCTATCGAGATACCAGATACCCTTCTTAACCTGCATTACAAAGGAAGATTAGTTTTTCTTGGGTACCCACTTAACCATGTGTACACGTTTGTCAGTGGAAGTAGTTGGAACGGAAGGTTCAGCAATCTTCGCAGCATTTGAAGATTCAGCTTTGTCAGTCTTCACTTTGGTTAATTTCTTAACCTCAGTGGTCTTCTTTGCCTTGGGGGCAATGATCTTCACCTTAGCTATCTTTTCAGCTTTGGTGGCTGTGGGGCACTTACTAGCAATATGATCAGTGAGTCCACAGTGATAACATTTCCTATAACTAAAAGTAGTTCTAGGACCATTTGAATGCTGAGCTTTAGATTTTGAATTAGAAATACCAGCACCAAGTAAGCTATTGGCTTTTGAAATGGGAGGAACATTCAGTTCTTCGGATTTCTTACCAGAGACATCCACTCTGATTCTAGGAGTAGATCGTTGAGTAGATCCACGCTGAGTAGATCCAGAGATCTGATTCCTTGATCCAGAGGGATGAATCACTAAAGCTTTAGAAGCATTCAGCTTAGGTACTAAGGTACCCTTCTGAGGATGTTGGTTAAAAGCAATTCCTTTACCTTTATCTTTAAAGACAGAGGTAGGTTTTGGATAAACCATTTTCTCTTTACCTTTTGAAGAGGTAGAAATTTCATCAGGGATAGGTGGTCTAGAAGAGGAACACTGAGAGGATGAAGTATCAGCGACTGAGGATACGAAAGTTCCAAATAAGAGCATGGAACGATCAGTGGTTGGTTCTAGAATATCAGCTTTGTAACCAAGACCACATTTATCACTCATGGGAATCTGAGACTTAATTATCTCAGTGATCTTTGTTGAAGAATTACACCATCCTTCAACATTAGCTTTTTCAGCTCTTAATGCAGCGATAGCTTCTTCGCGCTCGATTTTGACTAGCTGATTTAAGTGCACTTGATCTTTAAAATCTTCTTCAATTTTAGAAAGCTTTTCTATTTGAAGGTGACAGTTTTTAAGCTGTTCAGCGAGATCAAGGTTTTGATTTTCAACTACAGTTTTGCCATTCATGGCTTCATATAAACTTCCAGTCAAGAGATCGATTTTATGAAGACTATCAGCTTCATCAATATTTGCAATATTTGTAAAGAAGGAAGGTGATACCTAAGTAGCAGAGGTTGAAGTGGAGGGAATGCCTGAACTTTCTTCCTCATCTTCAATCTTGGCCATAAGACAGAGATTGGCTTCATCATCTTCAGAGTCAGATGATGATTCTTCTTCATCAGAGGCAGCCCAATCATAGTTGGCCATCAGGCCTTTGCCTTTCTTCTTAAAGCTTTTCAGCTTCACATACTTTTCTTTCAGCTTGGCGTATTTGTCATCTTTATTCCTGGGAATAAAGGATTTCTTTGGAAAACCTGAGGGTCTAGAGACTTTCTTTGACCTGCACTCGTTAGCGAAATGTCCTATCTTTTCATAGTTAAAACAAGTAGCAGTAGCCTTATCAACAGGAGCTGATGATCTTGGCTTGTCAGTAATGGAAAGAGGTTTATTCTTTCTGAATATTTTGTTTTTGGCGAATCTCCTGATCTTTTTAGTGAGGAGAGCCAAAGATTCATCATCATCTGAAGAGTCAGAATCTGATGACCTTTCAGAGTTACTCTCCAACTCAGTGATAGTGACCGAGGGTCGCTGAGTAGAAGGTTCCTCTGAGATTAAAGCAACATGGGTGATTTTGGAATCTTTTACAAGATTCTTCTTAAGATGACTCGATTGCTCATGATTCAGCATCGTGCCATATAAGGTAGAAAGGGTCATTGATTTTAGATCCTTTGACAGCTTGAGACACATAGAATAACTGTCCCAGCTTTCAGGTAAACATTCTAAAAACTTTGTCAGCACTTCAAAGTTAGAATATTCCTTACCAACAGTTTTCAGATCTATTATTAAACAGTTAAAACGTTGGTGAACTTCAAAGAGAGTTTCATTCTTACCACAAATGAAACTTTCGTACTGTCTTACCAGGTTGATCTTTCGAGAGTCCTGGACTTCAGAAGTACCTTCATACTAAACACAGATTGTGTCCCACATAGCTTTTGAGGTTTTCAGGTTCATGACGGAATGGTAGACTTCGTCAGGAAGAGCCATGGATAGTATGGATCTGGCTTTGGTGTCGATAGCCACTTTCTTCTTATCTTCATCAGTCCACATATGAACTTCCTTAGGAATCAGCCTTTCTGGAATAGCAGGTCTATTCTCAGCGGCTGGAACTGCAGCATCAATTCTTACAGGAATATATGGGCCGTTTTCAAGATAATAAGGCACAGTAGGGTCTACACCTTCTAAGAAGAAAATCATCCTATTTTTCCATAGATTAAAATTATCTCTGGAGAATCTAGGGGGTTTTGCAAGAGAACCATTGTCAATATAGTTTGTGTTTGTGTTGGTAGCCATTTTCAGAAATAGCAAGGAAGAGAAATCTTAGTATAGATTAGATCTTGTTTATGAGATTAAACAAATCTGCTCTGATACCACTTGTTGGTCCCGAAGGGCTATACAAGTTTGTAGAAGGGTGGGTTGAATACAAACACACAGATTTTATTTTTCTAAATTGTTTATTGATAAATCATTAACAATTTACAGCTTGTTGCGGAACAAGATTAAGGATAAACCTAAATCTAAACAAGTTGGAACACTAAGTTTCTTGCACTAAGAAAGAGAAGGAAATTACTAATAATAACCTATCTCAACATAAGAAAGATGACTTGTCCAGAGTTAGCAAGTTACTTCAAAATGAAATGAGTTCTTCTTCTTATATACTGCATGCATTTAATGCATGTCAGTTTACACTTTACACGTGGCAGCAGCTGATTGGTTGCATGTCATTGACCTTTGTTGACAACCTTAGTAGCCGCATGTTTGAACAGTGTAGTATCAGAGTGGTTGTACGATTTCAGACAATAAGGAGGTTCTTTTCTGACATATCGTACGGAGTCGTGCAAGGGTGGTTAAGACAAAAGTACTTTGTACGGAGGACTTCATGATCAGCTTTTCGTTGATTCAGCACTTTACCATTGTTTATCAGCGAATGATAAAGTTCAGCGATAGCTGAAGTCCTGTACTTGATACTTCACGTTGTGTGGACAAATCTGAGTCTTCGCTGATCCGCATCAGTTCATTAGGAGACTTGTCGCTGGTTCTTGAGCTTGATCTTCGACTTCAGTGTAGAACCTATGTTGACGTGAAACTTGTCTTCAGGGATCATAAGAAAACAACTAACTTATCCGCGATCACCATAAGGACTGAACATACTCAGAGCATTATGGTGAACAGTGTTTGCTGAATGTTTAATCTAAAGAGCGAGAGTTCCTATCAGCGGTACTGTAAGATCTTAGTACTTATCAGCGATAGTGAAACTCTGATACATATTGTTTACTTACAATTTTCACTAAGTATTTAAAGAGTGGGTCATTATCAAATCACTGAGGGTTTGGATCAACACCAGAGTTCAAAACAAAGGCAGCATCCAAGCCAGAATCTGCACGACAAATCTCGAACGTCCGATTTAAGACGAAAGCGGAGTTCAAGACCGCGACCAAATGTCCTCAGTACCCTAAGATATCCTCCTACGGATTCAAAGGGACTACTAAGGACTTGGTCGAGGCTCTGAAGACCGTCCAGGCGACCATCTGATGGCCAAAGAAGTCCGACCAAGATGACGATAAGAAAGACAAATCGAAGTGGTGCGACTTCCACGTCGACCATGGCCATTCAACGGACGATTGTATAGCTCTCAAAAAAGAACTAGCATATCACGTCCCGAAGGGCAATCTCAAGGACATCATCAACGACGTCGTTGCTCCAACTAACGACGCTCGACCACCAACCCCCGAACATGCAAAATTCGTTAATTGTATCACTGGTGGTTCCGACGTATGCGGTCTGACGTATTGCGCAACCAAACGTCATGCCAGCCGAGCACCTGACGATCGACCTATCCCGCGCTCATCGAGACCCATAGAAGATCTGGAATTAGAAGCCATGAAAATCATGTTCGACAAAGACGACCTCGGTGACTCGTATCAGAAGCATCATGACGGGTTGATCATTCAACTCACGATTGGTAATTGTTTAACCCGACGAGTCTTGGTCGATGGAGGCAGTTCAGCGAACGTCATCTTCCTTGACACCAACAAGGGCATGGGAATCGATCGATCGGAAATCACCTGACGTTCGACAACCTTGGTCGGTTTCAATGGAGAAGCGACGAGTACCTTTGGAGAGATCACCTTGCCTGTCTATGCTGGAGGAATCAACAAGCAGACCAAGTTCAATGTCATTAATTGCTTGTCGGCCTATAACATTATCTTAGGCCGACCGTGGATCCATGAAATGAAATCCGTTCCCTCGACGTACCACCAGACCATGAAATTCCCTACGCCGTGGGGGGTCCAGGAGATCAAAAGTGAGCCGAAAGTCGCCCGTGATTGCTATAAGACCACCCTGAAGCCGCAGAAGTAGGCCGTTTAGCGGTTACAGGTCGAGGAAGTCTTCCCGGACCATGACAAACCTGACTAGAAGATCTTGACAGGTCCTTGTCGTATATCAGAAGTCGTGGGTAAAGATGTCTATCGACTCCGAACCCTCGACAATCGAGGTATCTCACGTAGCTGTAATGCAACACATCTGGAAAGGTATGTATTCTAAGTCCTTTTCTATCTTTCATACGATTTTTTACCACGACGATTACTAACTTAAGCATCGGAGGGTCGTTGGCTAGCCAACGACCAACCTCTGACATTGTTTTATCGCAGATCGCACGCCATAAGATTGCTAAGTCTACTACACGACTTTAATCTCGCAAAGTCGCACGACATAAGTGATCGGGTCTATGACTTGATTATTCTATCACAATGACACGTAATTCAAGTTCGTCGTACGATCTAATTGTACGATCACAAGGTCTAACGACCCCATGATCTAAATTTCTTAACTTAGAAGAGTTTCATATTCTGAATGAATGCTTTGGTCGTATGTGCTTATGTTTGCCAACACGATCTGAAAGTATAAAAGTCTTATGACTTATGTCCTAGTCGTTGTATTACAATGGGTACCTAAGTCGCACAATTTCTTGTTCGTCCTATACTTAGTGAATTTTGCAATTGATACCTGTCCGTGACATGTGTGAATGGAAATAATACATGAGTTCAGCAGAGTAAATTTAATTCATGAAATGATAAATTACATCTAAGTAACTCGACCACCAACGGTCGAGCGCTCAAAAACAAAACTCAAAATGAAAATTTTTCTAAGGCAAAGGAGGATCGACAACCGCGTCCTTGTCCTCAGCCTCCTTCTCGTCGTCGGAGTCGAGATCCCTCTCAGACCCGACATTGGCCAAGTAGAAGGCCAGCTCGTCCGTCGTGGACGCGAGGGGATTCTTCCCCGACAGGTGTTGCCTCATTATAGCAGCACGTTCGGTCAGTCGAGCCAAGGCAAAGGTAGACGCAGCCTCGTCCTTGAGCTCCTTCACCTCTTTCTCCAGACCCGCCACCTTGGACTTGGAGTCCTCAGCTTCTTTTGCCTTCATAGCCAAGGACTCCTTTGTCCTGTCCAGCTCCTACCTTTGGTCGGCGATCAAAGACAGGGATTGCTTCAGACGAGAGTTCACCTCGTCCTTTGCATGTCCGACAGCTTCCAGCTCGTTTAGAGCGTCGTCGAGTCGTACCGACATACCGTCGGCACATGCCAGAGCGGACTTTTCCCTCTCGAGTGCCGCGTTCTCCCTCACGAGAGCAGAGGACACAAGGCCTTCGATCATCGTCGTCTCGGCATGCAGGGCCAAGGAAGACTGAAACGCCTGAAAAACACGACAAGCATTGTTAGTAAACATTCGACAAAGCTAAGTAACGATAAAATGAAACAAGTCTTGAAAGAAAGACTTACCATGAACGCCAATCCGGCAACATGGGACCCCGCCTCTTCGACAGAGACCCCACGTAAGCGCTCCCTGAAAGAGGGGAGCTGATATTTCCCCAGATGGGGAAACAATTTCGTCCCGTCCAGGACATTGTCAACCAAGAAATCCGACGGCAACGTAAAGATGACCGTCGTGACTTCTTTCTCACCCTCTCCCGTCTTCACGCCCTTGCCCTTGTCGACCGACGAGGGGGCCGACGTGGCAGTTGGGGACATCGTCGATTTCGCCGGATACGCAGGGTCGATGGGTGTCGCATCTATCGCGTCAGAAGACGTCTTTGTCTTCTCTGCGGATGCGATCGGCGCCTTCACCTTCTCAGGCGTGACGACTCTCGACGAGTCGCCCATCTTCAAAGATGGTTCCCTCTGAACAGACATCCTTGTCCTCTTTAGGACTCCCGACCCAGTTGTCGGAGCCTCTTTCCTCTTTAAGACCCTCGACTTAGTTGTCGAGGCCCCTGTCCTCTTTTCTCTCGCCTTGCGAGCCATTTCGGCCTGAGCCGCCCTTTTGGCCATCGTAGACGATGCTTTCGGCTGGGGTTCTCCTGTGAAGCGAAAAAGGAATAACAATTAAGCAACTGAAACAAGGGAAGAAATATGTCGAAACATAGTAGGGTACACTTACCAGTCATCTCTACCTCTGCCTCTTCTCTCGACTCCTCTTTCTTCTCTTCTTCCTCAGTCTCCTCTTCTTCCTCTTCTTCCTCTTCCTCTCCTTCCTCTCGTCTCGCCTGTTGGTTTTCGCCCAAGTAGACCAGGTCGTCGTCCTCGTCTACCAAATGTCGCGTGATGAACGATCGGTCGTCAGGACTGATTTCCAAGAACTTCTCGATTTTAGTCTTGGAGTCGTCGTTGGGCTTCACGTCGTCAAACTTAATATCTGAAAACACGAAAAGAAGAAGATTAGTTGAAAAAACAAAGCAATACATGTTAATGCCAAAAATCGCACCAAAGGGACAACTTAAGGTCGATGTGGACTTTAACAACTAAAGAAAATAATCATTCGACAAAGACGTGCGACAAAGACGAAAATGTAAATGAGACAGAGGATTTGATGACGCAGGAAAAACCTCAACGAGGAAAAAACCTGCGGATGACAGTGGATGTCGTCGCTGCACTATGATCGCCAATCAGGGGCGATGTCTGATAATGTCGATTTTCGACATTATTTTTAATCTCAAACTAGGTGGTTGACGCATGTCTTCAAGTGAAATACGAGTTTTTAACGGGTTTTTGGTGAGAAAGTACAGGTATGAGCATTATTATCCAAAAGAGCAGCAGATTCGAGTTCCGGAGCTGAAAACGAGAAAATTCGAGGAAATGAGAAACAGAGCCTGGCGCCAGTCTCCGCGCCAGCGAACTGGCGCCACAATCCGCACCAAGAAACAAAACAGAAGCCGGCGCCAGTCTTGGCTCCAGCCAACTGGTGCCACAATCCGCGCCAACAAAATTAACAGAACCTGGCGCCAGTACTGGCCCCGACGCCCAGTTTTATAAAACACTTTCTGCAGCTAGGTTTTGAAGGATCATTCTCACACGGACGGCGGCAGGCGGCTGGAGGGCGATTTTCAGAGACTTTTCACGTCTTTTGGAGCCACGATAGAGGATCGATTAGAGCCACGTTCAACACGCGAAGTAGAGACGAGCACGAGAGAAGGGAGTTCATCATCATATCTATCACGTTACCATTACCATGTTTACATACACGTTTTCATCTCTTTTTCTTGTGTTTGAATCCACCACCAACATGAACTAAATTCTAGATGTTGGGGGTTGGAATGAATTTGATTTAAGCATATGAACATATAACTTGAGACTTTTATCAGTTTTTCCTATATTAATGAAGCATGTGATTTGGATTTTAATCCTTTTGTGAATTTGGCCAATTTACAATTGATTTGTTGTTTCTAATTAAGTTCGAGAGAATTAATTGTGACTAAAACTAGAAATTGCATGCCTACGGTGAGAAAGGGGATAGAGATATACCGAGTAAGCCTTAGTCCCGTTAAAATCTTGAGCTTAATGTATTTTGAATTCCATAGGTGAGATCGAGAGATAAACTTGTGCTTTTCAAGATACAACCCGTAATTGCTCGAAAGAGAACAACGGTGATTTTTACAAGATTGGGTATTCATTATACGGAATAACTGGTAACTGTTTCAAGTCAATTGTTTGTATGTGAAAGTCTTAGGATTTCCAACCCTCAACTGTTTTCCCTATATGAAGTTCTTAAGTTGTTTACTGTTTGTGTGTTGATTTAGTTTTGTTTGCAATTAAGTAGTTTATAAACCAACCTCTCAAAGTTGCGACGTTCAATTAATAGCAATTGTAGTAATTGTGATACTTAGTTCCTAGTTCCTGTGGATTCGATACTCGTACTTCCGTACGTATTACTTGATTTCGACACCGTACACTTGCGGTAAGATTTAGGGGGGTGATAACCGCCTATCAAGTTTTTGGCGCCGTTGCCGGGGAACTAATTGCAACTGATAGCACTACCAGCTATAAGCGCTATTACATTGAACATTTTCTTTATTTACTTTGTTTCATCACTTTTAATTTTTGGATTGCTAATTTTGTTTTCTTTTCATTTCAGGTGCTAATTGGTTTATGCCAAGGAAAACCCGTGGGGAGAAAATTGAACCAATCGATCCGGAGATTGAAAGAACCGCCCGCCGTTTACGAAAGAAACAAAAGCAAAAAAAAAGATATCAAGATCGAGATGGGTAACGAAGCACATCCCGAGAGACGTCCTATGCGGTCGTTTGCCGACCCAAATGTGGCAGCCGCACGCATAGGCGTCCAACCGCCCACTACTACAGCAAACTCTTTTGAGATCAAGCCGAGTACCATTGTGATGGTACAGCAAAATCAGTTCGGGGGAGCGCCTACTGAAGATCCCCATGCCCACCTTCGTGCATTTGAACGGATTTGCAATACGTTCAAGATCAATGGGATGGAGGAGAACGCGATAAAACTGAGGCTATTCAGCTTTTCCTTAAAGGGTAGAGCTGAAATTTGGATAAAAGGCCTACCATCGGGTCTTATCACCACATGGGTCGACCTGAAGACCGCATTCCTCCAGAAATTCTTTCCACCAAGCACAACCGCCCAGCTCATGGCTGAAATGACCCATTTCGCTCAATGGGATCAGGAAACTTTGTACGAAGCTTGGGAGAGATATAAAGACATGATCAAGAAGTGCACTCATCATGGGTTGCAAGGGTGGGTCATTATCCAGACATTCTTTAGTGGACTCCACCCGCAGTTCAAAAACGATATCACTGCTGCATCGGGTGGAGCACTAATGGATAAATCTTATGAAGAAGCATGCGAGCTGATCGAGAACCTAGCCGAACATAGTTTTTCTACTCCACGATCAGCTGTTAGAAGAGTTGCAAGTGTTCAAGAATCGGATGAGCTGAAAGAAATAAAAGCTCAATTAGTTGCGATCACGAACCAACTGAAAGGAGGAAGTCCACAAGAACCCGAGCAAGTTCAGTTCTTACAGAACCGGAACAACCAACCGAGGAATGATCCTTTCTCGAATACCTATAATGAAGGGTGGAAGAAGCACCCGAACTTCTCTTGGAGTCAACCCGATCAACAACAGCAAGGTAATTTTTCTAACTTTTCTAATTCTTCTAATACTAACCATGTTTACCGTCCTCCAGGTTTCAATCAAAGGAAATTTGACGAAGGACCATCCGAGGAGAAGAAACCGGGACTGGAAGACATGATGATAAAGTTTATGACAATGATGGAAAGCACAGTTGAAGGTTTGGCAAGCACGGTGAGTACAGTGAAAGCTGCAACGGATCAGAACACCGCATCCATCAAGATTCTCGAGAGACAAGTGGGGCAGATTTCGGAAGCCCTACAAAATTGACCTCCCGGAACATCTCCGAGTCAGACCGAAAGGAAAAACCGGGAAGAATTTAATGCCATCTATTTGAGAAGTGGCAAGGAGCTGATCGAGGACAATACACGGGAACCGCCATCAAAGGAAACCGATCATGAAGAGAAAGAGGTTGAGGTTGTAGATATGGACGAATTGGAAGCCGAGAAAGAGTTTGAGATAGAGGATAACCCGGAGGATGAAGGGAAGAAGAAAGAGCAGTCCACCACGCCAAAGCAAACACCAGTCAAGCCGGTAGTCCCGAAAGTGCCATATCCGAATAGGCTTAAAGCCCAAAGGGAGGATCTTAACTTTTCTAAATTTCTTGAAGTTTTTAAGAAATTACATATTAACATTCATTTTGCAGATGCGTTGGCACAAATTCCCTCATACATGAAGTTCATGAAAGAGATCCTATCCAAGAAGAGGGCAATCGACCACCAGTCTACCGTTGCACTTACTGAGGAGTGCAACGCAATTATTCAAAACAAGCTTCCCCCGAAGCTCAAAGATCCGGGGAGTTTTTCGATCCCTATTCAAATTGGGGAGCTTAATTTCGATAAGGTATTATGTGATTTAGGAGCTAGTATTAATCTAATGCCTTTATCTGTTTTCAGTAAACTCGGATTGGGAGAAGTGAAGCCGACATACATGACGCTTAAGCTCGCGGACAGATCGATAATCTATCCATATGGAGTGGTAGAGGACGTGCTGATCAAGGTCGACAAGTTCTACTTTCCGGTGGACTTCGTGGTGATCGACATAGATGAAGATGAAGAAGTTTCGCTGATTTTGGGAAGATCTTTTATGGCCACGAGTAGAGCGTTGATCGACATGGAAGAAGGCGAAATGACTCTGAGGGTCGGTGGTGAAAAGGCAGTATTCAAGATGTTCGAGAAGGTACGAGGTCAAGCTGAAGAGGAGCCGGGCAATCATGAAAGGCCTAAGGAGTGATCGGAAGGAAGGTCGAGCCACGATCGAAACCACGGCGCTGGGTGGGAGGCAACCCACCAAGGTTTGCGGTTTCTTTTAATTTCTGCGTTTTTGAGTGTTTTTATTTACAAAAAAAATCGAAAAATGAAAAGGTAAACAGAGACATACGCGACTTTCTGCGCGACTTGCAAGTCGCGTGGAAAGCCGCGGGACCCTATGTTGGGTTTTTCCCTTCTTGCTTTGTATGTTTCGCTTATTGGTTTCCTTTCGCTTTCTGCTTGTGCTTTCTCTCTCTCCCTTTTCCCCGATGTCTCTGATTGGCGCTCGAATCTTTCAAGAGAATCTCTCCGGGCAAACAGGTATGTTCTAACCCTCTGTATTAATGAGTGGTGTATGATGTTCGTCTCATTATTAGTCAAACGAGATGCAACAAACCTAAGTTTCACTTAGGTTTGGGGTGCCTCACTTTTTAAACATCTACACACTCACTTTTACCCTTGTGCAAACCTCAGTTTCACCGAGGTTTGGGGTTGGCTTGTTTGACAAACCTAGGCCACGGCCTAGGTTTGGGGTGGCCAGTTTTTTTTAATGAGATTGTTCTTTGATGCTTGTGCTTTAATGTTATGTCTGCCTGTCTGTTACCTGTAATAACCGCACAACGATACTTGTTTTAGTATCGCCTACGCCGACACTCGCATATTGGGGACAATGTGTGGGTAAGGTTTGGGGTTGCCCAATCGGGCCTACGTTATGCACGTAGATGTCCTGCACTTCTGAGTACCTAGATCACTTTAGCTAAATTTTTGTTTTGAATGATTGAGACCGACCAGTGTGGGAAGAATCTTGTGATAGTAACGTGACCATTAGGGAAGGACTGGGAAAAGACATGACTAGGGACATTAGTGGAGACCACCCATTAGTGAGATTTGAGCCTAAAAGACGTTATTCATTTTGAGGGATTCATACATTTGATTCATATACACTTTTTCGAGTTCCTTTTCGTGAATATAGAGTGATCTCGCTATATTATTGCATTGAGTAGCAAAGACAACCATCGAGATATTGGGTAAGGGTATAGTAGACCAAATCGTGTGGACCTTAAGATGTGATTCCAGGCAAAGTGTGTTTTGTTTTAACCTGTTTTTAGCTATCATACCTTTTTACCCATTTGTGTGTATCCATAACCCTTTTTGTAGCCAAACACTCACCTTGTTCATTTCTAAACCCACCTTTAAACCCGAACCGAAAGCCTTAGCCAACCCTTATCCGAAAGTGTGTCAACAGAGGCGGTAATGAACTGCAAAGATAGAGCGGAAAATAAATAATACAGGCCAGTCATGAGAATAAATAGAAAAGAGGGCCAATGCAGCCCCAATTTGAATAAAGAGGACCAATGAAGTCCCAAAAACAAAAATAAATAAATAAATAAATCAGTTATTTAGATAGCTTTACAACAGCTCAATAAGAGAGTCAAAGCGACTCCAGTAGTGATAAAGAGGGCCAAAAGATAGAATGTGAAGAAAGTTCATAACTGCTAATGTTTGACACACCAAGGATCTTTGAACCGTTTTCCCTTTCATTTCGTAGCCATAACCTTCACCCCATTACAACCCTTGTAAAGACCTGGATGATCTTCTGGAAAATGTGATTAGGGTATACGACCACCTTACTAATATTCCCTGTCTTGCTACTTGATTCCTTTCTGAGATCAATTTTTGGACATTTGTGCGTCTTTCTTTAGAGTTGCCATGTGATTTTTGAGTATTCTTGTACATAAATTCCTTAGACATGACAACATGTGCGACAACCTAGGTTCTAGTGAAACGAGAGTATCCCGTGAGGTAGGGTCGAGGCGAAATGTTTTCCCTAGTATGTCTGGACCTAGAACAACCTTAGTGTAATCTGAGCAGTCACGAGTTCAACGTACAATGGAAGGTCATAGATCAAACAGAATAAGGATGAGGCGAGAGTGAGATAAGCATTCACGGGTATGGGAAATCACCAGTGCATTACGTGGTACCAATTGGGAGTTTTGCAGTTATTATTATTTCACTGATGCGTGCTTTTATTCTATTCTATCGCTATTTTGCTTGAGGACAAGCAACGCTCGGTTTGGGGTTGTTGATAATGTCGATTTTCGACATTATTTTTAATCTCAAACTAGGTGGTTGACGCATGTCTTCAAGTGAAATACGAGTTTTTAACGGGTTTTTGGTGAGAAAGTACAGGTATGAGCATTATTATCCAAAAGAGCAACAGATTCGAGTTCCGGAGCTGAAAACGAGAAAATTCGAGGAAATGAGAAACAGAGCCTGGCGTCAGTCTCCGCGCCAGCGAACTGGCGCCACAATCCGCGCCAAGAAACAAAACAGAAGCCGGCGCCAGCCAACTGGTGCCACAATCCGCGCCAACAAAATTAACAGAACCTGGCGCCAGTACTGGCCCCGACGCCCAGCTTTATAAAACACTTTCTGCAGCTAGGTTTTGAGGGATCATTCACACACGGTCGACGGCAGACGGCCGGAGGGCGATTTTCAGAGACTTTTCACGTCTTTTGGAGCCACGATAGAGGATCGATTGGAGCCACGTTCAACACGCGAAGTAGAGACGAGCACGAGAAAAGGGAGTTCATCATCATATCTATCACGTTACCATTACCATGTTTACATACATGTTTTCATCTCTTTTTCTTGTGTTTGAATCCACCGCCAACTTGAACTAAATTCTAGATGTTGTGGGTTGGAATGAATTTGATTTAAGCACATGAACATATAACTTGAGACTTTTATCAGTTTTTCCTATATTAATGAAGCATGTGATTTGGATTTTAATGCTTTTGTGAATTTGGCCAATTTACAATTGATTTGTTGTTTCTAATTAAGTTCGAGAGAATTAATTGTGACTAGAACTAGAAATTGCATGCCTAAGGTGAGAAAGGGGATAGAGATATACCGAGTAAGCATTAGTCCCATTAAAATCTTGAGCTTAATGTATTTTGAATTCTATAGGTGAGATCGAGAGATAAACTTGTGCTTTTCAAGATAAAACCCGTAGTTGCTCGAAAGAGAACAACGGTGATTTTTACAAGATTGGGTATTCATTATACGGAATAACTGGTAACTGTTTCGAGTCAATTGTTTATATGTGGAAGTCTTAGGATTTCCAACCCTCAACTGTTTTCCCTATCTGAAGTTCTTAAGCTGTTTACTGTTTGTGTGTTGATTTAGTTTTGTTTGCAATTAAGTAGTTTATAAACCAACCTCTCAAAGTTGCGACGTTCAGTTAATAGCAATTGTAGTAATTGTGATACTTAGTTCCTAGTTCCTGTGGATTCGATACTCGTACTTCCATACGTATTACTTGATTTCGACACCGTACACTTGCGGTAAGATTTAGGGGGGTGATACCCGCCTATCAATGTCCTTGGTGTTCCGGGTGTCGATCGTACAGAGATTACAATACAAATGAAGGGAAAGACTTCGAAATGTAAAGTACAAGTGTTTGAAATGTAAAAACAGTGTGCGTCGTGTGTGAAAACAATGTGTAAACTGTTGGTCGAGAGTGAAAGTCGTGCGTCGGGAGCGACTCTTCGAGTGAGAGTTCTTTGCTTGTAGTGTTCTTCTGAGCTGGGATGCTTTATCTTCTATTGTTCGATGTTCGACGTTCGGTGTTCGGTGTTCGGTCCCTGGAACTGAAGTTTAACTTGACCTTTTATAACCTTCGGGTGCTTTGATTAGCTCATTGATTGCTTTGATAACAGCTATAACGGTCGCCAGTTGTAACTCTTCATAATTGCTCTTCGTCGGTTATGACCGTTGCCCATTAATGACTTTGACTCCTGCATTAATCATTGAACAAACGTAACAGTCGTATATTGAGTTAGTCAAGGTCGTACGGTCTTGTGCGACGGTCGTGCGGAACGGGCGACGTCGAGGTCAAGTGTCGTGAGGAACTCTCGACTTACCTTTTAGGAGGGACGACGGAGGTTTTTTGGGTCTTTGTCGGGGCCTTATCTTAATACAAGATATAGTTCATAACACGTGTCTTACCTTTTCTGGTCGTGGTCGAGACGTGTGAAATTTTGCCTAAAGAGTTTGCCCCCAAATTTTGAAAGTAGGATGGCTAATTCGAATTTAAATTTTGCCTGTCGGGTGTTCAGGATCTTGCGTTGAAAATTACCTTGGTTGTCTCGGAACCGGATTTGTTCAATTCTAACTGAACGAGAAGTTGAAGAGAAAACGAGGTCGCGGCGTCATACTGACGCACGATTGTGCTTACCAGCTGTCTTTGACAGGTGTCGACGATCCATGTGGTCATACGAAGGGACGAGGGCACGCGGTGATCATCAAGGGACTCGACCTGACATAATCAACTGCATAAATAAAGATTACGATGGATCTTTTCTTGTTTACGACTTTAGAGGGTTTTGAGCAAAGATTTCTTTAGGGATTTTCTTGTCGATTTTCGTTCGATTATTTCTAAATCTGCAAGAATCTTTGACCTAATTAGGATTTTCTGAGATCATATAAGATACGACCCTTCAGTTTGTGTATGCGTTGCAAGTCTATTGCTAGAAAGCCTAGGAAAAACTGGGATATCTGGGGCCTTTCAGAAGTGCAAATCAATTTAACGGGGTTAGCAATGTCGATAGAGCCTAGAAGCACCATTAAAAATGAAGAAGATCTCGACGACTTTAGAAGTCTAGCGAGGATTCCCATGGGGATCACCGTAAGCAAGGTTGGCAAGGTTCGACCGGAAATGTGCCCCGAGGGGTACGTCGTTATATACGAATACCCGTTCAAGATAGGCTTTCATTGGCCATATTCGCCTCTGGTGAAAGAGTTCATGTGTGAATTCGATCTTTCACCGGGGCAACTGATGCCCCAGTTCTGGCGAGGTATCCTGATCGTCGAACGACTTACCTCCCACTGGAATCCACCGATGAATGTGAGGGACCTACTGACGGCGTATAAGGTCAAAAGTGATCGGTATCGTCGCTATAGTTTGTTTTCAAGGCACAAGGGTGATCGTACCTTGGTTTTAAATACTGCGGTCAACGACCGTGGGTGGAAGAAGAGGTATGTATTCGTGCGGGTGTCGACGCTGGACACTGATAGTGACTGGATTAGGGAGGGTTGGAATATGACGGGTGAGCCTTTGATTGTATGTTTTTATGTTATTCTGTTGCTCGGTTGTTTTTTTGACTGATCTTCTTTTTTATATGTAGATATTGATTTCGACAAGGTAGAGCCAGACGATGCTTCCCGGGCTAAGGTCGAAAAGTTCATGGAGTTTAGTATTGAAGACCGGTCGTACGTCACGCGTCATTTGGTAGATGAGGATGATGACACCGTTTTCTTGAGCGACAGAGTGAGGATGGGCCGAGAGGAGAAAGAAGAAGATGAGAGAGAGGATTCTGAGGCGACCGAGGAGAGAGAGGAGGAGGAAGTAGGGATAACTGGTAAGTATCTCTTTGCTTCTGCTCGTCCTAATCTATCTTTGTTCTCAATCATCTAATTCTTTCTTTTACCATACAGGAGAATCTTGGGCGAAGTTGACGCCTGCAGCCGTCGAGAAAATGGCTCAAGTCGATCTAACTCGCAAGGCGAGTGTAGATAGGGGGAAGGATACCTCAACAGCTGGGTCGGGGGTGTTAAAGAGAAAAGAAGTTCCGACATCTGGGTCGGGTCTCCCCAAGAGGACGAGGATGTCCGTTTTGAGTGAACCATCGTCAAGGACGGGTTGTTTGTCGAAAGTGGTCCCACCTGAGAGGGCGAAGGTATCGACCGTATCTATCGAGAGGGTTTCTGACACGAGGTCCGTTGATACGGCGCAACCGGCGACGATGTCTCCTCTTGCCGCGTCAGGCCCTTCTTCCCCCGACAAGGGCAAGGGCGCGCATACAGGCTTTGAAACGACGGTGAACTTTACGTTGCCGTCGGATTTTTTGGATGATAATGTCCTAGACGGGACGAAACTGTTCCCTCACTTGGGACAGTATCAGCTCTCTTCTTTCAGAGAGTGTTTTGACGGAGTTTCTCTCGAGGATACTGAGGCCCATGTTGCTGGACTAGCGTTCATGGTAAGTCTATCTTTCAAGACTTTTGTTTATCTGTTGTCGACGTCATATTCTTTGCTAATATGTTTTCATATGTCTTCAGATGTTTCAGTCGTCTTTGGCGTTGTACGCTAAATCGACAAAGGTAGAAGGCTTAGTGGCTTCTGCCATCGAGAAAGAAGATGCGGCGTTAGAAAGGGAAAGGTCCACTTTAGAACGCGAAGAGGCGGCATCGGTGAAACTCGACGATGTCTTGAACGAGCTAGAGTCTCTTGACCACGCAAGGGATGATATGAACTCGCGTCTAAAGGAGTCCCTGTCTGTGATGCACAATCAAAAGGAGAAACTGGAGGGGATGAAGGAATCCCTGGTTATGAAAGGAAAAGAAGTTGAGGATTCTCAATCTAAAGTCGTGGATTTAGAGGAGGAGTTAGAGAAGTCGAAGGATGAGAATAAGTCCATCTTCTCCTTCACTCGACTCACTGCTCGAGCGGATATCATGCGAAATCACTTGCTAGGCAAGAATCATGTGGCCTCAGCGTCGGACGAGTTGGCTCTGTTCTTCAAGGAGGTCGGGACCGAGAGAGAGCTCGACTCGGATGATGAGAAGGAGGTCGAGGAGGAGGAGGAGGGTTTGGGAGACGTGTCGGGCAAAGATGCGACCGACGTCCCTCCCCAACCTTAGAAAGATATCTTCGTTTATTTCTGTTTCTTTGTTGCTCGATCGTTGGTGGTCGAGCTTTTTGTAAATGACAGTTTATACGATGAATGGAACTTGGGCTTCTTTTGAACTTGCGCTTTATAAAATATCACATCGACTGTCAAATTCATAAAAAAATATACAAGGAATCATGCGACTTAGGAATCTATCGTAACACAATAACTGGAACGTAAGCCAATAGACTTTTAAATCGTGTATATAAATATAAGCACATGCGACTAAAGCATACATTCGGAGTATGAAAATTTTTTCTAAGTCAAGAAACTTAGGTCATTAGATAGCTAGAGATCGCTAGACCTCGCGATCGTACGACTAAGTCGTGCAATTAATTCGAATCGTGTGCCCCTGTAGAAGGATGATCAAGTCATAGACCTGATCGTTTATGTCGTGCGACCTTGCGAAACTAGAGTCGTTTGATTATTGTCGTGCGATTCTGCGGAATAAACAATTTCAGAGGTTGGTCGTTGGCTAACCAACGACCCTCCGATGCTTAAGTCAGTAACCGTCGTTGTTAAAAAATCGTATGAAAAAATATAAAAGGGTTTAGAAGACGTACCTTTTCTGACGCGCCGTGCCCAACTACGTGGGACGTCTTGATTATTTCTACCATTTTGCCCCCTTGTGGCGATTTTAAGACGATACACTAAATGTCGTCGTGAATCGCCACAATAGAAGGTCTATTTCCGTGGCTTCAGGGTGGTTTTATAGCAATCATGAGCGACTTTCGGCTCACTTTTTATCTCCTGGATTCCCCACGGCGTAGGGAACTTTAGAGTCTGATGATACGTCGAGGGAACGGCCTTCATCTCATGGATCCATGGTCGGCCTAAGATGATGTTATAGGCCGACGCACAGTCGATGACGCTGAACTTGGTCTGCTTGTTGATTCCTCCGGCGTAGACTGGCAAGATGATATCTCCATAGGTGCTCGTCGCTTCTCCATTGAAACCGACCAAAGTTGTCGAACGTCGGGTGATTTCCGAACGATCGATTCCCATGGCCTTGATGGTGTCAAGAAAGATGACGTTCGCTGAACTGCTGTTTGGGCAAAATTTCACAGGTCTCGACCACGACCAGAAAAGGTAAGACACATGTTATGAGTTATATCTTGTATTAAGATAAGGTCCCGACAAAGACCTAAAAAACCTCCGTCGTCCCTCCTAAAAGGTAAGTCGAGAGTTCCTCACGACACTCGACCTCGACATCGCCTACTTCGACGACCGTCGCGTAGAATCATGCGACCTCGGTCGACTAACGCGTTATACAACTGTTATATTTGTTCAGTGATGAATGCAGGAGTCAAAGTCATTAATGGACAACGGCTATAACCGACGAAATCAGTTATGAGCATCTAATCCCACATTGAAGACGACGACCGTTACAACAATCATCAAAGATCATAATGATTCAATTAAAATCATCCGAAGACTATAAATCCCAAGTTCAATCCTCAGTTTCAGGACATCGAATAATACAGGAAGAGAGATAGAACAAGTGGACCGAACATCGAACAACAGAAGCAAACGCAAACACTCGAAGAATATTCGTTCGAAGCAAAAAGATCATTCGTAGAAGATCGCTCTCGACTCACGACTTTCATTCTCGACCAACAGTTCACACATTGTTTTCACACACGACGCACACTGTTTTTACATTTCAAACACTTGTACTTTACATTTCGAAGTCTTTCCCTTCATTTGTATTGTAATCTCTGTACGATCGACACCCGGAACACCAAGGACATCGCCCCTAATTGGTGACCATAGTGCAGCGACGACTTCCACAGTCGTCCGCGGGTTTTTTCCTCGTTGAGGTTTTTCCTGCGTCATCAAATCCTCTGTCTCATTTACATTTTTGTCTTTGTCACACGCCTTTGTCGAACGATTCCTTTCTTTAGTTGTTAAAGTCCACATCGACCTTAAGTTGTCCCTTTGGTGCGATTTTTGGCATTAACATCGATCATGTAAGGTCGAATCCTTTGATGATCACCGCGTGCCCTCGTCCCTTCGTATGACCACACGGATCGTCGACACCTGTCAAAGACAGCTGGTAAGCACAATCGTGTGTCAGTATGACGTCACGACCTCGTTTTCTCTTCGACTTCTCGTTCAGTTAGAATTAAACCAATCCGGTTCCGAGACAACCAAGGTATTTTTCAACACAAAACCCTGAACACCCGACAAGCAAAATTTAAAATTCGAATTTGCCATCCTACTTTCAAATTTTGGGGGCAAACTGTTTGGGCAAAATTTCACAAGTCTCGACCACGACCAGAAAAGGTAAGACACATGTTATGAGTTATATCTTGTATTAAGATAAGGTCCCGACAAAGGCCTAAAAAACCTCCGTCGTCCCTCCTAAAAGGTAAGTCGAGAGTTCCTCACGACACTCGACCTCGACGTCGCCTACTTCGCACGACCGTCGCGTAGAATCATGCGACCTCGGCCGACTAATGCGTTATACGACTGTTATATTTGTTAAGTGATTAATGCAGGAGTCAAAGTCATTAATGGACAACGGCTATAACCGACAAAATCAATTATGAGCATCTAATCCCACAATGAAGACGACGACTGTTTGGGCAAAAAATCACGTCGTACGACCACGACCAAAACAAGTAAGACGCATGTCCTAAGCTATATCTTGTATTAAGATAAGGTCTCGACAAAGACCCAGAACACCATCGTCGTCCCTCATAAAAGGTAAGTCGATAGTCCCTTACGACGCTCGACCATAGCGTCGCCCGATCCCCACGACTATTATATAAGGACGTGCGACCTCGACCAAAGCTAACGTTCACCATGACCGTTTGTTAAGTGTTTAATGCAAGAGTAAAAGTCATTAAGGAGCAACAACTATAACCGACGCAATCATTAAACAGCAAGCGACCGTAACGGACGAGGATCATTATGGATATTCACTCCGGCAACCGTTTCCAGCCGTTGATCAAAGCATTAAAGGAGCTAATTGATGACGCGAAGACTATAAATACCAAGCTAAGCCGTCACATCAAGGGACATCAGTTAACACGCAGCATACATCGGCTAACATCATCGAACAACAGAGAAAACGCACCCGAACTCACAAAGAAGAACACTCAAATCAAGTACTGGAGACCAGAATCACTCAGCGAACTCAAGAACAACAGAAGCAAAGAGATTTATCTCGAAGAACAGCTCTCAACGCACGTCATCAGCTTTCGACCAGCAGTTCATACTCTGTTTCGCACACGACAAACACCTGTTTTTACATTCAAACACTTGTACTTTACATTTCGAAGCATTTCTTTCATTTGTATTGTAATCACCGTACGACCGACGCCAGTACCAAGGACATCGCCCCTGATTGGCGACCATAGTATAGCGACGACACCCACTGTCGTCCGCAGGTTTTTTCCTCGTTTGAGGTTTTTCCTGCGTCATCAAATCCCTTGTCTCATTTATTTTTACCTTCGTCGCACGTTTCATTGAGAGGTTCCTTTCTTTAGTTGTTTAAGTCCACATCGACCTTAAGTTGTCCCTTTGGTGCGATTTTTGGCATTAACAGTTTGGCGCCATCCGTGGGACTACATCTAGAGAAAATCCTCGACGAACGTGCATTCTACTAATAGTTTCTTGGAGTTTCTTTTATTTTCTGTTGCAAGAAAATGGCAGCCCCTGGAAATCCGCAGCAAGCCGTCGCTCAGATGTATCAGGAGCTCGAGGTTGCCAGGAATCAACTCAATGCAATGGCAGAGCAGAATCGCAGAGCAACTGAAGAGATCGCGCGGATAAGGAATCCTTTTGGACCCCAGAATGGTCCTAGACCATTCAGCCAGAATCCAGGTCCGGAACCAGGCCCGTCCGCACAGAATCAGCATCCAGGTCCATTCATGCAGAATCAGCAGCCGGGTCCGTTCATTCCGAATCCCCAGTCTGGGCAGATTCCCCCTCAGCACATCCGACCACCACCCTTGAACAATGGATCCCAGCCGTTTTCCCAGCCATTCAAAAGTGGTCCGCAACCTTTCCAGCAAGGATCGCAATCTTTCCAGCAGAGATCGCAGCCATTTCAGCATGGATCACAATCGTTTCAGAATGGACCGCAGCAATTCCACTATAGGTCGCAGCCATATTTTGTTCCATTCAACGGGGACACCAATGGTTCTTCGCATGGTAATGGCACTAGTCCAGGGACCAATCCCTCGACAGGGGAAAATCCTGATCTTAACGATCCCGTCGCCCAGCGTTTGAAGATGTTAGAAGACCAAAATGAGTGCGTCCTGTCCTTGCTCGCCAAGTTGCCTGGGGCAGTCGTGCCTGTCAACGTCGAGCCTCGCTCGGGGTATCAGGCGTCGCCCTTCATCAACGAGATCGCCACCGTCGAGGTCCCAAAGAAGTATAACATTCCTGCCTTCACTCCCAAGTATTCGGGTGTGACCGATCCAACCGAGCATGTCGCGCAGTATAAGCAGCTCATGTGGACGATCTCGATTCCACACATGTACAAGGAAGTATGCATGTGCAAGAGTTTCGGGGCGACTCTCACTGGTCCAGCTCTCTAATGGTTGATCAATCTCAAACCCAAATCTATCGGGTCGTTCGCCGAATTGGTCAACCAATTCTCACGGCAATTCGCCAGCAGTCGTAAGATGGAAAAGCAGACTAGTGATCTGTACTATGTCGTGCAGAAGACCAATGAGTCTATTCGAAATTATTTCAATAGATTCAATGCCGAAATGATCAGTATCCGCAATTGTGACATCAAAACTGCGATCGAAGCTTATAAGCGTGGTCCAGACGATAGTTCAGGTCTATATATCGATCTGACCAAGTATCCCCCATAGACTTTCGAAGACGTCCGATCTCGAACCTTAGCATATATGAGGGTCGAATATGATGCCGCATTTCGTCGCAAGCACACTGACGACAAAAAGTCGTTAGGAGTCAGAAAGCCAGAGTTCAAGACAAAGGTTGTTTCCAGAATAGAGCACGTGCGCTAAATTTCAAATGTTCGTTTCAAGACAAAAGCAGAGGCCAGGACCGCGACTAAGTTCACTCAGTACCCCAAGATATCCTCTTACGGATTCAAATGATCTGCAAAGGACTTAGTCGGAGCTCTGAAGACCGCGCAAGCTACCATTCGATGGCCAAAGAAGTCCGACCTGGACGATGCTAAGAAAGACAAATCAAAGTGGTGCGACTTCCACGTCGATCATGGTCATGCGACAGACGATTGTATCGCATTGAAGAAGGAATTAGCGTATCATTTCCCGAAAGGAAAACTCAAGGATATCATCGACGATGTCGCTATTCCAGCTAATAGCCATCGACCGTCGACTCACGAGCATACATAAGTTGTCAATTAGAATCCCCTACGCCATTGGGAATCCTTAAGATCGAGAATGAGTCGAAAACGTCGCTATGGTGCCCTGTCGTACGACGATCAATCACAGACAGTATCTCATCGAATCGTCGTGTCGTCTTGTCATTTAAAACCTATCTTTCTTTCCGAAAAGAATAGGATAATAAATGACAGGGGGGCAATACCCCATGAAGGAGAAAGGTATGATTTCTAACTCTTTTCCATACAAATATTTCTCACAAACAGCTACTGACTTAAGCATCGGAGGGTCGTTGGTGAGCCAACGACCAACCCTCGACATCGTTTTATCGCAGGATCGCACGACATAGACAATCAGGTCCACGACTTGATCACACCTTACATCTAGTCGAACGACTTGGTCGCACGATCGCATAGACGGCTTCGCAGTCTGATCTTCTTAACTTAGAAAAACTTCGCGTTTTGAATAAATACCTTAGTCGTGTTTTGATTGGCACACATTCTAAATGAATGCCTTATTTTTTCTCTCTTATACCCTGTATGGATGCTTTGATTGTATGTTCTCATATTTTATAAGTACCTTGGTCACATGATTTCCTATGTATCTTACATTCCATCGATGCGATATTTGTTTACCAAGTATATGAAAACACAAGTTCAAACAAAAAGTGCATTTACTGAAAAGATCGTCAGGTACACGCTCGACCATCAACAGTCGAGCAGCAAAACAAACAAAATAAAATTCCTAAATTAAAGGAGGAGCATCCGTCGCATTC
This sequence comes from Saussurea involucrata, assembly GCA_033807775.1. Taxonomy (NCBI): domain Eukaryota; kingdom Viridiplantae; phylum Streptophyta; class Magnoliopsida; order Asterales; family Asteraceae; genus Saussurea; species Saussurea involucrata. The sequence goes on from CM066315.1 coordinate 134,006,814, forward strand.
ATTCCCGAAGTCCCGTCCTGAAGGCTTTCGACTGCCACCTCCTCCTCAGCGTCCTTCTCATCGTCCGAGTCAAGATCCCTCTCGGTCCCGACGCCATTCAGATAGATGTCCAGCTCCTCCTTCGCCGAAGCAAGAGGGTCTTTTCCCAGCAAATGTCGTCGCATGATCGGCGCCCGAGCAGTCAGACGAGCTATGGCAAAAACCGACTTACCCTCGTCCTTTGCAGTTTGCACTTCTTTCTCCAAACTCTCTACCTTGGATTTGTAATCCTCGGCCTCTTTCGAAACAGCAGCCAAGGATTCCTTAATCTTTTCCATCTCCTCCCTTTGCTCGGCAGTCATGGACAAGGACTGCGTCAAGCGATGGCTAAGATCCTCCTTCGCACGATTAATGATCTACATATGTTTTAAAGCGTCAGCAAGCCGCTTCGATAGATCCTCTGTGCGACCAGTAGCATCGTTTGCTCGATCCAATGTTGCATTCTCCCTTTCGCGTGCAGCAGACAAGAGATCTTTCACCTTCGCCGTTTTAGTTCGCAAGGCCAAGGAAGCTTGAAGTGCCTGCGAAATCATAAAAGACAGACATCATCAGTAGACAACGACAACGACAACGAAGTCTGGGCCTAGACAAACTAAGTCTTGAAAGAAAGACTTACCATGAACACCAAGCCGGCTACATGGGCACCCGTCTCCTCGATAGGAAAACCCTCAAAACGCTCCCTGAAAGATGGAAGCAGGAATTTATCCAGGTGAGGGAACAGGTTCGTCCCGTCTAGAACATTACCTGTCATATAGTCCGATGGCAGCGTAAAGTTGACCGTCGTGACCTTCTCCCCTCCCGTCGTGTGTTCCTTGCCCTTGTCGGCTGACAAAGGATTCGACGCGGTAGACGGGGACTTCACCGTTTTCGCCGGAAGCGCAGAATTGATGGGTGTCGCTGCAATCACCTTCTTGGGAGATGCAACCCCTACCTCTTCGGGTGTAACGACTCTCGACGAGTCATTAACCCCTGCCGACGACTCCCTCGGAGTCGTCGTCCTCGTCTTCTTCGGAATTTCAGGGCCAGCAGACATGGCTTTTAGCCTCTTCTCTCTGCCCTGACGAGCATGCTCCAACTCAGCTTCTCTCTTAGCATAAACATTCAACACTTTATGTTGAGACTCTCCTGGAAAAAAGGAATGTTACAAAGCACACAAAGGAAAAATACTAGGGTAACATAGGAAGAAAAGGAAAATAAAACTTACCCGTCATCCCTCTCCTTCCTCTCGACTTATCTTCTTCCTCTTCTCTTCCTTTCTCTTCACACTTCTCCCCCTGATTCTCTCCTGAAGATTCTAAATCATCGTCATCCGCCGAGTGTCGCACGACGAAAGACCTCTCGGCGACGCTAAATTCTAAAAATGAATTGATCTTCGCTTGAGAGTCAGCGTCTGGCTTCACGACCTCGAATTTTATGGCTGACAACATACAAAAAACAAGTTAAAAATCATATGTAAATCATCCACAGCGCACGCCAGATGAAATAACGAGGCTCACCCGACATATTCCGGCTCATCCTAATCCACTCACTCTCACAGTCAAGGGACAACTTACGCACGAAAACATATCGAGACTTCCACCCACTGTCGTTCACACCCGTCCCTAAGACCAAAACGCGATCGCCCTTGAACCTAGAATGTAAACTACATCGATGACATCCGTCCATCTTGGCTTGATAAGCCTAGAGGAGATCATGTACATTCATGGGAGAATCCCATTTCTTAGTAGCACGCTCGATCACTCGTACGACTCGCCAGAACTGGGGCATCAACTGACTCGGTGCCAAGTCAAACTCTAAAATAAACGCCTTGTCCAGAGGAGAAAAAGGCCATTCGAAACCCATCTTAAAATGGTATTCATAGATTACGATGTACCCCTCGGGACACTCGTTTGATCGGATCTGTCCTGGACGGATCAATTCGACCCACGCAGGAATTTTCGCTAACTTTCTAAAGTCCTAGAGGTCCGATGACTCTTGAAAAACACTCTCAGGATCCCTCGACATTTCTAAACAAATTTTGCGGAAGTCAGAGAAATCGTACCTTACTTATAGGAACGTTAATCCTCGAAGAAACCTAACCAAGTCAAAGAGTTTTACAAGAGATATCAGACAAAGAAGGGCAAGGAAATCACAGCACAAAACTCTTCAAGGGCGAAATAAGGAAATGATCCGTCAAAATCCCTATTTAGACCGAAAAACAGGGTTGGATCGAATCCGTGGATGATTTCTGCGCGTCCCCGATCTTTTCGCATACCCTCACAGATCTTCGACACCTGTCTTCGACAGCTGGTAAGCATCATCGTGCATCAGTATGACGTCATAACTTTTCAACTTCTCGTTCAGTTAAAGGCGAACCGGTCTAGTTCCACGACAACCAGGTAAGTCCCTCAACCCAGGCCACAAGTCTAAGCATTCGACAAGCAAAATTTAAAACTTAAATTTGACATTCAATTTTCAAATTTTGGGGGCAAACTGTTTGGGCAAAAAATCACGTCGTACGACCACGACCAAAACAAGTAAGACACATGTCCTAAGCTATATCTTGTATTAGGATAAGGTCTCGACAAAGACCCAGAACACCATCGTCGTCCCTCATAAAAGGTAAGTCGAAAGTCCCTTACGACGCTCGACCATAGCGTCGCCCGATCCGCACGACTATTATATAAGGACGTGCGACCTCGACCAAAGCTAACGTTCACCATGACCGTTTGTTAAGTGTCTAATGCAGGAGTAAAAGTCATTAAGGAGCAACGACTATAACCGACGCAATCATTAAACAGCAAGCGACCGTAACGGACGAGGATCATTATGGATATTCACTCCGGCAACCATTTCCAGCCGTTGTAGCCGTTGATCAAAGCATTAAAGGAGCTAATTGATGACGCGAAGACTATAACTACCAAGCTAAGCCTTCACATCAAGGGACATCAGTTAACACCCAGCAAACATCGGCTAACATCATCGAACAGCAGAGAAAACGCACCCGAACTCACAAAGAAGAACACTCAAATCAAGTACTAGAGACCAGAATCACTCAGCGAACTCAAGAACAACAGAAGCAAAGAGATTTCTCTCGAAGAACAGCTCTCGACGCACATCATCAGCTTTCGACCAGCAGTTCATACTCTGTTTCGCACACGACAAACACCTGTTTTTACATTCAAACACTTGTACTTTACATTTCGAAGCATTTCCTTTATTTGTATTGTAATCACCGTACGACCGACGCCAGTACCAAGGACATCGCCCCTGATTGGCGACCATAGTATAGCGACGACACCCACTGTCGTCCGCAGGTTTTTTCCTCGTTTGAGGTTTTTCCTGCGTCATCAAATCCCTTGTCTCATTTATTTTTAACTTCGTCGCACGTTTCGTTGAGAGGTTCCTTTCTTTAGTTGTTTAAGTCAACATCGACCTTAAGTTGTCCCTTTGGTGCAATTTTTGGCATTAGCAACGACCGTTACAACAATCATCAAAGATCTTAATGATTCAATTAAAATCATCCGAAGACTATAAATCCCAAGTTCAATCCTCAGTTTCAGGACATCGAATAATACAGGAAGAGAGATAGAACAAAAGGACCGAACATCTGTTGGTCCCGAAGGGCTATACAAGTTTGTAGAAGGGGGGGGGGGGGGGGGTTGAATACAAACACACAGATTTTACTTTTCTAAATTGTTTATTGATAAATCATTAACAATTTACAACTTGTTGCGGAAACAAGATTAAGGATAAACCTAAATCTAAACAAGTTGGAACACTAAGTTTCTTGCACTAAGAAAGAGAAGGAAATTACTAATAATAACCTATCTCAAGATAAGAAGGATGAACTTGTCCAGAGTTAGCAAGTTACTTCAAAATGAAGTGAGTTCTTCTTCTTATATACTGCATGCATTTAATGCATTGCAGTTTACACTTTACACGTGGCAGCAGCTGATTGGTTGCATGTCATTGACCTTTGTTGACAACCTTAGTAGCCGCATGTTGAACAGTGTAGTATCAGAGTGGTTGTACGAGTTCAGACAATAAGGAGGTTCTTTTTCTGACATATAGTACGCAGTCGTGCAAGGGTGGTTAAGACAAAAATACTTTGTACGGAGGACTTCATGATCAGCTTTTCGTTGATTCAGCGATCTATCATTCTTTATCAGCGAATGATAGAGTTCAGCGATAGCTGAAGTCTTGTACTTGATACTTCACGTTGATTTGACAAATCTGAGTCTTCGCTGATCCGCATCAGTTCATTAGGAGACTTGTCGCTGGTTCTTGAGCTTGATCTTCGACTTCAGCGTAGAACCTATGTTGGCGTGAAACTTGTCTTCAGGGATCATAAGTAAACAACAAACTTATCAGCGATTTCCATAAGTACTGAATAGACTCAGAGTATTATGGTGAATAGTTTCGTTGAATGTTTAATCTAAACAACAGGAGTTCCTATCAGCGGTACTGTAAGATCTTAGTATTTATCAGCGATAGTGAAACTCTGATACATATTGTTTACTTACAATTTTCACTAAGTATATAAGAGGGTCATTATCAAATCACTGAGGGTTTGGATCAACAATCTCCCCCTATTTGATTATGACATAGCAAGAGAGAAAATTGCTATTTAATGAAAACAAAAGGATAAAAAGAACTCATAAAATATTTGTCCCTTTTACTGTTTTCTGGGATCTTTTCTGTACTGATGGAGTAAAGTACGTTCGCTGAAATTTTTCTTTAAACTTTGTAAAGATTACAGAGGGAAGTGGAAAAATTACATGTACAGCGAATAAAATTTACAAGTACAAAAGATGTAGACAGATAAGGATAGAAAGAATTACAAGGCGATCCTATCCGTCAAAATGTTCTTCCTTGATGAGAAGTTCATCGAGGGTCTTTGATGTGGGAATCATCCAGTCAGGGACATCTACTCCTTGATTCTTTTTCTTCAGAGCTTCTTCAAAAATCAAGGGCTTCAGGTGTCTAGCTTTAATGTCGCGTCTGACTTCACACCAGAATATGAGATCTCTGAGTTGTTCGATGGGAGCGATGTCGAGCTCAGAGATACGTTGAAAGTGATGATTTCCATAGTAGTCTAAAAAGAATATACCATAGGGATCACTTACAACTGTGCCAGGAATGAAAGTTTCTCCAGGTGGTAGGGAGGTGTTAAGCGCTGAGAGATCAGCATCAGGGCCAAGAACTTCAGCACGAGAGAAACCAATACCTGTTTCATTTCGTATAATAGGACCTGAGTCTAAGACTTTCTTTCCCTTAGCAGAGTTTTTTCTTTGTTGAGGAGGAAGAAGAGTAGAAGGAGGAATATCCACAGCAGAAGAAACCAGGTCGATCTGTTTGTTTAAGATCTTCTCGACATGGCTTTTGAACTTTGAGCGCGATCCCTGAATGGCTAATTTCGTTTCTAACCATTCAGAGAGACCAAACTTTTCTAATGTTGCAGCATAGAAGGTTTGCTTGGTTTTGTCTTCTCTATAGACATCGACTTCAACAACAGGAACGTCTGCATACAATCTTCCTCTGATGTTTACTTTGATGATTTTGGATGGTCTAGATCGATAGGTCAGCATTTGTTTAGCCCATTCCAAAGTCGTGTCAGAGACCTTAGTCTTTTCTCTAACGATCTTTTAAGCATCATCCCATAGCTGACGTTGAACATCAATGGGAGCTCTTTTCAGCTTGGGGTCTTTTATTGATCGTTGAGTAAGCTGGATGGCGTATTCTCTGTCTTTTTCTTCAGCTTCCCTTCTTTCAGCGATCAGGCGTTCAGCTCTGAGGTGTTCCTTGTATTCCTTTTGGGAAACTCTGAACTTTGGAGGAACGGAAGGAAGTTGATCACGCTTCAGAATGATTCGCTGATCCTCGAGTCTCTTGATCATTTCATCTCTCTTTTCTTGATCCTCTTCACTTAGCTTTTGAGGAGCCAAGGAAGGTCTGTTATTGTGAGAGAGCGTCTGTTCTTCAGGTTCATCAGTCTCAGAGATCAAATCTAAGACCGGGATTATTTCTTCAGCGTTGGGAGCTGGGATTATTGTTGGTGAAGTCGTAGTTGTAGGAACTTCAGCGATATCCTCAAACAGGGGAGAGGACTACCTGAAACACAGCGATCTTACAAGTAAGAACTTGGGTAGAACAGAGAGAAAAAAAATGGGATAAAGTGTATGGAGGTTTGTGGAGTGTAGAACTGATAGTGTATAGAGGAGGGATGTTGTGTAAGATTAATGTACCTGACAAACCGGCTTGTTAAGCAAGATCACCAGATTTTCATCTTCAGCGACATTTTTTCCTTTGCCCTTGTCAGCTTCAGATGCTGATGGTGTTGTCTTTGTCCGCTCCCCTGAAGGTTCATTTATCCGGATCCCTTTAAGAGCTATAGTTCTCTAAGCAGGATTGACGATAAAAGAATCATCATCATCTTCATCTTCGTCATCATTATTCTTTGGAGAAGAGGATGGTTCATCATCAGACAAGTCGATGGCTTCTTCATCTTCAGCTTCAGACTCAGTTTCTTCAGCTTCTTCTTCGAGTTGCTCCCCCTCAGATACAGAGGTAAGCTTCTCGGTTCCCTCAGGGTGTTCATCTCCTTGAGGTCCAGCGACTGCTTCAGTTGTCTTCTCACCTTCTTCAGTAAAGATGAGGTCTTCAGTCATCTCTCCCCTGATAGATTCATCATGGGAAAGGTCTTCAGCGCTTTTGGAGAGGTCTTCAGCGCTCTTCTCCCCCTCTTTTTCATGATGACTGGGGGAGGAATGAGATGATTCAGCAGCTCGTGTGGTTTCCCTGTCTTCTTGGCCAGGGATCCCCACACAGATTTCAGTCGCTGATAATCTGTTTTCTATGCCAGAAATACCAGGATTGATCTTCACAAGTTCAGCACGATCCGCCGTAGTAAAAGATGGAGGTGCAGGGGCAGGTGCAGGGGCGGTCGTGTTGGTAAGGATCTGCTGCAACAAATTGTTTATTGAAGTGATGTCATTTTTCATCGTATTGACATCAGTCTTCACAGAATTCATGTCAGTCTTGATGGAACTGACATCAGTCTTTACAGCAGACATGTCACCTTCGAGTGTGCCAACCGATGTCTTCAGCGCTGTGACTTCTTTGGACATGGTGTCAACTGATTTCTTGATGTCGAGGTAGTCAGTATAGATATCAGAGAGAACTTTGGCAAAGTCGGTGAGTGATTTATCTACCTTCTCCAAGTCATCTTTGGAGGCATTCTTTTCAACGACAGTTGTCAGCTTTGAAAGATTCTCTCCAGCGTTTGTTACAGCTGTAGAGTTGTCGGAAAGAGTAGTAGTGAGACCTGTCAGCGACGTCTCTAGTGTCTTCAGAGAGGCGTTGATGTCTCTCAAATTAGGACCTGTAACATATAAAAACTTGTGAACAGAGGAAAGCTCAGAAGTTTGGGGTTTAGTAACAGTGTATAGGGGTTGGTGTGTACCTGCAGGAGGATTGGTGAATTCATCAAAATCACGAGTTTCGGAGAAAAGTTCCATATCGTCAGCGAGAGTACGTGGACGTATGGTTAGCTCTGTAGGTCCTATGCCCATCACTCCTTGAAGAGTATTTTCTTTAGCTTATGGAGGAATGACAGGTGCTTTAGTGATAACTGGAGTGGAGTACAAATGAGTAGAGGGAGAAGCGAAGGATGAGAATGGAGGTTGGTTACTGAGTTCAGCGTTGGAATCGCTGAGAATCACTTCATCAGTCTTTTGAGAGACTGAGGGAGGTTGGGTAGTTTCCAAGTTTCTAACCTCAGCGTTTGGAGACGGTGAAGTCGGGATAGAGTGGGTGGCTTGTTCAGCCGTGGCAGAGCGTACCACGGAACTTTCCTTCAGCCCATCAAGAGGAGCTGAGGAGTCTTTAGCAATAGATTGCTGAGGTTGCTCCTTGGTTTTCTTAGTTCTTTTGGAACCAAGTTGGGTGTCAGAGGGTTTCCTTTTCAGAGAAGGAATGGAGGTTGCAGCTGGGGTATCAGCGGTGGGTTTGTCCGCTGAAGGAGCTGCAGAAGTAGAAGAAGTAGGGTTTAGAAGAGTTAACAGAGTTGAGAGACGTACCTCATTTTCTACCGGTTTGAAGTCGAGAATCTTAGGACCGACCTGAGAGAGTTTAAGGTCACCATCTGTTGGGTAGCTGTCCTTCAGGCCTTTTTGGAAAATGGCGCTGATGAATCGAGGATACGGAACCCATGGAGATCTGTCAGCGACGGTGTCCACTCTGAGTACCAGGTCATCATAGATAATCGATGCCCTGTCTATATGTAGACCTTTCAGCAATGCATATCCCATTGCTTGCTGAGGTTTAGCGGCTTGGTCAGAGGAGCCGCTCTTGGCAGTCATGCAGCTGATCAGATGAGCGAAGATGAAATTCATCTCGCTGGGAATTTTCGATTTCTTGATAATGGTCGGCTTCTTCTCGGGCTTCATATCCCTTCCAGTTTCCCATACATAGCCCATTGCATTAAAGAATGCAATGATGGCTTCCCTGTCTGAGTTTTCTTGGGGTCAGGAAGGGGAACGAAGCGTTTTTCTTTGGTTGCTATGGGAAGGCTGAGGGCTTTGCGAATGATGGCAGGGGTGATCTTCATGGTGCCATATTCGATATCGCAAAGGATGCAGTCAATTGTTTTGGAGGGGTCTTTGGCTGATGGTAGCTGAGAGTGTCTGGCAGAGTACCAGAATTGTGATAGCAAAAGCTGATGTGCGGGAGGTGTTATGGTCAGGGCTGTGGGGATGCAGCAATTCTTGAGGAATTTCACAGCATCATCTAGATGTGTGACTTGCTTTCGAGGAGGAAACTCGAGAAGCGCATAGAGGTTATTTACTTTAGTCCAATCCAGCTTGTCAAGAGAGAACTTGACCTGAGGAGCCTTGAGGATTTCCACTTCCTCAGCAGTATCATCATCAGCAGTGTTCTCAGCGATGGTGTTCTTGGGAATGTCAGAAGATGCCATTTTATGTATTATCAGTTCAACCAAATATTAACAAATAAGAATAATCTTAATGTGGAAAGATTTTCCAATAAGATGGTTCGAATTTTGTCCATTTCATTCAGACAAAATGTCTTAATGAAGATTAGGGTTTTTCTTGTTTTTTTTTTTTTGAAAAACGAAATGCAAACCCAATAAAAATCTTGTTTTCCAGTTTCCTTTGAAGATTGGGATTCTGGAAAAAACGAATGAAGAACAAGTTTAAGATTTTTGCATTTAAACTTGAAGAACAACCATGAAATGGTTGTGTTCATAAAACCATGAAAGTAAATGTGTGGTGTTTGGGTCTCCCCCATAGAGTCCGATTTGTGAATGATCACGTTGATAATTCTTATGTGAAATAACTGCATGCTTTATTATATGATTGACTCACTAGGCCTTCCCAGCCTAACACTTGTTATTTGTTTAATGTGTGTCACATGTTCTAGTGGTGCCATCCCTAAGAAAGCATAGATGGGGACTTGTGAGCGTGGGGATACTTTTGAGATGCCAAAGATAGAAGATCAAAGTTGGTCTAATTATGACACCTTTTGTAATCTTATTTCTATAGTAGAGATCAGATTAGCCGGTTGTCATATAGTAGTAAATATTACATCTTGTTTGTAAACAGGCATATGAATATCCCTTTTTATAGCTCGTGCTTTGGCATTGTATATATATATCAATCTTCCGTTTTATGGAAGTTTTTGTTGACCCTGTTTTAGGGTGTCACAAGTTGGTATCAGAGCTCTAGTTTAAGTGAACTAGGCGTTGACTGTAGTATGTCTAGACTTAAGCTGAGAAATTGTCATAGAAAACCTCTACGTTGGGTAGACATCCTAGGATGGGAGAGTGTTAGGAATTGCGAAAATTCATTTGTTGAGAATTATGATGATGGTAATGAGAATGCTTGTGTGTAACATGTTCATAATTTCACTTAGCTAATGCTATTATGAATGTGCTGTTACGTAAGTGTGCTTGACTACTATTATTATAGTGATTAATGAATGTATGAGTATGCAACTTTAGTCTATTTCTTACCATTATTCTCGCATGTTTGGCAGACTAAGATGGTGAACACGCGAGGTCAACTTCAATCAGCACTGGACGGTCACGCCGCAACCAAATCTACGACCGACCAATTGGCTAATCAAGCGGCGACCGAACGTCCTCCGAGGCCACTTATTTTAGGTGGAGGACCGGAACATATACCAAGAACCCACATCGGAACCTCAAACCCTGTATTAGAGGATAATACCCTCGAAAACCGACTAAAAGATAGTGTGCTTCAAGCTATGACCTCTGCTATGGCTCAACAACAAGAAATGTTTATGAAATTGTTGGAAGACCGGGACCACAGTCATCGACGCATTGAGACAGTGGCGGATAATGCAGGAAATGGGTCAGGAGGTATTGGGAATGGAGCAGTTGCGCCAGAGCAAGCGAACGTACGTGATGGGAGAAGAGAAAGGGGGTGTTCGTATAAGACCTTCCTTGGTTGTAAACCACCGGAATTCGCTGGGACTACCGACCCAGTTCGGTGTATGTATTGGATCCGGGAGATGGAAATGGCGTTCGAGGCTAGTGAATGCGAAGACTCCCAACGAGTTAAGTTTACTTCTCATCTTCTCAAGGGCGAGGCCCTTACTTGGTGGAATCTCACCCGTTCGTCTCTCACGCCCGAAGCATTGGCCAAACTCACGTGGCCGACGTTCAAGAAAAAGATTCTCGACAAGTATTGTAGTGAGAGGGCTCTAGACAAGATCGAAGAGGAGTTCCGGGGATTGAAGAAAGGGAATATGACCATGATCGACTACTCAAAGGCATTTCTTGAAAAGTTAAGTTTGGTGGAGCATATGGCTCCCGATGAGAAAATGAAAATAAAGGCGTACCAACGGGGATTGCCAGCTGAGATGAAGACGGCCGTGAGGAACGCCAAGGTAACGATTGTACAGGAAGCAATTGAAGAATCATTGTTGGTGGAAGATGATTTGACTCAAGGAAAGTTGGAAAGTGAACATACAGGTGAGAAAAGAAAGTGGGAAAGATCGTCCGGACCCGTTCGACAACAAAGGCAGTTTACCGGGAATCGAAGTGGGGATAACCGCCGAGACGCAAGGTGGTGTAATCGATGCAGGAAACACCATGTTGGCCCATGTAATACCCAATCGCACTCAAACTCGCAGGGATGTTACAACTGTGGAAAGAGTGGACATTACGGTCGGGATTGTCCCACGAAGGGACTGACTTGTTTCGAATGCCGTGAAACGGGTCATGTAAAGCGGGATTGCCCGAAGCTAAAGTTAAGTGGAAGTGGGGGATCTAAGGCGGAGCCACCAAAAGTGAAAGGGAGAGCTTTTCAGATGACAACTGAGGAGGCAAGAACTTCGACAGACGTAGTGTCGGTACGTTTCTTCTAAACTCCGTACCTACGCGTGTATTATTCGATTCGGGTGCAAGTTTTTCTTTTGTGTCGAGTTCATTCTGTCAAAAGTTGTCTATGCCTACTAAAAGTTTAGACGAAGCCTTAGTGATAGAAATAGCCGACGGTGGTCAAGTTTCGGTTCATGGTATTTTGCGGGGTTGCACTTTAGAAATCGAAGGGAGGAAATTTTTAATCGACTTAATACCAATAGTGATCGGAGGTTTTGACGTGGTGGTCGGAATGGATTGGTTATCTAAAAACCAAGCTGAAATCTTGTGCGCAAGGAAACTGATTCGCATACCATCTACGGATGGGAGTCAAGTATTTATTTATGGAGAACGAAGGAAGGGGGATATAGCAATTATTTCATTGATGAAGGCTCGGAAATGCTTGGTCAAAGGGTGTGCATCCTTCATTGCATACGTTATAGATGCCAAGTTGGAGAAAAGGAAGATAGAGGATGTAAAAGTGGTATGTGAGTTTCCGGACGTATTTCCGGAAGACTTACCGGGTTTACCACCGGACCGCCAAGTAGAATTTAAGATAGACTTGGTGCCGGGGGCGGCTCCAATAGCTAGAGCTCCCTATCGTTTGGCTCCGTCCGAGATGCAAGAAATAATGACACAGCTTCAGGAACTCTTGGAGAAGGGGTTCGTAAGACCGAGTTCATCTCCTTGGGGAGCGCCGGTTCTTTTTGTAAAGAAGAAAGATGGCACAATGCGCATGTGTATAGACTACCGGGAGTTGAATAAGGTAACCGTGAAGAACAAATATCCACTTCCTAGAATCGATGACTTGTTTGACCAGCTTCACGGGGCGGGATGCTTCTCGAAGATTGACTTACGTTCAGGCTATCATCAAGTGAAAGTTAAGGAAGACGACGTCCCAAAGACAGCGTTCCGAACACGCTATGGCCATTATGAATTCTTAGTAATGCCGTTTGGATTGACGAACGCACCAGCGGTATTCATGGATTTGATGAATCGTGTGTGCCGACCTTTTCTTGACAAGACAGTAATTGTCTTCATAGATGATATTTTGGTGTACTCCAAGAATGAAGTAGAACACGAGCTGCACCTACGAGAAGTGTTAGAAGTATTGAGGAAAGAAAAGCTTTACGCAAAATTCTCTAAGTGCGACTTTTGGTTAAAGGAGGTCCAATTCCTGGGTCATGTAATTACTCGGGATGGAGTGAAAGTAGATCCGTCCAAAATCGAAGCAATGATGAATTGGGAACCGCCCAAGAGTCCGGGAGAAATCCGAAGTTTCTTGGGATTGGCGGGTTACTATCGTAGGTTCATTCAAGACTTTTCCAAGATTGCTTCTTCATTGACGGTATTGACGCGGAAGAATGTGAACTTTGTTTGGACCGATGTACAAGAGAAGGCATTACGTACTCTCCAAAAGAAATTGTGTGAAGCACCAATCCTATCCTTACCCGAAGGATCGGAAGATTTTGTAGTCTATAGCGACGCATCCAAGATGGGCTTGGGATGTGTGTTAATGCAACGGGGAAAAGTGATCGCTTATGCCTCGAGACAACTTAAGGGGCATGAAAAGAACTACCCTACGCACGATTTGGAATTGGCCGCGGTGGTTTTTGCATTGAAGTTGTGGCGTCATTATTTATACGGCACGAAATGCACATTGTATACGGATCACAAGAGTTTGAAACATGTATTCGACCAAAAAGAGCTGAACATGAGACAACGAATATGGTTGGAGTTACTCAAAGATTACGACTGTGAACTGCTTTACCATCCGGGTAAAGCTAATGTGGTCGCCGACGCATTAAGCCGAAAAGAGTATAGCGGAAGTTTACGCGCCAACCTCTCGAGAATAGACATAGTGTCAAGCTTAGTGGAACGGATTAGAATAGCACAATCTGAAGCCCTAAAAGAAGAAAACCTCAAGGATGAAGTGATGGTGAAACAAAAACAACAGTTAACCGAAGATAGTCGGGGAGTTAAGTTGTTCAAGGGGCGAGTGTGGGTGCCTAAGATCGGTGGGAATCGGGAGCTACTCATGGATGAGGTTCATAAATCCAAGTACTCCATTCATCCCGGAAGTACCAAAATGTATCGGGATTTGAAGCTGCATTATTGGTGGCCAGTCATGAAGTTAGATGTGGCGTGGTATGTGGGACAGTGCACGACTTGTTCTCAAGTAAAAGCTCAACATCAATTACCCTATGGTGAGTTGAAACCTTTGGAAATTCCCGAGTGGAAATGGGAGAAGATCACAATGGATTTTGTGACTAAATTGCCAAGGACTATGAAGGGCCACGACACCATTTGGGTAATAGTGGATCGTTTGACGAAGAGTGCACATTTTTTGGCAATGCGAGAAACTTTACCAATGGACAAATTGGCAAAACTTTACATTGATGAAGTGGTTTCGCGACATGGGGTGCCCGTGTCCATAGTCTCTGATCGGGATGGTCGATTCACATCAAGATTTTGGCAAACGTTACAAGAAGAACTTGGTACGAGAGTGAATTTGAGCACGGCATACCACCCACAAACAGACGGTCAAAGCGAAAGGACCATTCAAACCTTGGAAGATATGTTAAGGGCGTGCGTAATCGACTTTGGGGGTAATTGGGATACTCATCTACCATTAGTGGAGTTCGATTACAACAATAGTTATCACTCGAGCTTAAAGGCGGCACCGTTTGAAGCATTGTATGGGAGAAAGTGTAGGACTCCCGCGTGTTGGTTAGAGGCGGGAGAAAAACAATTTGCCGGACCGGAAATTGTACAAGAAACAGCCGATAAGGTTAAAGTCATTAGAGAATGGTTGAAAGCGGCTCAAGATCGACAAAAGAGCTACACTGACAAGAGACGGAAACCGATAGAGTTCCAAGTAGGAGAAAGAGTGATGTTGAAAGTATCCCCTTGGAAGGGATTAATTCGTTTTGGAAAGCGCGGGAAGTTAAGTCCCCGTTTCCTTGGACCATTCTCTATTTTGGAACGTGTGGGTTCGCAAGCCTACAAATTGGATTTACCTCCTGAAATGGATGGAATCCATCCAACGTTCCATGTGTGTTATCTACGGAAGTGCTTAGCGGAAGGAGAGAGCGTGATACCTTTATCGGAAATCCGGGTGGATGACAACCGATGTATCGAGGAACCCGAAGCCATTTTGGACAGAGTAGTTACGAAACTCCGACACAAAGAGGTAGCCAAGGTCAAAGTGCAGTGGAAGCACCATCGAGGTGCCAACGTGACTTGGGAGCCGGAAGAGGACATGAGACGCCGCTATCCGCATTTGTTTGTACAACCTTAAATTTCGAGGACGAAATTTTGTCCAAGTTGGGGAGAATTGTAACACCCCGAATTTTCGTTATATGTTATTTTGTAGTTGTTAAGCATGATCAAGTATTTTATCAATTTACCTTGAATGGTGACTTGTTAGGATCTGATCAAGGACTAAAAAGAGGACCAAAGGAGGCTCGGTACCCTTCAGGCGATAGTGACCGGCGAGAGTGCCCATGTCACTATCACGGGTGTCACATTCGCTGGAAATGTACCGCAAGAAAGAAATTCCAGGTATGTTGGTTTCTAGCGAAAGTGACCCAGCGAGAGTGACAGTGTCACTATCGCATGGTCACAATCGCTAGTTTTGTACCGAGAGTTTGGGGGAGGAGTTGAGCGAAAGTGACCCAGCGATAGTGACAGTGTCACTATCGCCGTGTCATAATCGCTGCCGACCTATTAGGGTATAAAAAGGAGAGTTTCAGGTTTTTAGCTGATTAGATGAAAATAGAATACGGTGGCAGACGATTTCTTCTTCTGAAAAGTGCAAGGTTCTATCCTCTCTTCAAGAATCAACTTCACCCACTCCATCTAAGGTTTAGGGATTTTACCACAAATCTTCTAAGGTGAGTAATTTGAATTCAAAAGTATACTTGATTCATAATTTTCTCTATCATTTCATTTAATTCTAACAAGTTTATCTTGAAGTATATCTTGAGCCAATAAGCTCTTAGTTCTCTAAAGAGGAAATTGAAAGGGGCTTAATGATAAGATAAAGGTGATGTAGTATTTTATTCTACTTGGAATTGTATATGTTATGATGGTGATCAATTGAAATTGGTTAAGCCTAAATATTAAGGTTTGGAGCTTAATGGATTAAGCTATGTCTTAATGAAGAAATTCTGACTATGTTAAAGTGATTTAAAATGCAGATTTGATGAATGATCTATGTTAAACAATAAATTCATAATGTTACTTGTACATATGTGAATAATTGGAAGATTTCTTGTATGTAGAAATTACATGCTTAATGAGATGGTTGGACTATCTTTATTGAAGTAAATGTATGGCATTATGAACTGCTTGGAGTAGTTGGTTGTTGGTATTCACAAATTGGAGGAGTCCCTGAGTAGGCATTAGGAAGATATAGTCTTGGGCACTTACCTGGGAGGTTTGTGTATCGATCCACGCCTTCGGGATTTATACCATATAGGTAGTCCCGATGTGCCGAGCCTTGAGGCGTTACCTTGGAGGTAGACGCTAAGGTGTATCTTCAAATATGATGTAACTCGGGTTGGTGTTTGGGTCTCCCCCATAGAGTCCGATTTGTGAATGATCACGTTGATAATTCTTATGTGAAATAACTGCATGCTTTATTATATGATTGACTCACTAGGCCTTCCCAACCTAACACTTGTTATTTGTTTAATGTGTGTCACAGGTTCTAGTGGTGCCATCCCTAAGAAAGCATAGATGGGGACTTGTGAGCGTGGGGATACTTTTGAGATGCCAAAGATAGAAGATCAAAGTTGGTCTAATTATGACACCTTTTGTAATCTTATTTCTATAGTAGAGATCAGATTAGCCGGTTGTCATATAGTAGTAAATATTACATCTTGTTTGTAAACAGGCATATGAATATCCCTTTTTATAGCTCGTGCTTTGGCATTGTATATATATATATCAATCTTCCGTTTTATGGAAGTTTTTGTTGACCCTGTTTTAGGGTGTCACATTATCCGTTGTAATGACGTCACAATTGTCCTTTCACATTCTTGGATGTCTCTGAGGTTTTGAAAACTCAGGGACACTTTTAAAAAAAATGAAGCACTGAATAGAAATATCAGTGTTGGTTTTAGAAATTTCAAAGTATCGCTGATTAAGGAAGAGATATTTAGCGATGCGATTTATTTTGAAATCTTGCATTTACATGCGATTGTCAGAGAGAGAAAAACATACCTTGATATCAGCGAATCAAGTTTATTCAGAGAGAAGATGATAGAATGGGTTATACAAGTCGATTTTATCCCATCGCTGATTAAATGTGAACCGTTGAAGATTTTACTCTTCAAAGTTCAGCATTCCAAGCTCGCTGATGAGAAAGTTGAATCTTGTCTCATCAAGAGGTTTGGTGAACAGATCAGCTAACTGATAATCAGTTGGGAAAAAGTGAAGTTCTATATCACCATTCATCACATGATCTCTGATAAAATGATACCTGATTTCGATGTGTTTTGTCTTTGAGTGTAGCACTGGATTATTTGCTATAGCGATGGCACTTGTGCTGTCGCAATAGATTGGAATTTTTGAGAGCTGAAGGTCATAGTCCAGTAGTTGATTTCTCATCTACAAGACCTGAGAACAGCAGCTTCCAGCGGCTACATACTCAGCTTCAGCTGTAGAGGTGGACACTGAGTTTTGCTTTTTACTTGTCCAACTTACCAGCTTTCCACCCAGGAGCTGACATCCTCCTGTGGTGCTTTTCCTATCCATTTTGCAACCTGCAAAATCACTATCTGAATAGGCGATTAGATCGAATCCTGAGTCTTTGGGATACCAAAGACCTAGATTCGATGTACCTTTAAGATATCGAAAGATTCGCTTTACAGCTTTCATATGAGATATCTTAGGTTCAGCTTGATATCATGCACACAAACATGTTGCATACATAATATCGGGTCGGCTAGCTGTAAGATACAACAGTGAGCCGATCATCCCACGGTACAAAGTGACATTAACAGGAATACCCTTAGTATCCTTATCAAGTGTCAGCGGTGGTGCCATAGGGGTTTTCATAGTTGAACTTTCAGTTAAGTCGAATTTCTTCAGCATATCTTTAACATACTTTCCCTGATTAATGAAAGTTCCTTTTTCATTTTGCTTTATCTGAAGACCAAGGAAATATGTTAGTTCACCCATCATGCTCATTTTATACTCATCTTTCATTCTATCAGCGAAACGAGTACAAAGATCATGGTTAGTAGAGCCAAATATAATATCATCAACATATATTTGAACAAGAATGATATGACCTTTTACTTTCCTGAAAATTAGAGTTTTGTCGATTTTACCTCGCTCAAATTGTTCAATATGGAGATAAGTGGAAAGAGTGTCATACCATGCACGTGGAGCTTGCTTTAAGCCATAAAGTGTCTTATCCAGTTTATAAACATAACCTGGACGCTTAGGATCTGAGAATCCTGGAGGTTGTTCCACATAGACTTCTTCATTCAGCTTTCCATTTAGAAATGCTGACTTAACATCCATCTGATATACTTTGAAGTCTTTGTGTACAGCGTATGCTAAGAATAGACGAATAGATTCTAGTCTTGCTACTGGAGCAAAAGTTTCGTCATAATCTATGCCTTCCTCTTGTCTGTATCCCTGAGCAACAAGACGAGCCTTGTTGCGGGTAACAGTTCCATGTTCGTCCAACTTGTTTCGATAGACCCATTTAGTGCATATCACTGTTTTGTCAGTTGGTCTTCGAACAAGTTTCCAAACTTTGTTTCTTTCGAATTCAGTCAGCTCTTCTTGCATGGCGCTGACCCAGTTTGGATCTTTGAGGGCATCATCTACTTTCTTTGGTTCAGTCAGAGAAATAAAGTTAACAAATAAACATATATTACCTGCACTTCGTCGAGTCTGAACACCAGCGTTTGGATCACCAAGAATTTGATCAATTGGGTGATTTACGGTCCATCGCTGAGCCGGGACGTGAGACGCTGACTCAACTTGAACTGGAGGAGCTAAAGATGAAGCTTCAGCGACGTCTGGAGTATCAGCTAAGAGAGGAATGGATGCAGTTGTCATTATATTCACTGATTGCTGAGAAGTAGATGGAATGTCTAAGACATTGGATTCAGAAGCAGGTATAGTGTTTAAAGGAACAGCTGAGACCCATGATGTTTCAGCTTCACTATTCTGCATATTTGGAATGATAGTAGAACCATCATCTTCAACTGTGTGAGCACGAGGAGTGGGAATATCTTCTGAATCACCAAGATGAGAAAACATCCATTGATTCAGTTCTTCAGTATCAGCGGACGGTTTAGAGTTCGCTGAACGGGATTCGTCAAACGTGACGTGAATTGTTTCTTCAACAGTTTGTCTTCTGCGATTGAAGACTCTGAAGGCTTTGGAGATTGAAGAATATCCAAGAAAGATTCCATCATCAGCCTTAGGATCAAACTTTCCAAGGGCATCTCTGTTGTTCAGTATGAAACACTGACATCCAAAGATGTGAAGAAAGATGATTGAAGGCTTTCTCCCATGAAAAAGTTCATAGGCTGTTTTATTGAATCTTTTGACTATCAGCGACCTGTTTTGCGTAAAACAGGCGGTGTTGACAGCTTCTGCCCAAAACTGAGTAGGTAGGTGAGAATCGCTGAGCATTGAACGTGCAGCTTCAATAATTGTTCTATTTCTTCTTTCAGCGACTCCATTTTGTTGCGGTGTTCTCACTGAAGAAAAGTTGTGAGAAATACCCTTACTCTCAAAGAAGGAATCAAGAGAACTATTTTTGAATTCAGTCCCATGATCACTCCTTATTGAGCGAACGGTCAAATTGTTCAGGGTTTCCATCTTCCGAACAAAGGTGATCAGTTCTTCAGGGGTGTCACTCTTAGAACGGAGAAACATAACCCATGTAAAACGAGAGAATTCATCAACTATGACCAGTGTATATTTCTTTCCAGCGATGGATTGTTTGTTAACAGGGCCAAACAAATCCATATGGAGTAGTTGTAGAGGAGATGACACTGAGGAGACTTGCTTTGATTTAAAGCTAGCTTTGGTCTGCTTTCCTTTTTCACACGCTGAACATAAAGACTCTTTGGCGTATGAGTGTTGAGGTAGACCAGTGACTAACTCTTTTGAATAAAGGGTGTTCAGTGTCTTGAAATTCAGATGAGAGAGCCTCTTATGCCATAGCCAGTTGACATCAGATGAGGCTTTTTAGAAGAAACAGGAGTTCTCAGTGGTGGTTGAGTCCATGTTTATTACATAAACATTTTCCAAACGATAACCACTGAGAGCTATCTTCTCCTTTTTGTCAGTGACAAAGCAGGATTCATTAGTAAAGATTACTTTGTTATCCTTATCGCAAAGCTGACTGCTGCTTAGAAGATTATGCTTCAGCCCTTCAACATATGCGACTCTTCTGAAGGTGGTTGTACCATTTGAGAGTACACCAAACCCTTGGGTATGTCCTTTTCCATTTCCACCAAAAATCACGGAGGGACCCTTCTCTTCCTTGTATTCAGCGAGCAGGCTTTTCTTTCCAGTCATGTGTCTAGAGCATCCGCTATCGAGATACCAGATACCCTTCTGAACCTGCATCACAAAGGAAGATTAGTTTTTCTTGGGTACCCACTTAACCATGTGTACACGTTTGTCAGTGGAAGTAGTTGGAACGGAAGGTTCAGCAATCTTCGCAGCATTTGAAGATTCAGCTTTGTCAGTCTTCACTTTGGTTAATTTCTTAACCTCAATGGTCTTCTTTGCCTTGGGGGAAATCTTCACCTTAGCTATCTTTTCAGCTTTGGTGGCTGTGGAGCACTTACTAGCAATATGATCAGTGAGTCCACAGTGATAACATTTCCTATAACTAAAAGTAGTTCTAGGATTGTTTGAATGCTGAGCTTTTGATTTAGAATTTGAAGGACCAACACCAAATAAGCTTTTGGCTTTTGAAATGGGAGGAACGATTTGTTCTTCAGATTTCTTACCAAGGACATCCACTCTGAGTCTAGGAGTAGATCGCTGAATAGACCCACGCTGAGTAGATCCAGAGATCTGATTCCTTGATCCAGAGGAATAAATCACTAAAGCTTTAGAAGCATTCAGCTTTGGTACTAAGGTACCCTTCTAAGGATTTTGGTTAAAAGCAATTCCCTTACCTTTATCTTTAAAGACAGAGGTAGGTTTTGGATAAACCATTTTCTCTTTACCTTTTGAGGTAGAGATTTCCTCAGGGATAGTTGGTCTGGACGAGGAACACTGAGAGGATGAAGTGTCAGCGACTGAGGATACGAAAGTTCCAAATAAGAGCATGGAACGATCAGTGGTTGGTTCTTGAGTTTCATATTTGTAACCAAGACCACGTTTATCACTCAGGGGAATCTGAGACTTAATTATCTCAGTGATCTTTGTTGAAGAATTACACCATCCTTCAACAGTAGCTTTTTCAGCTTTCAAAGCAGCTATAGCTTCTGCTCGTTCGATTTTGACTAGCTGATTTAAATGCACTTGATCTTTAAAATCTTCTTCAATTTAAATGCACTTGATCTTTAAAATCTTCTTCGATTTTGACTAGCTGATTTAAATGCACTTGTTCAGCGATATCAAGGTTTTGATTTTCAACTATTGTTTTGCCATTCATGGCTTCATATAAACTTCTAGTCAAGAGATCGATTTTACGAAGACTATCAGCTTCATCAATATTTGAAATATTTGTAAAGAAGGAAGGTGATACCTGAATTGCAGATGTTGAAATAGAGGGAATGTCTGAACTTTCTTCCTCATCTTCAATCTTTGCCATAAGACAGAGATTGGCTTCATCATCCTCAGAATCAGATGATGATTCTTCTTCTTCAGAAGTAGCCCAATCGTAAACCATCAGACCTTTGCCTTTCTTCTTGAAGTTTTTCAGCTTCGCATACTTTTCTTTCAGCTTAGTATATTTGTCATCTTTATTCTTGGGAATAAAGGATTTCTTGGGAAACGCTGAGTTTGTCGATACTTTCTTAGACCTGCACTCGTTAGCGAAATGTCCAATCTTTTCGCAGTTAAAACAAGTAGCAGTAGCCTTATCAACAGTAGCTGATGATCTTGGCTTATCAGTTATTGAAAGAGGTTTGTTCTTTCTGAACATTTTCTTTTTGGCGAATCTCCTGAACTTTTTATTTAGGAGAGCCAAAGATTCATCATCATCTGAAGAGTCAGAATCTGATGACCTTTCAGAGTTACTCTCTAACTCAGTGATAGTGACCGAGGGTCGCTGAGTAGAGGGTTCCTCTGAGATTAAAGCAACAGGGGTGCTTTTGGAATCTTTTACAAGATTCTTCTTAAGATGGCTTGATTGCTCATGATTCAGCATCGTGCCATATAAGGTAGCAAGGGTCATTGATCTTAGATCCTTTGACAGCTTGAGACACATAGAATAACTGTCCCAGCTTTCAGGTAAACATTCTAGAAACTTTGTCAGCACTTCAAAGTTAGAATATTCCTTACCAACAGTTTTCAGATCTATTATTAAGCAATTAAAACGTTGGTGAACTTCAGAGAGAGTCTCATTCTTACCACAAATGAAACTTTCATACTGTCTTACCAGGTTGATCTTTCGAGAGTCCTGGACTTCAGCAGTACCTTCATACTGAACACAGATTGTGTCCCACATGGCTTTTGAGGATTTCAGGTTCATGATGGAATGGTAGACTTCGTCAGGAAGAGCCATGGATAGTATGGATCTGGCTTTTGTGTCGATAGCTACTTTCTTCTTATCTTCGTCAATCCATGTATGAACTTCTTTGGGTACCAGCCTTTCTGGAATAGCAGGTCTATTTTCAGCGGCTGGTACTGCGGCATCAATTCTTACAGGAATAAATGGGCCATTTTCAAGATAATAAGGCATAGTGGGGTCTACACCTTCTAGGAAGAGAGTAATCCTATTTTTCCATAGATTAAAATTATCTCTGGAGAATCTAGGGGGTTTTGCAAGAGAACCATTGTCGATATAATTTGTGTTTGTGTTAGTAGCCATTTTTCAGAAATAGCAAGGAAGAGAAATCTTAGTATAGATTAGATCTTGTTTATGAGATTAAACAAATCCGCTCTGATACCACTTGTTGGTCCCGAAGGGCTATACAAGTTTGTAGAAGGGGGGGGGGGGGGGGTTGAATACAAACACACATATTTTACTTTTCTAAATTGTTTATTGATCATTAACAATTTACAGCTTGTTGCGGAAACAAGATTAAGGATAAACCTAAATCTAAACAAGTTGGAACACTAAGTTTCTTGCACTAAGAAAGAGAAGGAAATTACTAATAATAACCTATCTCAAGATAAGAAGGATGAACTTGTCCAGAGTTAGCAAGTTACTTCAAAATGGAGTGAGTTCTTCTTCTTATATACTGCATGCATTTAATGCATTGCAGTTTACACTTTACATGTGGCAGCAACTGATTGGTTGCATGTCATTGACCTTTGTTGACAACCTTAGTAGCCGCATGTTGAACAGTGTAGTATCAGAGTGGTTGTACGAGTTCAGACAATAAGGAGGTTCTTTTTCTGACATATCTTACGGAGTCGTGCAAAGGTGGTTAAGACAAAAATACTTTGTACGGAGGACTTCATGATCAGCTTTTCGTTGATTCAGCGATCTATCATTCTTTATCAGCGAATGATAGAGTTCAGCGATAGCTGAAGTCTTGTACTTGATACTTCACGTTGATTTGACAAATCTGAGTCTTCGCTGATCCGCATCAGTTCATTAGGAGACTTGTCGCTGGTTCTTCAGCGTAGAACCTATGTTGGCGTGAAACTTGTCTTCAGGGATCATAAGTAAACAACTAACTTATCAGCGATTTCCATAAGTACTGAATAGACTCAGAGTATTATGGTGAATAGTTTCGCTGAATGTTTAATCTAAACAACAGGAGTTCCTATCAGCGGTACTGTAAGATCTTAGTACTTATCAGCGATAGTGAAACTCTGATACATATTGTTTACTTACAATTTTCACTAAGTATATAAGAGGGTCATTATCAAATCACTGAGGGTTTGGATCAACAACATCAAACAACAGAAGCAAATGCAAACACTCGAAGAATATTCGTTCGAAGCAAAGAGATCATTCATAGAAGATCGCTCTCGACGCACGACTTTCACCCTCGACCAACAGTTCACACATTGTTTTCACACACGACGCACACTGTTTTTACATTTTAAACACTTGTACTTTACATTTCGAAGTCTTTCCCTTCATTTGTATTGTAATCTCTGTATGATCGACACCCGGAACACCAAGGACATCGCCCCTAATTGGCGACCATAGTGCAGCGATGACTTCCACAGTCGTCCGCAGGTTTTTTCCTCGTTGAGGTTTTTCCTACGTCATCAAATCCTCTGTCTCATTTACATTTTTGTCTTTGTCGCACGCCTTTTTCGAACGATTCCTTTCTTTAGTTGTTAAAGTCCACATCGACCTTAAGTTGTCCCTTTGGTGCGATTTTTGGCATTAACAACTGCCCCCATCGACCAAGACTCGTCGAGTTAAACAATTACCAATCGTGAGTTCAATGATCAACCCGTCATGATGTTTCTGATATGAGTCGCCGAGGTCGTCTTGGTCGAATACGATCTTCATAGCTTCCAACTCCAAATCTCCTTTAGGCCTTGATGAACGCGGAATAGGCCGATCGCCAGGCGCTTGACTGGCGTGACGTTTGGTCGTGGAATACGTCAGACCACATACGTCGGAACCACCGATGATACAATTGAAGACTTTCGCATGCTCGGGGGTTGACGGTCGATGGTCGCTAGTTGGAGTAACGACGTCATCGATGATATCTTTGAGATTTCCTTTCGGGACATGATACGCTAGTTCCTTTTTGAGAGCTATGCAATCATCCGTCGCGTGACCATGGTCGACATGAAAGTCACACCATTTAGATTTGTCTTTCTTAGCGTCGTCCTGATCGGACTTCTTTGGCCATTGAATAGTCGCCTGGGCGGTTTTCAGAGCTTCGACCAAATCTTTAGTGGATCCTTTGAATCCATAAGAGGATATCTTGGGGTACTGAGAAAACTTGGTCGCGGTCTTGGCTTCCGCTTTCGTCTTGAATCGGACGTTCGAGATATGACGCGCGGGCTCTATTTTGGAAATTGCTTTCGTCTTGAACTCTTTTTTGGGTCTTTTTCGGGGCCTTATATTAATACAAGATATAGTTCATAACATGTGTGTTACCTTTTCTGGTCATGGTCGAGACCTGTGAAATTTTGCCCAAACAATACACATAACAAAAACGCTCGACCAAAGCTAAAACTCACCCGCCATGTTCCAGCCGGATCTGATCCAATCGCTGACGGGGTCCAGCGTCGCTACTCGCACGAATGCGTACCTGGTCTTCCATTTGCGGTCGTTGACCGCAGTTTGCAGAACCAAGGTACGATCACCCTTGTTCTTTGAGAATAAACTGTAGCGACGGTACGTGTCCATCTTGACTTGATAAGCCGTCAAGAGATCCTTCACGTTCATCGGCGACTCCCAATTTTTGGTAAGTCGCTCGACAACCTGGATGACCTTCCAGAAATGGGGCATCAGTTGCCCCGGCGAGAGGTCGAACTCGCACATAAATGATTTTGCCAAAGGTGAATAAGGCCATTCGAAGCCTATTTTGAAGGGGTACTCGTATATCACGACGTACCCCGCAGGACACATCTCCGGTCGAATCTGACCGGCCTTGCTCACTGTAATCCCCGCAGGGATTTTTGCTAAGTTCGTAAGGTCATCAAGAGCATCTTGATCTTGAATGGTACTCCTAGGTTCTGTCGACATCGCTAATCCCGTTAGCCAAATTTGTAGGTCCGAAGAACCCCAAATATCCCAGTTTTTTCAAGGCTTCCTAGCAATGGACTTACGACGCATACAAAAGACTGAAGAGTCGTACCTTATATAGGCGCTCTAAAAACCTCGAAAATCCTAAACAGGTCAAAGATTTCTTGCAGGTTTAGAAAGGATCTGACGAAGAACAGCAAGAATCAAGAAGACTCTCTCTTTAAAACTCTCTGAAATCGTAAAAAGGAAAAGATCCATCGTGGGTCTCTATTTATGTAAATGATCGTGTCAGGTCGAGTCCCTCGATGATCGACACGTGACCTTACCTTTTCGTATGCACCTGGCGATGACAGTTGTTGGGCACGATCGTACGTCATCATGACGTCACGATCTTATCTCCTTTTTGACTTCCTCTTTAGTTAGAATTGGACCGATCCAGTTCCAAGGCAATTGAAGTGACTTTTGACACGTGTCACGACCCCAGACGTCTGATTGACAAAAATTAAAATTCGAATTTGCCACTCTATTTTTAAATTTTGGGGGCAAACTATTTGGGTAAAATTTCACCAGTCTCGACCACGACCAAAACAAGGAAAACATTTATTACACTTTTCCATAATAAGGTTAAATCATAAACACTTTATCATCTGACAAAAGTTGAAATCGAAAGTTACTCACGACACACGACCGTCGTGTGGAACCTCTCGACCTCGACCGACTAACATGCGATATTACTGTTATGTTTTCAGTGTTTAAATGCAGGAATCAATGTCATTAATGACCAACGGATATAACCGACAGAGACAGTTAAGAGCATTAAACCTAGCGACCGTTACGACAGTTATCAGAGGATTTTATGGGATCATTTAAAGCACTCGAAAACTATAAATACAAAGACAATTCGGGTATCATCTCACACCTGGAATCAACTGAACTCGGAAGAACACTCGAAGCAAAGAATTCTCTCTCAAAAGATCGCTCACGACGCACGACATACACGCACGACGCATAGTCTATACACACGACTCATCTATTTTACACGCACGAAACACTTGTTACTTTACATTTAAAATCTTTCTTTCATTTGTATTGTAATCATTGTACTCTCGAAACTCGAAACATAAGGACATCGCCCCTGTTTGGCGATCATAGTGCATCGACGATCTCCAAAGTCGTCCGCGGGTTTTTTTCTCGTTGAGGTTTTTCCCGCGTCACCAAAATCTTTGTCTTATTTACGTTTTCTGTCTTTGTCGTACGGTTTGTCGAAAGATTCACATTCTTTAGTTGTTAAGCTCCACAATCAACCTTAAGTTATCCTTCTGAACGATTTTTGGCATTAACAATGATCGTGAAAAAGATGGTGCAATGGTTGTGGTGATCGCTTGCTTGCAACTATTTGCAGTTCTACTTCTTATAGGTCAAATAGAGCTTCTGAATTTTGAATTAGACAGATGGGTTTTTTTATGGGGATAAATTTTGGGCCAAGATGATTGGAGCAAGTAGAAAAATATGAACCATCAAAAGTCAAAATTGTTGATTTTGAAATCCATTGAAATTGGGGGGTCCTTTATATTATATCCCCATTTGAATTGACCATTTGGCAATTTGTTTAGTGATTCCAACCCAATCCAAGATAGAATCTAGCCTTTCCTTACGTCAAAAAGACATTTAACATGTTACCCCCAACTCATTAAAGTCCTTCCCTATTCTTTCTTTCTTTTTTCCAAATTTGAACCCTAATGTTCAATAAACATTTTACTTTGACCCCTTAAGTCTTGGTATTGTGTTCATTTGAAGAATAAAAAACACACCCATAAATAAAAATAAAATAAACACAGAGAATAACTTCAAATATTTGTCAAGTGAACTTGTTAGATAGTCGTTTAATGATTTGTTGTATGAAGTATATGTATATGAAAACAAAGTCGTAAACTAAGTCTCGATCATAAAAAAAAGTGTGTATAAAGTAATAGTAAGATGGAGATCTGATTCACAATATTTGTGTGTTTTTGTTTTTATTTCGTAAATCTATATTGTATCTATTTAAAGAAAGAAAAAACATATACGAAAAAAGAAAATGGTAAATAGTTTGATCGAATAATTTCACACTCTTGTCAAATGAGCTAGTTTCTTTATTATTTTTTCATCCACAAATGAACTACACAAGATATATAATATGTGTATATAAAGAAAGTTGTAAAACTATATCTTAATAACACAAGAATCTGATCAAGAAAGAGTATACTTGAAATTTAACATTTGGGGTTATTTCTTGAATTGATCAAAAAATATAAATAATAAAACTCTTCATCTATATATGCATGCCATGTATAATCTTATTTTAGAACTTAATTTATTAAAGTTCCGAAAATGGTTGATTATCAAACATCTTTCTTCAACCGCTGTTATTATATGCATGTGATACAGTAGCATGGTTTAAACCCGTCAGAAAATATTAGGTATATTCAGTGGCCGAGGTAGGCTAGAGACCCCAGTCAAAATGTCAAAAAAACAACTTTTTAAGGTTAAAAATGTTTTTTTTTAATTTATATGATAGTCCCCCACTAATTTTTTGTATGGGACCCCATCAACCAAAAAAATTACCTTGAATTCAACCAAAAAACCAAAAAAAACTCTCGAACTCAACTAGAAAACCGAAAGAGTCTCTAGAAATCGCCAAAAAAACTTAGAAATCCCTTGAAATCAACCAAGAAAACTTTAAAAATCCCTCAAAACCGTGGATTAAGCTAAAAATATATCGGACGATTTTGCAGACCCTTTAATCTATTCTAAATGTGACCCCACCAAACAAAATTTCTGGATCCGTTACTGGGTATATTGTTAATTTATCCATTGTGTTTTGTAAAAAAGAAATATGTATTCTCTAATAAGACTTAACCTACATGTCACCTCATTCCTTCAATAATGTCTTCACATCCCTTTTAAGACACCATTTTGTTGAGAACAATGTGATGAAAACAACAACCACAACAGTTTTCTGGTTTTATTTATATCATGGATAGACTCTAAATCACAATTGAATTTAATAAAAATAAAACATACACAATTATAAACTAAATGAGGGTGTTAACAACAACCCTTTCAGTTTCTTATATAATATTTAACATTTTTAGTTGTATAAACAAACTAATCATCATCAACTACAATTGTATATAAAAAAGTAAGTGTGAAATAATGATAATCAACTTTTTTGAAGGGTATCCTTGGTTATGCCTAGACTAATCTCCTGACAAATTATGACCGCAAGACATCAACATGATTAAACTTTAGTGGTTACAATTATTGTGTACGCCTAGATTCGAACCCTGGACAGATGTGATATTCCATCACATACCCCAGGGCTTTAACCAATAACCACTACACCACAACCCTTGTGGTTAATAATCAACTTTTTACTTAACTTTTAATTTCATATCTAAAATTTAAAAATAATAAAGAAAGGCTTGGAGTTCGTAAAAAGTTATATTTATAATAATTTGCTCGACAAAGTTGGTTACCGATCTTAATTAATAGTTTTATAAAAAATGTCAAATATTTTTGTAAAAGGGAACTTTTTGTAAAACACAATTCTGTAAGGGGCGGAATGATAAGAAGAGTAAAGTTGAGGACCAATAATTTACGAAAAGGTTCACGTAGGAAAGTTGTACTATGTGAGTACGATATAGTGCGAGTATGAGTAGACTCGTTGACTCAGTTTACAACGTTGGGTCCAACCGATAGCCAGCATAGATAAGGGACAATTATTAAAATAGCTAATTCCATTAATAAAATTCTATCTTTTTAGTCATTTTTAAAGTAACCAACTTTTACATAGAATTTTTTTATAACTTTTATAAAATAGATAATCAAAATTTAAAATCTCTAAAAAAAAATTACATTCATATTCAACAGACAGGGTCGGTCATTAGATTTCGGATGCCCATGAAAAAAGGCCAAAATAATGCCCTTAATATACATATCTTAAACAAGTAACAAATGATATGATATTGATAATAGAAAGAAAACACCTGATTTAGGGGCCGTTTACCAAATACTTACTCGGTAATCATTGTCTGGTTACTTACCGGTAAAATTCAACACTATCTCTTACTTATCGGGTAAGATTTTAGTCCACAAAAACGGCATTGTATGCGACAATTTATCCGATAAGCACTAACCGTGGTAAAAGTCGTTGTCCTCACTTACCGGGTAAGATTCTTGCTTCATACCATATTCGTCCGCTAAGGTAATGCAACTTAGTAAACACTTACCGGGATAAACATTTGGTAAACGACCGCTAAATCATAACAATTTTGTAAACATTTAGTCTTGATTCGTGAAATTTCCAAATGGATTGAAGCTTCAAAATTGAACAATTTTGTCTATACAATCATAACAAGTACACAACAACAAATTAGTAAGGGTGCGTTTGGTACACTGTACAGGACAGAACAGAGATCATTGTTCCACATTTGGCAGAACCTTATGTGGAACATACAGGAACAGAGTGGAACAAAAGTGGAACAATCCTGTTCCATCCCCACCCCATGGAACAAGGTGGAACAGACTTCTGTTTTACCAATATAACCTCAAAATAAAATTTAGTTCTTTTCTAAAACATCAAATACACCTTCTTTTTATATTTTATTCATTTTTAAAATTTTATTTTATTTAAACTTTCACCTTAATGTTCTCAAAATATTATTTTTATATGGTTTATATGTTTTGATTAATTTATGTAAATAATTAAATAGTAATATTAAAGATAATATAGAAAATGAATGTTAGAAAATAAAAATTGAAAACTACATTCACTTTTTATTTTGGGGTCACTTTAATCATCTTGAAGGATACTTTATAATAATATATTTTTGGGAAATTAATTAAAATACCCAAAGTTTGACTTTGACTTACCAAAATACCCATTTTTTCAACTTTTGCAAAAATACCCAAAAATCCCGCGATATGTCCCGCGATCGTGGGATAGGATATAAAATGAAAATGT
Organism: Saussurea involucrata; assembly: GCA_033807775.1. Taxonomy (NCBI): domain Eukaryota; kingdom Viridiplantae; phylum Streptophyta; class Magnoliopsida; order Asterales; family Asteraceae; genus Saussurea; species Saussurea involucrata. Next base: position 134,037,072 of record CM066315.1, read on the forward strand.
TGATCCCGCTATTGTCCCGCTATTGATCCCTCTATTGATCCCGCTATTACAATTTTACACTTTCACCCCCTATAGCGGGATCAAGTGTTTCAAAATGAACCCTATCCCGCGATCGGGGGACATATCGCGGGATTTTTGGGTATTTTTGCAAAAGTTGAAAAAAATGGGTATTTTGGTAAGTCAAAGTCAAACTTTGGGTATTTTAATTAAATTCCCTATATTTTTTATTATAAAAAATATTTATTTCATTACAATTTAATAAATTACATTGTAACAACCTCGAATTGGGAAAAAACAACTAAATAAAATTTTCGATAATACAACCAAAATAATAGGATTTCTTCCTATAAATCAATACGGGAAATACCTCCATCAATACATATAACTCAAGTCTTAAATACAAAGGCTAAGTTCACATCGGGTGTTACTTAACTCAAGTACAATTGTTATTCCCAAAACTCAATGTGGACGACTTCACTACCAATTCACCTCTCGAGCACTGTTAGCTTCAATCTTCCTAATCATAGAAGTATTTAGAAGTAGTGAAAAATAGGCTAAGTGAAGAAAGCCTCTTACAGAGGCTCTGCCGACATTACCGAGAAATCAAGGTCAAGAAGCTACAGAAGCAGCAGAGGCTTCCTACAGAACCTCTGTTGTACTCAAAGAAGACCCAAGACTCGGAAACAAAGGTGAAGACTGCTCCACAGAGGACCAGACCACAGAACCTCTGTAACTCATTACAGAGCCTCTGTGGTCCTCACTGAAAGACTTGAAGATATTTATAATATCTTGCTACTGTTACAGGACCCGTTCATCAACTTGCATGGTAGCATGCCATGTCCAACGTCGACGTGTCAAACTCTGATTGGACTCAGTAGGGCTTAGTACATATTAGATGTCTGCTGCATTAAAGGCAATACAGCACGTCTGACTGTTCATGCCATCCTTGCAACTGTTCACGACATCCGTTCTACTATTCATACGTACCTTTTGAATAGTAGCATATGCTTTATGGTCCCCTTTAGAGTAGTATATAAGGAAGACTCATGTTGAGTTCTTCCTTACACAACACACACCACTTAAATCGAACATCAAGAACACAAAAGCTTATTCACCTTAAAAGTCATATCTGTTTTAAAGCTTTTCTTACTCACGGTTCATAAACCTGTTCTTGATATATATATTCAGTAAACTTTGAGATATAATATTCTGTTCACTGTTTATTTATATTTTGTTCTAAATCTATCAAACATATCTGTTAGTTCTTCAAATACGCTTCCGCATCAAACATTAACTTGAACTAATAGATTTGATAATCTTGTTTAAAGCAAAACGGGAACCAAAAATTGGTATCAGAGCAAAGCTTGATTTTCAATATCAAGTGATCCTCGTTTTACAACTTTTTTGATAGATTATTTTCTTTCTCTTCATCACCATATTTCTAGATATTAGTTGTACCCAGAAAACCTTCCAGATCTTCATACTTAGAAATCCTCCATCAGATTATCCTTTCCTCAAAATGACAAATACAAATAACTTTTTCACTGCTGGCTCACTAACCAAACCTCCTACTCTTCTTAGAGATGAGTATCCTCAATGGAAGATAAGAATGGTTCATTTCTTTGAGGGTACTGAAAAAAACTCTCAAACAATATCTTTACAATCTTCCTCCAGTTCCGATGATAACTATGCCACGTGTACCAGCTACTGCTGAATCTGCTGAAATCCCTGAACATCAAAAACCTAAGCCAAGAGAAGAATGGTCAAATGAAGATAAGGCAGAAGATGAAGTTGCACAGAAAACAAAGAGAATATTGATCATGGCAATCCCCAACGAACTTTTTCAATCCTTAGATGCATGCGAAACAGCGCACGATCTCTGGAAAGAATTAGAAAGACAGTTGGAAGGGGGTGCTAAAACTCAGAAGAACCGAAGGGCACAATACATAAATGAATATCATGCTTTCAGAGCCTCTGCAACAGAATCTCTGCAAACAACATACGACCGGTTCAACTCTCTCATAAACAAATGCAAAAAGTCTGGTATTCACAGAACCACGGAAGAAAATAACGTCATGTTTCTAAAGAGCCTGAACGATGAGTGGCTTCAGTTGTCTATGTCTTTACAAACAAATCAAGATCTAGACTCCTAGACACTCTCTGATCTCTATGGAACACTTGCTGCACAAGAGCCTCAAATAGCTCAAGCTAAAACACTAACCATTGTGCCATTCGCATTGGTTAGTAAATCTACAGAGGCTGCAGACAGACCAAGAAATGAGAGATCTACAGAGGAGAAAAAGAAGGAGAAAAAGAAGATGGTAATGGTTGATAGCGAAGAAGACGAGCTGATAGAGGAAGAGATAACTCTTGCGTCATTAGCTAAATCAATGGCTCTATTGACAAGAGAGTTTAGAAATAACCAAAGGAATTCTGGTAGAAGAGATGATGGAAGAAGAGAAGAATCAAGTGACCGACAGAGGTCAGACTACAGAAATGATGACCTACAGAGGTCAAGCGACAGAAGCTACAGAGGAAATGATCGACAGAGATCAGATGACAAGGTAGGCCACACACAAGAATGCTACAAATGTGGTAAACCCGGTCATTACGCAAACGAATGCCGAACAGAGAAAGGTGGAGACCTACAGAAGTCTGACGACCGAACTGGAAACATCTCCCAAGGTTGTTTCAACTGCGGCAAGCCAGGTCATTTCGCAAAAGAATGCAGAAGTAGACCAAATCGCCCACAGAAGGACTCAGCTTTTTACAAAAAGAAGGCCGAGTATTACGCACAAAAATCTCTAATGGCGAACAAAGGGCATTCTGAGGCAAACAAAGAAGACTTTGAATCAGACTCTACCTCTGATGATGAATTTCCCACAAATGCCCTGTTCTGTGGCATGGCAGAAGTTGACTCCGGCACTGACAATGAGGTATCCATTTCAAACTCTACCTCAAGTACTAATTCTGTAGATGATGATTTATTTAAACTTAACATTGAACTGAAAGATATAATTGAAAGCATTCAGAAAAAGCTGACCTTTAATGAGAGAGAAGTAAGGCTTCTCACTCAAGAAAAAGCCAAAATCTTTGAAGAAAAAGGAAAAGTCGAAAAATATTGGAGCAAAAATATAGATCATTTAAAAAGGCAAATTTCTGATTTAACCTATGCTTTAAAAATCAAAACAAAAGAACTTTCAGTTTCAAGAAGTGAAACTACAGACATAAGAGCTCTCAAAGAATACTTTCAAAAAGAAAGAGAGGTACTTTGGCAAGATCTTTTAAGAAGAGAAGTCTTAATTAAAAACTATAAAGATGCACAGAAGGTGTATGAAAAGGTAAACTCTCAAATAGCAAGACGAGGTATAGGGTACAGTGATATTACCTTAGGAGTTGAAAATAAACGACTAAAACCTCTGTCCTCTCTATTTGTTTTGGGAAAAACTAACAAACCAAACTTTCCAAACTTACTCTCTGTAAGTAAAAGGGTTAAAATCTCTGCAGAACCTCACTTGAGGAAACATACAAAGATGATCAATGTGTGGTTTGAAAACACAGATTCATCATCTTCAACCTCTGTCAATAGAGGAATCAAACCAAAGAAATATCTGAAAACACAAGATCAGATTGGTATCTTTAAGTTTGGTAAACCAGAGACTCAAACACAGGTCGCTTTTGTTTGTATGATAAATGTCGAAAAGAAATTGTCAGCAGAAGCTCCTGAGTTTAAACCCATCTTTTCAAAAGAAAAACTTGAAGAATCTATTGAAAAAGAAATTTTGGAAGTTTTGAAATCAAATGTTTTAGAAAATCTCTGTACAACTTCTATAGATCAAAAACTCGCTGAAGAGATCTCATCAGAAACCTCTGCCATCTATGAACGTTTTTCTACAGAGGAAGAAAGCTCGTATGATACATGCTCAGAAAATCCAGCCTCTGTCGAAAGAAATGACTCAACCTCTGCATATGAGGACGATTCATCCTCTGACGACTCAGAGACTGATTTCAAATCAGGGATAATTCACTGTGACACAGAGGATGTCAAATTCTTCTCTGAAGTTCTTAACAGAACAATTTCTCCAAAAGAGAAAATCACAGAGATACCTATCCATCCAGATTTTCTCAAAATGTGTATACAAGTCAAAACCTCTACAGAGCTTGAAAATCTGAAAAAGGCCTCTGAAAATCCAAAAAGCTTAAAATTTTCAAAACCTTTAAGGAAAATCAAAGAGAATCCCACTTGGCAACAAAAGGGAAAATGGCCTGAAGCTAACAATTATTTTTCCTCTGTGACAGTGAAGAAAGATGTTCACCACAGAAGAGAGTCACAGAAGGCAGGAACTAAACAAGACTTTTGCAAACAACATTCTAGTATTCATAGATCTTCTTGTAATAGGAAATCTAATGTAAAGAAAGAGTGTAATGTCTCTGTGGCTCAGTTCAAAGAATTCAATGAAAAGTTCAAACAAATCACATCTCATATTCAATACTGTCATTGTTTTGATCTTATGTTTAAATTGAATAAACACTTCTCAAGTCCAGATTTCTTTCTCACCACTGAAAATCGAAAGTCAGAACCAAAAGAGAAACAATCTGATTCTTCTACAAAAGATAAAATGTATTTCAAGAATGCTAAGGCAAACTTGAAAAATTCTAACAATATTGGACCCATGTGGATATGGGTACCTAAATCTCTGTGATTGTCTTACAGAAGCAACATGTGCCAATTTGGTATCTTGACTCCGGATGCTCAAGGCACATGACTGGCAACAGAAGATTACTATCCACATACAAAGAAACACATGATGGTGGATCTGTAACTTTTGGAGACAACATGAAGGGACACATCAAAGGCTATGGAGTCATACAGAAAGAAAATGTCTCTGTATACAAAGTTGCATATGTGAATGGCCTCAAACACAACCTACTAAGCGTAAGTCAACTCTGTGATACAGGATTCGATGTGTTATTCAAAAGAACTTTCTGCTCTCTACAGAGTGAAAACACAGGAATGGAACTTCTGCGAGCTGAAAGAAGAGGTGATCTATACCTAATGAATTTTACTTCAAAATCCAAGGACAAAGTTTGCCTAGTAGCCTGCAAAAGTGAAGAAGCTTGGTTATGGCACAACAGGTTCTGTCACTTAAACTTTCACACCTTGGATAAACTAGTAAAACTCAATCTAGTTAAAGGTTTGCCAAATGTTAAATTCAATAAGGATCACTTGTGTTCGGCCTGTGAAATGGGAAAACACAGAAGGGCTTCCCACAAAGGCAAAACAGACGTGTCTTGCACTAGGCCTCTGTACATGCTTCATGTCGACCTCTGCGGTCCCATTGCCATACAGAGCCTAGGTGGCAAGAAATACATACTTGTCCTAATTGATGAGTATTCACGTTTCACATGGGTTGAATTTGTTAGAAAGAAATCAGATGTTCCAAATGTATTGATAAATCTAATGAAAAGAATCCAAGTTCTTTATGACTGCAGAATACAGAAGTTAAGAAGTGACAACGGCACAGAATTTAAAAACTGTGTCATTGAAGCATATTTTCTACAGAAGGAATATCACAGAACTTCTCTGCAGCTCGCACTCCACAACAGAACGGTGTTGTCGAAAGAAAGAATCGAACACTTGTGGAAGCCGCAAGAACTATGCTGTCAGCATGCGGTTTATCAATGAACTTTTGGGCAGAAGCAATTTCTACTGCGTGTTATACTCAGAATCGTTCAACCGTTGTGAAAAGACACCTCAAGACGCCTTACGAATTGCTTAACAAAAGGCGGCCAAACATCAAATTTTTCCATGTATTTGGATGCAAATGCTTTGTCTTAAACGACAAAGATTCCAGAGGAAAATTTGATGTAAAAGCTGATGAAGGCAAATTCATTGGATACTCTGCCACTTCCAAAGCCTACAGAACATTCCTTACAAAGTCTCACAAGATTGTAGAAAGCATCAATGTTTCTTTTGATGATTCATTCCAAATGACTTCTGAGCAAATCAGTTCAGAACTCGGAATTAAAGGGAAATCCTCTGACATCTCAAGAACAAAAGAAGATTTGGATCTTCTATTTTTGGAGATGTTCCACAATGACATTGATACTTCTGTTGGAACCATTAGAGTTTCTGAAGAACCATCCTCTGTCGGACAAAATCCTACAGGTATGACTCTAACTGGTCCAAATAATGCTTCATCTTCTTCTATAAATACTACAGATGCAATTACCGAAGCAGAAGAAAGTGCAGAAGATGAAACATCAAGAAAAACGACCACAGAAGCTGCACAAACCACAGAAGAACCAATTACAGAGGAAATCGAGGACCAAGACTATACGTCCTCAGAGGAACAAACTCCACCACCACTCATACCAATCATTCCACAAACGGTAGAATCAACTACCAAGGCACGAAGAACGACAGAGGCTACACAAGAAGAAACACAAGAAGCCTCTGAAGGAAGTTTTGATGACATTGATGATCATCTTCCACGCACAACTCAGTGGACAAAAAGCCATCCTCTAAGCCAAATAATTGGAGAACCTTCTGACTCAGTCAAAACAAGGTCTGCCACTGCTAATTTTTGTTTCTTTACAAATTTTATTAGTGTGATAGAACCAAAGAAGATTTCTGAAGCCCTAGATGACCCAAACTGGGTAGACGCCATGCAAGAAGAACTTCTGCAATTTGAGCGTAACAGAGTCTGGACTTTAGTACCTCTGCCAAGAGGGAAACAGGCCATTGGGACTAAATGGGTCTACAGAAACAAGAAGGATGAAGATGGAGTGGTCATCAGAAACAAAGCAAGATTAGTAGCAAAAGGATATAGACAAGAAGAAGGCATAGACTACGATGAGACTTTTGCCCCTGTCGCACGGCTCGAAGCAATAAGAATATTCTTAGCCTTCGCAGCCCACAGAGGTTTTAAAGTCTATCAGATGGACGTAAAATCAGCTTTTCTAAACGGTGAAATCCAAGAAGAGGTTTACGTAAATCAGCCACCAGGTTTTGAAAGCTCAAAGTTCCCAAGGCATGTATACTACCTTGAAAAGGCTCTATACGGACTAAAACAGGCTCCAAGAGCGTGGTACGAACGACTTTCCACCTTTCTTCTAGAAAATGGCTACAACAGAGATTCAGACTATGGAGGATGCATGCTCGACAGAAAGAGTACCTCTGGGAGTTGTCAATTCCTAGGTGGTAAACTAGTCAGTTGGACCTCCAAGAAGCAGAATTGTGTCTCCACATCCACTGCAGAAGCTGAATACGTTGCTGCTGCTAGCTGTTGTTCTCAGGTTCTATGGATGAAGACTCAGCTAAAAGACTACGGCCACATCCTATTCAAAATACCCATCTTCTGTGATTCCAAAAGTGCCATTGCTATCTCTGCCAACCCTGTGCAACACTCAAAAACCAAGCATATCGATATAAGGTACCATTTCTTGAAACATCATGTTGAATACGGTACAATCGGAATGCATTTCGTGCCCACAGAATATCAACTCGCTGACTTATTCACCAAAGCAATAGACGAGAAAAGATTCAACTTCTTGGTGGGTAAGTTAGGAATGATTAACATGGTGTGAAAATCCTCTGTAAGTATAGCTTTATCTTCTGTAAATAAGTATAAATATCTATTATTACTTAAGTTATTGCTTTGATAAATTTATTTTTGTATGTATTTTTTTGTGTGCAAAAATAATTCTTGGTTACAGAGCTTCTGTGGGTCCGCTCAGATCTTCTGATAACCCTTACAGAACCTCTGATAAACATGATCTATGCTCAATACAAATCTTACCATTCTTTGAACCAAGCATAGATCAAGGGGGAGCAAAAGGAAAATTCTTGATCTACAGAAGTGATTAGATCAAGGGGGAACAAAAGGGACCCTGAAATGATCTACAGAGGTAAATCTTTCAAAGGAAAGCCAAAGAAGAATGTCGATAATTCTCCATCGACAGAAGTAAAACAAAACTGCCGAGAACAGAAGAACCAAAAGCTATCTCCCAAGAACTCTCTCCGGCGAACTCACCGGAACACTCACCTGCCCATTCTGAACATTCAGAAAACCCCAACCTTGCAAGAGCTATTGAACAACAAGATTCCGGGGACTCAGCAGAATTTGCTCCGACGACACACTTGCAAAACTTCATAGCAAAAGATCACTTCGAAACCATACTTCCTATCAAATCCAACAACTGCTATTTGGTCCCCTCACCCACTGCTTTCGGCGAAGCCCATGCTATTCTTCTGAACATAATGGAAAATCACATCCTCTTCCCTCTACTCTCAAGAACCCCAAACAAAATTCCAGTCCGTTATCTGAACCAATTTTGGCAAAGCTGCCGATTTGATAAAGACGATTCTCTTATCAAAGGGTACATTTCAAGACCTGATAAATCTGAGCATCTTGAAATCAAGTTCAACAGAATAATGTTCTCACTTGAATTCAACCTACCAACAAGGGGTCTTCTGGGATTGAAGAGTTATGCAGAGCAACCAACAGATGAAGAGCTCTGTCGCTTCGTGGAAATGCTTGGGTACAACACCCAACTACGGAAGAGAAATGACTTCCGCAGAGGAAGATTGCCACCTCTGTGGAACACTTGTTCTCTATTCTTAACAGGTGCCTGACAGGGAAAATAGGGAGTATTGACCAGAGCTCACATCAAATCTTGAGCATCATGTATGGGGTTTACTATGATCTTCCACTAGATTATGCGACCATAATGATGCAAGAGATCATAAACACCATCGACAGAAAGAACAACACGAGAAGGCTCAAAGAGAACGATCCCAACTTTCTACCACCTCTGCAATTCCAAAGAATATTGGGAGTACTGTTCGAACCTCTACTGCTAATCCAAAACTGGTCAATGGAAGGACCAACTCCCAAACAGTTCCCGATGAACAAGAATACCCCCACTGATCATTCTGATGGCTACTTACACTGCAGACCTCTGTCAAAGAAGCTTCTGCGCTACGCATCGAATAAATCCCTTAAGAAAGAGTATATACGCGATCATAGAACTCCTAAACCGAGTCCTATGACACCCCGCGTTTAGGTGTCCCCCTAGGAACAATGATAGCAAAACCTCTTTCTACTCAAGAAGAAAAGGATCAGAAGTTAGCAAAGCACATGGCTATTCAACTCAGCTTTATAGCCAAACGTGCAGAACTTATGGGAAAGAAGTCTTCATCAAGAACCTCTGCATCTACTCCAAAAGCTAAAAAGAGAAAAACTGCAGAAGGCACCTCAACAAGCGCTGCAGAAAATCAACCTTCACCTTCTCATGCCACAGAAATTGGCTCCTCTGCTCCTCCCTCTTCCCCAAAAATGAAGAAGAAAAGAAGATCGAAATCAACAGAGGAAGGGGCACCAAAACCTAAGAGAACGAAAACCAAAAAGAAGCATGGTAAATCACTTGAAAAGTTGGTCACCATTGCAGAAGAGGAAACTGCTGAAGAAGAAGTTGCAGAAGAAGAAATGGCTACAGAAGAATATCAATCACCCTATCAATCTCCAGATAGATTTGCTCACCAAGGAGACCTGAACGACTTCTTACAGAACCCTGACATTGCCAACACCCTAAATACAGCAGGGTGGACGGCACAACCTCTCGACCACCACTCTCCAGAAGAACAAGACTTCTTCATTTCTGGCATTGACACACATCTGCAAGAAGATGACACAACACCCAAAGATCAACCAGCCAACACCCCTGTTATTTTACAAAACCCTTTCATTCAAGGATTGGACGTCCACAGAAGGAGTCCAAACCCAGCTTCAGAAGAAATAGATCAAACAGAAGCTGAGTGGAATAGAGGTGAAATTACAGAGGCTTCTGAGAAAATAATGGAAGAAGAAAAAGAAAAAGGGGCCGAAGTGGTACAAAAAGAGGGATTTGCAACAACAGAGACAGGAATAGAAATCTCAGAGGTGGATTTAGATGAAGAAGAAGCTGTATGGATACGTAAAGGTCTCTATCATCCACATGTTATGAGATTATACGGATCTCATCAAATGTATGACTTTTTACGACCAGAGCAAGAAACTTCAACAGAACCTAGGGAAGAAGCACCAAGCAGAAGGATAGCTACAGAGGATGAAATGATAGACAATGATGTTGTTGATCCAAACCCTCAGTGATTTGATAATGACCCTATCTTAAATACTTAGTGAAAATTGTAAGTAAACAATATGTATCAGAGTTTCACTATCGCTGATAAGTACTAAGATCTTACAGTACTGCTGATATGAACTCTCGCACTTTTAGATTAAACATTCAGCGAACACTGTTCACCATATCGCTGAGTCTGTTCAGTCCTTATGGTGATCGCTGATAAGTTAGTTGTTTACTTATGATCCCTGAAGACAAGATTCACGTCAACAAAGGTTCTACGCTGAAGTCGAAGATCAAGCTCAAGAACCAGCGACAAGTCTCCTAATGAACTGATGCGGATCAGCGAAGACTCAGATTTGTCCACTCAACGTGAAGTATCAAGTACAAGACTTCAGCTATCGCTGAACTTTATCATTCGCTGAATAGTAAATGATAATCGCTGAATCAACGAAAGCTGATCATGAAGTCCTCCGTACAAAGTACTTTTGTCTTAACCTCCCTTGCACGCCACCGTACGAAATGTCAGAAAAGAACCCCCGAAAATCTGAAATCGTACAACCACTCTGATACTACACTGTTCATTCATGCGGCTACTAAGGTTGTCAACAAAGGTCAATGACATGCAACCAATCCGCTGATGACACGTGTAAAGTATATACTGAATTGCATTAAATGCATGCAGTATATAAAGAGATGAACTCACTTCATTTGAAGTAACTTGCTAACTCTGGACAAGTTCAAATCTCTCAAGATAGGATTTTATTAGTAATCTCCTTATCTTTCTTAGTGCAAGAAAACCTTAGTGTTCCAACTTGTTTAGATTTAGGTTTATCCTTAATCTTGTTTCCGCAACAAGCTGTAAATTGTTAATGATTTATCAATAAACAATTTAGAAAAGTAAAATAGTGTGTTTGTATTCAACCCCCCCTTCTACAAACTTGTTTAAGCCTTTCGGGACCAACAAGTGGTATCAGAGCAGATTTGTTTAATCTCATAAACAAGATCTAATCTAAGATATTTCTCTTCCTTGCTATTATCTGAAAATGGCCAACTCAAACACAAACACTCACTATATTGACAATGGTTCTCTTGCAAAACCCCCTAGATTTTCCAGAGACAACTTCAACTTATGGAAAAATAGGATGACACTCTTCTTAGAAGGTGTAGACCCTACTATACCTTACTATCTTGAAAACGGTCCACACATCCCTGTAACGATTGATCCTGCCGTTCCAGCCACTGCAACTAGAGCTGCTATTCCAGAAAGGCTGATTCCAAAGGAAATCCATCATTGGACCGATGAAGACAAGAAGAAAGTGGCTATAGATACAAAAGCCAGATCCATACTATCCATGGCCCTTCCTGACGAAGTCTACCATTCCGTCATGAACCTGAAATCCTCAAAAGCCACGTGGGACACAATATGTGTTCAGTATGAAGGAACGTCTGAAGTCCAGGATTCAAGAAAGATCAACCTGGTAAGACAATACGAAAGTTTCATCTCTGGTAAGAATGAAACTCTCTCTGAAGTACATCAACGTTTTAATTGCTTAATTATAGATCTTAAAACGGTTGGTAAGGAATATTCTAACTTTGAAGTTCTGACAAAGTTTTTAGAATGTTTACCTGAAAGCTGGGACAATTATTCCATGTGTCTCAAGCTGTCAAAAGATCTAAGATCAATGACACTTGCTACCTTATATGGCACATTGCTGAATCATGAGCAATCTAGCCATCTTAAGAAGAATCTTGTAAAAGATTCCAAAAGCACCCCTGTTGCTTTAATCTCAGAGGAACCTTCTACTCAGCGACCCGTGGTCACTATCACTGAGTTAGAAAGTAACTCTGAAAGATCATCAGATTCTGATTCTTCAGATGATGAATCCTTGGCTCTCCTAACTAAAAAGTTCAGGAGATTCGCCAAGAAGAAATTGTTTAGAAAGAACAAAACTCTTTCTATAGCTGACAAGCCTAAGTCATCAGCTTTTGTTGATAAGGCTACTGCTACTTGTTTTAACTGCGAAAAGACAGGTCATTTCGCTAACGAGTGCAGGTCAAAGAAAATCATGAGACCTTCAGCCTTTACAAAGAAATCCTTTGTTCCAAGGAATAAAGACGACAAATACTTAAAGCTGAAGGAGAAGTATGCAAAGCTGAAAAACTTTAAGAAGAAAGGAAAAGGCCTGATGGCTGACTATGATTGGGCTGCTTCTGATGAAGAAGCCTCATCATCTGATTCTGAAGATGATGAAGCAAATCAATGTCTCATGGCCAAGATTGAAGAAGAGGAAGAAAGTTCAGACATTCCCTCCACTTCAACATCTGCCATTCAGGTATCACCCTCCTTCTTTACCAATATTGTAAATATTGATGAAGCTGATAGTCTCCGTAAAATCGAACTACTGACTAGAAGTTTATACGAAGCCATGAACGGCAAAGCTGTGGTTGAAAACCAAAATCTTGATCTCGCTGAAAAGCTTAAAAATTGCCACCTTCAAATAGAAAAGCTTTCTAAATTTGAAGAAGATTTTAAAGATCAAGTCCATTTAAATCAGCTAGTCAAAATCGAACGAGCGGAAGCTATCGCTGCTTTAAAAGCTGAACAAGCTACTGTTGAAGGATGGTGTAATTCTTCAACAAAGATCACTGAGATAATTAAGGCTCAGATTCCTCTGAGTGATAAACGTGGTCTGGGTTATAAATATGATACTCCAATACCAACCACTGAACGTTCAATGCTTAAATTTGGAACGTTCGTATCCTCAGTAGCTGACACTTCTTCATCTCAGTACTCCTCGTCGATTACACCAATCCCTGAGGAAACTCCTACCTCCTCAAAAGGTAAGGAGAAAATGGTTTATTCAAAACCTACCTCTGTCTCTAAAGATAAAGGTAAAGGAATTGTAATTTATCAAAATCCTCAGAAGGGTACTTTAGTACCTAAGCTGAATGCTTCCAAAGCCTTGGTGATTCATTCATCTGGTTCTAGAAATCAGACCTCTGGATCAGTTCAGCGACCTACTCCTAGACTCAGAGTAGATGTCCTTGGTAAGAAATCTGAAGAACTGAATGTTCGTCCTATTTCAAAAACCAATAGTGTACTTGGTGTTGGCACTTCAAATTCCAAATTAAAAGCTCAGCACACAAGTGGTCCTAGAACTAATTTTAGTTATAGGAAATGTTATCACTGTGGACTTACCGATCATATTGCAAGTAAGTGTCCCACAGCCACCAAAGCTGATAAGATAGCTAAGGTGAAAATAGCACCCAAGAAGACCAAACCAGTTGCAAGTCAGGTCAAGGTGAATCCTACCGCTGAGGTCAAGAAATTGACCAAAGTGAAGAAAGACAAAGCTGAATCTTCAAATGCTGCGAAGACTGCTGAACCCATTCCAACCACTTCCACTGACAAACGCGTATACATGGTGAAGTGGGTACCCAAGCAAAACTAATCTTCCTTTGTATTGCAGGTTAAGAAGGGTATCTGGTATCTCGATAGCGGATGCTCTAGACACATGACTGGAAAGAAAAGCCTGCTCGCTGAATACAAGGAAGAGAAGGGTCCCTCTGTGACTTTCGGTGGAAATGGAAAAGGACACAACCGAGGGTATGGTGTACTTTCAAATGGTACAACATCCTTCAGAAGAGTCGCATATGTTGAAGGGCTGAAGCATAATCTTCTGAGCATCAGTCAGCTTTGCGACATGGATAACAAAGTGATTTTCACTAAGGAATCCTGCTTTGTCTCTGACAAAAAGGAGAAGATAGCTCTCAGCGGTTATCGTTTGGAAAATGTTTACGTTATAAACATGGACTCAACAACCACTGAGAACTCCTGTTTCTTCTCAAAGGCATCTTCTGATGTCAACTGGCTATGGCACAAGAGGCTTTCACATCTCAAATTCAAGACACTGAATACTCTTTCATCCAAAGAGTTAGTCACTGGTCTACCTCAACATTCATACGCCAAAGAATCCTTATGTTCAGCGTGTGAAAAAGGGAAGCAAACCAAGGCAAGCTTCAAGTCCAATCAAGCTTCAAGTCCAAGCAAGTTTCCTCAGTGTCATCTCCTCTTCAACTACTCCATATGGATTTGTTTGGCCCCGTTAACAAACAATCCATCGCTGGAAAGAAATATACGCTGGTCATAGTTGATGAATTCTCTCGTTACACATGGGTAATGTTTCTCCGTTCTAAGAGTGACACCCCTGAAGAACTCATCACCTTTGTTCGGAAGATGGAAACTCTGAACAATATGACTGTTCGCTCAATAAGGAGTGATCATGGAACTGAATTCAAAAACAGTTCTCTTGATTCCTTCCTTGAGAGCAAAGGTATTTCTCACAACTTTTCGTCAGTGAGAACACCACAACAAAACGGAGTCGCTGAAAGAAGAAATAGAACAATTATTGAAGCTGCACGTTCAATGCTCAGCGATTCTCACCTGCCTACTCAGTTTTGGGCAGAAGCTGTCAACACTGCTTGTTTTACGCAAAACAGGTCGCTGATAGTCAAAAGATTCAAAAAGACAGCCTATGAACTTTTTCATGGGAGAAAGCCTTCAATCAGCTTTCTTCACATCTTTGGTTGTCAGTGTTTCATACTGAACAACAGAGATGCCCTTGGAAAGTTTGATCCTAAGGCTGATGATGGAATCTTTCTTGGATACTCCTCAGTTTCCAAAGCCTTCAGAGTCTTCAACCGAAGAAGACAAACTGTAGAAGAAACTATTCACGTCACGTTTGACGAATCCCGTTCAGCGAACTCTAAACCGAACGCTGATACAGAAGAACTGAATCAATGGATGTTTTCTCATCTTTGTGATTCAGAAGATGTTCCCACTACTCATACTCATACAACTGAAAATGATGGTCCTACTATCATTCCCAATATGCAGAATAGTGAAGCTGAAACATCTTGGGTCTCAGCTGTTCCTATAAACACTATACCCGCAGTTGATCCAAATGTCTCAGAAATTCCATCTATTTCTCAGCAATCAGTGAATGAAGTGACAAATGCAAGCATTCCTCTCTTAGCTGATTATCCAGAAGTAGCTGAAGCCTCATCTTCAGTTTCTCCAGTTCAGACTGAGTCAGCGACGCATGCTCCGGCTCAGCGATGGACTGTAAATCACCCAATCGATCAAATTCTTGGTGATCCCAACGCTGGTATTCAGACTCGTAGAAGTGCAGGTAATATTTGTTTATTTGTTAACTTTATTTCTCTAACTGAACCAAAGAAAATAGATGATGCCCTCAGAGATCCAAACTGGGTCAGCGCTATGCAAGAAGAGCTGACTGAAT
Organism: Saussurea involucrata; assembly: GCA_033807775.1. Classification (NCBI taxonomy): domain Eukaryota; kingdom Viridiplantae; phylum Streptophyta; class Magnoliopsida; order Asterales; family Asteraceae; genus Saussurea; species Saussurea involucrata. Next base: position 134,052,503 of record CM066315.1, read on the forward strand.
TCGAAAGAAACAAAGTTTGGAAACTTGTTCGGAGACCAACTGACAAAACAGTGATAGGCACTAAGTGGGTCTATCGAAACAAGTTGGACGAACATGGTACTGTAACTCGCAACAAAGCTCGTCTTGTTGCTCAGGGATACAGACAAGAGGAAGGTATAGATTATGACGAAACCTTTGCTCCAGTAGCAAGACTTGAATCTATTCGTCTTTTCTTAGCATATGCTGTACACAAAAACTTCACTGTACATCAAATGGATGTTAAGTCAGCGTTTCTAAATGGAAAGCTGAATGAAGAAGTTTATGTGGAACAACCTCCAGGATTCTCAGATCCTAAGCGTCCAGGTTATGTTTATAAGCTGGATAAGGCACTTTATGGCTTGAAGCAAGCTCCTCGTGCATGGTATGACACTCTTTCTACTTATCTTCACCTTGAAAAATTTGAGAGAGGTAAGATTGACAAAACTTTGTTTTTTAGAAAAATAAAAGGTCATATCATTTTAGTTCAAATATATGTTGATGACATTATATTTGGTTCTACGAACCCTGAGCTTTGTACTCGTTTCGCTGATAGAATGAAAGATGAGTATAAAATGAGTATGATGGGTGAACTAACATATTTCCTTGGTCTTCAGATTAAGCAAACTGAAAAAGGAACTTTTATAAATCAGGGAAAGTATGTTAAAGATATGCTGAAAAAATTCGACTTAACTGAAAGTTCAGCTATGAAAACCCCTATGGCACCACCGCTGATACTTGATAAGGACACAAAGGGTGTTCCTGTCAATGTCACGCTGTACCGTGGGATGATCGGCTCACTACTGTATCTTACAGCTAGCCGACCCGATATTATGTTTGCAACATGTCTGTGCGCACGATATCAAGCTGAACCTAAGATATCTCATATGAAAGCTGTAAAGCGAATCTTTCGATATCTTAAGGGTACAGCGAATCTAGGTCTTTGGTATCCCAAAGATTCAGGATTCGATCTAACCGCCTATTCAGACAGTGATTTTGCAGGTTGCAAAATGGATAGGAAAAGCACCACAGGAGGATGTCAGCTCCTGGGTGGAAAGCTGGTAAGTTGGACAAGTAAGAAGCAAAACTCAGTGTCCACTTCCACAGCTGAAGCTGAGTATGTAGCCGCTGGAAGCTGCTGTTCTCAAGTCTTGTGGATGAGAAATCAACTACTAGACTATGATCTTCAGCTCTCCAAAATTCCAATCTATTGCGACAGCACAAGTGCCATCGCTATAGCAAACAATCCAGTGCTACACTCAAAGACAAAACACATAGAAATCAGATATCATTTTATCAGAGATCATGTTATGAATGGTGATATAGAACTTCATTTTATCCCAACTGATTATCAGTTAGCTGATTTGTTTACCAAACCTCTTGATGAGACAAGATTCAACTTTCTCATCAGCGAGCTTGGAATGCTGAACTTTGAAGGATAAATCTTCAGCGGTTCACATTTAATCAGCGATACGTTTATACATTCTTGTATAGGCTCTGGATAAAATAAACTTGTACAATCCATTTCATCATCTTCTCTCTGAATAAATTGGGTTAAACTGATATCAAGGTATGTTTTCTCTGACAAAACGCATGAAAATGCAAGATTTCAAATTCTTTCATCGCTGAATATCTCTTCCTTAACAGCGATATTTTGAAATTTCTTAAAACCCTCACTGATATTTCTATTCAGTGCTTCATATTTTCCAAAGAGTCCCTGAGTTTTTCTTTCAAAACCTCAGAGACAACGAAAGAATGTGAAAGGACAGTTGTGACGTCATTGCAACGGATAACACCAGGCACGCTCTTTTTCTGACACACGTTTGCACGTTTCGTTGTCTATCCAATCAAATGCAAACACGTGTCCGTGTCATGATGAAAAACTTTCCCGCTCAAGTTTTTCTCTCTCTACTCTCTTCCTATATAAACACTCTCAAAGTTTATATTTGTCTTTTACGCGAATCAATCTTTCTCCGCAAGAAAAGAACACTGTTGCATTTTGTGCTCTCAATCTTCAAGAACTGTTCATCATCTTCTTCATCAAACTCAAGGTTATTATGTTCTTATCTATTATCAAATGCAAATAACTTGTTTTCGATCTTATCATTGTTTTACACAAGATCAAACAAAAGAACTCAAAAATAAAATCATTTTCTTTCATGGTTTTATAAACACAACCATTTCATGGTTGTTCTTCAAGTTTTAAATCTAAAATCTTAAACTTGTTCTTCTTTCGTATCCATTTTTTTTTTAAACTGGAATACAAGGCTTATAGGTGTTATATTCGTTTTTTTTTTAAAAAAACAAGAAAAACCCTAATCTTCATTAAGACTTTTTTGTCTGAATGAAATGGACAAAATTCGAAAAATCTTAATGGAAATTTTCTTTCCACATTAAGATATTTCTTATTTGTTAACATCTTTGGTTGAACTGATAATACAGTGAAATGGCAACTTCAAAGCTGAATGTTACCGCTGAGTCCATCTCCGCTGATTCTGAGGAACTGGAAATCACCAAAGCTCCTCAGGTTAAGTTTGAGCTGGAAGGTCTCAACATTGACTGGGCCTCCATCATCTATGAAGACCTCATTCAACGTGTTGATTCTGCCGCTGACCGACCAGCATGGGTTCCTTACCCACGATTCATCAGCGCCATCTTTCAATATGGCCTGAAGGACAGCTATCCTGAAGAGGGTGATCTGAAACTCTCTCAGATTGGCCCTAAAGTTCTCGACTTCAAGCCTGTCGCCAACGAGGTACGTCTCTCTACCCTTCTCACTCTACTTAATTCTCCGCTTTCTGTGGCTCCTTCAGCGACTATACCCCTCGCTGATTCCCAGGCCACAAAATCCATTCCTTCTAAGAAAAGGAAACAATCTCTTACCCCTCTTGATTCCAAAAGGATCAATAAAACCAAGGAGCAACCCCAGCAATTCCATGCTGAAGACTCCTCAGCTCATTCTGAAGAGCTGAAGGAAAGTTCCGTGGTACGCTCTGCCACACCAATTCAAGCCATCCCTTCTAAACCTACTTCAGCGTCCTTAAACGCTGAGGTTAGAACTTTGGAATCTACCCAACCTTCTTCAGTCTCTCAAAAGACTGATGAAGTACTTCTCAGCGAATCCAACGCTGAACTTGAAACCCAACCCCAATTCTTATCCTTCGCTCCTCCCTCTACTTCTTTGGACACTCCTCCAGTCAAAACTGGAGATGCCATCATTCAAGAAGCCGTTGAAGCTTCTCAGCGAATGACGAAGAAAGGACCTGCAGAGATCTCCATCCCTCACGGAACTTTTGAGGGAGATATGGAACACTATGGAGGGACTCGAAACTTTGATGAGTTCGTCAACGCTCCTGCAGGTACATATCCCACCTTAAACACTGTAACTAAACCTGAAACTTCTGAGCTTTCCTTTGTTCACAAGTACTTATATGTTACAGGTCCTTATTTGGGAGACATCAACCAGTCTCTGAAGTCTATGGAGATGAAACTTACGGATCTCACCACCGGTCTATCAAATAACTCTACAGCTGTAACAAACGCTGGAGAGAATCTGACGAAGCTGACTACTGTGGTGGAAAAGAAGGCCTCCTCTGATGACATCAAAGACCTTGATAAAACTCTCGCCGACTTTGCCAAAGTGCTCTCCGACATCTACACTGACTACACCAACCTCAAATCATCAGTTTCCACCATTTCCAGCGAGGTTACAACGCTGAAGAAATCGGTTGGTACACTCGAAGGTGATATGTCAGTGGTCAAGACCGACTTGGGCTCAGTGAAGACCGATCTTAGTTCTGTCAAGACAATGATCGAGACGCTGGTGAACAAGGCAAATAATCCAGCTCCTGCTCCGGCCCCTGCACCTGTTTTGGACTCATTCACCGCAGAGGATCGCCAAGAGCTGAAGAAAATCACGCCTGCTATTTCTGGCCTAGAAGACAGAATAGCTAAGCTTGAAGGTTGTGTGAAAGTCTCTGGCCCAGAAGACAGAGACAACACCAATGCTGAGTCTACCCATTCCTCCCCCGCCCATCATGAGAAAGAGGGGGAGAAAAGCGCTGAACAGGAGAAGAGCGCTGAAGATCAAAATAAGAGCGCTGAAGACCTTTCCCATGATGAATCTATCAGGGGAGAGGGTAATGAAGATCGGATTACTGGACCTCAGGGAGATGAAAACCCTAAGGGAACCGAGAACCTCGCCTCTGTATCTGAGGGGGAGCAACTCGAAGAAGATGCTGAGGAATCCGAAGCAGAAGAAGACGAAGACATCGACATCCCTGAAGCTGAACCATCCTCCTCTCCAAGGAACGATGATGATGATGATGAAGATGACGATGATTTCTTTGTTGTCAAACCTGCTCCTCGAACCAAAGCTCTTAAAGGTATTTCAATAAAAGAACCTTCAGGGGAGAAGACAAAGACAAAGCACTCAGCCTCTGGCGCTGAGAAAAGCAAAGACAAAGGCATCGCTGAAGTTGATAATCTGGCGATCCTACTTGCAAAGCCGATTTGTCAGGTACACTAAACTTATTTTTCCTTCCCTGATCATCTCTGAAAAATCAGTTATCCATTCCACAAACACCATACACATCCACATTTTTTTCTATCTTTTCTACCCAAGTTCTTCTACCCAGTTCTTATTTGTAAGATCGCTGCGTTTCAGCTAGTCCTCTCCCCTGTTTGAGGATATCGCTGAAAGATCTTCTATTGCGACTTCACCAATAATTCCAGCTACCGCTGAAGACATAATCCCAGTCTTAGATTTAATCTCTGAGACTGATGAATCAGAAGAACAACCTCTCTCGCACAGAAACAGACCCTCCTCAGTTCCTCAAAAGAGGAGAGAAGAAATGATAAAGCGATTCGAGGATCAGCGAATCATCCTAAGGCGCGATCAACTACCTTCAGTTCCTCCTAAGTTCAGAATTTCAAAAGCTGAATACCAGGATCATCTCAGAGCTGAACGCCTCATCGCTGAAAGGAAGGAAGCTGAAGATAAAGACAGAGAATACGCCTTCAAGCTCACTCAAGAATCTCTCAAAGACCCCAAGCTGAAGCGTATTCCCATTCAAATCCAACGAAAGCTTTGGGAACAAGCCCAGAAGATCGTGGAAAAGAAAGCTGAAGTTTCTCAGACCACCCTGATCTGGTGTAAAGAGAAAATCCACTTCAGATATCGTCCAGCGAAGATCAACAAGGTATTCATCTCTGGAAGAACCTCCATCGGAGTACCTATTGTTGACATCAAACTGTTCAGAGAAGATGACTCATCTGAAACCTTTCGTGCTGACACTGTAAAAAGGTATGGTCTCTCTGAATGGCTGGAGATGAGGTTAGCTATCCAACCATCAAAATCTAAGTACAAGGATCATTTCGAAAAGCTGATAAATAGACAGATCGATTTGATATCTTCTTGTGTGGATATTCCTCCTGTTCCTGATCTAAAGCCGAAAAGAAAAAAGGGCTTTCCAAGGAAGAAACGTCAAGATTCAAACTCAGGTCCTGTCATACGAAATGAAACTGGAATTGGTTTCTCTCGCGCTGAAGTACTTGGTCCTGATCCTGATCTATCTGCCCTTGACATCTCTTTGCCACCATGTGAACTTTTCGTCCCTGGTAAAGTCATCAGTAATCCTTATGGAATATTCTTTCTTGACTACGACGGACGTAAATGCTTTCAACGGATCGCTGAGCTTCCAATCACTCCAATCGAACAGCTCAAAGATCTCATCTACTGGTGCGACTTCAGAAAAGACATTCAGGCACGACACCTAAAACCCTTGATTTTTGAAGCTGCTCTGAAGCTAAAGAATAAAGGAGAAAAGGTTCCTGACTGGATGATTCCAACTGAAAAGACAACCCTTGATGAACTTCTCATTAAGGAAGAACCCTTTGAAGGCTGACAACAATCACCATTTTTCTCTATTGTATCAGTCATCCTTCAGTACTTGTAATTTATTTCGCTTGTACTTGTAATCTTTCTTATTCATATTGTAACCTGATTCAAAGATTTAAAGAAAGATTTCAGCGAATGTACTTTACTCCATCAGTACTGAAAAGATCCCAGAAAACAGTAAAAGGGACAAATATTTTATGAGTTCTTTTTATCCTTATGTTTTCATTAAATAGCAATTTTCTCTGTTGCTATGTCATAATCAAATAGGGGGAGATTGTTGATCCAAACCCTCAGTGATTTGATAATGACCCTATCTTAAATACTTAGTGAAAATTGTAAGTAAACAATATGTATCAGAGTTTCACTATCGCTGATAAGTACTAAGATCTTACAGTACTGCTGATAGGAACTCTCGCACTTTTAGATTAAACATTCAGCGAACACTGTTCACCATATCGCTGAGTCTGTTCAGTCCTTATGGTGATCGCTGATAAGTTAGTTGTTTACTTATGATCCCTGAAGACAAGATTCACGTCAACAAAGGTTCTACGCTGAAGTCGAAGATCAAGCTCAAGAACCAGCGACAAGTCTCCTAATGAACTGATGCGGATCAGCGAAGACTCAGATTTGTCCACTCAACGTGAAGTATCAAGTACAAGACTTCAGCTATCGCTGAACTTTATCATTCGCTGAATAGTAAATGATAATCGCTGAATCAACGAAAGCTGATCATGAAGTCCTCCGTACAAAGTACTTTTGTCTTAACCTCCCTTGCACGCCACCGTACGAAATGTCAGAAAAGAACCTCTGAAAATCTGAAATCGTACAACCACTCTGATACTACACTGTTCATTCATGCGGCTACTAAGGTTGTCAACAAAGGTCAATGACATGCAACCAATCCGCTGATGACACGTGTAAAGTATATACTGAATTGCATTAAATGCATGCAGTATATAAAGAGATGAACTCACTTCATTTGAAGTAACTTGCTAACTCTGGACAAGTTCAAATCTCTCAAGATAGGATTTTATTAGTAATCTCCTTATCTTTCTTAGTGCAAGAAAACCTTAGTGTTCCAACTTGTTTAGATTTAGGTTTATCCTTAATCTTGTTTCCGCAACAAGCTGTAAATTGTTAATGATTTATCAATAAACAATTTAGAAAAGTAAAATAGTGTGTTTGTATTCAACCCCCCCTTCTACAAACTTGTTTAAGCCTTTCGGGACCAACAGATGTAGTGCTTGGATGCTTAACAGAGGAAGAAGCAAGAAAAGATGCATGGATAAATAGAGGCACACAACCAAAACCAACTCCCAGTGCAACCCACATTTCTAACTCCGCAGGTCTAGCTGCAGAAGGAGTTATTGAAAAAGAGCAGCACAGCTCGATCCTAACCCAACCCATCCAGCCAGAGGTTACTCTTTCAACCTCTGTGCCCACAGAAACCGGGGAATCCATTCCTAGGGAATCTCCTCAAAGAGACTCCCCTATTGTTCGTGATCAATCGCCCCAGATCACCCTAGAACACCCTACAGAGGAATTCGTTTCCTCTGCCACGCACACATTAGGACCAAAACGTCTTTCAGAGAGAAGTAGTGACACAGAGACGAAGAGACTCTAGACAAGTCTCCTAGTCAACAGAAGGACATTCCAATACCCACCTCTGGAGTGGATTTGGACACTGTTCTTCACAGAACTTCTGTAGAGATCGAAACTCAGGTTTCTTCTCGAGGATCAGAAGGAAATCCTTCCACCCCCATCGTACAAACAAGGGTGAACGAAGGTGTCCCAGGAACAGGGACTCACTCTGGAGACGAATGTGTTCCTCCAGAGGTTACACAAGGAACACAAGTATCAAGGGATGAGTTCCAAACCCTTGTCACCTCTGTGAACCAAACAATGAAAGAGTTGCAAAGCTCTTTCAAATCCTTTACAGAGACAACATCTACGGCTATCCTGAATCTGAACACCAAAATGGACAATCTGTCCACAGAGGTAAAAACCGCCATCTCAGAGATGAAGTCTTCTGCCGAAACTACTGCCAAAGCTACAGCTACTTCTGCCGCTCAAGAATTTGGAACAGCTGCAACTTCTGCGTTCAAGGACTCTGTCAAACACTTCCTTGAACAAATGAATACGCAATCCATCAGAGCAGAGGGCATTACTCCTGCAGATCTACAGAATGCCCTAAAACAAGTACAAGCAGAGGCAATACGCAACACGACAATGATGCAGCCAAAAGACTATATGACCAGAGCACAGCTTACAGAGCTCGGACAGAACGTCATTAACCAGGTCACAGAAGTCATTGTCTCCTTCACAACTGCAAATGCCAACTATGTCAAGGATTTCAGAAAGAGTGTCGGCAGAATGCGTTTCAAAACAGAAGCAGAGCTTGCGACATTGGTTGGCCTCTGCGATGATGTCTGTGAAAAGTTTATGGCAGCAGGAGCTGAATTACCGAAGAAGACCAACACTTCTTGCAGAGCAGAGGGTACTTCTGATAAAAGTCAGGATGATTCTGATGATGACCAACCTGGTCCATCAGATAATCCTGAGGGGGAGAATCTAAGAGAGAAAGCTACGAGCAGAGGAATACAAAGTCCACCAATCGCAGCAGAACCAATCAGCCAAGCCCCTCCAGAACAAACCCAACAACAACAAACCCAAAAGACCACAGAGACAACACCCATCTCTGTGGAATCATCTCCTGACGAAACCAAAATTCCAGAAGCAGATCAGCAAACCACAGAGGCAACAACCGCCCCTGAGGTAATCATGTTGGAAGAAACAGATGAAGAAACCACAGAGAAAACACCCACATCTGTGGAAACACCCCAAACCATACCGAGAAGAAAGTCGATTGCCACCAAACCAAAAAGAGCAACGACCTCTGCTTCTGACGTTCTGAAAAGGATGCACACAACAATGAGTGATCGTATGGCGCAGAGAGAAGAAGAAAGGCACAGGTTCACCTTAGCTTTCAGAATGGCAAAAAGATTCGATGGCAATACTTCATCAACAGAAACTGAGCTCACAGAAGAAGTCAACAAACAACCTCCAACAGAGGTTACAGGGCAACTCAAGCCAACAGAACCATCGCCACGAAAGTCCTCTAAATCACAAATGTCAAAACCCACAGAGGCAATCCCCATCAAGCCAACAGAAGTGCCAACCTCCAAACCTACAGAAGCAACAGCCTCTGCCCTGCCAAAAGGAAAAGACAAGGGAAAAGGAATACTGACAGAAGAGCCTAAGAAGAAAACATTGCCAAAGCCAACAGAGAAACTAATAAAGAGTGCGTTTGATGCCTTTCAAACCCCAAAGCCTGAAGAAGTTGACTGGGCATATGGATTGAAACCTCTGTCAGACATTCCTCTAACTGGTAGAGCTGCAGAAGTTGTTCAAGAAATGGAGAGTCTCAGAAGACGAGTACCACAACCTGGTCCAACACATGAAGAGATGGAAGAAGTGGTCTACAAATACCTCTATAAACAATCCTTTCAGACCAATCATCCAACAGATCATGTGACAGATCCAAGGATCAGAGAAGAATTTGAGAACATCTTCACAAGAACAAAGCCAAGAACCAAAGCAGATGTCTTCTCAATCCACAAGATCAAAAAGGTAATCTTCTGCAAATTCTCCTTCACAAGAACCTATCCAAAGGTCAGGTACAATCTTTACAAAGTCAGAAGAGAAGACAATTCAGAAACTACCTTCGTTGATGCTGACTTAAGAAATATCAATCCATATGATCTACCTGACCTTCTACAATGGACAAAGGACAACTACAACACAGAGGCAAACACCAGAGCCTATCAAGTGTTGAGAAAAGCGATGAGGGAAAAGCTTCTGCTCTACAGCATGATAGATTTCCAGCTGGGAAAGGATCTTGGTCTCAAGCATCTGGATTTACGACCACCAGAGGATCGCTGCCCACCGGACGCCGTACCTAACTCAATCATCACAGAACCAAGGTTTGGGTTAGTATTTCAAAACCCTCAAGGCGAAACTAAACTATTTGTATGCATAGACTGTCAGAAGTACGCAACAAGTACTCTGAACAAGTTCAGAGCAAGCCTTGTGAAATACAGAGGTACAAAGAAAATGGATAAAGATGCTGCAGATACTATCATCAGAGAGATTGACGCAACAATCCACCTAAGAGAACTCTGTATCAGCTTCTACAAAGAGATCAGAAGAGTCGGAAGAGACAACAGAAGCTACAACGATTTCAAAGATGCCAAAATCTGATTCTCAGACCTCCAATCTCTGCAAACAAAGTTAAAGTTTATCTTTCATTGTACTCAAATGTAAAATGCCTCTGCCATATTTCTAAATGAAAGAAATTTTGAGGTATTGTTTAACCTCTTTCTTATCTAACTTAGCCTAACTTAACTCAAGTTCAAATTTTTATTTTTCACTACTTAGGGGGAGATTGTTAGCTTCAATCTTCCTAATCATAGAAGTATTTAGAAGTAGTGAAAAATAGGCTAAGTGAAAAAAGCCTCTTACAGAGGCTCTGCCGACATTACCGAGAAATCAAGGTCAAGAAGCTACAGAAGCAGCAGAGGCTTCCTACAGAACCTCTGCTGTACTCAAAGAAGACCCAAGACTCGGAAACAAAGGTGAAGACTGCTCCACAAAGGACCAGACCACAAAACCTCTGTAACTCATTACAGAGCCTCTGTGGTCCTCACTGAAAGACTTGAAGATATTTATAATATCTTGCTACTGTTACAGGACCCATTCATCAACTTGCATGGTAGCATGCCCTGTCCAACGTCGACGTGTCAAACTCTGATTGGACTCAGTAGTGCTTAGTACATATTAGACGTCTGCTGCATTAAATGCAATACAGCACGTCTGACTGTTCATGCCATCCTTGCAACTGTTCACGACATCCGTTCTACTATTCATACGTACCTTTTGAATAGTAGCATATGCTTTATGGTCCCCTTTAGAGTAGTATATAAGGAAGACTCATGTTGAGTTCTTCCTTACACAACACACACCACTTAAATCGAACATCAAGAACACAAAAGCTTATTCACCTTAAAAGTCATATCTGTTTTAAAGTTTTTCTTACTCACGGTTCATAAACCTGTTCTTGATATATATATTCAGTAAACTTTGAGATATAATATTCTGTTCACTGTTTATTTATATTTTGTTCTAAATCTATCAAACATATCTGCTAGTTCTTCAAATACACTTCCGCATCAAACATTAACTTGAACTAATAGATTTGATAATCTTGTTTAAAGCAAAACGGGAACCAACAAGCACACTACTAGCACTCGACCTTTCGTAGTGTCACTAGAACTACTCCCAACCTGAACCTGTTGCACATGCCGACAAATAAAATGGTTAGACTAATGCCTAGTGAGTTCAAGAGTTTATAACATGATTTATATAATTTGTAGAATGAAAGTTTGCGACATAAATCATGATTTCGAAAAGGATTTATGAAAGGATGTAAACGACTCATTTTCCAACGCACACAAAATCTATGAGAAAAGTTCCCAAAATGTATAAAGCGTTTTCCAAAATGAATTCCAACTCCAACTCACTCAAAACTTGTTTGGACGTTAAATATCCCAAGAAATATAAACGTGGACAAAACTCCAATATTTAAAACATCCAAATAGGATGAGGCATAGAACTCTGCCAATAAACTATGAAGACATTTCATATAAATAAAGAGCGTCACCGAAAATATGGATAAAAGTAACTACCAAAAAACAACACATTTCGGTGATGGGGGAGACCAGATTCCATCGAAAGTGACGGGCACATAAAGTTTGGCCACTTATGATGTTACTGGATTACACCTCAAGTCCCGGTCTTAGTTCCCATGCCATAAAGACATCACAACCTCAAACCTTTCCTATGTCTTTATTGCCTACTCCGTCGAGTTACACCTCAAGGAATTATGGGACCATATTGCCTATCCAGTCTAGACGAGTTACACCTCAAGGACTTCAATGTCTCTTATTGTCTACTCGCTAGTGGCCCCACGGCCTAACGCATATAACCATGCGTTCCAATAGTCCACTCCGCGTGCACAAACAGATAGACCATCAAATAAAGACTGACTTACGTGCCTATGGATCCAATGCAACACAGTCTACAAAACATGCTCAACCCGGAATGACTAAAACACCCAAGCATGTAAATATCAATAATGTGCAATAATATGCAATGTGTTGCAATAAATACAAATCATAAATAAGACTCCACATTGAGCCATCAAAACCGGACAAAATGTCCCCAAGACTTCCTTAAAGTCAAAACCGAGCAAAATGCTCAAAACCCATTAGACCCATAAATAATTATCCTTATAATACAAAACGCGTTTAAACATCGTTTAGGTAAACAAGTACCACAAAATCATCATTAACCCAAAACTCTACACGGTTAAAAACAAAGGGTTTCTCCAATTGGACTCATACCCTTTATAATAAATGACTCATGACACTAAAATGTGCCTTTTCTCAAACGGTTTATAAAATCAATTACCCAACATGAAAGAAAACCATTGAATGAACTCTATTTGAGCAATAAACCGTTGAAGACATATTCATGATTACTACACGTTAAAATATTCAAAAATCCCCAAATATGGGTGTTTTACAAACTTTATAAAGTTAAACACTTCAAAAGGGTAAAACTTACCAAATAAGTCAACCATTGATAATTTTTAAGTAAAACACACAAATACTTGGAAAAATACATTTTTGGCATGTACAACGTTTTCACAAATCAACTTGAACTCACCTTGCTAGATTTAGGCTAAATCTAGATTTTCCCTCAACGTAAGCTCCTTTGAAGAAACTTGAATCCTCAAGCCAAATCTTCCAAAAACCTAGATCCATAATTTACCAACCATAAATATTCAGATCTAAACATGTAGAATCATTCCTTAAACATTTTACATCAAAATCCCAACTTATATCAAAACCCTAACTTCCATAAATGAAGAGAAGAGAAGATTACCTTAACCATAGCCTGAATCCACCAACCAAATACCTCTAGAATCACCAAGATGAACCACAAACTCACAATCTTCAAGGTGGAGTGAAAAGGGTTGGATGAAACCCTAGAAACTTGGTGAAGAAGATGAAGTGAAGGGTTTCTAGAATGGTTAAGGTTTATAACAATGGTGAGGGTTTGATTTGGGGAAGAAGATGAGGGATTTAGGGTTTGTTGGTAGAAAATCGGGTTAGAGGGAGAGAGGAAATTGGTTTTGAGGTTGAAGATGAAGTGAGGGAAGATAGAGAGGGAAAAGTCTTAAAAAACAAAATATCTCATCAGATGAATCGCGGACGTCCGACTTGCATTGGCCGAAATCCCATTTTTTTCTCTGTTGCTTCCGCGGATGACCCGCGGACTTCCGCACATCGCGGACGTCCGGCCTTGTGCCCTGCGGACGTCCGTGAGCCTCAAGTTCATTTTTCCAATTTTTTGAGTGTTACAATCCTCCCAACCTTAGAATGATTTCGTCCTCGAAATCTTGGTCCTTTACAACCAAGGGCTAACCAACTCCACCCTGATCATGTTCTAATTGTTTCAACTGGAAATTTAAAATTTTCCCACACAGACTACTAAGACAACATCAAGTAAACTTTGTACTTATGTCTGGGAGAACATTCCATCCACTAGAGTAACTCCAAATCAGCCAACTTCGGTTGTCTCCCAACCTTAGATGTTCCATACTTCCCCGATTGTCGGTCCACACTCTAAATCAACTCAAGGTTTGATTACTACCGAAACCAACAGAATCTCCAACTCCAATTGTTCCTACTGCTAATTGTCGTTTAAAAAACCAACGAGCTCTAATAGGCTCCAAGACCCGCGGTCGTCACTGACCCATCGATTATACGACTCCAAGAATCTATCCCAACATTAATCATCAAACCGACAGGTTCTTTAACCACACACGAAGGTTATTCCACCAAAACTACTAAATCACAAATGAGCATCTTAAGATTACTACAACTGTTATCATTATTTCTTTAAAATTGGGCTACACCATCCAAATACGCTAACGGTTCTCGACCTCGAACCCAAAAGGTCGACACCTAGTCATACCACCAAGCTTTGAACTCTAACGGAACTCCACACACGAGTTCCGTTCGCCGAGCATTCCCACAAAACTAGGGTTATCAATACGGTGCCTACAGGGTCCCTCATTCGAAAATCGTCCAAGACCCAAAACAGGGTTGCCGACAAGAACGGTTACCACCAACCTCAACATATGATACCGCAAATCTAACCCTTCAGTTACCATAAGTACAACGACTCTGCCACCGATACCATCCGGCCTATAGCACCAACACGCGTCGAAACACTCAACTTTTCATAGTCGAGGTTCTACTCACACTTACTCTTAACCGGGGTCACTTAACCTTACCAAGGTTTCTATGAGTTCAAGGTTCTCAAGTGAATTATTTAACAATTATGTCGATCAAAACTTTTTATAGAAATTTTCCAATACGAATATTTTCATATTAAATTAATCGTACGCATAAAACTACTACTATTAGTTCGGTAGTTGCACAAAAATGGACACACTCGTCCCATGTATGAAAACCATATTGAAAACTATTTCATCAAAATTTAGATCATTAACAATAACGCAAAAGCACAATAAACAACTTCTTGGGAACGAACCGCTACGGTCCTAGCATGGATTGATCTATGTCATGCACGTAAGGTAATTTCCCACTTTAAATGATGTGCACCCAAAAGGTTTATACATACTTCAAAAGGAGTTTGAATGCCATCCTATTCCAAAGATTTTATTTTTGAATCATGAAATAGCATGAAACAAAATTCACCAACAAAGTTGGCACACGTCAGCTTATTTCACAAAACGGTGAAACAATTCCATAAATATACTTTAGTCAAAACATAAAATGATTTGTGTCGGTTTCGAGTTTAAGGACAAAATCAATACGTTTTCATCATTTGAAAATATCGATTAAAATATCATGAGAAAATCTCAAATTGGAGTATGCATGCAAACTTGTAACACTCTCTTAATAGTTTTCTCGGAATGAAATAACATGCATTAGATGGTTCATAACAAAATTTCAAAAGACGAAATTCTTTAAATAAAATCTCAAAATCTCCTCACTTAGTCATATAATGACATAAGAGTAAAACATTTTTGACAAGACTCACACATCAATGTGTTTTCCGAGAACTTAGGAGAAAACAAGTGTTTGTAATTTGTTGACACCCAAAAGGGTTCAAACTGACTTCAAACCTCGAATTGCACCAACAGTGCGCCTCAATGTTCAAAACATAAATAATTCAACGCACTCTAGGTTTAGGCAAATAATTTTCCAAAATCCTCATCACGGAGCATTTTCATCCAAAGTTTCGTACTCGTAACATAAAACGTTAAAACGTCAATGCCCAAAAGTTTATTCGTTAAAAATACTCAAAATACACATTTTCTCCAAAACCAAAAAGATTTACAATTTTTCAAAATGTTCCTCGAACCAAAATTGACCAAATGTCAACGACTCACACATTTGTGTTTTCAAAATGTAACGTATCGTAAATCATGCATGACCTCCACAACACTAAAACATACTTTGACCAAGTGACCTTCATTTATGCAATGAGATAATAAAACATTTTCATTCACGATCCATTTATCAAAATATCGAGAGATAATGGTTACCAAGCTATGCATACCCCTAGGTCAATATAATGCATTTGCATGAAATGATAATAAAACAATCAACTGACCGAAAGCGCAATAAGCAAATTGTTATGAAATATCAGCAAGGTGTCCTTTCATGCATTACTTATGTCACGATATAAATCAATCCGTACACTGAACAAGTTGCAACAAAATGTGCTAACACAAATCTTTGAAAGGGAAAATATGCGACACCAAAGTTCCAAAACACATCCCTTTTGGGTCGTCTTATGGCATAAAATAATATTTCTCAATAAAACCCGAGTGGGACAAAATGCCCAACATAACTCATAAATTCCTACATAATAAATAGAGTATGCACATTATGAAATTGCACTCACGCGACACAAAACGTCGTAAGACCAAAACTCCATGAAACTTAACGAGACTCAGGGGTGTTTGGGATTGCTTATTTTTTGACTTATTTGCTTATTGTTTTTCCTCACCACAAATAAGCTATTTTGAGTGTTTGGATTGAAAAAAAAGAAAAGTACTTATGACTTTTCCCCACCACAAATAAGTTGTTTTTGATAAGTTAATCCATTTTAACTTATTTGAAAGTGCTTATAACTTATTTGTTCAAATTACATATTTACCCCCAACTCCTTTTTATAATTACATAAGTTAATAAGCACTTTTAAAAATAAGCATAAGTTGTTTCAAATAAGCAATCCCAAACGCCCCCTCAATGACCTTAAGTCAACAAATGGCACCAAACCTTTCGCTTCCAAAAATCGAATTTCAATATACAAAATCATGACTAAAACGTCAAAATTCCAAAAATCTCCTTTTTGTTGTAATACCATATAAACAACATTGATCAACAAACTTGCATTAAATAAATTCTCCAAAATAACTTTACATAGACATAATGGAGGATAACTTTTCGTCCAAACCTTAACATATGTGGAGGAGATCCAATGTTAAAGTCATAAGCCGTAGTCATTTGTCCAACACTTTAAACGGCATTAAATTATGGATATCACCGTATCCGAAAGTAGCGTTGGACCTCAACAAAATAAAGCAAGTCCCGACAAAATTTGCAATCCCCGCAATAAAATAGTTTTCATGCATGTTCAAAACCATGATTTTAAAATCTTGAGTGTGCTAAACGTTTTTCGAGATTTTGTAACACAATTCACATGAGGATTTGAAACACAAGAAATAACTGATGCATTTTATCTTAAAAATAAATTTTGTGCATGAACTTAGTCGGCACTCAACATTTCAAACCATACTCCTCCAATTCCCTCCGGTCACACTACTGTCATTCGGATGCTCAAACATATTAAGGAAAATTTGGAATTTACATCGATTAACCTTACGATTTCTCCTCGAAATAAGGTCGATTCAACAAGCCTATGGTTCTACTCCAACCATCAACCTTGACCCAAAATGGTCCACTTAAAGCAATTATCATGTTTATTGTCACTCTAAGTGACTAATGCTAAAATCGTTAATCTCTTTCAACGACTACTTGCTTAGAAACTCTTCACTACCCCAACGGTCATCGCATTAAAATGGTTCAAGTATGCACATGTAACTAGTAAGTTCACCATGACACTGGCCAGGTGTCATTATGAACGCACCGTACATGCTTATCCTTGCCACTCTCAATGTGATTCTTGTTTCTAGCAACTCCATCGACCTTAAAACATCCTATCTCAAAGTGCCTAAAGGTGAATTTCACTTTCATCTACTTAAAAGAACGCTAGTTTGAGTCTAGGTATCCAAAATCAACACCTAATTCTCTCAAACTTATGCTCTGATACCAACTTGTAACACTCTCGAATTGGGAAAAGAGCAACTAAATAAAATTTTAGATAATACAACCAAAATAATAGGATTTCTCCCTATAAATCAATACGGAAAATACCTCCATCAATACATATAACTCAAGTCTTAAATACAAAGGCTAAGTTCACATCGGGTGTTACTTAACTCAAGTACAATTGCTATTCCCAAAACTCAATGCGAAAGACTTCACTACCAATTCACCTCTCGAGCATACTACTAGCACTCGACCTTTCGTAGTGTCACTAGAACTACTCCCAACCTGAACCTGTTGCACATACCGACAAATAAAATGGTTAGGCTAACGCCTAGTGAGTTCAAGAGTTTATAACATGATTTATATAATTTGTAGAATGAAAGTTTGCGACATAAATCATGATTTCCAAAACGGTTTATGAAAGGATGTAAACGACTCATTTTCCAACGCACACAAAATTATGAGAAAAGTTCCCAAAATGTATAAAGCATTTTCCAAAATGAATTCCAACTCCAACTCACTCAAAACGTGCTTGGACGTTAAATATCCCAAGAAATATAAACGTGGACAAAACTCCAATATTTAAAACATCCAAATAGGATGAGGCATAGAACTCTGCCAATAAACCATAAAGACATTTCATATAAATAAAGAGCGTCACCGAAAATATGGATAAAAGTAACTACCCAAAAACAACACGTTTCGGTGACGGGGGAGACCCGATTCCATCGAAAGTGATGGGCACATAAAGTTAGGCCACTTATGATGTTACTGGATTACACCTCAAGTCCCGGTCTTAGTTCCCATGCCATATAGACATCACAACCTCAAACCTTTCCCATGCCTTTATTACCTACTCCGTCGAGTTACACCTCAAGGAGTTATGGGACCATATTGTATATCCAGTCTAGACGAGTTACACCTCAAGGACTTCAATGTCCCTTATTGCCTACTCGCTAGTGGCCCCACGGCCTAACGCATATAACCATGCGTTCCAATAGTCCACTACGCGTGCACAAACAGATAGACCATCAAATAAAGAGTGACCTACGTGCCTATGGATCCAATGCAACACAGTCTACAAAACATGCTTAACCTGGAATAACTAAAACACCCAAGCATGTAAATATCAATAATGTGCAATAATATGCAATGTGTTGCAATAAATGCAAATCATAAATAAGACTCCACATTGAGCCATCAAAACAAGACAAAATGTCCCCAAGACTTCCTTAAAGTCAAAACCGAGCAAAATGCTCAAAACCCATTAGACCCATAAATAACGGTCCTTATAATACAAAACGCGTTTAAACATCGTTTAGGTAAACATGTACCACAAAATCATCATTAACCCAAAACTCTACACGGATTAAAAACAAAGGGTTTCCCCAATTGGACTCATACCCTTTATAATTCTCAAAATGACTCATGACACTAAAATGTGCCTTTTTTCAAACGGTTTATAAAATCAATTACCCAACATGAAAGAAAACCATTGAATGAACTCTATTTGAGCAATAAACCGTTGAAGACATATTCATGATTACTACACGTTAAAATATTCAAAATTCCCCAAATATGGGTGTTTTTCAAACTTTATAAAGTTAAACACTTCAAAAGGGTAAAACTTTCCAAATAACTCAACCATTGATAATTTTTAAGTAAAACACACAAATACTTGGAAAAATACATTTTTGGCATGTACAACGTTTTCACAAATCAACTTGAACTCACCTTGCTAGATTTAGGCTAAATCTAGATTTTCCCCAAACGTAAGCTCCTTTGAAGAAACTTGATTCCTCAAGCCAAATCTTCCAAAAACCTAGATCCATAATTTACCAACCATAAATATTCAGATCTAAACATGTAGAATCATTCCTTAAACATTTTACATCCAAATCCTAACTTATATCAAAACCCTAACTTCCATAAATGAAGAGAAGAGAAGATTACCTTAACCATAGCCTGAATCCACCAACCAAATACCTCTAGAATCAGCAAGATGAACCACAAACTTCCAATCTTCAAGGTGGAGTGAAAAGGGTTGGATGAAACCCTAGAAACTTGGTGAAGAAGATGAAGTGAAGGGTTTCTAGAATGGTTAAGGTTTATAACAATGGTGAGGGTTTGATTTGGGGAAGAAGATGAGGGATTTAGGGTTTGTTGGGAGAAAACTGGGTTAGAGGGAGAGAGGAAATTGGTTTTGAGGTTGAAGATGAAGTGAGGGAAGAGAGAGAGGGAAAAGTCTTAAAAAACAAAATATCTCATCAGATGAATCGCGGACGTCCGCAAGGTCCTACACGAACGTCCGGCTTGCATTGGCCGAAATCCCATTTTTTTCTATGTTGCTTCCGCGGATGACCCGCGGGCTTCCGCACATCGCGGACGTCCGGCCTTGTGCCCTGCGGACGTCCGTGAGCCTCAAATTTGTTTTTCCAATTTTTCGGGTGTTACATACATAATTAATCAAAACATATAAACAAATTATTAGGGGTATTTGGCACATCGCGGTCCAACTGGGGATGAAAACGGGGCGGATATTGAACGGTACTATATCCTCGTATCTGACCCTACCCTTGTTTAAGCCCCTCGTCTCCCCCCCCCCCCCCCCCCTTGACTAATCCCCGATGGGTCTGGGGAAGGAATG
This sequence comes from Saussurea involucrata, assembly GCA_033807775.1. Lineage (NCBI taxonomy): Eukaryota > Viridiplantae > Streptophyta > Magnoliopsida > Asterales > Asteraceae > Saussurea > Saussurea involucrata. The sequence continues at coordinate 134,072,559 of CM066315.1, forward strand.
CCTAGCAGGTTTGGAGAACCCGTTAGTAAAAAACGATAAAACTATGTATTTTAAATTAAACTTATAATAAACGTCTAGTACATTAGTTACTAATATTTAAAATCAAATATATTTGTCATTCAATAATAAACGTGTGCATATACACATAGATGATGTATCGTATGAGAACTTGAGGTTAACGTGAGAATCGTAAGAAGTGGATCTGAACCGTTGATCACTTTTAATTAAATGTTCTCTCATGAATTACGGCTTAGACGGGAATTGATCTGGTGCATCTCGGTGCATCTTATTTCAGTGCATCTCATTCTAATATGCGTCAACTTTTCATCCAACGGTTGATAACCACTTCTCACGTTTCTCACGTTAACGTCAACTTCTCACCGGAACTCAATTATATATACACACACACACACACAAACACAAACACATACACACTATATTTTAAAAAAATGGTTCGGATTAGAAACTGGTAATTCCATCTCTTACCCCACCCTGACCTCGTTTCAGACATGACAATAAATCCCTGCCCCACCTTGTTACCGGCCAAACCGGGGAATTCTTGCACCGTTAGAGTCGAGTAGCCACTTCTACGGGTAAAAATTTTCATCTCTAAACCCAATCCAACATCAAACCATTCGGGTTAGGTTGGTTCAATCAAATTAAAATTGTTGTTTCAACAAAAAAATCCTATGAAATGTATCATCGTAGTAATAATCTTAATCCATACGAGTAGTACTTTGACGTAAAATCGTATAGAAATATATCCCGAGGGGCGGATCCACCTTGTAAAAGGTGGGGTCCCATCCCCCAGTAATTTTTTTTTATTTTTCTAGATTAAAAACATTTTTTTAACTTTTTATCATAGTTTCCCCCCAGTAATTTTCCAACTGTGCCCCACGAACCAAAAAAGTACATTGAAATCAACTAAAACACCAAAAAATCTCGGAATTAACAAGAAAAAACCCGAGAAAGACTCTCGAAATAGACAAAAAAAACTTCAAAAATCCATAGAAATCAATCAAAAAAAATTTAAAAATCCATCGAAACGGTGAGAATAAGTTCAAAACACATCGGACGACTTTTCAGACATAATTTACTTTAAATGTGCCCCCACTATGTAAAAATCCCGGATCCGCCACCGGATATTCGAGTAATTGTTTTGATACATATGAGTAGCACTTTGAGAAAAAATCATATTAAATTTTTATATAAGCATATAAAAGTAACTGTTTTTTTAACCGTATGTGTTTGCCCGTCTGTGTGTACCTCGACTAATCTCAGAGGCTACATAATAGTTTAGAAAAATCTCAGTAACATTACAGGAGTCCAACCGAAGACCTCTAACAAGAATCTCCAAAAACTCAAGTCTTATTGTAAATTGAACTAACCTCACAAATTTTAAAATCATACTTTTAAAGGATAGATGCAATGTATGGAAATGATGGTTTTGGAGCATTTTTGATTGGCTGCAAATGAATCCACAATTAAAGGATACAAATAAACTACACCAACACTCTTTAAAAGAACTAATAATTGCGGGTTGATCACTTGGATTAGTTCCATCAACTCTAACAACTTGTCTTATATAGATTAAAAAAAATGAGATTTGTAAGTTATAATAATCTCTAAAAGTTGTATATAATTAATAACTTTTATTATGATTTTAAGTCAGATTAGAAGTTATTGACTCAGTCTATTGCTTTCAGTTATGGAATATTAGAGCATCCACAACAATGAAATTTTAACACAATTTCTAAAGTGGCACATCAGCAGCGCCACATCAGCTTTACAATTATTTTGAAAATTATTCTCGACAACAATGAAATTTCAACTAATGTGACACATCATCATAAAAAACTATATTTTAATTAAATATTCTTTACTATAATTGAATACAAAATATTTTATTAATTAAATAATTATAATAAAATAAAATTAATAAAATATTTAATTTATAAAACATTAATTTTAAAATACAATGTAAAAATATTACATTAATCGTCATTTTTTTTCTTCTCTAAATCTTTGTCAAATCTCTTCAACCAAATCTGATTGTAAACGATGATTCGTTGACCGATTACGTACTTGTATGTGATTTTGAAGATAATTTTCGTACTCAGAAAGTATGCTATTAGAGATTTGAGGCGTAGTTATAGTAAAAACCACTATAATTTCTAAAAAAGAAATCCTACATGGTACATTTGCAATACATTTGCAATTCATATGAAATCCTTGTTGTGGGTGCTCTTAGAGCATCCACACCTAGGGGTGTACAGAAAACCGTCAACCCGCGAAAACCGCCCAACCCAATCCGCTAACAACCCGATTAAACCCAAACCGCCAACCCACCAAACCGCCAAACCGCTAATTAGGAGGGTTGAAATTGGGTTAGCATAACTCAACCCAACCCAAACCGCCAACCCGCCGCTAATATATTATTTCGATAAATTATATATATATATATATATATATAAAGTTCTAAATGACGTGATGCGTGACGACGAGGTCAATCCTTACGAGTTACGGCGGCATATATATACACACACACATATATACACACATTGTTTTATGTACTAACTAATACCGTAGAACAAGATAAATTATAAGTCAATCAGGTTGTAGCGCAGTGGTTGATCGCCTTGGGGGATGTGGTGAAATATCCCATCTACCCAGGGTTCGATCCCAGGCGTCCTCAACATTGATAAGACATCTTTAAGTTTCAAATTGTCAGGGATTAGTCCGGGTTGTGCCTGGGATACCCTTCCCAAAAAAACAAGATAAATTATGTAAAGTAATAAAACAATAAAAAAATGATATCAAATATATAGAGCTTACAGAAAATTATATCGAGAGTGCAAAAGCAAGAGTAAATCTTGAATCTCTACTTACTACTATCTTTAATTATCATAGTTCGCGTCTGACTTTTCGTGTATGGGAATGAGAGTAAGTATTTACCAGTTTAGGGTTTTAGTTTTTAGGTTTTCTTATTATGAGTATTTAAGTCTTACGACGTTCCGTGAACAATTATCTTTTATTCGTCAAGTTATATATTAAAAACAATCTTACATACTACAAAATAATGCGTCAACACATCGTAACGCACCATAACGTGTCATAACGCATTACAAAGCAAGTCAACCCTTAGAGTGGAGCCATAAGGGTTAACATGACGGCAAACCTACGCCTTGATGCCATAATACGCCGTAACGAGGTCATGATGAGTTATTTAGAACCATGATATATATATATATAAATAATATTTATATATATTTGGATGATTGTACTAATTAATAACTTTCTCGAGTATACTTTTAGTATTATTTATTGTATTTCATTCATTAAATTTATTTATATTTCTAACCCGCCAACTCAACCCAACCCGCCCTAATCCGCAAGGGTTGGGTTGGGTTGGGTTGAGATTTTTTAAACCGCCATAATTGGGTTGGGTTGTAAAAACGTCAAAAACCGTCCAACCCAACCCGCGTACACCCCTATCCACACCCATCTTGCACAAGGCCTTGCAAGATGACATGGCATGTCATGTATCAATTTTAGAAAGGTCTTTCCCAATGAATTATGTATAAAACAAATACATTTTTGTTTAATTTAATTTATTTATTAGTTTGTTTAAACATTAATTATTAATATGTTTATTAAATTTAGTTTATTTGAACATTATTTTTTATTACTTTTATTAAAATTTCTACCCATAATTTATTTTAAATAAAATGATATTTTTATGCGATGTTTTTATTTAAACTACTAAAATAAAAATACATTAATATAAAAAAATTACGAAAATACAAATACTAATAAATAAACGTACACAAACATCCATGTATTTTATGTAATATTTGTATTTTAATAAACGTTGCATGCATTCAATATATCCATGAATTTTATTTGTTAATTAAATTATACTTTTACAAAATATAGTAAAAAAACAAAAGTAAAATTTTAGTTATCTATATTTATAATTAATTTTTTATTTATATTATAATCATTTATATCATAATTTATTACTTTAGAAAGGAGTTTGGTCTTTCATGAATGTGAAAGATGTTATTGCAAAGCTGATATGATACTTTAGAAAAGAGTTTGGTCTTACACGGTGCATCCCAACCCAATACTGGTTAAATTATAATATTGAGAATCCAAGACATATCAATATTTTGAGCATAAGAAAATGTATTATTATGGATGTTTGTGAATGTAAAAAGAGTTAAAAGGAAAAGGATATTTTAACATATCAATATGTTGTATCAAATCTAATTATTATATATGTTTTGTCATTTCATAAGGATATTGTTGTTATAAAAGATCACACACTTCTTTTATATCAGATTTTTTTTTAAATTAAATGCAAGTAATGGCTATTTCTTTCAATGATACACTAAAATAACATTTTTAATATTTTATACCATAACTTTTGTATATATACAAGCCCAATGTATAACATAGTTCTACCCATAAATTCTTATAAGATAAAAATCAGACTAAAAAAGAATTGTCAACAACAGCTTTGGGGTCAGTTTATCAAACACTTATTGGGTATGTGGTTATCAGATCCCACTTACCTTTGAGATGAGCATGACAAGGACTTTGAAACTTACCCAGTAAAGGCATAGCAAGGATCGAGAAAAACTTACCTAATAAGTGAGACAAAACACTCTTATCAGAATAATTGTTTACCGGGTAAAAGACTTTTAACAACAATCCATTTTGATCACTAAGAATGTTATCCTATAAGATAAATTATGATATGGCTCTTATCGGTAAATATTTGGTAAATTGTCATTAGTGTGTATTTTTAAACGTACATTTTCGATATATAATTATCAATAGACCTGACAAACGTGTCGTTTCGTGTCGGGTTCAAAGTTTAACGGGTTGAGAGTGTCTAACCCTAACCTGACCCGTTTAATAAATGGGTCAAAAAATCCCAATCCTAACCCAACACGGCCCGCCTAACCCGTTTAACATTTATAAAACTAAAAATTAAAAATTTAAATTCACAAAAAAATTACAAATCCAAAATTCAAATGAAACCATTAAAAATCTAAATTTTATAGTTCAAACTTATAAGTTCTAACCAAATCCAAAACATAAAAAAAACTTATAATATATATATATATATATATATATATATATATATATATATATATATGTATATATATAGGGGAGGTTTCTTTTACAAACCAATGCATTTGTAGAAACTATAGAAACCACTTCTTAACCAATAATTTCATTTAATTTAATTAAAATTAATTATTAATTAATATATTAACGGAAGGGCTCTTAAGTAATTATGCAATTCGATTTTTTTAATTATTTTAATATATCACGGTTTAATTATGGTAATCCATTTTTTGTAGGGATTTGATTTTTTTATTCATACACCATCAACAACCATGATCTTTCAACCCAGAAATCTTGAATCATGAAGACAAAACCCAGAAAAAGAAAATCTTTCAACCCAGAATCATGAATCCATGAAACCCAAAAAAAGAAAATGAATCCATGAAATATTTTCAACCCAGAAATCTTGAATCATGAATCTTCATGAACACAAAAATCTTTTCAACCAATAAATCTTGAATCATGAATCTTCATGAACACAAAAACCATGAATCTAGCGGTGGTGGTGGTGCATGTGGTGGACAGCGGCGGCGGTGGTGGTGGTGACTGTGGCGGACAGCGGCGGTGGTGGGGGTGCTGAATCTAGTCATTGGTGGTGGTGCCTGTAGTGGACAGCAGTGGTGGTGGTGGTGACTGTGGTGGACAGCGGCAGTGGTGGTGGTGCCTGTTTCCGGCGGCGGCGGCGGTGGATTTGATCGGAAGGATGCTGTCGTGAAGAGAGATAGAAAGGAGGTTTGGTAGAGAAGAGAGAGAAAGGGCCGTGATTTATGGGGTGAGTGTATGAGAAATGAAAGTTGTTTGACCAATATACCCTTGTAAAGGGGTGTTTGTTTTGAAATTAAATCATCAATGACCATTTATTACCATAATTGCCACTGGATTAATGTAGACCCTTGATCAAATTAATGGATGGTGATTAAGATGGTTCTATAGTTTCTAACAATGGGGTGGTTTGTAAAAAATACCACCCCTATATATGTATGTATGTATATATATATATATATATATATATATATATATATATATATATATATGTAGGGGGTCATTCAAGGGAGAGGTAGTTATTTTGTGGTAACTGTAAGAACCAATGTGAGCCACATATTAAACTATAAATTAGGAAATTTTTAATTTTGGTAATTTTGTTTGAAATTTTAATAAAAGGACATTTTAGGTATTTTTAAAATCTTCTCTCTCCTCTCTCCTCTATCCTGATTATGATAATGATATCACAAGAACAAATGTGATATCACTGTGATACCCCAGTGTGATACCCAGAATACATACAAGAACAAATGTGATATCACTGTGATACCCCCAGTAAACATACAAGAACAAATGTGATATCACTGTGGTACCCAAAATAAAAATCCGATCAAAATACATAGCACTTTTATACAATTTGTCAAAAATATAAAAAGTAATCAAAATCAAACCCACTGTGATACCCGTGTGTTACACCTAAACCCTAAAATCAAAATCAAACGATACCAAAATCATAAATTGGTCTCAAAATCAAACCCAGATTATGAACTAGAAGAAATTTTTCTCTCGTTCTCGGATTAGGGTTACCAGCCGCCTCTTCTGCCGGCGATGAATCCGGCAGCCGTCAACCACCATTCGCCGGCGTACTCCATTCGGTCCCCTTCTCTCGTCTGAACCTTCCATCTACTCTACTCTCCGGCGCAACCATCAGTCGCCGCTCTCTCTCCCTTCGTAATATGCTCATCGCCGGTCAAAAATCCGCCACCCAGTCCCTATCAACCTTCTGCTAAAAACGTCGCCGTCGTCCTCTTCTTCAGCCGTAGACACTCCGTAACCGCTGCCGCCGACGACCCAGATACCGCCGCTTTCTTCCTTTCTTTTACAACCACCAAACGCCGCCGCCTTCTTCCACCAGATGCCGGCAACCCATCTCTTGCACTAAACCGGACCAAAAATCGAGCAGATTTGCAGATGGAGTTGGAGATCGATTGGAGATGGAGATGGGTCTTGAGTCGCACACAAGAGATGGAGAGATTGGAGATGGAGGCTGTTATCAGAAAATAAGTGAAAAGTGATATGTTTTTCACTTGTGCGACAGCTGGGGTCTGGAGAGAGAGAATGAATGCAATGGTTGTGGTTAAGATTTAGGTTTATATGAGAGAGAGAAAGGGGATAGACATATTAAAGAATTTTGAATAAATATATTAAATTTATTAGCTGTAAAATAACAAATTTACCAATTTGTCCTTTTACTTTATTTTAAAAATAAAATTAATTATATTAAATGAGTGGCTCATATTGGTTCTTACAGTTACCACAAACTAATTAGTTCTCATTTGATTAAGCCTCTATATATGTAAATATATATATATATGTATATATATATATATATAAACGGGTTGTTTGGGTCATTTTCGAGTTAAAATTTTTGATCATAACCCTACCCGTTTAATTTTCATGTCGTGTCGTGTCGACCCGTTTACTTAAATGGGTTGGAATGTATTACCCAAACTCGTTTATCTCATGTTGAGTTCGTGTCGGGTTAGCGTGTCGTGACAGTTTTTGTCAGGCCTAATTATCAATCAAATGTTTTTACCAAACTAAATATTTATTAGTTATTTGCAATAATTTAATAAAAGAATGTGTAATTTTGTTCTATTGTATTGATTGATAAATAGCCGCAATTAGTGGGGAATCCTTTGATTTTGATCTATCAATATCTCAATCCATTGACACATTAAACAACAACCATTTTTACTTTGATTTGTTCTCTTTAACAAAAATAAACAATATCCCATTTAAGAATATAAAGGGTATATCATCAATGGACAATACCAAATTATACATCAAATCTATAAAAACTAGCATAAATTTGATACAAACAACAATTGATAGAAATAGTAATTTTTCTTCATTAAATTGGTCTCATTGTCATTCATCTTCTAATTCTACCAAAAAGTCACTACCTTTAACCTTTTAATTTGTAGATGAGCTAAGAAGTAAAAAAAATTCTAAAAATTATCAGCAAGTGCAGAGATCAAATCTACAAATTAATTTAAATATTTCTGCAATTTGCTGATCATTACATGCGGATGTAGACAGGGTGGTTCTTTGGCATGTTAAATGTGAAATTTTGAACATGACCCCAAAATTTAGGGCCTAAGAGCATCTCCAACAGCTTTGTTAAAAATCGAAAAAATTGAGTTTTTGTTTGTTAAACCTCTCCAACAACATTGCTATTTTGTTTTCTATAATAGATAAACTTAAAAAAATCCAAGTGTGATAGGAAAGATAAATAATTTTTTTATTTATTTCTACCAATGACATTAAATTTTTATCATTTTATATTAAGTTTTTTAAAAAAGTGTATCGGGGGAATAAATTAGAGAATAATATATAAATATAGTTTGTATTAAAATCTCTAAAATAAATGAATCTATTAGAGATAAATGTAACTATTTTTAGAGATTTTAACTTTTGATTATATATTTTAGAATTTTGTTAGAAAATGTGGTAGAGATGCTCTAAGTTTATGTGTTTGGTGCTTCCATCGACTTATGTAAAACCTTGTTTAGATTTAAATTATTAACTAGTTCAAATTGTTAGGTTCAAATTATAACCATGTTCAAAAAAACATCTTTTTTTACTCTTTGACCCATCTTCGCGTATCTCCAATAGCTTCTCCATTTTAGAGAATACGAGAATTTTGGGTTATATTTTTGTTTCAACAGCTTTCTAAAAACTATCTTCAAAATGGAGAAAGTAGAACAGAGAATGAGTTTTTCTCCAAATACGAAGATAACCAAAAAAATGATTACTAAATAAAAGTACCAATATAATTATTTGAAAAAAATATTAAAAAAATAAAATAATATTTTAATAGATAAATGAAATATTTTGAATGAAATATTTTAATATATTATAATTAATGTTTTTGATTCTTATCGGATAATCTATAGAAAAAAGAATGGTTATTTCTATCAATTTCACTGTTCTAAACGGCTTGCCGCCATAGCGCGTCGTGGCTCAAGACTTGTGTATCACACCACGTTATGCTTGTGGCATGCCATGGCCTAATGTGCAGTCTTTTGTAACGCGATATTTGATTTTTTGACGTTTTTAATGTCTTATTCGATAGGTTTTTAATATATAACCTAATTTAACTTGATTATTATCATTGAATCGTCGATTAACGGTACAAAACATATGTTTTTATATATAATATTATATATGATATAGAGATTTGCCGCCATAATTCACGCCTTGATAAACGTCATGGTCTCGCTGTGGCTCCTAAGGCTTAAGACTTGGCCTCGCCGCCACGCCTCACGCCATTTAGAACCTTGATCAATTTACAGATCTGTTATTTAGAACACAATTTAAGTCCCTTTGATGGTCTAAATATGGTAAAGAACTTTTATTCATGCCTCTGCCGACTTTGCCCAAAGAACTTTTATTGATGATGAAACATGCACATAAATGTATCATAAAGGTTATATTATGGTTGCTTTTGACAATTAAAATAAACACAAACAAATCGTAACGGATTATCAGTTGTAACAAACTCAGAAATTATCAGCAAACGGTAAATAAGGAGAGGGGATGATATCATTATCACAAATAATTTGTAAATTTCAAAGAAATGTTCAATTAATTTGTGTTTCCTAATTTTTTTTCAACTCGGGACGACTCAGTCTGAGTCAAGTTACAGTTCATTTTTGCCGTCTCCAAAGCAAACACACACACACACACACTGGCTCTCCAACTCAACTACTTCGAAGCAAGGAAAATAGGCGAAAAAGTATTGAAAAAATATGTTCTAACCACTTCTAGTCATAAAAAATTTAGAATAGTAGTTAGATTATCAAACTCGGACCGAGTTGGCTCAGTGACTAACTCATTACTAACGCTACATCATAAGAGTTTATATTTTAACACACTGATCCATGAAGGAGCGGCTTAGATTCACCTACATAATCCACGTGGCAACATCTCTGAAAATCCTCGAGATTTACGAGACATCTCGCCTTTTTGTTGTTGTTATCAATCTCCGGTCGAGATACGAACCGGAGGATCTCTTCGAACTCCGACTCTTCACACGGAATCATCAACGGACCGACGTTCGTGAAACCGTATTCTTCTTCGGCGTCCATCAGAAGCTTCTGGAACACCGGATGGTTCAAGTACGTTGCTCGCACGATAAACCTTGTGCAATTCTCTCCGACGCAGATCGCCACGTGTCCTGCCGGCACATCGTTTCCGATGAAACGCCGAGAAGATGAGGAGGAGGAGGAGGATCTCCGGCGCCAACGGCAGAGCATCTGTCGGACTCGAACAATGTGATGAATCCTGCTGGATTTCTCAATCGCCGCCGGTGACATCTTCGTCAGAGAGAGCGTTTGTAGTTGATCGCTGTGTGTGTGTGTGTGTTTTTTCGGCTTGTGTTTCTGTTAAAAAAATGGGAAGTCAGTTTTATAGGACTCTTGTCGTGTTAAAAAGACAAAAATACCCTTAGGGTTTGGGATATTTACATAGGTTATGTTGTTTGGATGTGACGGAAGGTTACTGATCCCGGTTCAGGACCTTCGTTTTTTTTCTTTCGAAGGATTACTTGCAAAATTATTATTTAAAAAATTGCATTTTACTATTAAAATATTTCATATATTTATTAATCTCTCTCCTGAATATTTTACATCAAATTTCTTTATTATGCCACATCACCATGGGTAAATGCCACATCACCATGGGCTTCCTTATGCAACCGGTACGGGGGCGGGCTTATTGCTGGCTTCACCATCGGGTTGCCCAGCCCGAATGCCCGAGACGAGTGTGTGAGAGGGTGAGAGAGAGGAGGGTGTGAGGTGACGAGTGAAAAAATGACATGTGGCATCCGGGTTTATTTTATGTATTGGGTATTGGTACTTTACTTTTGGGTTTGAAGAGGGTTTATAGAAAAGCTGATGTGGCGCTGTGGGCTTTTACATAACGGGTACAGATGGTCTTAGTGGAATATAAATATAAAATCATTTTTTAATGGTAATTAATTTTGGATAATTCTCCTAGTTTGCATAGATTTATACTCTTTCTTATTTTCTGTATTTTAAAGAATCTGTTGGAGCAAAAAGTTATCTAATAACTTCATTTTCTCTATTTTAGATAAGGTGTTAGAGATGCTCTTACATTTTATTATTTAACAGGTCAAAAGAACATATAAACGTTATATACTTGAATGGTCACTTATTTGAACCACCTAAAGGTTAAATAAACTTTGGAATTGAAAAAAGAAAAGAGGTTGAATGTGGCATCTTTGTGTGGGGAATTTGTATAAGGGTTTAGATTAGAGGTGGCCAAAAGTCGGGTTCGGGTCGGGCCGGGCCGGGTCGGGTCGGGGGACAACCCGGTTCTGCACAGTAACCGTGCGAACCGGGTCAGGTGAGAACCGGGTCGGGTCGGGCCGGGTTTAAACCGAAATCCCCTGACCCGTTTACTTGTATGTAGAACCGGTTTCGGGAAAACCGGGCCGGGCCGGGCCAAGAACCGGGTCGGAGTAGGGCCGGGGATTTTTTTGTTTTTTAACTGCTTTCTTTGTATAATAATTAATTACTAAACTTTAACAAAGAAAAATTGGATTGGAATCATTGGATAAGTAATGAGAAATGAGAATTGTATGCGTTTTTTGCGAGAAACGAATATAACGAGAGCCGAGAAATGAGAATTGTAAGCGTTTTTTGCGTTTTGTAAGCAATGTAAGGTGGTGATGACCTCCATAACACCCCTAGTATTTATATGGGTGTTTTTTGAGGCAAAAAACGGTCACAAGGGGTTCCAAACGGCTATATAACGGCTCTATTTTTTTGAAAAAAATCGGGTCGGGCCGGGTCGGGCCACGAACCGGGTCACGAACCGGTCCCGGTTCGGGCCGTGTCGGGCCGAGGAAATTCCTATTTACGCGAACCGGTCCCGGCTCTCGGGCTTGAAACCGGTTCTTGACCGGGTCGGGCCAGAACCGGTTCTTGGCCGGTTTCGGTTCGGGTCAGCCCGTCGGGTCGGGTCGGGTCGGGTCAGTTTGGCCACCTCTAGTTTAGATAACATGTAAAAGATGTTTATTTAAAACGAATATTTTTAAACAACTACATTAGGTTTTTCATTCAAATTAATCTTCTTCAACATCGTGGTATCGACATCCGGGGTCTTACTAAGCTTTACATAAATCACTTAGGGCCTGTTTACCAAAATTTTCATTAAGTCCTGTATGGATAAATGTGTCAATCTGGTTAAATTTTTCTGTCTGGATAAATTGTTGCTGTTGTTTACTTTTTTATCTGAATCAACAGTCTGAACGATATAAATGACAATTTTACCCATGAAGATGAATATTGTGCATCTCTCATCATCAAATTAATAATAGCAATCCGATCAAATCTTATAACCAAAAATCAATCCAATCAAATCTCATTCAAAAATCAATCCAAATTTTCTAATAGTAATCCAATGCTTGAACCGATTTTTTTACACCATTTCAATCAAAATTAGACAATAACCAACAAGCTGATAGAACACCAAAGTTCCCAAACCAAAAATCAACAGTAGCAGGAATCGACAACAGGGGATTTAGAGGTCAAAATCGATATCAAGAAAAGGAGGCGTACAGAAGGGGTTCGTACAGAAGGGCCTTGCGATTAGAGATTAGGGTTTCGATTCGTACAGAAGGAGACGCACAGAAGGGTTCTTGATAACAGGGGCATGGAAGAAGATTATAGATTAGGGTTTCTTGATGTGAGGTGGGTTCTTGATAACAGGGGCATGGAAGAAGATTAGCGATTAGAGATTAGGGTTTCTTGATGTGAGGTGGGTTCTTGATAACAGGGGCATGGAAGAAGATTAGCGATTAGAGATTAGGGTTTCTTGATGTGAGGTGGGTTCTTGATATGTGATGGGAGCTTCATAACTCTGGAAGAAGACGTACATAATGAAAGGGAAAGAGGCGTGTTTAATAACAGGGGCATGGATGTCAATTTGTTGGCTGAATGTGGACAACACCTCTTCTCCATCTGTGCGAATAAGCTGACATCTGTGCGAATAAGCCACAAGTAAACACCCAATTTTGTCTGCGCGAATAAGTCAGTTTCCCCATTAAGCCCAATAAGTCACAAGTAAACACACCCTTAGTTCCCATGAATCAGACAAAGATTTCCCTTTGGCGAAACAAGTTTAGGCATTTCAAATGAAAGTAGTCTTTCCTGGATTGGAACCTGGATGACCTTAACGCCAAATGTCAGGTGCAAGGTTAAATTGCTAGTTTGGCTCGTGGAGGTTTTTGCTACAAATAATCACTATTTTCCTAAAAATGTCATACTGAAAGACCGTAGTTCCAGAATTTCAATATCAAGCGATATTATATAAATTACAAAATATAAAAGCAATGAAAACCATTTTACTTGACTTGTTTTTTCTTTGTCCAATATCTTTGGTTTCTTCATAATTTAGTAAGAATGAATAACTACTTGTAATTATATTAAAAAAAAACTAATTGTTTTGAAAACAAATATTGGTTAGATGAAATTACAAATTTTCCCATGAGGCCATCCGTACCTCATGTTCAAACCTTTTGAACCCTCTGCGCCACATCAGCGTCACATCAGTTTTCCACTTTGAACCCTCTTGAACCTTTTTGAACCCACAAATCCCATACCCCAATCTTTTGAACCTCTTGAACCCACATGCCACCTCATCTAATTTTTTAATAAAAAATCATAACATTCATAAAAATAAAAATAAAATTACAAAATAAAATTAAAAATTACAAAATAAAATTAAAAATTCCAATTATGTTTTTGTCGAATTCTCTCTTTTCTCGCCAAAGTAACATTCAAAGCAGCTCCCGTAAGGTGATCGTGCGGGGCAATGAAAAACTCGAAGTCTTTTTCATATAGCCTTTCCAACTCGATTTCACACTTTTGTTGTTCGACTTGCCACTTTTGTTGTTCGACTTGGCACTTTTGTTGTTCGACTTCAAGTTTTTTCATTTTGTAATCAACCGAATCATCAATTTTACTTCTCAAGTCACTCATTTCGGAGTAAAGGCGGTTGTCGTCCGTACTACTCGTTGCTGCCTTTTTTGCCTTTGGTGTGAAAAATGGATGAGATTTGAGGTTGATTTATAGTGTTTAAATTGGAAAAAAAATTAAAAAAAATAATTGAAAAAGAGCCGTTTGGAATATAAAAAAAATGAGAAACTCCTTCGGGTATGAGCGGGGTGGGGAACCCGATCGCCGAGCCCGCCACCCCTAACCCGCTGAACCCGCCATGGGCGTACCCGGTTGCCGCGGTACCCGGGGAACCCGCAGGCGTGAACCCGAGCCCGAGCCCGCTCGAGTACGGATGGCCTGACACTTTAGGTGATGGAAAAAATATTAAATGATTAACAATTACAAAGAATAAAAGTATCATCCAATAAATATTCTATTGCAGAATTTTTCTCGAAGATGTACACACATGTACCCGTTCATGGAATCACACGATCTCAATCATTACAATCGGTTAGCATTTTCATGAGTCATGAAACCACTAATTTGGTTCGTCACACAAGCAATGGTAGTGATTAGTGGTCAAATTACGTTTCTCTAATCTTGATTTTGCTATTCATGATAAGTTTGATTGTGAAATGTGAATTTAGCATTAGCTATTCATGATAAGTTATGATTGTGAAATTGTGAATTTGATTTTAGTTTTTGCACAAAATTTAATATTAGATTATTAGTTTATTGCCCTAAAATTGATTTTAATTGTTGCCCTAAATTTGATATTAGTCATAGCCTTAAATCTGATTTCATTGACCTGTTTACATAATTTATTTATTTGTATTGAGTTTTTATATTAGTCTCTACCCAAAAAACAAATCGTCAACAATTTTTAATGTAACACCTCATGTCTTCCAAATATGAAGTAGTTGAAAGTTTAGGGGCCAATGTGTGAAAAAGTGAAAGTTTTGGACTAGATAGCAAATCTGAGATATAAAATGGGGTAAAACCCCTAAACCCTTGTCATTTAATCCTTGAGAACGGCTGATGCTTGGAGAGAGGAATGGTTGAGATCAAGAACCCTAATTGGAGGGTGAGGAAGAAGAATTTCATTGGGAGTCTTGAAGCCTTCATCTTGTAGGTATGATTTCCTCTCCACTCTTTATCTTCTTGTTTGATTTGGTGAGGATTTTGTTTGGGAATCTTGTAAGTAAATCATTAAGAAGTCTTAAGTTTGTGTTCTATGGAAATGGGATAATTGATGAGTTCCATATTGGTTTACAACCTTTTCTTTGAGAATCTTCATCATTTCAATGGTAGATTTGGGTTATGTCAAGAAATGAGTTTTTGAGTTTTGGGCTTGAAATCTTGAATCAATGGGTTGATTTTGTTGGGGTAAATGTGTTTTAAGTGATGGTTTTGGTTCCTAAAGTTGGGAGTATCAAGAACCATCGATTTTGGGAAGCTATCAAGCATTTTGGAGCATTTTGTGGGTTTTGGAGTTGAAATATCGGGCTGAATCTGTTGTGCAGACTTGGGAGGGACGAACAGGAGGTTGTGCAGTTTTCCACGCGGTTTGAAACCACATGGAAAGTGGCACAAGTCCCTGTTTTGTGCACCTCATTCGGTTCGCTTCGTTTTTCGGGTCTAGAATCGAGGCATCGTTTGGGGGTTTGCTTTAAGGGTTTAGTAGAGATGTTTTGGGATGTAATTAAATGGTTTAACACCATTCCTATGATGTCCAATTCAGGTGTTCGGTTTGAGCTAAAGTGGGTTTCAGAGCGTGTGTCGATTTGCTAAAGCTCAAGTGAGTTCCCTTAACTCTTTTGTGCAAATGAAATGTTTTCCTAAAGCTTTCATAACTGAATTTGGTATTGAGCATAATGGCATGATTCTACACTAAGAAAAGCTTTGTTATTACATGATGTGGGACTGTTTATAAATACATGCATGTTATGAAAATGTTTATAAATGCACATGTTTGGCTTACGTGATATTATCCATTACTTGACATGATGTTTTGGAGTCGGGTTGCACAGTGGGAGTAGTGTACCTTGGGATATCGTATATCCCTTAGGAGTTGATTTATTCACCCCGTATGTATGGAATCTATTTCCTATGTATGTGGGAATGGGGAGTCTGCTTGGGCCTCGTAGGCGAAAGGGGAGTCGGCTTGGGCCCCGATCATGGATACAACCGTGTGGTAGAGATTGTCTATGAACACTGTGCAATTACCCATGTGTGATGTTGATTGGTTGAAATGTTTTGATGGGCCTTTAAGGCGGTTTGCATATCGATATATGTGGTTGTTAATCTGTTTTCGGGAGGGAATTCACTAGACCTCATGGTCTAACCTCGCTTTTCAAAAATTAAAACCATTTTCAAGATTGGAGTTTTGTTTGGGGTTTCATCTAGAGAGGATGAAAAGAGGTGGCGCTGTAAAAGAGGAGTAGTCTAGTGGTGGCTTGCAGTTCACCGTCGGGCTTCCTGTAACATCTCAGTTGTGAAGGGGTTTATTACACTGCGTATTTAGAGTTAAATTCGTTGTATTGTATTGAAATTTTGGGACCGTTTAGTTGTAATGTTATGATTTATGATTTATCGAATTTGGGTTGTTACAAATGGTATCGGAGCAGAAGTTTAAGGGATTTAGGTGACCGGATGGGCCTAAACTTAAACTTTGGAGTAGAGGGGGACACAACTGAGATATAGGAAGCCCATAGGAAGGACCTTAATTATAGGATATCTTGACAATGGTTGTGAGAACCCTCGTGTAAGGTAAATTCAAAATCGCATCTGGCCAATGCTATTATGAATTTACAGGTGCATGGGTGTACTCAGCTTCCATTGTTGGGACGATTGGTGAGTGTGACGGTATGTAGAAAGTTATAACCTTGCAATTGATAGCAAAGGGTGAGGTGTCTTGGGAGATTACTTGGGATGTGATGCTTTTACCTTCTAGAAGAAGTGTTGTTCGGTATGTCAGTGAACTGACTAATTGTATAATCCTTGGGATTCAAAGAGATGAATAGTTGGTTGAGGGCAAACTCCTAGTTTCTAGTGAGTTCCCGTTCTTGGGTTTAAGGTGTCGACCAGTTGGGATAGAAAGTGAGAACAATGTTGGAATCTTGAAAGCTTTAATTCAGGACCGAGTGAGGGGACCTAGCCTTTGACTCTTTAGTCAAGCGGCTTAGTGGTAAGGATGTTGAAGGAAAGTTATCAGTGTTGGATTGAAGTACGCGTAGGAGTAAGAGGCGAGGTATTAGGTCAGTTGGAAACCATGTGGAGTGGTCGATTAGGTGGGATGTGAAACACCTATATAGCAAGATGTTGCAAGGATGAGGATGTGACCGTTGGTCGAAATAGAGTGTCAGTGATAAGTTGACGTGAATGCAACGGTTGACCTCATTAGAGTCGGTTTGAGAACTGATGAACCCATACAACCGCATGAACTTTTAACCCCATTTTATAATTGTTCATATGTCTTCATCTCGAACCACTAATTCTATTTCATATGTGTTCATGACACATAGTTGGTTTCATTGTTGTTCATGGTTGGTACGCTTAACTGATGAACCGATTTATGTAAACGGACACATGGTTGGTTTCACATTTGTCCGTAGTTGGTATATTGAACAGTCATGAAAGAAATTATCACAACTATAATGCACCCAATATTGTCAGTGTGTGAACTGATGAACACATACAACCCCAAGAAAGTTTAACCCCATTTTATTATTGTTCACATGTCTTCATCTCACACCACTGATACTATTTCATATATGTTCATGACAGATGCTTGGTTTCGTAGATGGTCATGGTTGGTATATCCATCAATGTAGTTATCATTCTTCATTGGAATTGAGTTGTGATTCATCAAGTATATCCATCGATGTAGTTATAATGACGAACAATCATACACATCGACTCTTACATCTACATTGTCCTCTACGTCGATTCTCTCGTTATCATCGTTACAAAAATTGTGATTCATAATGTTATTGTGTATGTTCATGATGCAACAATATTTTGATAATCACTTGTTTGATACTAATTCTTACAAAAAAAATTATCAATTAAGACTATGACTAGAATCAAGGAAACCATGAGAGAGAGAGAGAGAAAGTCAAACGATGATGCTAACGATTTAATAGAACACAAAAATGGTTGAATCACGTGCAAAATCATTTTTGATTTTACATTAACGGTAAAAAAAGGTGTGCGGATGACTTTGGTTGCGTCTTCAAGTCGTGGGGCAAAGTCGCGCGAATCACATTTGATTTTATACGTGGTGCTAGTGTAAAATAGATATCGTTCTTATTTTTTTCCTTTGAACAACAACGAAATTTATTAAAAACCAGCAAGATGCTAGAGCAAACAATTACATACAGAAAATAGCCAGGAGAGGGTTATGAAGCCAACCCACCCAATTAATTTTAAACTTGCTACTCCTATTAGAAACCCAAAAATAAGTCTGAGTTACAGGCCTTCTTCAGCTTGGTCTTGCCAAAAAATTGTCACATTCCGGAACGACCATGTGTACCAAAGCATAGTGAGAATAACAGCCTCAAAGCACATCTTCTCCCAACTCTTCAACCGTAAATTAAAAAACCATGTAATCGAAGTCGCATCGGAACTAAATGTCAGGATATCCAAATTCCACCATCTACCAACATGTCTCCAAATCTCCCTCGCCAAAGAGCATGAAAAAAACAAATGATCACATGACTCCAAACTCACATCACATAGTGGACAAAGCAAAGAGCCAACTGTAACACCTCGAACATTCCCATAACTATTGTACTTTTATTTTGGGAGAATGTTTAAAATTGTAACATCCTAAATTTTGATGTTATTATTTCAATAAGATTTAGAATGTATTTGTATTTGGAGTAACCTTGAATTATATAGAGTATTATAATTCAATTAAGGTTAAAATACAAATGGTGAAAGTTTAAAGATTTCTTTTGAGAATATTAACTTAAGGGTTATTATTATGAGTTTTATTTATGCATAAGGTGTGTTATGTTATTTCTTTAAAGTTTGAGGGTTGTAGTGTCATTCTTTAAAGTTAAGGGTTTATTGGGTAAAATGTCAAGTGACTCATGTAGTTAAGAGAGGAGGTGGCAATCATCTAGTAAATATAGACTAATTGTGAGTGTGGGATGAGGTGTTGGTGTGTCTTTCGGTTTTGAGAGAAAGAGAAGCCGAGAGAAGAAGAAGGAATCGAGAAAAGAGAAGAAGAAATCAGTTTTTATTTCAGTTGGGAAGCAAGAATCAAACAAAGGTAATCATCATTAATCCTACATCTTCTTAGTTAAAGTTTTCTATGGAATTTTTGTTGGGTTTTGGTAAAATTTGATGATTATGAGAATCTGAGTTTTTGGGTATGTTAAGATAAGGTTATTTAACATATCTGCAAGTTTGCATAAACAAACATAGATTAAAACTGCAAAATCTGGATTTAAGAATGAACTTAGTGGACTGAGACTTGGATGAACATCATCGAAATCGCAACCTTGAGCTGCGACATTCATGATTGTCGCAATAGACCGTTGCGACTTGGTTTTGGAGTCGCAACAGTTGGTTGCGATTTGGAGTGGAATCGCAATGGTGGGTTGCGACTTGGCACTGTAGTCGCAACAGTTGATTGCGACTTGGGTCGAAATCGCAATGGTGGGTTGCGACTTAGGTTGGGATCGCAACAGTTGGTTGCGATTTGGAATTGGAATCGCAATAGGCGGTTGCGACTTCAGTTCATTGCGACTTGAGATGTAATTTTAAGAGATTAAGGATTTTAGATGTGAATGGTTCTGTTTTATAAATTAATATCAGTATATATGTAAATTGGATATTTCAGTAAACTGTGGTAGTAAAGAAAGGAGTCCCTACGAGTTTAAAAAGGATTAAAAGAAGTGTGATTTCATATCAGGTGAGTTTATTCAACTCTCTTTAAAATTCAGTAATTAATGTTGAAATAGATGTTTTATATGTATGCATGGATATGTTTATATGGGTTTGATTAAGTCAGAGATAAGCCCAAGAGGGCGATTAAAAGTTGTGCTATGTTGATCCCCATTGCTAAAATTTGCTAAGAGGGGATAGCTATGAAGTTGATGAACTGGTACTTATTAATATTCTTACATGTAAAGTATGATTATCTGCTATATGCAATTTGTTACATGTTTATGAACTCTAAATACGATTTGAAGCCATGTTAAGATAAATTATTAAGGACCTATCTATGAGTCCAAAAATGTAGATTAAACATTTGAGACATTAACTCTCGTGCTAGGTTGCAAAGAAAGGATAGTTAAGAGATTGAGATGAGGAGCTAATAATATTCTTTATTTTTATATATATAGAATATGTTCGGAGAAATGATATATTGTATGCCGGACGCATATAGTAGTATCGATTATTATATTTATATATTATGTGCTATGAGCTTTTACTAAAAAATAGGCATCCGGTCACCGAGGGTACTTGGGTACGGTATAATGGGAACCGATTACTCGCCATAAACCAAAGGGATGTAATTTTTAGTAATTGGGTGTACCTTGAATCATCGTGAGTCCCGTTTGAGTATCGCGATATTATAATCCCATTGGGACCATTGATTCTGAGGTGGAATGTGGAATAGGCAGATTTTGATTTGTAATTCCCATTTCGATTTTGGAAGATCGGAGATTTCCATTGTTATAGGGAAGATCGGAGATTTCCTAGTGATGAGAGGAATATTTGAGATAGGCATAAAGTAATTTGTAATCTCTACTTCCTGATTAAGAAATAGACAGGTTTTGACTTGTAATTTATTGTGTTTGAGTATTGACTGTGAATCTGGGATGATTCATAGTAAATTCTTAAAATTGTTGTTATGATTAGATGAGTTAGTCGTAAGTATGGGATCGGGGTAGATTCCCCAATTTGGGAAGGAGTTGTCGTACGGTAAGATGGGTGAGAACAGGTTTGAGTTATTTGTTCATGTTTTAATTATTAAATTTTATTTTGATTTGAGTATTCTCACTAGGCGAAAGCCTAATGTTTCAAGTTGAATCTTCTTACCAGGTACAAGCTCCGGGAAGTAATCGGGAATGAGAGAAGAGAACTTTTGACAGATTCAGACTTAGAGATAACAGAGGATCTAGTTATTCTTTGATACTTTTGGGACGGTTGTTTAGATAACTTAATTAATCTGATTGTTATGATATGATTAGATTTAATAAGTTAATTAAGTAAAGTCGTTTGTATATAGAAACCTTACATTTGATCCTCAGGTTATATAAGTTTGAAGTTTTTGATCATAACTTGTAGTAATTTTTAAGGTTTAAATTGACCCTGTTTTTAGGGTGTTTCAATATGGTATCAGAGCATTAGTTTAAGTGAACTAAGTATGCTGAGGAGATACTTAGACTTAAGCTGTGATGAATTAAGTTATGACTTGTGAGATTTGGGTAGGAGTGTTAAGACGGGATAGTCTTAGGGTTGACGGAAATACGTTAAATTAGTACTGTGACATTGGTAATGAGGATTTTCATGTCTAATATGTTCATAATTCCAATTAGCTACTGTTATTATGAATGTATTGTTACGCGGGCATGCTTATTTCTAAATTGTTACAGTGACTAATGATCGGTAAAGTACGTTTTGAATGTCTAGAATTGTGTAACCATTCCATATGGTTATTTTTTTATATAGCAGAATGATGGTGAATACATCACTAAGATCCTTCAGTTCTTTGGAGGACAGGTCGGTAAATGATTAGAGTTTGAAAAGACAACCTGGAATTGGCGAGACTCATGAAAGTTCGTCGATACAACCTTTAATAGGTGGATTGAAATGTGTAGAGATAGAATGTGAGATGATTGACGGAAATAGTATGACATGGTTGAGTAAGTGGGCCGTGGAATGCATGTATAGAAAGTATTATAAGGCCGAGAGGACGACCACTGGTCGGAAGTAGAGTGTCAATGATAAGTTGACTGAGTAAAACAATTGACCTTGTTTGAGTAAGTAGCCTTCAATTGCAAGTAGAGTTTTATGCATGGTGTTCCAGAATATGTTACATAAGTTTTCTTGATTTCAAAATAAACGCATAAGTAGCAATTTTAGTTGAGATTGAGCCATCATGTGCAAGAGTGTATTTAAAGAAAAGGCAATTTCATTTACGCTGCACAACAAAATTTTGGAGTCTAGTAAAATGCAAAATACTTCATATTTTTACATGAAAAGTTAAATTGTAGAAAAAGGCCAAGAAAACATTGGCAAGCAAAACTTTTTATAACCAACAAGAGTATTGACTTGATGATGTCATGTGAGAATCAACTAATTTACTCTGTGTTGATAATTTCTTTAAAACTTTTGGCGTATGAAAAGATTTTCATTCAATACATTATTGTCGTAACAACATCGTTTTGGTTGAAAAAGGATTAAGTTTTACGGAAATGCAAACGATTCTCGAGATCGTTGTGCAGTACATTGGAGTTATGAAAATGTTGGGGTCATGTATGCCCAAGTTGTTCAAAGTGTTATTATTTAAATGAGAAATTGTACGAAATTATTTATGTGTCAAGTTGTCATGCATGAAGGCTATGATCTCGCTAGGTCATAGAGTATTACACTATAAGCTAAGAAAGGACTCCAAGAATGGAGAGGTGTTGAATAAAGCATGGGAGAAGGTTTGTAGTTTTGGAAATTATGTTCAAGATGAGAAGTGAATAGTGGGAGAGTCGAAAGTGGACTTTAGTGTTGGTTGTATGAGGGTCTATACCCTTGTTCGGTGACTAGAAATACAGTTGCCGAGAGACGGTTGTGTCCGGAGGAAGAAATAGGTTCAGTTAGGGACCCTTTTTAAAATGGGTTAAGGAAGTATCGTCATGACAACTATTGACTTTGAAGTCGTCAGTTGTGTGAAGTGAATGAGGCCTTTTGCCTGTCACTGGGTGCGGTCTGGGTGTGTCCCGCGTATGCCTGTGCGGACAGGAACAAAACCGTGAGCGATACTGGTATGCTGATGCAGAGAGTATGCGCAAAGTGGATATTATTGTGTGCGACACTTAGGGAATTTTGAATGATTGACGAATAAATCACTAATGAAAGAAGTTTTGATTAATTATTGCATAAGTGAAAGCTATGTAGTCAAAGCACGTTTTTAATGTTTATTGTGAATGAGCAATAATTATGAGGTAGTACATTTTGAAAATGTGAATGTTTTGAGAGTGGTAAACCTTTATTTTGAGGCCAACGGCCAATTAAGAGATTAAAAAGGTAAAGATTTTGAGTAACAATGTTTTTTTTTGGTTTGGTTTACGCAACCGTGTGAGTGACACATGTTTAACCAAACGTTTATTTTGGCCTTAAAGGCTTGATTTATATTCAAATGAGTCTTTGAATGTTTGTAAGTTTTAGTGACTCGAGATAGAGTAATTGGATGTGTTATATGCTTAACTGCATTTTATGTGAACAAGTGTCGTCTTAGGTGTGAAGACTGTTTGATGATTTACGTGTTCCTAGTACCTTTAGAACTAATGAACCTTGGAGAATCATATACATTGTGGAGTATATAAAGGGTTGCATATACATGTACATTCAGATGCATATATGAATTGACTTCATTGGGAAAGAAGCAATGAAGAGGTCGTACGATTATCACGCCTCGGAGCGTGTGTTGCATAATGTGAGTTAGATGTAATTATATTGCGTGAGTTGATATTGATAAATGATCATTAGATCCTTCGAGCAAGTGGCTCGGTTTTGGACTCAGTTGAGTCTTAAGAGCATTGACCCGATTTGATAAGCTCGACGTAGGCTTGGGGTTGAAATTGCATTAACGGTATTACAATTGAAGTTTACATGACGTAAATGCATTGGTTATCCTTTTGAGGACATGTATGAATGTTAAGTCCTGAATCATATTTTTAAAATTGAAGGACTACATTGTAGGGGTATTAGAATAGTTAAGGATTGTGCCTTGTCTATGTATTGGTTTGGAATCACAAAGAGTTAGCAAGAAACGAGTAAGTTTAAGTTAATTGGAAACTCGTGAGTTGTGGTTCAACTAAAGTTGGGGAGGAATAAAGTAGTGAAATAGACTCGGTAAATTATGCGGGAGGCCATGAAGGTAAGTTTGAATTGTGTATGAATGGCCATGGTAGACCTGATCTGTTGTGGAATGTTATGAGTGGGGAATGTACTAATGAGTAGTGGCATCAATTGCCAAGATAATTGTGGCAATCAGTAAGTAATGAGAAGATAGAAAGAGGGAACATTAGATGGAAGTCTTTTCGGAGATTTCGTATGAAGTGTACTATTTGTCAATAAAGTTGTTAGAGCATGTAGTTTGGAGGATGGCGTGGTGGTATGGCTAATATCAGAATAGAATGTCGGAGCGATAGTGGGTGTTTATCCAAAGTGATTTTGGTTGTGTGGGTCGCTAAGTAAGTTTTTGTTTTTTTGAAACATTGGAAGTTTAATGAAGATGATGAGTGTGTTAGTCAAAATGTGGTGTAGTAGATGCAAAATCCTTAAGGAATGGGAGTTGCTTCTTATATATGAAAGAATTGTCCGAGAAAGTATTAGTTGAAGATCAAAGAATGTGTAGTAATTTTGGACGGTGATGTCGTTTCAAGATAACTTGGTTGAATGCCTTAAGTTAGAATTTTGGTGCAACTGTTTGATTATGTATAATAATGAGATAATGTTATCGGCATGTAGAAAGGTTGGGAGAAAGAGACAAGTAATGTTTGGAGGGTAGTACTCCACACTAAAGTGGAAAGCAAGATAGAAAGATCGAACCCAAGATTGTAGTCATACTACAGGTTCAATGGAATTATCACCTTTGATATACAACACTTTAGTGCTTGGTTGCAATGTGGTAAAGTAGTGCGATAGTGGTGTGAGGAAGTGGTAGCACTTTGTACTAAAGAAACGTGTGAGTCATAGATGTAATGATGGTTTGCCGTAATTATTGAAGTATTCAAAATGATAAGTATGTTTGATTTTAAAGTATGTAGATTTTCAGGTAGTATACGTTAATGTTATTTTGAGACCTGGAGATTAAGTTGTGATGATGATGGGGTGAAAGGAGAACTCTTGTTTTTCTCGATCCCATTGGATTTTAGGTGAGTTTTTATATTTCATTTTTTTGTATCAAAGAGAATATTGTAATCGTTAAGCTGTAGTACTTCGTTATGAAGTTTAGTCAAGAGTGTCGGAGTATTTCGTGGATGTAAAGAAATGCATTGAATGCAGTTCTCGGTATTACAAGGAATTGGCTAAAGGTCTTAGCTGATGATTCTAGAGGAACTGTCATGTTGGATAGTAGCTATGTGTGGTGGATGTTCCGTGTGAGCATGAGAGAAATGATAATTGTATGGTAGACCAAGAAATAGTCGAATAAGGATTTGATGATAACAGTTACTCTAAGGAGAGTTTGTAAATCTAAGTTGGGCAGTGAGTAATGATGAAAGAGATAAGGTTCAGAAAATATGAAAAGATGAATCCTTGTTATTTCTGTATTTTCATTTGTGAATTAAGTATGTAAGGCTTAAAGTGAAGAGAAGTACAAAATATTTCATGTTGGTATAATGTAATTTCACTTACCAAAGAAAAAAATGGATGGTAAGAGTAGTTGTTTGGAGGAACTGTAAGGGGTTATAGAAAGATCAGTTAAGAAATTGTGACCTAAGGGTGTGGTATTACATCATTGAGGTATTACTATGACCTTAGAATTGGAAGAGGATATGAGGATTAAATATCCTCATTTATTTACCTAGCTTCGATTTCGAGGACGAAATCATTTTCAAGTTGGGGAGTATTGTAACATCCTAAATTTTGATGTTATTATTTTAATAAGATTTAAAATGTATTTGTATTTGGAGTAACCTTGAATTATATAGAGTATTATAATTCAATTAAGGTTAAAATACAAATGTTGAAAGTTTAAAGATTTCTTTTGAGAATATTAACTTAAGGGTTATTATTATGAGTTTTATTTATGCATAAGGTGTGTTATGTTATTTCTTTAAAGTTTGAGGGTTGTAGTGTCATTCTTTAAAGTTAAGGGTTTATTGGGTAAAATGTCAAGTGACTCATGTAGTTAAGAGAGGAGGTGGCAATCATCTAGTAAATATAGACTAATTGTGAGTGTGGGATGAGGTGTTGGTGTGTCTTTCGGTTTTGAGAGAAAGAGAAGCCGAGAGAGAAGAAGGAATCGAGAAAAAAGAAGAAGAAATCAGTTTTTATTTCAGTTGGGAAGCAAGAATCAAACAAAGGTAATCATCATTAATCCTACATCTTCTTAGTTAAAGTTTTCTATGGAATTTTAGTTGGGTTTTGGTAAAATTTGATGATTATGAGAATCTGAGTTTTTGGGTATGTTAAGATAAGGTTATTTAACATATCTGCAAGTTTGCATAAACAAACATAGATTAAAACTGCAAAATCTGGATTTAAGAATGAACTTAGTGGACTGAGACTTGGATGAACATCATCGAAATCGCAACCTTGAGCTGCGACATTCATGATTGTCGCAATAGACCGTTGCGACTTGGTTTTGGAGTCGCAACAGTTGGTTGCGATTTGGAGTGGAATCGCAATGGTGGGTTGCGACTTGGCACTGTAGTCGCAACAGTTGATTGCGACTTGGGTCGAAATCGCAATGGTGGGTTGCGACTTAGGTTGGGATCGCAACAGTTGGTTGCGATTTGGAATTGGAATCGCAATAGGCGGTTGCGACTTCAGTTCATTGCGACTTGAGATGTAATTTTAAGAGATTAAGAATTTTAGCTGTGAAGGGTTCTGTTTTATAAATTAATATCAGTATATATGTAAATTGGATATTTCAGTAAACTGTGGTAGTAAAGAAAGGAGTCCCTACGAGTTTAAAAAGGATTAAAAGAAGTGTGATTTCATATCAGGTGAGTTTATTCAACTCTCTTTAAAATTCAGTAATTAATGTTGAAATAGATGTTTTATATGTATGCATGGATATGTTTATATGGGTGATTAAGTCAGAGATAAGCCCAAGAGGGCGATTAAAAGTTGTGATATGTTGATCGCCATGCTAAAATTTGCTAAGAGGGGATAGCTATGAAGTTGATGAACTGGTACTTATTAATATTCTTACATGTAAAGTATGAATATCTGCTATATGCAATTTGTTACATGTTTATGAACTCTAAATACGATTTGAAGCCATGTTAAGATAAATTATTAAGGACCTATCTATGAGTCCAAAAATGTAGATTAAACATTTGAGACATTAACTCTCGTGCTAGGTTGCAAAGAAGGGATAGTTAAGAGATTGAGATGAGGAGCTAATAATATTCTTTATTTTTATATATATAGAATATGTTCGGAGAAATGATATATTGTATGCCGGACGCATATAGTAGTATCGATTATTATATTTATATATTATGTGCTATGAGCTTTTACTAAAAAATAGGCATCCGGTCACCGAGGGTACTTGGGTACGGTATAATGGGAACCGATTACTCGCCATAGACCAAAGGGATGTAATTTTTAGTAATTGGGTGTACCTTGAATCATCGTGAGTCCCATTTGAGTATCGCGATATTATAATCCCATTGGGACCATTGATTCTGAGGTGGAATGTGGAATAGGCAGATTTTGATTTGTAATTCCCATTTCGATTTTGGAAGATCGGAGATTTCCATTGTTATAGGGAAGATCGGAGATTTCCTAGTGATGAGAGGAATATTTGAGATAGGCATAGAGTAATTTGTAATCTCTACTTCCTGATTAAGAAATAGACAGGTTTTGACTTGTAATTTCTTGTGTTTGAGTATTGACTGTGAATCTGGGATGATTCATAGTAAATTCTTAAAACTGTTGTTATGATTAGATGAGTTAGTCGTAAGTATGGGATCGGGGTAGATTCCCCAATTTGGGAAGGAGTTTTCGTACGGTAAGATGGGTGAGAACAAGTTTGAGTTATCTGTTCATGTTTTAATTATTAAATTTTATTTTGATTTGAGTATTCTCACTAGGCGAAAGCCTAATGTTTCAAGTTGAATCTTCTTACCAGGTACAAGCTCCGGGAAGTAATCGGGAATGAGAGAAGAGAACTTTTGACAGATTCAGACTTAGAGATAACAGAGGATCTAGTTATTCTTTGATACTTTTGGGACGGTTGTTTAGATAACTTAATTAATCTGATTGTTATGATATGATTAGATTTAATAAGTTAATTAAGTAAAGTCATTTGTATATAGAAACCTTACATTTGATCCTCAGGTTATATAAGTTTGAAGTTTTTGATCATAACTTGTAGTAATTTTTAAGGTTTAAATTGACCCTGTTTTTAGGGTGTTTCAAAAATAATGGGAGGGTATTATTTTAAACGGAATGTTGAAAGGGTTGAAAGTATAATTTACCCAAAGTTTAAGCTATTTGTGGATTGATGAAACTTTGAGGTTGGTTTGGTCTTTTGAGGAAAGTTGATTATGTATAAATTGGAAGAGTCGGTTTAGAATTGAGAATATCTCAATTTTAGTTCTGGAAGTGGGTTTGTAAAGCAGAGAAGCAAAATCAAGTTGCAGGATTGCTTCGGTAAGGAATTCGATTGATTTCTTCTAATTAGTAATCACAAATTTATCTGTTTACCCACTAGGTATTGAATTGTTGGTAAAACAGGTTTGAAATTGGTATTAGCGATCAATTGAGTGTTGGCCGACTCTGAAATTCGAACTCTTAATCAGGTGAGTTCATCTACCTGTTTTACTTAATAAAAATCAAATTGTTGTTTGGTTGTCTCTTTAAAATAATCATTAAAGTGTTGTTGGAAATTTTAGAATGAAAGTCGTACTATTGAACTGGGTATCAGCGAGTCCGGAAGATGAATTTTTCGGACTGGCTTGATTTTACGGATTAGGTTTGGGATTTCGGACAGTTGCGGAGTCCGGATGATTTTCCGGATTGATTCCGAATACCGGATACTTCCGGATTCCGGGTAGTTGTCCGGATGAAATTACCGGATATGGATTTCGGATGGTACCGGACTTGGAGTCCGGATACTCTTTCCGGATGTTACCGGATTCCTGTGATTTTCGGGTGTTTCCGAATAGATGTTTCGGATGGGATTCCAGACTGTTTCTGGACTTGGTTCCGGATTAGTTTATTGGACAAGTTTTGTTGTATATTTTGTGTAATGTTGTACTGTTTAAATGTTTTATAAATACAAAGCATATTGTGATTTAACAGTACGAACATAATTATAACTCGATTAAGAGTATGATTTGAGTTTTATGTGTATTGAGTGGATACACATATATGCTAGAAAGTGTAATGGATCCCTAGGCACTAGCAATCTTTAATAACGTAGAATAGGCAAGGTAGAATTGCTATTCTCATATGTATTTGGGAATGAGGAATACACAAGGTATAATTGTTATTCCATTTTTATCGTGATGCGAAACGATGAAATAGGCAAGGTATAATTGCTATTTCTGTTTTATATTGAGAGATGAGATGTAACGTCCCAAAATTTCAAGGAAATTTAAAATTTTAATTAAACGTTTTATATATAGAAACTCATTAAATAATCCCAACATAATAATTGCAAAATCATAAATGTCGTTCAAGTAATCAGAAACCAGCGGAAACAATGTTCAATAAATAAAACTCATATCAGCCAGCTCATCCCGCGCGCCAGTGTGTACCCGTCACGCCTTAGAGCCACTCGTACCTGAAACCATAGTTTATTGGGAAAAGGTAAGCACGGAGCTTAGTGAATTCAAACACATGCGCAGATAGGAATAATATACACATCACCCCTACCCGCACATAAGCAACAACATCACAGATACATAAAACGAGTAAACATCTACAGGTAATTATGTATCCAACCACCTCAGTACCATCGAGGCCTCGGTCCCACCGAATTATAATGTAACCAACACCTCAGTACCATCGAGGCCTCGGTCCCACCGAATTGTAATGTAAGCAACACCTCAGTACCATCGAGGCCTCGGTCCCACCGAATTGTAATGTAACCAACAACTCAGTACCATCGAGGCCTCGGTCCCACCGAATTGTAATGTAATCAACACCTCAGTACCATCGAGGCCTCGGTCCCACCGAATTGTAATGTAACCAACACCTCAGTACCATCGAGGCCTCGGTCCCACCGAATTGTAATGTAACCAACACCTCAGTACCATCGAGGCCTCGGTCCCACCGAATTGTAAGGTAACACATTTATACCAAGCATTCAAACCAATCAAATATTACACACCACAAACAACTAGTTCACACCACAAAGACAGTAGTACATACAAACTATTATGACATGCATACAACCCCTAACTACACAGTGAGAGAACTCACCTCAAGTGCGCGCCTAGCTTAATCAACACGAATCAAGCTTCACAATTACGGTCACTTTCCAGCACCTAAACGCATGATAAAACGTGTCAATACGAGACCCGGACCCTATGACACGACACACGCTTAAACCGTCACTAAAACTAATTTCCGATCACACAAAACAGGTCTGTTCGGGACCTGTTTCGACCCCTTAAAACCCAGAAAAATCCCAATATTATTTCATGACCAGAAAGTCCTCTGAGTTAGGGTTCCAAGGACATATTATACGCCTCCTAACGATTTTTCTACAATTTATTATGAATTAAATACGAACGGTTACCAAAACCGCCAGTTTTCGGTCCAGCCTGAACAAACAGCCCAAAACAGCCTAGCTACGGGCTTAATCAGACTTTCGGCAAAACACGAAAAACCTTCCCAACTCAAATAGGGAATTCTGGGCACCAATTTCACCCCAAAACGAGTTACGAGCAGAACGTTACGGCTTTCGCAAAACCGTGACAGATTCCAGAAAATTTACATAAAATGACGAACCGCAGAACTTGCGACCACTTTTTCTCCCAACTCGAGGCCGAACCAGTTTTCCGCTAAAACACAGAAAACGTGCCCGGTCCCGAGCTCGAAGCGTGGGCGCCAGTTTCGGCTCAATCGGAGTTACGACGGAAAGGTTATTGCCGTCACAAAACAGGGGCTGAACCATAATTTCGCATGAAAAAAAAATAATCTTAGGACCGACGGTTTAAACTATTCGGCTTAACGATTCGGGTTTACGCTACGAGTGTGACCCACTGCCACCGCCCTCCACCCACAGCCACCGCAGCGGCGGCGTGCGGCGGTGGTGGTCTCGCGGTTGTGACAACGACGCAAGAAAGAAACGAAAAGGGAAGGATGTCTTACCTCTTGAGAAAACGCAGCAGCAAACCAAAAGACTCGATGGCTCCTTCTCTCCTTCTCGGTGCTCTCTCTCTCTCACTCCGGCAGCAGGTGATCGACGGCGGTGGCGGCGGTTCCCGGCGGCAGCAGCGGCGGCAAAGGGGGGGGGGGGGGGGGTTGGCCGTACGCAATAGAGGGAGAGGAATAGGGTTTGCTGTGAACTTTCTTTGAGTGAAACACAAGTAAAGAGAAAGAAACGAGAAGGGTTAAGGGGAGGGGGTCGGTCCTCTTCTCATGGGCCGAACCCATGCAAAAGTTTGGAAAAAAAAACCAACAAGGTCCCTGCAGTTTGGAGTTTTCCCAAAGTAAACCTCATAACCAAACCTTTAACAGTTAAGGTCCTAGCCGCCTAACCTCGTTAACTAAAATTCGCTAAAAAAAATATATAAATAAAAAAAAACGTACCGGGACACGGGCTTTACAACTCTCCCCCGCTTGAATTAGACTTCGCCCTCGAAGTCTACGTTCGCAAACAGCTCCGGGTAATTCTCCCGCATCTCGGCTTCTGGTTCCCACGTCCATTCTGAACCTTTTCGGTGCTGCCACTGGACCTTCACCAATCCAATGACTTTGTTTCGCAAAGTCTTCGTCTTCCTCTCGACTATGGCTATTGGCTTCTCCACATAGTGGAGTCGCTCGTCAATCTGAATATCTTCAAGGGGAACTACTGCAGACTCATCCATCACACACTTCCGCAACTGAGAGACATGGAACGTGTTGTGGATCAGGCTCAGCTCTTCTGGTAGCTCCAATCGGTAAGCTACTTTCCCCACACGCGCGATGACCTTGTACGGTCCGATATATCGGGGACCCAACTTTCCCCGCTTGCGAAAACGGATTACCCCTTTCCAGGGTGACACTTTCAAAAGAACGTAATCCCCGACTTGAAACTCCAAGTCCGATCGTCTCTTGTCGGCGTAACTCTTTTGTCGACTCTGAGCGGTGACTAACCGATCCCGCACCATCCGAATCATTTCTGTCGTCTTTAGCACAACATCGGTGCTCCCCAGCACTCTGTGACCAACCTCGCCCCAGCAAATGGGCGTCCGACACTTCCTGCCATACAACAATTCGTACGGCGCTCTACCGATGCTAGCGTGATAGCTGTTATTATAGGAGAACTCAGCTAGTGGAAGATACTGATCCCAACTACCCCCGAAGTCAATCACACATGCTCGCAGCATGTCCTCAAGTGTCTGAATAGTACGCTCACTCTCCTCGTCGGTCTGAGGATGAAATGCTGTACTGAAATGCAACCGCGTACCCATCTCATTCTGAAACTTCTCCCAAAACCGGGAGGTGAAACGAGTATCCCGATCCGAGACAATCGAGACTGGCACCCCGTGCCTAGTTACAATCTCTCGGATGAAAACCTCCGCGAGCTTATCCGCCGAGAAGCTCTCTTTAATCGCCAAGAAGTGAGCGCTCTTAGTCAGACGATCCACAATTACCCAGATGGTATCATTCCCTCGCTGAGTTTTGGGAAGCTTCGTGATGAAATCCATCGTAATCTGCTCCCACTTCCACACCGGAATCTCCAAAGGCTGCAATTTCCCGTGCGGTCGCTGGTGCTCCGCCTTGACCTTCCGACAGGTCAAACATACCTCCACACATTTGGCCACATCCCGCTTCATGCCGGGCCACCAATAGCCTTCCCGTAAGTCTCTGTACATTTTGGTAGCTCCCGGATGAATTGAAAACTTGGACTTATGCGCCTCGTCCAAAAGTATCTGTCGGTTCCCACCGGCGAATGGGACCCAAACTCTACCATATCGGGTCAATAATCCTCGACTATCCCGTACTAATTTCGGAATTTCTCCCGAAACTCTCTCACGTTTTGCATTTTCCGCCAACACGGCCACCTCCTGAGCGACACCTATCGACTCCAAAAGAGGTGCAACTACTGTCAACCGCTGACACAGACCCTTCAGCGGTCCCCCAACCGGATGTCGGCTAAGTGCGTCCGCGACTACATTCGCTTTACCCGGGTGGTAAAGTATCTCGCAGTCGTAATCCTTGACCACATCAAGCCATCTTCGCTGACGCATATTAAGATTTTGCTGATCCATCAGGTATTTAAGGCTCTTATGATCAGTGTAGATAGTACACTTGACACCATAAAGATAGTGTCTCCAAATCTTCAGAGCAAACACCACTGCTCCCAACTCCAAGTCATGAGTCGGGTAGTTCGCTTCGTGAGGCTTCAGCTGCCTCGAAGCGTAAGCTATGACCTTGCCGCGTTGCATAAGCACGGCACCCAACCCCTGATATGAAGCATCACAATAAACCACCAAATCCTCCATACCCTCGGGCAAAGTTAAAACAGGAGCCTCACATAAACGTCTGCGTAGCTCCTCAAATGCCTTCTGCTGCTCCTCACCCCAACTGAAAGCTGCAGTTTTCTTCGTCAGTCGAGTCATAGGCAAGGCAATCTTGGAGAAATCTTGGATAAATCTCCGATAGTATCCTGCTAACCCGAGAAAACTCCGCACCTCGGTAGGAGTTTTCGGCACCTCCCACCGCATTACCGCTGAGATCTTGGCCGGATCGACCATGATACCGTTCTGATTCACGACATGTCCTAGGAATTGGACCTCTCGTAACCAGAATTCACACTTGGAAAACTTAGCATAAAGCTTCTCCCGCCTCAACACATCCAAAACTTCCCGCAAATGCACCTCGTGCTCTTCTTTCGTCTTCGAATATACGAGGATATCGTCGATGAATACGATCACCGAGCGATCCAGCATCGGGCTGCATACCCTGTTCATGAGGTCCATGAACGCTGCTGGTGCGTTGGTGAGTCCGAAAGGCATCACCACGAACTCGTAATGGCCATACCGCGTACGGAAGGCCGTTTTCTCCGTGTCCTCACTTCGTACCCGCATCTGATGATACCCGGATCTCAGGTCAATCTTAGAGAACCATGAGGCTCCCTGCAACTGATCAAACAAGTCGTCAATCCTTGGCAGAGGATAACGATTCTTTACCGTAAGCTTATTCAGCTCCCGGTAATCAATACACATTCGCTGAGATCCATCCTTCTTCTTCACGAACAATATCGGAGCTCCCCAAGGTGAACAACTCGGCTTAATGAACTCTTTCTCGAGAAGTTCATGCAACTGATCATATAGCTCCTTCATTTCCGGTGGAGCCAGGCGATAGGGTGCCTTGGCCACCGGAGCAGCACTCGGAATCAGATCGATTCGAAACTCCACCTGTCGTTCGGGAGGTATCCCCGGTAACTCGTCGGGAAACACATTGGCAAACTCCCTCACGACTGGTACATCTACGACAGTCTTCTTCGCCTCGTCAATACGCGTATCTATCACGTACGCCAAGTACCCCTGACCACTATGCTGAAGGTGTCTCCGAGCCCTCGCCGCGGAACATATTGTCGTAGTCCGCCTGGGCGAGTCTCCCTGAATCAACAACTCTCCCCTGCTTGGGGTTCGAACCCGCACTTGCTTGTGGCGACAAACAATTTCTGCATCAAACGCGTCCATCCAATCCATGCCCACAATCACACAAAGCTCTCGCATAGCTATCGGAATCAAGTCAATGGGAAACCTCACACCCGAGATTTCCAACGTGCATCCCCGATACACATCCGTAACCGTCAAGGTTCGATCATCGGCAACCTCGACTACCAAAGGACAGCCTAACCGTCCCACCACTCGGCCCAAACTCTCGCTAAAGGTGCGAGACACAAATGAATGAGTAGCCCCGCTATCAAACATTACAACCGCAGGCACCGAGTTAACTAGAAACGTACCTAACATACAAATAACAACATATATATAAAAAAAACAAGGCATGAAAAGGAAGGACGAAAAGAAAAGAGGGTGATAAAACATACCTGTCACCACCTTAGGCGTCGCCAGCGCCTCTTCCACCTTCAGCTGGTGGACTCTACCTCGGGCTGCCTCTGTCCCCGGCTGACCCGTGCGACCGTCAGTGATGCGCAGTGGGGCATTTGCAGGAGCCCTCTGTGCACCACCCCCATCAGTTGCCCTAGCATTCGGACAATTGGCCCTCACGTGGCCCGTCTGCTTGCAGCTAAAGCAGATCATCAAAGGCGACTTGCAATCCCGGCTGTGATGACCAGACTGCCCACACTTGAAACACCCGCCAGTCTTCTTCCCACTAGAATCCCTGGGTTTAAACCCACCACTCCTCGAACTCCCGCGCGAATCAGAAAACTTTGACTTCTTTTGCACCGCGGAGATTGGCGTCACCGCCTGTGCTGCCTTTCTCTTTCTGGCTTGGGTCTCTAACTCCAGCTCCCTTCTCCGGGCTGCATCCATCATTGCTGACAAAGAAGCGTACGGTACCGTGCTCACGAACTCTCTGATCTCGGTACGTAACATATCTTTATACCGAGCCATCTTCATTTCCTCCGAAGCGGCATATTGAGGACAAAACAGCGCCATCTCAGTAAATTTCTTGTTCATCTCTTTAACAGTCTCCGTGGTCTGGGTTAGTTCCAAGAACTCCTTCGCTATCCTCTCCATCTCCACCGGAGGCACGTACTCGGCACGGAACCGAGTAACGAACTCCTCCCACGTAAGGGTAGTACGCTCAGCAAGAGTCAGCGCTGAGGCGCACCAATCCTTCGCCCCATCGCGAAGCAAATTCACAGCAAAACGGACCTTCAGATTATCCGGGCAGCCGCAGGTCAAGAAGGCACACTCCATATCAGAAACCCAACGCATGCTAACAATTGGGTTCGAGTCTCCCCTGAACTCCGGGGGAGAACAGGCAGAGAGATCCCGGTACTGGAACTCTCGATTACGGGGCTGTCCCCCAGCAGGCGGCGGAATTGCTGCAATGCGCTCCTCTAACAGAACCGTCACCTGATCTTGTATGGCGGTGATAATCTCGGGGATTGCCTCCCCGACCGCATGCGCTACCTCTACTGCAATCATCTCTCGGATCTGCTCCTCCGTGATCCCCGCCTCAGTTCGCGGCTCAGTCGCGTTGCTCCTCCTAGTGATGGCCATTCTATAAAGAAGAAACATACAACGAGTTATTAGCACCTAATAACTCACATCAACAACACTCACGCTCAGCTCCTTGGAATCCTCGCGACTTTCCCGACTCGAGCACTGATCCTGTGCTTCCGGTAGTAGGAGCTCTACTACTACCTTCCACACCTATCATCGCTCGTTCCGAGTCCCATCCCGAGGGTCCAAGTAGCTTCTCGCCGCAACTACACACATATGCCCGCACCGGCATATATACTCACTCTTCCTAGCTCCCTATGAATTTCCATCCCAATCACTACCCTTGCTACTAATGAATCCTCACTAATCATAAAAAGTGGCCTCGCGAATACCCGATTACATGCAGTGCAAAACAAATAGACAGTCGAATACAAGATTCTATCCTAGAACGGTTGGACTCAAACAAGAGCTGCGCAATAGAACTAAATCGAATATTCTAAGGCTATAAGTCTCTTACTGCATACAACCTAGAGGGCATTCACTTAGTAACCTATCATAATTAGCATAAATTCCTAATAGCAAGCAGTCCACATACCGCATAGTGTCAACAACAGGCAATCTAGCATGCATACTCTATGATCTAGAAAGCAATAAAACACTAAGCATTGTACCTTTCCCTTCGGCTCCGGCTGACTGTACACACTGCGCCCTCGATCACCGTTCCTCGAACGGGTTTTTACTTTTTCTTTTTATTTCCAAAAAGATTTAATAAAGAGTTTGAAAATTTCCCAGCCGCAACTTGAGACCAAACACACCGAGGTGCGTTTGATTCACTCAAGCTGTGCTCTGATACCAAGTTGTAACGTCCCAAAATTTCAAGGAAATTTAAAATTTTAATTAAACGTTTTATATATAGAAACTCATTAAATAATCCCAACATAATAATTGCAAAATCATAAATGTCGTTCAAGTAATCAGAAACCAACGGAAACAATGTTCAATAAATAAAACTCATATCAGCCAGCTCATCCCGCGCGCCAGTGTGTACCCGTCACGCCTTAGAGCCACTCGTACCTGAAACCACAGTTTATTGGGAAAGGGTAAGCACGAAGCTTAGTAAATTCAAACACATGCGCAGATAGGAATAATATACACATCACCCCTACCCGCACATAAGCAACAACATCACAGATACATAAAACGAGTAAACATCTACAGGTAATTATGTATCCAACCACCTCAGTACCATCGAGGCCTCGGTCCCACCGAATTATAATGTAACCAACACCTCAGTACCATCGAGGCCTCGGTCCCACCGAATTGTAATGTAAGCAACACCTCAGTACCATCGAGGCCTCGGTCCCACCGATTTGTAATGTAACCAACACCTCAGTACCATCGAGGCCTCGGTCCCACCGAATTGTAATGTAATCAACACCTCAGTACCATCGAGGCCTCGGTCCCACCGAATTGTAATGTAACCAACACCTCAGTACCATCGAGGCCTCGGTCCCACCGAATTGTAATGTAACCAACACCTCAGTACCATCGAGGCCTCGGTCCCACCGAATTGTAAGGTAACACATTTATACCAAGCATTCAAACCAATCAAATATTACACACCACAAACAACTAGTTCACACCACAAAGACAGTAGTACATACAAACTATTATGACATGCATACAACCCCTAACTACACAGTGAGAGAACTCACCTCAAGTGCGCGCCTAGCTTAATCAACACGAATCAAGCTTCACAATTACGGTCACTTTCCATCACCTAAACGCATGATAAAACGTGTCAATACGAGACCCGGACCCTATGACACGACACACGCTTAAACCGTCACTAAAACTAATTTCCGATCACACAAAACAGGTCTGTTCGGGACCTGTTTCGACCCCTTAAAACCCAGAAAAATCCCAATATTATTTCATGACCAGAAAGTCCTCTGAGTTAGGGTTCCAAGGACATATTATACGCCTCCTAACGATTTTTCTACAATTTATTATGAATTAAATACGAACGGTTACCAAAACCGCCAGTTTTCGGTCCAGCCTGAACAAACAACCCAAAACAGCCTAGCTACGGGCTTAATCAGACTTTCGGCAAAACACGAAAAACCTTCCCAACTCAAATAGGGAACTCTGGGCACCAATTTCACCCCAAAACGAGTTACGAGCAGAACGTTACGGCTTTCGCAAAACCGTGACAGATTCCAGAAAATTTACATAAAATGACGAACCGCAGAACTTGCGACCACTTTTTCTCCCAACTCGAGGCCGAACCAGTTTTCCGCTAAAACACAGAAAACGTGCCCGGTCCCGAGCTCGAAGCGTGGGCGCCAGTTTCGGCTCAATCGGAGTTACGACGGAAAGGTTATTGCCGTCACAAAACAGGGGCTGAACCATAATTTCGCATGAAAAAAAAATAATCTTAGGACCGACGGTTTAAACTATTCGGCTTAACGATTCGGGTTTACGCTACGAGTGTGACCCACTGCCACCGCCCTCCACCCACAGCCACCGCAGCGGCGGCGTGCGGCGGTGGTGGTCTCGCGGTTGTGACAACGACGCAAGAAAGAAACGAAAAGGGAAGGATGTCTTACCTCTTGAGAAAACGCAGCAGCAAACCAAAAGACTCGATGGCTCCTTCTCTCCTTCTCGGTGCTCTCTCTCTCTCTCACTCCGGCAGCAGGTGATCGACGGCGGTGGCGGCGGTTCCCGGCGACAGCAGCGGCGGCAAAGGGGGGGGGGTTGGCCGTACGCAATAGAGGGAGAGGAATAGGGTTTGCTGTGAACTTTCTTTGAGTGAAACACAAGTAAAGAGAAAGAAACGAGAAGGGTTAAGGGGAGGGGGTCGGTCCTCTTCTCATGGGCCGAACCCATGCAAAAGTTTGGAAAAAAAACCAACAAGGTCCCTGCAGTTTGGAGTTTTCCCAAAGTAAACCTCATAACCAAACCTTTAACAGTTAAGGTCCTAGCCGCCTAACCTCGTTAACTAAAATTCGCTAAAAAAAATATATAAATAAAAAAAAAACGTACCGGGACACGGGCTTTATAACTCTCCCCCGCTTGAATTAGACTTCGCCCTCGAAGTCTACGTTCGCAAACAGCTCCGGGTAATTCTCCCGCATCTCGGCTTCTGGTTCCCACGTCCATTCTGAACCTTTTCGGTGCTGCCACTGGACCTTCACCAATCCAATGACTTTGTTTCGCAAAGTCTTCGTCTTCCTCTCGACTATGGCTATTGGCTTCTCCACATAGTTGAGTCGCTCGTCAATCTGAATATCTTCAAGGGGAACTACTGCAGACTCATCCATCACACACTTCCGCAACTGAGAGACATGGAACGTGTTGTGGATCAGGCTCAGCTCTTCTGGTAGCTCCAATCGGTAAGCTACTTTCCCCACACGCGCGATGACCTTGTACGGTCCGATATATCGGGGACCCAACTTTCCCCGCTTGCGAAAACGGATTACCCCTTTCCAGGGTGACACTTTCAAAAGAACGTAATCCCCGACTTGAAACTCCAAGTCCGATCGTCTCTTGTCGGCGTAACTCTTTTGTCGACTCTGAGCGGTGACTAACCGATCCCGCACCATCCGAATCATTTCTGTCGTCTTTAGCACAACATCGGTGCTCCCCAGCACTCTGTGACCAACCTCGCCCCAGCAAATGGGCGTCCGACACTTCCTGCCATACAACAATTCGTACGGCGCTCTACCGATGCTAGCGTGATAGCTGTTATTATAGGAGAACTCAGCTAGTGGAAGATACTGATCCCAACTACCCCCGAAGTCAATCACACATGCTCGCAGCATGTCCTCAAGTGTCTGAATAGTACGCTCACTCTCCTCGTCGGTCTGAGGATGAAATGCTGTACTGAAATGCAACCGCGTACCCATCTCATTCTGAAACTTCTCCCAAAACCGGGAGGTGAAACGAGTATCCCGATCCGAGACAATCGAGACTGGCACCCCGTGCCTAGTTACAATCTCTCGGATGAAAACCTCCGCGAGCTTATCCGCCGAGAAGCTCTCTTTAATCGCCAAGAAGTGAGCGCTCTTAGTCAGACGATCCACAATTACCCAGATGGTATCATTCCCTCGCTGAGTTTTGGGAAGCTTCGTGATGAAATCCATCGTAATCTGCTCCCACTTCCACACCGGAATCTCCAAAGGCTGCAATTTCCCGTGCGGTCGCTGGTGCTCCGCCTTGACCTTCCGACAGGTCAAACATACCTCCACACATTTGGCCACATCCCGCTTCATGCCGGGCCACCAATAGCCTTCCCGTAAGTCTCTGTACATTTTGGTAGCTCCCGGATGAATTGAAAACTTGGACTTATGCGCCTCGTCCAAAAGTATCTGTCGGTTCCCACCGGCGAATGGGACCCAAACTCTACCATATCGGGTCAATAATCCTCGACTATCCCGTACTAATTTCGGAATTTCTCCCGAAACTCTCTCACGTTTTGCATTTTCCGCCAACACGGCCACCTCCTGAGCGACACCTATCGACTCCAAAAGAGGTGCAACTACTGTCAACCGCTGACACAGACCCTTCAGCGGTCCCCCAACCAGATTTCGGCTAAGTGCGTCCGCGACTACATTCGCTTTACCCGGGTGGTAAAGTATCTCGCAGTCGTAATCCTTGACCACATCAAGCCATCTTCGCTGACGCATATTAAGATTTTGCTGATCCATCAGGTATTTAAGGCTCTTATGATCAGTGTAGATAGTACACTTGACACCATAAAGATAGTGTCTCCAAATCTTCAGAGCAAACACCACTGCTCCCAACTCCAAGTCATGAGTCGGGTAGTTCGCTTCGTGAGGCTTCAGCTGCCTCGAAGCGTAAGCTATGACCTTGCCGC
Organism: Saussurea involucrata; assembly: GCA_033807775.1. Classification (NCBI taxonomy): domain Eukaryota; kingdom Viridiplantae; phylum Streptophyta; class Magnoliopsida; order Asterales; family Asteraceae; genus Saussurea; species Saussurea involucrata. Next base: position 134,113,805 of record CM066315.1, read on the forward strand.
GTTTCATAAGCACGGCACCCAACCCCTGATATGAAGCATCACAATAAACCACCAAATCCTCCATACCCTCGGGCAAAGTTAAAACAGGAGCCTCACATAAACGTCTGCGTAGCTCCTCAAATGCCTTCTGCTGCTCCTCACCCCAACTGAAAGCTGCAGTTTTCTTCGTCAGTCGAGTCATAGGCAAGGCAATCTTGGAGAAATCTTGGATAAATCTCCGATAGTATCCTGCTAACCCGAGAAAACTCCGCACCTCGGTAGGAGTTTTCGGCACCTCCCACCGCATTACCGCTGAGATCTTGGCCGGATCGACCATGATACCGTTCTGATTCACGACATGTCCTAGGAATTGGACCTCTCGTAACCAGAATTCACACTTGGAAAACTTAGCATAAAGCTTCTCCCGCCTCAACACATCCAAAACTTCCCGCAAATGCACCTCGTGCTCTTCTTTCGTCTTCGAATATACGAGGATATCGTCGATGAATACGATCACCGAGCGATCCAGCATCGGGCTGCATACCCTGTTCATGAGGTCCATGAACGCTGCTGGTGCGTTGGTGAGTCCGAAAGGCATCACCACGAACTCGTAATGGCCATACCGCGTACGGAAGGCCGTTTTCTCCGTGTCCTCACTTCGTACCCGCATCTGATGATACCCGGATCTCAGGTCAATCTTAGAGAACCATGAGGCTCCCTGCAACTGATCAAACAAGTCGTCAATCCTTGGCAGAGGATAACGATTCTTTACCGTAAGCTTATTCAGCTCCCGGTAATCAATACACATTCGCTGAGATCCATCCTTCTTCTTCACGAACAATATCGGAGCTCCCCAAGGTGAACAACTCGGCTTAATGAACTCTTTCTCGAGAAGTTCATGCAACTGATCATATAGCTCCTTCATTTCCGGTGGAGCCAGGCGATAGGGTGCCTTGGCCACCGGAGCAGCACTCGGAATCAGATCGATTCGAAACTCCACCTGTCGTTCGGGAGGTATCCCCGGTAACTCGTCGGGAAACACATCGGCAAACTCCCTCACGACTGGTACATCTACGACAGTCTTCTTCGCCTCGTCAATACGCGTATCTATCACGTACGCCAAGTACCCCTGACCACTATGCTGAAGGTGTCTCCGAGCCCTCGCCGCGGAACATATTGTCGTAGTCCGCCTGGGCGAGTCTCCCTGAATCAACAACTCTCCCCTGCTTGGGGTTCGAACCCGCACTTGCTTGTGGCGACAAACAATTTCTGCATCAAACGCGTCCATCCAATCCATGCCCACAATCACACAAAGCTCTCGCATAGCTATCGGAATCAAGTCAATGGGAAACCTCACACCCGAGATTTCCAACGTGCATCCCCGATACACATCCGTAACCGTCAAGGTTCGATCATCGGCAACCTCGACTACCAAAGGACAGCCTAACCGTCCCACCACTCGGCCCAAACTCTCGCTAAAGGTGCGAGACACAAATGAATGAGTAGCCCCGCTATCAAACATTACAACCGCAGGCACCGAGTTAACTAGAAACGTACCTAACATACAAATAACAACATATATATAAAAAAAACAAGGCATGAAAAGGAAGGACGAAAAGAAAAGAGGGTGATAAAACATACCTGTCACCACCTTAGGCGTCGCCAGCGCCTCTTCCACCTTCAGCTGGTGGACTCTACCTCGGGCTGCCTCTGTCCCCGGCTGACCCGTGCGACCGTCAGTGATGCGCAGTGGGGCATTTGCAGGAGCCCTCTGTGCACCACCCCCATCAGTTGCCCTAGCATTCGGACAATTGGCCCTCACGTGGCCCGTCTGCTTGCAGCTAAAGCAGATCATCAAAGGCGACTTGCAATCCCGGCTGTGATGACCAGACTGCCCACACTTGAAACACCCGCCAGTCTTCTTCCCACTAGAATCCCTGGGTTTAAACCCACCACTCCTCGAACTCCCGCGCGAATCAGAAAACTTTGACTTCTTTTGCACCGCGGAGATTGGCGTCACCGCCTGTGCTGCCTTTCTCTTTCTGGCTTGGGTCTCTAACTCCAGCTCCCTTCTCCGGGCTGCATCCATCATTGCTGACAAAGAAGCGTACGGTACCGTGCTCACGAACTCTCTGATCTCGGTACGTAACATATCTTTATACCGAGCCATCTTCATTTCCTCCGAAGCGGCATATTGAGGACAAAACAGCGCCATCTCAGTAAATTTCTTGTTCATCTCTTTAACAGTCTCCGTGGTCTGGGTTAGTTCCAAGAACTCCTTCGCTATCCTCTCCATCTCCACCGGAGGCACGTACTCGGCACGGAACCGAGTAACGAACTCCTCCCACGTAAGGGTAGTACGCTCAGCAAGAGTCAGCGCTGAGGCGCACCAATCCTTCGCCCCATCGTGAAGCAAATTCACAGCAAAACGGACCTTCAGATTATCCGGGCAGCCGCAGGTCAAGAAGGCACACTCCATATCAGAAACCCAACGCATGCTAACAATTGGGTTCGAGTCTCCCCTGAACTCCGGGGGAGAACAGGCAGAGAGATCCCGGTACTGGAACTCTCGATTACGGGGCTGTCCCCCAGCAGGCGGCGGAATTGCTGCAATGCGCTCCTCTAACAGAACCGTCACCTGATCTTGTATGGCGGTGATAATCTCGGGGATTGCCTCCCCGACCGCATGCGCTACCTCTACTGCAATCATCTCTCGGATCTGCTCCTCCGTGATCCCCGCCTCAGTTCGCGGCTCAGTCGCGTTGCTCCTCCTAGTGATGGCCATTCTATAAAGAAGAAACATACAACGAGTTATTAGCACCTAATAACTCACATCAACAACACTCACGCTCAGCTCCTTGGAATCCTCGCGACTTTCCCGACTCGAGCACTGATCCTGTGCTTCCGGTAGTAGGAGCTCTACTACTACCTTCCACACCTATCATCGCTCGTTCCGAGTCCCATCCCGAGGGTCCAAGTAGCTTCTCGCCGCAACTACACACATATGCCCGCACCGGCATATATACTCACTCTTCCTAGCTCCCTATGAATTTCCATCCCAATCACTACCCTTGCTACTAATGAATCCTCACTAATCATAAAAAGTGGCCTCGCGAATACCCGATTACATGCAGTGCAAAACAAATAGACAGTCGAATACAAGATTCTATCCTAGAACGGTTGGACTCAAACAAGAGCTGCGCAATAGAACTAAATCGAATATTCTAAGGCTATAAGTCTCTTACTGCATACAACCTAGAGGGCATTCACTTAGTAACCTATCATAATTAGCATAAATTCCTAATAGCAAGCAGTCCACATACCGCATAGTGTCAACAACAGGCAATCTAGCATGCATACTCTATGATCTAGAAAGCAATAAAACACTAAGCATTGTACCTTTCCCTTCGGCTCCGGCTGACTGTACACACTGCGCCCTCGATCACCGTTCCTCGAACGGGTTTTTACTTTTTCTTTTTATTTCCAAAAAGATTTAATAAAGAGTTTGAAAATTTCCCAGCCGCAACTTGAGACCAAACACACCGAGGTGCGTTTGATTCACTCAAGCTGTGCTCTGATACCAAGTTGTAACGTCCCAAAATTTCAAGGAAATTTAAAATTTTAATTAAACGTTTTATATATAGAAACTCATTAAATAATCCCAACATAATAATTGCAAAATCATAAATGTCGTTCAAGTAATCAGAAACCAACGGAAACAATGTTCAATAAATAAAACTCATATCAGCCAGCTCATCCCGCGCGCCAGTGTGTACCCGTCACGCCTTAGAGCCACTCGTACCTGAAACCACAGTTTATTGGGAAAGGGTAAGCACGAAGCTTAGTAAATTCAAACACATGCGCAGATAGGAATAATATACACATCACCCCTACCCGCACATAAGCAACAACATCACAGATACATAAAACGAGTAAACATCTACAGGTAATTATGTATCCAACCACCTCAGTACCATCGAGGCCTCGGTCCCACCGAATTATAATGTAACCAACACCTCAGTACCATCGAGGCCTCGGTCCCACCGAATTGTAATGTAAGCAACACCTCAGTACCATCGAGGCCTCGGTCCCACCGAATTGTAATGTAACCAACACCTCAGTACCATCGAGGCCTCGGTCCCACCGAATTGTAATGTAATCAACACCTCAGTACCATCGAGGCCTCGGTCCCACCGAATTGTAATGTAACCAACACCTCAGTACCATCGAGGCCTCGGTCCCACCGAATTGTAAGGTAACACATTTATACCAAGCATTCAAACCAATCAAATATTACACACCACAAACAACTAGTTCACACCACAAAGACAGTAGTACATACAAACTATTATGACATGCATACAACCCCTAACTACACAGTGAGAGAACTCACCTCAAGTGCGCGCCTAGCTTAATCAACACGAATCAAGCTTCACAATTACGGTCACTTTCCAGCACCTAAACGCATGATAAAACGTGTCAATACGAGACCCGGACCCTATGACACGACACACGCTTAAACCGTCACTAAAACTAATTTCCGATCACACAAAACAGGTCTGTTCGGGACCTGTTTCGACCCCTTAAAACCCAGAAAAATCCCAATATTATTTCATGACCAGAAAGTCCTCTGAGTTAGGGTTCCAAGGACATATTATACGCCTCCTAACGATTTTTCTACAATTTATTATGAATTAAATACGAACGGTTACCAAAACCGCCAGTTTTCGGTCCAGCCTGAACAAACAGCCCAAAACAGCCTAGCTACGGGCTTAATCAGACTTTCGGCAAAACACGAAAAACCTTCCCAACTCAAATAGGGAACTCTGGGCACCAATTTCACCCCAAAACGAGTTACGAGCAGAACGTTACGGCTTTCGCAAAACCGTGACAGATTCCAGAAAATTTACATAAAATGACGAACCGCAGAACTTGCGACCACTTTTTCTCCCAACTCGAGGCCGAACCAGTTTTCCGCTAAAACACAGAAAACGTGCCCGGTCCCGAGCTCGAAGCGTGGGCGCCAGTTTCGGCTCAATCGGAGTTACGACGGAAAGGTTATTGCCGTCACAAAACAGGGGCTGAACCATAATTTCGCATGAAAAAAAAATAATCTTAGGACCGACGGTTTAAACTATTCGGCTTAACGATTCGGGTTTACGCTACGAGTGTGACCCACTGCCACCGCCCTCCACCCACAGCCACCGCAGCGGCGGCGTGCGGCGGTGGTGGTCTCGCGGTTGTGACAACGACGCAAGAAAGAAACGAAAAGGGAAGGATGTCTTACCTCTTGAGAAAACGCAGCAGCAAACCAAAAGACTCGATGGCTCCTTCTCTCCTTCTCGGTGCTCTCTCTCTCTCACTCCGGCAGCAGGTGATCGACGGCGGTGGTGGCGGTTCCCGGCGGCAGCAGCGGCGGCAAAGGGGGGGGGGGGGGGGGTTGGCCGTACGCAATAGAGGGAGAGGAATAGGGTTTGCTGTGAACTTTCTTTGAGTGAAACACAAGTAAAGAGAAAGAAACGAGAAGGGTTAAGGGGAGGGGGTCGGTCCTCTTCTCATGGGCCGAACCCATGCAAAAGTTTGGAAAAAAAAAACCAACAAGGTCCCTGCAGTTTGGAGTTTTCCCAAAGTAAACCTCATAACCAAACCTTTAACAGTTAAGGTCCTAGCCGCCTAACCTCGTTAACTAAAATTCGCTAAAAAAATATATAAATAAAAAAATATATAAATAAAAAAAAACGTACCGGGACACGGGCTTTACATGAGAAATAGGCAAGGTATAATTGTTATTTCCGCTTTCATTTGGGAGATTAGGAATATGCAAGGTATAATTGATATTCTAATTCCATTCCAAAAATAGGCATGGTTTAATTGTAATTTCTTGGACATGAGTTGTAATCTAGAATCTGTGGAGATTTGTAGTGACGCTCTGGAACATAAGACTATGACTTACTTAGTGTTTGTCATACTCATGGAATCGGGTATGATTCCCGTCATCGAAAGATGATATATGTACGGTAAGAAAGTTGAGAACATGTTAAATTATACGCCTTGTTTTTGGAAAGAATAAACAGGGATGCGTGTCGAGAAGTCCCAGAGTGATGCTTTTGGAGTTTGATAGAGACTTTAGTGGAAACGGGATTATTTTGGAGATATATAGACAACCAGTATAATCTGATGTTGTTGGTTATGAATTAGATTAGTCGGTTGTTTATAATAGATCATCTGTAATTATGAACCTTACTACTAATTCTCCATTTATAAATGAAAGTTTTTGGAAGAGATTGATGTAGACCTTGTAAATTTAAAGTTTAAATTTATTGTAAATTTTAGGGTGTTTCACCAACATCAATCTCTCTCCTATCCAAACTATCCTGAGTTTCTATCGTGTTCAAACCTAAGCGCCAACCAAAAATTTAACCTTAATAAGAGCTAACCGGTTCCATCTAGTACCAATCAAGTCCACAACCAACACTCTGAAATCAATGTAATTTCTAGTAGATGCAACGGTAAAAGAACCTGATCCATCCAACGACCACGCCCACTGATCTTTATGATGAGATTGCAAACGACTACAACTTATCCCTCAAGGCGCAAATTTTTGCCAGTTCTGCTCCCCCCCCCCCCCCCCCCCCGGTTCCCTACGAAAATAACCAAACCAATCCTCGTACATTACCTACTCTTTGACCATAACCTTTTTATTAAGCTCCAAAGCATACACTCTTGGATATTCCATTTTCAAAGGCCTGCTTCCCAACCAACTATCATGTTAAAATGAAGTATCATATATGTCTCCTACTTTTTTCTTACAAAACGATAAAAGATCAACATTTTTACCCTATAGATGGATAAAAGCCTTCAAGATCGCCAACCATGTTGAATTCGAACCCACATCAGATAAATTCGATCCAATCCGACCATTTGCACCATGTATCGATTGAATCACTTAAACCCACACCGCCTCTTAATAGCCCGACTCTCTCTCTCTCTCTCTCATATATATATATATATATATATATATTTATATTTATATGAAGTTAAATATTATTAATTTTGTTTATAATGCTATCATATATGCCGTATATTAATTTGTAATTTAAATTATTTTTCTATTTATCGAGTAAAAAAGTTAATGATGATTAAATAAAAAAACAAAACGGGGTTGGAAAATATATACAACAAAAAATATTGTCTTACAATTTTTATATGGTTTTTAAAATATTATACTGTAATTAAATTTAGAGTAATATTGAAAGTTTTACCAGAACAAATCATATATAAAATAAGTACAATATTATGAACTTATGTTTTATTTATATGTTTGAATTTTAATAATATTATTTACAATTGAAATGAAATTTTGTTTTTCCATTTATTCATTACCCGTTTTTTTCCCGCTAATTTAATGAGTAGGGTAGGATATGGATAAAAGTTTTATGAGATGGATAATATTCGTTATGCTAATAGGGATGGCTGAAAAAACCGTAACCCATGGTGGAAACCGAAAACCGATATTTTCGGGTATGGTTCAGGGATTGGGAACGACTTTGGGGACTTTATTGGTTTGGGGACGAGGATGGTCATCATCGAAATTCCCGGGTCCCATTCGGGGACTACTTCTCAGGGATGAGGTCGGTAAAAAATAACATCCCTATTATTATTGTCTTCTTGTAATTATCATTTTTTAAGTAATGATTGTTAATGCCAAAAATCGCACTAAACTGTCATATGCCGAAAATTGTATAAAAATACGATTTAAGGTTTGGTTTCGGACCTTATCAACTAAAGATTGAACCATAGAAATAAACAAGAAAAATAACGAAGAAAATGTAGACGAAACAAGAGATTTTGGTGACGCGGAAAACCCCAAATCGAGGGAAAAAACGGCGGTCGGCTGTGTTAGAGTCGACAGTGCACTATGGTCGCCAATCAGGGCGATAATCCTTTTGTAACAAGTGATATGTGTACAATAAGTTACAATAAGAGATAAAATGTACTCAGACGTGTGTAAAAGTCGTGTGTCGTGTTTAAAACGTATGAAATAAGTTGTCGTCGTATGGTTCGAACTGCCGTCGTGCGAAACTTGCGTCCACGATGTGTGTTTGAATACTTTGTGAATTACGGTGTTTGCGGTGTGTAATAGTTTGTAAACAGATAATAGATGATCTTTTCGGTTGTGGAGCAGGCCTTTATATAGCTTCCGTCGGCAATAAATGTGCTTTAATAGTTGGTTTTGTAACCGCTGTCGGCATTAAATGCGCTTTGATGATTGTCTTTGTAACCGCTGTCGAGTTTTTAATGTCATTAAGAGCTCGTCCGTTACTGACCGTTGTACCATAATTGCTTGTAGACCTGCATTAATGAACGAAGGAAACGGCTGTTGACCATTAATGGTTAGTGTAACCGTAAGACCGTCTTGAGTTCTGGACGTCGGTCTTATGGACAATAGGATCGTCGCCGAAGTACACGACCAGATATATGACTGTAAATGTCTTGTAAGACCTTATCTTAATATAAGAATGGTATTATGAAAATGTCGTAAGACTAGTGATAGGGTTAGTTTGTTAACCCTATTTTAGCCACTTTTTAGTAGGTTTTGAGTCTGTTTTATTTGCCCAAAGTCTATAATTAAGTCCTTTTTAGTAGCTTTTTAGCATTTTCTGTGTTTTAGGTGTCAAGCATGATTTAATGGTATAATCTCCGTTTTTGGATCTTATTGGGCCTGTTTTGATTTCAGATTTTGGCTGGACACTACTACGACAATGCTACAGGAGTTGAGCGCAAAAGGAATGCTGTAGGAGTGCCGCAGGATCGAACAGCTGGGCCATTTTTGGGTATCTTATGGAAGAAGCCTCTTTTGATGACAAGGCTGGAGTTGACTTTTTGGAAGGGACATAAAGCTGAATGGGACATCAGTCTTAATCTCCTTTTAGTTGCTTTGTCTCCACACAACTCCCCTATATATAGAATGCTTCTATGCTTTTGTAAAATATACTACTTAGCTAAAAACACAAAAATCTCTCCAAGTGTTTTAGCTTTTGCTCTCTAGATTTATTTACCTCTTAATTTCCAGTTTATTTACCTCTGAATATTCAGATCTGTGGTTACGATTCTCAGTTTATGATAAGCTTTCGGTTTCAAGTATTAATCTAAGTGGTTCGAAGTTAAGTTCTTGTGTTTTACTTTCCGATTCTCGCAAGTCTCCAAGCTCTCGATATTTTCTTAGTTACTTACTTAAAATCTCAAGGTTCGTGATTTTTAGTTTGGAGTCCTTCCCTCTAAAAACCGTAACCTTTGGTTGTTTAAGTTAGTGTTTCAAAGTTTTAACGGTTTCAAAGAAACAAGTAGTTTTGTGACGTAACTTGCACGACAAGTTTCCATAACTTGGCGAACAAGTTACCTTGGTAGTTTAGTAATTCCGTTTCCTTGCATTCTTAGTTCTTATTATTGTTTTTATTTTCTTGTTGTTGAAATTCCTGTATTTAATTTCCGTCTTTCCATTTCTGTCATTTACATTTCTTGCAATTTAATTTCTGTCATTTACATTTCTTGCAATTTAATTTCTGTCTTTCCATTTCTGTCATTTACATTTCTTGCAATTTCCTTTCAGTACTTTCCATTCATGTCATTTACATTTCTTACACCTTTCGAAAGAAGAAATCAAGCCATGAAGGGCTAATCGCCTGAGCTTGGGGTGTAAAGCAAAGTTTAGATGTAAAATATGTGTGAAAGTAAAGAGGTGTATTGAATATAACATTGTATCTAACTATTTATTTCAGGTGATTGATCTTACATTGAAGATTGCATTTAATTAATTGACAACTAATTTTATGTATGAAAATGCATTAACATTCAGTGTTAAGGTTAAGGTTAATTAACTGAAATAATAAAAGAAGACTATAAAGAGTTTTAGTGCCTGACAAGTACTAGACTTTTACGGTGTAGGATGGTAACACTGTGTTGTGCTAGGATTCACAAAGTCTAACATAAATGATATTGTATCGATATCACGTTGACCAGTGTGTACTCTTGGGAGGCCGTTTGAACCGATAGTTGGTGTTGTGGCAGTCCTATAGCACTTGTGCTGGAGGACTGGTTGGATGTTATAATACCTTTTTACTCAATCACTTGTTTTCATCTTTATAGAGCTTTGCACCCTATGCTTCTTCTCTAGAATTGATTTTTAGCTGATAACTCAAACCAACCAATCAAACAATCTGTTTTCGAAATCGCCATCTGAAATTAGTTTTTAAAGACTGGACTTTTGAAAGGCTTTCACAAGATTTCCCTGTGGATCGATATCTGGTATTTTACCATTATTACTTGTTACGAGACGATAGTAGTTCAAGGTGTATACTTGCACTAAGTCCTAATCTAAGTGAATCTCTAAGGTTGCATAAATCTTACAACAAGTTTTTGGCGCCGTTGTCGGGGAAAACTTCGCTGAAAGAATTTCATTTTAAAGTAAAGTTTTTAAGCTCTGATTTTTCTACCACCTTTTTGAAAAACAGTGCATGCCCAGAATATTGCACGGAGAACTTTTTCAAATTGATCCTGAGATTGAACGCACTTTTAGACAAAGAAGGAAAGCGCAAAGAGTTGCTTTAGCTCGCAACTCTCCAATGATGTCTGAAAATGAGTACACCTCGGATGAAGGTGAAAATAACTTCGAATTTGGGCCGGATGGACAACCTATTAATAGACCACCCAATAATAATGGAATCCCTAACATGAATTGGGAAAATTTCGAAAATCTTGAAAATCCCGATAATGGAAATCCTGGAAATGGACCAATTCCTAGAAATGGACCTATTCCTAGGCAGATCCCTCGTCAGATTCCTGAAAATAGGCCAATTCATAATCTTGAAGATGAGGAACAAAACATTTTCAGGCTTGCAAACTCTAAAAACGGAGGTATTATGGCTTATGTTGTTCCTGTTTTAAATCAGTTACATTCAGGAATACTTAAACCTACCCTCGAAACACATCATTTTGAACCCAAGCCGATAATGTTCCACATGCTCCAAATCAACGGCCAGTACGCCGGTTTGGCACATGAAGATCCTCATTCTCACCTCAGGTCTTTCATGGAGATTACAGATTCTTTCAAACTGCCAGGTGTACAGGATGATGCTTTAAAGCTAAAACTTTTTCCATACTCTCTAAGAGATAAAGCAAGATCCTGGTACAACTCGCTGCGACCAGATTCTATAATCACATGGAACCAAATGGCAGAAAAGTTTTTAAAAAAGTATTTTCCACCCACCAGGAACGCTAAGTCCAGAAACGAAATCTGCACTTTTAAACAAATGGACAATGAAGTTGTTCCTGATGCATGGGACAGCTTTAAAGAGCTGTTGAGAAAATGCCCTCACCATGGCATTCCGTATTGCATTCAGCTAGAGACATTTTACAGTGGTCTAGATATCAATGCTAAACAAATGCTTGATGCTACTGCAAACGGATCTTTCACAGCTTGTACCTACAATGAAGGATATGAAATCCTTGAAAAGATTTCTGACAATAATGGACAATGGTCTGATCCACGTGCACTACCACCTAAAAGAACAACAGGGACGTCAGATTCTGATGCTTACTCAACATTAACTGCACAGTTGGCAAATATGGCTACTCTAATTCAAAATCTAGCCACACCTATGCAGGCTAACGCTGCTACAGCTATCCCTGGTGTTTTGCCAGTACAGTGTACCTTTTGTGGAGGTGGACATTCTTTTGAAAATTGTCCAAGCAATCCAGAGCAAGTAAACTATGTGCAAAACAACCAAAAAGGAGGACCTTTTTCTCAGACTTACAATTCTGAGTGGAGGAATCATCCAAATTTTTCATGGCATAGTCCTTCTCTCAATCAACCATCACAAAGACCAAAAGGACAGTCCAATTTTCAAGGACAATCCAATTTTCAACAAAGAAGTCACAACAACCAACAACCCAATTTACAAAACAGACCATCTTCTTTCCAAAACAACAAGCCCAATCAGCAGGCTGAGTCATCTACTTCCTTGGAAGCAATGATGAAAGGGTTTATGGCCCAAACTCAAGCCTCAATTAAAAATCTCGAAACTCAGATGGGGCAAATGGCTTTGGAAATGAAGAAAAGATCGGTAGGAACTCTTCCTAGTGATACAGAGATTCCACGTAGAGATGGAAAAGAGCAGGTTAAGGTTGTGACTTTAAGAAGTGGAAGGCCTTTAGAAGAAAATCCCAGAAAAGAACCAGATTATGCTGCTACAATACCAGATTCTGCTGCTACAATACCTACAGACCAGTCCTGTAGCACTAATGGGACCAAAGCTAGCGATAAGCCTGTTAATATTCAAGTCATTCCTACTAAATCAGACTACCCCTTACTGTTCCCTGATGCACCTAAGAAAGTCCAGACTACCAAAGAAAGTGCAGTAGTAGATGTGTCACACTCTGGTGGCAGTCCTACGGCACTCCTTCAGCCCAGTCCAATAGCACCCTGCAGGACTGAAGAGATTCCAACTGTGAAACCCATACAAGCACCTCTCCTTCACAAGATTGACCCCTCTAGTTCAGTCACTCCTTACATTCCTTATCCCCAAAGGACGAGGAATAATAAGGAAGAAGTTCAATTTAAAAAAAATCTTGATGTTTTTAAACTGTTGCACATAAACATACCTTTGGTTGAAGCTATTGAGCAGATGCCAAATTATGCAAAGTTTCTAAAAGACATTTTGAGCAAAAAGAAAAAGTTGACTGAATATGAGACAGTAGCTCTGACTGAAGGATGTAGTGCCTTGTTGTCCAGTAAAATTCCCCCTAAACTGAAAGATCCTGGATGTTTCACAATCCCATGTTCTATAGGAGGAAAGAAAGTAGGAAAAGCCCTTTGTGACTTAGGTGCTAGTGTAAACCTTATGCCTTTATCCATTTTCAATACCTTAGGCATAGGTGAAGCTAGACCTACCACTGTCTCCCTACAATTGGCTGATAAGACCATAGCCTGGCCTAAAGGAAAAATTGAGGATGTCCTAGTCCAAGTTGATAAGTTTATCTTTACAGCTGACTTTATCATCCTAGATTTTGAAGCTGACAAAGATATCCCCATCCTTTTAGGTAGACCTTTCCTAGCCACCGGAAGAACCTTGATTGATGTTCAAAAGGGAGAGTTAACCATGAGAGTACATGATCAAGAAGTAACTTTTAATGTGTTTGATTCTCTCAGGTACCCTGAAGAAAGAGAGGAATGTTCCACTTTGAGCATGATAGAGAATTGGTGTCAAGACAAAAGCTTGGGAGAAATGTTGGGAATGGAGGACTCTGACAAGGAGGAAGATTTTGAAGACCTGGAACCACCACAGGAAGTTGCTGCTTTTGAGACCCTAGATCATAAGGATAGGAAAACTCTTGTCCCATCCTTAGAAGTTGCACCAGACTTAGAACTAAAACAACTTCTCTCTCATTTAAAATATGTCTTTTTAGAAGACCCTGGGAAGTTGCCTGCCATTATTTCATCATCACTAGACTTAGAACAAGAGGAAAGATTAGTCAAAATGCTAAAACTGCACACAAAAGCCATAAGATGGACCATTGCTGATCTCAAAGGCATAAGTCCAACCATTTGTCAACACAAAATCATTTTGGAAGATAAAGACTACTCATCAGTTGAGCCTCAAAGAAGACTCAATCCTGTGATGAAGGAAGTTGTCAAAAAGGAGATTTTAAAATGGCTTGATGCAGGCATAATCTATCCTATTGCTAGTAGTACTTGTGTCAGTCCTGTGCAATGTGTACCCAAAAAGGGTGGGGTAACTGTTGTTCCCAAGTCGGTCGAGGGTGTGATTTTTTACCCAAACAGTTAGCCCCCTGAGATTTGAATTTCAAAACCATTTGAATTTCAGATCTCGTACCAATGTGTTTCTATGGAGACGTGTCACTTTTGCTAATTGGATCATTTAGAAGAAAATCGACTTGGTCGGCTAGAATTGTGAGACCGGTCGACAGTGTACAAATGACACATCTGTTAAAAAATGTTTTCTAAGTTGCGACGATCGAAAGATAACCTTTAATGCGCAAGTTACTTGTGGTATTCATCCACTAATGTGAAGGATGAAAAACTAACGACGATCGTAAGACGATCTTAAAACACAAGGATCTGACGATGATCAATCAAAATGAGACGTATGGATCGGGAGTCAATCGTAAGACGATTGAGCCGAAATAAAGCTTGGCGGCGATCATAAGATGATCGAACCAAGATAAAATTTAAGAATCTTGTGATACAGTCGTTAAAGACTTACGTTCTGGCGTTCCGAGCCGATACGGTCGTTATAGACCTATGATCTGGCGTTCCGAGCCGATACGGTCGTTAGAGACCTATGATCTGGCGTTCTGAGCCGATACGGTCGTTAGAGACCTATGATCTGGCGTTCCGAGCCGATACGGTCGTTAGAGACCTATGATCTGGCGTTCCAAGCCGATACGGTCGTTAGAGACCTATGTTACGTTGTGTAAGTTTTGCTTTAGCGATAATCGGTAAAAATTTTACCTTTTTATTGAACCTGAGTATTATTTCGACTCATACATGTCATGGACAGATGTAATGTCAACTGTAAAAATTCATTAAGTACAAAAATGAACAAGAAGTCGTGCGACTTGGGCATCCATTGTAATACAACGATTAGAACGTAAGTCATAAGACTTTTTGAATCGTATAAGCAAACATAAGCGCATGCGATCAAAGCATTCGTTCAGAACATAAAAAATTTCTAAGTTTAAAGAACTTAGCTTGTGGGGTCACTAGACCTTACGATTGTGTGATTTGATCATACGATGAACTTGAATCATGTGTTCCTGTAGTTATACAATCGAGTCGTCTAATAAAACTGATTGTTTATACCGTACGATTTTACTGAAGTCGTATGATAAACTTAGTAACTTATGTCGTGCGATCTTGCGATAAAGCAATGTCAGAGGTTGGTCGTTGGCTAGCCAACGACCCTCCGATGCTTAAGTCAGTAATCGCCGTGATGAATAAAAAATCGTATGAAAGAAGGAAAAGGATTTAGAAGAAATACCTTTTCAGATGCGTTGCATTCCAGCTGCGTGGGATATCTCGACCGTCGAGGGTTTGGAGTCGATAGGCACCTTTACCCACGACTTCTGAGATACGATAAGGACCTTCCCACTTGGTGGAAAGTTTACCTGCATTAAGCTCTTGAGTGCTTTGGAACACTCGTCGGAGGACGTAGTCGCCTTCTTGAAAGACTCTTGCTTGTGATTATACGGTTAATCTTGCGAATTGCCTTTATTGGCAATCATGAGATTAAAATATGCGAGTCGCACTTATTGGCGACTTTTGCTTTTTGACATGCATCTTACCATGACTGATGATTGTGAGATTCAATGTACAAGTCGTCTTTATTGACGACATATGTCATGACTAGCGATCATGAGATTTCAACATGCGAGTCGCTTTTGTTGGCGACCGAGAATTTTAACTTGTTTTTACCATGACTGCCGATCATCAGATTAAAAAGGGTGAGTCGTCTTTTATCAACGACTATAAATTGCAACTTGCGTTTGCCATGACTGGTGATCATAAGATTCAAAAATGTGAGTCGTCTCTTATCGACGACTATAAATCGTAACATGCGTTTTAAGTTGTGGAGACTTTGTTTCTCACGATATAAATCGTAAGGCTTATGTTTTGAATCGTAGAGACTTTTATTTCTCACGATGTAAATCGTAAGACCTGCGACGTAAGTCCTATAGATTTATGTTTCTCACGATATAAATCGTAAGACCTGCGTTTATATGATCTTGTGAGCCTGCAATGTAAAATCGGGGGTGGTCGTTGGTTTGACCAATGATCTTTTGATGCTAAAATCAACATTTATATGTTAGATCATAATAATTGAACGAAGAGAATATACTTAGAGTATATATATAGAGTTGTTATACCATATTCCATCCAAGTGGGAAGTCACAGTTACCATAACTTGGAGTCGATAAGCGCCTTTTTCCAAGGACTTTTGAAATCAAAATATGATATTTTCTATTTTGTGACGGATGTTCCGAGCCCCTCGGATGATGCGATACATGCGATACATTGACTAAGCATATTTTTTTTATCAGTGTCTTCCAACTCCGCTTGCATCTTCGTCGTGTGGTCAAGACTCGAAGTCGACAAATAGAAAACGAAGATCTACATAAGAGGATACGTTAGTAATACAATGTTTATTTCGAAGGAGATCCTTAGTTGGGTCCCACGGATGGCGCCAAATTGTTAATGCCAAAAATCGCACTAAACTGTCATATGCCGAAAATTGTATAAAAATACGATTTAAGGTTTGGTTTCGGACCTTATCAACTAAAGATTGAACCATAGAAATAAACAATAAACAATAACGAAGAAAATGTAGACGAAACAAGAGATTTTGGTGACGCGGAAAACCCCAAATCGAGGGAAAAACGGCTGTCGACTGTGTTAGAGTCGACAGTGCACTATGGTCGCCAATCAGGGGCGATAATCCTTTTGTAACAAGTGATATGTGTACAATAAGTTACAATAAGAGATAAAATGTACTCATACGTGTGTAAAAGTCGTGTGTCGTGTGTAAAACATATGAAATAAGTTGTCGTCGTATGGTTCGAACTGCCGTCGTGCGAAACTTGTGTCCACGATGTGTGTTTGAATACTTTGTGAATTACGATGTTTGCGGTGTGTAATAGCTTGTAAACAGATAATAGATGATCTTTTCGGTTGTGGAGCATGCCTTTATATAGCTTCCGCCGGCAATAAATGTGCTTTAATAGTTGGTTTTGTAACCGTTGTCGGCATTAAATGCGCTTTGATGATTGTCTTTGTAACCGCTGTCGAGTCTTTAATGTCATTAAGAGCTCGTCCGTTACTGACCGTTGTACCATAATTGCTTGTAGACCTGCATTAATGAACGAAGGAAACGGCTGTTGACCATTAATGGTTAGTGTAACCGTAAGACCGTCTTGAGTTCTGGACGTCGGTCTTATGGAGCATAGGACCGTCGCCGAAGTACACGACCAGATATATGACTGTAAATGTCTTGTAAGACCTTATCTTAATATAAGAATGGTCTTATGAAAATGTCGTAAGACTAGGATGATAATGTCGCAAGACCAGGTCGTAAGACCAGATCGCAGGACCAGGATGTCAGGATGATGCTTTAGCAGGATCAGAGCGATATAAGACTGACGACAGGAGACTGCCGACGTAAGACCGATGAGTCGTAACTGGAGACATAAGACTAGTGATGTGTGACTGGCGATGTGTGACGTGCGACGTGTAACATGCGACACGTGATGTGCGATCACGAGATGTAAAGACACTATCTTGAATAACTATTGACACAAGATGTCTTTCAATAACCAACTATCGTGGTTATTAACGTATGTCGGGGACATGATAATAATGGGTATTATCTTTGGTCATTAGGGTAATCAATGTCCATGGGTCATGTCGAGGGAATTTCCCAAGTCGGTCGAGGGTGTGATTTTTTACCCAAACAGTTAGCCCCCCGAGATTTGAATTTCAAAACCATTTGAATTTCAGATCTCGTACCAATGTGTTTCTATGGAGACGTGTCACTTTTGCTAATTGGATCATTTAGAAGAAAATCGACTTGGTCAGCTAGAATTGTGAGACCGGTCGACAGTGTACAAATGACACATCTGTTAAAAAGTGTTTTCTAAGTTGCGACGATCAAAAGATGACCTTTAATGCGCAAGTTACTTGTGGTATTCATCCACTAATGTGAAGGATGAAAAACTAATGACGATCGTAAGACGATCTTAAAACACAAGGATCTGACGATGATCAATCAAAATGAGACGTATGGATCGGGACAATCGTAAAACGATTGAGCCGAAATAAAGCTTGGCGGCGATCATAAGATGATCGAACCAAGATAAAATTTAAGAATCTTGTGATACAGTCGTTAAATACTTACGTTCTGGCGTTCCGAGCCGATACGGTCGTTATAGACCTATGATCTGGCGTTCCGAGCCGATACGGTCGTTAGAGACCTATGATCTGGCGTTCCGAGCCGATACGATCGTTAGAGACCTATGATCTGGCATTCCGAGCCGATACGGTCGTTAGAGACCTATGATCTGGCGTTTCGATCTGATACGGTCGTTAGAGACCTATGATCTGGCGTTCCAAGCCGATACGGTCGTTAGAGACCTATGTTACATTGTGTAAGTTTTGCTTTAGCGATAATCGGTAAAAATTTTACCTTTTTATTGAACCTGAGTATTATTTCGACTCATACATGTCATGGACAGATGTAATGTCAACTGTAAAAATTCATTAAGTACAAAAATGAACAAGAAGTCGTGCGACTTGGGCATCCATTGTAATACAACGATTAGAATGTAAGTCATAAGACTTTTTGAATCGTATGAGCAAACATAAGCGCATGCGATCAAAGCATTCATTCAGAACATAAAAAATTTCTAAGTTTAAAGAACTTAGCTTGTGGGGTCGCTAGACCTTACGATTGTGTGATTTGATCATACGATGAACTTGAATCATGTGTTCCTGTAGTTATACAATCGAGTCGTCTAATAAAACTGATTGTTTATACCGTACGATTTTACTGAAGTCGTATGATAAACTTAGTAACTTATGTCGTGCGATCCTGCGATAAAGCAATGTCAGAGGTTGGTCGTTGGCTAGCCAACGACCCTCCGATGCTTAAGTCAGTAATCGCCGTGATGAATAAAAAATCGTATGAAAGAAGGAAAAGGATTTAGAAGAAATACCTTTTCAGATGCGTTGCATTCCAGCTGCGTGGGATATCTCGACCGTCGAGGGTTTGGAGCCGATAGGCACCTTTACCCACGACTTCTGAGATACGATAAGGACCTTCCCACTTGGTGGAAAGTTTACCTGCATTAAGCTCTTGAGTGCTTTGGAACACTCGTCGGAGGACGTAGTCGCCTTCTTGAAAGACTCTTGCTTGTGATTATACGGTTAATCTTGCGAATTGCCTTTATTGGCAATCATGAGATTAAAATATGCGAGTCGCACTTATTGGCGACTTTTGCGTTTTGACATGCGTCTTACCATGACTGATGATTGTGAGATTCAATGTACAAGTCGTCTTTATTGACGACATATGTCATGACTAGCGATCATGAGATTTCAACATGCGAGTCGCTTTTGTTGGCGACCGAGAATTTTAACTTGTTTTTGCCATGACTGGTGATTATAAGATTAAAAAGGGTGAGTCGTCTTTTATCAACGACTATAAATTGCAACTTGCGTTTGCCATGACTGGTGATCATAAGATTCAAAAATGTGAGTCGTCTCTTATCGACGACTATAAATCGTAACATGCGTTTTAAGTCGTGGAGACTTTGTTTCTCACGATATAAATCGTAAGGCTTATGTTTTGAATCGTAGAGACTTTTATTTCTCACGATGTAAATCGTAAGACCTGCGACGTAAGTCCTAGAGATTTATGTTTCTCACGATATAAATCGTAAGACCTGCGTTTATATGATCTTGTGAGCCTGCAATGTAAAATCGGGGGTGGTCGTTGGTTTGACCAATGATCTTTTGATGCTAAAATCAACATTTATATGTTAGATCATAATAATTGAACGAAGAGAATATACTTAGAGTATATATATAGAGTTGTTATACCAGAGCGATATAAGACTGACGACAGGAGACTGTTGACGTAAGACCGATGAGTCGTAACTGGCGACACGTAACTGGCGACATAAGACTAGTGACGTGTGACTGGCGATGTGTGACGTGCGACGTGTAACATGCGACACGTGATGTGCGATCACGAGATGTAAAGACACTATCTTGAATAACTATTGACACAAGATGTCTTTCAATAACCAACTATCGTGGTTATTAACGTATGTCGGGGACATGATAATAATGGGTATTATCTTTGGTCATTAGGGTAATCAATGTCCATGGGTCATGTCGAGGGAATTTTCCAAGTCGGTCGAGGGTGTGATTTTTTACCCAAACAATGATAATGAAATTTTTTTATTTCTCGTTTTCACTATATCATTCCTACCTTCACGCCTCGCTTTCAAATTTCTCTCCAATTTACCATAATGGTATCCCATGAGATCAGGAAACCACATGGACCCGGTGGGGATCCCTGTTAAGATCCCCCATAAGGATCAGGGTGGTTACTGTTTGGGTAAAAAATCACACCCTCGACCGACTTGGGAAATTCCCTCGACATGACCCATGACAAAGGATATCTATGACGGTCATACCCTCGACCGACAAAGGCAATACCCATTATTGCCATATCCCCGACACATGATAGTTGGTTATTAAAAGACATCTCGGGTCAGTAATCATCTGATGATCGCACGTGTCGCACGTCATGCATCGCTAGTCTCACGACGTTAGTCTTAAGTCACTAAGTACTATGTTACTAGTCCTACGTGTAACATCCTGAATTTTTCTATTTAATATTTTAATGAGGATTGGGATGTATTTGTATTTTGTGTTAACTTTGAGTTATATGGGAAATTTTATAATTCATTAGGGTTAAAATACAAGAGATGAAAGTTTGGTGTAAATTGTGGAAGTAAGGAAACATGAGGGTGTGTTTTGTTATTAAGTAAATGTGTATATGATAATATCAGAATTATTGAGATTTTATCTCATTTTATGTGTGTGTGTCGGCAAGCATAGAGAGAAAGAAGGGAAAGGAGAAAAGAAAGAAAAACAAGGGTTTGTTCATCATTTTGGTATGTAAATCAGTCTAGGTTTTGATTAAATCTGTTGTGGTTATATGATTATAAACGAATCTGTGTATTGGGTTGATTTACAGAATCGTTTACAGATTTGGAGTAGTAGATTTGTGCAGGAAGTGGGTATTTGCAAATATAAGGTGAGTTCATTTGTTCTTTGCTCAAATCAGTGTTCTCATGTTAAATTAAACCTTGAAAAAGCTGTATAAGTTGGTTATGAACTGTATGGTATGGTTTGGATTAAGCTGAATCGAACAAACATGAAAATAGATTGAAATTTAGGCTGCAGAGCTGACTTTTCCGGATGAATCGTCGTATCCGGAAAACCCCGATGATGAATGTTTCCGGACGCGGGAAGTATCCGGGTAAGTTTTATTTTTACAAGAATCCGGATGAAATTAGTTACCGGATGGTATCCAGATTTCTTTAGTTTCCGGGTGTCGTCCGGATTAAATAGGTATCCGGAAAGTATGGTTTACCCGGAAAGTTGTAGTTATCCGGAAAAGTTCAGCTGTCCGGAAAACCCCTGTTGTCCGGAAAACCCATGTTGTCCGGACACTTTTAAGAAACTGAAAAAGGCTAGGTTCTGATGGCTGGATGCAGTTCTGGATGTTTTGTCTGGTTAAGTCGCCGAAGGGGGGCATTTGAGGATGAAGATACGATAGGTTATCTAGTATTCTTAGAATTGAGATTTGAGAAAATGATATGAGTTGTAATATGTTGTTATGCATATGCGTTAGTAAAGTGTAATGGATCCATAGGCACTAGTGGTTATGTACAAATAGAATAGATGAAGATTAATCATTATTCTGATGTGTGTGAGAAATCATGGAATAAACGTAATTCCTGATTTCTAAGGAAAAGAAGAGATTGACGATCAATATTTCCTTCTCTAAGAAATAGGCATGTGTATATTGTTATTTCTTAGATGTGTATAGAAAAGGGCATGTGTATATTGCGGTTTCTGGAATAGAGGTGTACGGAACTCGGCATGTGTATATTGCGATTTCCGGAATAGAAACATTACTCTAGAATCAGTACAGATTCGTCGAGTAGCTCTGAGAGATGATATGATGATGGAATGTGGGTCAGGCATATTCATGGAATTGGGTAAAATCGTGCTAACGGAATAGAGTTACACGTATGGTAAGAGAAAGGGTAATCAGGTTTGTTATAACTTGCTTACATTGATTTTGCAAATGTTATTATTGAAACGAATGTTCTCACTAGGCGTTGGCCTAATCGTTTCATATGATGTTTTCTTACCAGGTACCAGCTCGGGAAGGTAAAGGGTTGTGGGACGAGCGTTTTTGGAATAGCAGAGGTGTCAATTAACAAGAGGAGATTTTGATGGATTGCTTAGATAACTTAGTTAATCTGATTATAATGATATGATTAGATTGATAGGTTATTTGAAGGATCCTGTAATGTAAATATACTCTTGATGGTTAATTCACTTGCTATATATAGATAAGTTTGAAGTTTATATTATCATAACTTGTGGAATTTTGAGGTTCAAATTAGCCTAGAATTTGGGGTGTTACACTACGCCACTAGTCTTATGTCGCCAGTTACATGTCGTCAGTTATGACTCGTCGGTTTTATGTCGACAGTCTCTTGTCATCGGTCTTATATCGCTCTGGTCCTGCGACAGCATCGTCCCGACCTGGTGGTCTTACAACCTGGTCTTGCGACATTTTCATCCTAGTCTTACGACATTTTCATAAGACCATTCTTATATTAAGATAAGGTCTTACAAGACATTTACAGTCATATACGTGGTCGTGTATTTCGGCGACGGTCCTATGCTCCATAAGACCGACGTCCAGAACTTAAGACGGTCTTACGATTACACTAACCACTAATGGTCAACAGCCGTTTCTTTTGTTCATTAATGCAGGTCTACAAGCAATTATGGTACAACGAACAGTAACGGGCGAGCTCTTAATGACATTAAAGACTCGACAACGGTTACAAAACTAAACATTCAAAGCGCATTTAATGCCCGACAGTGGTTACAAGACCAACCATTAAGGCTCATTTATTACCAACGGAAGCTATATAAAGGCCCCCGGTGATCAATTTAGGGGACATGGGTCTACATTCATTTGAACACTCAACTCTACATTTCTTTCAAGGCATTTGAACATACCTCGCTAACGCAAAGTTCCGCACGATGGCAGTTCGAACCACCCGAGACGGCAGTTCAAACCGCACGACAAGCACACTTTTTCGCACGATTTACGCACGACATACGTCATTTGCACACGACTAAGTTTACTTTTTCTATAATTGTAACTTATTGTACACAAAATACTTGTTTCCAAAGGAGTGTCGCCCCTAATTGGCGACCATAGTGCACTGTCGACTCTCACAAAGTCGACCGCGATTTTTTCCCTCGTTTTGGGGTTTTCCGCATCACCAAATCTCTTGTATCTTTTACTTTTTCCTCGCAATTATGTTGTTTGGCTTGAGATACGTTTCTTTAGTTGTTAAAAGTCCACATCGACCTTAAGTTGTACTTTTGTGCGATTTTTGGCATTAACAGTTTGGCGCCGTCCGTGGGACCCCATCTAGAGAAAATCTCAAGCCAACACATATATCGCTCTAACGATCTTGTAAAGTTTTTTCAGGTATATGGCAAATTGTCAAGATCCCCTGATTCAACTTCAATCGGAATTGAATACGACTCGAAGCCAGATTCAAGCCCTGATAAAACAAAATGCTCCATCAAAGTATCGCATGTATCGCATCATCCAAGGGACTCGGGGGCTCAGAACACCCTTCACAAACTGAAAAATACCGCATTTGATTTCAAAAGTCCTCGAAAAAAGGCGCCTATTGTTTGGGCAAAATTTCGCAGGTCTCGACCGCGACCAAAGAAGGTAAGACGCACGTCATGAGTTATACCTTGTATTAAGATAAGGTCCCGATGAAGACCCTAAGAACCTCCGCCATCCCTCCTAAAAGGTAAGTCGAGAGTTCCTCACGACACTCGACCTCGGCGTCGCCCGTTCCGCACGACCGTCGCATAAAACAGTACGACCTCGACCGACTAACGCGTTATACAGCTGTTATATTTGTTTAAGTGTTTAATGCAGGAGTCAAAGTCATTTATGGACAAACGGCTATAACCGACGAAATCAGTTATGAGCATCTAAACTCACATTGAAGACGACGACCGTTACAACAATCATCAAAGATCTTATTAAAGTCTTCCGAAGACTATAAAATCCCAGCTCAATCATCAGTTCAAGACACCTGATCAACACCGAATAACACAGAGAGAGAGATAGAACAAGAGCATCAAACAACAGAAGCAAACACAAACACTCGAAGAATATTCATTCGAAGCAAATAGATCATTCATAGAAGATCACTCTCGACGCAAGACTCTCGCTCTCGACCAACAGTTTATACACAGTTTTCACACACGACGCACACTGTTTTTACATTCCAAACACTTGTACTTTACATTTCAAAGTCTTTCCTTCATTTGTATTGTAATCTCTGTACGATCGACATCCGGAACACCAAGGACATCGCCCTTGATTGGCGACCATAGTGCAGCGACGACATCCACTGTCGTCCGCAGGTTTTTTCCTCGTTGAGGTTTTTCCTGCGTCATCAAATCCTTTGTCTCATTTACATTTTTGTCTCTGTCGCACGCCTTTGTCGAAAGATTCCTTTCTTTAGTTGTCAAAGTCCACATCGGCCTTAAGTTGTCCCTTTGGTGCAATTTTTGGCATTATAAGACTTTGGTCTCTAACGACCTTATCGGCTGTAAATGCCACAACCTAGGTCTCTAACGACCGTATCGGCTGTAAATGCCAGAACCTAGGTCTTTAACGACCGTATCGGCTGTAAATGCCAGAACCTAGGTCTCTAACGGCCGTATCGCCTGTAAATGTCAGAACCTAGGTCTCTAACGACCGTATCGGCTGTAAATGTCAGAACTTGGGTCTCTAACGACCGTATCGGCTCGGAACGCCAGATCATATGTCTCTAACGACCGTATCGACTCGAAACGCAAGAACATAAGTCACTAGCGACTGTATCGCAAGATTTTTAAATTTTTATCTCGGTCCGATCATCTTATGATCGTCACCAAACTTTATTTCAACACAATCGTCTTACGATTGTCTCCCATCCCATACGTCTTATTTTGATAAAGATCGTCCTATGATCACCATCGGTTCCTTACGTTTTAAGATCGTCTTACGATCGTCGGATGAATACCACAAGTATCTCGCGCATTAAAGATCATCTTTCGATCGCCGCAACTTACTTAATACCATCGACTGGTCACGCGATTTTAGCTGACCAAGCCGGTTTTATTCTAATGATCCAATCAGCAGAAACGACACGACTCATCATTTTACTTTGGTGCGAGATCTGAAATTCAAATGGCTTTGAAATTCAGATCTCGGGGGGCTAACTGTTTGGGTAAAAAATCACACCCTCGACCGACTTGGAAAATTCCCTCGACATGACCCATGACCAAGGATATCTATGACGGTCATACCCTCGCCGACAAAGGCAATACCCATTATTGCCATATCCTCGACACATGATAGTTGGTTATTAAAAGACATCTCGGGTCAATAATCATCTGATGATCGCACGTGTCGCACGTCATGCATCGCTAGTCTCACGACGTTAGTCTTATGTCACTAAGTACTATGTTACTAGTCCTACGCCACTAGTCTTATGTCGTCAGTTACGACTCGTCGGTTTTACGTCGACAGTCTCTTGTCATCGGTCTTATATCGCTTTGGTCCTGCGACAGCATCGTCCCGACCTGGTGGTCTTACAACCTGTTCTTGCGACATTTTCGTCCTAGTCTTACGACATTTTCATAAGACCATTCTTATATTAAGATAAGGTCTTACAAGACATTTACAGTCATATAGGTGGTCGTGTATTTCGGCGACGGTCCTATGCTCCATAAGACCGACGTCCAGAACTTAAGACGGTCTTACGATTACACTAACCACTAATGGTGAACAGTCGTTTCTTTTGTTCATTAATGCAGGTCTACAAGCAATTATGGTACAACGAACAGTAACGGACGAGCTCTTAATGACATTAAATACTCGACAGCGGTTACAAAACTAAACATTCAAAGCGCATTTAATGCCCGACAGTGGTTACAAGACCAACCATTAAGGCTCATTTATTACCAACGGAAGCTATTGTTAATGCCAAAAATCGCACCAAAGGGACAACTTAAGGTCGATATGGACTTTAACGACTAAAGAAAGGAATCGTTCGACAAAGGCATGCGACAAAGAAAAAATGTAAATGAGACAGAGGATTTGATGACGCAGGAAAAACCTCAACGAGGAAAAAACCTGCGGACGACTGTGGAAGTCGTCGCTGCACTATGGTCGCCAATCAGGGGCGATGTCCTTGGTGTTTCGGGTGTCGATCGTACAGAGATTACAATACAAATGAAGGGAAAGACTTCGAAATGTAAAGTACAAGTATTTGAAATGTACAAACAGTGTGCGTCGTGTGTGAAAACAATGTTTAAACTGTTGGTCGAGAATGAAAGTCGTGCGTCAAGAGCGATCTTCTATGAATGATCTCTTTGCTTCGAATGAATATTCTTCGAGTGTCTGCGTTTGCTTCTGTTGTTCGATGTTCGGTGCTCTTGTTCTATCTTTCTTCATGTGTCATTCGATGTCCTAAAACTGAGGATTGAACTTGGGATTTATAGTCTTCGGATGATTTTAATTGAATCATTAAGATCTTTGATGATTGTTGTAACGGTCGTCGTCTTCAATGTGGGTTTAGATGTTCTTAACTGACTTCGTCGGTTCTAGCCGTTGTCCATTAATGGTGTTGACTCCTGCATTAAACATTGAACAAACATAACAGTCGTATAACGCGTTAGTCAAGGTCGTACGGTTTTGTGCGACGGTCGTGCGGAACGGGCGACGTCGAGGTCGAGTGTCATGAGGAACTCTCGACTTACCTTTTAGGAAGGACGACGGAGGTTTTTTGGGTCTTTGTCGGGACCTTATCTTAATACAAGATATAGCCCATAACATGTGTCTTACCTTTTCTGGTCGTGGTCGAGACCTATGAATTATTGCCCAAACAGTTTGCCTCCAAAATTTGAAAGTAGGATGGCAAATTCAAATTTTAAATTTTGCTTGTCGGGTGTTCAGGGTCTTGTGTTGAAAAATACCTTGGTTGTTTTTGGAACTGAATCGGTTCAATTCAAACTAGAGAGGGAAATTGAAGAGAGGATAAAGCCATGACGTCATGCCGACGCACGATGGTGCTTACCAGCTGTCGATGACAGGTGTCGATGATCCGGGTGGTCATACGAAAAGACGGGGACGCGTGGCGATCATCAAAGGGCTTGACCTGACACGATCGAGTGCATAAATAGGGATCATAATGGATCATTTCCTCTTATATCCTCTTGAAAAGTTTCTTATTGCGGAATTCTTCTTTGATCCCTTGCTGTTCTTTGCTCAATACTTTTCGAAGTTTTTTGAGTGTCCATACGAGGTATAGTTTCTCGATTTCTCTCAAGCCTTCGAGGATTGGAGACTCTTTGAGAATGATTAGGTCCGAGTCGGTGAAGACTTTGATTGTGATAGACGCGACGTTCATGGATCTTGCGCATCTGGCGACGATGTCCTCTGTATCCACGTCGACCCTTTCGTCAGCCGTCGGGGGCAAGGGTATAAGGACGGGAGAGGGTGAGGAGGAAGTCATGACGATCAACTTTACGTTTTCGTCGATCCTCTTGACTGACTGTGTCCTTGACGGGACGAAGTCATTTCCGCATCTGGGGAAATATCAGCTCTTATCTTTCAAGGAGCGTTTTCAAAAGATCTCCATCTTAGAGATGGGATCGCGTTTAGCTGGACTAGCGTTCTTTGTGAGTTTTTCTTTCGAAACTCATGTTCCCAATATTTCCACCGAATGTTTGTTTAACATGCCCCTTTTGTATTTTACAGATGTTTCAATCTTCTTTTGTTAGATACACGAAGATAGAGGAGATGATGGACTGGAAGTCGACCGTCGAGAAGATCATATTCCTTCCATTAACCTTAACATTAATCTTAAGAGCCGCATTCTGAAAATGTCGCGGCATAGGGCGTCAGATAGCCTAACATACTCGTTTGATCCTTGCATTAGCTTCTTAGCGTGTTTTCGGGTATGACGAGGACTCGAAGGTCGAGACTGAGCATACGATCGACGCTCTTCTCTAGATTTAGGAGATGCTATGTTTTTTTAACTTTGTATACTCGACCGTCGGTCGTTCCTATGTAATCGTTCGTTTCGTAAATGAATTTCATCCTTTTGTCGAATTTTTATTTCTATTTATATATGTCGTAGATAGATGTAATATCAACCGTATAACTGTGTTAAGTATAGATCGAGCGAAGAATCGTGCGACTTAGGCATTCATAGCAATATAACGATTGAAATATCATACGTTTGACTTGTATTGATAGGCTCAATTATTGACGTGCTAGAACGTACAAAATTTTTCTGAATCCAGAAACTCAGATCGAGAGGTCGCTCAAACCTTATGATCGTGTAACCAAATTTCATGATGAAATTTGAATCATGTGCCCCTGTGATAAAACAATTAAGTTGCATGAGAGGAAGGTGATTTTAGAAAAAATACTTTTTCAAGTGCGTCGCATTCCAACTGCGTGGGATTTCTTCATTGTTGAGAGTCTGGAGTCGATAGGCTCCTTTACCAACGACTTCGAAGATGCGGTAAGGACCTTCCCATTTAATAGAAAGCTTGCCGGCATTGAGTTCTTGAGTGTTTTGGAACACTCGACGGAGGACGAAATCGTCTTCTTGAAAGACTTTGACTTTGACGTGTTTATTGAAATGTCGCTCGACTGCTTGCTTCTGAGATGCCATTCTGATCAAGGCTGATTCTCTAAGCTCCTCGAGGGCGTCGATATCATAATTTAAATCAATCATGTTGTGGTCGACGGAAGTATGCCTCGAAGTTGGGAGCTGAACTTCGATTGGCAGGACTGCTTCGTAACCGTAGACGAGAGAGAAAGGGGTTTGTCCTGTGGACGTGCACGGTGTCGTGCGATTTGCCCATAGGACTGAAGGGAGTTCTTCGACCCATCTTCCTTTTGCAGCTTTTAACCTTTTCTTGATCGAAGCTATAATGGTCTTATTACTTGATTCAGCAAGTCCGTTCGCCTGAGGGTATCTGGGAGTCGAGGTTGTTAACTTGATACTCCTGTCTTCGCAAAATTGTTGGGTCCTGTCGCTTATGAATTGGGATCCGTTGTCATAGACGATTTCGGATGGAATCCCAAATCTGCATGTGATGTTAGTCTGGATAAAAGAGATGACTTCCTTGTCCCTGATTTGGGAAAAAGCAGCCGCCTCAACCCACTTGGAAATATAATTGGTGAGTACAAGGAGGAATACCTTTTGCCCCGGGGCCGGGGATAGCTTGCCGACAATATCCATTCCCCACCTCATGAAGGGCCATGGGATAAGTTTCGAGTGCAAAGGTTCAGAGGGTTTATGTGACATACCTGCATGTCGCTGACAAGGGTCACAGTTCTGGACGTACTTGACGGCGTCTTGTCGCAATGTTGGCCAAAAATACCCTTGTCGAGAGATACGATTAGCCAAACTGCGACCACCGGAATGATTGCCACATTCGCCGTCGTGCATCTCGTGAAGGATTTTTTGGACCTGACACTTGCTAATGACGCATCTTAGGTTTAATCCTGTCGATGATCATCGATAGAGCTTATCTCCAATTATGGTGTATTTAAATGCTTTGAATCTGATCTTCCGGGCTTCCATCTTGTCTTCTGGGAGTTGGTCGTGCATAAGGAAATTTCGGATGTCGCACGACCAATCATCTTTTTCGTCCTCGATCTGGACGACATCGATGTTTTCGATAGACGATGCCGCCAGATGGATCATGGGAATAATGTCGAATATGGGTTCGACTAAAGCAGACCCGAGATTTGCTAAAGCGTCGGCTTGAGTATTCTGGTCTCTCGGGATTTGTTCGATAGAAAAAGATTTAAACTTTTCGGATTTCTCTTTTGCTACCTTCAGGTATGCTGTCATTTTTGAATCTTTGGCCGCGAATTCTCCATTGATCTGGTTCACTACCAGGAGAGAGTCGCTTTTGACATGTAACGCAATTGCCCCCGAGTCGTAGGCCATATTCATTCCTATGATCAGGGCTTCGTATTCAGCTTCATTCTTGGTAGTCTTGAAATCGCATCGAACTGAGTATACCATCTTGCCCCCTGTGGCGACTTTAAGACGATGCCTAGTCCTGAGCCTCTAATGTTGGATGACCCATCGACGTGTAAGATCCAGGGCACGTCGTCGTGAGTCGCCACAGTCGATACCTCGAGCTCTGCTTCTTTCTCCAATTCAGGGCTGAAGTCAGCAATGAAGTCGGCCAAGGCTTGCGACTTGATCGCGGTCCTGGGCTTGAAGTCAATGTCGTAGCTGCTGAGATATATGCTCTATTTTGCTAAGCGACCTGTCAACTCAGGTTTTCTTAAGACAAACTTAAGAGGGAAGTTAGTTACGACAATAATGGGATGCGACTCAAAATAATGTCGCAGTTTTTTAGCAGTTGTGACTAGCAACAAGGGCAATTTTTCCATAGAGGAATACCTGGTTTCTGCGTCCATAAGAGATTTACTTACATAATAGATTGGCAGTTGTTGTTTTTCATCATCTCGTGCTAGGACAACACTTACCGCGTTTGGGCTAACAGCCAGATATAGTTGCAAGATTTCATGATCGCGAGGTTTCGACAATAAGGGAGGAGACGTCATGTATTCTTTGAGCTTTTGCAATGCCTGTGCATGATCGTCGGTCCAGTTGAAGCCTCTGTTTTTCCTGAGGACGTTGTAAAATAGGTGACATTTATCTGAAGATCGGGAGATGAACCTATTTAGAGCTGCTACCCGACCAGTGAGCCTTTGGACTTATTTGAAATTTTGAGGAGATTTGATCTCGACAATGGCTTTGATATGGTCGGGATTGGCTTTGATGCCTCGGCGAGTGACCATATATCCTAGGAATTTCCCAGCACTGACGCCAAAGGAACATTTCGTCGGATTGAGCTTCATGATATACTTTCTAAGGATATCAAACGATTGCCTCAGATGCTCGACATGGTCGATCGCTTGTTTTGACTTGACCAGCATGTCGTCGATATACACCTCCATCGTGTCGCCGAGATGGTCTTTGAACATTTTATTCACTAGACGCTGGTCGGTAGAACCTGCATTTTTTAGTCCGAAAGGCATAACTTTATAACAGTAAATACCTCGGTCCATCATAAATGCGGTTTTTTCTTGGTCCTCGACGTGCATTAAGATTTGATTATATCCGGAATAGGCATCCATGAACGTTAGTAGTTCGTGCCCCGCTGTCGCGTCGACCATGGCATCGATATGAGGTAATGGAAAAGGATCTTTTGGATAGGCTTTATTAAGGTCTGTGAAGTCGATACAGACCCTCCACTTTCCATTCTTCTTTGCTACAACCACGACGTTAGCAAGCCAATCGGGGTATTTTACCTCTCGAATCTTCCCTGTCTTGAGAAGGTTGTCGACTTCGTCATTTATCACCTTATTCCTTTCAGGAGCAAATTTCCGTCGCTTCTGCTTGATAGGTTTGAACGATGGGTCGACGTTGAGCTTGTGAGAGATGACGTCAGGATCTATGCCGACCATATCTTCATACAACCAGGCGAAACAATCAGCATGTTCCTGCAAAAAAGATATTAACTTTTCCCTGAGGCAAGGATTGAGAGACGACCCGATTAAGACTTTTTGGTCAGGCTTGCTTGAATCTAGAATGACTTCCTCTAGGCGATAATCGTTGACTGCTTTAAGTGCATCTTGTGCATTTTTGAGTCCTTCGTGTGTTGCTTGAATCTCACCGACTTTTACCAAAATAGCATCAGGTCCACAAAAACTAGCCTAAAAACAAACAAAAAAAGCAAAAAAATCTGATTGGTTTTCCCAAAATAAAATTTTATATTGTGGATATGGGGTACGCAATTGTGGATCTGAGTAAAAAAATAAGGAAAATCGATCAGAATTTTAATTTATTGGTGTTTTGAGCTAGTCCGCAATGGTGGACCTAGAAATTGCGGACATAGTACTATTTTGGTAAACGTGGAGAGATGTGACTAAGAGGTAAAACCACATGCGTAAAATGGTTATTTTAATTAATTTCTCTATTTTAAATCAATGGAGTAACTGAATAATCCTTATCCTCTGCATAACCTACTTGTGTCAGCCCTAAAACCATCTACATCAATGAAAGTTGAAGCCTATTTTTAAAGTGTCACACCAACTTTATAATAACATCTCATATCAAAGGGCCTGTAGCCTAGCGGTAATAGAGTTATTGGCCTTGTAGAAGGCCATGAGTTCAAACCTCACCAAATATGAGGAGCGTGTGTAAATTTATTTGTTTCATTTGCTGTATATAAATATTATATACTTAAATAAACGGATTTTTATCTTTTTAAGAAAAATACACTTTATTTAACATTTTTATTACAGGTATACAGTTAATTAAGTTGTATTAATTAATTATTGTTATTTTCCATATATAAAAATAACAAACATGGACTACAAGACATAGAGAATATTGAATTAAATAAATTTAATATTATTTATTCAGTAAACTACAATTTTCGTCCCTGGTGTATACCAAAAACCATGAAAGTGGTCCCTAAACTTTAAAAAGTGCAAGAATAGTCCCTGGTGTCTTGATTTTGCTATGAAAATGGTCCCTGCTCACTAACTCCGTTAAAAAACCCAGTTAAGTCAGGGGTATTTTGATCTTTTTACATTTTTTTATCTTTTTCTATTAAAATAAAATAAAATAAGAAAATATTTTATATTTTATATTATTTATATATATATATATATATATACATATACATATACAGTGCTTCTCCACCACCATCACCACCATAACTGGTGGTCTTCTCCGGTGGTCTTCTCCACCACCATCACCGCCATAACCACACCCACACCCACACAAGATATATAATCCAATGTTTGTGATTTTATTGGAATCCAGGATTTCAGTTCTAGACTTTCCTTTAAAACAAAAGTGTGATTGAAACCGAATCCAATTCCAAATACCACCAAATCCCGCAAACAACAAGAACCCAAAGAGAATTTACAGATCTTTAAATTCAAGAAATTATAGCTATTATTTCATACTTTTTACCTTATTTGATCTTATCTAGAGCAGCAATAAGAGCTTTCCTCTTTGTTTTATACAGCCACTGTTTGTTTGTGGGAACGTCAAGAATTATTCAAAAGTGTTTAAAAAATGAGCAGATTTGAACTTATAAACACTAAATAAAATGTGTAACAACCCAGTCTAAATAAAGCATACATAGCACTAATATTAAATAGTTACAAAACTGGATCCATAAAATTTAATTTCTTCTGTCTACATAACTTAGGTTGGCGGAAACAACCTATTCACAACTGAGAATATCTACCACTAAAGGCATGAGTGACACTGTCATTAACTGCATCTGTACTCTACTCTGCTTTGCTCGCTTACCGAAGCCTTCTATTATCGGCTCACCTGAAAAAGTTTAGTTTGGAAAATGCGAGGGTTAGACCATGAGGTCTAGTGAGTCCCTCCTGACAGTTCTCAAAATCATTTTAAAAACTTTTCATAACTTTCAGATATATAAACTTTCAATGTAAATCATTCATAAAATATGATGATAAAAATCATCCACGGATAAAGGTCCGCCCCTCGTAATCTGACACCCTGAAGCCACCCTAAGGTGACAACGAGTCAGTCTCATGCTGCCTTATATCGGGGTCGCGTCTCCCCTGGCATAAAGGGTCTACTCTCCCGCACGAGCACTGGCGGGTCTACTCTCCCGTCTTGGCCAGTTTACGTCTAACACAATGTATGCATACATCTCATATAAAACTTTAAACACCTTTCATGCAATTAAAAGCATAAAAACAATCATGGCATTTCTCATCATGGAATCACTTTAAAAGCACTTTAAAAACACTTTAAAAAGGGCACGTATTTTAGTTAGAAAACTCACCTGGCTAGCTTGCTCCAAAGCTCCTCACTTACACTTCCGATCTCTAGGCGGAACACCTATTATATAATAACGATCGTCATAATTCGTTCAATTATTACTCGAGTTAAATCCCGAACTCAACCCTAACTTATCTAAATCGGTAGATTACACTTCTAGTCCAAAAATCATAATTAATGGTCCTTGCTCTCCCATCCATTAGAAATGCTATACCGGGTCCATTAATTTACCCGCCTCTAGGTTCTCAACATAAAATTATAACACTTGATTCTAAATAACAGAACCGGATCACGTTACTAATAATATGACCAAATTTAATAAATAGACTACCAATTGCATACTAGGCCTTTATTATACTTATAGACTTTAATAATAACCAAGCCCAAAGGACTTAATAATTCTTTCGGCCCAACACTCTATACGGCCCAATAAACCCAAAAGAAAGAATTAATCTTGAACATTTCTTAACTTTGTAGTTCCATTAAACTCAACCTCAAACATTCCATTTCATTATTTAAATTACGGCCCACTTAAAGATTTACTTTCGGCCCAACAAACCATACCGGTGAAATCTTGCAAGTACCGGTAAACCAAATCCCGGCGTATTGCGATTACGAACATAACCTTATTATTTCAATTTAATCGGCCTAACGATAAAATGATTTTTCTAACAATCTCTTACCAGAATTGGCATGCGATGACCTCGACCCCATACTTTGCAATTTAAATCCAAATCAGCTTTTTAAGACATCCGAATAGTGTTATCCCCATTTATACTCTTAACCCGTTTCCACATTCAACATTCGAGTTAATTTTAACCATATCATATAAAGATTAGAATTGAACTCTAAATTAATACTTTTATCTGTTTTTCTCAACTTACAAAACTGATATCAAATAGAACCCAACAATTCTCACGTTTCATGGATAAAGAAAGAACACGAGGAGATGGTTTCCTACCCGAAAGAACCCTCACGAACCGGGAAAACCGCTGCCAAAAAACTCCGGCGACCACCACCAGCAGCAGCCACCGCCGCCGGTGACCACCAGTAGCAGCCGACTGTCGGCGCTCCCAGTCGCCCCTCCGACCATCTTCTCCGGCGCTGGCGAACCCCGCCACCTTCTCTCTCTCATCGTCTATCTCTCTCTCTCTCGCAGCCTTCATCTTCCTCACGCAGTTCCATCTCTCTCTCGATGCTCTCTCTCTCACACGACTCTCTCTCCCTCTCGCTGCTCTCTCTCTCTCTCTCGCAGCCTCTATCTCTGCCGCTGCTCTCTCTCCCGATGATACTGCTCGGCGCCCCGCAGGACACACACACAGCCATGGTATTTTCTTTCTCTCAGTTTCTCCTCACGAAAAAAATACCCAGGGGGGCTTCCATGGCATCATCTTTCTCTCCTTCTTCTCTATCTCTCTCTCTCGATGTGTACCAGTTTACACTCATAACCCACCAAACCCTAAAAACAAAAGAAATGTTTCCTCCTAATCATCAGTGTGCGGCGCATTCCAAAAGAGAAGGGAATTTAATTTCCCCAATTTACACATCTTACCCTCATACTTTTCGTAATAACCAAAAACAGCCCCAAACTTTTATCTTTTGAACACTTTAGATAAATTTGGGTTATTACAATCTCTCCTCCTTAAAAGAATTCCGTCCCGGAATTCAATCCAACGATAACCGGCGAAAAATTTTGATCATCAAGACTTAAATCCCGACTCTCGGAATAAATCCTTCTAAAACAAATCAATAACAACATACTTTCACGCCCTGGTTGCGCAATTCTGATTAAACCCACCATCTTTGCTTATAACAGAAAATCCAATCATCATATATTTATCTCCCAAACAAATCTACCCATCCCGGGGCCTTACGAACCTCGGTTCCAACATTCTTCCTATTAACAACAATGACTATCAAAATCAGATAGCTATAAACGTAGAGCCATCCTGTACTTCTTACTTAGATTTATCTTAAATGACTCATTAACGATCAGTGCGCTAATCTCAATAACACTTTCCCACGAATTCTCGTAATCCATTTTATAAATCATAACATGTGAACGAAAGTTATAAGCATCTCAATACTTACCACTCCCTAATTATCCTTATCTGCCTCATGACCACATTAACAATTTCCGAACCCAACTGCCCTTTTCGGCTAGTGCAAATAACCACTGATCCTTACCGCACAAAACAATACAATTTCCTTCTCTTTATCACAAACAACTTTAACTCGACCCACTCAACACAGTTTTAATTATCAACTTGTTTCAAAAGACACACCCCAAAATGCGATGCAATTCATATCTTTTTATCCACCACGAATTATCATTTATAATAACTTAGCATCAACCTCTCGTTAAGCTGGTATTCACAAAAACCATCAGTCAAAAACTGATTTCTCAACTAACACTCCCACTTAGTAACTCAACAATCCACAATTTCCCAAAATAAAAGTTTGAAATTACTCATTCCATCACTCTACTATCAACTCTTAGTAAGAATCTCGGTAGGATTATAACACATCCTGCAATAACAAAAGAATGTCATCACTTAACAACTCTATAAACTTTTAATCAACCAACCAAAGGTTTATACATCTATCAACTAATGATCATACTACCACTCCGACTCCTAATCATCATCATGTCATTCTTTAAACATAACCAAATTTCCAACTGTTTCCTTCTAGGATCATTCCCTCACACATAAGAAATAACTCCCGCTCTTTAGAGATTTAGCATTTACTATAACACAGTTTGACTAACACACTCTTCATCCTCATTAAACTTCCAATGGTCCCAACATATACCTACCTAGCGACTTTTACAACCAAAACACTTGGTTTCTCCTTTGGGTAATCTCCCATTACTACTCCGTCATTCCATCCCGATCATAAACACACCACAACGTCAACTTACCCCTACGTGCTCGAACA
Organism: Saussurea involucrata; assembly: GCA_033807775.1. Taxonomy (NCBI): domain Eukaryota; kingdom Viridiplantae; phylum Streptophyta; class Magnoliopsida; order Asterales; family Asteraceae; genus Saussurea; species Saussurea involucrata. The sequence continues at coordinate 134,150,582 of CM066315.1, forward strand.
TTCTGGTTAACAATCATACATCTCACACGAAAACCCCCAAAATGCTTCTATTTGATGCTTTCATTCTCTCTATCACCACATCACTACGACACTAGCTGATACATTTACCTTGGCAATTAATGCCATTACATAACGGTGCATTCCTCATCCATAACCTCACCCTGCAGACCAAATCTCTCATGGTTATTCGTACACACTTCAAACTTGTCTTCATATCCTCCCGAATACTACAATCGAGTTTATCTCACTAAATAGTCCTTTCCCAACTTGTTAAACTATAATTCACGAGTTCTCAATTAGCTCCCACGCAACCATTCCAGTTAGCTCTTCTCGATCTGAGTCCTTACAAAACACAACACATCTCTAACCGACTAGTAAAATTTACACACTCATTTCGTTTGTGCTACACGCCTCCTCGTTCTACGTATCTCTCCATACCTCGTAAATAGAGCGTTTATTCAAAATGGTCACTTCCCATCCTCTTAACACCCCTATAAGGTGTCCTATCAATTTCTAACCTTTTGTTTCACGTCTTCGGCCTCTGCCATCTTATGTAGCTATCGAATTCTACAGCAACCGACAACCTGAAACTACTTTCTTAATTTATTCTTAAACATGGGTTCCTTTACGGAAGCTAATCCTACCATCATATCATAATTACTTCGCAATACGTCTCCCTCTTCTTTATGAACTCATTCCTGTAACATCAATATTACAAGCTCACCTCAAGACTCATACCCAACACCGTGGGCACTTCGTTTCTTCTTCACAATAATACTTATAACGAGTTGCTAAAACTATCACTTTGAAGGCTTCAAGTCCTTCCTCTAGACACAACCGTCCCTTGACAATCGTACTTCCAGTTGCCGCGCAAGGGTGCAAACCCTCATACAACCGATACTATCATCCACTACTGACGGGACACATATCCCGGTACTACAACGTCCTCTCCTGATTTGACCAACAACTCTCCACTCTCTGAGTTCTTTCTTAGCTTTAAAAAATGCAACATCCTACGACCTAGTGAGTTCATAGCCTTCATGCATGACAACGCATTAAATAAATCTTTCCACACACTTTATCATTTTAAATAAACAACACTTGAAAACATCTTGGGTACACCTGCCCCCATCACTTATAAATTCAACGCCCTGCACAATGATCTCGAGAACCGTTTGCTTGCAACTTTCCATAAACTTAATCTTACTCCTACCGAACGGTGTCAATATGACAATGATATATTGCATGAAAATCTTTTTATTTGGCACAATTTTGAAAGAATTATCGTCGCCAGGTAAATCAGTTGGTTTTCGTACTCATAAATACTCCAACGTGCCATTACTCACTTTGGTTATACAAGTTTTGCATTTAATCGTGTTAGGACAACCTTAGGGGGGGTAAAGGTTGTATTTAAAAATATTTCACAAATAAAAATTCTCTTATCAAAATCAACAATAAATATTGCATGCACAACAAATATATAAATAAAATTAAGTGCACAACGGGAATATAAAGAGATAAGGGTAGAGAATGTTGATACCGACACCGAGATTTAAAGTGGTTCACCACCAACTGGCTGGCTAGTCCACTTGCCGAGACACTTCTCGACACACTGATTCACTATAAGTGTTCTTTATGGTAGAACACAAACCTTGATACAATGATAATAAAATCTCTTGCTTTTGCTCGAGAACGTGAATCACTCACACTATTCAAATACTTACAAGAGAATATATCTCACAATATTAATCACTCTTGTATAAGTATAACACTTGGATTTGTGAGAGGTTGATCACTCAAAAAAAATTATAACTTGATTAAGTTATTAAATGAGATGAGGAGCTGAGTAATCCTTTTTGAGCTTGGTATTCAATGTCTGTTGAGTCTTCTGATAAATGCTGAGAAGCTGCATGTATTTAAGCTGGACCTGGCAACGGTCAAAAGCTCACCGCGGTATACCGCCTATATGGGCGCGGTATACCGCCCAGAAAAAGTAGCTGACCACAAGTAGGTCAACCTGTAAAAGCAAACCTGCAAAACGGTGTAGCAGAGCCGCGGTATACCGCCATACACCACGCGGTATACCGCCTGACAAAGTGGCTGACAAAAAGTGAGTCAACCTGCAAAAGCCTGCAACTCGTAACAGTGCCGCGGTATACCGCCGAGCATCACGCGGTATACCGCCTGAAAAAGGTGCCTGTCAGGAGTGACCATAGCTTAAAAAGGCAACTTAATTCCTTTTGTTTTATTCAAAAAAAAATCAACATTCTAAAATCAATTTAAATCAAAGATTTAAAAATAGTGTTGGGTTAGGTTTTTTTAAAATATCCAAGTGGTATATTATTTTAGGGTGTTTATTATTATGAGATATATGATGACGTAAACACCAGTCTTGGACTCTTCAGATAAAATCTTCATGTTGTCCAATAAGCTGCACACTTGGATAAAATTGTTAGAAAAACAATAATACGGTGTGTTTGTAATCATCAAAATAAATATATAAAATATATAGAGATGTGGTACACTTGCACCAACAATCTCCCCCTTTTTGATGATGACAAACACAACCGCTAAACACGAGAGCATACTCGGTTTCTCTCCCCCTTTTGTCGAAGCAAAAAGGGTTAAGAAAGACGCTATGCTCCCCCTCGAGAGATGCTCCCCCTCAAAATATGCTTATAATTGAGAGTAGCATTATCTCATGGGTTATACTCAAGCATGCCTAAACCAAGTCTTAATTTAAAGAACGATTTTTTGTTTAGGGCTTTAGTAAAAATATCGGCCAAATTGTCTTCGGAATCAACTTTTTCAAGCACGATGTGGCCTTTTTGAACATTATCTCGTAGAAAATGATGTCGCAACTCAATATGTTTGGTACGAGAATGTAAAACGGGATTTTTACTTAGGTTTATAGCACTTGAGTTATCACACATAATTGGAATTTTGGATTGACGTACCTCAAAGTCGGTAAGTGTGTGCTTCATCCATAGAACTTGAGCACACGCTCTCGCGGCGGCCACATATTCCGCCTCGGTAGTGGATAAGGCTACGGAATGTTGTTTCTTGGAAAACCAAGACACAAGCGAGAGACCTATAAAGGCACATACTCCACTAGTGCTTTTTCGATCAACCATCGAGCCACCAAGATCGGAATCGGTGAAGCATGTTACTTCTAGCTCGGGTTGTTTTGGATACCATAGTCCAAGATTCGTAGTCCCTCTAAGATATCTAAAAATACGCTTGACGGCTTCATAGTGAGATTGTTTAGGCGAAGATTGAAAGCGAGCACATAAACACACACTATACATGATATCAGGTCTACTAGCAGTTAAATACAATAAGCTACCAATCATGCCACGATAAATCTTTTCATTAAAATCGGTACCCTCTTCGTCACTAGATAATTTTAGATTAGTGGTCATCGGAGTTTCAACAGGTTTGACATTTTCAAAATTAAACTTTTTCAACATGTCTTTACAGTATTTTGACTGACTTATAAAAGTGCCATTTTCACTTTGTTTTATTTGCAATCCTAAGAAGAATTTTAATTCTCCCATCATGCTCATTTCAAATTCATTAGTCATTTTTGTAGCAAATTCATTACAAAGATTTTCATTTGTAGAACCAAAGATAATATCATCAACATACACTTGCACAACCACAATATCATTTTGAGCATATTTGACAAACAAAGTATTATCTATTTTGCCCATAATATAACCACTTGTAATTAAAAAGGATTTTAATCTATCATACCACGCACGCGGAGCTTGCTTTAAACCATAAAGCGCCTTTTTTAATTTATAAACATGCGTCGGATTTTCAAAATTTTCAAAGCCGGGAGGTTGGGAAACATATACCTCCTCATTTATAAAACCATTTAGGAAAGCACTTTTGACATCCATTTGATATAATTTAAAATTTTTAGCATTTGCAAAAGCGAGAAGCATTCGAATAGACTCTAACCTTGCAACTGGTGCAAAGGTTTCATCATAATCGATACCTTCTTGTTGATTGTACCCCTTGGCAACTAAACGTGCCTTGTTTCGGGTGACTTCACCGTTTTCGTCTACCTTGTTACGAAAGACCCATCGTGTGCCAATAATGGTTTGACCGCTAGGGCAAGGAACTAAGTCCCACACATCATTCCTAGTAAACTGGTTTAACTCTTCTTGCATGGCCATTATCCAAACCTCATCACCTAAAGCTTCTTCTATGTTTTTAGGTTCAATGGCTGAGATAAAGGCGTGAAAGGCACAAAGGGTATGGATTTGTGATCTAGTCGTTCTTTGGTTTAGGTCACCTATGATTTGATCTACGGGATGGCTTCTAGATGTTCTAAGGTTAGGATCATCTACTCCTTGTGGAACATAACATGGAGGGGCATCACTAGATTCTACATTTGTAAAAGATTGGGTACCTAAGTCCAAGGTTCTAAGATGTTGGGCTAGTGCATCTCCTTCACAACCATTATCATTTACTAAGGGTGCACTAGGTTTAGGAGGACTTTCATCAAAGCTTACATTTAGGGATTCTTCTACAACCATGGTCTCTTTATTAAGGACTCTATAGGCTTTGCTATTCCAAGAATAACCAAGGAATACTCCCTCATAGGCTTTTGGGTCAAATTTGGTCAAATAAGATTTGGTGTCTAAAATAAAACATTTACAACCAAATACCTTAAGATGGGCTAAGGAAGGCTTTCTACCACGTAGGATCTCATAAGGGGTCTTATTTAGGATACTCCTAATTAGCACACGATTGAGGACATAGGTCGCGGTAGCTACGGCATCACACCAAAACTTTTGGGGAACTTGATGTTCATTAAGCATAGTCCTACTCATTTCTTGTAGGGTTCTATTTTTCCTCTCCACAACCCCATTAGATTGAGGAGTGCGAGGAGCAGAAAAATTGTGCGTTATACCATATTTGTCGCAAAACGCACCAAATTGAGTTTCATTATCGAATTCGCGTCCATGGTCCGTACGAATCGAAACAATCGTGCAACCTTGTTGGTTTTGAATTCGTTTTCCCAAAATCTTAAATTTTTGAAAAGCTTCATTTTTATGTTTTAAAAATAAAGTCCACGTATAACGGGAAAAATCATCTACAATTACTAGAGTGTAATAATTTCCTCCAAAACTTTGAATGGCCATAGGGCCAAAAAGATCCATGTGTAAAAGTTCTAAAACTCTTTTAGTTGAAATCACATTTTTTGATTTATGAGAAACATGAGTTTGTTTGCCGACACGACATGCATCACAAAAATGATTGTCAAATTTTAATTTTGGAAGGTTACTCACAAGCTCCTTATTTTTCAAATTTTGAATTAATCTAAGGTTAGCGTGACCTAAACGTCTATGCCACAAAGTCGAATTATCATATACGGAAGATAAACAAACATTTTCATTTACATCAGTTTTACAAACATAAAGATTTCCTTTTATAACCCCATTTAAAAGAACTTTACCATTTTTCAGAATTTTGCAAGAGTTTTCTTCAAAAACAACAATTATACCATTTTTGCACAGTTGACGAACACTTAGCAAGTTAAATTTCAAATTATCAACATGCGTAACATCTAAAAAAGTAACATTGTTGCAAGAAATTGTACCTTTCCCAATTACCTTTCCTTTGGAGTTTCCTCCAAAAATTACTAGTCCACCATCACATGACTCATATGATGAAAAAAGATTATGGTTTCCGGTCATGTGACGTGTGCATCCACTATCAAGAATCCAATCCATATCAAGATTTATCTACAACATTTAAAGTACAACTTTTATGGTCCCCACATCTTATGGGTCCTTGACAATTAGTTTCAATGTCAACCAACATGCATATATATAAAGTCAAACAGAATATATATATATATAATACATTACACAATATTAATATATATATATATATAATACATCAAACAATATTAATATATATATAATATATTAAACACACAAAGTATATATATATGTAGTACATATACTATTATATTACTTATATATAATATATACAATAAATCATATTCAAATTATATATATAATATGTAACACATTTAAAGCCATAAACGCATGCCACCGGGATTATCAACACTAAAGGAGCCTTTAGGAATCCACTTTGGTACCATTTTAATTTTACGATCATATTTATCAAAGACGTAAAAAGGAGCATGCATATTCACACTATTTTTTGGTCTAGAAAATTTACTATTATACATGCATGCATAGGATTTCCTAGACTTATAATTCACATTATTTATGTTGGACATATATGAGGATTTTTGCACATACGGTTTTCTCATTTCAACATTTTTAGGTGGTTCAAAATATCTTTTGATAGGCATACATAAGCACTTATCTTTACACATATCGGAACCAACGCCTTTTCTACAATTAGTGCTATTTGACATTTTTAACATTTTAAGCACTTTCTCATTGCTACTTTGAAAGGCATGTGCTAACAAATTATCTTTTTCATGTTTATCACATTTTTCTTTTAAACATGCATTTTCCTTTTTAAGCACATCACAACTAGCACATAAATCATTTTCAACTATTCTTTTCTCAAGGCATGCAATTTCTTTATTTAAAATGTCACAAGAATTGCAAACATATTTTTCACTTAATTTATTTTCTAAATTTATGATTTTTTCATTATCGCATGCAATTTTTTGTTTGCTATCATGAATTTCCTTTTTACTTAATAATAATTCTTCCTTTAGTTTTGCGTTCTCATCTTTATAATTATTTGTAAGCATAACCATTTTTTGAAAGGCATCATTTAACATATCAAGATCATCATCATCATTACTTTCATCATCACTAGAGTAATTTGAGTAACACGAGTTTACCTCATCGTCGCCTTCCGCCATGAGACAAGTGGCTTCATACTCATTTTCATCTTCACTTGCGCTCCACGCGCCTCCAACGAAGGCTTTCTCCTTCTTGAGTTTAGGTTTATTTCTTTTTGGACACTCGTTGGCATAGTGATCCTTGTCTCCACATGAGTAGCAAAAGCCCTTCTTTTTCTTGGCTTCTTCATCATCGCTTGATTCGCCATCTTTATTTATTTTGTCGTTCCGTTTATGGAACTTTCGGCTTCGGTTTTCTCCACCACGGCGATAATCTCCTTTTCTTTGAAACCTATCATTTCTTGAAAACTTTTTGTTAGCTAAAAATTTAGAAAAATTTCTTACCAACATGGCTACATCGTCAAGATGTTCGGATTGATCCTTTGAGGAGTTAGCTTTCTCCTTCTTTTTCTTCTTCTCCTTCTCGTCACTTGAAGTTGAAGCTTTAAGCGCCAAAGATTTCTTTTTATCGTGCTCCCGATCTTTGTTCCTTTTTAGTGCAATTTCATGCACTTTGAGATTTCCAATGAGATCATCTAATTTCATCATTGAGAGGTCACGGGAGTCTTCCAACGATGTGATTTTCGGCATCCACTCCGGAGGAAGCGCTCGAAGAATTTTTCGCACGTAATCTTCGTTTGGATAAGTTCTACCAAGACCTTTCAAGCTCACCATGATAAGGTTAAAACGTTTAAACATTGAGTCGATTGACTCATCTTTTAACATCTCAAACATTTCATAATCATGTACAAGAATATTTATTTTTGAGCTTTTGACTTGAGAATTTCCTCTATGAGTGTTATTTAGATTTTCCCAAATATCGTGAGCAGTTTCACAAGAATAAACACGTTCAATCTCATCTTTAGTAAGTGCCGAAAAAAGAATATTTTTAGCTTCAAAATTTAAGCAAACCCAAGCATCCTCAGCGGCGGACCATTCCGCTACTGGTTTTTCACTAATTACTCCATCTTTGGTTTTGGTGGGTTTATAATCTCCATTTTTAATAATGTCCCAAATTTTTCGACTTTTGCCACGAACGTAGCATTCAAAAAGATTTGCCCAAAGACCAAAATTTTCGGTGTCAATTTGCGGAATTTTTGTAGAGATAATTCCCTCAGAGGTTGCCATTTAAAATAGGAACAAGTTTTAAAAATACAACGATTTTTAAAAGAAACTTGCAACCTGCTCTGATACCAATTGTTAGGACAACCTTAGGGGGGGTAAAGGTTGTATTTAAAAATATTTCACAAATAAAAATTCTCTTATCAAAATCAACAATAAATATTGCATGCACAACAAATATATAAATAAAATTAAGTGCACAACGGGAATATAAAGAGATAAGGGTAGAGAATGTTGATACCGACACCGAGATTTAAAGTGGTTCACCACCAACTGGCTGGCTAGTCCACTTGCCGAGACACTTCTCGACACACTGATTCACTATAAGTGTTCTTTATGGTAGAACACAAACCTTGATACAATGATAATAAAATCTCTTGCTTTTGCTCGAGAACGTGAATCACTCACACTATTCAAATACTTACAAGAGAATATATCTCACAATATTAATCACTCTTGTATAAGTATAACACTTGGATTTGTGAGAGGTTGATCACTCAAAAAAAATTATAACTTGATTAAGTTATTAAATGAGATGAGGAGCTGAGTAATCCTTTTTGAGCTTGGTATTCAATGTCTGTTGAGTCTTCTGATAAATGCTGAGAAGCTGCATGTATTTAAGCTGGACCTGGCAACGGTCAAAAGCTCACCGCGGTATACCGCCTATATGGGCGCGGTATACCGCCCAGAAAAAGTAGCTGACCACAAGTAGGTCAACCTGTAAAAGCAAACCTGCAAAACGGTGTAGCAGAGTCGCGGTATACCGCCATACACCACGCGGTATACCGCCTGACAAAGTGGCTGACAAAAAGTGAGTCAACCTGCAAAAGCCTGCAACTCGTAACAGTGCCGCGGTATACCGCCGAGCATCACGCGGTATACCGCCTGAAAAAGGTGCCTGTCAGGAGTGACCATAGCTTAAAAAGGCAACTTAATTCCTTTTGTTTTATTCAAAAAAAATCAACATTCTAAAATCAATTTAAATCAAAGATTTAAAAATAGTGTTGGGTTAGGTTTTTTTAAAATATCCAAGTGGTATATTATTTTAGGGTGTTTATTATTATGAGATATATGATGACGTAAACACCAGTCTTGGACTCTTCAGATAAAATCTTCATGTTGTCCAATAAGCTGCACACTTGGATAAAATTGTTAGAAAAACAATAATACGGTGTGTTTGTAATCATCAAAATAAATATATAAAATATATAGAGATGTGGTACACTTGCACCAACAAATCGATCTCTTGACTTTTGCAATAATTTAACTTGTCATGAAAAAGTGGAATATTTTGCAAACCGTAAACCTCAAAACTTTACTGTACGATGTAAATGGATTTGCATTTTACTTTAAACATACGCTTGTACACGCCGACTCATATTAGTTCAAATTTGAAATTTACACATTCGTTTTACTTATAAAAATTCATGTACACATGTACAACTCAATGCATGAAACTCTACTTGCAATTGAAGGCTACTCACCCAACTAAGGTCAACCGTCTTACTCACACAACTTGTCCTTGACACCTCACCTACGACCAACGGTCGTCCTCTCGGTCATACAACAACTTACTGAACACGCTTTCCACATCTCACTTACTCAACTCTTTCATACTATTTCGCTTTAATCACTTATCTCACCTTCTACCTCCACACGTTTTCAATCAGACACTGAAGAGCTCGACTAAAAAGTCGGGACTCTAATCCTCTACTCGCTCTTTGAATTTACACCTTCAAGATCTCGACACTGTTCTTCTTACCATCCCAACAGATCTCTCTCACAATTTCTACAACTGGGACTCACCAGAACCGTGAGTCTTACGAGCAATTTCTCACCCTCTTCGAATCCACGAAGATTTACCTCTAACCGCCTCATAACATTCCGAACAACATTCCGACTCTATGAAGTATATACACATCACATTATGAATGCTCTCTCACGATGCTTTCCAAACTATGGGTCTCACTCTACCCCCATGGACCTTGCTGACCTTCTAGATTGCTAGAATTCGACACACGCCTAGCTTCAGACTACCACTTCGGAATAATAAGGCTGGTTAAGCACATACATGTACCTGTAAGTTCGCAATTTCACTGGCCAGGTGAAATCTCAAACTTACCTTACATGACAGTCCTCAGTACCCTATTAGTCTTATTCCTATAATAGTGTCCTCCTAACGCATTTCTTGATTCTCAGTCGTGATCTCTACTCCAAGTTTAAGTTTAGGCCCGTCCGGTCACCTAAATCCCTTAAACTATGGCTCTTATAGCAACTGTAACAACCCAGTCTAAATAAAGCATACATAGCACTAATATTAAATAGTTACAAAACTGGATCCATAAAATTTAATTTCTTCTGTCTACATAACTTAGGTTGGCGGAAACAACCTATTCACAACTGAGAATATCTACCACTAAAGGCATGAGTGACACTGTCATTAACTGCATATGTACTCTACTCTGCTTTGCTCGCTTACCGAAGCCTTCTATTATCGGCTCACCTGAAAAGGTTTAGTTTGGAAAATGCGAGGGTTAGACCATGAGGTCTAGTGAGTCCCTCCTGACAGTTCTCAAAATCATTTTAAAAACTTTTCATAACTTTCAGATATATAAACTTTCAATGTAAATCATTCATAAAATATGATGATAAAAATCATCCACGGATAAAGGTCTGCCCCTCGTAATCTGACACCCTGAAGCCACCCTAAGGTGACAACGAGTCAGTCTCATGCTGCCTTATATCGGGGTCGCGTCTCCCCTGGCATAAAGGGTCTACTCTCCCGCACGAGCACTGGCGGGTCTACTCTCCCGTCTTGGCCAGTTTACGTCTAACACAATGTATGCATACATCTCATATAAAACTTTAAACACCTTTCATGCAATTAAAAGCATAAAAACAATCATGGCATTTCTCATCATGGAATCACTTTAAAAGCACTTTAAAAACACTTTAAAAAGGGCACGTATTTTAGTTAGAAAACTCACCTGGCTAGCTTGCTCCAAAGCTCCTCACTTACACTTCCGATCTCTAGGCGGAACACCTATTATATAATAACGATCGTCATAATTCGTTCAATTATTACTCGAGTTAAATCCCGAACTCAACCCTAACTTATCTAAATCGGTAGATTACACTTCTAGTCCAAAAATCATAATTAATGGTCCTTGCTCTCCCATCCATTAGAAATGCTATATCGGGTCCATTAATTTACCCGCCTCTAGGTTCTCAACATAAAATTATAACACTTGATTCTAAATAACAGAACCGGATCACGTTACTAATAATATGACCAAATTTAATAAATAGACTACCAATTGCATACTAGGCCTTTATTATACTTATAGACTTTAATAATAACCAAGCCCAAAGGACTTAATAATTCTTTCGGCCCAACACTCTATACGGGTTAAGAGTATAAATGGGGATAACACTATTCGGATGTCTTAAAAAGCTGATTTGGATTTAAATTGCAAAGTATGGGGTCGAGGTCATCGCATGCCAATTCTGGTAAGAGATTGTTAGAAAAATCATTTTATCGTTAGGCCGATTAAATTGAAATAATAAGGTTATGTTCGTAATCGCAATACGCCGGGATTTGGTTTACACTCTATACATTCAACATTCGAGTTAATTTTAACCATATCATATAAAGATTAGAATTGAACTCTAAATTAATACTTTTATCTGTTTTTCTCAACTTACAAAACTGATATCAAATAGAACCCAACAATTCTCACGTTTCATGGATAAAGAAAGAACACGAGGAGATGGTTTCTTACCCGAAAGAACCCTCACGAACCGAGAAAACCGCTGCCAAAAAACTCCGGCGACCACCACCAGCAGCAGCCACCGCCGCCGGTGACCACCAGTAGCAGCCGACTGCCGGCGCTCCCAGTCGCCCCTCCGACCATCTTCTCCGGCGCTGGCGAACCCCGCCACCTTCTCTCTCTCATCGTCTATCTCTCTCTCTCGCAGCCTTCATCTTCCTCACGCAGTTCCATCTCTCTCTCGATGCTCTCTCTCTCACACGACTCTCTCTCCCTCTCGCTGCTCTCTCTCTCTCTCTCTCTCTCTCGCAGCCTCTATCTCTGCCGCTGCTCTCTCTCTCCCGATGATACTGCTCGGCGCCCCGCAGGACACACACACAGCCATGGTAGTTTCTTTCTCTCTGTTTCTCCTCACGAAAAAAATACCCAGGGGGCTTCCATGGCATCATCTTTCTCTCCTTCTTCTCTATCTCTCTCTCGATGTGTACCAGTTTACACTCATAACCCACCAAACCCTAAAAACAAAAGAAATGTTTCCTCCTAATCATCAGTGTGCGGCGCATTCCAAAAGAGAAGGGAATTTAATTTCCCCAATTTACACATCTTACCCTCATACTTTTCGTAATAACCAAAAACAGCCCCAAACTTTTATCTTTTGAACACTTTAGATAAATTTGGGTTATTACAAAATGATAATTCAAGAAACGTTCAAAAATCAAAACTTTATAAGTTTTACCTTCTCAATGTGTCTAAGAGCTACATTAATGAAGAACCCAACAAGAACCATTACTGATACAACACTAGCAACAACCCAAGTTGGTGTTTCCACCAATGATTTCCCTTCTTCTGCCTCCATTTTCATCAAAATTGACCAAAAAATATGCAAAAAATCTTCAGAATCTCTCCCTTTTCATGTGCAAGAACTCAACCTTTTTGTGTCATTTCAAGCTTCCAATTCTGGGTTTTTGCTATTTGCTATCAAAATACCAAAAACTATGCAAAAATCTTGAGAATCTTCCCCTTTTCATGTGCAAGAACTTAACCCTTTTATGAAGTTTCAAGCTTTCAATTTTGGGTTTGGGTATTAGATCTGATTTGTTTCAGACACCTGGTATTAGATAAATGGAAGATGGAAGATGAGGATGGAAGATGGAAGATGAGGATGGAAGACGTGGGTCACGGTGGTGGGTGAGGGTCTCAACGAGAAAGGAGGAGGGGAAGGGGAACAATACCACAGGGACGATGAGGGTTGACGGAGGTGGTGGTCGGACCATCGCCGGGTGAAGGTGGTGGCCGGACCATCGTCGTTGGAGGGCTGACGGAGGTGGTTCACGGGATGTTCTTCATCAATCATCACTGTGTATATATATGTATATGTGTGTATATATATATGTATATATATAAATATAATATAAAATATTTTCTTATTTTATTTTAATTTAATAGAAAAAGAATAAAAATATGTAAAAAGACCAAAATACCCCTGACTTAACTTAGGGGTGTTCAAAAAAACCGTTGGACCGCTCAAACCGGTCGAACCAAGTCAAACCGGACCGTTTTTGGCGGTTTTAGCGGTTTGACGGTCCGGTTTGGTTTGAAATTTTGTCAAACCGGGCGGTCCGGTCCGGTCTGCGGTTTGAAGGTTTTTTTGGGTGGTTTGGACCAAACCGACCGCCATATATATATATATATATATATATATATAATTTTTTTAATTTTTAATTTTTTCATATATATTATTTAGAGTTTTAGACATTTTCTTATGGCCCAATTTTCTCATACACCCAAACCCAAATATTTTGAAAACCCTAGTCATCTTCAACATCCTAAATCGAATAATATATTTAATTGTTAATCACTTGAACCAATTCGTTGGAACAAATGTTAAGAATACGCAAAATTACAAATGATAAAATTCAAAATACCAAGTTACCAACATATATATATATACATATATATATACACATATATATATATAATAACAATAATAATAATAATATCCCATTTTTTTAGCTCTAAGAAGATTTAGAGGGAAACATTACTAGTAGACTTTTTAGCAAGTTTAATCGAGATGTCTATTAACCAATGTTCTAAATAACATGAGACGTGGCGTGGCGGCGAGGTCAAGCCTCAAGCCTTACGAGTTACGGCGAGGCCACGGCGTTTTTCAAAGCGTGCCCTAAGGCGGCATATATATATATATATATATATATATATATACACACACACACACATAGATACACACTTGTGTGTTAGTGTATTGAATAATACCGTAGAACAAAATAAATTCATGTAAAGTAATAAAAAAAGACCATTGATACCAAATATATAGAGCTTACAAAAAATAATATCAAGAGTGCAAAATTGAGAGTAAATCTCTTGATCTTTACTCACTACTTTCTTCAATTATATTCTCAAAGAATTCGTGTTCGACTCTTCGTGTACGAGAATGAGAGTAAATATTTGCCAGTTTAGGGTTTTTAAGTTTCTTTTTTATGTGTATTTAAGTCTTAGGTTCTGTGAACAATTATTATTTATTTTTCAAGTTATATACTAAATATAACCCTACGCCTTACAAAAATAATGCGTTAAAAACCCCAGTTAAGTCTTAACTGGGTTTTTTAACGGAGTTAGTGAGCAGGGACCATTTTCATAGCAAAATCAGGACATCAGGGACTATTCTTGCACTTTTGGAAGTTTAGGGACCACTTTCATGGTTTTTGGTATACACCAGGGACGAAAATTGTAGTTTACTCTTATTTATTTTATATTAAAACAGCATTTTCGGTTATGTTGACCAATTTGACTTCACTTCGGCCTTTAAATTTTCTGCTAATTATTATATTTCTTTTGATTAAAAAACTCGATTTCATATCTTTTTTAAAATATATAAAATCCGACATCAGTCCTTAAATTTCAAAACATCTATTTTTACTTTTTTATGAAAATATATTATTCATTTTTTAAATATAGTATTTTCAATAAATTAAACAGAAATTCATCATTACTTTATATAAAATTATAATTGAAAATAAAATAAAGGGAAAATTTAATTAAAATACCTAAAGTTTGAATTTGATTTACCAAAATACCCATTTTCTCTCTGATTTAACCAAAATACCCATTTTTCCGCGATTGGGGTCTGCGATCGCGGACAGGGACTGAAAGTGTAAATATGAAATAAAAAAATTTCAAAATTAATCATTGTCCGCGATCGCGGACCCTCATCGCGGGAAAAATGGGTATTTTGGTAAAATAAGAGAGAAAATGGGTATTTTGGTAAGTCAAAGTCCAACTTTGGATATTTTAATTAAATTCTCTAAAATAAATTACATTTTTATAATTGCTTAGGTATTTGGGTCACTTTATATCTACTAAGGGTCGTTTACAAAACGTTTAGTAAGTGTCTACCAAGTCACATTAGCTTACCGGATGAATATGGGAAAGACCAAGAATCTTACCTGGTAAGAGCGGTAGCAAAAGACCGAGAATCTTACCCGATAAGTGAGTGTGGCGACTCTTACCATGGTTAGCGCTTACCGGCTAAATTGTTGTATACGATGTCATTTTGGTGGACCAAAATCTTACTCGAAAAGTAAGCGATAGTGTTGAATTTTACCGGTAAGCACTTACTCGGGTAAGTGATCAGGTAAACGGCCCTTAACTTAACCTTGGACGATCAAAAGTGGGCTGATGGCATCGTAGGTGAACCTTTATGGCTATAAGAGCTTTAGCATTGTCTTGATTCGAGATTAGAAATATGAGATTTATAACTGCATTTCTTTTGAGTCTTAACAGGTGCCCAAGTGGTCAAAATTGGAAAATCGTTTTAGAAATATTGATATTTTTAAAATTGAATTATCAACAAATTAAAATACTGTGTTATTAATCTTTAATTAATAACCGTATAAATCCATCCGAAAAGTTAATTAATGATATATTATTATTTATTACCACCAAATATGATTCATGGATCAGTTTTTTTACCTATAAATGATAATATTTTAAGATAAAAATATATTTTTTATTTTGATCTAAAAGTGGTATGTGATCCTTAGGCCATCCACAGCGCATAGATAAAAGCCCTCAACGCCACATCAGCGCCACATCAGCTAAGCCCTCAAGCCCTAAACACCCCCAGTGCATAACTAAAAGCCCTCAAGCCCTCAATGCCACATCAGCGCCACATCATTTTTTTAATTCTTTTATTTATACATTTAATTATTTAACAAAATAAAAATATTTATATATTTTTGAATAAATAAAAATAAGAAAAAAATGTCGTAACTTAAGGATAAAAATGTAAAATTTGATATACAATAAACAAGGACCAAATATGTAATTTTCTCAATTATTTTTTGGAAGAATTAACTCTAATTTTAACAAAGTTGGATGGAGGGATGAAAATGGAAGGAAAATAGAAACCATAAGGATAACAGTAAACCACAGGGACCAAAATCATAGTTTACTCAAAAAATAATTTTACGTAGTTTATATGATATATATTAAAATATATAAATCCAAAAAAATTCAATGTTTGGCTCATTTCGAACGTATCGAAGAGACGATTATAATGGTGTAACTTGTTAAAATTAAAACGTATTTTTAACGTGTTTTAGTTAATAAACGATTATATGTGTTAAATGTAAAATTAAAATAATGAAACTAAAAGGTATAAAGTAAATTTAGTAAATAAGTATCGGGTTGAAAGTGTAAATTTTAATTAAAAATCATTAAAATATGGCAAATAGACATACGGGTTCCACGGGCTTACAAACCCGCTGAGCCCGAGCCCGCGGCTAGCCCGCTCACCCCTTACCGCTGCCCGCACGAGCCCGCAGCGAGCCCGAGCCCGTGGGCGCTGCGGATGGCCTTAGAGCATCTCCAACCTTGGCACAAAAAAAACACCAAAAACATCAATTTTGGTGGGCCCAACACCAAAAAAAAACCTCAACTTCAATCATACTCCAAAAAAAACATTAAATTTGTGAACCCTACATTAAAATAACATATTTTATTTACTATTAACTATTTTTAATAACAATAATTATAATTTGTAAATATAATAATAAATAATCAGTAATTAATTTATTAATGAAGACCGATAAAAATAAAAACGATAATTTTTTAATTGATAATACATTTAAATAAAATTACATCACCGGTGGTTTGGATCTCAAGATGCGACAGAAAACATTCCGTACTATGGAAGTCAATGGACGCTTTAATTTATGTCTTAGTTTTTTAATTTGTATTTTATGACTTTTATATTAATCTTAAATTTCTTTGTCATATTTCAAATTTAATTACATATATATATATATATATATATATATTAAATGTTAAACTTCTTTCTCTAATTTAAAATTTAATAACAAGAATACAACTATTAAATCAATATTACATTTAAAGAATTAATTGAAAAAATAAAGAATTAATTGAATTATATATTAATTAAATATTAATGTAAATTGTAGTAGTGGTGGGCCCTCTTTTATGCCGTGTAAATTGTGCACGCCAAATATGGCGTCTCCCTTTCTCGAACGGCAAATTTTTCTACCGTCTGGCGTGTGGTTGGATTGCAAGAAACGGCAAATAATGAGAATTGGCGTATGGTTGGAGATGCTCTTAGGGGTGTTTGGGATTGCTAATTTAAAAAAACTTATGTTTTTTTAGAAGTGTTTGTTAACTTATATGATGTGTCAAATCGGAGCTTTATAAAAAGTGTTTGAATTAGTTTAGGACGGTGTTAATGGCACCCCAATATAGGGGGTGTTGAATACAATATTTTCCGATCCAATCATTTTTGTTTTAAATATATATATATATATATATATATATATATTAGATTATATATATTATTGCAATCATTATACTATTAGATTATATATATATATTATTTGACATATATATATATATATTGTTATTTATTTGTTTTATATATATATATAGTGGGTCATTTATGGGAGAACTGGTTAGTTTGTAAGAACTGTGAGAACCAGTTTCAGCCATTCATTTTATTTTATTTAATTATTTTTATTATTTATGGTATATAATAATTAATTTTCTTTTTCTTTTTAACCATCTACCCTTATTTTTTGTAGCTGAAATTGGTTCTCACAGTTCTTACAAACTAATTAGTTCTCATTTGATTAAGCCCCTATATATATATATATTGTTATTCTTTTTGTTTCTTATATATATATATATATTTCTATATATATATATATATATATATATGTATTACTTATATATATATTGTTATTTTTTGTTATATATATTAGAAATATAGAAATATATATATATATATATATATATATATATATATATATATATAGTTATTCTTTTTTGTTTTATACATATATATATATATATATTTCTTTTTTTTATAAATTATACCATTGTATTCGTCTCGTTAATACCTTCGAAATGAGCCCAATGTGATTAAATAAAAAAAATATTCAATATTGGGCTCATTTCGAAAGTATTGACGAGACTAATACAATGATATATAATTTGTAATAAAAATGTATTTTTAATATATTTTAGTTTATATACGATTATTTATGTTAATATGATAAGGGTATAAAATGAAAAATGATAAAGTAAGAGATTAAAAGTAATTTAATAACTAATTAAAAGTAATTCGATCATATCAAGGTGCACCATTTGAACACTGGATGACAATGCCTGAAATAGGTGTCTTGATTGCTTCAAAATATAATGTGATATTACACGTTATAAGTATGACCGGCAGTGGGACGTACTTGCCGCTTAGGTCCACTCCGCCAGTGTGGTATGAACATTTTGTTTTTACAATTGGGTACGTTAATGGTAACCATTATGTGAAATTAGATATGGCAGAAGGATACCCGTTTCCGCAAATTGTAGGACATTTTTTCCATTACAGTTATCCGTGTGCTGCTGGATGGGCTACCCCGTATTTAGAGCGAATACAGAAGGACATGCAGCTTTTACGTGTTAATTGTACTACGGATAATGTTATTTTAGAATAATCGAATGTAATATAGATTATTTTATGTTCTATTTATATGTTAAATCGCAATGTTTATGTTTTATTTTTATAATTATATAATTATAAAAAATTAATAATATTTATATTTTTAAATATTTATTTATTTTTAAATAAAACCAAAAAGTAAAAAAAACATTTTTAAACTATATAATACAAATAAATAAAAATATATAATACAAATAAATAAAATAGAAAAAAAAACAACAAGAAGACAAAAAACAAAAAAACAAAAACAAAATAATCATGATTTTAATCATGAGGATGCACTTAGCATTTCAAAGGGTGTCATTAGCCTCCCCCTTAGAGCATCTCCAACAGCTTCTCTATAATTTCTCTAAAATAGAGAATGAAAAGTCAAAATCTCTAAAACAAAAAATTTCTAACTCCAACAGCTTCTCTATTTTAGAGAACACATCATTACTTATATTATTAAAATATTCAATATATTTTAACAAACTTTTTAACAATCAATTTTTTTTGTGGGAACCCATTAAAATAATATTTATCTCTCTTCTTTTCACTTCTTTTTAGACATATAGAGAATTCTCTATATGTGGAGTTTTTCTCATGGTTCTCTATTTTAGAGAATGGGATAGAGAATCTGTTGGAGCATTTTAGAGAACAAAATTGTGTTTTTCTCTATTTTAGAGAAGCTGTTGGAGATGCTCTTAGTTTATGGTGGTAGCAAAATGTAATAAGCTAACAAGTTGTTTTTAGGGGTGTTTGGGATTGTTTATACATATAAATAACCAAAAAACTGATAAGTTGTTTCAAATAAACTAAAATGAAATGACTTATAAAAAACTTCTTATCACCGGTGCCAAACAGGTATAAGCATTTTTTTTCACATCCAAACACTAAAACCTGCTTATTACCGATACCACTCAGGAATAAGTTAATAAGCACTTTAAATAAACAATCCCAAACACCCTCTAACATGTTTATTTTCTCCGTTAGAGTGAGGGGCATTTCAGTCCTTTAATTAAAATCTTTAGTTTTCTCTTTAAAAAATAACATCAAGTTTTATTTTATATTATATTTTTAGATTGAGAGATAAATTTATAATCAAAAAAAAATATTAATTAAAATATTATATTATTTAAAAAAATTTAAAAGTTTTAATGAAAAGATTGAAATGTGTCTCACTCTAACGAATAAAATAAACAGAGTTAATAATCAAGCCCCACTTTTTTATTTTCACTAAACTTGAAGGACCAAAATTAAAGTTTACTCTATTAATAAATCATGATCCAATATTTCTGGCATTTTTTTTAATTGAACTTTTTTCTATTCTCCCATGATCCTTTGTCCCCCATAATTTGAGAAAATGATTTATAATCATTAATTAAGAGAAATAAGAAGAGATTTGGGGAATAATGTGATTGATTGTGTCTCTTTTTTCTATTCTCAGTATTGTTTATTTGTTATGTCAATGTATATGTAAACTAACAATATATATATATATATAGAGAGAGAGAGAGATAGAGGGGGAGGTTCAAGGGAAAACCTCAAAAAAACGGAAAACTGAAGAACATCTTGGTGACCCTTCATCTAGACGGTATGCACTTGTGCATACAGGTAAATAGTTGACTTTTTAGTTTTATGCACAAATGCATGTTACAAATAACTTGTATGCACAAGTGCATACCGTTCAGATGAAATGCTCCTAGGGTGTTCTTCAGTTTTCCATTTTTTTGAAGTTTTTCCTTGAATCTGACCCTATATATATAGGGTTGGATTTACGTAAGACCAACATGTTTTTGTGAGACCAGTGAGACCAAGTTTTTACACTTGAAACTCCACAGTAAAACACTGAAGGTAAAAAAAGATACGAACTTTCACAGCAAAAACACTATGAATGTTACCTTCACAGTATTTTGTTATGAAGTTTCAAGTATAAAAACTTGGTTTCACCGGTTTCAGGAAAACATGTTGGTCTCACATGATCCCAAATCTTTATATGTATATTTAAATATATAAAAAAGAAGATCTAATACTTAACGATTTTATTATTCATAATGTAATTTTGTTTTAATATTTATCTAAGACCACCCTAATATATTACATTTTTAATACGTTGATATATTTGCATTTTTAATAAGTATTTTTTTCAAAACTATATTTATTTAAATAAGAGGCAATGGCAACGTACTTGTTGTGTGTGTTACATATAAAACGATGTCATTATAACATTTTTGTTATATATACAATCACTTATATCTACCGTTAGGATTTTTTTCTAACGGGGGCATCTTTTAACGTAGATTAAATGTCCGTAAAGTTGTCTGGTGTATTTTTAGCTTAAATCCACCGTTTCAGGTTATTTTTAAAAAAAATTGGTTGATTTCAAAAGATTTTTTAGTTTTTTTATCGATTTCGAGTGACTTTTTTTATTGTTTTTTTGTTGGTTCAGATATATTTTTTTGGTGGATGGGATCCCAGACAAGAATTTACTGGTGGGGGGGGGGGGGGATCAAGGTAAAAACGTAAGAAATTTTGTGTTTTTGTGTTAAATTTTTTTGGATGATTTTAGAAAAATAAAAACGTGAAAGTTGTGGATAAAATAAAAGTTACTGATTTTTTTGTAATTAGTATTGTAGAGTAAGAAAAAGTAATCCTAAATTCAACCTTAACAAAAAAGAATTTAAAAATATAATGAGAAATATAAAAATGATTTTATATTTAAAACATGAAAGAGATTAAAAAATAGAAGAGTTTAACATGGGAGCAAATCTTTAGATGAATGTAGATGGGGATATACTTGTTACATGTCTCTTCATTGAGTGACATGAAATTTGTTATAGAACATGCCACCCTCACATAATCATATTGTTAAATCTTTGTTTCTTTCTTATAATATATATATATAGAGAGAGAGAGAGAGAGAGAGATTATCATGTGGAAAAAAAGAGTTAAAGTGAGAAATGTGGTAAGGGAACCGGACCCTTGATCACAATTAATCTTACCCCACCCATGAATTGCACTTCTCAAGGAAATTGATTGGTTGCATCTTGGTGCATCTCATTGGTCCGGTCAACTATTCAATCAAATGATATTGAACATGTTTATTGGCCCTCAAGTGCAAATGACCCACCCCAGAGTGTAGATAGACAACTATTGCAAGTGAGTGAAGGTGAACGATCTGTAAACTTTTGTTGCTCTCCACAGTGCTTTCGGACTAATAGGTTTCATGTTACGTCAATTCGAACTTGATTAATATGTACAATTGCGACCTTATAATGCCCTTAGAACTGTTATTGTGCATCAATGGCAGAGAGGGAGGCGATGAACACAAGTTAAATAAGAACGTGGGGTGACTGAGAGTGTCAACATTGTGACACGTGATAATTTGGTTGATATTGAGGATATACACAATGTAAACACTGATAATTTGAATATTACATATGTGCATATTGTGAAATGTGGCACTTTGTATGATAATGAGGACGTGCACACAGTATGAACACCATATATGTTCT
This sequence comes from Saussurea involucrata, assembly GCA_033807775.1. Classification (NCBI taxonomy): domain Eukaryota; kingdom Viridiplantae; phylum Streptophyta; class Magnoliopsida; order Asterales; family Asteraceae; genus Saussurea; species Saussurea involucrata. The sequence goes on from CM066315.1 coordinate 134,172,836, forward strand.
TCAAATGTCGATATCCTTGTAATCAACGTCAACCTTATTGGCATTAAGAAGTTCATAGTACATGTTTGCATCCACCAAAGAACATTTAATCAACATCAATGAGTTTTATAAAAAATATTACATTTAAAATCAAATCCGATTGAAGAGAAAATCAAATAACCATCGAAAGTTTGAAAATCTTAAGGGTGCGTTTGGTATGCAGGACAGGGTGGGACAGGACAGAACAGAACAAGCTTGTCCCATGTTTGGCGCGTCTCTATGTGGGACAAGCTGGAACTAACTAGAACACAAGTGGAACACGCTTGTTCCCTCTCACCCCCTAGAACTAACTGAAACAAGAGAAAATTGACTCAATCGATGCTTTTATATTTTGCTGTACATACCTTCTATTTCCTTGCTTTATATATACTGTATAGATATACTCAAAGAAACATAGTTAAAAAAAAGGTCTATGTGAAAAGAACCCAAAAGAGTAAAGAGGGTCAAAATGCACTTATTTTCATTTGCTCTTTAATATTCTAAGGATAGATATCAAATTCAAATAGGGGGAGATTGTTGGGTCATCACAGATTTGAAGTTGACTCAATTAAACCCACTTAGATACTTAGAATATTTTTTGGATCCTTTTGTGTAACTTGTACTCTTATATCAATTGTTCGGTGAAGTCGAAGATCAACCGAAACCAAGTGCGAAGACTATCTCATTGCGGAAGTGAGAAAATCGGCAGCAACTTTCTACAAGTTACATCACCACCGATATGCTTGTGCTATCGGTGGACACGCATCACTGAATTAACGAAATTCGGTGAGAAGCTCAAGAAGACTTCCACCGATATGTGTTCAGAAATCGGTGGGAGTTCAAGAAGACTTCCACCGATATGTGTTCAGAAATCGGTGGGAGTTCAAGAAGACTTCCACCGATATGTGTTCAGAAATCGGTGTGAGTTCAAGAAGACTGCACCGAAATATTATACACTTCGGTGAAACTCTCTCTTTTCTAAAGAAGTGAGATTTCGAATTGGTGCAGTTTCCAATACAGGAGGTCGGTAGCCTTATTCTCTAAAGACAAAGGAGAAGATCTTTTATTATGAGACAATATCCTATTATCAGATAAAAATGGCATTTTGTCATTTTATCTATTCTCAGATAAGGTCTTTTTCGGGTACGACTGTCCTCCTGGTTCCTTGGATAAGTTAAAAAGGAGATATTAGCTTTTCAGAAGTCAACCTCTACAATGAATGGAAGAGTGACAAGTGTCCCAAGCATTAAATGATGCATGGACTATAAATAGAGGTGAAGACTCTCCATGCAAACCACGGCTTCTGAAGATAACTAAGTGCAAGCTCCTTTCTTACTGAAATTGCATCTTGTGTCTAAGTGTCCAATTTGTTCTAAGTGTTTTTCAGTTTACTTTGTGTTAGATTGTTAGAATAGTTTAACTGTTCTTTTCCGCAACAATCTTTTGTTTTCTATGTGTAATTCTTATTGAAAGATTTTCAATATATTGAATTAAAACTTGTGAAAAATCTGAGTATTGTATTCAACCCCCCTTCTACAATACTTGTTGAGCCATTTTGGGACCAACAAGTGGTATCAGAGCGGAAAGTTTAATTCATAAACTTGATCCGCAATGGCTGCCTCATCTTCATCCCCAACTGTTGAAAACACTGGTCAAAACAATTTTGCTGAAAATGGTTCCATTTCAAAACCTCCCAAGTTTAATCCTAACAACTTTTCTCTATGGAAAAGCCGTATGATGCTATTCATGGAAGGAGTGGATACTAGATATCCAACCATTCTCAAGGAGGGACCTATCATCCCGAGAGTTTAGGCTCGCTATGAAAAGCAGAGGCCTGGTAAAGAACCAGTTGATAAGTCAAGTGACTCTGATGATTCTGAACCTTCCGACATAGAGAAAACAAAGACTACTGGTCGTTACATTCTCAAAAACCCAAAGAAATATACTGATGAGGAAAAACGATTGGTGTCTCTGGATTCTCGGCTTAGAGCAATCATTGCTATCTCACTTCCTGATGAAGTCTATCACTCTCTTGTTAATTTCGGTACTGCTAAAGAGATGTGGACTACATTGTGTGTACTTTATGAGGGTACAGAGGAAGTGAAGAAAAGCAAAAAGATTGGCCTCATTCGAAAATATGAGCTCTTTGCCTATGAAAAGGGAGAATCTCTTCCAAGCTTTTATAACCGATTCAACTCTCTTTTAAATGATTTAAAGTTACTAGGTAGAGTTTATGATAATGAGGAAGTTCTATGCAAGTTCATGGATTGTCTTCCTGACTTTTGGGAAAACATTTGCACTTGCATTAAAACTACCAAGGATTTGGAATACATGCCTTTAACTGTTTTGTATGGAACTCTGTTCAACTTTGAACAAACCAAGCTTCATAGGAAAACCATCTTCAAAGAGATAAAAAGCTCTTCAATAGCTCTTATCTGTGAAAGTTCCAAGAAAAGTCAAAATGTTCCTTGTATCACATGTCCCTCATCAGACTCTGACACCGAAAATCAGAACAACCCTTCTCACCAAACGGAGGCATGTCTGAGTGATGCCGATGATGAAGGTGATGAAATTTCGGTAGACCGAATGTCTGATGAAATGGCTATGATGGCTGGTTTTAAAAACAAATCTCGAAATTTCAACAAACCCAGAAGTTTCAGAAAACCATCCTTTACAAAAATGTCTTCTTCTGACAAGACAAATGAAGAATGTTTCAACTGTGGTAAGAAAGGACACTTTGCAGCTGAGTGCAGAAACAAGCGTGTGTCAAAAGTCAATTCTACGTCCTCTGACAAATATCCTTCCAAATTTGAGAAATCCAAAGATAAATCCTATTTCAAGAAAGATTCTCAATCCTCCTCACTCTCACATCAGGAACGTGCTGAAAAGTACAAAGCTAAGTACAAGAAGGAAAAAGAAAGAAATGAAGGATCTCAAAGGAAAGGAAAAGGATTGATGGCAGAGGCTCATGATTGGGAAGAAGAAGAAACCTCTGACAGTGATTCTCCAAATATGTGCTTTATGGCCATATCAGAAGAGGTGGAAGAAGAAAAGGCAAAGTCTCCAATGGCATTAGTTTCAACTGAATGCTCATCATCATACTCTCAGGTACATCCCTTTAATGACATGACTGATATTGAAAAGATAAATGCTTATGAATCTTTAACTCAAGACTTTTACACTGTCAAAGATAGCAAGAAAAGAAAATATGCTCAAGTTAAAAATCTCAAATCTCAACTTGAATCTTACATGTGTAAACTTGGAAAGTTTGAGGAAATCAAAACTGAGCTTGAAAATCTAAAAGTCATAAATCATGTAATTGAAAAGGAGAAAAATAAATTGTTCAAGAAGTTAAAGAAAGAACAGGAAGTTGTCAGAAAATGGACAAATTCTTCAAGGAATCTTGAACAAATCTTTCAAGATCAAATCGGTGGTGATAACAAGTTTGGGTTAGGATATGAAAAATCCATGCTAGAAAAATCTTCCCATGCACTTGTTCCCATCACCGATACATGGGATGATGACTCTGAGTCAAACTCTTGTGATTCCATTTCTTTAAATTCTGTTGATCTTAGTGAAGCCTTAAAATATGGAATGTTTATAAAAGCCAAAGAATCTTCATCAGATCAAACCCATAAAGTGCAAGAATTGAAGGATACTGTTAAACCCATTCATGATGTGTTCAAAGATTTAACCATTGATAACAACTCTTCAAATCTTTCAAAATCACAAGTGTTCAAAGAAAAACACACCATGGAAAAATCCATCACCGATTTTGTCCAAAAGGGAAAGACCGAAGTTTTCTCAAGAAAGACCCCTGACCATGCTTCAACCTTAAGAACCGAACTTTTTAGAGGTCCTCGCAATCCCCTTTTCGGTCCAAAGATTAAGATTGATATAATTGGAAAGGGAAAAGGAAAGGAACAAAAACCCAAAAGAACTTTCATCTACTGAAAATGTTATAATTGTGGTGATACCTTTCATCTTGCTAAGGACTGTCCAAAGGAAAGAATCGACAGATCTAAACCCAAGGTCTCTCACATTTCTAACCCAAAAGGACCCATTACCAAATGGGTACCAAAGAACTGACTTGATGTTGTCTGCAGGTTCTTGAGCACCAACAAGTTTGGTATTTAGATAGCGGGTGCTCACGTCACATGACTGGAAACAAACATCTTCTTGTAAACTATGTGTCAGAAAAGGTTCCTTCTGTAACCTTTGGGGGCAACTCCAGAGGTCACACTAAAGGGTATGGAACTCTCACAAATGGAACCCTTACCTTCAATAAAGTGGCATTTGTTGAAGGTCTCATGCATAATCTCCTAAGTATTAGCCAACTGTGTGATCTTGGATACAAAGTTATCTTTGAACTGCGTATCTATACTGTTGTTGACAAGAATATGAAGGTTGTTCTCTACGGAAGAAGGTTAGATAATGTGTATATCATTGATATGAGTCAAAACAACTCTTCAAATGTCTGCTTTGTGTCTGACGATACAGTCAAAAGAAACTGGCTGTGGCATAAACGTTTGTCTCATCTTAACTTCAAAACCCTTCATAAATTATCAAACAAAGAGCTGGTGACTGGCATGCCTAAGTTGAACTTTGTCAAAGAAAAGCTGTGTGATGCATGTGAAAAAGGGAAGCTCAGCAAATCTTCTTTCAAGACCAAGCAATGCTCTTCCATCAATCTTCCACTTCAGATGCTGCATATGGATCTATGTGGACCAGTCAGCACTCCCAGTCTAGGAGGAAGAAGGTACATTCTTGTTATTGTTGATGAATTCTCTATATATACTTGGGTATCTTTTCTCAGGTACAAAAGTGATGCAACTGAAGAAATCATCAACTTTGTCAAAAAGAATGAAATTCTGAATGGTCAGCTTGTCAGATCAGTAAGAAGTGACAATGGCACTGAATTCAGAAACAGTGGTTTAGAAGACTTCTTCAATGAGAAAGGAATCTCTCAAAATTTCTCTGCTGTCAGAACTCCACAACAAAATGGTGTTGTGGAAAGAAGAAACAGAACTCTATGTGAAGCAGCAAGGTCTATGCTGAGTGAAGCAAAACTGCCAACCTATTTTTGGGCCGAAGCTGTCAACACTGCCTGTTTCACTCAAAACAGGTCGGTGATAACAAAAAGACATGAGAAACCCCCGTATGAAGTCTTTCATGGAAGAAAGCCAAACATTGGTTTCCTTCATGTCTTTGGCTGTGTGTGCTTTATCCTAAATGACAGGGAAAATCTTGGGAAATTTGATCCTAAGGCAGATGAAGGAATCTTTGTGGGATATTCCTTGACCTCCAAAGCCTACCGATTTTACAATCTTCGGAGAGAATGCATTGATGAATCTATCCATGTAAAGTGTGATGATTCAAGATCATCTTCTATGACAAATGATGATGAAGAACTACATAGATGGATATCATCATGCATTGGGGAATCTCCCATTTCAACCTCCACCGATCCACCTTGTATTCCAAATATTCCCTCTGTTCCAAACAATCAAGTTGGGTCATCATCCTTATCACCTGAAACCCCCTCTGCCGAAATTGCCTCCACCGAACCCTATCCATCATCCACCGAAATTAACCCCATCACCGAATCGCTTCCTGCCGATAATCCCTCTGACGACCCACCTTCATCACATCCTGCCAACACTCCAGCCTCGAACTTTCCTTCCACTTCAATTATTCCTCCACCGATGCCCCCTGCTCTTAAATGGACCAAAGATCATCCCATTGATCAAATCATCGGTGATCAGCAAGCTGGTGTTCAAACAAGGAGAGGCACCAGTAACATCTGTCTCTATGTGAATTTCCTATCTCTTGTTGAACCTAAAAAGATTGAAGAATCCCTAAGTGACCCATGTTGGGTTTCGGCCATGCAAGAAGAACTCTCCCAATTTCAAAGAAACAAAGTCTGGAGACTTGTGCCTAGACCTTCAAGGAAAACAATCATCGGCACAAAATGGGTCTTCAGAAACAAAATGGATGAAGATGGTACTGTCATCAGAAACAAATCCAGACTCGTAGCTCAAGGCTACCGACAGGAAGAGGGTATTGTCTATGATGAAACATTTGCTCCAGTTGCCAGACTTGAAGCTATCAGGATCTTTCTTGCTCATGCTGCTCACAAGAACTTCAGGGTATTTCAAATGGATGTGAAAAGTGCTTTTCTGAATGGAGAACTAGCTGAGGAAGTCTATGTGAAGCAACCTCCAGGCTTTGAAGATTCCACACATCCAGACTATGTGTACCGACTTGACAAAGCTCTGTATGGGCTCAAGCAGGCTCCTCGAGCCTGGTATGACACTCTTGCCATCTTTCTACTCAAGCATGGCTACACTAGAGGTACAATTGATAACACTCTCTTCCACAAGCAAACTTCAGGTAATCTCATTCTTGTTCAAATCTATGTGGACGACATTATTTTCGGTGCCACCGATGAGTCTCTGTGTGATGACTTTGCCTCTCTCATGAAAAGTGAATATGAGATGAGCATGATGGGGGAGCTAACATTCTTCTTAGGTCTTCAAGTGAAACAAATTTCAGAAGGAATTTTCATAAACCAAAGCAAGTACATTAAAGACCTTCTGAAGAAATTTGGTTTTGAAAACTCCTCCCCCATGAAAACTCCCATGGCACCACCTTTGAAACTTGATGCCGATTTAAATGGTGAATCTGTGGATGTTACCCATTATAGGGGCATGATTGGTTCTTTGCTTTATTTAACTGCTAGCAGACCAGATATCATGTTTGCTACTTGTCTTTGTGCCCGTTATCAAGCAAATCCAAAGAAATCTCACTTTGATGCTGTGAAACGGATTTTCAGGTATCTAGAGGGTACCATGCATCTGGGTCTTTGGTATCCCAAAGACTCAGGTTTTGAACTCATGGGGTATTCAGATTCTGACTTTGCAGGTTCTAAAATTGATAGAAAAAGCACAACAGGCAGTTGTCAACTTCTTGGTGGGAAATTGGTGAGTTGGTCCAGCAAAAAGAAAAATTCAGTCTCAACATCCACTGCCGAGGCTGAATATGTTGCTGCTGGAAGTTGCTGCGCACAGATTCTATGGATGAAAAACCAGTTGAGAGACTACAATCAGTTCTACTCCAAGATACCCATCCTATGTGATAATTCAAGTGCAATTGCAATTGCAAACAATCCTGTTCTTCACTCAAGGTCCAAACACATCGATATCCGATATCATTTCATCAGGGACCATATCTCCAAAGGTCACATTGAGCTGCATTTTATTCCAACTGATCTTCAGCTTGCAGATTTGTTTACTAAACCTCTGGATGAGGCTAGATTCACCTTTCTCATCGGTGAACTTGGCATGTTGTATTTAGAATAGGTTAAAAAAATCGGTCTGATAATTCTCGGTGGCAACAAGCTCCTCTTTCGGCATGAATATCCTAAGTGAGCTTTTCGGTGATCCATCTCTCGATGGATCTCCTCGGTGCGCATATCTGCCCTCTTCGGTGTCTCAACGCCTCGGTGAATCTCTTCGGTAAGCAAATCCTCACCGATTTCATCTCGGCATACCTCTCACCACCGATGTCCACCGATAATCTCTTCATATTCCTCACCGTTGTCCACCGAACTTCAATCCTATCCACACGTCACCGGTCAGACCCTTTCACCTCCCCATTTCGTGAAACGGATTCCTGACCACAATTCCCAAGGTGGTCATGATTACCCTTTTTATTTTATTTCATTTTATTCTACTTTATCTTATTTTCTTTAAACCGTTCCCCCCATTTTTTTCGAAAACCCTATATATACTCGACCCTTCACTTTTATTTTTCCTTTACGTTTCCTTCATCTTCTTCTCCGTTCTCTCTCTATAACCTGCAACCTAATCCTCTTCTTCGAGCTCTCTCTCTCGATCATCAATGGCGTCCTCAAAGAACATCCCCCCTACGTGTTTTGCTGATATCAAGTTCAACCCATGCAATCACGTTGCTAGATTTGATCCCGACCCCTCCCATCCTGAATTCAAACACGTCATCAAGTTCTTCACTCGCTCTCCCCTTCTTCATGCCTTCACCTGTAATCCCAAAATGAGCAAAATGCTCATTGGGAAATTCTGGCTTACCTGTGTGTATGACACCTCCAATGATGCGATGCATGCATCCATCCTTTCTGAAGACAAGGGTGATCACGACCTCACTTTTGGGGTCGATGACGTTCGCATTGCCCTTAAAATCGATGCTTTCGATCCCTATAACGAATGGCATTCAGATACCGTTCTCGAAGATGTCCTTAGTGCAACAGGTTACGTGGTCGATGACAACTCCAAAAGCTCCAAAGGTCCTGGAACTCTCCTTCGGAGTCACATGGGTGGTGTATGGAACTTCTTCTTTGCCCATGTGATCCACTGCCTCTCCCGAAAGACGAGCGGCCATGATCAATCCCCTTCATACATCACCAAACTTGCCCATGCCCTAATCTTTCAACGTCGAGTGGATTTCGCCCAGTACTTCTTCACCGAATTAGTGGAAGTGATCACACATCCAAAGAAGTGCCACGTTGCCTACCCCCGATTCATCTCTATGATCATCCATCACAAACTTGGCAAAGCTCTGGACGAAGACCGCAAGTCCCAATCTCCCAGATTCACTTATGACTGGTCTCCACCGATCGTCGGCAGCAAAACTCTCAACGTCGGTGTTCTCGACACCGATCGTCCTTTACGCCGAGGTATGATCACTTTAGCCATCTCTCCAGATCTTCAATGGGGTGATTCTGAAATTCCAGGGTTTCAACACCCCGATATCCCCGAGGTCCTTCCTGCTGTTGTGACCTCTTCCCCCCGTCCCAGAGTAAAATCGGTCGGCGCGAAGAAGAGATCGGCCGCCTACACCTCCGCTGCTGCTTCCAGGACCATGGCACCGATTAACCCATCGGTGGCTTCCCCGGTCCACAAACCTTCTAAGCGGAGGCACTCTTCGTCCCCCCCCCCCCCCCCCCCCGAAAACTCGTCTAGAAAGATCTCGGGGAACTGTCCGTGAGCAATCCCCTTCCAAATCATTTTTGTTCACCACTGACCATTTGGTTATCCCTAAGGCATCCCTAAATTTACCCCCTCCAACTCGTTCTTTGAGTGAACACGCAGGCTCTCCCACCGAAAGTCTAGACTCTCCCTCCGAAAGTCTGGACCTTGCACTGCACGGCCTTTCACCCGGTCATTTCTTGATCGATGATGATGCACAACCCGTTCCGGGTTCCCCCCATTAGATCCCCCCATGACTTCTTTGTAGGTCTCTTTGACGACACTGGTTCTCCCCGAACCTCCCCGTCGGTCGGAGCGATCCTCATTGAGTCCTCTTCCCCCTCACCGAAAACATCACCTTTGAACCAAACTTCTCCCCGAAGTTCTCCCCGGGTTCGAACTCCCCAACGATCGCCTACACCACATCGATCACCCTCCCCGGGTCAAGCATCACCCCGACGATCTCCCACTCCGCCACCGAGACCACTATTCCCCGATGAAATGTTATATCCCAGCAACATTCCCATTTCGGCGGAGGATCCCTATCGCATCCGCTACATAGTTACTGGTGATGTCGGGGGTGAAACCACTGTTCAAGCGCCCTCTTTGATTGAAGACTTACAAGAAAGTGCTCGACAATGTCGGCTTGTCGGCACCCAATTTGAATCTTTCAAACAGGCCACTCTTGCAATGATCGTCATGACGGGTTCCCGAATGTCCACTATCGAGTCTCGCCTGCCGCAGATTCTTTCAGATGCTATTTCCGATGCTCTACGGCCCTTTACCACCGACATCTCCTCTTTGGCTTCCAAGGTAGAATCTTTGTCACAATCTCATGGGGATCTTGCCTTCTCCTTTGGTGCTTTCAAGGCAGCCTCCACCGTCAAAGATTCTGAACTTCAGAGGATGCTTCAAGAAGCTAAGTCTCATCAAGACTTCAGCCAGGCCACTGCCAACTCTCTTCGTGACATTCATGCCACACTTCAAGAGTTCGGCCACCTGGAGATGGATCTCGGTGATTTCACCATGGTTTCTGAAGAGGTACCGAAACGACTTTCTTTTCTTCATGAGAAATTTGACTACATTTTCAGACAGATGGGTATGAAGATTCTGGCTGGTGCTGAGGGGGAGAAAAAGACAACCCAACCCAAGTTGCCATCTCTTAAACAGTCGGTCATCCCCAAGCCTCCATCTTCCACCGATGACATCCCTGATACCACCGAAACTCACGCTGAAACCGCCGACATTGAGGGGGAGCAACTCTCTAAAGAAAAAGAGTTGGAGTTGGAAGACAAAGCAACAACTAAGGGGGAGCAACTTTCTGCGGCCGAAACAGACAAGGGAAAGAAAAGTCTTACTGCCGAACAATTGGCCGAACAAGAAAGAATAGAGAAAGAAGAAGTATGGGACTCGTCCCACCGATGCAGACAAACTCAAACTTAAACCTCCTTCATCACATCTGCAGGAACCCAATCTCGGTCTGACTCCTCAAGAAATTGAGGAAGCCAGATTAGCCCAAAAAGCCCTTGATGATACCAAGGCCCTCTCTTTAAAAGTTGCAGTGGAAGAAGCCAAGAAAGCCAAGTCCACCGATGCCGTGTCGGCACAGCAATCGGTGCTGAGTGAATTTGAACAAGAGAGAAATGAAGAAGTCAGCTGGTACAAGAAGAAGATGCACCACCGATCCGACAGAACCCCGATCTCAGGTGTCAAGATCGCAATCTCCAGAGCCAACCCAAAAGACATCAGGCTTATCATTGATCGGGAAGATGGCTCCTTGAAAAGTGTGAAAGACTACCAACTCAAAACCTACGGTCTCCCCGAATGGTACGAGATCTCTCGACACTTGGCCAAAAATCCAAACCCAAAGAAGGACATCTTTGTCAAATACATTGATGGTCTAATGGCAAAGATGAAGGAGATCAAAAAGAAGTATAGCATCGTGCTGACCACCGATGAAAGATCGAAATTGCAATCCTTGAAGGAAGAAGTGCGCCTTCCCAAAGTTCAGAACCCGCCCGACACTGTCTTCAAGGATATGGCAAAGGAAGGAAAGATACCGAATGTAAGTAACTTAAATCTTTCCCTTCCCACTTCGGCATCATATCCCACGACAACTTTGTGCCTGTCACCGATTCCAGGACTATATTTCAACGATGGTTTCGGCAAACGAGCCTTCTTTAGATTCTCTCAAATCCCCGTTGCCGACACCATGTTTCTTGAAGGCCTCCACAACTTGTTCCCTCACATCCTCGACGCTCAACCCTACTACCGAATCCTAATGGATGAGATCAAGCGCCGACAATCGTCAAAGAAGTAGGATTTCATTTTACCTATCGGTAGTTTTGACAATCTTTTGCTTCCTTTCCTTACCGATGTATGAGAATGACTTATGCAATTCAAGTGCTTCTCTTGTTTATATTTTGTTGTACATACCTTTTATTTCATTGCTTTATATATACTGTATAGATATACTCAAAGAAACATAGTTCAAAAAAAACAAAAAAAAGGTCTATGTGAAAAGAACCCAAAAGAGTAAAGAGGGTCAAAATGCACTTATTTTCATTTGCTCTTTAATATTCTAAGGATAGAGATCAAATTCAAATAGGGGGAGATTGTTGGGTCATCACAAATTTGAAGTTGACTCAATTAAACCCACTTAGATACTTAAAATATTTTTTGGATCCTTTTGTGTAACTTGTACTCTTATATCAATTGTTCGGTGAAGTCGAAGATCAACCGAAACCAAGTGTGAAGACTATCTCATTGCGGAAGTGAGAAAATCGGCAGCAACTTTCTACAAGTTACATCACCACCGATATGCTTGTGCTATCGGTGGACACGCATCACCGAATTAACGAAATTCGGTGAGAAGCTCAAGAAGACTTCCACCGATATGTGTTCAGAAATCGGTGGGAGTTCAAGAAGACTTCCACCGATATGTGTTCAGAAATCGGTGGGAGTTCAAGAAGACTGCACCGAAATATTATACACTTCGGTGAAACTCTCTCTTTTCTAAAGAAGTGAGATTTCGAATTGGTGCAGTTTCCAATACAGGAGGTCGGTAGCCTTATTCTCTAAAGACAAAAGAGAAGATCATTTATTATGAGACAATATCCTATTATCAGATAAAAGTGGCATTTTGTCATTTTATCTATTCTCAGATAAGGTCTTTTTCTGGTACGACTGTCCTCCTGGTTCCTTGGATAAGTTAAAAAGGAGATATCGGCTTTTCAGAAGTCAACCTCTACAATGAATGGAAGAGTGACAAGTGTCTCAAGCATTAAATGATGCATGGACTATAAATAGAGGTGAAGACTCTCCATGCAAACCACGGTTTCTGAAGATAACTAAGTGCAAGCTCCTTTCTTACTGAAATTGCATCTTGTGTCTAAGTGTCCAATTTGTTCTAAGTGTTTTTCAGTTTACTTTGTGTTAGATTGTTAGAATAGTTTAACTGTTCTTTTCCGCAACAATCTTTTGTTTTCTATGTGTAATTCTTATTGAAAGATTTTCAATATATTGAATTAAAACTTGTGAAAAATCTGAGTATTGTATTCAACCCCCCTTCTACAATACTTGTTGAGCCATTTTGGGACCAACAATAACCATTCAAACTCATTAGGTCTCCCAGTTCTCAATATATATATATATATATGGTTAGGTTCCGGTGAGAATGAAAATTATAGTGAGAAGAATAAAAAAGGATCTCCATCCTTGGATGCACATTCGGATGAGATGTATGTATCAAGCGTGATTCATGGGTGGTTTGAGAATAAAAGTGATCAATGACCTGACCAAATCAATTCTTACCTTCTCACATTAACTATTATTCTCACACGATACTTCGTCTAGGCAAATGATCGTGTGAGAAGCGTCAAAATGGATCTGAACTCTTGCTCATTTTGAATCTCAAGCCCACTCATGAATCACACTTGATACAAGGATTGATCCGGTACATCTTATCTCGGTGCATCTCATCATAATATGCATCCAACATTTGATAACCACTTCTCACCGAAACCCAACCCTATATACATGTAGGTGGCGTTTGGTTCGCGGATTTTGAAAAATTCTGACGCAAATGGTATATTGAATTTCTTTGACCAACTTCCATTCATTTGTTTTGTTCATTCTTTTTTAAAGAAGGAATCTTCAAATTCCACAAAAAGAGATTTCAACATTCCTTCGCAACAAATTTAGATTTTGATAGAACGAAATGTTATATTTTCATAATCTCAAATATATCTTTTAACCTAAATATAATCTATTTAATTTAACTTGATTTGATTTGATTTGATTTGATTTAATACTTTTGTTTTTTAATTTTTTAATTTTTATTTAATTTAATTAATAAATTATTTGTTTGAAATATTTTTTATTTTTTGAAATATTTAAGATTTTATGTGTTCATTTATTTATTTATTTTAGAGTAAAGTTCACTTTTGGTCCTTAACGTTTCACCATTTCAATGGTTTTGGTCCCTAAAGTTTATTTTCTCACTTTAGTCCCTCACGTTTGCCAGCGTTCAACAGATTTCCTCCCTCCTTCTAACGACCATTATCTTTTTTCTGCTAAATTCAATTTAATGAAGGGTATTTTAGTCTTTTACCTATTTCTTAGTCATTAAAACCACAAGGACCGAAAATGTAATTCACTCTATTTTTTACAGAGACTAGGAATGTAATTTACTCTTTAGCTTCATCATCGATCTCTTTGTCTCTCTTCTCGTTCTCTCGATCTCTAGATCTCTCTGTCTCAATCCGTCGATCTTCTTTGTCCCTCGATCTCTTTGTCTCAATCTGTCTCTTTTCTCTGGCTCTCGATCTCTCTATACACAGTGATTTGGCCCTATGGTTTGACCCTCCATTCGTCATTGTGGTATGGTCCCTGTGTTTTTTTTCGTCTTGTGATTAAGTTTCATTTTGTCTCAAGAAGTGGAGATGGTCGGTAGTGCTTAGGTTTTTCCGACGACAGGTCCACATGGGAAGCTGGGGAAGAACGATGGAGATAGCTTGTGGGATCGAGCGAGGGAGATGAGATGAGATGAGGCAGCATGTGGGTAAAAGATGGTCGACTATGTTTTCATTAAGATAAGAGGTAAAAGGACTAAAATACCCCTTATTAAATTGCATTTAACAGAAGAAGTTAACGATCGTTAAGTCGAGGGACAAAAATCGTTGAAGTGTGTGAAAGGTGAGGGGCTAAAGTGAGAAAACAAAGTTCAGGGATGAAAACCGTTGAAATGGTGAAATGTTAAGGACCAAAAGTAAAGTTTACTCTTTATTTTATTTATTTTATATTTTTATTTATATATACTTTTATTTTTATTTTGAACAAATTTTATTTATTTTTCAAAGTTTTTAAGTTTCTAAAAAGAATTAAATTATAAAAAAAGGCATTTTGGTCGTTTATCATTATTTAATTCCAATTCAAAAGCTAAATTCTGTGAACCAAACATACGTTTTCTCATGAAGACGAAGATAAGATCGTTCACTGCAATATTCTTGTAATTAATATATTTGTAATTAACTATGAACAATATGTTTGGATTTCATTAGGTGAAATAGCATATGTTTTGAAAATTGTGATTTATTTCACATAGTGAAATAAGGTTAGTGTGTGTTTCGTATGGTGAATTTGTGTGTTTCATATGGTGAATCTGTACGTTTTATATGGTGAATCTTGTTACCAAAATTACAATTATGTCTTTTTCATGTTGTGAAACAACTTTTAATTAAAACCATAGGATCAAAATCAAATTACAGCTTAGATCGATTCTCACGATTTTCAACATATTTTTGGTTCTCACATGATTTAACCCTGTATGTTTGTATTAGTATGTTATTAATGTAACATTTTTTTTTAATTTAGTGTGTCACAAACATTAAGTTCTTTATATATTCTACCCATTTTACCTTATAAATGAGGTTTCACCCTACGTGGCATCGATTGATTTTGTGATAACATTTTTGCGTAACCAAATTACAATATATATATATATATATATATAGACCCGCTATTTTGTAAACTTTTTTCGTGTAAACTTTGGATTTCATAAGTATTTTAGATGAAATTGTTTCATATCATTCATTTCTTGATGAAATTGTTTCACATATTTGTGTTTTTTATGTAGTTTCGTATATTTTTTCCATTCCTATGAAACTGTTTCATATATTTTCTCGGTTTTGATGAAACTTTTTCGTTTTTACATAAAAAAACACAAATATAAGAAACAATTTCATCAAGAAATGAATGATATAAAACACTTTCATCAAAATAAACAATTTCATGAAACAATTTTATCAAGAAAACCTATGGAATCCAAAGTTTACAAAGTTTGCACGAAAAAAAAAAGTTTACAAATTATTACGCCACTCTATATATATATATATATATATATATATATATATATATATATATATATATATATATATATATATATATTTACAACTTGGTATTCATGTGATCAATAGTTACACTTTCTACCGTTTACGATACAAAATGTAAAACATGTGAATGTAACTTTATATTGTGCGAACACTAAGTTTTCAATACACCTTTCTGTTCATATGAAGGTGTCATACTATCACCTTCACAGAATATAACGTAACATTCACACAATTTTCATTGTTTCTCATAAAAAATGAAAAGTTTCTATGTGATCCCCAAGTGTGTGTGTGTTATATATATGGGGAGTTTCAAATACAAACCGTGTAATTATCATAAACCAATCTCAACCATATGAGTAGAAATCCAACCGTGTGGATTAAATCAGTTCCTAAATTCTTACTCTCAACCGCATCTCTAACTGATTTGACAATCGCTTCTAAATTTCAAAATAAACAAAATCAAGGGTAGAGATTAGGTATGTATGGTTTGTATTTGAAACCTTATATATATATATATATATATATATAGAGAGAGAGAGAGAGAGAGAGAGAGAGAGTTGGGTTCCCGTAAGAAGTTTAGGTTAACGTTGGAAGTTGTTATCAACTGTTGGATGAGAAACGGACGCACATTAGGATGAGATGCACCTTGATTACTTTTAATCTCAAACCCATCCATGAATCGCACTTGATACAGGATTGATCCGGTTTATCTCGATGCATCTCATTATGATGTGCATCCAACGATAGATAATCACTTCTCACGTTAACTCAACTGTTCACACAATCCTTGCCATATATATATATAGAGAGAGAGGGAGAGAGAGAGAGGAAGGTTCAAACGAGGAGCGTACCTATTTACGAGAAACGCGAGGAGCGCCTTCCATGTACCGGATCACATGTGATTCACGTACAAAATCACATGTGATTCACACCTGATCGGGAGGCTTCCGCCCATGTAGTGGATCACATGTGATTCACGCCTAAAATCACATGTGATCCGGGCGACTTCCACGCGACTCGCGAACCAGGTCGTCCGCTACCCGATTTTTTCGGGAGTAGTGGATCACATGTGATCCAGTACATGGAAGGCGCTCCTCGCGTTTCCGTAAATAGATACGCTCCTCGTTTGAACCTTCCTCTATATATATATATATATATATATTGTGTGTATATACATGTATGTAACTACTTGTATGGATTGATTCTATTCCCCTTTCCTGTCTTAATCATTTGAATTGCCTACCCCCACCTTCATTCTCATATGATTGTCTACAGGACCCTCCATTTGCACACATACACCGCCCCTCCCTATATCTGGCTTCCAATTTGGCTCAAAAGTCAACCTTTTAAACAACACTCTTTCAATTTGACTACAATCATTCCTCTTCTTGCACTTTACATGGTCCTTCTCCTTCTTGGCTTATGCCTATCATTGGTTAACATCCATTTGACCCCAAACACCACATTACATGGTCCTCATTCGTCGTTGACTCGACGCTCTTGCTCAAAGTACTTGACGTTGACCGACACCACAAGCTTCGCTCCATGGGTCTCGGATCTCCACCCCAAACAAATCTCATCGGGCCAATTATTTTGCTAGTGGGTACGGCATTCCCTTTGTTCCCTTTTCGCTTATCATTTGTCTTCTCTCTTTAGATTTTCGGTTTTCTCTATGTTTAGATTTTTTATAGAATTGTGGACGAGACTATCGTTTTTTATGGTCCTTGTGCCTTTGGCTTAGCCAAAAAAGAAGCGGGCATATTTGCATAATGAGATGAAGGTTTTGGGTTTGACTCCAAACATTCGTTGCTTGTCTCTAGAAACACCTAGAGGGTGACGTCATACATTTTTTTTAGAAAATCATTTTGGATATTTGAGTTAAATTTAATGGCAACGGCGCCCATTTCATGTATATACAAGTAAATTGGTTGTCGCCAAGGTTTTGGGTTTGACTCCAAACATTCGTTGCTTGTCTCTAGAAACACCTAGAGGGTGACGTCATACCTTTTTTTTAGAAAATCATTTTGGATATTTGAGTTAAATTTAATGGCAACGGCGCCCATTTCATGTATATACAAGTAAATTGGTTGTCGCCCCCCCCCCCCCCCCCCCCCCCAACTCCGTCTTTCCTAATGTAAACAAATAATAATAGACATGATCAAACAAGACCTTATAAAGTTTAGTAATGTTTTTCGTCTTATAGGTGGTTACACATATTTATGTTCATCGACAAGCAAAGGAAAAGGAAAGGAGGTAGTCGTTGGTCAATTGATGTGAAAAATGAACGACACTCGTGATCGATTTGGACCAACGTATGCAAATGAAACCTTTTCCCAAGATAAAGTGGGTCGGGAACTTACCACACGTCTATCAAAACAAGCGCCAATTATGCCTTTTTTATGCCAAATCGTACCAAAGTTGCCTTTGGTACGAGGGTTGGACATAAAAAGTTGTCTATATAGTGTTTAATAAGAATATGTATGACAGACAATGAAAACTTTTAAATAGTTTTATTAAAAAAATTATATTTATACATAACTTCTTTTATACATGTATGTATTTATATGAGTTGAATTCCAATGAAAATGAAAGTTATGGTGAGAATTTCAGAAGGGATCTTCACCCTTGGATGCACTCATGCACATTAAGATGAGATGCACCCTAATGAGATGCACTGAATCAATTTCTTTTCAAGTGCGGTTCATGGGTGGGGGTGAGATTAAAAGTGGTCAAGGATCCCTTCTTACCTTCTCACCTTAACTCTTTTTCTCACACGATCTTTCGTCGTATATAATAGGGACTTAATCATTTGAAAACTCCATATATTGTGATAACTGAGAACTATTATCATAAGGTATGTGTATATATATATACGGGTTGGGTTCCGATGAGAATGAAAGCCATGTTTCACATAATTTCCATCTAAGGCTAGAAATTAATATATTGATTAACATATATTTGTTTCACAATGTGTTTGTTTCATATGTATTCGGTTCACAATGTAAAACTTTTTAATTCTGATTTTTGTTTCATAAACACGTAAAAGAATGTTCACATTATGAAACAAATATATACCTAAATCAATACATTAAGGGAAAAATCGTCTTCTGTAAAATAGTTCTATTGTGTCCATAAGCTTATCTCATGTCAAACTTAGAAACAGATTTTTTGTCATGTGTCATAGACAACCTAATGAAACATTATTCATTTCTCTTTAATCAAAATGAAGGTAAAGAGGAAAGAAGAAAGCAACTTTTAATCAAAATTAAGGTAAGAAATACTTTTGGTTGTTTATCTAACGTTTACCCAATAAGCGTTTATCAGTAATAGTTAATATTTTCACTTAATTTACCTGATAAGATTTGAGTCCATTAAAATGGTATCATATTCAACATTTTTATCCGATAAGCATTTAACCCAGTAAGATTCGTCACTCTCACTTAGTTGATAAGACTCTTGGTCATTGTCATCGCTCTTACCAGGTAAGATTTTGAATAAGCACTTGCCGAATAAGCATTTAGTAAATCGCTGCTTAATCTTTGGGTTTTGAATCTTTAAAGTTCGATTTAAAATTACGGATAAATCAAAAAAAAATCTGTTTCAATTGTTATAGTGGGTAATGTAAGTTCAAAACCTTCATTTTAGTACCTAATACGTGACATCTCAAACATTTAAGTACCTTTTTTACCTTCCCACTTATATGGTTTTGCTGATATTTCTATATTTTAAACACAAGCAAAGCAAATAAAATGAACATCATGAAAAACGTATATATATATATATATATATATATGACCTTGGCAAATATTTGAGTTGTCATATTAAGCACCAAAATAAAGGTTTTAACAATACATTACTTAAAATAGCAATTCAAACAAAACACAATTTTTTGCTTATAAGTTATTAGCTCAATCATGAACCTAATTATTATAACAATGGTTGGAAATGGCCTAGTTACATAAACCATAGTCCATATTCGATACATGTTTTAAAGGGTAGACACATCACCCCACCGCATTGGTCTTTCGGTCATCGTTGGAAAGGTAAATCATGCATTCATCTCACTGACAGAGGATTGAGGAATGGTGGTCGGACTCAAGCCAGGGACTCCATACATGTTTTAATAGAAAAACAAACAAAATAGGGATGGCAAAAATACCCCATCCTCGACGGCCTGATACCCAGGTCAACAGGGGTTAGAGACGAGGATGGGGAATCCCGAACTTGTTAATTGGACATAGGATACCTCTCAAACCCGACCCGGCCCCGAGTTTTAATCGTAAGCTTTTAGGGTTGGGTTCTAGTGAGAAGTTGAGTTAACATAAGCGTGAGAAGTGGTTATCAACCGTTGGATGCACATTAGGATGAGATGCATCAATCAATCCCCTTATCAAGCGCTATTCATGTGTATTAAAAGTGATCAAGGGTTCAAATCCACTTCTCACGGTAACTCAACTTCTTACACGATCTTTCGCCTATGTTTTTTACATTATATATATATATATATATATATATATATAGGGAAGGGTTCAATAGAAAAGTCTAAATATTTAGAGAAATAGAGAAGTGATCTTGACCATACATTCGGTCAAGATCGGCGGCTTTGACCGAGAAGCAGAGGATAATTCCTCGTGTGGTCTACGCGTGGTCTGCACAAGATAGAGAGGTAGTTTCGTAAAAAATACGCGAGACAGGTTCATATATGAATTTGGGTGATTCATATATGAACCTTTGTGTTTATATATGAACCTTTGTAATTCACATATAAAATATTTTTAACTAATTCAAATATGAACCTTTGTGATTCATATATGAATCAGTTAATTTGTTCATATAAGAATTAGTTAAAAAAAATCATATATAAATCACAAAGGTTCATATATGAACACAAAGGTTCATATATGAATTAGTTAAAAAAGTTTATATGTAAATTACAAAGGTTCATATATGAACACAAAGATTCATATATGAATCAGTTAATTGGTTCAACTGATTCATATATGAACCTACAGTTAATTAGTTTCATATATGAAACACAAAGATTCATATATGAATCACAAGATTCATATATGAATTAGTTATAAAAAGTTCATATGTGAATTACAAAGGTTCATATATGAACGTATAGTTCATATGTGAATCACACAGATTCATATATGAACTCAGCCCGAGTTTTTTGTAAAAGTTACGAAATTGCCCTTCTATTTTTTGAACAGCCGCAACTTTTGACCAATTATAACCGATCTTGACCGAATGAATGGTCAAGATCACTTCTCTATTTCTCTAAATATTTGGACTTCTCTATTGAACCTATGGCTATATATATATATATATATATGTGTATAGTATAATAAAAATGATAAACACAACGAGTATACATAGCATATACTGTATTCATAACACACAAATATAATCAATCTTCCATGAACAAAAACTTTTAAAATATATTATTGTATTGATTTGATAGTTCAAAGAAACTTTTAGTGATATAACATGGATGTATATGATATCTATTATTTAAGTGGCTGTTTGGCAGTTGGTGAATGGTTTGGTGCATGATGATTAAGTGGTCAGAATGATTAAGAGGCTCTTATGATATAATGCAAAATGAAAAATGGTTGTTTGGTAATTGTTAAGAATGAAATTAGGGTGTTGAATAGTTAAGAAAGGCCAAGATACAAAATCATTCGGAGTGTTTTAGAACCATTGAGAAGCAGACTTTTTTTTGCCAAACATGATTCACCTCTTATTGATTCAGAGGTCGCCTCTTAATGGAACTATTAAGAGGTAAACAAACCGCCCCTAAGTGTTGTAACTTATATATTTATTTTTGAACTACCCTTGTACAACACACAAGGATTAAAATTTAGTTAATTAAAGTTTAGAATAATACGTTGTTTAGACGTTAAATTATCATTTATAAAGGTATTATATAAAAAAATTAAGTTTTGTGAACAGGAAAAATACTCGATTCCCCAGTGGGAATCCCCATTTCGCGATGGAAATGGAGATGGGGAATGAACATTGTTC
Organism: Saussurea involucrata; assembly: GCA_033807775.1. NCBI lineage: Eukaryota > Viridiplantae > Streptophyta > Magnoliopsida > Asterales > Asteraceae > Saussurea > Saussurea involucrata. Next base: position 134,194,278 of record CM066315.1, read on the forward strand.
CCCGACGAAGATGGGAACGAACATTGTTCCCGACGGAGATGGGAATGGGGTGTGGGGATGGGATGGGGATTGCAATCCACGGTATCCGACCATGTTGCCATCTCTAAAACAGACAAACAATCCCTAAGTGCATCGTGTTCAAAGAGAACCAAGTGTGCTCAACATCATGAACTCGTCTGGCTCGTCCTAAAAGTGTGTTTGGTACATAGACAGGATAAAACTAGATAGACAACGGTGAGGTAGGACAGATGTAGAAATTATGGAAGGTTTTTGAATTTTAATTTGATATGGGTAATTAAGCAATTTGGGAAGGATAGAAAATGTTTTTGAATAAAACTAGTCTTATCTCTTCACCCTATTTGGGAAGGTTTGAAAGTGTATTTTTGTCCCACTCAGGTCTTATAGGTCATATACTGTCTCGGTCTATTGTCACGCCAAACATGAGATTTCTCATGGTCTGGAAATCAAGGACTTCAACCCCTGATGCAAGTCAAGGCCCGACTCAACCACCAAATCCCCCGGTAGAACACATTTTTGTACTGTCTTGTCCCACATACCAAACGCATGCTAATAAACTCAAACATGCATTTCAAGTTAAAGGCTATAAGAAGTGCAAGGGAAGAGTTAAAAGTTAAAACCTCAATCTAGTACACTCATGAATCTCCAAGGTTTGTTGAAATTTTTAATAAGGTTAGCCTCGATATAAACGGTCGCGTTCGTGTTGATGGTTTTAAATGTTCACAAACAGGATTAATAAAGGCAAGTCTTATAAGCATAAAGTCGTGGAAGTATGCAATTAATCACAAGAAAATGACAAATATGATCACAATATTTCAATGTCCTAAAATCAATCCACAAAAAAAACGAGCACAATTTATCCCACTCAAAAGTGGGGTTGGAGGAGGGTAACATCGTTCATGAAACAGATAAACCAAACCAAATGAGCACAGTATATCCCACTCAAGGGTTAGGGTTATGGAGAAGATGTAAGCAGTATGACTTCTACTGTCAAAAAGTAGGAGCAGTTGTTTCCATGAAGACCCACGACTTGTGAAGTTCATGAAACAAAAACATGCTTTAATTTATAAGCAAAAGAAACGATGACTCAAGACATTTTTGTGCACATACGAGAGTGAAGAACAAATTATTCATCTAGAATTTCAGTTTTACTAAGAAATTGTATTAACCATTTGTCATGGTTGAAAACGAGTAAAAACTCATGGTCTTAACAAAATCGAACAGTTACAACCAAAAGATAAAAAGATACGATGGCCAGCGACCACAATAATTCACTCTGGATCATCATCATCAAGAATTATTCAAAAACATAAATCACTACCTCATTCACTTTCGCCTTTTTAGTGGTGTTCTTTGGCTGCAGCTTTTCTTTGCGACTTTGCCTTCGCCTTGAAAAAAAACGGGCATCAAATGAGTGAATAAATGGATCGTTATGGCACACATAGAAAAACACGCTCCAATAAAAAGTGAAAACAAAAGGATCAATATAAGAAACAACAATGATGATGAAGTCCGCAAATTATGTTGCAAGAACACACGAGCTTAATAGTTGGAAGTTTGTTATCTTGGTTCCTATTTAGTGTAACGATGACATATTTTTCTTGGTTAGTATAATAAAAATTCACATCTTTCCTATTTCTTACCCATTTTAATAAACGGGTTTTCAAACCATGTGGCATCGGTTGATTTTGATGCGACATTTTTCCATGTAATCAAGAATTACACTAATTGACATCCATGTCGTCAATAGTTACAAAATCTACCGTTTAGAGCATCTTTAACAGATTCTACAAAATTTCAACAAATTGGAGAATGAAACTTTAAAACCTCTAAAACAAAAATACATTCAACTCCAATAGATTCTCCAAAATGGAGAAAATGGAGATTTGGGGAATGTTTTTTTTGCTCCAACAGATTCTCCAGAACCTTACCAGTCAAAATTGAGAAAACTGTATTCTGCTAAATTTATGAAAGAACTTCTAAGGTCATGTTTGGCAACCATAAACTAGCTTGTTTTTCAAGCCTATTGAAAAGATCTGGTTTGGTAAGCCATAAACTAGTTTATAAGCAACCTTTTCAAAACCTAGCTCAAATAGCTTTTCAATAAGCTTCATGAGATTTTTTTCACTTTTTTCCAATAATGCCCTATTGCCTTTGTATTTTACATAAATGACCAAAAGTTAAAGCTAGCTTAAAAGCTACTTCCTTTGTCCCAAAATAAACGTCCACAACGAAAAAGACACAGTTTTAGGATGTGTAATTATTACACTTTTTGATTAACCAAAGTACAATTCTACCCTTAACTATAGAGAGAGATTTCCTACATCACATAATTAAGGGTAGAATGGGAAAGTAAACATGACACTTATTTTGGGACACCTAAAATAGTAATATAGACACTTATTTCGGGACATATGGAGTAGTTTTTACCAAACATGACTAGTTTATCAGCTAGTTTGCCCAAGATTACCTTATGCGAAGACAGAGTATTTGAGAATTTCTATTTAGCCTCTCCAACTACTACCAATTACACGTATGAAAAGTTTAAATGGAAGAACATCCAAAATATATCAATGCTGCCAATAGCCCCACCACAGAAAGTAGATTTTGAGTAGATAATTAAATTACCTTTTATTTAATTGATTATTAGAAAATAAATGTTTAACATTAATATATACAAACCACATGGGATTTCAAAATCCTATGTTTGAAGGATTTCAAATCTGGACAATCTTGCAAGCCAAACGCAGGATTGGAATGGATTTGAAATCCAAATCCCTCCAAATCCATTCCATTCCTGCAAACCAAACGAACCATAAGTCTGAATATAACCTAATATGCAATAGCATTGACCATTTGGAGATCAAAAGTTGTAGGAGAATTTTCAGACCCCAAAACACTTTCCTGTGTAACTGATGCTAAGCTAAAACAGCAAGGCATGCATCATTCCTAAAACCCTTGACCCAGACTACTACAAGCTTGGAAGCCTAAATTTAAGTAACAACCATCATTTGGACAAAATATTCGTAGAAAAAATGATCTAAAATCCAGCCAAGCAATACTATGCCTTCGATACAAAACCAAACAACTACATTTGAAAGGAATCCATCATTTGAATGTCAAAAGAAGCTAAATTTGAACTCTTGGACATCAAAAGCTAAAAGCTTTTCTATGGTGGCCAATGCAAAGACAGAAAATGAGGTATCATCACTTGAAATTTCGCCAGCAAGAATATAACATAATTTGACACTCGAGATTCAAGATTTGCATTAACAAAAAACAAACATAATGGGGTTGACTCGTATATTCATGCACAAACTAGCAACAAATAAAAATGTAAACATGGTCCCAATTCGTGAAAACCTTTAATTAAAAAATCAATCTCACTCGATATACATCTACAAGAACACAATCCATATAAAATTACTCAAATAAAAGTTTGAAAGATATAATTAACAGGTAAGAAACAATCTGGTACCTGAAGGTATTTGAGCTTCATGCTTCCATAAACTAATCCAACAGAGAAGGCAGACACGCGAGCCACCTACAATTAAGATTTAAGAGACTTAAAACCCATAACAACCTCTTAACATAAAATAAATCCTCAAACGATAGGGGGATTGCATAATCATAAAACAATTATGTGCAAAGCTATTGAAGAAAATGGAAGATCACCCAATGTGCTAATTAGGTGTTGTTATTCAAACCATTGCGCTCACAAAAATACAAGACGGAAATATCAATTTATCAGAAAGTTGCGAAAAGAGTAATCGGGTGGCTAGATGGCTAACAAGATTGTCTGTGTTTTTGGTGGAAATAGAGCTCTTTTAGTTACATTCCAACAGCCAGTGTATTCTTTTTGCATTTTTGCAGGTACTTTGGTTACTGAGGATCAAATTGTCATCTACAATGGTTCAATATGATAATCACTCATTCAGTCATTTGCAGAAAGACCTACACACAATCACATCCACCCCTAATACAACCCCAAAAAAAACTTTGAAAGAAACAGCATTCGAGATAGAATAAACATTGGTTAGAAAAGGTGGGCGAACCCATGATTGCAAGTGATTACAAGGAAGATCGATTGAGAAACATCGCATGACAAAAATCAGATTCCTCTCTCTAGTCTCTCCATCATATTCTCTCTTCTACCTGAAATCTATATTTTCTAATTATGTATTCAGATTGTGTGCATCAATATGCATCCCTCCCTCCAAAAATCTGTTTCAGATTGCAAATTGCAGACCAATTTACAGCGCATATACACACATGTAGGTTTTCATCATGAAAAAATCATCGAACAAAAACCCTAAACCCAAGATAAGCAATTGAAAGATAAATCACCCAAATTGCATCATTTAAATTGCATATCACATAAATCAAACATCTATATTAGCAATAAGATCGATCAATTGTGCGAAAAAACAAACATTTAATGCATCAAGCCGATGGAACTGAGATAGTGAAGAGAATTACCAGAGCGAGCGTGCTGGTGCCGGAGTAAGGACCGGGAGGTGGCGCCATCGGAGAATCTGTTGACCGGCGAATTGAGAAGAACAGGTTTCTCTAGATCTGGTAACTGTAAAGCCCTAGAATTTGGTACCGCCGGTGGGGTTTGCCTTCTTCACAAAAATGGTTTGTAATCGTGTGTGGTCTTGTTTATGGTGAAAAACTTAAAAGGACCAATGAGGAATAGTTTTGTTGGGCCCAAGCCCATCCAACATCCAATTTTTCACATTTTGGTCAATTTTGCCCCTCTACTCTTTTTTTATATATACTTTCTCCGTCCCAAAATAAAAGTGGGCCAGACGGTTTTATGTAATTATTATACTTTTAATTAATGAAATGTCAATTTTACCATTAATATGTTATACCCTGAGAGTCAACAAGTCTATATGTCAATAAGTCAATAGAGTGGTATTATAAATACGGGAGGGGGTTAGAGGAAAAAGTCATTTAGTTTGTAATCAATTGAGGTGAGAACCTTTGGGAAATATCTGGCCTCTCGAATGCCAAAGAAACAACCATGTAATCTTCTGATTTCTCTATCAACATGATGAATGTTCATCAATTGGTATCAGAGCAATCGGCCCTGAAAGTCACTAAGATCATACTCGCAAATGTAAAAAAAAGGGTGAGAAGTTGGATGTGATGGGGTCCAAGTAGGATTCTATCAAAAGAAATGTGCAGGTTCCGAAGGAATCGAGCTAACGAAACCCTAGCCATGCTAATTCTATCAATAAGGCAGTGTTGGATGAAGATGAAGATGGGTTTTGTGGAGATAAAGGTGGGGTAAGGGATTAGAGGTAGAACTTACTCGAGATAAATCTTCTAAATATTTGTTCAACATAGGTGGCGAAGAATCAACGAAGATTTCAATGGCCGACAGACTAAATCCAGATAAAATAGGATCGTGTCCTGAACCAGATTCGGATCCGCCATATTTTTCTTCACTCTAGATATCGTTCCCGAAGTTGGTTGCATAAACCATGAGAAATTCATCTTATTACTTCATGTTTCTATTTACAGCATGTGAAATACAGGATCAAGCCCGATCTGGTCCACGTCTTGCCCATTTGTTGGCCCAAGGCAACGTTGGCCAAGTGTGAGATCCCACATCGGCTAGGAGGGGGAACGAAGTCCTCCTTATAAGGGTGGATGATACCTTCCTTGCATGAGGCCTTTTGCCTGTCACAGGGTGCGGTCTGGTGCGTCCCGCGTATGCCTGTGCGGGCAGGAACAAAACCGTGAGCGGTGCCGGCATGCTGTTATGCAGAGGGTATCCGCAAAGCGGACAATATCGTGTACGGTGGACTGGGGATGTTACAGAATGGTATCAGAGCCGGTCACCGGGTCGATGTGTCAGCGAGGACGCTGATCCCACTTAGGTGGGTGGATTGTGAGATCCCACATCGGCTAGGAGGGGGAACGAAGTCCTCCTTATAAGGGTGGATGGATACCTTCCTTGCATGAGGCCTTTTGCCTGTCACAGGGTGCGGTCTGGGTGCGTCCCGCGTATGCCTGTGCGGGCAGGAACAAAACCGTGAGCGGTGCCGGCATGCTGTTATGCAGAGGGTATCCGCAAAGCGGACAATATCGTGTACGGTGGACTGGGGATGTTACACCAAGTAATCGTAGTCATGCGCCTTTGCTAAACACGGCTAGTGCTTTACACTCTTGTTTCTCGATTTTCAGATTGATAGAAGACAAAACAAAGATTCACGATTGCCAAGTAATCGTAGTCATGTGCCTTGTCTGGTCCAGTTATGTACAACCAAAAATTCTACTTAATTGGTAAGACCAGATGAAAGAAGGTGAAAAGAAATCTTTATTAATTTCTGAAGGAATTATCAATATTCCTTCTATTTTGGTTATAAACGGCAATGGAGATCTTAATTTTAGGGTTATTGTGAAGAATGGAGGACCAATTGAGAAGAAGTTCATATCCCTGACATCACCTTTGAGTATAATTTCAAAAGAAGTATTGAGAAGTGGGTTTGTTAGTCTTATGGTAATGACAGAAGTGATATTGGTGTCTCTTGCTATTGGGATTAGTAAAACAAGGGAATTGGCATCGAAAGTTATTCTAGTTATGAATCCCGTAATAAGTGTCAAAGAAAGACTAGATAACTTGCAAGAGAAGTCGTACAATGCAGAAAGACAAATCCATAGATTTACAAAAAAACAAGGAGATAAGGAACTTGCCACAATCACAATTCTATAAGCCATCTATCTTGGAAATCATGGAAGTCGCCCCAAGGTACATTGAAGATGAGAGAAGGAAGGTGTGATGTTGTTTATAAAGAAAAGTCAAGAATTAAGAATGATAAGTTTTTTACTATGCCAAAGGCTTCTTATTCTAACATTGAAATGATTAGGAGTATTAAAAACACGACTAAATTTTTGGAGGTGTCCTTTTGTTGGGTCACCAAGGATTTGAAATTGACTCACCGATGTTTTCCCTAAAAATCCTACTTAGAATATTTTAGTTTGGTTCTTTGAATGACTTGTACAAAATAGCAAATGTTCGGTGAAGTCGAAGATCAACCGAAACCAAGCCTGAAGACTCTCTACTTGTGGAAAATAGAAGACTCTTCTCAACAAACAAACAAGTCATCACCACCGAATTGTCTTCACAACTTCGGTGGCCATCATCACCACCGAATTGTCTTCACAATTTCGGTGGCCATCATCCCCACCGAATTGTCTTCACAATTTCGGTGGTCTTCATCTCCACCGAAGAAGCTCTCAATTTCGGTGAACAGCTTCCACCGATATGCTTCTTACACTCGGTAGGAACTTTGTGGAAATGGTACTTCTTTATAGATGGTTATATATTCTTGACAATATTATCGGTGGAACTCCTTCGGTGATATTGTCTTGAATACTCATAAAGAAGATCGTTTATTTCGGGACAAAATCTGATACAAGGCAAAAGTAACATTTTGTCTTATTATCCTCTTTAGAAGATGTGCTTTCAGCATGGCTTCTATTCCTGGTTTCAAGAAAAAGGTGATAGTGACTTATCAGCCTTTTAGAAGTCCACTGGTACTTTTCCAAAGACCATTGGTACGTTGCAAGTGTCTTGAGGATAATAGTACCATGCATTTAATGCTCAGTACCTTATCCTCACTATAAAAGGAAGATGGAGACTCCATGCTAATCACGCTTTCTGGATTTCTCTCAGTGCAAGATTTTCATATTGCTTATAACCTTATAGCTTTGTTCTAAGTGTTCTTAATTGTTTTGTTAGTATACTTTGTGTAAGATTGTTAGAATAGTTTATCTGTTCTTTTCCGCAACAGTCTTAAGTTTCTATGTGTAATTCTTGTTGAAAGATTTTCAATAAAAGAATTAAAATTGTGAAAATTTTGAGTATTGTATTCAACCCCCCCCCCCTTCTACAATACTTGTTAAGCCATCTGGGACTAACACCTTTAAATGCCAGGCAAGTTCTGTTGAGTAGGTGAGTGATGCAGATCGACCTAAAATCTATGTGGGGAATAAGAAGAAATCCAATAAAAGCATTAGTTGTGAGGATCTTTATATACACATGATTATATCCAATTGTACATCTGATGATTTGTGTAGTTGGATGTCTCATTCAGGAGGGGGTCTTTGTACTAGTCGAACAACTGCAAATTCTTGTTCATGACAGTGTGGTGGACGCAACGAAAGGAAATCTAGAAAAAGGTAGGCCAGAGAGTCAAATCATGACCTTGTTCATAAAATGTGTAGATAGGATGAGAACTCCTATACGATACATAAAGACGCCAGTGTATCACTGTACATATGAATCATTGGTTGAGTCTCTCAAAGCAACAATGACTCTGTTGGTCCCTGTTTTGGAAGAAAAATGAGTCTTGTAGGCTGACCAATCTGAGGGTAGTCGCAAAAATGATGGTTATTGGTTTCTTGGGAAGGATACAAGTTTTTTGCAGTGTGGCTTGAAGCTGGTTTGGAAGGGCTTATCTTTTCTTGAATCAAATTGGGAAGACTATGTTATGGGGATTAAACAATTCATTTTCCTCTTTCAGGATATAGCCATAGAAAAAAGGTAGCCGACTGGCTAAACACCCATGCGATCAAGAAGTTCATGGGCTAGTGCAAGGATGAGGTTGACAGGTTCTGTGGAACGAAAGATACAAGTCTCTGCTTTTCAACCACAATAGTGTATTGGTTCCTTTTCTTTTTATTCCCACCTTGAGGACAAGGTGAATGTTTGGGGCGGGTATTGTTATACCCTGGGGGTCAACAAATCAATAAGTCAATAGAGTGGTATTATAAACATGTGAGGGGGTTAGACAGAAAGTCATTCAGCTTTGTAACCAATTGAGGTGAGAACCTTTAGGAGAGACCTAACCTCTCCAATGTTAGAGAAACAACTGTGTAATCTTCTGATTTCTCTATCAAGTTCATCATAATCATAGAGAGATAAACTTTCTCCATTTCTTAACTAAGGGTAGAATGAAAAAGTTTACATTTACTTGTGAAAGTGGACACTTATTTTGGGACAAAATAAAATAGTAACCTATACATTTATTTTAGTATGGAGGGAGTAATACTTACATACGATACGTAACAAATAAACTCACACGTCTTTCTTGTTTTATGTAAGGTTTAAAGCGTTTGGTTTCTCTCGACTCTAAGCTAAGAGCAATTAATGCACTCTCACTTCCTGATGAGGTCTATCACTCTCTGGTTAACTTTGAAACTGCTAAAGAAATGTGGACCACACTGTGTGTACTGTACGAAGGTACAGAGGAAGTGAAGAAATGCAAAAGAATTTCTCTCATAAGAAAGTATGAACTCTTCACTCATGAAAAAGGTGAATCTCTTCCCAACTACTATAATCTTTTTAACTCTCTTTTAAATGATCTGAAGTTATTGGGCAGAGTATATGATAATGAGGAAGTATTAAGCAAGTTCATGGATTGGCTTCCAGAATTTTGGGAGAACATATGTACTTGCATTAAAACTACCAAGGACCTTGAGTTCATGCCCTTAACTGTCCTTTATGGAACTCTCTTCAATTTTGAGCAAACAAAGTTACAAAGGAAATCTTTCATCAAAGAGATAAAGGGCTCTTCTATAGCTCTTGTCAGTGAAAGCTCCAAGAAATCTCAAAATGTACCTAGAATCACCTATCCGTCATCAGACTCTGACAATGACAGCCAAAATAACTCTACCCATCAAACGGAGGCATATCTTAGTGATGCTGATGATGAAGGTGAGGAAATTATGGTTGAACATTTGTCTGAAGAAATGGCAATGATGGCTGGCTCTAAGAACAAATTTCGTCCTTTCATCAAATCCAGAAATTTTAGAAAATCTTCATCTTCCAAGACTTCATCTGATAAGTCAAATGAAGAGTGCTATAACTGTGGCAAGAAATGACACTTTGCATCTGAGTGTAGGAGCAAGCGTGTTACTAAGTCTAGGAACCCATCCTCTGACAAATATTCTTCAAAGAATGAGAAACCCAGAAATAATCATTTCAAATCAACCTTTTCCAAAAAGGATTCCCAATCCTCTTCCTTAGACCATCAGGAGCGTGCTGAGAAGTATAAAGCCAAGTACAAGAAAGAAAAGGAAAGGAGTGAGGGTCTTGAAAGAAAAGGAAAAGGTCTAATGGCAGAAACTCATGACTGGGATGAAGAAGACACCTCTGACAGTGATTCTCATAATATGTGTTTCATGGCCATTTCTGAAGAGATGGAGGATTCTGAAAAAGCTACCTCTCCAATGGCTCTTGTGTCGACTGGGTGCTCGACAGCTTATGCTCATGTACATCCTTTTAATAATATGTCTGATAGTGAAAAGATAGATGCGTATGAATCTTTAACTAAAGACTTTTATTCTGTCAAAGATAGCAAGAATAGAAAATCTGCTCAATTAAAAGAACTCAAATCTGAACTTGAAATTTGCATGTCTAAGCTTAAAAATTTTGAGGAAATCAAAACTGAGCTTGAGGACTTGAAAACAATAAATCATGTGATCTCAAAAGAAAATAACTCCCTTTTTAAGAAACTTAAAAGAGTGCAAGAGGTTGTGAGAAAATGGACAGATTCTTCAAAAAATCTTGAACAACTCTTTCAAAACCAAATCGGTGGAAATAGCAAAATCGGTATAGGATTCGGCAAAGTCCATCCTGAAGCTTCTTCCCATGCACTTGTTCCTATCTCTAATGTGTGGGATGATGCATCTGTTTCAAGTTCTTGTGATTCCATCTCCTTAAATTCTTTAGATCTGGGTGAAGCTTTAAAATATGGAATGTTTATTAAAGCAAAAGAGGCATCCTCAAATCAATCCTTTGAGAAACATGACTCAGATGAAGTTTCAAAACTCACCCATGATCTCTCAAAAGGATCAAACTTTGATGAAGCCTCATCTTCTAACTCCTCAAAAGTCATCTTGCTGAAAAGATCAAACCCCACTGATGTCAACACCGATGATCCTCCCATACCTCTCCATGAGTTGTTAAAATCTATTCACATAGATGAATATTCTGAACCTAAGCCCTCAAAGATTCCCAAAAGAGAACCTCAAATTCCCACAAAAGGTATTTCAGCTTCTAACAAAGGGAAATCGGTGGTCAATTCTATGGCCAATTTCCATCCCAAAAGATTTACTCCAAAGAATGTTTCTGGTAACTCTTCTTGTCTTCAAATTCCAAGATCTGTGCTTTTGAAAAAGTCAAACTCCAAAGAATCTTCCAACTCTCCAACCCTCAACACTGACATAGGAATTCTTGGATCCAAACCTTCTTCTTTGTTTCCTTCTAACAAGGTCATAAAAACTAATGTTAAAAGCCAAAACAGGAAAAGTGGTCATAGTATTAAAAAGGTTTTTATCTATAGAAAATGCTATAACTGTGGTGACACGTTTTACATGGCTAAGGATTGTCCCAAGGAAAGAATAGATAGAACCAATCCTAAAGACTCATTTTCATCTAACCCCAAAGGACCCATTACAAAATGGGTACCAAAGAACTAATATGTGTGTGCATGCAGGTTTCTGAGCACCATCAAATATGGTATCTGGATAGTGGGTGCTCACGCCACATGACGGGAAACAAATCTCTTCTCATCAACTATGTGTCGGGAAAGGGTCCATCTGTCACTTTTGGTGATAACTCTAAAGGCTACACCAAAGGTTATGGAAATCTTACTAATGGATCTGTCACTTTCAATAAAGTGGCATTTGTTGAAGGCCTCATGCATAATCTTCTCAGTATTAGCCAATTGTGTGATCTTGGATATAAAGTTATCTTTGAACTTTGTATCTGTACTGTTGTGGACAAGAACTTCAACGTGGTGTTATCTGGAAAAAGGATGGAAAATGTCTATGTCATTGACATGGGACTAAGCAACAATTCATCCAATGTCTGCTTTGTGTCAGATGACTCATCCAAAAGGAACTGGTTGTGGCATAAACGTCTCTCTCATCTTAATTTCAAAACTCTCCACAAAATTTCAAATAAAGAGTTGGTGACTGGTATGCCAAAGCTGAATTTCGTCAAAGAAAAGTTGTGTGATGCATGTGAGAAAGGGAAACTCACCAAAACATCTTTTAAGACAAAGCAATGCTCTTCCATCACCCTTCCACTGCAGATGCTGCACATGGACCTATGTGGACCTGTCAGCACTCCTAGTCTAGGAGGAAAAAGATACATTCTTGTAATTGTTGATGAATTTACCAGATATACTTGGGTCTCTTTTCTCAGGTACAAAAGTGATGCTACTGAAGAAATCATCAATTTTGTCAAGAAAAATGAAGTTCTGAATGGCCAACTTGTTCGGTCAGTAAGAAGTGATAATGGCACTGAATTCAGAAACAATGCTCTTGAAGACTTCTTTACTGAGAAAGGAATTTCTCAGAACTTTTCTGCAGTACGAACTCCTCAGCAAAATGGAGTGGTGGAAAGGAAAAATAGAACTCTGTGTGAGGCTGCCAGATCCATGCTAAGTGAATCAAATCTACCTACCTACTTTTGGGCTGAAGCTGTTAATACTGCTTGCTTTACCCAAAATAGGTCCGTGATCTCTAAAAGGCATGATAAAACCCCATATGAAGTTTTTCATGGCAGAAAACCAAATATTGGCTTTCTTCATGTGTTCGGGTGTGTGTGTTTTATTCTAAATGATCGTGAAAATCTTGGGAAGTTTGATCCCAAAGCTGATGAGGGAATCTTTGTTGGATATTCCTTATCTTCCAAAGCTTATCGGGTGTTTAATCTCCGAAGAAAATGCATTGATGAGTCCATCCATGTCAAGTTTGATGTTCTAAGATCTTCATCACTTTCAAATGATGAGGATGGTTTACACAGATGGATCTCCTCATGCATAGGTGATGCTCCCATAATTAACTCCACCGATACTTCTTCCTTTCCTTCAAATCCTTCCCCTTCAAGTAACCAAAATGGGTCACCATCTTTTTCTCCCACCGAAATTGACCAGCCCACCGAAACCATTTATCACACCGATGCACTTCCTCCCACCGAAAATCTTCCTTCAACCATCTCAAACCCCATCGAAAATCCAGTCATCCACCAAACCTCTGATCCCACTACTTCAACTCATATCAATCCATTTACTCCACAACCTTTACCCCCAGCCACAAAATGGACCAAAGATCACCCCATAGACCAAATCATTGGTGATCAGCAAGCAGGTGTCCAAACACGTAGAGGAATTGGAAACATCTGTCTCTATGTGAACTTTCTCTCTCTTATTGAACCCAAAAAGATTGATGAAGCTCTAGCAGATCCCTGTTGGATCACTGCCATGCAAGAAGAGCTTTCTCAATTTGAGAGAAACAAAGTCTGGAGATTGGTCCCCAGACCCCGAAAGAAGACAATCATTGGAACCAAATGGATCTTCAGGAATAAAATGGATGAAGATGGTACAGTTATCAGAAACAAGGCCAGACTAGTAGCTCAAGGATACAGACAGGAAGAGGGCATTGACTATGATGAAACATTTGCCCCTGTTGCAAGACTTGAAGCTATAAGAATATTTTTGGCTCATGCTGCCTACCGAAATTTTAGGGTCTTTCAAATGGATGTTAAAAGTGCCTTCCTCAATGGGGAACTTGCAGAGGAAGTCTATGTGAAACAACCTCCTGGCTTTGAAGACCCAGCTCATCCAGACTATGTGTACAGACTTGACAAGGCACTTTATGGTCTCAAGCAAGCTCCTCGTGCTTGGTATGACACTCTTGCCAACTTCCTTCTAAAGCATGGCTATTCCAGAGGTAAAATCGACAACACTCTCTTCTTCAAGGAAACCTCAGGTAATCTCATTCTTGTCCAAATCTATGTTGATGACATCATCTTTGGTGCCACTGATGAATCGCTTTGTGATGAGTTTGCTTCTCTCATGATGAGTGAATATGAGATGAGCATGATGGGAGATCTTACATTCTTTTTGGGCCTTCAGGTCAAACAAACTTCAGAAGGAGTTTTTATAAACCAAAGTAAATATATTCGTGACCTTCTGAAGAAATTCAACTTTTTAGATAGCTCTCCTATGAAAACTCCCATGGCACCACCTTTGAAACTCAATGCTGATCTTAAAGGTGAATCTGTGGACATTACCCTTTATCGAGGAATGATTGGTTCTCTTCTATACTTAACTGCTAGCAGACCGGATATTATGTTTGCTTCTTGTCTATGTGCCCGTTATCAGGCCAATCCTAAAAAATCACATTTACAGGCTGTAAAACGGATTTTTCGGTATCTCAAGGGTACCTTGCACTTGGGTCTTTGGTATCCCAAAGACTCAGGTTTTGAACTAATTGGGTATTCAGATACTGATTATGCAGGTTCCCAAATTGATAGAAAGAGTACTACAGGAAGCTGCCAACTTCTTGGTGGTAAACTGGTAAGTTGGTCCAGCAAGAAACAAAACTCTGTGTCAACCTCTACTGCTGAGGCTGAATATGTAGCTGCTGGAAGCTGTTGTGCTCAAATCCTATGGATGAGAAACCAACTCAGGGACTACAATCAATTCTTTTCTAAAGTCCCAATTCTGTGTGATAATTCCAGTGCAATAGCTATTGCAAACAATCCTGTTCTTCACTCCAGATCTAAACACATAGATATAAGGTATCACTTCATCAGGGACCACATTTCCAAAGGTGACATTGAGCTGCACTTCATTCCCACCGATTTGCAACTTGCTGATTTATTCACTAAACCCCTGGATGAAACCAAGTTCAACTTTCTTATAAGTGAACTTGGGATGTGCAATCTACTTGATTAAAATGCGTTTTTATTTTCCACCGATCTCACATCGGTGGACAATCCCTTCTACCGAAATGTATCCCTTCTACCGAAATGTGTGCTTTTCTCTTCTTTTATATCTTCATCGATCTCTCATCGGTGGAGAAACCTTTTTGTGCTTCTACCCCGATTTCATTTCTACCGAAATCCCTCGAAGCCATACCTTCCTCCTCTCACCGAAACTTCAATTCGGTGGAAGCATCCCACAGTATTTCCACCGACACGCTTTCACACCCTTTCACCGAATTCTCTCATCACATGATTCGGTGAAATCAAGTCAACACCGAAGGTTCTCTCTTCTCATCCACCGAAATCTTAATTCGGTAGAATCATCCAACACCAAAGGTTTTCACTTTTCTTCTACCGAAATCGATATACGGAGGATTCTTTCGTCTAGTCCCTCCACCGAAATTCAAATTTCACACCGACTCTAATCTTCGGTGAGACTTCGGTGCTGTGTCCTCCTAATAATCTCTGATTTCTTTTGGTTCCTTATCCAATACTTTTCCCCATGCCATCTTGAGTCCACAAAACCCTAAAAGTTGTCAGTGATGTGTGACCTTTCCCCTTCCAGCCGTCTTTGTCACCAAATCCCCAAAAACAATCATCATTTCTTTAAAACCATCCATCCGCTCTCACCTCTATATATACTCCTCCAACCCTATTCTTTTCCCTCTCATTTCTTTCACTCGATACTTAAACCCTTCTTCTCTCTTGACTCTTTCTAAACCTTCGATATCCTTTTCAATGGCATCCTCCTGATCTGCTATTCCCACTCGATTCGAAGACCTCAAGTTCAATGCATGCAATCACGTTGCCCGCTTCGATTACGACTCATCTCATCCAAAGTTCTCCACGGTAACCAAGTTTCTCACCCGATCTCCTCTCCTCCATGCTTTCACCTGCAACCCTAAAATGAGCAAAATGCTCATTGGACGGTTTTGGTTAACGTGTGTTTACGACCCCTCTAATGAAGCCATCCACGCCTCCATTCTCATCGATGACGAAGGCGATCACGACCTTACCTTTGGGGTCGATGATGTTCGCCTAGCTCTCAAAATCCAAGCCTTTCCTCAATATGATGATTTTCATGTCAACAACATATTTGAAAACGTTGTTCAAACTCTTGGGTATGTCATTGATGATTCTTCTAAAAAGGGCCCCGGCACTCTCCTTCGAAGCAAAATGGGCGGCATATGGAATTTTTTCTTTGCCCACATTATCCATTGTTTCTCTCCCAAGACTAGTGGGCACGATCAATCGCCGTCATATATCACAAAGCTCGCTCATGCCCTCATATTTCAAAGGAAAGTTGACTTCGCTCAATACTTCTTTTCTGAACTTATCGAGGTAATCCAGCATCCTAAGAAATGCTATGTTGCATATCCTCGTTTCATCTCGATGATCATTCAACATAAACTTGCTAAAGCTTTGGATACCGATCGCAAATCATCTTCTCCACGATTCACATATGACTGGTCGTCTCCGCTCGTTGGCATCAAAACTCTAAATGTTAAACCACTCGCAACCGATCACCATTTACGACCAGGTATGATTTCTTTTGCTCTCTCTCCCGAACTACATTGGGGCGATGCGGAAATTCCCGGGTTTCGTCACCTGGAAATTCTCGAGGTCACTCCAAATGTCGTGGCCCCTTCTCCCCGTCCTCGAGTAAAGTCCGGTGGCGCTAAAAAGAAACAACAAAAGGCCACCGACACCTCCGCACCCGCTTCTAGAACCACGCCAACAAGAGAACCCTTGTCGGCTTCCCCGGTTCAAAAACCTTCTAAGCGGAGGCACTCATCATCCCCCCCCGAAATCTTCTTTAAAAAGATCTCGGGTATCCTTGGCTGAGCTATCCCATTCTAGGGAATTTGTTAAACCCACAACCGACTCCTCTGTGGTCTCTCAAAAGACCATAGTTGTAGAAAAGGAAGTTCCTACATTTGCCTCTTCACCCACTTCTTCGGGTGAAGAAGATGACTTCGAGCCCTCTTCCCTCGAAGGAGTAGATTTGACAATACACGGCCTTTCACCCGGTCAGTTTATGATCGATGATGATGCACAATCCACTCAGGGTTCCACCCCATTACACCCCCCCCCCGAGAGACTTCTTTGATTTTCTTTTGGAGGACACTGGTTCTCCCCGAATCATCCCGTTCACCAAAGAAAATCCCACCGAGACTCCCTCACCGAAACTTCAGGATTCCCTTCTACTTTTCTACAATCTACCATTTCTTTAATCTCCCAGGCCAACTCTAGAATTTCAACTCTTGAGACTAAGTTGCCTCAAATACTTTTCAACGCCATCACCGATGCCATTAAACCAATAAATGACTCCCTTGACACTTTGTCTTCTAAGGTGGAATCCCTCGAAAATGCCTCCACCACCGAAAAGTCTGAATGGGAAATGAGCTTGGGCGATTTCTCTCTGGTTCCCGATTCCATGTCTACAAGCTTGGCCTCTCTTCACTCCAAATTCGATAAAGTATTTTATGAGATGGGTTTTAAGCTTCCGGCTGTTGCTGAGGGGTAGAAAACCACTTCTACACCAAGAAAACTTCCCATTCTCAAGAAATCTACCAGCAACAAGCCTCCACCGAAAACCCCGTCTCCACCGAAAGCTTCGCCACCACCGAAATCACCTCAAAACTCACCAATTCATACAGGCACCACCGAATCCATCTCGTCACCGAAAATCTTATTCCCTAAGGTCGTGGAAGTGAATGCATCATCTGAGGGGGAGCAATCAAGCAAAGCTCCCAAAGATAAAGGAAAGAAGGTAATTTCGGCCGAAGACTTGGCAAAGGAAGAAAAGAAAAAGAAAGAATTGGCTAAGTATGGGGCAAGACCTGAAGGTGCTGAAACTCTAAAACTCAAGCCTCCTCCTCGAACATCTTCCACCGATCTCGGCCTTTCTCCTCAAGAAATTGAGGAAGCTAGACTAGCCCAAATAGCTTTGGATAAATCTAAAGCTCTATCCATGAAAGCTGTCGAAGAAGAAGCCGCCAAAGTGAAGTCCTCTGATGCCATCCAAATTCAAAAATTGGTACTAAGTGCATTTGAAGAAGAAAAGAACGAAGAAATTGCCTGGTACAAAAGAACCATGCACCACCGAATGAGCACAGCCACAATCACAAGTGCCAAAATTGCTACTTCCAGAGTCAACCCAGAGGATATCAGACTAATCATCAACAGAGATGATGGTTCGTTGAAAAGCTTGACAGATGTCTACCTCAAGAATTTCGGCCTCACTGAATGGTTCGAAATATCTCAACATCTTGTCAAAAGTCCAAACCCGAAGAAGGACACTTTCATCAAATGCATTGAAGGTTTGATGGATAAGATGAAGGAGATCAAAAGAAAACACAACATCATCCTTTCCACCGATGAAAGGGCCAAACTTCAATCAATGAAAGAAGACATTCGGGTTCCCAAAGTCAAGAATCCCATAGATAAAGTATTCAAAGAGATGGCGTCTGAAGGAAAGATTCCAAATGTCAGCAACCTGAATCTATCCCTTCCTACCTCGGTACCACATCCCTCTACAACTCTGAGCCTTGCACCGATTCCGGGGCTTTACTTCAATGATGGTTTCGGTCGAAGATCCTTCTTCAGATTTGCTCAGATTCCCATTGCCGATACTCTGTTTCTTCAAGGTATCTACAACCTATTTCCGTACATTCCCGAAGCTCAACCCTTCTTAAAAAATGTGACGGATGAAATCAAACGAAGGCAAACCACCGAGAAATAAGTTCTCTCTTTTCTTTTGGTACTTGTAAAGAGTTTGTTTCTCATTTTGTAAAAATGTACGAGAAAACTTATCTTAATACAAGTATCTCTCTATTTGAATTTTATTTCGGTACATATCCTTACTTTCATTTACTTGTAAATACTGTACATAGTATACATACTCATACAAAAAGAAAAAGATCAAAAAGAACAAAAAGAATGGTCTATGTGAAAAGAACCCAAAAAGAGTAAAAAGGGTCAAAATGCATTTTACTTTTCAATACTCTTAAATATTCTAAGAAATGAGCTCAAATTCAAATAGGGGGAGATTGTTGGGTCATCAAGGATTTGAAATTGACTCACCGATGTTTTTCCTAAAAATCCTACTTAGAATATTTTTGTTTGGTTCTTGAATGACTTGTACAAAATAGCAAATGTTCGGTGAAGTCGAAGATCAACCGAAACCAAGCCTGAAGACTCTCTACTTGTGGAAAATAGAAGACTCTTCTCAACAAACAAACAATTCATCACCACCGAATTGTCTTCACAACTTCGGTGGCCATCATCACCACCGAATTGTCTTCACAATTTCGGTGGCCATCATCCCCACCGAATTGTCTTCACAATTTCGGTGGTCTTCATCTCCACCGAAGAAGCTCTCAATTTCGGTGAACAGCTTCCACCGATATGCTTCTTACACTCGGTAGGAACTTTGTGGAAATGGTACTTCTTTATAGATGGTTATATATTCTTGACAATATTATCGGTGGAACTCCTTCGGTGATATTGTCTTGAATACTCATAAAGAAGATCGTTTATTTCGGGACAAAATCTGATACAAGGCAAAAGTAACATTTTGTCTTATTATCCTCTTTAGAAGATGTGCTTTCAGCATGGCTTCTATTCCTGGTTTCAAGAAAAAGGTGATAGTGACTTATCAGCCTTTTAGAAGTCCACTGGTACTTTTCCAAAGACCATTGGTACGTTGCAAGTGTCTTGAGGATAATAGTACCATGCATTTAATGCTCAGTACCTTATCCTCACTATAAAAGGAAGATGGAGACTCCATGCTAATCACGCTTTCTGGATTTCTCTCAGTGCAAGATTTTCATATTGCTTATAACCTTATAGCTTTGTTCTAAGTGTTCTTAGTTGTTTTGTTAGTATACTTTGTGTAAGATTGTTAGAATAGTTTATATGTTCTTTTCCGCAACAGTCTTAAGTTTCTATGTGTAATTCTTGTTGAAAGATTTTCAATAAAAGAATTAAAATTGTGAAAATTTTGAGTATTGTATTCAACCCCCCCCCCCCTTCTACAATACTTGTTAAGCCATCTGGGACTAACACCTTTAAATGCCAGGCAAGTTCTGTTGAGCAGGTGAGTGATGCAGATCGACCTAAAATCTATGTGGGGAATAAGAAGAAATCCAATAAAAGCATTAGTTGTGAGGATCTTTATATACACATGATTATATCCAATTGTACATCTGATGATTTGTGTAGTTGGATGTCTCATTCAGGATGGGGTCTTTGTACTAGTCGAACAGATGAAAATTCTTGTTCATGACAGTGTGGTGGAAGCAACGAAAGGAAATCTAGAAAAAGGTAGGCCAGAGAGTCAAATCATGACCTTGTTCATAAAATGTGTAGATAGGATGAGAACTCCTATACGATACATAAAGACGCCAGTGTATCACTGTACATATGAATCATTGGTTGAGTCTCTCAAAGCAACAATGACTCTGTTGGTCCCTGTTTTGGAAGAAAAATGAGTCTTGTAGGCTGACCAATCTGAGGGTAGTCGCAAAAATGATGGTTATTGGTTTCTTGGGAAGGATACAAGTTTTTTGCAGTGTGGCTTGAAGCTGGTTTGGAAGGGCTTATCTTTTCTTGAATCAAATTGGGAAGACTATGTTATGGGGATTAAACAATTCATTTTCCTCTTTCAGGATATAGCCATAGAAAAAAGGTAGCCGACTGGCTAAACACCCATGCGATCAAGAAGTTCATGGGCTAGTGCAAGGATAAGGTTGACAGGTTCTGTGGAACGAAAGATACAAGTCTTTGCTTTTCAACCACAATAGTGTATTGGTTCCTTTTCTTTTTATTCCCACCTTGAGGACAAGGTGAATGTTTGGGGCGGGTATTGTTATACCCTGGGGGTCAACAAATCAATAAGTCAATAGAGTGGTATTATAAACATGTGAGGGGGTTAGACAGAAAGTCATTCAGCTTTGTAACCAATTGAGGTGAGAACCTTTAGGAGAGACCTAACCTCTCCAATGTTAGAGAAACAACTGTGTAATCTTCTGATTTCTCTATCAAGTTCATCATACTCATAGAGAGATAAACTTTCTCCATTTCTTAACTAAGGGTAGAATGAAAAAGTATACATTTACTTGTGAAAGTGGACACTTATTTTGGGACAAAATAAAATATTAACCTATACATTTATTTTAGTATGGAGGGAGTAATACTTACATACGATACGTAACAAATAAACTCACACGTCTTTCTTGTTTTATGTAAGGTTTAAAGCCTAACATTCTCGAAAGCAAAAGGCTTAAATATTGTTAGGCCAAAAGCCCATTAGTCCCCCTGGAAAACAAACTTTGAACATTGTATTTTGAGGTAAAATCTTGGCAAAACCTTTGTTTCCATGGAGGTTCACCTACGATAGCTTCAGGTCTTTCATGGTCATTCGATGGATTAGTCGGTGTGCATAAATTGTTTTTCATACCCACAGTCACCTCCAAAAAAATGTGGAATTTGAGCGATAAAATATAGGCAGATCTTACATTTGTTTTTAAAGACAAAAAGTTTGTACCCGATTAAGACCTTTGATTTACCAAAGGGATTTAGGGGCTGTTTACCAAAATTTTCATTAAGTCCTGTATGGATAAATTTGTCTGTCTGGTTAAACTTTTCTGTCTGGATAAATTGTTGCTGTTGTTTACTTTTTTATCTGAATCAACCGTCTGAATAGCAGAATTGACCGATTTACCCCTGAGTATGAATTATAAGCTGTTTTATATATTCTGTTTCTTTTTTAAGACAAATTATATATCTGAAACACAAAATTCTTTAATCATCAAAATATAAATTCATTGATATAATCCAAAAATCAAAGCATAAATTCAAACATAAATTCATAAATCAAAACATAAATTCACAAAATTCTGTTGTGTCAATAATCAGATTGATTCATTTAGAGAATTTAATGGGGAAATCTATCAGATACTTTAGAGAATTTATCTTGCAGTGCAATGTAATGTCAATCACAAAATTCACATAAATCTGTTGTGGCAATGCAATGTCAATCACAAAATTCACATAAATTCAGTATGGGATAGAACCTCAATGGGGAAATCTATCAGATACTTTAGAAGTCTTCACAAAAATCAGTAGCAACAAAAGCGAGCCGCTGGAGAAGAAAGTCGTTGCCGGAGAACTGTTGCCGCCGCCAGAGAAGAGAGCTGCTGCTGCCGCCAGAGAAGAAAGCCGCTGCCGGAAGAGAGCTGTTGCTGCCGCCGGAGAAGAGAGCTGCTGCTGCCGCCGGAGAAGAAAGCCGCTGCCGGAGAAGAGAGCTGCTACTGCCGTCGGAGAAGAGAGTTGTTGCTGCCACCGGATAAGAGAGCTGCTGCCGCCGGAGAAGAGAGCTACCGCCGGAGAGAAAAGCTGTCGCCAGGAGAGAGAGAGCTGGAATGTAGAGAGAAGTAGAGAAATGAGAATGTAGGGTTTTGGTCCTTTTCTAAAGGGGGGTAATATGGTCCTTTTTTCGTCTGAATGGGGACAAGTGCCAAAAACTAACTGTGCGAATAAGCCGGCTTCTGCCCCATTAAGTCATAAGTAAACACCTAATTTTGTCTGCGCGAATAAGCCAGTTTCCCCATTAAGACCAATAAGTCACAAGTAAACGGCCCCTTAGTGATATCCGATAACCCAACCTTCTTAAAACTCAAGAACTCCAACTTCACCAAAAGATATTTGTGACATCTTAACATACATGAGTTGTACAATGGAAAAATGATAACTGAATTTTGAGCATAAATAACTTGTACATTATAACTTATTGGGCTTTCAAGATATGGTCAAAACCCACTTAGAATTCATATGTAGCCCCGACTTAGTGGCTTGTTTAAAGGTGTAGATCAATTTTTGGTCTCATTTCTTTACCTTAACACAACATGGAAATCAAGCAATAAAATAAATTTTTTTATTAATAATGGGTTAACTAAGTAAAGATATATAGCTTAAGAAGAATAAAATATATTAAATAGGGTAAAAATCACCTTAAAAGATACATAAATATTTATAAGTTGTTTAATTATTTTATATAGAAGATTAAACCGATCCAACATTTTTAATTCGTCCAAAATTGTTACTCGTTTTGACTAAACATACATCGACTTATTATTCAACATGTTTAACACGTCGTTAAACCACATACACTCATAATGTTACGTTTTCACAAAACAGGGTCCTATCGAAAACAGCATCGCTATCTTTTGGTGTAAAGGAAAAGTTTGTGTACATTATATCTGGCATACTTTGCTTCAGGATGGAGAGTTTGTTTAATTACTCAATATGTTACGTTTAGATGAAAATGAACGAAAAAGTAATTAAATAAGAAGGCAATGAGATGGTTAACTATGTAGAACGTCTTTGCAGAATAACTGTTTGAAGCAAGTAAAGTAGTAATAATTATATTAATTGTTTGAGTGTTTGGCAACTTATAACTATTTAAGTAATTATAAAGCATTTATGAAAAACTCTTAAAAACAATCCCTAAAGCTTCATGTACCACTATTTAATGCTAATTACTTAAAATCTCTTAAAAACAACTAATGAATCTTTCTAATGTTAATTACTTGATTAATGCTTATCTCTAACAAACTTCAAATGCTTAAATCGTGGACTCTTATTAATTAATCATTATCTCTAATCACTCTCAAATCTTCAAATCATGAACTCCTTAAAAATCGCCATTCTTTAAACAAGTTTATAAAAAAACATGACCGTTTTCTCAAAACTACACATTATAATAAATTAAAACATTAAAATCGAGATATATCGCGCTGCATTGCACGAGTAAACTTCTAGTGATAAAAAAGACATCATCAACCAAAGTAGGCGAAAATCTATAATAAGGTTAGGGTGGAAAAGTAATTTTACTTCATGCCATATGATGATGATCCACTATATGTAAATAGACACGTATGTTTCCCAATTATATTATGACCATATGTTATTAATAAACATAAGAGAATTACGTCACTGTTTATTATTATTTATCGAATGGTATTTAAATGCCAAACACATATGTACCATTGTAATATGCTTGTATAAATCCTTACGGGTTCAATTCATTTGCATTTGATTCATCTATATTCATCGAACTATCGACTCTAAACTATACACCAGACTCAACTAGGGCCAAATGGTTAAATGATTCTAGACGGTCTTTTAGAGAATCGACTCAAAGGTCTTAAAAAACTACTTTATTCTGTTTACACTCGCACACGATATAATTTGACAACGCAATCATCGCACCAATGGTCGCTGCAACTTCAACCACATATGAGGTAACGTCGATTCTTTTTTTTTAAACGTTGTGTTTTACAAATAAATATCATGATATTTTAATTTCAAAAAAACTAGAAATTGAGTATCAATCTTTCGATAAAATATCTAAAATACCCATGATATAATTTTAAATATCAGATGATATATCTATACTATATTATAAAATATTTATGAAAAACTCTTAAAAACAACTCATAAAGCCTTATGTACTGCTATTTAATGTTGATTACTTAAAATCTCTTAAAAACAACTAATGAAGCTTTATGTACCACTGTTAATGCTAATTACTTAATTAGTCCTTATCTCTAACTCCTTCCTTTTAGTTCTTATCTCTAACTCTCTACAAATTCTCAAATGATAAACCCCTAAAAAAACATCATTCTTTAATCCTCATTAGTTACCTAATTAATCCTTATCTCTTAACCCCTTTCAAATCTTCAAATCATGAACCCCTCAAAAAGCGTCATTCTTTGTACAAATTTATAAAGAAAATATTATAATTTTCTCAAAACTACACAAAACCGTTTTATAAAATCGACAATGATAAAAAGTAAAACAAAACATTAAAATCAAGATATATCGATGTGCATTGCGCGAGCACCCTTCTAGTATATATAAATTGAAATACCATTTAGTTTTCGAAAAAGTTTAAAATATATATAATTGAAATTTTTGAACCATTCATCCATTCAAACTTAAAGTTTCCATAATTTTTGTTGGTTAATTCAACAAAAAATTTGAATAGAACAAAAAATTTGATTGGTGAAAAAATGAAGGACATTTTGTCCATTCATATACTTAGCCACATTGATTGGTCTTTAAAGTTTTAGGCCTCATTTTCTAAACCAAAAGTGTTTTGATGTGAACTATTTAAATTTTATAACTATATTCTATAAACATAAGTTTGTATTTTTATCAAATCAGTCAAAATAAAACAATATGTTTTCATCATTGAAATATGTTTCTCCGAAGGCCTCGAAATCCAAGACATCAAACGGTTGAATGATATCTATTGATTCATTATCAATATATAAACCAAATCAAACTGATTTATTAAGTTCTGCTTGAAGGTACAGTATATGGTGAAATGTATGTAGACTTGACCTCTATCTCTAATAGTATAGCGACTATTTTCGTAAAGACCCTCAACTTGTGCAATTGTGTGAGCAATATAGATTCACATGTGATAAACGAAGCACAAGAAAAGTAAGTACGACGTAAACACATCCCAAGCATAAATTGCCAACCCCTCTACGGCTCTACCCCCTTTCTAGCATGTCTAGTTCCCTTCTTCTGGACTATCTTAGTATCTTAGCTATAGGCCCCTGTACCTAGTCTGCTACCTTATTCAGTTATTCTTTCATCTCAAAGTGCTCGTATCAAAGTCAAGTACTCAGAAATATCTAAGGGTGACACGTCGAGCCTCAAATGCTCATCCTACATTCTCCTCGACCTTCCCTCCTCCAAACCCTTTTGCAATCATTATTTCCCACTATTCTCATGGTGTCTTCATCGCTCTCTGGCGAACGAGCCCAAATAAACGCAATATCCCCTCATTTTATCTGTTATCGGGGAACTCCCAAATCCACACAAAAACTAATTTGGAATTTATGTCAAATATGATCCTATTGTAGGTCCACCTAAACATCCTCGTTATCAATATATATAAACCCGACTTGACTTGTTTCTATATAAACAAGTTAAAATTGTCCAAATGAAATGGATAAGAAGAAATGTATGTTAAGGGTTAGATATGGAGTTGCTAAGTCCAAAAGATTCAAATATTCGGCCTTTCTTATCTTCATCATCTCAAAACCAAACAAAAAATATTCTCTATCCAAATTCTTTGTTGTCAAAGTCTAACTTCTTTAACATACGTTTAAAAAACAACGTGAATATTTTTTTATCATCAAAGAAAATATATAAATTCGAAAAAGGGATTATTTCATATTTATACATATGTTTATAATATTCAATTTAAACGAGTTTAAATCATATTTATGTTAAACTCGTTGAATCTAAATTTTACAGATTTAATTGGGTAAAAATCAAAATATTATGTCTTCATATGCATAAACATGTTTAATTGATTTATAAAGCAAAATAGACAAGTAAGTTTTTGTATTTTTTTAAAGGTATATATTTAAATAAATAATTAAATGTACATATTTAGAGCATCTTCAACAACTATACTAAAATAGAAAAAAAGGATTTTAGCAATTTTTGCTCTAACAACTATGCTATCTTGTATGCTAAATAGAGAAAAAGATGAGAGAGAAGGTAAAAAACTCCAAATTTAGAGAAATTTTTTTGTATGATAAAATTAGAGAAAAAAATAATATTTTATTCTTTTCACCAATAACAGACATTTGAATTAAAAGGTTAAGAAGAGAGAAATAATATTTTATTAATGTATTGATTATTTTAATATTTTAATTAATACTACAATCTCTAAAATATAATAGCCGTTGGAGTTGGAAGCAATTTTTTTTAGAGATTTTGACTTTTGATACTCTATTTTAGAAAAAATATAGCATAACTGTTGGAGATGCTCTTATATTCTTGTAATCATACAGTCTTATACTTTCAAGAGCGGATTAAAGGTTTTTTTTTAAGTATATGATATTCATATACGGCAAATGCAACAATTAAACTCACACACTCTTCTCACATTTGGTGAGGTTTGAACCCCTGACCTCTTACGAGGACAAAGGCTCTCATACCGCTAGGCCAAAGGCCCTTTGGTAGCGGATTAAAGATTTGGTTGTTGTATATTGATATTTTTCGTAACTAGGGTTCCTATGTTATGTTAGTTATGGTTTTGGTCCCTTTGATATGTAATTATAGTTTTGGTCTATCTGGTATTCAGTTTGTCTTGGTCATAATTTATCAGACTAACACAAAAACTGTTAAAATGAAATCGTTAACTCGGTTCAATCAAGGTCATTTTAGTTTTTTTCACTTTTTTGTTTTTCCTATTAAAAAAGTAAAAACAATATATACATATATATATATAGGGGTGGTATTTTTTACAAACCACCACATTGTTAGAAACTATGCAACTACCTTAATCACCATCAATTAATTTGATCAAGGGTCAATAATCATCCAGTGGCAATTTTGGTAATTATTGATCATTAGTGAATTAATTTCATAAATGACAGCCGGGTACAAGGGTATATTGGTAAAAAAACTTCCATTCATATTCCACGCAAAATCATCCCCAATAATCATGGGATCCATTTCTCTCTCTTCTCTACCAATTTTCCGGTTTCTGCTTCAACCAGAGGATGCTGCCGTATTTTATTGCAGTTGCGGCCATGAATGATCCAGCTCCGAGCTTCAACAAGAAGTTTAGATCTCCCTGAGACGTGAACGGAGGATCTGCATCATTTGCATTTGCTTCTTCGATTGGGGATTTCGAAGCGGCAACGACAAAGCGCCTTCCACCGGAGGAAGATGACGCCGTCATGGTCCGAGTCTCGAAGGCAAAAGACTTTCTTCTGATATTCTCCATGACGTTCGTCCGCCGGTGCCCTACAATCATCGGCGACGAGTGTGTCCGGGGAGCTTGGATAGCTGCCGCTGCCGTCATGTCGTATGAGACGTTTATCTCTTCCTTTCTTTTTTACCGCTCATTACGTTATCTAGTCAGTAACCAGAGGATGTTATTGATTGTTGTTTTCGAAGTTATTAGGTAGTGGTTCATCGATTTCATTGTTGTTTGCTTCTGTTGCATCTCCGTCTTCATCATCGAAATATTTCGTTCTTCCATATCACCGATTTGGTTGAAGAAATTGGTTTCGAAGCGGTATGCAGGTTAATCGGAAACTGAATCAGAGTGGTTGCGTGTATTTGGGTTCATGTTTTGGGTTTCATGGAGTAAGGTTCACGATTTTAGGTTTCTCTGATTTTGGTTTCATGATGTATTTGGGTTCATGATATACGAATTTTGGATTCTTGATTTTGTGTTCATGATATTTATATTCATGATTTTGGATTCATGATATTGGTGTTCATGATTTTAGGGTTTATACAACTTGATTTTTGGTATTCATGATTATGCCAACATATAATTCATGATTAATGTGTTCCCAGATTTCATGTTTATGATTATGAGTCAAACATGATGTTGCATTCATGATTTGGTGAATCACCTTAGTTAACACAAATAATAGACTTAGTAAAAACAATTAATGAATTCCTGTGTTTTGTAAACCCAGATGTTGAATCATCCATATGTTTTGTGAACCCAGAAAAATTTCGCACGATCTGTAGAAGCATGAACACGAAGAAAGAAAAAAATAAATACATACACTAATGATTCGGTTAATTGGAATAGGATATTCACAAATCCCTACAAATTAGGTAACTTCCATGTTTAAAGGATTTTGGAAATATTAATTAAAAAACTGACAAAATCAAATTACTTAAATACCCCTACGGCTTAATATTAATTAATAATTAATTTTAATTAAATTTGGTAAAATGATTGGTTAAGAAGTGGTTTCTATAGTTTCTACAAATGCATTGGTTTGTAAAAGAAACCTATTGGGAGAGGTTCAATTGAAAAATGTTAAGTGTGTGAGAAATATAGAAGTAATCTTAGTCATTCATTCGGTCAACATTTGCGGCTTTGACTGAGAAGCAACAGATAATTCATCGCGTGATCTGCGCATAGTCTGCACAAGATAGAGGGGTAGTTTCGTAAAATACGCGGGACGAATTCATATGTGAACCTGTGTGATTCACATATGAACTATACATTCATATGTGAATCGGTTAATTAGTTCATATGAGAATCAGTTAATTAGTTCATATGTGAATCACAAAGATTCATATGTGAATCTGTTAATTAGTTCAACTGATTCACATATGAACCTACAGTTAATTAGTTCATATATGAATCGATTAATTAGTTCAACTGATTCATATATGAACCTACAGTTAATTAATTCATATATGAATCACAAAGGTTCATATGCGAATTAGTTAAAAAGATTTCATATGTGAATTACATGGGTTCACATATGAACATATATTCATATGTGAATCACACAGGTTCACATATGAACTCGTCCCGCATATTTGTAAAAGTTACGAAACTGCCCTTCTATTTTTGGAACAACCGCAACTTTTGACTAGTCAAAGCCGATCTTGACCGAATAAATGACTAAGATTACTTCTATATTTCTCACACACGTACCATTTA
The DNA here is from genome assembly GCA_033807775.1 of Saussurea involucrata. Lineage (NCBI taxonomy): Eukaryota > Viridiplantae > Streptophyta > Magnoliopsida > Asterales > Asteraceae > Saussurea > Saussurea involucrata. The sequence continues at coordinate 134,223,614 of CM066315.1, forward strand.
TCAATTAAACCTATGAATATATATATATATATATATATATATATATATATATATACTACATATATAAGCATTTAAGCAAAATGTCTTAAAGACAAGTTTTTATGCAGTGTGTACAACAAATTAAAGCACAAAATTTAAAAAACTCTTAATTACAAACTATAAAGCACAACTTACAACTCTTTTTAAGCAAGGGTTTTAAACCATACCAACAAAAAGTACGGTTCAGTCCCTTACCTTACTTCCTCACAGTACAGCCATACCCTGCCATACCAACTCTTTCACGCTTCACGTCTGGTTTAAGAAGTTTTCACACGCCAAAAAATGCTTTCTTCCCCACTTCAACCCCTCTTCACATCTGCCCCTCACTCTGTACCGAGAGTACTTCACCATACCCTACCTCTACACGTCTGCCCCTCACCCCCATACCGAGAGTACTTTACGACACCATACCTACAAAGCCATACCCACAATCCCTTCATATTGCAGCTTTCTTCCTGGATGCATATAAATCAAGAAATTAGGGTTCAGATTCATTTTCATCTCCACTCTCAAACACATCACGATTTGGTTCACGATATACAGCTCAACATCTCAGCATCAGTTGATTTGGATTCACGATTTGCAGCTCAACATCTTCACGATTTAGGTATGTTTAATTTCAAGCTTTCATTTGTTTGCTTTCATCTTGACTTCCTTCTATCTAAGAAATAGACAAAAGTTTTCAAGGGTTTTAGTTATCTCAGGGGTTTTGAGCTGATAATGATTGTGTTCTTTGATGATCTGGTGTCTCTTTGATTCAATCTTGCACGTGGGTATTGATTTGGGTATCTGATTCTCTTTTCGAATTGGAAAATATGTAGTTTAAAACTTTGCACTCAAAGTGTTTGATGTTTTGCTCGTATGAATCACCAAGGTTCGTAGAATACTAACTTTTGCTTAATATTCATTGAATCTTTACAACAATATACATTTTTTTATAACTTTATTCTCATCACGTCAAGCAATGTATACGGTTATACAACCTGTGGGTTCTGCAGAGAAGTGATGGAGCAGGAGGAGGTGTTTTTGATGCTTTGGATAGAATGAATGGTCAAACTTTGTGTGGGTGTGTTTCCGTCACTGTTTGCCAGGTTCGTCTTCGTATCTAGACTCGGTTGGGTTTTTGATTCTTGATATTTGATGGTTTATTTCATCAATCGAACCTTGTATTGTAATTGACAAAAATGTTTTTGCATTTCAAGTTTCATCTCTTATCTAATACTGTACTTCTGCAAACTTTGTGAGATGGAGATATAGCATCAGTGGATATGGGATCCAATATCATTTCCATGGTTTACACAACCTGCTCCTGAATAAATGGTTTTTCTTCTTCTGTATGTTGCAACATATTGTGACTATTGTGATTGACAGAACACTGCTTTTTGTATCGAATTTCACGAACCCTGTATTTGGAGTAAACAATAACTATCTTGGAAAAGGGGCTATATATATTATAAACTTTGAATGATCATCTACATGTTGTAGCTTTGCAAACTTTGTGAGATGTAGATATGACAAATCTGGATTTGGGAACTGAAGATCATTTTCATGGTCTACACAGTCTTCTCCTTTCCTGTAGGTATGTTTCTGGTTTCAAAATCTTCTGCATCTGGTTGTCATCGTCTCATGTTCTTTAGGGCCTTTTGTTTTGAAAATCTCGTCTTCATGTGGTTTTAGGGTTTTGTGATTTAATTTCTGGTAAGGAGAGCTTAAAGCGGTTGTATCGAATTGTAAATAAGTACCAGGTTAGTTAATTTTCCTGTGGTTTCCATGATTTTTAAATTTTGGTTTAATCACAATTATTAGATAAACACAAACCTTAGCATATGATCTATCCTAAAAACTGATAATTTGTTTGCATTTTCTATTATGGCCTATATATATGCTTGGTGTTGGATGGTATATTGAATTCATATCCTTAAGATTCTGTTGGACATGCAGTCGATCATGGAAAATAAGGATGGGTTCTCTGTCATGGCAATTCGATATTCCAATATAACAGTGAAGGTTCTTACAGGTTCATCAGTGATCACTAAGCTAATATCTTCCTTTCTGTTAACATTTTTTCCTTGTTTTCTCTTCTCTTGTTGTCTTTGGATTCAATTATGGAGGTAATCTATTTGTACAATCTTTTCATCTGTAGTCAAAATCTGAGCAGCTTGTTGAGGTTCGTTGAAAGCGGTATGTTGTTTCCATAGGGTATGGTGGTTAACTCTCTACTTAATTTTCTTTAGCTAACTTGTAGACTTTATGTTGTCATTGTGTTTGGTTCTCCGTCACTTAATTTTCAAATGGTTTCATGCCCATCACTTTGGAGAACCAAACACAATGACAACATATAATGGGAAATGATGTCCATTGATGATCATATTAGATGTTGTCTCTCCATTTACTCGTTATCTATGCTATCTTATAAAGCTTTTAGTCAAAAAGTCTTAAACACAGCATGTAAAGCACAAAGTATTGTATTTTAAAGCATAGTTTTTGAAAATCTTTTAATTACAACATTATAAGCTTAGTGTACACCTTCTTCCAACTTGTTTATATCTTCAAGGTCTGGGTTAGGTTTTTATGCAGTGTGTACAACAAATTAAAGCATTTAGGGTTTTGTGATTTAATTTCTGGTAAGGAGAGCTTAAAGCGGTTGTATCGAATTGTAAATAAATACCAGGTTAGTTAATTTTCCTGTGGTTTCCATGATTTTTAAATTTTGGTTTAATCACAATTATTAGATAAACACAAACCTTAGCATATGATCTATCCTAAAAACTGATAATTTGTTTGCATTTTCTATTATAGCCTATATATATGCTTGGTGTTGGATGGTATATTGAATTCATATCCTTAAGATTCTGTTGGACATGCAGTCGATCATGGAAAATAAGGATGGTTTCTCTGTCATGGCAATTCGATATTCCAATATAACAGTGAAGGTTCTTACAGGTTCATCAGTGATCACTAAGCTAATATCTTCCTTTCTGTTAACATTTTTTCCTTGTTTTCTCTTCTCTTGTTGTCTTTGGATTCAATTATGGAGGTAATCTATTTGTACAATCTTTTCATCTGTAGTCAAAATCTGAGCAGCTTGTTGAGGTTCGTTGAAAGCGGTATGTTGTTTCCATAGGGTATGGTGGTTAACTCTCTACTTAATTTTCTTTAGCTAACCTATAGACTTTATGTTGTCATTGTGTTTGGTTCTCCATCACTTAATTTTCAAATGGCTTCATGCCCATCACTTTGGAGAACCAAACACAATGACAACATATAATGGGAAATGATGTCCATTGATGATCATATTAGATGTTGTCTCTCCATTTACTCGTTATCTATGCTATCTTATAAAGCTTTTAGTCAAAAAGTCTTAAACACAGCATGTAAAGCACAAAGTATTGTATTTTAAAGCATAGTTTTTGAAAATCTTTTAATTACAACATTATAAGCTTAGTGTACACCTTCTTCCAACTTGTTTATATCTTCAAGGTCTGGGTTAGGTGCATAGACAACCACTTGATCGCCGATTTACCTTCTCAAGATAGAAAGATAGCGATTCAGGGTCTCGAGAAGGCGATTCACGCTCGCGAGGTAAAGGCTTAGTATTTCTTTCAAATATCTTGCTCTCCATCCCTTGATTCTTTACATCACATTCAAGAATAAAACCAAAAATAAATGAATTTTGTTTGCTTTAATCTCTCATTGGTTTTGACGTTACCCGATAACTTCGGTACTCTGTGAATGTAGGAGTTCTTGGGCACCTTTTACTGCAGCAGGCGCATGGGTTTGTTCATATATTTGTCTAAGAAGCCTTTGGAAGCCTTTGGATACTTAGTATGAGAGGATGTAATATTCTGGAGACAATTGAGCATCCTCCACGGACACTAAGAAAATTGATATTGAATTCTGAGAATCGGCTACAAAAAATCGAATTTGTCCGAGAAATGTCCCCACTCTATTTAAAACTGCATATGCATTCATTAGTACATTCCTCGTTTGAAATTGAAGGCATGGTGAAAATCCAACCTATGGCAGATGTGGAGGAAAAGGTATTACGTAGTTTGGGTTGGACTAATTTAGAGTTTATCAAGAATCAGCAGGTGAAGACTCATCATATGACGAGAGGAAGACAAGATTCTCAAGTCCAGGTTTCCTCTAATTAGTTAACTGTCTATGCGTGTATACGTATATATAACTATATTGTTGATTAAGCTTGTAATTGGCAGATGTATTATGAATTTGGAATATTCAGCACATTTTATCAGAGGAAAATGATTCCAACTTGGATTACTGAAAGAAGCAAGGGGCGGTCAATGTCATTTACCATCCCATCATCTACTAACAACCTTAGAGGATTGAATTTCTGCTATGTCGCAACGCCTAGAGTTTCACAGAAGTCCTTTAACTCGCCAATGGTCCTAATTAGTAACATAACGAAGAACCACACCTGGATATACAGTCATTATATTCAACAAGTCTATCCCGCTGAAAAGTCTCTAACATCGTTAAGCCATTGGATGTTTGGGAAGAATGAGATGGGAGATGGTGACGTAGTGAATATTAAGGTGATAACAGGAGGTGATCTTGTCTGTATATGCGAGTGTGGGGCGAGTCTTGTGCATGATGATGATGGGAAGATGGAAGAATAAGATTCGTTGGGTTATTACAAGTCATGGAATCACATCATTGGTGGAGATCTCTCTGCTTTTCAAACAACTACAGGAGAATACATCCTACACTACATGCGTTTTAGGGGCGGTAATGACATAATTACATCTTATCATCCCTACATTGCAGAAGACACCCGTTATAAAGGTATATGCAATTTTGAAAGATATTTTTTGTCGTAATTTTTATGGCAAGAACATCAAAATTTCACAACCAACACGCAGTCTACTAATATCACACTTAGATTTATCGAAAGGAGAAATAGTTGTCTAACACATTCATAAATTGTTGAAAAACATTCATAGAGAGGGCATTTACCGGACCGTTAGGAGCTCTTCCACAATTAACTTCTTATCTTCCTCGATCCTGTTAGTACTTGGATCGAGCTATTATTTGTTTTCGATGAATAAATGTTGCCATTTTTGATAATTTTCTATTGCTTTTATAATTGGAATGAGCAGACATTGGAGCTCATAGCAAAAGTTGATGTTTTGGAAGAAGTTGCAAGACTTGAAGGACAAGTGCTTCATTTTAGGCATTTCATCCTTATGACATTTCTTGCAAATTTGAAAATAGGGATATTGGTCAGTATAACTAATTCTGTGTTTTTGATATAAAGACTGAAGTAAGTGCTGAAGAAGTTCATGTTTTTGTATTTTTAAGACCGACTTTTGATGTTATTTCTTGATTCTCCAGGCTGGCTCCTACATGAAACATGCATTTGTTGATCTAAACAAGTCTCACCCACCAAGAAAAGCTTTCTTCTGGATTGGTTTTTTGTCTTTAGGTACAGTTCAAAAATTATGTTAGATGTCTTTCATTCATTTGTTTATGGGTGCTTGAATACGTTTTATTGTTAAATTTATTCTTGATCTGCAAGTAAATTACAAGCTGATACTTGTCTAAATATGTATATCTTATTGATTTTTTTGGATGGGATAGATTTCAAGGCAATCAAAGTAAAGGTCTTGAAAAGCCAACAATATTCCTTGAATATAAGCCTTAGTTTGCTACCATCTGCACTGTTTTTGTGTTAGTTTCAGCTGATGCAAATTAAAGAGGAGGTTGTTTCCCTACTTAAGGAGATGTTTACCAAACGTTTATCCGGTGAACACTTAACGGCAAGAGACATTATCATCACTTTCCTTAACGTATAACATCATCGACTATCAAAATTGGGTGTCGGTAAGGATCTTAAACCCGGTAAGCGCTTATCGGGACAGAGTCCTTTTATGAGGGTTTGTGTATGTTTATGTACTTCATATATATATGGGTTGTTAGTTCTCAATTATTTTAGGAGTTGGACTTGGGTTTACTTCTAAACTATATATTGGCTTATTACTCGTATCATATGTTTGAAGAAATACTTTTATAATCACAACTGATTATGAAGAACCATGCAAGATTTTGTTTCGAAGATGTTAGAAAATGATCTTATATAAGTGGATTTCATATGTATCTATTATTTTATGACATTTTTGTTGTTTTAATTTCATAAGATTGTTGATATAATATATCGTATAGAGTTTTATATTTTGTTTGATTTATTAATCGTTTAGTCAATCTACAATTTTGATACTCGTATATGCTCAAATGGGATAGGATATTCAACGCGTCGTTTGCTCCTCTTTTTGCACGTTCCACGTACAGTGAGCAATTTAAATTTGTGTTATTAGCAGTTGAGTCGACTTCTATTAGCAACGACAATTTACTTTCTATATGTATATTGTTGAAGGTTGAATTCATGCCGAAGTTTAGTGTAAGGGGTATCCGGAAAAGATGGTGTGAATATCTTAATTTCTTTTCCTTTGTAGGTTCCAACCCTGTATACAAAGGCTATTTGCAATGTTCCGAACTTACAAGTTGTGTCAGCTTCAGCCGGGAGCCAACTGCGACCAATGGTGATCAACTCCTAGAGTTTATCTGGTTATATTAAATATATAAATAAGACCTACTCCCATATGGCACATGGTTAAGATATCTACTTGTTTCTCGACCAATGCTCTTACTTTCATAATAAAAAGTAATGAAATCACATTACTTTTCTTTATAATTATAATTGTGAACCATAAGATCTATGAAGCCTTTCAACTTCAACTTGGATAAATCTGCATTTGTTACCATACTCGGCAATTGGTATTTGTTTACCTGTTGTAGTCGGTATTCTCGCTTACATGTATACAACTTCACCTTGTATAAATCTGCATTTGATCTGAACACATGTCTTTGGCTGTTGTAATCGGTATTCTCGCTTACATGTTTTCAAGATTTACACCCCGCCGCATTGCACGGGTACACAACTAGTATATATATACACACTCAAAAATTGTCCTGTACGATCCATTATTATTATTCTTTTATCGTGTCTACTACAATTTTTCTTAATACTATTTACGTAATAAATGCTATATTTAAAAACATATCCATGGAAAATATTTGAACTTTGCCCTTGGGAAAGGTGATGAAAAGTATGGACACGTGTGAAAATGTTACAACAACTTTTCATGGACACTCTCACATAATTTCAAAAAGAGAAATTAATTAAAATACCTTAAGTTTATCAAGTGTTACCAAAATGCCACAAATCTCTCTCACTTTGTAAAAATACCCTTTTTCCGCGATGGGAGCCCGCGATCGTGGGTCAGGGACCATTTCTGACACTTTTTTAAACTTGCAGGGACCATTTTTGAAAAATGGAATCCCGCGATCGCGGGCTCATCCCGCGATGGTATACTTTTTGTGACTTTTCAATTGCAAGGGACCATTTTTGAAAAATTCCAGGGACCATTTTCGAAAATTTGAACCGCGATCGCGAAGGAATCCCACTGTTCACCCCGCTTTCTTTCAATTTTATGAATTTAAAATAAAATGTTACACTTTCAACCCCTATACTTATTTACTAAATTTACTTTATACCTTTTACTTTCATTATTTTAATTTTACATTTAACACATATAATCGTTTATTAACTAAAATACGTTAAAAAAATACGTTTTAATTTTAACAAATTACACCATTATAATCGTCTCTTCGATACGTTCGAAATGAGCCCAATCTTGATTTTTTTTGGATTTATATATTTTAATATATATCATATACAGTTATACACTACATAAAAAAATATTTTTTATATTTAAAATTCATACTCTTATAGTTAATTATTTAATTTATGGTACATCTCTTATTTTTTTTTTCAATTTTGTTTTACACTCCTATCGCATTAACATAATAATCATATATTAACTAATTCATTAAATCGTTTTAAATTATTATTATTTGAATGTGTTTATAGATATCGTGAATGGCAATAGGAGAAGGTTTCACGAGAAGAATATTAAATGGGGTTTTGACAAGTCGGTATCACTGGACTCATTTAAGAATTGTGAAAATGGGTATTTGGCGAATGATGATTCATGTGTGTTTGGAGCTGAAGTATTTGCAGTTACAGAGTATGCACAAAATGATCGATGTATTTCCAACGTAACTTAGATTAAAATTATCTCCTTCAGTTCAGTCCCGTCCCGTCCCATCCAGTTCAGTCCCGTCCAGTTCCGTCCCGTCCCATCTACTTATTTACTTTACTTTACTTTATACATTTTACTTTCATAATTTAAATTTTACATTTAACACATATAATCGTTTATTAACTAAAATACGTTAAAAAAATACATTTTTAATTTTAACAAGTTACACCATTATAATCGTCTCTTCGATACGTTCGAAATGAGCCCAATTTTGAATTTTTAATTATTTATATATTTTAATATATATCATATACACTACCTAAAAAATATTTTTTATCTGCGGAAATTCATTTTTTTAACGTATTCTCAATTTTGTTTTACACTTCTATCGCATTAACTATAAGAGTACCATAAATTGAATAATTAACTATAAATGTATGAATTGTAAATATTAAAAATATTTTTATGTAGTATATATGATATATATTAAAATATATAAATCAAAAAAATTCAAGATTGAGCTCATTTCGAACGTATCGAAGAGACGATTATAATGGTGTAACTTGTTAAAATTAAAACGTATTTTTTTAACGTGTTTTAGTTAACTAGTTTAGTACCCGCGCAATGCGGCGGGATGCAATATTCAAATAAATGTAAGCAAAAAATAAAAATAGAAATTACAATCATGCAATATTCATACGGTTTGGGTTTGGTTTATAACTGAAGTCTTTTATGTCTAAATTTTTGTTTAAACAAAATAGAAATTACAATCATGCTTTAATCATATACAATCATCACTCAAAACCTCTCGATAAACCACATTTGATTTGTAAACTCCCTTCGGTTTGAACTTTTTGGTAGGCTTCACTGATATCTTTGTAGTGCCACGTGATATACCTCTGGATAACTATTAAGTTTTTAAATTCTAAAATCGCCAGCTATAGATAACACTAAAATCGCAAGCTATAGATAACACTAAAATCGCCAGCTTAGTTTTTAAAATTAAAATTAATTTTGTAATATCATTTATTCACTAAAATTAAAACTAAAATTAACACTATGAAATATTGATTATTCATGGAAGTTGATTGTTTACTTGTTATGGTCTGTTTCAAACACCCCAAACAACTCGCTTCCTAGATGATCCCTCTAGAAGAAGGCGATTCTTTGGCCGTTTGTTTACCTTTTAATAGTTCCATTAAGAGGCAACATCTGAATCGCTTTTAGGTGAATCTTGCTTAACAAAAAAAAGTCTGCCCCTTAATGGTTCTAAAACCTTCTGAATGATTTTGTATCGTGGGTCTCCCTTAACCATTTAGCACTCTAATTTCATTCTAAACAATTACAAAACGATCCTATTTCATATTGTACTATATCATAAGATCCTCTTAATCATTCTGACCACTTAATCATTCTGCACCACACCATTCAGCAACTGCCAAACAGCCAATCTTTCTAGTTACTTTGATATGTGAATTTACATTGAGCATGGGAACCAAATGAATAAAAAGATTCATTCCATCTTTATCTCCTTCAATCTCGCATTCCATGTTCTGATCCCAAGCAGTATTAACTTCATTTTCCTCAAGCAGTACTAATGATGTTCCAGCAGTATTAACTTCGATATGCATAAGCAGCACTAACAGTTTTCGTAAGACACCAGCAGTACTAACATTGTTCCAGCAGTATTAATAATGTTCTAGCAGTAGTAATATACCAGCAGTATTAACATTGTTTCAGCAGCATTAATGTCTCAACAGTACTAACCTCGATCTAGCAGTAGTATCTTTGTTCTGGCAGTACTAACGTTGATCTGGCAGTATTAATGTAGTTCTGGCAGTACTAACCATACTTGGCATATCTTCAGTTCCCAACAATCTCCCCCTAACTTGACTTTTAGAAAGAGAAGTCAAGTTTTTCAGATGATGCTTCCAAAACCTAATCATGCATGCCTAGATCAGGATTCAATCCCAGACTTTGATTGAGAGTCCTTCTTACCAGATATCTTGCCATCTCAGAATCTTTGTCACTTACCAACTTAGCATGCAGCATTCCAGTCAACCTTTTCATGCTGTGTTTGTATACTACATCTACCAAATAATATTCATGAAATGTATGATCAAGAGTGATGACATACACTCCACAATTCTCAATGAGCATCCAGTTGGTAATGACTTGAAAATTCCTTGCTATCAAATACTGAACTGCTTCTGGTTTGAACATTAAGCACAAGTATTCAAGAACCATCTTGGTGATAGACATACCTTGCTCTGTCAGCATATTTCCATATAGCCTCATTCCAACCTTGAACATCTCTTCTATGTCAGATCTTGAGCATGTTCTGATGAGTCTTCCCCATGTAGAACAGACTTCAAACTTTCCATCTGCTCTCTTTATTCTAATGTACTCCTTTCTCCCTTCTTTCAATGTGTCCCAGAAGATGATCTCAGGAGCCATAGAAGCTAATGGTTTAACTTTAATTGGATTAGTATCAACCACAGTAATATACATATCACATTGTGCATTTGATTGTGATTGTACATTGCTTGGTTGACCTGATGAGGTTGCCACTTCTTCTTCAGCAGCCTTTTGATCATCTTTCTCTTTCACAACTTCCTCCTTAGCTTCTTCTATGATGGGTTCCACTCTGGGCTTCTTTACAAATTTCTTCTTTGAAGCTATGGACTTTGTTCTTGGTCTTTTGCTTGACACCATTTTGGTTCTTTTGAGTGATTTAGCAGCTTCAGGAGTGGTTTCAGTTGTTTCCTTAGTTTCTGCTGCTTCAGTATTAACTACAAAGCAGTATTAACTACAAAGCAGTATTAACCACACCTGCAGTATTAACTGCACAGCAGTATTAACTACAAAGCAGTATTAACTACAAAGCAGTATTAACTACAAAGCAGTATTAACCACACCTGCAGTATTAACTACAAGGGCAGTATTAACTACAAAGCAGTATTAACCACACGTTCTAGCCATTAACTACAAAGCAGTATTAACCACACCTGCAGTATTAACTACATGGCAGTATTAATGGCTAGAACACTGGCAGTAGTAACTCTTCACGGACAGTAGTAACTACACTTGATCTAGCAGTAGTATCTTTGTTCTGGCAGTACTAACGTTGATCTGGCAGTATTAATGTAGTTCTGGCAGTACTAACCATACTTAGCATATCTTCAGTTCCCAACAAATATATAATATATTAATATAATCCAAATAAAAGATGAAACAAAGTAAATAACCAAATAACCATAATAATTTAGAAATTTGTCTTAAAAAAACAATTCAAACAAAATGAAAACCGCTAAAAATCGTAAACAAAACAATTAGAAAAGTTTTCCATCATGAAAAAACAAATTACTTCTCAAGTTTGGGGATTATCAAATCTGTAATGACTTCTTCTTTCTCATTTGAAGGAATGCATGTTTTAGGAGATTTTGTTGTTGACCCTTTCATTGCATCATCGACATCATAAACTTCATCAAAATCACGCTTCAGATCGACACCTTTACATATCCTTTTCTGATACGTTTTTTCTTGTGATACCGGACTATCTGCCGTGCTGTTATCTACATTGTTTGGAGTTGCATTCTCACCCGTAAATGAAACAGCATCCTTCAAATAAGATAACAGTGACATGTGTTATTTTAGAAACTCCTTAATAGTGAATAAATTTAACAGCTACATTAAAAGTTATCTATAATACCTTTAACTTTTCCACAGAACCAAAAAAAAGCACATCTTAGCAAATAGCAGTTATGAACTTATGGTAACATTATCGACTGTAAGCCACAAAAGGTAACAAAATAGCATTAAGATATCATTATTGTTAGGTTAATCAAACAACAGGATGGATACAGTAATGAATCTGATGTGTACATGCATGATAAACCAATGGCAATTGAAAAAAGCTTTCTGACCGGTAATGCATTATTCACACAGGAAACGAAGCAGCAAAGAGCTTACCAGTGGAGAGAATTATTTTTGCAGCAGGGATGCAAAACTGTGAAAGGAGCAGAGAATTATATAAGAGGTAAAATAAGATTAGAGATAACTATTAAGTTTTTAAATTCTAAAATCTGTTATCCAGGGTATGTCACTAAAATCGCCAGCTTAGTTTTTAAAATTAAAATTAATTTTTTAAGACTTTAAGAATTTCAACCAAAAATCAATAATTTTGGCTCCAAAAACAAATTTGACAAACGACAATCCATGATAAACCAATGGCAATTGAAAAAAGCTTTCTGACCGGTAATGCATTATTCACACAGGAAACGAAGCAGCAGAGAGCTTACCAGTGGAGAGAATTATTTTTGCAGCAGGGATGCAAAACTTGTGAAGGGATGCTTTACAAGAAATCGCCATTGAGTAAAAAACTTTGACTTGTAGAATTTAAAAACTCCAATGGGACCTTCATACCCCATTCTTTGTAAAGTTGAGTATAGTTCTTCATTGGGAATAGAAGATATACCTGAGGCATCATCTAGTCGAAGAGTGATGCGAATGAGTTCTTCTGAAACTTTCAAGGGTTTGTCACATACCCTTGTTTGGATGACTTTCTGCCCATCTTCGGATTCCACGGTGGCATTGGCCCAGAATTGCGTCTGATGCTCGATGTAGATAGTCGGATTCACCGTTAGGGCATAAGAAATATGTGTGGACTTGAGAAAATCCACAATGTCGTGAAATCCTGCGGCCTGCTTTGGCTTCTGAAGCATCGCAATCTCATTATGCTCGTCGACAAACTCCATAATCGTTGTTCTTCCTGAGGATTTTGATAGAAAACACAGAGATTCTAGGGAGAAGAGGTTAGAGCGATAGAGAAGAATTGAATGCAGAAAGACGTTATGAGCGTTGGCGGGCTAAAAGAGTATTTATAGCAGTATTAGCCCTAGATTTTCAAAAGCAGTATTAACGACATATGCAGTATTAACCACGAAGCAGTATTAACTGCACAGCAGTATTAACTACAAAGCAGTATTAACTACAAAGCAGTATTAACCACACCTGCAGTATTAACTGCACAACAGTATTAACTACAAAGCAGTATTAACTACAAAGCAGTATTAACTACAAAGCAGTATTAACTACAAAGCAGTATTAACTACAAAGCAGTATTAACTACAAAGCAGTATTAACCACACCTGCAGTATTAACTACAAAGCAGTATTAACTACAAAGCAGTATTAACCACACATGCATTATTAACTACAAGGCAGTATTAATGGCTAGAACACTGGCAGTAGTAACTCTTCACGGACAGTAGTAACTACAATCATGCTTTAAACAAAATAGAAATTACAATCATGCTTTAATCATATACAATCATCACTCAAAACCTCTCGATAAACCACATTTGATGTGTAAACTCCCTTTGGTTTGAACTTTTTGGTAGGCTTCACTAATATCTTTGTAGTGCCACGTGATATACCTCTGGATAATGCCACATAAAGTTGCCCGTGTGAGAATACCGGTTCTGGTAGATAAACACCTACCACCGGAATTGTTTGTCCTTGAGCTTTATTAATTGTCATTGCAAAACAAAGTCGAATTGGAAATTGCTTTCTCTTCAATTTAAATGGGAAAATGTCATCTTCGGACGGACATAGAGGAATTCTTGGTAAAAATACCCTCTTACGAGTATGTTGACCAACAGCTATTTCCGCATCAATGACGTTCGGTTGAAAGCCTCTGCATATCAACCTTGTGCCGTTACATAATCCATTCGAAGGGTCGATATTCCGCAACAGTATTATTGGGCATCCAATTTTAAGTCGGAGGTAATGAGGGGGCAAACCGCTAACAGTCAGTGAGTTTAAGAATTCCACTGGATACAAGTTATTCTTATCGTCTTCTGCTTCGTCAAAACTATAGTAAACTTGTTCCTCTCCGCAGAATCTTTCGATCAACTGATCATTAATCTCTTCGACATGCTCATTTTTAGTTGTTAGTATCGCCCTTGAAACGATATAATCTGAAGCAGTCCCGTTGGTTTGCAGAGAAGGAAATATTGCATCGATCAAAGCATCCTTCGATTCATCTTGTTTGGTGTAAGGAATGGCCATGTCATCAGGTATGCGAATAAAGTTTCCGTCCACAGTTTCTTCTTCTCCATCACCGACTCGTAACAGAAAATCTGAAAACCATCGATCAGTAAGTGCTCTCATATTGATCGTTAACCGCAACTTTTTAATCGAAGACCAAATAGGTGACATCCGTAGGCTAGAGTCTACAATCTGTGCTCGGGTACCTTTTCTCGTTACTGGCAACACCTGTCTAAAATCACCTCCCATAATCATTATCTTTCCACCAAATGGGAGTTGCACCCCAGTGATGTCTTGCATTGTTCTATCGAGTGCCTCCACTGCTTGCCTCTTTGCCATTGATGCTTCATCCCAGATGATTATTTTTGCATCTCGGAGTAGTTGAGCAGTTCCACTTTGTTTTTTTATATTGCACACAGAATTATTACTAAGACTGAGAGGAATCTTGAACCGAGAGTGAGCCGTTCTCCCCCTGGCATGTTATTAGCGGCGGCACCCGATGAAGCGGTCGCAAGTGCAATATATCCACGGGAACGAACATTAGCGAGCAAATCTTTGTACATAAATGTTTTTCCGGTTCCACCTGGACCATCTACAAAAAACACACCCGGACGATCATTATCTACATGACTCATGATCTCATCAAATGCATGTTTCTGGTCGGGATTTAGAGAGTCTCGGGCACGCAAATCTTCGTCTTCCACGATTATGGAGTACTCCTCTTGTACCTCACGAAATGCCCGTGATTCTAAATTGGCGGCTGCATTTATGTTTGGAAGATCGAAATCATCGAGGTTCTTACCCATAGATTGTAAAAAGACCGAGATATCTGTAAGAACCATATTTCGGACTATCTCAGCATTTTCGTAGTGTCGTCTGTAATCCTCAGAGAACGAATCATAATGTTCATCCCATAACTTGCGAACATCTCCCGGCTCACAATAAATCAAGATCGTTGCGAATAGTCGTCTAAGAGCATTGGGAAACTGAAATAAGGAGGCCTCAACAATACAATGCGATAAATTACCGTCGGTCTCTATCAAACCTCTCTCAAGAGCTGCTTTTCGAAATGTCGGGTGTAATACGCCATTAACCGTGTAAAGATCTTCAAAGCATGTAGGTCCACTAACATGCGAGAGAAGTAGGCGTAGATAATACCGTTCTCCTTCAGCAGGGTTAGCATGAACCAGTCGTCCTCTCGTTGGTCTTCGGCTCCGAGTATTCCATTTACGTGTTTTGTCATTCCATGTGTAATGTCTCGGAAAATCTTTGTACAAATATTGTCTCGCACTCATATCTGTTTTATTCCTCTCAAAAAATGCGGTCAACATTGATCTCTTATCCTTCTCTCTGTCAACAATATCTGTCATAATATCATTCTCTGTGAACCTAACAAACTGCTTATTCGGAAGATGGACCTGCAAAGCCATCACACAAGGGTGGATTTTAGATAGAGGAAAGCTAAAAATCCGCCAAATCGCCTCAGGTGGAGAAACATATCGTGCATCTTGAAATCTTTTTATCTCGTTAATAACAACCTCTTCTCTATCAGGATCGACATGAATAACCTGTTTGTCATGACCTTTGTAAACATACTTGAAAATATATTTCACAGATATTATACTTGAGCAAACCTCAACATTGATGTGACAGTTGAACATCATTAGCAACTTTGGGTTATATGGGACCACCCATCTATTATCTAGGATACCGCCTCGGACGTCCGCCTGTATTCCATTCTTTCTCCTCCTATACATCGGATATGAGTTATCTGCTTGCGTCGTCTTGTCGTTGAATTGTTGAGGATATCTAAAACGACATTTTCTTGGCTCACCTTGAATACAAGGGCTGCATGGTTTTAAATGACCGCAAGGACCATGCATCATGTGCATTATCACCAATTGATGCATTTCAGGATACTTTGTTGGGTCCGGGATTTCGGCACACACGACCTTGTCGTAATGGTCTGGGTTTGTAATCTTGTGTTGCGGCTTCATTATCATGAGGAAATGTGCATGTGGTAATCCACGTTTTTGAAACTCGATGACATAAACATATGCCTTAACCTCGTCGAGGATGTGCTTCTTGAAGAGTTGATTTTTGAGATCCTCCAATTTGGCACGAAAAACCCTTGCAACAAGGTCCGGCCTATCTTGTGCCCTCTGACCGTCCTTTAACTCTTGACGGATTTCAGGCCATCCTGGATTACACGTCATGGTAAGGAATATATCAGGTTTCCCGTCATCTTGAACTAAAGTCATGGCATCCATAAATCGTCTCCGCATATCACGTGGGCCTCCGATAAAACTTGCAGGAAGCACAACCCGTTGTCCAACTTTACTTGGTTGACCCTCACCAGCATTGACGCAATCCACAACACCTTGGTATAAATCTGATCTTATCTTCGACTGGTTTTTTCAATAAAATACAAACGTGAAGTCTCTATCTTGATGTACATGTCTACAACAAACTGTTGAAACAATCTTCCCCCCGATAGAATCACGTTCTTAGTCGGCCGAATTTGGAACTTGTAACAGTAATAATCTCGCATCGTTACTGTTTTCCTACCCCCTCCCGAGCTAACGTCTGCGTAGTATTGATTTTCAATAGTATAAATTAATAAATGAGTGGATAAGGTAAGAAATATATGTGATAATGTTCGTACCTTCAAGATCTTCGTCCAAGTTTTCGTCCTCATTAACAATTTCATCGATGCATACTCCATGTCTGGGTATCCTCGGATGCCATCCAGACTCACCGTTGGGGAAAAACAAAGGATATGATAAGGGATCATAACAACTATAGTGATGTTCAATTCTTTTACTGTAGTCGGATCTCCCATACACAACAATACTTCTCCTATATGCAGTGATGTTGTCATTTCCTTCAACCCAAATACCAGCAACCTGTACAATGGTAGAATTTTCTTTAGTACCATGCATATGATGCATTTTATTTTAAATAAGATAAAATAAATACTTGTATTTCAACCTCAGATGTGGTCGGTCGGTTGTACACCCTCTGGTCAAGTTCCACGGAAGCATTCAACGTGACTCTATAATTGTCGAGAGGTCCTAGCTCCGCAAGGGTTCGAAACGTTCTCACGTATGGATTTATAGAAAGCACACGAGTCAAAATTTCAGTGACGTTTCTATCAAGATTTGGCCATTGTAGTCTATGCGAAAACTCAGAATCGGCATCATAAAAGTAAAGTTGTAAGTACCTAGGTTTTCCATCCCTAGGAACTAATTGATCAATTCTATGATATATTGCTCCTTGAGCACGAAACGTATATACTCCAGATGACATATTGTTCACATTATTATCCAAAGTTACTCCCATTGACGCGAAGGAAAAGTTTGTGTTATATGCACGAATATTGTGCATAAACACTTTGCCTAACTCTGACTCCATTGTAAATAGATTGCATAGTTCTCCAGGAATGGGTGAGTATGCCAACTTTGTCTTCCCAATCATGCAACAAAAGGAAGGGAACTCAAATTCGAACAGTTTTGCTCCACAATGTTCACATGCATTTTGTTCCTTCAAGAGACGATGTTGTGTAGGGACACCATCATAAACAAAACTGTATGGATCCTCGTGCTGGGTCTCAATGTTTCTATTATTTTCCCTCATTCGTTGACGATAGTTCCGATTAATAATTTGTATCCTTTGAGCAATAGTTAGTGCACTGACAGGGGTTGTTTCACTGATAACGCTTGTTCCTTGTGTATTAACAGCGTTTCTGTTATTTTCTTTGCCTCGTTGATAATAGTTTCTATTAACAGTCTTTCTTCTTTGAGCAAAAGTTAACTCACTGACAGGGGTTGTTTCACTGGTATTCCCTTGCGTCGTCTCCAATGGAAAGATATTTGTCATGTGTTGACTACTTCCTTCGCCAAGCGCTATGTAAGACATTTGAATATGAAAATTAAGATTATTATAAATAAATGGTAAGATAGAGATCAAAAAGAAATACTAACTTGGAGATTCTTGATTCACGACTTCGTCAAAAAGAGGTTGCAGTATTCCACGTTTATTTTGAATGCCTATGACAAAATACCTAATTTCATTTAGTCTTTATTTTATGTCAATTGAAAAGTACAAAATAATAATAATGCATAGTTTTTACCGTTGAAGTTATCATGTGTCAACCTCGAACGTAATTGGCTTGTTCCTTGCGTATTAACAAGATTTCTGTTATTTTCCTTGCCTCGTTGATAATAGTTTCGATTAACAATCTTTCTTCTTTGAGCAGAAGTTAACGCACTCATGGGGGTTATTTCACTCATATTCTCTCGCGTCATCTCCATGGGAGAGATATTTGTCATGTGTTGACTACTTCCTTCGCCAAGCGCTATGTAAGACATTAGAATATGAAAATTAAGATTATTATAAATAAATGGTAAGATCGAGATGAAAAAGAAATACTAACTTGGCGATTCTTGATTCACGACTTCGTCAAAAAGAGGTAGCAGTACTCCACGTTTATTTTCCTTGCGTCGTTGATAATTGTTTCGATTAATAATTTGTCTCCTTTGCGCAAAAGTTAACGCACCGTCAGAGGTTGCTTCATTGATATTCTCTTGCATTGTCTCCATTGAAGGGGTATTTATCATGTTTGTCATACATTGACCACTTCCTTCGCCAAGCCCTATTTTTCTCCTTTTATGTGTTTCTTTTTGGGAGACATCAACATTTGTAGTTTCTTTATCGACAATCCTCATTGCATACCTTAAAACATTCACAAACATTCACTGAATGGACACATACATGTTCAAAACATTTACTGAATGGTCACATACATGTTAAAAACGATTAGAAAACATTCATTCACAAAACATTCTCTGAATCGACACATACATGTTCAAAACATTTAGAAAACATTCATTCACAAAACATTTACTGAATGGTCACATGCATGTTCAAAACGATTAGAAAACATTCACTAAATTGTCACATACATGTTCAAAATAACGATATAACCAATAAAAATACCACAAAAGTTAACAAATACATGTTCCAAAAATCTTCACAACAATCACAAAAAACACAATAATAATCAACTTGACTGATCATATATTCTCAACTCGGAATAATTCTTAAGTTGTATGCTTCCGACATTTCTGGACTGAAGACAATCTGGGTTAAAGCCGTAGAATTCAAAACGTTCACTGAAAAAAATTAGAAAATACCCTTTTAGTAAAATTATATTTTTAAATTGAAATAAAAACAAAAAAGTAAAATTAATAAATATTATACTTGGATATCGATGGATAAGCTTAACCCGAGATGCATAAATTATTGAATTATTTTGTATGGCCCGAGCTATCATCCCAATACGTGTTTCTCTTGTATCATACAACCTCAACTTTATTTCATGCCCCCTATTAGAAATAGCAAAGTTAGTAATAACACAATTTGGCCAATTTGTTAATTTGGTAATTGATTAAATTTTAATACAACTTCAAACTTACGTTTCATCTTGTAAAACTAAATCACACGAACCCAATCGAAATACACCATAATCTCTCTCATACGTAACTCGTCTTCCCCTTATGATTCTTCCAACTACATCTAAGATATATAAATTTAAACTTGAATATCAATTTGACATGGTAAAATATTTAAATATATTTAAATTTAACTAAAAAAATTAATTTACCAATTAACATCTTTCTTGTCGTCCTATCTTCAACAAGTGTTCTTATCGAAGGCACCGATGGATAAAACACAAATCCTCTTTGAACATCCCCCGGCAATGGGGTAAACCTTGTGTTTCTACCGATCAAAATTTCATACTCGGCACGAAGAAAACTATATTTTTCATACCTCGGATAGTCATAATTGGTTCCCTGAATTTGGAAATGCTCTAAAAGGAAAACACCTCCCACCAAGTTTCTTTGTCTATAGACATCCATCAAACTACGTGGAACAATTGCAGCCATTTTGTCCCTCTAACATATATAAATATACAACATGTAATTATAAATATTAGTATCTTTAAAAAATATATTTTTCAACAAAACTGAAATATGATCAATTTCACTTTCATTTTGGTCAAGTAAGATGATATATAGTTTTTCTTGATTTTCATCTTCATAAACAAATTCAACTCGGACACATGAAAAGTTCCACCAAACATGAGGACATTGTAGTGCTGAAAAATGTTCAGCATACCACCCTAAATCCATTTCTACAAATTAAAAAAAATTATGAAAATCACAAAAAATCACATAATAAAATTGCTTTATTTCTAGTGTCACTTAATAAAAGAATCACTATATAATTAACAATTAATCCATCCATTATCAATCGAATAAAAACAAACGAAGCACAAGATGAAAAATGCAACATGGCACTCAAGATTTCATATGTAAAACTACAAATAAAACACTTTATTCTAAAATAACAAGCAGTTTTAAGGCATAACAACAAAAATGAATTGATTTTGATCATTTGACTAAAACACTATACTATGTCTTATGCTCGACACGTTTTTAGTTTAATTCAATCGTTACAACAAACTTAATTGGTATTTCTATTTTTATTTTATAAAATTTTAATATTTAGAGTTTTGATATTTATCGTCCTCTTTTTTCTAAGATTCCAACTTTGTTTCATTGTGCATCTACAACTCCTAATGTTCAATAAGATGCTTTGTAAATAAAATCAACTACGCATCTTATTTCATTTATGTACTGGTATAAGATTTCAACAATAGTTTTGATCTCTAAAGAGCTATTATTTCTAAATATATATTTTTAATAAATATTGATGATTATCTTCTTAATTATCTCAGTAATTAATAACATTATTTATATTAAATTAGTGGATTAGATTGGATCACGAATGAAATAGTGTTTCAGCCCGGTTTGGAGTGAGGCCTGATCCGGCCGGGTATGCCATCTCTAATATATAGGGACATGTTCAAAAAAGAACATCCTTAGTTTACGAAAATGTAAGAACATTTCTAAGCTTCCAAATTATTTATATCGTAATTATAATTAAAAGAAAAAAAGTAAACAATTAAGTGGTTTTGTATGTATTTATAGTATTAAAGATTTATTCCAAATTAAATGTGTTATATTCTGATGGTTGATAAAAATCTCTACTTATACAAAAGAACCAAAATTTTTTAACATTGAATTTAATTATCATGCGTTTTTAATCTTGAACATTTTTCTAATAGTGTTCAAAAAGGCAATGGTCTTAAGACCGTTTGTTTTTTTTTAACGAAAACAATATCTCATTTTGCCCTAAAACCCCTCAGCCTTGATCTCATCACCTCCCTCAGCCTCCATCGCCTCCATCGCATCCCTCAGCCTCCCTCAGCCTCCATCGACTCCCTCAGCCTCCCATCTGCTCCTCCAAATCGAACTCCAAATCGAGGTCTACAATCGAAGTAGCTTTCAGCAAATCGATTATACATCGTCTTCTGCAGTCGAAGATCCTCTCATCCGCCATCATCGCCTTCTCCAAATCGAGGTAGCCTTCATCACCTCTCGAAATCGATTTGATGTTTGTTTCTTCAAAATTATTTATTTTACCATAAGTTAGTTGTCCTTAGCAATTCATACATTAGAAGTAATACTTTCTAGTATCAATATGAGTCAATATACTGGTTATGTTTGGTTTACTCTCTGGTGTTGTGTTTCTCTGTTTCAAAATTTCAATCTTTGAGTTCTTTAATGCCAGAGTGCAGATTCACAGAGAGAGACTGCTAGCCAGACGATGGAGCTGATAAAGGTACTTTAAGGGGTTGTTTATTTACCTCTTAATAGTTTCATTAAGAGGCAATCTCTGAATCGCTAAGAAGTGAATCTTGTTTGGCAAAAAAAAGTCTGCCTCTTAATGGTTCTAAAACCCTCTTAATGATTTTGTATCTTGGACCTCCCTTAACCATTTAGCGCCCTAATTTCATTCTGAAAAATAAGCAAACAACCATATTTCATTTTGTACTCTATCATAAGAGCCTCTTAATCATTCTGACCACTTAATCATTTTGCACCAAACCATTCAGCAACAGCCAAACAGCCCAAACGACTCGCTTCCTAGATGATCCCTCTAGAAGAAGGCGATTCTTTGGGCGTTTGTTTACCTTTTAATAGTTCCATTAAGAGGCCACCTCTGAATCGCTAAGAGGTGAATCTTGCTTGACAAAAAAAGTCTGCCCCTTAATGGTTCTAAAACCTTCTGAATGATTTTGTATCGTGGGCCTCCCTTAACCATTTAGCACTCTAATTTCATTCTAAACAATTACAAAACGATCCTATTTCATATTGTACTATATCAAAAGATCATGTACTTAATCATTCTGCACCACACCATTCAGCAACTGCCAAACAGCCAATCCTATTTCATATTGAACTATATCATAAGATAATTGCCAATTGCCATTCAAGTGGCCAAATCTTCTAATATAGCCAAGGAATAATCCATATTCTTTAATTGCAGAACAATTTACAAAAATAGTAGATACAGACATGCACAATACAGAAACCACAACAACTTCCAATTCCCAACCAAAATCCATTCTGCTTTGTCCCATGAACTTTCAACCAAAAATCATTAATTTTGGCTCCAAAAACAAATTTGACAAACCACAATCCATGATAAACCAATGGCAATTGAAAAAAGCTTTTTGACCGGTAATGCATTTTTCACACAAGGAAACGAAGCAGCAGAGAGCTTACCAGTTGATTAGAGGATTATTTTTGCAGCAGGGATGCAAAACTGTGAAAGGAGCAGAGAATTATATAAGAGGTAAAATAAGATTAGAGATAACTATTAAGTTTTTAAATTCTAAAATCGCCAGCTATAGATAACACTAAAATCGCCAGAAACTATATGTTTGCAGTTTGCACTAATATAAGAAAATGAGTGAAAAACAATCAACAAAAAAGAATACATTTGCAGTTTGCACTAATATAAAGTATATGGGAACAATCAAACATTGCTCTAGAGTTTTAAAAATCATTATAGATAAAAGAAGATTGCAAAATTACGAAGACCAGACCATCATGCATATAAAATGATTACAAGAAATGCTTAGAAACCAAAAAAAAAGCACATCTTATAATCTTAATAAGAAAAAGCCCAACAAAACCTCCCAAAAAACCTAATAAAATAAAATTCTAACTTGAAGAAACCCATCCTAGATAATTGCCAATTGCCATTCAAGTGGCCAAATCTTCTAATATAGCCAAGGAATAATCCATATTCTTTAATTGAAAAAAACTTTCTGACCGGTAATGCATTATTCACACAGGAAACGAAGCAGCAGAGAGCTTACCAGTGGAGAGAATTATTTTTGCAGCAGGGATGCAAAACTGTGAAAGGAGCAGAGAATTATATAAGAGGTAAAATAAGATTAGAGATAACTATTAAGTTTTTAAATTCTAAAATCTGTTATCCAGGGTATGTATGCATATATCCAGGGTAAAATAAGATTAGAGATAACTATTAACACTAAAATCGCCAGCTTAGTTTTTAAAATTAAAATTAATTTTTTAAGACTTTAAGAATTTCAACCAAAAATCAATAATATCTTCCTTCCTCCTTCCCAAAAGAATACTATCTTGCTTGAGGTGAAAAGGATAATCAAAAGAAGTATTTACTTATAAACACTTACAAATAAATGTACTTCAACAGTGTCATCAAGAAGTAAGAAATTGAAGACTATTTCATAGCCCATAGCTATATGAAACAATTATGAGAACACAAAATATTCATTTGACATCCTTATAGTTTCTCTCTTGAGCACTACAAAGCAACCTCCTTTATTTCAATTTGCAGTCGTCTCTTCGTTTTTCCTTTGCCATCTTGAAAGTTCACCATTGTCTCACATGCTACAACCTCACCAATGACATCTATATAATGATTAAAAAAATTAGTATAAAGAATGATGGCATAAATAACATATATTAAAAAATTTAGTAAATTTAAAATAATTAATTAACTAACCAACTGCTGTATCTTCTGGAATCATCTTTGATATCACGCTTTGATATTTGACAAATGAAAAACCAAATAGGGAACCATTAAAATCCAAGCAGCTAGACACCGAAGTTTTGTAATACAAACTTAACTTGTTTGTATTATCAATTAACTTGTATTTTGAGGCATGTCGAGCAATTGTAGGATTTTTTATGAATATGGCAGCCCCTTCTTGAAGCAAATCTTTAAACTTTGGCACCCATTTTTGTAGAACATTAGCATGGATTTTAGTGCCCTGAAAAAATGGATATAGAAAAATCAGAATTGTTGAAAAATAAGAAGATATGATGAATAGGAAGCTAAAAATTCAAATACAAGTAATTTTTTACCTCTTCATCCATTAATATCATATCAATGGAATAAATTTGTTCAGGATTCTTGAACAGCGGTTGATTCCACAAACGGATGATTCTAACCTTGACAGTAAAATCATCTTCTTGTATATCAAGGTGGTTAATAAGAGTAATATTCTTCCCATCCATTATTCTGTAATACATATTTTTTTTAATTAAACAATGTGATAGACAATTCAATAAACAATTAATTGAAACATTTGATCCAATTGTCAAAAAAGAAGAAGATTAGTGCAGTTTGCACTAATATAAAGTATATGGGAACAATCAAACATTGCTCTAGAGTTTTAAAAATCATTATAGGTAAAAGAAGATTGCAAAATTACGAAGACCAGACCATCATGCATATAAAATGATTACAAGAAATGCTTAGAAACCAAAAAAAAAGCACATCTTATAATCTTAATAAGAAAAAGCCCAACAAAACCTCCCAAAAAACCTAATAAAATAAAATTCTAACTTGAAGAAACCCATCCTAGATAATTGCCAATTGCCATTCAAGTGGCCAAATCTTCTAATATAGCCAAGGAATAATCCATATTCTTTAATTGAAAAAAACTTTCTGACCGGTAATGCATTATTCACACAGGAAACGAAGCAGCAGAGAGCTTACCAGTGGAGAGAATTATTTTTGCAGCAGGGATGCAAAACTGTGAAAGGAGCAGAGAATTATATAAGAGGTAAAATAAGATTAGAGATAACTATTAAGTTTTTAAATTCTAAAATCTGTTATCCAGGGTATGTATGCATATATCCAGGGTAAAATAAGATTAGAGATAACTATTAACACTAAAATCGCCAGCTTAGTTTTTAAAATTAAAATTAATTTTTTAAGACTTTAAGAATTTCAACCAAAAATCAATAATATCTTCCTTTCTCCTTCCCAAAAGAATACTATCTTGCTTGAGGTGAAAAGGATAATCAAAAGAAGTATTTACTTATAAACACTTACAAATAAATGTACTTCAACAGTGTCATCAAGAAGTAAGAAATTGAAGACTATTTCATAGCCCATAGCTATATGAAACAATTATGAGAACACAAAATATTCATTTGACATCCTTATAGTTTCTCTCTTGAGCACTACAAAGCAACCTCCTTTATTTCAATTTGCAGTCGTCTCTTCGTTTTTCCTTTGCCATCTTGAAAGTTCACCATTGTCTCACATGCTACAACCTCACCAATGACATCTATATAATGATTAAAAAAATTAGTATAAAGAATGATGGAATAAATAACATATATTAAAAAATTTAGTAAATTTAAAATAATTAATTAACTAACCAACTGCTGTATCTTCTGGAATCATCTTTGATATCACGCTTTGATATTTGACAAATGAAAAACCAAATAGGGAACCATTAAAATCCAAGCAGCTAGACACCGAAGTTTTGTAATACAAACTTAACTTGTTTGTATTATCAATTAACTTGTATTTTGAGGCATGTCGAGCAATTGTAGGATTTTTTATGAATATGGCAGCCCCTTCTTGAAGCAAATCTTTAAACTTTGGCACCCATTTTTGTAGAACATTAGCATGGATTTTAGTGCCCTGAAAAAATGGATATAGAAAAATCAGAATTGTTGAAAAATAAGAAGATATGATGAATAGGAAGCTAAAAATTCAAATACAAGTAATTTTTTACCTCTTCATCCATTAATATCATCTCAATGGAATAAATTTGTTCAGGATTCTTGAACAACGGTTGATTCCACAAACGGATGATTCTAACCTTGACAGTAAAATCATCTTCTTGTATATCAAGGTGGTTAATAAGAGTAATATTCTTCCCATCCATTATTCTGTAATACATATTTTTTTTTAATTAAACAATGTGATAGACAATTCAATAAACAATTAATTGAAACATTTGATCCAATTGTCAAAAAAGAAGAAGATTAGTGCAGTTTGCACTAATATAAAGTATATGGGAACAATCAAACATTGCTCTAGAGTTTTAAAAATCATTATAGATAAAAGAAGATTGCAAAATTACGAAGACCAGACCATCATGCATATAAAATGATTACAAGAAATGCTTAGAAACCAAAAAAAAAGCACATCTTATAATCTTAATAAGAAAAAGCCCAACAAAACCTCCCAAAAAACCTAATAAAATAAAATTCTAACTTGAAGAAACCCATCCTAGATAATTGCCAATTGCCATTCAAGTGGCCAAATCTTCTAATATAGCCAAGGAATAATCCATATTCTTTAATTGAAAAAAGCTTTCTGACCGGTAATGCATTATTCACACAGGAAACGAAGCAGCAGAGAGCTTACCAGTGGAGAGAATTATTTTTGCAGCAGGGATGCAAAACTGTGAAAGGAGCAGAGAATTATATAAGAGGTAAAATAAGATTAGAGATAACTATTAAGTTTTTAAATTCTAAAATCTGTTATCCAGGGTATGTATGCATATATCCAGGGTAAAATAAGATTAGAGATAACTATTAACACTAAAATCGCCAGCTTAGTTTTTAAAATTAAAATTAATTTTTTAAGACTTTAAGAATTTCAACCAAAAATCAATAATATCTTCCTTCCTCCTTCCCAAAAGAATACTATCTTGCTTGAGGTGAAAAGGATAATCAAAAGAAGTATTTACTTATAAACACTTACAAATAAATGTACTTCAACAGTGTCATCAAGAAGTAAGAAATTGAAGACTATTTCATAGCCCATAGCTATATGAAACAATTATGAGAACACAAAATATTCATTTGACATCCTTATAGTTTCTCTCTTGAGCACTACAAAGCAACCTCCTTTATTTCAATTTGCAGTCGTCTCTTCGTTTTTCCTTTGCCATCATGAAAGTTCACCATTGTCTCACATGCTACAACCTCACCAATGACATCTATATAATGATTAAAAAAATTAGTATAAAGAATGATGGCATAAATAACATATATTAAAAAATTTAGTAAATTTAAAATAATTAATTAACTAACCAACTGCTGTATCTTCTGGAATCATCTTTGATATCACGCTTTGATATTTGACAAATGAAAAACCAAATAGGGAACCATTAAAATCCAAGCAGCTAGACACCGAAGTTTTGTAATACAAACTTAACTTGTTTGTATTATCAATTAACTTGTATTTTGAGGCATGTCGAGCAATTGTAGGATTTTTTATGAATATGGCAGCCCCTTCTTGAAGCAAATCTTTAAACTTTGGCACCCATTTTTGTAGAACATTAGCATGGATTTTAGTGCCCTGAAAAAATGGATATAGAAAAATCAGAATTGTTGAAAAATAAGAAGATATGATGAATAGGAAGCTAAAAATTCAAATACAAGTAATTTTTTACCTCTTCATCCATTAATATCATCTCAATGGAATAAATTTGTTCAGGATTCTTGAACAGCGGTTGATTCCACAAACGGATGATTCTAACCTTGACAGTAAAATCATCTTCTTGTATATCAAGGTGGTTAATAAGAGTAATATTCTTCCCATCCATTATTCTGTAATACATATTTTTTTTTAATTAAACAATGTGATAGACAATTCAATAAACAATTAATTGAAACATTTGATCCAATTGTCAAAAAAGAAGAAGATTAGTGCAGTTTGCACTAATATAAAGTATATGGGAACAATCAAACATAGCTCTAGAGTTTTAAAAATCATTATAGATAAAAGAAGATTGCAAAATTACGAAGACCAGACCATCATGCATATAAAATGATTACAAGAAATGCTTAGAAACCAAAAAAAAGCGCATTTTAGCAAATAGCAGTTATGAACTTATGGTAACATTATCGACTGTAAGCCACAAAAAGTAACAAAATAGCATTAAGATATCATTATTGTTAGGTTAATCAAACAACAGGATGGATACAGTAATGAATCTGATGTGTACATGCATGATAAACCAATGGCAATTGAAAAAAGCTTTCTGACCGGTAATGCATTATTCACACAGGAAACGAAGCAGCAGAGAGCTTACCAGTGGAGAGAATTATTTTTGCAGCAGGGATGCAAAACTGTGAAAGGAGCA
Organism: Saussurea involucrata; assembly: GCA_033807775.1. Taxonomy (NCBI): domain Eukaryota; kingdom Viridiplantae; phylum Streptophyta; class Magnoliopsida; order Asterales; family Asteraceae; genus Saussurea; species Saussurea involucrata. The sequence goes on from CM066315.1 coordinate 134,252,188, forward strand.
GAGAATTATATAAGAGGTAAAATAAGATTAGAGATAACTATTAAGTTTTTAAATTCTAAAATCGCCAGCTATAGATAACACTAAAATCGCCAGCTATAGATAACACTAAAATCGCCAGCTATAGATAACACTAAAATCGCCAGCTATAGATAACACTAAAATCGCCAGCTTAGTTTTTAAAATTAAAATTAATTTTGTAATATCATTTATTCACTAAAATTAAAACTAAAATTAACACTATGAAATATTGATTATTCATGGAAGTTGATTGTTTACTTGTTATGGTCTGTTTCAAACAGCCCAAACAACTCGCTTCCTAGATGATCCCTCTAGAAGAAGGCGATTCTTTGGCCGTTTGTTTACCTTTTAATAGTTCCATTAAGAGGCAACCTCTGAATCGCTTTTAGGTGAATCTTGCTTAACAAAAAAAAGTCTGCCCTTAATGGTTCTAAAACCTTCTGAATGATTTTGTATCGTGGGCCTCCCTTAACCATTTAGCACTCTAATTTCATTCTAAACAATTACAAAACGATCCTATTTCATATTGTACTATATCATAAGATCCTCTTAATCATTCTGACCACTTAATCATTCTGCACCACACCATTCAGCAACTGCCAAACAGCCAATCTTTCTAGTTACTTTGATATGTGAATTTACATTGAGCATGGGAACCAAATGAATAAAACGATTCATGTTTGGTTTGGGAAGGGATCGTGGATTTTTTTCTTTGCAATGTTTTAACACCCTATTGTTGATTCTGTATTCTAGTACCTGATGGAATTCAACAGTAGCCCTGGCGACCTGATGGAACTTTCCCCTCTATTCTCTGATGACAGCCGTGTTGCTGAGGCTGCTTCAATTGCACAGAAATTGCGTAAGTACATTACTGATAAATACCCCCTCCGTCCGAAAATAAATGTCCACATTTGTATTTATAGTTGACACAAAACAATTCAACTGGCTTCCGTTAATTGATACAAACAAAATTATTAACACGAAAAACAAACAAAAAAGATGATTATCATTGCTTGTAAAAAAATATAAATGGTACAAAGACCAATAATTTCTTTTCAAATTAAAGAAAACAATATATCATAATATCCAATATATCATAATATCCACTTCTGTTAGTGTAATCGTAGCAATACATGGAACATTGGTCCCAAACATAATAGGACTATTTTATATTTAAGAAATGAGAATTTAACCAAAAGAAACTTAAAATGATTTAATTACCAAACCAACTTATATATTTACCCGGTTTAAAATGCTCAAATTGATAATATACTATTTAACAACACCAACTCAGATTGAACAAAGTAATAATATTGTCAGGATCGAATCTTAACAAGATTACTAATACTTAGAATTCAGAATTAAGAATTTGCGGAATAGAACTTTAATTCACACAATCAATAGAACAATAAATCAGAAAATACACAGATGTTTGTATTCACTGCTTCGACTCACAAGATTACAACCAAACCTCAATCTTGATGAACAGGCTCAATCAAGACGACTTCTACTTCTCTAGAAATAGGGTTCGAAACCTTGAGGTTAATTCTCTCTGAAAACTCTCACGTATTCTAATTGTATTTCGTATCACTTTAATAGCTATCTATCAACAACTATTTATACAAAAATAAATACAAGATAACTATCAAAATAAAATTGATCTTCAGAATATTCTTTTAAGTATATCTTCAATCATTCCATCTTTATCTCCTTCAATCTCGCATTCCATGTTCTGATCACAAGCAGTATTAACTTCAATCTTCTAAAGCAGTACTAATGAAGTTCCAGCAGTATTAACTTCGATATGCATAAGCAGCACTAACAGTTTTCGTAAGACACCAGCAGTACTAACATTGTTCCAGCAGCATTAATGTCTCAGCAGTACTAACCTTGATCTAGCAGTAGTATCTTTGTTCTGGCAGTACTAACGTTGATCTGGCAGTATTAATGTAGTTCTGGCAGTACTAACCATACTTCTTTCTCAGAAACTGCACAGCAGTATTAACTACAATTGTTTCTACTTCTCTCTTTCAGAAACTGCTGCATCAATTGTTTCTACTTCTTTTGCAACCTCAGCAGCAGTAACCGTTTCTGCTGCTGGTTCTGTTTCTGCTTCCTTTGTAATATTAGCAGCAGTAACCGTTTCTGCTTCCTTTGTAATATTAGCAGCAGTAACCGTTTCTGCTGCTGTTTCCGTTTCTGCTTCCTTTGTAATATTAGCAGCAGTAACCGTTTCTGCTGCTGTTTCCGTTTCTGTTGCTTTCTCACTTTCAGCTTCCTTTTCAACTTCTGTACCCTGCTCATCCTCCCCCTCAACCTTATATTCATACTCCCCCTCAATTTTTGCATCCTCCATGTTTATATCAGATTCTGACTCCCCCTTTTTGGAAGCATCAGTGGTTGAGCTTCGCCTTTTCAGAACAAACTGAGCTTTACGAAGCAGTATTAACTGCACAGCAGTATAAACTACAAAGCAGTATTAACTACAAAGCAGTATTAACTACAAAGCAGTATTAACTACAAAGCAGTATTAACTACAAAGCAGTATTAACCACACCTGCAGTATTAACTGCACAGCAGTATTAACTACAAAGCAGTATTAACTACAAAGCAGTATTAACTACAAAGCAGTATTAACCACACCTGCAGTATTAACTACAAGGGCAGTATTAACTACAAAGCAGTATTAACCACACGTTCTAGCCATTAACTACAAAGCAGTATTAACCACACCTGCAGTATTAACTACATGGCAGTATTAATGGCTAGAACACTGGCAGTAGTAACTCTTCACGGACAGTAGTAACTACACTTGATCTAGCAGTAGTATCTTTGTTCTGGCAGTACTAACGTTGATCTGGCAGTATTAATGTAGTTCTGGCAGTACTAACCATACTTAGCATATCTTCAGTTCCCAACAAATATATAATATATTAATATAATCCAAATAAAAGATGAAACAAAGTAAATAACCAAATAACCATAATAATTTAGAAATTTGTCTTAAAAAAACAATTCAAACAAAATGAAAACCGCTAAAAATCGTAAACAAAACAATTAGAAAAGTTTTCCATCATGAAAAAACAAATTACTTCTCAAGTTTGGGGATTATCAAATCTGTAATGACTTCTTCTTTCTCATTTGAAGGAATGCATGTTTTAGGAGATTTTGTTGTTGACCCTTTCATTGCATCATCGACATCATAAACTTCATCAAAATCACGCTTCAGATCGACACCTTTACATATCCTTTTCTGATACGTTTTTTCTTGTGATACCGGACTATCTGCCGTGCTGTTATCTACATTGTTTGGAGTTGCATTCTCACCCGTAAATGAAACAGCATCCTTCAAATAAGATAATAGTGACATGTGTTATTTTAGAAACTCCTTAATAATGAATAAATTTAACAGCTACATTAAAAGTTATCTATAATAACTTTAACTTTTCCACATAACCAAAATCTGTTGAAAGAATGTTTACAGAATCGGATTCAGCAGGCTACATAATTAATTATAAAAAAATGTTAGACAACCAAAAATATGCAGCTCAATTGAAATTTAGTTTCGGGTAATGATAATTATTACCCGTTGAGCACTAAACCTCATTTCCAGCTCATTCAAGATGTTCTCATCATCAGTTAATTTTGAAATACCGTAAACAAAACAACTGTTTTTGATGTTGTAGTTATTAACTTCAATCTTTATGGCAAACTTTCTATCAAGCAAAACATTCAAATCATCTGGAAACATCTCCAAATCACCATGCCGAAAAAAATAAATATAACTTTTACATTAATAAACATTATTCATAATATTTTAAAATTAACGTAAATAGTTAAGATAAATAAAATTACCTCTTTAATCTTTTCATATAGTTCTATCGCAGATTTATTAAAAACTTTGTTGGCCTCCCGATCAAACAATGTCAACGATACAATTCCAGTATCATCTTGAACTCTCAAAGGAATTTTGAATCTAAATAATTTTAAATTTTAACATCAATATAATAATATAAAAGATATAGATAAACATTTTAAGGTAAATAATACTTACTTTGGCAAAACATCAGTGTCTTGCCCTTTGCATTTTTCAGAATCACATTGAAATTCTTCTGTCTCTTCAACCAGACCTGAACCATCATTTTTGTCTGTGACAATGTACGTAGGTCGAACCTTTCTACTACACCTTTTGCAACCCATGTAGAACCAAGGAATGTCTTTGCTAAATGCCTTAACTATGCCTAAAATAATCAAGGACTTCGCCTGTATAAAGTAGTGCATTATTGATATAATGGAATGATTGAATAAATGAAAATGATATTAAATAATAAGTACCTCAACAGTTTCGCTAATTTCAGCAATATTTGCTTTACTGTTGTTGTCTAGAAAATCTTCACGATATGAATAAGACAATCCAGAAAGCATTGTAAGTTGTTGTGACGATTTAGATTCGCCACTCAACCCAAGCAGACTGTTTAATAGGAAATATAATTACGGATCAATGTAAATTAAAAAATAAGAACACATAAGATATATATTAAGAAATAAACTTTACTAACCTATTTCTGAAATCCTTGATTTCATCAATTTCAGAATTGATGAACAACCTCGTACCATTAAATGAATTTGAAAGAGAAGGTTTTTCTGAAAAAGAATTAATATTTGAAGTTAATATATTGTTGCTTAAACGAAATACATATTTTATAAGTTAGACAAACCTCGGAAAATCTTGACCATTGCTAATTGAATTACAACAACGACAAGACCCTCGTCTTTATGAATTGAAACATATTTATTGAATTGCTCAGCAAAATCATCCCACAATGTGACATGCAGTTTAAGCCCTCTAAAAAAAGTTTAACAAAGGAATAATGTTAGAAGTGTCAATATTAACGTTTGTCAATTAAAATAAAAATACCGACTCCAAGTCCTTTATTTCAATTTGCAGTCGTCTCTTCGTTTTTCCTTTGCCATCTTGAAAGTTCACCATTGTCTCACATGCTACAACCTCACCAATGACATCTATATAATGATTAAAAAAATTAGTATAAAGAATGATGGCATAAATAACATATATTAAAAAATTTAGTAAATTTAAAATAATTAATTAACTAACCAACTGCTGTATCTTCTGGAATCATCTTTGATATCACGCTTTGATATTTGACAAATGAAAAACCAAATAGGGAACCATTAAAATCCAAGCAGCTAGACACCGAAGTTTTGTAATACAAACTTAACTTGTTTGTATTATCAATTAACTTGTATTTTGAGGCATGTCGAGCAATTGTAGGATTTTTTATGAATATGGCAGCCCCTTCTTGAAGCAAATCTTTAAACTTTGGCACCCATTTTTGTAGAACATTAGCATGGATTTTAGTGCCCTGAAAAAATGGATATAGAAAAATCAGAATTGTTGAAAAATAAGAAGATATGATGAATAGGAAGCTAAAAATTCAAATACAAGTAATTTTTTACCTCTTCATCCATTAATATCATCTCAATGGAATAAATTTGTTCACGATTCTTGAACAGCGGTTGATTCCACAAACGGATGATTCTAACCTTGACAGTAAAATCATCTTCTTGTATATCAAGGTGGTTAATAAGAGTAATATTCTTCCCATCCATTATTCTGTAATACATATTTTTTTTAATTAAACAATGTGATAGACAATTCAATAAACAATTAATTGAAACATTTGATCCAATTGTCAAAAAAGAAGAAGATTAGTGCAGTTTGCACTAATATAAAGTATATGGGAACAATCAAACATTGCTCTAGAGTTTTAAAAATCATTATAGATAAAAGAAGATTGCAAAATTACGAAGACCAGACCATCATGCATATAAAATGATTACAAGAAATGCTTAGAAACCAAAAAAAAAGCGCATTTTAGCAAATAGCAGTTATGAACTTATGGTAACATTATCGACTGTAAGCCACAAAAAGTAACAAAATAGCATTAAGATATCATTATTGTTAGGTTAATCAAACAACAGGATGGATACAGTAATGAATCTGATGTGTACATGCATGATAAACCAATGGCAATTGAAAAAAGCTTTCTGACCGGTAATGCATTATTCACACAGGAAACGAAGCAGCAGAGAGCTTACCAGTGGAGAGAATTATTTTTGCAGCAGGGATGCAAAACTGTGAAAGGAGCAGAGAATTATATAAGAGGTAAAATAAGATTAGAGATAACTATTAAGTTTTTAAATTTTAAAATCGCCAGCTATAGATAACACTAAAATCGCCAGCTATAGATAACACTAAAATCGCCAGCTTAGTTTTTAAAATTAAAATTAATTTTGTAATATCATTTATTCACTAAAATTAAAACTAAAGTTAACACTATGAAATATTGATTATTCATGGAAGTTGATTGTTTACTTGTTATGGTCTGTTTCAAACAGCCCAAACAACTCGCTTCCTAGATGATCCCTCTAGAAGAAGGCGATTCTTTGGCCGTTTGTTTACCTTTTAATAGTTCCATTAAGAGGCAACCTCTGAATCGCTTTTAGGTGAATCTTGCTTAACAAAAAAAAGTCTGCCCTTAATGGTTCTAAAACCTTCTGAATGATTTTGTATCGTGGGCCTCCCTTAACCATTTAGCACTCTAATTTCATTCTAAACAATTACAAAACGATCCTATTTCATATTGTACTATATCATAAGATCCTCTTAATCATTCTGACCACTTAATCATTCTGCACCACACCATTCAGCAACTGCCAAACAGCCAATCTTTCTAGTTACTTTGATATGTGAATTTACATTGAGCATGGGAACCAAATGAATAAAACGATTCATGTTTGGTTTGGGAAGGGATCGTGGATTTTTTTCTTTGCAATGTTTTAACACCCTATTGTTGATTCTGTATTCTAGTACCTGATGGAATTCAACAGTAGCCCTGGCGACCTGATGGAACTTTCCCCTCTATTCTCTGATGACAGCCGTGTTGCTGAGGCTGCTTCAATTGCACAGAAATTGCGTAAGTACATTACTGATAAATACCCCCTCCGTCCGAAAATAAATGTCCATATTTGTATTTATAGTTGACACAAAACAATTCAACTGGCTTCCGTTAATTGATACAAACAAAATTATTAACACGAAAAACAAACAAAAAAGATGATTATCATTGCTTGTAAAAAAATATAAATGGTACAAAGACCAATAATTTCTTTTCAAATTAAAGAAAACAATATATCATAATATCCAATATATCATAATATCCACTTCTGTTAGTGTAATCGTAGCAATACATGGAACATTGGTCCCAAACATAATAGGACTATTTTATATTTAAGAAATGAGAATTTAACCAAAAGAAACTTAAAATGATTTAATTACCAAACCAACTTATATATTTACCCGGTTTAAAATGCTCAAATTGATAATACTATTTAACAACACCAACTCAGATTGAACAAAGTAATAATATTGTCAGGATCGAATCTTAACAAGATTACTAATACTTAGAATTCAGAATTAAAGAATCTGCGGAATAGAACTTTAATTCACACAATCAATAGAACAATAAATCAGAAAATACACAGATGTTTGTATTCACTGCTTCGACTCACAAGATTACAACCAAACCTCAATCTTGATGAACAGGCTCAATCAAGACGACTTCTACTTCTCTAGAAATAGGGTTCGAAACCTTGAGGTTAATTCTCTCTGAAAACTCTCACGTATTCTAATTGTATTTCGTATCACTTTAATAGCTATCTATCAACAACTATTTATACAAAAATAAATACAAGATAACTATCAAAATAAAATTGATCTTCAGAATATTCTTTTAAGTATATCTTCAATCATTCCATCTTTATCTCCTTCAATCTCGCATTCCATGTTCTGATCACAAGCAGTATTAACTTCAATCTTCTAAAGCAGTACTAATGAAGTTCCAGCAGTATTAACTTCGATATGCATAAGCAGCACTAACAGTTTTCGTAAGACACCAGCAGTACTAACATTGTTCCAGCAGCATTAATGTCTCAGCAGTACTAACCTTGATCTAGCAGTAGTATCTTTGTTCTGGCAGTACTAACGTTGATCTGGCAGTATTAATGTAGTTCTGGCAGTACTAACCATACTTCTTTCTCAGAAACTGCACAGCAGTATTAACTACAATTGTTTCTACTTCTCTCTTTCAGAAACTGCTGCATCAATTGTTTCTACTTCTTTTGCAACCTCAGCAGCAGTAACCGTTTCTGCTGCTGGTTCTGTTTCTGCTTCCTTTGTAATATTAGCAGCAGTAACCGTTTCTGCTGTTGTTTCCGTTTCTGCTTCCTTTGTAATATTAGCAGCAGTAACTGTTTCTGCTGCTGTTTCCGTTTCTGTTGCTTTCTCACTTTCAGCTTCCTTTTCAACTTCTGTACCCTGCTCATCCTCCCCCTCAACCTTATATTCATATTCCCCCTCAATTTTTGCATCCTCCATGTTTATATCAGATTCTGACTCCCCCTTTTTGGAAGCATCAGTGGTTGAGCTTCGCCTTTTCAGAACAAACTGAGCTTTACGAAGCAGTATTAACTGCACAGCAGTATAAACTACAAAGCAGTATTAACTACAAAGCAGTATTAACTACAAAGCAGTATTAACCACACCTGCAGTATTAACTGCACAGCAGTATTAACTACAAAGCAGTATTAACTACAAAGCAGTATTAACTACAAAGCAGTATTAACCACACCTGCAGTATTAACTACAAGGGCAGTATTAACTACAAAGCAGTATTAACCACACGTTCTAGCCATTAACTACAAAGCAGTATTAACTACAAAGCAGTATTAACCACACCTGCAGTATTAACTACATGGCAGTATTAATGGCTAGAACACTGGCAGTAGTAACTCTTCACGGACAGTAGTAACTACACTTGATCTAGCAGTAGTATCTTTGTTCTGGCAGTACTAACGTTGATCTGGCAGTATTAATGTAGTTCTGGCAGTACTAACCATACTTAGCATATCTTCAGTTCCCAACAAATATATATTATATTAATATAATCCAAATAAAAGATGAAACAAAGTAAATAACCAAATAACCATAATAATTTAGAAATTTGTCTTAAAAAAACAATTCAAACAAAATGAAAACCGCTAAAAATCGTAAACAAAACAATTAGAAAAGTTTTCCATCATGAAAAAACAAATTACTTCTCAAGTTTGGGGATTATCAAATCTGTAATGACTTCTTCTTTCTCATTTGAAGGAATGCATGTTTTAGGAGATTTTGTTGTTGACCCTTTCATTGCATCATCGACATCATAAACTTCATCAAAATCACGCTTCAGATCGACACCTTTACATATCCTTTTCTGATACGTTTTTTCTTGTGATACCGGACTATCTGCCGTGCTGTTATCTACATTGTTTGGAGTTGCATTCTCACCCGTAAATGAAACAGCATCCTTCAAATAAGATAATAGTGACATGTGTTATTTTAGAAACTCCTTAATAATGAATAAATTTAACAGCTACATTAAAAGTTATCTATAATACCTTTAACTTTTCCACAGAACCAAAAAAAAGCACATCTTAGCAAATAGCAGTTATGAACTTATGGTAACATTATCGACTGTAAGCCACAAAAAGTAACAAAATAGCATTAAGATATCATTATTTTTAGGTTAATCAAACAACAAGATGGATACAGTAATGAATCTGATGTGTACATGCATGATAAACCAATGGCAATTGAAAAAAGCTTTCTGACCGGTAATGCATTATTCACACAGGAAACGAAGCAGCAGAGAGCTTACCAGTGGAGAGAATTATTTTTGCAGCAGGGATGCAAAACTGTGAAAGGAGCAGAGAATTATATAAGAGGTAAAATAAGATTAGAGATAACTATTAAGTTTTTAAATTCTAAAATCTGTTATCCAGGGTATGTATGCATATATCTAGGGTAAAATAAGATTAGAGATAACTATTAACACTAAAATCTCCAGCTTAGTTTTTAAAATTAAAATTAATTTTTTAAGACTTTAAGAATTTCAACCAAAAATCAATAATTTTGGCTCCAAAAACAAATTTGACAAGCGACAATCCATGATAAACCAATGGCAATTGAAAAAAGCTTTCTGACCGGTAATGCATTATTCACACAGGAAACGAAGCAGCAGAGAGCTTACCAGTGGAGAGAATTATTTTTGCAGCAGGGATGCAAAACTGTGAATGGAGCAGAGAATTATATAAGAGGTAAAATAAGATTAGAGATAACTATTAAGTTTTTAAATTCTAAAATCTGTTATCCAGGGTATGTATGCATATATCCAGGGTAAAATAAGATTAGAGATAACTATTAACACTAAAATCGCCAGCTTAGTTTTTAAAAATAAAATTATTTTTTTAAGACTTTAAGACTTTATGCTTTAAAAGATAGTACATTGTGCATTAAAAATTGTTTTTAAGACTTTAAGACTTTCATCCTAAATGCTTTATAAGATAGTATGGATAAACGATTATATGTGTTAAATGTAAAATTAAAATAATGAAAGTATAAAGTAAAGTTTATAAATAAGTATAGGGGTGAAAGTGTAAAATTTCATTTAAAAATCATCAAATACAAACAAAAGTGGTCCATTGCGGGTATTTGTGCGGCTTCCCCCGTGATCGCGGGATAATAAAATTACGAAAATGCCACTGGCCGCGATCGCGGGCTCCTATCGCGGGTATTTGTGGCATTTTTGCAAACTGTGAGAGATTTGTGGCATTTTGGTAAGTTTGACTTTGACTTTTGCATTTTAATTAATTTCCCTATATTATATTATATTTTATATTATTAATAAAATATATTTTTCTTTAAAATGAAAATTTCACGTAGCTTTTTATTTTATTTTGGGAAATTAATTAAAATACCCAAAATTTGACTTTGACTTGCTAAAATACCTACTTTCTCGACCATTTTGCAAAAATATTCATTTTTTCCGCGGTGGTATCCGCGATCGCGGACAAGGGAATTTTTTTGGAAATAATGTCCCGCGATTTGGAGATTAGTCATCCGCGACACACACAATTTCATATAAATTAATTTGAAATTTACACTTTATACCCTTATAATTATTTACTTAGTTTACTTTATAGCTTTTATTTTTCTAATTTTAATTTTACACCTTCATCATATTAACACATATAATCGTTTATTAACTAAAATACGTTAAAAAAATACGTTTTAAGTTTAACAAGTTACACCATTGTAATCGTCTCTTCGATACCTTCGAAATGAGCCTAATATTGAATATTTTTTGATTTAATTATTTTATTATATATCATATATACTACATAAAAATATGTTTAATATTTACAATTCATAACATTATAGTTAATTATTTAATTTATGGTACATCTCTTATTTTTTCAATTTTGTTATACACTCTTATCACATTAACATAATAATCTTATATTAACTAAATGAAAAATAAAAAACTAATAGGTATAAAGTAAACTAACTAAATAAGTATAATATAATTAAATCAAAGCATTTTGGGCTCATTTCGAAGGAATCGACGAAACGATATTAATGGTGTAACTTGTTAAAATTAAAAAGCATTTTTTTAACGTACTCAATTGTAAAAACAACATGTTGATACCACGCTGGCGGAGTGGACCTAAGCGGCAAGTACGTCCCACTGCCTTCCATATTTATAACGTGTAATATCACATTATACTTTGAAGCAATCAAGACACCTATTTCAGGCATTGTCATCCAGTGTTCAACTGATGCACCTTGAAATTTTAGCGAATTCTCTAAACTTGAAATTTTTTCATTGGTGGGATTAAATAAAATAATCATTTATCTCTCCTACCATCAAGTTTTAGCGAATTCTCTAAACTTGAATTTTTTTCAAGTTTTTTCTATTATAACAAACAAGATAGCAAAGCTGTTGAAGAGGTCTAGATAACTAAATGTAACACCTCTAAAATTCCATTATAATTATGATAAGTTGTATTTTGTATAAAGTGAATTTTATTGAGAAACAAAACTTGAGGGTATAAAATGTCAATTACTGGAAATTGGAAGTTTAATGTGGAATCATGCTTATGACTCATCAATTTGCAATGAGGTGTCCTATTCTTAAGGACTAAGTTGTTTTACTGAGTATTAGTTGTGTACTGAGAAGTACGCAGAGAGAGATAAAGAAAAACGAGACAGAGAGATAGAAATCGAGAAGAAGAAGAAGGAAGGAAGCATTTGGCTTGAATTGGTGGTAAGAAACTTGAATTCTTCTACTGATTTCTTGTAAGGAAGTTAATTAATTTCATATTTATTTGTTTAGAATTATTCTGGGAAGTTTAACTTGGAGCTGTGAAGCATCGTACAGTATTCAGTTTCATTAAGGTGAGTTTATTCAAACTTCTTAAAATTAAGCAATTAGAATTAAGCTAGATATGTTTTGCTTATGTTTGAATCATCTGGTATAGCTTAATCTGCAAAAAAATGGAATTTGGCTTAATAAGGAAGATGATGAACAGTACTGCGAAATGGATAAAATTCGCAAGCATGGCTTGCGAATTTTGGAGAAACTCGCAACAGTGGGTTGCGAGAATTAAGAAATTCGCAGCTTTGACTTGCGAGAATTAAGAAATTCGCAGCTTTGGCTTGCGAGAATTAAGAAATTCGCAGCTTTGGCTTGCGAAAATTGTAGCTTTTCGCTACAGTGGCGTGCGATTTTTGTGGACTTTCAGTAGCAGTTTGAGGCTTTTATGTGGAATGCAATCTGATATTTATATGCTATTTGTTATATGATTATAACTTAGATTTTGATATGAAAGCCATGTTATGAAAAAAATTGTAAGGGACTTATTTGTGAGTCCGGTCATATAGTTGATATTTGAGATGTTGATCCCCGATGCTAATTGGCAAATATGGGGATAATTGTTGTAGTTAATATTCTGTATATAGACATATAGAATATATGTTATATCGTATAAATTTGGTATACGATAGAAAGAGTGATGATACACAGTTAGTGTGTTGCGTTGGCTAGAAATAGGCATCCGGTCATCAGAGGGCTACTTAGTACGGTTTAATGGGAACCAATTTCCAGCCATTGACTGAAGGGATGTTATTTCTAGTTGTTGGAGTGAATCTTGAATCATCTGTGAGGGCCCTTGTTGTTAAGCTCTATATAAATTAAATCCCATTTGGGGGCCAGTGATTCAAGATGGTGAGATAGTGAAATGTGGAATAGGCAGACATAGAGTTTGTAATTCCCATTTCAGGCGGAAGATTTGATATCTTCATTTTAAATTTGGAGATAAACAAATATTGAAATTTGTAATCTCTACTTTCGGACTAAGAAATAAGCATGTATAGAAACTGTAATTTCTTGGGGTTGAAGATTACTTATAATCAAGTGGAATTAAAGTAATTGTTGGTTGATAGTGATATGACTAGATGAAATAGTCATAAGGAAGGGAATTAGGTAGATTCCTGTTGTTGAATAGAGCTTTGGTACGGTAAGATGATTGATAACAGGTTTGATATATCTGTTAATATTTTAGTTGTTAAATTTTAATTTGATTTGGATATTCTCACTAGGCGAAAGCCTAATGTTTCAAATTAAATTTTCTTACCAGGTACAAGCTCTGGGAAATAGTTTGGGAAGTGAGATACTGCAAGTGAAAGAAATCAGACTTATAGATGATCAAGGATCAAGATATTCTTTTGATGATTTTTGGGACAAGACTTATATAATCTGGTTAATCTAGTTATGTTGAAATGATTAGATTAATAGGATTATTCAAGTTAGATGTTTATGTACATATAAAACCTTACTGTTGATCCTTTAGTTATAAAAGTCTGGTATTTTGATGATCATAACGTGTGTATTTCGAGGTTCAAATTGGTCATGTTTTTAGGGTGTTTCAGTATGGTATCAGAGCAATAGTTTAAACGAACTAAGTATGCTGATGAGATACTTAGACTTAAGCTGAGATGAATTAAGTTATGACTTGTGAGATTTGGGTAGAAATACCAAGACGGGATAGTCTTAGAGTCAACGGAAATACGTGAAATTAGTACTGTGATAATGGTAACAAGGATTCTCTTGTATGATATGTTCACAATTTCAATTAGCTATTATTATTATGAATATATTGTTACGCGAGCATGCTTATTTCTAAATTGTTACAGTGACTAACGATCGGTAAAGTACGTTTTGTATAGGGGTATGTGCATAACCATTTCTTATGGTTATCCCTTTAGGTTATAGTAGAACAATGGTGAATATGCCACCAAAATCTTTGGAGGACAGATCGGTAAATGATTGGGGGTTGGAAGGACAACCTGGAAATTGGCGGGACTCATGAACGTCCGCCAAGGTAACCTTTAATAGGTGATTGATATGTATGGAGATAGAATATAAGATGTTTGATCAAGACGAAAATAGTATGACATGGTTGATACGTGAATCGTGGAATGCATGTATAGCAAATGTCATAAGGCCGAGAGGGCGACCACCGGTCGGAGGTAGAATGTCAATGATAAGTTACGTAAGTAAGACGATTGACCTCGTTGAGTAATTAGCCTTCATTTGCGAGTAAAGTTTTATGCATGGTGTTCTAGTGTGTGTTACATGAATTTTCATGATTTCAAACCAAATTCATAAATAACAGTTTTAGTCAAGGTTTGAATTAGTATGTGCAAGTGTGTATTTAAAGAAAAGGCAATCCCATTTACGTCGCACAACAAAATTTTTGGAGTTGTTACAAAATATTTCTTACTTTACAAGAAAATTTGATTTGTAGCAAGAAAGCGTTGGCCAACAAAACGTTTAATAACCAACAGGAGTATTGATCTAATAACATCATATAAATAAGTGGGAGAACCGACTAGCTTAATTCGTGTCGGTAAAACTTTTTCGAACTATTGTGGTATGAAAAGATTTTTATTTAATATATTACCGTCGTAACAACTTTGTTTTGGTTGGGAAAAAATTGAGTTTACGGAAATTTAGTATGCAAACAATTCTCGAGATCGTTGTGCAGTACATTGGAGTCAAGTGAATGTTGGGGTCATGTGTGCCCAAGTTATTCCAAATGTTGTTATTTAAAATGAGAAAATGTGTGAATTGATTTATGTATCAAGTTGTCATGCATGAAGGCTATGAACTCGCTAGGTCGTAGAGTATTACGCTTTAAGCTAAGAAAGAACTCCAAGAGTGGATAAGTGTTGGATAAACCTGGGGAAAAAGTTTGTAGTTTTGGTAATTGTGTTAAAATGAGAGATGAACAGTGTGAGAGTTTGTACCCTTGTTCGCTGACTAGGAATACAGTTGCCGAGGGACGGTTGTGTTCGGAGGAAGAATTAGGTTCAGATAAGGACCTTAAGGTTAAGGAAGTGTCGACATGTCAAGTATTGACTTTGAAGTCGATAGTTGTGTAAGATGTATGAGACCTTTCGTCTGTCATTGGGTGCGGTCTGGGTGCGTCCTGCGTATGCTCGTGCGGACAGGAACAAAGACTGTGAGCGGTACCGGTATGCTGTTATGCAAAGGGTATGCGCAAAGCAAATATTATTGTGTACGACATGGTTAAGGATTTTGAGTGATTGACGAATAAATCACTAATGAAAGAAGTATCGAATTATTGTTGCACAAGCGAAAGATATGTAGTCAAAAACACGCTTTTAATATTTTTGTGGATGTGCAATATTTATGAGGTATTACGTTTTAAAAATGTGAACATGTGAGTTGGGGGATTTTGGTAAATCCGACCAGGTAAAGTTTTTTTTAAAGTGGTAAAACTTTGTTTTGGGGCCGATGGCCAATTAAGGGATTAAAAAGGTAAAGAATTGGGTAACAATGTATTTTGGTTTATGTAATCGTGTACGTGACACATGTTTAACCAAACGTTTATTTTGGCCTTAAAGGCTTGATTGATATTCAAATAAGTCTTTTGAATGTTTGTCAGTTTTAATGACTCGAGATGGAGTCTTGGTTGTGTTATATGCTTAACTGCATTCTATTTGAATAAGTGTCGGTCTTAAGTGTAAAGACTGTTTGATAATTTTCGCGTTTTTAATACCTTTGGAACTAACGAACCTTGGCGAAGTATATACATTATGAAGTATATAAGAATTGCATATACCTATATAAATTGACTTCGTTGGGAAAGTAGCAATGAAGGAGTCATAGATTTATTATGCCTCAGAACGTATGTTGCATAATGATCATTGATCCTTGGAGTAGATGGCTCGGTTTTGAACTCAGTTGAGTCTTAAGAGCATTGGCCCGATTTAATAAGCTCGTTGTAGGTTTGGGTTGGGATTACATGGAGTGTATTAAAATAGAAGTTTGCATGATGTGAATGTTTTGGGTATTCTTTTGGATTCAATTATTGTTAAGTCTTAAATCAGAAGAATAAAAGCTGAAGGACCAGTTTGTAAGAGTGTTAAGATTATGAAAGACTGTTGTGTTATAGAAGTGTTTTACTTGCGATGTGGATGGTTTACAAAGGAGAAAGTATTAGGCACAAATGAAGTGAGGTATGGAAAATGTTGATATGTGAAGGATTGTACCGTGTTTTAGTATTGGTTTGGAATCACAAGGAGCTAGTATGAACGAATAAGTTCAAGTTATTTAGCAAATCGAGAGTGGTAGTTCAACTAAAGTTGGGGAGGAGATATTTAGTGAAATAAACTCGGTTAATATGTGTATGAATGATTGTGAGAAACCTGGTCTGTGGTGAAAGGTTATGTGTGGAGAATGTACGAGTGAGTAAGCTATAGTGTTGGAGTATTCAGTAGATGTAGAAGAAATACATCGAATGCAGTTCTCGGTGTTACGAGGATTTGGCTAGAGATCTTAACTGACGTTTTTAGAGAAACTGCCCTTTTGGACTGTAGCTGTGTGGTGGATATTCCGTGTAAACAAGAGAGAAATGATAACGGTATGCTAGACTAAGAAGTAGTCAAACATGGATTTGATGATAACAATTACTCTAAGAGGATTGGTTTACAAGTATATCATTTGGACCTTCTGCCAGAATTGGGAGGGGTACATAATACCTTCCAAGTATGTTATCTTCGGAAATGTTTGGCCGAAGAGGAAGATGTGATTTCACTCACTGATGTGAGAGTAGATGAAAAGAGTCGCGGTGTGGAAGAACCGGAGACAATTTTTGGAAAGATCAGTTAGGAAGCTACGTAGTGGTGAAGGAATAGCTATGTTGAAAGTTCAGTGGAAACACCACCGAGGTAGTAATGTAACTTTAGAGTCGGAAGAGAGTATGAGGGATAGATATCCTCATTTGTTTACCTGACTTTGATTTCGAGGACGAAATCATTTTCAAGTTGGGGAGTATTGTAACACCTCTAAAATTCCATTATAATTATGATAAGTTGTATTTTGTATAAAGTGAATTTTATTGAGAAACAAAACTTGAGGGTATAAAATGTCAATTATTGGAAATTGGAGGTTTAATGTGGAATCATGCTTATGACTCATCAATTTGCAATGAGGTGTCCTATTCTTAAGGACTAAGTTGTTTTACTGAGTATTAGTTGTGTACTGAGAAGTACGCAGAGAGAGATAGAGAAAAACGAGACAGAGAGATAGAAATCGAGAAGAAGAAGAAGGAAGGAAGCATTTGGCTTGAATTGGTGGTAAGAAACTTGAATTCTTCTACTGATTTCTTGTAAGGAAGTTAATTAATTTCATATTTATTTGTTTAGAATTATTCTGGGAAGTTTAACTTGGAGCTGTGAAGCATCGTACATTATTCAGTTTCATTAAGGTGAGTTTATTCAAACTTCTTAAAATTAAGCAATTAGAATTAAGCTAGATATGTTTTGCTTGTGTTTGAATCATCTGGTATAGCTTAATCTGCAAAAAAATGGAATTTGGCTTAATAAGGAAGATGATGAACAGTACTGCGAAAGGGATAAAATTCGCAAGCATGGCTTGCGAATTTTAGAGAAACTCGCAACAGTGGGTTGCGAGAATTAAGAAATTCGCAGCTTTGGCTTGCGAAAATTGTAGCTTTTCGCTACAGTGGCGTGCGATTTTTGTGGACTTTCAGTAGCAGTTTGAGGCTTTTATGTGGAATGCAATCTGATATTTATATGCTATTTGTTATATGATTATAACTTAGATTTTGATATGAAAGTCATGTTATGAAAAAAATTGTAAGGGACTTATTTGTGAGTCCGATCATATAGTTGATATTTGAGATGTTGATCCCCGATGCTAATTGGCAAATATGGGGATAATTGTTGTAGTTAATATTCTGTATATAGACATATAGAATATATGTTATATCGTACAAATTTGGTATACGATAGAAAGAGTGATGATACACAGTTACTGTGTTGCGTTGGCTAGAAATAGGCATCCGGTCATCAGAGGGCTACTTAGTACGGTTTAATGGGAACCGATTTCCAGCCATTGACTGAAGGGATGTTATTTCTAGTTGTTGGAGTGAATCTTGAATCATCTGTGAGGGCCCTTGTTGTTAAGCGCTATATAAATTAAATCCCATTTGGGGGCCAGTGATTCAAGATGGTGAGATAGTGAAATGTGGAATAGGCAGACATAGAGTTTGTAATTCCCATTTCAGGCGGAAGATTTGATATCTTCATTTTAAATTTGGAGATAAACAAATATTGAAATTTGTAATCTCTACTTTCGGACTAAGAAATAAGCAGGTATAGAAACTATAATTTCTTGGGGTTGAAGATTACTTATAATCAAGTGGGATTAAAGTAATTGTTGGTTGATAGTGATATGACTAGATGAAATAGTCATAAGGAATGGAATTAGGTAGATTCTTGTTGTTGAATAGAGCTTTGGTACGGTAAGATGATTGATAACAGGTTTGATATATCTGTTAATATTTTAGTTGTTAAATTTTAATTTGATTTGGATATTCTCACTAGGCGAAAGCCTAATGTTTCAAATTAAATTTTCTTACCAGGTACAAGCTCTGGGAAATAGTTTGGGAAGCGAGATACTGCAAGTGGAAGAAATCAGACTTATAGATGATCAAGGATCAAGATATTCTTTTGATGATTTTTGGGACAAGACTTAGATAATCTGGTTAATCTAGTTATGTTGAAATGATTAGATTAATAGGATTATTCAAGTTAGATGTTTATGTACATATAAAACCTTACTGTTGATCCTTTAGTTATAAAAGTCTGGTATTTTGATGATCATAACGTGTGTATTTCGAGGTTCAAATTGGTCATGTTTTTAGGGTGTTTCACTAAAGCACAATTTTTTTTTCTATTTTAGCAAAGTTGTTGGAGATGTTATGATACATCTTAATTTCAACATTTTCATTTTTTTGTCTTTTGTCAGTTTTATAATATGATTTTGTATAGTTTTTAAAAGTTTTTCTTAAATGATTTATAACAAAATATAAATATTTATTTAATAATTATATTATTTATAAAAATAAAACACAAACATTGAGGTTAACATATAAATAAAACATAAAATAATTTATATTACATTTTGGATTATATAATATGAATAAAAAAAATAAAAATATGGATAATAAAGTTATAAACAAAACAAAAAAAATATACAATATAACATTTTTATAATAAACCAAAAGTTACAAAATTATAAAACAATACAAAACTAATAAGATATATATAGATATATAGAATAATAAAATAATAAAAATAACATTATATATATATATATATATATATATATATATCATATTGAGATGATTGAGTTGAGGGGTTCAATTCCTTAGACATTCAACACCCCTGTTAAGACCATCCGCACCGGAGCATTGGTTGGCAGCTGGTTGCTGCTGGTTGGTTTTCCACACCATCGCCGACTAGTGGGTTGGAACCAGCGATGGTTTGCCAGCCCCTTTCCTCCTTTTTTTTTGTTTTTTATTGTAACAAAAATAAATATAAAAATAAATAAAAGATGGGATGGTGGTGTGTGATGGATGTGAGGGTTTGTGGGTTAGAATGGGTTGGAAGAGAAAAATGATGTGGCGCTGATGTGACAGTGAAAAAGTGTGGATTAGTAAGGAATTGATGCCGATGGTCTAAGGGGCGCCATTAGCATTGCCCAAATGGGCTAATGGCACCACACCCCTAACCCCTACATTAATGATGAGTTTTTTTTTGTTTTTTTATCTTTTTGTCTTATTATGTTTTTTAATTTATATTAAATCTTAATTTTTTTTGTTTTTTTAATTTATATTAAATCTTAATTTTTTGTTTTTTTAATTTATATTAAATCTTAATTTATATGAATTATAAATAATAAAAATTAGTTTTTTTCTAAAATAACAGTGAGAGTCGATTGAGTTTTTTTTTAAATTTATTTAATTCGAATTTTTTTATTGATATAAAAATTATTTTTTTTAGTAATTATATAATCATAAAAAACATAAACATTGAGATTTGACATAAAGTGTAATATATAATATGAAGATATAATAAAAAATATATATTTTTTATATAATCAATTTATAAATAAACATTAAAAAACCCGTATAAACAACATTTTTTTATTTAAGATATAAATAAAACATAAAAGAATATATATTACATTTCGGTTATTCTAAAATAACATTATCCGTAGTACAATTAACACGTAAAATAAAATGAACTGAGAGAAAACTTATAAATCATAAGAGAAAGAACATACCTTATAAACAATAGAAATCGAAACCCTCAGTCAAAATAAAATGAACTGAAATTTCTCTTTTTCTTTCTGTTCTTTCTCTCGCTGCTCTCTCTCTCTCGATGTACACCAGAAAATCAAATAATGTGAAAACATGCATTCTCATGGACATATTAGAGAACATATTATATATTTACATTTTTGGTCCTTGTAATTAGTTATTAAATTACTTTTAATCCCTTACTTTATCATTTTTCATTTTATACCTTTATCATATTAACATAAATAATCGTATATAAACTAAAATATATTAAAAATACATTTTTTTATTACAAATTATATCATTGTATTCGTCTCGTCAATACCTTCGAAATGAGCCTAATATGATTAAATCAAAAAATATTCAATATTGGGCTCATTTTAAAGGTATTGACGAGACGAATATAATGGTATAATTTATAAAAAGAAAATATATATATATATAACAAATAAATAACAATATATATATATATATATATATGTCAAATAATATATATATATATATATATATATATATATTTAAAACAAAAAATGATTGGTTCAGAAAGCAATGCATTCAACACCCCCTATATGAGGGTGCCATTAGCACTTCCCTTTTATCTTTTATACTTCTTACATCTTCAAAATAAATGCCCTCAGTGAAAATGATACAATTTTAAAAATATGTAATTATTAAAAAAAAATAACTAAATGACATTTTTACCCTTAATAGTTGGGAGACAAACTTCTACATCTCATAATTAAGAATAAAATGGAAAAGTAGACTTATTTTGACATAAACTAAAACAGAAACGACCACACACTTGATCTGAACGAATGGAGTATTTGTTTTATGAGATATCCATTTATATATCCAAAACTTTGTTTTATAAAAAAGTGTTTTTAAGAATATTTACATATATAAGTTTTATATCAACTCACTGAAATTCAGATGATATAATCTTGATTTTCTCAAATTAGTGCAGTTCTCGAGGTGATCCGACACATTTCTCGAGATTACTCTTTGCATGGAGGGTTGTTTGATATTTGAAATAAAAGTGGGCTAAATACACCTCTATATATTGTTAAATCTACTATTAACTATTTTTTTTGAGTAAACTACAATTTTGGTCCCTGGTGTATACCAAAATCATCGAAAGTGGTCCCATATCTTCAATAAGTGCAAGAATAGTCCCTGGTCTTCTTATTTTGCTCTGAAAGTGGTCCAAAGCTCTAACGCCGTCTAACAAATGGCCGTTTAAGGCCTCATGTGCTTCTCACGTGATGGGCAATTTGGCCATTTCACTATTTCCCTCTCATTTAAACCAACGACTTTACTTTCTTCTTCGGTCTTCTTCTTCGATTTCTTTCTGCCTTTATCTCCTCCACAGTATCGACAATGGTGGTTTGTGATTGTGGTGTACCAGCGATGATAAAGACTTCATGGACAACTAAAAACCCTGGCTGTAGGTTTTATGGGTGCGCACGGAAGTCTGCCAAATGCGATTTCTTTGCTTTGTACGATCAACAGTTGTGTCAACGAGCTATGGAGGTAATCCCTGGTTTGCTAAGATCAAAGAACAGTGTTGAAGCTTCCTTCAACGCAAAAGAAAAGGAAATCAAGATTTTGAAGCTTTTATTGGTTCTCAGTTGGGGTTTCTTTATTTTTGTACTTTTTAGTTGACCTAATCCAATGTTGGTGGTTGTAATGGTTGTAAGCCTTGTAATGGTTGTAATGCTTGTAATGGTTCAAAAGTTTCAATGAAAACTTATTTCTTTCATAAACCCTGTTGTTTTCTTGAATGTTTGCATCTCATTAAAGACAACACACAAAATATACATTCATACAAGTTACCCTGTTTCATTGCCCATTTAAAACCAAATACATCACCAAAACACATAATATGCATTCATACAAGTTATGCCTAATATAATACCAAAATACATTCATTTTCTGTTAATTTACCAAACACACAGAAAATGTTTACCTAACCAAAGCTACTGTTTCATCCAACTTACCAAACACAGTACCAAAATACATACATTACCAAAATACATTACCACTTCACATCTATGTTGTCATGTATATGTCTAAGGCAGAATCTATGTTCTGCACATGGAAAAACCTTTGCAATGGCTGGAAGTAGTCCCTGTCATAAACATCAATTAGTATACACATCAATTGGAAAACCAACCTTTTGTCTATCTGTTATGAATGTGAAGTTTGATCTTGTACACAGATTAAGATCCTCTCCAAGATACTCTAAGAACCAGGTCCATGATGCCATTGTCTCAGCTTCTACAATCCCATATGCTAGTGGGTATATGCCACCGTTTGAGTCAATACCCACAGCTGTCAACACCTGTCCTGGAAAAGGACCCTTCAAAAAAGTACCATCAAGACCTAATATCTCTCTCTTCCCAGCCTTAAACCCCTGTTTCAATGGCCCCAAACAAACATAGATCCGTCTGAACTTCCTTGTACTCACACTTGGGAACAGTTCATCCTCAACATCTAACTTGACAGTAGTTCCTGGATTACATCTTTTCAACTCTTGTATGTAATCTCTAAAATTACTGAACTGTGCTTCAAAATCTCCCCAAATCTTCTGAGATGCCATGGTTTTTTCCCTCATTGCTTTCGTCAGTGACACATTAATCTCATACTTCTGCTGCAACTGTGTTTGAAGAGCCTGTATTGGAATGGTGGGATTAGAAACTATGTTCTCTGTAATTTTCTTAGAGAGAAAACTTGTTGTGGCCAGAGAGATGTCCCTGCATTGGAGGCAGTTGTGTGTGGGAACATAGGTTTTCACTGTCCAAGTATGTATGCCTCCATCTGTTGAGATGAGCAAAGCCCATGGACATCTTGGACCACTGCCCTTTGTAATCTTTGGTTTTCTTCCTTTAAGTGTCCCACTTGGCCCACCAGGCCCACTTGGCCCACCAAAATCGTTGAACTGTGGTAACACTCCCCTGCATATGGCCCTCACCCTTATGAGATCATTTTCACCAACACTAAATCCCTTCTACTCTCAACAGAATGGTCCTTAATCTTCTGAATGACCTCTGTTTTGCTGCCAAATGTTTGCCCCAAATAAAATAAGCTGTTTTTGTCATGTTTTTTGTTCAACTTGGGCCCAACATATCCTTCATCTCCACTTGAAAATTGATCATCATTAAGCACTAGTGCCCAATCAAACATATCATCATCTGCTTCACTATCCTCAACTGTTTTATCAACTCCTCCAATCCACTCTACATTGCCATCAACAAAGTCATCCATGTCAATATCATAGTCTTCTATCCTATTATCATCATCAACATAATACTCATCTACACTATCATCATCTCCTTCACTATCAGCTTGTATGCCACTGCACTCAACATGTATGCCACTACCCATATCAGGTTGCATGTCACTGCCCTTTGCCATCTCAGGTTGTGACAAACAATCCATGACAAAATATGGATCAAATTCATCAAATACTTCAAATGGATCAACCCCCTTTCCCTTGTCAATTGCATCTCCCTTCTCAACCCCCTTTCCCTTGTCAATTGCATCTCCCTTCTCAACCCCCTTTCCCTTGTCAATTCCATTCACCTCAGGTTCATTAAACAATAAGTTAAGGTCAAATGGCATATCCAAATCATTCCCTTGTTCATACAACATGTCACTCACATCAAGTGGCCTATCCATATCAACCTGTTTATTTAAGTCAAAGCCTCTGTTTTTATCAACAACTCTCTCTTTATCTATATTAGATGCCTCACATTTATTGTCAATCCACTCAAGAAACAGTTTTTTCTTGCATGTCTTCTTAACAAGTTTTTTCTTTGATACATATTGATTTCCAGGTTCATCAAGTTCCTGTATCTCCATTTTTCTATCATGTGGTGGTGAGTTGTATGTATCAACTAGTGTTTTCCAATGCTCTATAAATACATCTACAAATTTTACCTTAGGAACAAATTTCATAAGCCTCAGTACATCACTATCATTCCCTAAGGCTTCTAACCCAAAATCCATGTCACTTCCTGGAGTCAAGAAATGGTAATACATTTTCTCATCTGCTTGGTACCCTAACTCTAACATCATAGCATCAATCTCATGGACTGATAACAAATCAGTGTCAATCAAGTCCATAAATGAAGTCTTACCATGGATGTATCTTCTACCAGGGGACTTTGTGAAAACACCTCCATGGTTTATCCTCATTGTTATTGGAGTAGGATAGTGATCTGTAGAAGGAACAAAAATCGATCAGAAAGTAGTTTACAACTTAAATGTTTGACTTAAATAAACAGGTCGATCATTAACATAGGTAAAAAACTCAAAGGAAGGATTTTATGAAAAACAGAGACATACCATAAACCAGTTCGGGATAAAGGTCATCCCCTTGCTCCTTTATGATCATCCACGTATGAGAAGACATGGAAGTAACGTTGCATTAACAAGATGAAACTCAGATTGAAGCTCAGATTGAAGGTCAGATTGAAGCTCAGTGTGTGTTAATGGAGACATGTGTTAAGGACCAAAATGGAGGGTTTCTTGAAACAAGTATAGGTAAACGAAAGGGCGTTTAAATGAGAGGGAAATAGTGAAATGACCAAATTGCCCATCACGTGAGAAGCACATGAGGCCTTAAACGGCCATTTGTTAGACGACGTTAGAGCTTTGGACCACTTTCAGAGCAAAATAAGGAGACCAGTGACTATTCTTGCACTTATTGAAGATATGGGACCACTTTCGGTGATTTTGGTATACACCAGGGACCAAAATTGTAGTTTACTCATTTTTTTATATAACTTTACATTATTAATGCATGATTTGACTTGATTCTGTTATAAAGTTGTTTGATATTTGAAATGCTCTAATTCTTTTATTTTTTTTCCTTTTAAATATTAGATAAGATAAATAAACAAACAAACTTTTTTGTCTTAAATAAATGTCTACATTAAAAATGACACACAATTTTATGAATATGTAATTATTATATTTTTTCAAGTAAGTATTGAAAATTGAAAGTTTACTTTTAAAATTAAATATTTCTTTTAAAATAAATAAAAATAAAAATATAGACATATCTTTTAAAATAAATAATTAATTTGCGTACCAAAATCAAAATCAAAATTTCATTTATGATTTAAATATCCGAATGTAATCTCGACCACACCACTATTAATTTGACAATAAATTTGCTTTTATATATATTTTTATATAACTTTTGTGCAGCATAAAGTTTTTGTCGAGTGCTACATGAATTTATTTGTATTTTTATAAAGTTTTTTTAATTATTTGTATATATGTTAATTTTTTTTAAACTAAACTTGTTTTATCTAACCATATAGAGTGAATGTGTTAGGTTCACGTAAGACTAACCTGTTTTCGTGAGACCAAAAAATAACACTGAAACTTTATAGTGATTCATTGTGAAGGTACGGAAAACAACAAACTTTCACAACAAAAACACTGTGAAAGTTTACTTTCACAATACCTTTACAGTCTTTTGTTGTGAAGGTTTAGTGTTATTTTTGTGGTCTCACGGTCTCACGAAAATAGTCTGATCTCACGTGATCTCAAGTTTAAAATAAATTATTCTAGTATTTAATATCATAGTTAGACCATCTCTAACCTCTAACGTAACATTAAAACCATAAAGATAATGACCTTTTCATCTCTAATCCAACAATACTAAAACACTAGAAAAATGGTGATGAGAGTATCCACGTCCATCTTGTACAAGGTCTTGCAAGATGACATGACATGTCATATAGATAGCAATATCTTACAAGTTTATAAAGATCTTTCAAGATGTCACTTAGATAAATTAAATAGACTTTTATTTAATTTAATTAATTTATTAGTTTATTTAGAAAAGAGTTTTGTCTTTCATTGATGTGAGAGGTGTTATTGCAAAACTGATGTGACACTTAAAAAATTTTGATCTTGCATGGATACGGATGGTCTCAATAAAATAGACATTTATAATATAAAAGTTTGTTTTAGGGACCATATTCAAAATCTAAGCAAACCACGAGTGTTATTCACCCTTTATAATATAAATAATTTTGTGTTACTTGACTTTTTGGATCTAAGTTTTGTGCTTATTAATATTATGAGCTATCTAAACTTCTAATTTTGTTTGACTAAACTTATACAAAAAATACACACCTAGCTACCGAATCAAGTTTGAGTTTAATCTAATACTTCCATAATTAATGTTGGTCCCAAAGAGTTATACAAGTATAAGTTTGTAGAAGGGGGGGGGGGGGGGGGGGGGTTTGAATACAAACACAATATTTTTATCTTTCTAAATTGTTTTATTGAATAAATCAAACAATTTACAGTTTGTTGCGGAATAAGACTAAGTACAAGACCTAATCTAAACAAACTATGAGAAACACACAGATTTCTTGCACTAAGAAATAGAAAGAAAGAAGTAAAGAAAATTAAAGATAATTTTCTTAAGGCACAAAGTAGTTTAGGGATCGGCGCACTTCAAAATGAAGAGCAATCCTCCTATTTATACTACATGCACTTAATGCATGTCAGGAGGACATTACACGTGTCATTATTTGGTTGGATGCATGCTTCTGACTTTTGCAAACAAGTTTTTGGCCGCATGGTGAACAGTGTAGTTGGCATAGTGGTTTGTACGATTCTGGACAAAGGCATGTCCTTCTGACTAATCGTACAAAAGTGTGCAAGGGGATAAGAAAAACGTTTCTTGTAGTGCAGGCTTCATGATCAGCGATCGATGAGTTGATCTTCTTTAGTGAGGCCTAAATGAAGGTCAACTCTCGCTGAAGTTTTCTACTTGAAACATCGCGTGTTGTGGACTTGTCTTGGTTTCACTGATATCCGCATCAGATCATTAGTAGACTTGTCACTTGTTCATCAGCTTTGTCTTTGATTCAGCGTTGAACTCTTTTGTCGCGAAACTTGTCTTCAGGGATTACAAGCAAACATTTACAAATGATCAATTAGTGATCATCAGCTAAACTGAACAGACTCAATTATCGTTGATGTACATTTATCATTGAGGAATAAATTAAGTGCAGTGGTTCCCCATCAACGATTCTGAACAGACTCGGTTTTCTTATCGCTGATGGTGAAACACTAATACATAGTGTTTACTTATAATTTTCACCAAGTGATTCTAAGAGTCATCATCAAATCACTGAAAGCTTTGGATCAACAATTAATTTCGACTGATTTAGAGCATCTCCAACAACTTCTCTAAAATAGAGAAAAATGATATTTTGTTCTCTAATTGATTCAACAACTTCTCTCTAGTGTTTTCTAAAATAGAGAAAACTAAGAAAAACTCTAAGTTTAGAGGATTCTCTAAAACTTGGTAGATGGAGAGATAATTTTTTATTCATTCCAACCAATATGGTTGACTTACTATTATTTTTTTATAATTTTTTTTAAAGATGTATTAGGATGATAAATATAAGAAATATTTTAATAATACGATAGATGTTGAAATCTCTAAAATAGAGAACTTGTTGAAGCTAAATGAAATTCTTTTTAGATATTTTTATTTTTAAATCTCCAATTTAAAGAAATTATAGGGAATAATGTGTTGGAGATGCTATTATAATTTACATTATAAATAAAATAATATTGGTCAAATATCTTTTCTCAAAGGTTACAACCAATAACGTTATGTTGGTCCATCGTATTGTTACATAGAAAAAAGATTAAGGATTAATGATTATATTAATCACATACAAGGCATCGAGCCATGCACCAATCACCATTAATATTATTTATTCATTTGGTACTAAAACAAATATAAAAATAAAATATATCTATTTTAATTACTAGAATTTACTTAATTATTTATAATACAAGGGTCACGTTCAGGAAAAAACCTCAAAAAACGAAAAACTAAAGAACAACCTGATAGTCTTTTATCTGGACAGTATACACTTGTGCAAACAAGTAATTTGTAACACGTACAAGTACATAATTTATCTGTATACACAAGTGCATACCGTCCAGATGAAGGGTCACCAATTCCAGGGGCGGAACACGACCATTGTAGTCGTGGGGGCCGAAATCAGTGTGGGTCTAGGATTTTGGACGATCGGGTGTACCCTTAAATCGTATCAAATGCCGACAAAGCCACTCCATGTGTTTTTATCCGAATTTCGCCCTTAAGGTATTTTTAAAAGTTTTTGGATAATTTCGAGGTATTTTTGTAAATTTCTTTGATTGATTTCGAGAGAATTTTTTGGTTTTTGGTTGATTTCAGAAGAATTTTTCTGTTTGTTTTAATTTAAAAAAAATTGACACTCGTGCTCGTGTTGGATTTAATATGTATTTCATATTTTTATAATTTTATACTATTAGTCTCTTGCTTTGTTCGTGCTCCGGATTTAGGATTAACCAACAAAATGTGTGCAAAAAGTTGGAATCAAACCCCAATTGGCTAAATGCAAATTATTTAATATGTATTAGACGAGAAAAAAAAATGATAAAAATGTCAACATAAAAAAAATTCGTATTCAAAAACTAAATTGTATTTATAAATATATAATTGATAATAATATCTAGTGGATAGGAAAGTAAAATTCATTAAAAAATAAAGATGCTATGGATGGGTCTTGAACCCATGACGTGAAGGATAAAAGCATGAGGACCCAACCAGTTGAGCTGCTGTATTGCATCTGTTGTAATATGTCAAATACACTATTTGAGGGAAAAAGCGGGGGGGGGGGGGGGGGGGGGCATGGCCCCCCAAAAGCCCCTATAGGGATCCGCCCCTGACCAATTCAGTTTTCCGTTTTTTAATGGTTTTCTCTTGAACCTCCATTTTTTAAAGTTATAATTAGTAATTTTTTAAAATGTTAAGTAGATAACATATTTGATTCATTAAGAAACAAAATAGAGATGGTTTCAATTAGTGTTTCGTTACATGCCACCTAGAGGGATGAACCATGCCATAAACAAAACCCCTCATTAATTAGGTAAAAATGTTTTGTGTAGAGATGGCAAAAACCGACATAAAATTGATACCTAAATCCAGTTTGACTGGAGTAGTAAGTTTAAGATTAATTAGGATAGATTGACCTCATAAGACTCTTTTGACTATTTACTATATGTATTGTTTGTTTTAACGGTCTTGCTAAATTTTTAATAAATTATCGTTGTTGTAAAATTCCAGTTTGACCGTGGAATCCTCAAGTCAATCGACAATGGGGAGTCACCGACTTTGAAAACCAGGGATGGGCATGGGGCTGGGGACGGAAATACCCCTTGTACCGACCTGAACTCGAGTATTTTCTAAATTTAATGTATATATATAGGGTTGGATTATTTTGTTAATCCAAATTATTGTACTAACCTTGCTAACCCAATTATTAGCCGTTGATCTTATCACGAACGTTTGAGATAAACCACACCAAAAAAATTAAGTATAAAATGGGATGTTTGGGTAATAAATGTAATGAACGGGGGTGTTTAATGGATTGCATGTCTTGTATTTTTTGCATCCCCCCTTAACATACTACCCATTTAATGAGTTGCATGTCTTATATTTTTTGCATTCATAGATGTTTATCTACATTCAAGTAAAAGAACACATGGTTGGTACATTGAACACTTATGAAAAAATTTCTCACACCACCAATGCACCAAATATAGTCGGTTTGTGAAATGATGAACCCATACAACCTCATGAACTTTTAACCCCTTTTATAATTGTTCATATATTTTCATCTTGCACCACTAATTCTAATTTACATGTATTCATGACACATGGTTGATTTCATTGTTGTTCATGGTTGGTACACTTAATTGATGAACCCATTATGTAAACGGACACATGGTTTGTTTCACATTTGTTCGTGGTTAGTATATTGAACAGTCATGAAACAATTTATCACAATTACAATGCACCCAATATTGTCAGTGTGTGAACTGATGAACACATACAACCCCAAGAAAGTTTAACCCCCTTTTAATATTGTTCACATGTCTTCATCTCACACCACTAGTACTATTTCATATATGTTCATGACAGATGCTTGGTATCGTAGATGATCATGGTCGGTATATACATCAATGTAGTTATCATTCTTCATTGGGATTGAGCTGTGATCCATCAAGTGTAATAACCCAAAAATAAGAAATGTGATCTAAATGGAAGTTAAGGGTGGTATTTGATTATTGCGAAAAGTATGGGGGGTAAAATATGGAATTTGAGAAATCAATTCCCTTTTCACTTTGTGATGCGCCGTTTTTGTTGTATCTTAGGAAAACCCATTTTTGTTTTAGGGTTTTCATATGGGTTTGCTGCACATCGTGAGAGAGGAGCAGAAAGAAGAAGAAAAGGAAAGAAGCCATGGGACCCTGTGTATTTTCGTGAGGAGAAAACCGAGAGAAAGAAACAATGGTGTTGTGTGTGTGTGTTTGGTGTGTGTACAGAGAGAGCAGCGAGAGGAAGAGAGAGCAGCGAGAGAGAGAAAGAGCTGCGGGAGAGAGGGAGCAGCGAGAGTGAGAGAGTGAGAGAGAGAGAGACGACAAGGGAGGAGCGCCGGCAGTCGGCTGCCGGTGGTGGTCGCCGGCGGTGGTCGCCGGCGGTGGCGGCTGAGGTAAACAGGGAAGAAGAAAAGGAACGGTTGGGCAACGGTTCCTGTTTCGTGAGGCATTATTCGGGTAAGAAAACAATTCCTTGTGTTTTCTCTGATTGCAAGTGATGTTAGAATTGTTAGGCTTCTAATTGCTATGTAAGTTGAGAAATCAATAAGAATATTAATATAGAGTTTTGATTCATATTGTTATAGTCAAATTTAAATCAAATGTTTAAAATGGGTAAGTTTGATTAAGAAATCGACTAAAATGGTTAATGTGTAGTGAGAACCTTGGTAATCACTCTTAAGGTTTGATTCTTCGCTTAAGCTAGCGAATTACAGTTTTAAATCGTGAAATCGAGACCGAGCAATTCCGAGTTGGCGCAAAACAGTGTTTGGCGCAAAGCAGTTGGCGCAAATGCTGTTTGACGCAAACCAGACCAAAGATCTAGACCGAGTGGTTTGGGGACTGAAAGTTAAGTTGGGCCGAGAGATTCTTAATTCTCTTTGGACTTAGAGTTACAGTGGGCTTGGTTATTAAATTGGGCTTAGTTTATTATTAAAGTCTATAATTATTTTAAAGGGGCCTAGTACGTAATTGATAGTCTATTTATTAATTTGGGTCATATTATTATTAACATGATCCGGCTTTGATATTTAGAATCAAGTGTTATAATTTTATGTTGGGGAACCTAGAGTCGGGTAAATTAATGGAACCTAGATAAAATTTTGAGTATTGTATTCAACCCCCCCCCCCTTTCTACAATACTTGTTTTAGCCATCTGGGACTAACAGATAGTATAACCATAGGAAATCCAACCCTCAACCTTTTCTCTAGCAAGCCTTTTCCAAATCTTCCGTTAGTCGATTTTAGTTTTATTTAGTCTTAAACAGTTTCTAAACCACAAATCAAATTTTGACCGTTCAGTTAATAGAACTTGTAGTCATTGTGATACTCATTTCCTGGTTCCCTTGGTTCGATACTCGTACTTACCGTACTATTACTTGATTCGACCCATACACTTGCGGTTAGAGTAGGGGGTGTAAACCCGCCTATCAATCACCACCAGAGTTTTTAGTGACAAGTTTCTCTCCTTGACCCATCGATGGAGACAAGTTTTTGGTGACTGATTTTTCCAAGATGTTCTTCGTATTCCTTTATTCGATTCCTTTCGCCTTTTTAATTATTGGTTATTTTTAAGATAACTTGACTATTTTGAAGAATTTATCTCACGACACCCTCTAATTTGAAATATGGGAAATTGTTACCATTTGATTTCAATTTCTGTACGGATTCATGTTACTGTCTATTTGAAGTTAAGATCATGAAGATGGGTTCACTTCAATTTGTCTTTACGAAATGCATATCACAACAATTCTTACACAACAATTCCTATCAGTTAACCATGTTAAAATTAATCTTATGTATCAGCTGATTCACATTTAACTCTGTTAGCTTTAATTAGCCTCTAATTTATATGAATGTTTTATAAAGAAATAGTGTCAAAGACTTATTTGTATTTGTTGAGTGTCAAGGGAAAAAGTTGTAAATAACCAATTGTTGTATTGGTTATAAAGTATTGTTTTAGAGAGTTTTTAGGTTAAGCCTCCTAGTCTCATTCTACATTCATACGTATTGAGAGAGAGAGAGAGAGAGCTTCATTTGTAAAAGAGTGTTTATCAATCTTATCTTGTAAAAACTCTTCTTTATCAGTCAATACAAAGATCCTTGCTATTATTATTGTTACTTGTTGTAACGACCCGATTTCCCAAACATGCTTCAAATAACATATATTGCATAACCTCGTTACATTCATAAAAGAAAATACATAATAAGTCACGTACGGTCCCAAAGTCTCAAAACTATACAATACAAATTATTAGTATTTCCTAATCTTCTTTAGCTATCAACCGCATCCTTGCCAATAAAAGATCTTCGATCTGGAATACATATTTTTGAAAACAAAATGAGGGTTAGACCAAACGGTCTAGTGAGATAATCCCTGTCATTTCAAAATCGTTATAAAACCAATTTATATAAAATCATTTATATAAACACACATATATCACAAAAACTAAATACCACACATGACTCGTGCATCGTGTACCACTCATCCTTCACATCCTTCACATCATTCCCATGGCCAAATTAGTTGGTTGCAAGCCAACTAATAAATAAACAACGCTGTACAACAACTACAGCCAACAACGTTGTACAACAACTACAGCCAACACACCGGTCCTATGCCCGACCAACGTATTATAATATAATATAATACTCACGTAATTACAATATCTCAATATATTATAATTCAAACATAAACATATTCACACCATTTATCACATATCCAATACACACATATATGTATTCCAGTTGAAAACATTTTGAAGTAAAACTCACCTGTTTTGCTTATCACCAAAAATCTTTCCAAGCTATTACCAAGCACACCAATTTCTTCAGCCCAGTTTCACAGAATCTGTACCACAATAATACAAATATTTCTTTTAAAGACTAAAATCTCTAAAATCCTGAAATCCTCGACTCATATCGCAATCAACTACTGAAATACCCCATGTCGCAACACACTACACATATCGCAACCAACTACTGCGACACAGTACCATGTCGCAACCAACTACTGCGACACAGTACCATGTCGCAACCAACTATTGCGATAACTCCCTCATGTCGCAACCAACTGTTGCGACATAGCACCAAGTCGCAACCAACTGTTGCAATATCACTCCATATCGCAACCAACTGTTGCGATATCAATGAGCAAGTCGCAACTCAAGGTTGCGATACTCATGAATGTCGCAACTATCAACCATGTCGCAACCCACTGTTGCGACATACTTGAATGTCTCAGTCCACTGTATTCATCCTAAACCCAGAAATTTAATCTTTTAAGCTATGCATGTTGCTGTAAATATGCAGATATGTTTAAGACTATTAACATAACCTAACCATAAGCTCAGATTTTCCAAAACATCCCTAAATCATCAAAACCCACTTCTAAAACTCATATAAAACCTAATACACATAAAAGTAAGGATTTGTATGGATTAATACCTTTGCTATCTTGATGTGGATTCTAGAACTCAGCTGAAGTAGTATGGAAATTACTTCTTCTTCACAAATCACTCTCTTTTCTCTTCTCTTTTCTCTTTGCCGAAAGAACACACACACACACACTTTTGAATGTTTGCTAATTTTGTCTAAATGAGGACACCTCCTCCTCTTGAGGTGAATATGGCGGTGGTGGTGGATGAGTTTGGTAAAAAGACCAAACAAACCCTATATTCTTCTTATTAGGCAAAACACACCCTCTAACTTCCAAATAAAAATTAAAACTTACCCCTTAACTTCTAACTCCATATTATTTAATTAAAGTAACACTTTTAAATAAACCAATAACATACCCGGTTATTACAACATCTCCCCCTTAAAAGAATTCCGTCCCGGAATTCATTCAAACAATAAACGAGAGTAATTAATTACCATAAATTGCTTTCAAACTCATACAACACATTATTCTCAATATTACCAAAACATCAAGAATTTTAATTCCACACAAAAATTTCTGCCCCTTTAAAACAACGATAACCACCAACTTATTAATACTAACCACTTTACACACATCGTCCGCAATTTACTCAATTAATCCATCCCACAAAGTCGATCCAAATCTTATAATAACCATAATCGAAATTTTCTGCCGAATCACCCAATAATCAAATCCCCCGAATATTCAAAATAACTCGATAGATCACTTATATCACAAAAGAGTTAACTTATACTCACATGAAACTAAATCAAATGACACAACATTTTATGCTTACTCGGAACATTTACCACGCTGATACTACTTTTAACTCCATCAGCCTTTCACGACAAACGTCATGTTCTACACTTTTACAATACTAACTCGAAAACATAACCATACACTTTCCATATAAAACTTGCGTAGCAATTACAACCTATTTCTTATACTCTTCCATGAAATAAAATTATACTCAACAAAAATCATTTTATATTATGGATAAGTTTCTTAATTTTATCAAACCCGTATACCTCATTCTACCATTCCCGTTTCTCATGCTAGCATAGCATAACCACGATAATCACAAATCAATACTTAATTGCACTTGACACCAAATCATTCATCAAAATCATATTTACACATGCAAGACCGAGTCTAATCAAACGGTTCCACTAAAAGTTATAATAAAATAACACTAAATGTTTCAAGATACAACACACTTCCCGATCTCCAAACATAGCTAACCAAATCACAATACTTCTAATAATTCAATTCAAATTAGTTAACCAAATAATAATCATTATGAATTAACGTACTTTACCCGATGTCCAATCGGAGTAAAATAATCTCATCCAAACATGAACATATTATTGTCTCTAAATTCTGATACTTTTCTCGATTTCACTTTTTACATAACAAAGTTTGCAATAACAATCCAATGTCTTTACTTAACATAACTGCAAAACTCGATGAGAAGTCAAAGACTTACACATCTACCTTAGCTTACAACGCCAATTTCTTAATTGCATAAATACTACACCAAAATATCATACCCTAATAATGATACCATAAAATCCTTATGACAACTTTCAGATGCGTTCAACAAATTACGTTTTCTTCGCATCAATCAATATATCATCATCAAATTAAAATAAAATCTAAAACCACTCTTTAACTTAAACAACTCCATAAACAAAGTTCATCAAAATATTTAAACATCGCTTTCTTCCCGCTAATCATAACACTAATAATATAAATCCATTTTACAACTTAAATCCTCCAATCCAGGAGAAGTATTAGGTAAACACCCAACTCATTTGAACTATTTTTCTATACTAAGAAAACTCTCAAGCATCAATTTCTTATAACATTATTAACATAATATAAATATTCTCTCTCAGCTTAAGTATAGGTCATCAGCAACCTAGTTTTCTAACCTTGCGACCTACTATCGCCAACGCTTCCTCCACTCTCTTCTCAATATAAAATATGTTTCCCCAAGGACAACTCACTATGAGGTACTCACCCACGAGCTAGCTTTCTTTCACTTCCAAACCAACCACACACACCCAATTTCAATGATTACCATACTTAACCAACAATTTCACCACACCTCATACCAGGAACTTAACCGACTTAATCCGAAATCACACTCAATACTCGAAACAACCACACACTTTTCATTTCTCAAACAGTAATACTCCACTCCTTAGCTAACCACCACTTAGACATCCATGCCTCTCCACACATACTTTTGTCACATCTGAACAACTTATAAACAAAATCCCGAGCAGAGGTTTCCACTTACACTCACCACATATCGTCACTAATCCATCACTTAACCTTACAAAAATTCATTACTACCACACCTCGCACGCTCACTAATTATAAACTGCCACCATCTTATCCACATCACCCCACACCTTTAAACAATACTCTTTTAGATAGTGTCAATAATCACAATAAGTATAATCTACACAACACACTAAACCGTCGCCTTCATGACCAGGTCAAGACTTCACACACTACCGTTACTCTCCACACATAATCCTCACGTTCCACACACTACTATTATTCTTTACACTCAGGCCATTACACTTCACACCTTAACAAAATCAGAACAACAGTAATTAAGCACACCCATCACACTTCCTAACAGAACCCACTTCATCCAAAACTTCATAACCAACTTATACCCCACCGTCCTCACTTGAGGAAAAACACAAGACTTTTCATAGTGTAAAAATCAAGTTTTCAACCTATCCAGTACCCAGACCCATCGCCGATAATATTACATCAAGTAACGTAACGCTACTTATTACCATTCCACCACAAGGATTCACTTCGACCCTTTCAAATCTCACCGTAAATAAAACCATTCTTACATAACTAAGCAATAGTTCAAACTACAATCATACCGACATTCCGAATTCAAAAGCTCGACTCCACATAAGGGTATTGCACAGTGGTCTCAACTTTTCATCACCTTATTAAGCCAGGTACGGCATTCACCTTACAAAGTCAGGCACGGCATTCATAATTGTTCTCCACTGTGCAATCTGACTCCAAACATAGTAACAACATCACAACAGCATGCAATCAACAATTACGTAGAAATGAACATGTAAACAACTCGCATGCTTAAATAAACGTTTTTCACATCGCGTAATATAAAACCTTTTAAACAATTTAATCCGATCAACATGCTCGTAACCATAACCAGTTATGAAAACCTTTCGTAAAATTTTCATTCACACAAAGAAGGTAAGGGAACTCACCTTAGCCTAAGCATTTCGACACACGCTCCGGGATACACTTTAGTTCAAACCGAACACTTAAATTGGTGCCACCAAAATGGTGTTAAACTATCTAATTACATCCCCAAAATATTCCCAAATCAGTTCTAAGGCTCATAAATCGATATTTTAGATACCATAAACATTAAGAACCAATAACCATCATTTTAAACGACATAAAAACCCGTCATATCCATCTAATGATTCACCTTTTTTTTAACTCCAAAACTCAAAAACTCAATCCATGGAAAAATGAAGATTATCAAGCAATCATGATGAAGCTTCTTACTGATTTGATCAAAATTCATAGGAAATCAATCCCAAAATTATTTGCCTTCTTTCTTATGGATTAAAACTCAACCAATAATTGGATTATCAAATCCCCAACCATAAACTTGCCTAATCAATAAAGAGAAGAAAAGAAGAAGAAATCAAACCTTGAAGAATATGACTCAAACCATGCTGCAACTCTTCCTTTACACTTCCAATTGAATTTGCTAACAATCGAAAACTTTAAATCAATCCCCCAACAATTCCTTACTTTCATCATAACCTCACTTATTCCAGTATATCAACTTTATCTTCTCATACCGAATTACCGAGGATCACTTATCATTACCTAATCAAAAGTTTTAACAAGATCAAGTTCCAACACCATCCTATGCTTACTACTACCTCGAATTCCAACAAGATTATCGAAAATAACTTAATAGGCACTCCACACCCATCTATATCGCCAACACAATTATCAAGTTCTTTTCTAATGCAAATAAGCAACAAAAGAATGGAAACACAGTTGATCGGTTTGCAACGAAGTCAAATAGCACTTTAGCACGTGTAGAGTTTATAGAAATATACCTGTCTTCGTCTCTATCCATACATCGAGTCCGACTTGCCACTCTGTCGATTCAACAAGGTTAATATACACATAAGCACATACCCAATATAACAAGGTATTCCAGTTCAAACATGTACTTGTAAGTTCACAATTACACTGGCCAAATGTAATTTGAAATTACCTTACATGATGTTCCTTCTACCTTTTTATACCTAACATCCCAAGGTTCTAAAATAATAGGGACATCCTACTTCACATGCAGTTTAAGTCTAGGTATGGATCCAAAATACCTAAATCCCTTAAACTAGGGCTCTGATACCATCTGTAACGACCCGATTTCCCAAACATGCTTCAAATAACATATATTGCATAACCTCGTTACATTCATAAAAGAAAATACATAATAAGTCACGTACGGTCCCAAAGTCTCAAAACTATACAATACAAATTATTAGTATTTCCTAATCTTCTTTAGCTATCAACCGCATCCTTGCCAATAAAAGATCTTCGATCTGGAATACATATTTTTGAAAAGAAAATGAGGGTTAGACCAAACGGTCTAGTGAGATAATCCCTGTCATTTCAAAATCGTTATAAAACCAATTTATATAAAATCCTTTATATAAACACACATATATCACAAAAACTAAATACCACACATAACTCGTGCATCGTGTACCACTCATCCTTCACATCCTTCACATCATTCCCATGGCCAAATTAGTTGGTTGCAAGCCAACTAATAAATAAACAACGCTGTACAACAACTACAACCAACAACGCTGTACAACAACTACAACCAACAACGTTGTACAACAACTACAACCAACACACCGGTCCTATGCCCAACCAACGTATTATAATATAATATAATACTCACGTAATTACAATATCTCAATATATTATAATTCAAACATAAACATATTCACACCATTTATCACATATCCAATACACACATATATGTATTCCAGTTGAAAACATTTTGAAGTAAAACTCACCTGTTTTGCTTATCACCAAAAATCTTTCCAAGCTATTACCAAGCACTCCAATTTCTTCAGCCCAGTTTCACAGAATCTGTACCACGATAATACAAATATTTCTTTTAAAGACTAAAATCTCTAAAATCCTGAAATCCTCGACTCATATCGCAATCAACTACTGAAATACCCCATGTCGCAACACACTACACATATCGCAACCAACTACTGCGACACAGTACCATGTCGCAACCAACTATTGCGATAACTCCCTCATGTCGCAACCAACTGTTGCGACATAGCACCAAGTCGCAACCAACTGTTGCGATATCACTCCATATCGCAACCAACTGTTGCGATATCAATGAGCAAGTCGCAACTCAAGGTTGCGATACTCATGAATGTCGCAACTATCAACCATGTCGCAACCCACTGTTGCGACATACTTGAATGTCTCATTCCACTGTATTCATCCTAAACCCAGAAATTTAATCTTTTAAGCTATGCATGTTGCTGTAAATATGCAGATATGTTTAAGACTATTAACATAACCTAACCATAAGCTCAGATTTTCCAAAACATCCCTAAATCATCAAAACCCACTTCTAAAACTCATATAAAACCTAATACACATAAAAGTAAGGATTTGTATGGATTAATACCTTTGCTATCTTGATGTGGATTCTAGAACTCAGCTGAAGTAGTATGGAAATTACTTCTTCTTCACAAATCACTCTCTTTTCTCTTCTCTTTTCTCTTTGCCGAAAGAACACACACACACACACTTTTGAATGTTTGCTAATTTTGTCTAAATGATGACACCTCCTCCTCTTGAGGTGAATATAGCGGTGGTGGTGGATAAGTTTGGTAAAAAGACCAAACAAACCCTATATTCTTCTTATTAGGCAAAACACACCCTCTAACTTCCAAATAAAAATTAAAACTTACCCCTTAAATTCTAACTCCATATTATTTAATTAAAGTAACACTTTTAAATAAACCAATAACATACCCGGTTATTACACTTGTTATATCTGGGATCCAACAATTGGTATCAGAGCCAAAGAGACAAAAATTCAATCGATTCAAAGACCAGCTCGATCAAACAGTCACAGACCAAATCGATTTCACACATCCCCTGTTCAACAAGTCGATTGTTCATATTCAGTAACATCTGGTGTCATTCATAAATTCGCAGACACATGATTGATTCCACAGGTTCGATTTCATCCATTAAGCCACGATTTCAACAGGTTCGATTTTCTCTATTTTATGCTCACAATCGATTCCAATAGAATCTATCATTTGGATTGTCTCTGGATTGAATTTGAATTTCTGGTTAGTGGATAATCTGTTCATCAATTTTGTTAAT
This sequence comes from Saussurea involucrata, assembly GCA_033807775.1. NCBI lineage: Eukaryota > Viridiplantae > Streptophyta > Magnoliopsida > Asterales > Asteraceae > Saussurea > Saussurea involucrata. Next base: position 134,292,959 of record CM066315.1, read on the forward strand.
ACATGATATGGAGTTAATTTCTATGATAGAACAAAATATAGATGAAATTTCAACAAGCTTGTGCTCATCTAATCTGATTTTTGGTTTCTGTCCAATCTGAATCTAGATAAAATTTTGAACTAATCAATTCAGATTTCTTCAAACATAGCAGTAATTCTTTCTTCGTGTTGTTGGTCCCGAAGGGCTATACAAGTTTGTAGAAGGGGGGGGGGGATGAATACAAACACTAAGATTTTACTTTTCTAAATTGTTTATTGATAAATCATTAACAATTTACAGCTTGTTGCGGAAACAAGATTAAGGATAAACCTAAATCTAAACAAGTTGGAACACTAAGTTTCTTGCACTAAGAAAGAGAAGGAAATTACTAATAATAACCTATCTCAAGATAAGAAGGATGAACTTGTCCAGAGTTAGCAAGTTACTTCAAAATGAAGTGAGTTCTTCTTCTTATATACTGCATGCATTTAATGCATGGCAGTTTACACTTTACACGTGGCAGCAGCTCATTGGTTGTACGTCATTGACCTTTGTTGACAACCTTAGTAGCCGCATGTTTGAACAGTGTTGTATCATAGTGGTTGTACGATTTCAGACAATAAGGAGTTTCTTTTCTGACACATCGTACGTAGTCGTGCAAGGGTGGTTAAGACAAAAGTACTTTGTACAGAGGACTTCATGATCATCTTTTCGTTGATTCAGCGATCTATCATTCTATATCAGCGAATGATAGAATTCAGCGATAGCTAAAGTCTTGTACTTGATACTTCACGTTGAGTGGATAATTCTGAGTCTTCGCTGATCCGCATCAGTTCATTAGGAGACTTGTCGCTGGTTCTTGAGCTTGATCTTTGACTTCAGCGTAGAACCTATGTTGACGTGAAACTTGTCTTCAGGGATCATAAGTAAACAACTAACTTATCAGCGATCACCATAAGTACTGAACAGACTCAGAGCATTATGGTGAACAATGTTCGCTGAATGTTTAATCTAACGAGTGAGAGTTCCTATCAGCGGTACTGTAAGATCTTAGTACTTATCAGCGATAGTGAAACTCTGATACATATTATTTACTTACAATTTTCACTAAGTATAAAAGAGAGGGTCATTATCAAATCACTGAGGGTTTGGATCAACAATCTCCCCCTATTTGATTATGACATAGCAACAAAGAAAATTGCTATTTAATGAAAACATAAGGATAAAAAGAACTCATTAATATTTGTCCCTTTTACTGTTTTCTGGGATCTTTTCTGTACTGATGGAGTAAAGTACGTTCGCTGAAATTTTTCTTTAAACTTCGTAAAGATTACAGATGGAAGTGGAAAAATTATAAGTACAACGAATATAATTACAAGTACAAAAGAATAACTGATACAATAGAAGAATGAGGCGATCCTATCAGCTTATAGAGGTTCTTCCTTGATGAGTTGTTCATCAAGGGTCATTGATGTGGGAATCATCCAGTCAGGGAATACTCCTTGATTTCTTTTGTTCAGCGCTTCTTCAAAAATCAAGGGTTTGAGATGTCGTGCCTGAATGTCATTCTTGAAGTCACACCAGTAGATGAGATCTTTCAGCTGTTCGATGGGAGTGATGGGAAGTTCAGAGATACGTTGAAAACGCTTTCGTCCATCCCAGTCATTGAAGAATATCCCATAGGGTTTGCTTAATACTTTCCCAGGGATGAAAATCTCATCAGGAGGAAGAGATGTGTCAAGTGCAGAAAGGTCAGGTTCAGGACCAAGTACTTCTTCCATAGAAAAACCAATACCTGTTTCGTTTCGAATACGAGGGCCATCTTCTGAAGATTTAGACTTTTTCTTTGCAGAGGCCCTTCGTTTCTGACTTTCGAGAGGAGGAGGAGGAGGAATATCCACACAAGAATAGACTAAGTCGATCTACTTGTTTATCAGCTTTTCAAAATGATCCTTGTACTTAGACTGAGACTTCTGGATGGCTAATCTGATCTCCAACCATTCAGAGAGACCGTACTGCGTGATAGCTTCAGCATAGAATTTTTCGTACATTCCGTCTTCTCTGAATATCTCGATTTCAGTGATAGAAACTTTGATGGTTGATCTTCCAGATACGAGTACCTTGATTATTCTGGAAGGTCGAAGTCTGAAGTGTACCTTTTCTTTGCACCAGGCTAGGGTAGATTGAGACACAGTTCTCTTTTCTTCAACAATCTTCTTGGCTTCTTCCCATAGCTGACGTTGAACTTCGATTGTAACTCTTTTCAGCTTGGGGTCTTTTACTGATCGTTGAGTAAGCTGGATGGCATATTCTCTGTCTTTTTCTTCAGTTTCCCTTCTTTCAGCGATTAGCCGTTCAGCTCTGAGGTGATCCTTGTATTCCCTTTTTGAAAGTTTGAACTTTGTAGGAATAGAAGGAAGTTGATCACGCTTCAGAATGATTCGCTGATCCTCGAACTTCTTTATCATCTCATCTCTTCTTTCTGATCCTCTTCACTTAGCTTTTGAGGAGCCAAGGAAGGTCTATTTTTGTGAGAGAGTATATGTTCTTCAGGTTCATCAGTCTCAGAGTTCAAATCTAAGACCGGGATTATTTCTTCAGCTTTGAAAGCTGGGATTATTGTTGGTGAAGTCGCAGCTATAGGAACTTCAGTGATATCCTCAAACAGGGGAGAGGACTAGCTGAAACACAGCGATCGTTTGAGTAAGAACTTGGGTAGAACAGAGATAGAGAAAGAATGGGATAAAGTGTATGGAGGTTTTAGTGAGTGTAGAACTGATAATGTGTATAGAGAGGAGGGATGTAGTGTAAGGAAGATTAGTGTACCAGACAAACCGGCTTTTTAAGCAAGATCGTCAAATTTTGCTCGTCTTCAGCGACACTTTTTCCTTTGCCCTTGTCAGCTTCAGATGCTGATGGCTTTGTCTTTGTCCGCTCCCCTGTAGGTTCATTTATCAGAATCCCTCTACGAGTTGTGGTCCTCTGAGCAGGTTTGACGATAAAAGAGTCATCATCATCATCATCTTCATCATCATCATTCTTTGGAGAAGAGGATGGTTCGTCATCAGATAAGTCGATGGCTTCTTCATCTTCAGCTTCAGACTCAGATTCTTCAGCTTCTTCTTCGAGTTGCTCCCCCTCAGATGCAGAGGTAAGCTTCTCGGTTTCCTCAGGGTTTTCATCTCCCTGAGGTCCAGCGGCTGCTTCATCTTCAATTGTCTTCTCACCCTCTTCAGTAAAGGTGAGGTCTTCAGTCTTCTCTCCCCTGATAGATTCATCATGGGAAAGGTCTTCAGCGCTCTTCTCCCTCCTTTTTCATGATGAGTGGGAGAGGAATGCGATGACTCAGCAGTTGGTGTCGGTTCCCTGTCTTCTTGGCCAGGGATCCCCACACAGATTTCAATCGCTGATAATCTGTTTTCTAGACCAGAAATACCAGGATTGATCTTCACGAGTTCAGCACGATCCGCCGGAGTAAAAGATGAAGGTGCAGGGGCAGGGGCTGTCGTGTTGGTCAGGATCTGCTGCATCATTTTCTTCATCGAATCCACGTCAGTCTTTATAGAACTCACGTTGGTCTTTACAGTAGACATAACTCCTTCGATTTTGCCAACCGATGTCTTCAGCGTTATGACCTCGCTGGACATGTTGTTAACTGAAGTTTTGATGGCGGGGTAGTCTGTGTAGATATCAGCGAGAACTTTGGCAAAGTTGCTGAGCGTTTTATCAACCTTCTCCAAGTCAGCTTTGGAGGCATTCTTTTCGACCACGGTTGTCAGCTTTGTGAGATTCTCTCCAGCGTTTGTTACAGCTGAAGAGTTGTCGGAAAGAGTAGTTGTGAGACCTGTCAGCGTCGTCTCTATTGTCTTCAGAGAGGCGTTGATGTCTCTCAAATTAGGACCTGTAACTTGTGAACAGAGGAAAGCTCAGAAGTTTGGGGTTCAGTTACAGTGTATAGGGGTTGGTGTATACCTGCAGGAGGATTGGTGAATGCATCAAAATCTAGGTGCCCTGAGAAAAGTTCCATGTCGTCAGCTAAAGTGCGTGGACGCATGGTCATCGCTGCAGGTCCTACGCCCATCATTCCTTGAGTGTCAGCTTTAGCTTCTGGAGGAATGACAGGTGCTTCAGTGATAACTGGAGTAGAGTCCAATTGAGTAGAGGGAGAAGCAAAGGTTAAGAATGGAGGTTGGGTGCGAAGTTCAGCGTTGGATTCGCTGAGAATCGCTTCGTCAGTCTTTTGAAAGACTGAAGGAGGTTGGGTAGATTCCAAGTTTGTAACCTCAGCGTTTAGAGACGCTGAAGATGGGATAGAATGGGTGGCTTGTTCAGCTGTGGCAGAGCGTACCACTGAACATTCCTTCAGCTCTTTGAGATGAGCTGAGGAGTCTTCAGCAAGAGATTGCTGGGGTTGCTCCTTGGTTTTCTTAGTTCTTTTGGAACTAAGTTGGGTGGAGGAGTGTTTCCTTTTAAGAGAAGGAATGGAGGTTGCAGCCTGGGTATCAGCGGTGGGTTTGTCCGCTGAAGGAGCTGCTGAAGTCGAAGAAGTAGGGTTGAGAAGAGTTAAAAGTGTAGAAAGACGTACCTCATTCGCCACTGGCTTGAAGTCGAGAATCTTAGGGCCAACCTGAGAGAGTTTCAGGTCACCCTCTTTTGGGTAGCTGTCCTTCAGGCCTGTTTGGAATACGACGCTGATGAATCGAGGATAAGGAACCCATGGAGATATGTCAGCGGCGGAGTCTACTCTGAGTACCAGATCATCGTAGATTATCGATGCCCAGTCTATATGTAGACCTTTCAGCAAGGCATATCCCATTGCTTGTTGAGGCTGAGCGGCTTGATCAGAGGAGCCGGTCTTTGCATTCATGCAGCTGATTAAGTGAGCGAAGATGAAGTTCATTTCGCTGGGCATTTTAGACTTTTTGATGAGGGTCAGCTTCTTCTCGGGCTTCTTGTCCCTCCCAGTTTCCCATACATAGCCCATTGCATCGAAGAATGCAATGATATCTTCCTTATCTGAGTGTTTCTTGTGGTCAGGGAGAGGAACAAAGGGTTTTTCTTTGGTGGCCAAGGGAAGGTTCAGGGCTTTGCGGATAATGACAGGTGTAATCTTCATGGTGCCATAGTCAGTATCGCAGAGGATGCAGTCAATTGTTTTTTAGGAGTCTTTGGTTGATGGTAGCTGAGAGTGTCTGGCAGAGTACCAGAATTGGGATAGCAGTAGCTGATGAGCAGGAGATGTTATGGTCAGGGCTGTGGATAGACAACAATTCTTCAGGAAGTTCACAGCATCATCTAGATGTGTGACTTGCTTTCGAGGAGGAAACTCGAGAAGCGCATAGAGGTTATTTGGCTTGGTCCAATCCAGTTTGTCAAGAGAGAACTTGACTTGAGGAGCCTTGATGATATCCAATTCCTCAGTAGTATTATCAGCAGCAATGTTCTCAGCGATGGTGTTCTTGGAAGTGGAAATGTCAGTAGATGCCATTTTCTGTATATCAATTCAACCAAAGATTAAAAAATAAGAATAATCTTAATGTGGAAAGATTTTCCAATAAGATGGTTCGAATTTTGTCCATTTTATTCAGACAAAAATGTCTTAATGAAGATTAGGGTTTTTCTTGTTTTTGAAAAACGAAATGCAAACCCAATGAAAATCATGTTTTTCAGTTTCTTTTGAGAATAAGGATTCTGGAAAAACGAATGAAGAACAAGTTTAAGATTTTGCGTTTAAACTTGAAGAACAACCATGAAAGGTTGTGTTCATAAAACCATGAAAGAAATGATTTCATTTTAAAAGGTTCTTTTGTTTGATCTTGTGAAAACAAAGAGAAGATCATTAACAAGTTTGAAGAAACATGTAAAATAAAAGAATTATTAACCTGGTTCGTTTAAGAAGATGAAGTTCTTAAGTTCTTGAAAAACTTGAGAGCACAAATGCAACAGTAAATTTTCTTTTTCTTGCTTGGAGGAGAAGTTCGCGTAAAAGAAAAATATAAACCCAGAATGAGTTTATATAGTGAGATTAGAGAGAGAGAGAAAATCTTGAGCGGGAAAAGATTTTCATCATGACACGGACACGTGTTTGCATTTTATTGGAAGGTAAACGAAACGTGCAAACGTGTGTCAGAAAGAAGAACGTGCCAGGGCTTATCCGTTGCAATGACGTCACAACTGTCCTTTCATATTCTTGGATGTCTCTGAGGTTTTGAAAAAAAAAACTCAGGGACACTTTTGAAAACATGAAGCACTGAATAGAAATATCAATTGGTTTTAGAAATTTCAAAGTATCGCTGAGAAGAGAAATTCAGCGATGCAGTTTGTTTTGAAATCTTGCATTTACATGCGTTTGTCAGAGAGAGAAAAACATACCTTGATATCAGCGAATCAAGTTTATTCAGAGAGAAGATGATAGAAAGGGTTTATATAAATCAATTTTATCCTATCGCTGATCAAATGTGAACCGCTAAAGATTTTACTCTTCAAAGTTCAACATTCCAAGCTCGCTGATGAGAAAGTTGAATCTTGTCTCATCAAGAGGTTTGGTGAACAGATCAGCTAACTGATAATCAGTTGGGATAAAGTGAAGTTCTATATCACCATTCATCACATGATCTCTGATAAAGTGATACCTGATTTCGATGTGTTTTGTCTTTGAGTGTAGTACTGGATTATTGGCTATAGCGATGGCACTTGTGCTGTCACAATAGATTGGAATATTTGAGAGCTGAAGGTCATAGTCCAGTAGTTGATTTCTCATCCACAAGACCTGAGAACAACAGCTTCCAGCGACTACATATTCAGCTTCAGTTGTGGAGGTGGACACTGAGTTTTGCTTTTTGCTTGTCCAACTCACCAGCTTTCCACCCAGGAGCTGACATCCTCCTGTGGTGCTTTTCCTATCCAATTTGCAACCTGCAAAATCACTATCTGAATAGGCGATTAGATCGAATCCTGAGTCTTTGGGATACCAAAGACCTAGATTCACAGTACCCTTAAGGTATCGAAAAATTCGCTTTACAGCGGTCATATGAGACATCTTAGGTTCAGCTTGATATCGTGCACACAAACAAGTTGCGTACATAATATCGGGTCGGCTAGCTGTAAGATACAAGAGAGAGCCGATCATCCCACGGTACAGCGTGACATTAACAGGAATACCCTTAGTATCCTTATCTAGTGTCAGCGGTGGTGCCATAGGGGTTTTCATAGCTGAACTTTGAGTTAAGTCGAATTTCTTCAGCATATCTTTAACATACTTTCCCTGATTAATGAAAGTTCCTTTTTCAGTTTGCTTTATCTGAAGACCAAGGAAATATGTTAGTTCACCCATCATGCTCATTTTATACTCATCTTTCATTCTATCAGCGAAACGAGTACAAAGATCAGGGTTAGTAGAGCCAAATATAATGTCATCAACATATATCTGAACAAGAATGATATGACCTTTTACCTTCCTGAAAAATAGAGTTTTATCGATTTTACCTCGCTCAAATTGTTCAATATGGAGATAAGTAGATAGAGTGTCATACCATGCACGTGGAGCTTGCTTCAAGCCATAAAGTGCCTTATCCAGTTTATACACATAACCTGGACGCTTAGGATCTGAGAATCCTGGTGGTTGTTCATCATAGACTTCTTCATTCAGCTTTCCATTTAGAAACGCTGACTTAACATCCATCTAATATACTTTGAAGTCTTTGTGTACAACGTATGCTAAGAATAGACGAATGGATTCTAGTCTTGCTACTGGAGCAAATGTTTCGTCGTAATCTATGCCTTCTTCTTGTCTGTATCCCTGAGCAACAAGACGAGCCTTGTTGCGGGTTACAGTTCCATGTTCGTCCAATTTGTTTCGATAGACCCATTTAGTGCCTATCACTGTCTTGTCAGTTGGTCTTCGAACAAGTTTCCAAACTTTGTTTCTTTCGAATTCAGTCAGCTCTTCTTGCATGGCGCTGACCCAGTTTGGATCTTTGAGGGCATCATCTACTTTCTTTGGTTCAGTCAGAGAAATAAAGTTAACAAATAAACAAATATTACCTGCACTTCGTCGAGTCTGAATACCAGCGTTTGGATCACCAAGAATTTGATCAATTGGGTGATTTACAGTCCATCGCTGAGCCGGAGCGTGAGACGTTGACTCAGCCTGAACTGGAGTAGCTGAAGATGAAGCTTCAGCAACTTCTGGAGTATCAGCTAAGAGAGGAATGGTTGCAGTTGTCATTATATTCACTGATTGCTGAGAAGTAGATGGAATGTCTGAGACATTTGGTTCAGAAACAGGTATAGTGTTTATAGGAACAACTGAGACCCATGATGTTTCAGCTTCACTATTCTATATATTTGGGATGATAGTAGGACTATCATCTTCAGCTGTATGAGTATTAGGAGTGGGAATATCTTCTGATTCACCAAGATGAGAAAACATCCATTGATTCAGTTCTTTAGTATCAGCGGACGGTTTAGAGTTCGCTGAACGGGATTCGTCAAACGTGACGTGAATTGTTTCTTCAACAGTTTGTCTTCTTCGATTGAAGACTCTGAGGGTGCGTTTGGTACGCAGATAGGATGGGATGGGACAGGACAGAACAGGACAGGACAGCTGTTCAGTGTTTGGTAACACATAAATAGGACTGGACAGGACCGGTTAAATGACCCATTTACCCCTAGTGATTTGTTTAGTGGTGGTGGCGGTGGCGACGACGGTGGTGGTGGCGGTGGTGGTGGTGGTGGTGGTGGTGGTGGCGGTGGCGGTGGTGGTGGTGGTGGCGGCGACGGTGGTGGTGGCGGCGGTGGTGGTGGTGGTGGCGGCGGTGGTGGTGGCGGCGATGGCGGTGGTGGTGGCGGCGGCGGTAGCGGTGGTGGTGGTGGCGGCGGCGGTGGTGGCGGCGGCGATGGTGGTGGTGGTGGTGGCGGTGGTAGTGGTGGCGACGGTGGTGGTGGTGGTGGCGGCGACGGTGGTGGTGGTGGTGGTGGCGGTGGCGGTGGCGGCGGCGGTGGCGGCGACGGCGATGGTGGTGGTGGTGGCGGCGGTGGTGGTGGTGGTGGTGGTGGCGGTGGCGGTGGCGGTGGCGATGGCGGCGGTGGTGGTGGCGGCGGTGGCGGTGGCGGCGACGGCGATGGTGGTGGTGGTGGCGGTGGGAAAGAAAGAAGAAGAAGAAGAAGAAGGGGTATATTTGTCAAAAAATCCTTATTCCACTTAGTTCTAGGGGGTAAGCATAGAACACACTTGTCCCATGATAGTTCCACTTAGTTCTACATTTGGTCGCACCAAACATGGGACAAGTGTGTCCTATCCTGTCCTGTCCCATGCTGTCCACCCTACCAAACGCACCCTGAAGGCTTTGGAGATTGAAGAATATCCAAGAAAGATTCCATCATCAGCCTTAGGATCAAACTTTCCAAGGGCATCTCTGTTGTTCAGTATGAAACACTGACATCCAAAGATGTGAAGAAAGCTGATTGAAGGCTTTCTCCGATGAAAAAGTTCATAGGCTGTTTTATTGAATCTTTTGACTATCAGCGACCTGTTTTGTGTAAAACAAGCAGTGTTGACAGCTTCTGCCCAAAACTGAGTAGGCAGGTGAGAATCGCTGAGCATTGAGCGTGCAACTTCAATAATTGTTCTATTTCTTCTTTCAGCGACTCCATTTTGTTGCGGTGTTCTCACTGAAGAAAAGTTGTGAGAAATACCCTTACTCTCAAAGAAGGAATCAAGAGAACTGTTTTTGAATTCAGTCCCATGATCACTCCTTATTGAGCGAATGGTCAAGTTGTTCAGGGTTTCCATCTTCCGAACAAAGGTGATGAGTTCTTCAGGGGTGTCACTCTTGGAACGGAGAAACATAACCCATGTATAATGAGAGAATTCATCAACTATGACCAGTGTATATTTCTTTCCAGCGATGGATTGTTTGTTAACAAGTCCAAACAAATCCATATGGAGAAGTTGCAGAGGAGATGACACTGAGGAGACTTGCTTTGACTTAAAGCTTGCTTTGGTCTGCTTCCCTTTCTCACACGCTGAACATAAAGACTCTTTGGCTTATGAGTGCTGAGGTAGACCAGTGACTAACTCTTTTGAAGAAAGAGTGTTCAGTGTCTTGAAATTCAGATGAGAGAGCCTCTTATGCCATAGCTAGTTGACATCAGATGAGGCTTTTGAGAAGAAACAGGAGTTCTCAGTGGTTGTTGAGTCCATGTTTATTACATAAACATTTTCCAAACGATAACCGCTGAGAGCTATCTTCTCCTTTTTGTCAGTGACAAAGCAGGATTCCTTGGTAAAGATTACCTTGTTGTCCTTGTCGCAAAGCTGATTGATGCTTAAAAGATTATGCTTCAGCCCTTCAACATATGTGACTCTTCTGAAGGTGGTTGTACCATTAGAGAGTACACCAAACCCTCGGGTATGTCCTTTTCCATTTCCTCCCAAAGTCACAGAGGGACCCTTCTCTTCCTTGTATTCAGCGAGCAGGCTTTTCTTTCCAGTCATGTGTCTAGAGCATCCGCTATCGAGATACCAGATACCCTTCTTAACTTGCATCACAAAGGAATATTAGTTTTTCTTGGGTACCCACTTAACCATGTGTACACGTTTGTCAATGGAAGTAGTTGGAATGGAAGGTTCAGCAATCTTCGCAGCATTTGAAGATTCAGCTTTGTCAGTCTTCACTTTGGTTAATTTCTTAACCTCAGTGGTCTTCTTTGCCTTGGGGCAATCTTCACCTTAGCTATCTTTTCAGCTTTGGTGGCTGTGGGGCACTTACTAGCAATATGATCAGTGAGTCCACAGTGATAACATTTCCTATAACTAAAAGTAGTTCTAGGACCATTTGAATGTTGAGCTTTAGATTTTGAATTAGAAGTACCAGCACTAAGTAAGCTGCTGGATTTTGAAATGGGAGGAACATTCAGTTCTTCGGATTTCTTACCAGAGACATCCACTCTGATTCTAGGAGTAGACCGCTGAATAGATCCACGCTGAGTAGATCCAGAGATATGATTCCTTGATCCAGATGAATTAATCACTAAGGCTTTAGAAGCATTCAGCCTAGGTACTAAGGTACCCTTCTGAGGATTTTGGTAAATAGCAATTCCTTTACCTTTATCTTTAAAGACAGAGGTAGGTTTTGGATAAACCATTTTCTCTTTACCTTTTGAAGAGGTAGAAGTTTCCTCAGGGATAGGCGGTCTGGACGAGGAACACTGAGAGGATGAAGTATCAGCGACTGAGGATACGAAAGTTCCAAATAAGAGCATGGAACGATCAGTGGTTGGTTCTAGATTATCAGCTTTGTAACCAAGACCACGTTTATCACTCAGGGGAATCTGAGACTTAATTATCTCAGTGATCTTTGTTGAAGAATTACACCATCCTTCAACAGTAGCTTTTTCAGCTCTTAAAGCAGAGATAGCTTCTTCTCGCTCGATTTTGACTAGCTGATTTAAATGCACTTGATCTTTAAAATCTTCTTCAATTTTAGAAAGCTTTTCTATTTGAAGGTGACAGTTTTTTAGCTGTTCAGTGAGATCAAGGTTTTGATTTTCAACTACAGTTTTGCCATTCATGGCTTCATATAAACTTCTAGTCAAGAGATCGATTTTACGAAGACTATCAGCTTCATCAATATTTGCAATATTTGTAAAGAAGGAAGGTGATACCTGAATAGCAGAGGTTGAAGTGGAGGGAATGTCTGAGCTTTCTTCCTCATCTTCAATCTTGGACATAAGACATAGATTGGCTTCATCATCTTCAGAGTCAGATGATGATTCTTCTTCATCAGAGGCAGCCCAATCATAAGCCATCAGGCCTTTGCCTTTCTTCTTAAAGCTTTTCAGCTTCGCATACTTTTCTTTCAACTTGGCGTATTTGTCATCTTTATTCCTGGGAATAAAGGATTTCTTGGGAAACGCTGAGTTTCTCGAAACTTTCTTAGACCTGCACTCGTTAGCGAAATGTCCAATCTTTTCGCAGTTAAAACAAGTAGCAGTAGCCTTATCAACAATAGCTGATGATCTTGGCTTATCAGTAATAGAAAGGGGTTTGTTCTTTCTGAACATTTTCTTTTTGGCGAATCTCCTGAATTTTTTAGTTAGAAGAGCCAAAGATTCATCATCATCTGAAGAGTCAGATTCTGATGACCTTTCAGAGTTACTTTCTAACTCAGTGATAGTGACCGCGAGTCGCTGAGTAGAAGGTTCCTCTGAGATTAAGGCAACAGGGGTGCTTTTGGAATCTTTTACAAGATTCTTCTTTAGATGGCTCGATTGCTCATGATTCAGCATCGTGCCATATAAGGTAGCAAGGGTCATTGATCTTAGATCCTTTGACAGCTTGAGACACATAGAATAACTGTCCCAGCTTTCAGGTAAACATTCTAGAAACTTTGTCAGCACTTCAAAGTTAGAATATTCCTTACCAACAGTTTTCAGATCTATTATTAAGCAATTAAAACGTTGGTGAACTTCAGAGAGAGTTTCATTCTTACCACAAATGAAACTTTTGTATTGTCTTACCAGGTTGATCTTTCGAGAGTCCTGGACTTCAGACGTACCTTCATACTGAACACATATTGTGTCCCACATGGCTTTTGCGGATTTCAGGTTCATGACGGAATGGTAGACTTCGTCAGGAAGAGCCATGGATAGTATGGATCTGGCTTTTGTGTCGATAGCCACTTTCTTCTTATCTTCGTCCGTCCACATATGAACTTCCTTGGGTATCAGCCTTTCTGGAATAGCAGGTCTATTCTCAGCGGCTGGTACTGCAGCATCGATTCTTACAGGAATATATGGGCCGTTTTCAAGATAGTAAGGCATAGTAGGGTCTACAGCTTCTAAGAAGAGAATCATCCTATTTTTCCATAGATTAAAATTATCTCTGGAGAATCTAGGGGGTTTAGCAAGAGAACCATTGTCGATATAGTTTGTGTTTATGTTGGCAGCCATTTTCAGAAATAGCAAGGAAGAGAAATCTTAGTATATATTATATCTTGTTTATTAGATTAAACAAATCTGCTCTGATACCACTTGTTGGTCCCGAAGGGCTATACAAGTTTGTAGAGGGGGGGGGGGGGATGAATACAAACACTAAGATTTTACTTTTCTAAATTGTTTATTGATAAATCATTAACAATTTACAGCTTGTTGCGGAAACAAGATTAAGGATAAACCTAAATCTAAACAAGTTGGAACACTAAGTTTCTTGCACTAAGAAAGAGAAGGAAATTACTAATAATAACCTATCTCAAGATAAGAAGAATGAACTTGTCCAGAGTTAGCAAGTTACTTCAAAATGAAGTGAGTTCTTCTTCTTATATACTGCATGCATTTAATGCATGGCAGTTTACACTTTACACGTGGCAGCAGCTCATTGGTTGTACGTCATTGACCTTTGTTGACAACCTTAGTAGCCGCATGTTTGAACAGTGTAGTATCAGAGTGGTTGTACGATTTCAGACAATAAGGAGTTTCTTTTCTGACACATCGTACGGAGTCGTGCAAGGGTGGTTAAGACAAAAGTACTTTGTATGGAGGACTTCATGATCATCTTTTCGTTGATTCAGCGATCTATCATTCTATATCAGCGAATGATAGAATTCAGCGATAGCTAAAGTCTTGTACTTGATACTTCACGTTGAGTGGACAATTCTGAGTCTTCGCTGATCCGCATCAGTTCATTAGGAGACTTGTCGCTGGTTCTTGAGCTTGATCTTTGACTTCAGCGTAGAACCTATGTTGACGTGAAACTTGTCTTCAGGGATCATAAGTAAACAACTAACTTATCAGCGATCACCATAAGTACTGAACAGACTCAGAGCATTATGGTGAACATTGTTCGCTAAATGTTTAATCTAACGAGTGAGAGTTCCTATCAGCGGTACTGTAAGATCTTAGTACTTATCAGCGATAGTGAAACTCTGATACATATTATTTACTTACAATTTTCACTAAGTATAAAAGAGAGGGTCATTATCAAATCACTGAGGGTTTGGATCAACACGTGTTCATCCAGCATTCAAGTTTAGTTTTCCTTAAGATCTGTGTTTAAACTACTGTGTTTGTGTTCTTCAGTTGAGCTTTTATCAGATTAATTTTTGTGTTTGTGTTTATGTTTGTGTATAAACCTTTGAATCATTATTCAATTGTCTCTAGATCTTTCAAGTAACAACATGTTGAAAAAGTGTCTAAGTTCGAGTGCTGATTTTCACTACTACTCTAAACTCAGTACTAACTTTTGCAATGTGATTATCACTCTTGACAAAGAGTCGGAGGAAAGGAAGATAAGCCTTCTGATCGATTCAGGAAAAATTACCAAGCTAGAAGAGGCAGGTAAACTCTTAACCAATGAGAATATTGAACTGAAAAGGAAATTATTTGAGTCTGAAAAGTTTTGTGAAAAGGAGAAAGAGAAGTTTGAGGAAGTTAAGACTGTTTTTGAAGAAGAGAAGAAACGACTTGAACTTAAATGTTTAAGTTTTTCTAAACTGATTTCTGATTTTGAAAAACTTGTGATTTGTGAAAGAGAGAAGATTGAAAAGGAGAAAACTACTTTTGAAACAAAATCTATGGAGCTTTCTTGCAAAATCTCAGAATTACAGAAAACTCTTGAAAAAGAGAGGAACGAGTCTGATTTTGAAAGAAAATAATCTGAACAGTTGAAGGTTCAAAGATTTCAAGAATTAAGTCAAAAAGAGGATTTTGAAAGAGAGATATTGTATCTTAGATCTGAAGTGAAGAGACTGACAACAAGGTTCATTGACTTATGTAATAACCGGGTAATTATCTTAACTTTTATATGATAGTTTTGATAAGAAATTTGAATTTAAGGTGAGTTATGTTATTTGAGGAGGTTTAGAGTAGAGTTGGTAGTTTAGAAGTTTAGATGGTCAAGTGTTAGAAGTTGAGGGTTGAATTGGTACTTATGACCAAATTTGGCTACAAACCGACTTCTTTGTGTATTAGGATAAGAATTCAGTTTTTAGCAAAATCAATTTGAGTGTGTGAGTTTGAGAGTTTAGAAACAAATCAGAGATATAGAGAGGTAGAGAAGGAATTTGAGAGAAAGAAGGGAGGAAGAAGAAGAAGATTGCTGCAGGTATGTTTCTTTATCTTCTTCATTTTGGTTTAGGGATCTTTGAAATTCTTGAAAGAGTTGTGTCTTATTGAAATCAAAAGAAAGGTAAATGATTTTGGGATGGATTGTTTTGAGTCTTGTTCATCCAGTAAAGATTTCTATTGAATTTCTTGTTAAAATTCATATTCTTCCATGGATGGAGTTTTAAAGCTTTTGGGTTTAAAAGTGACAAATCAATGGATGACATTGGATGGATTTTGATGTTTAAAAATGTTGGTATTGGTTTTAAAAGGTTCATAGTACTTAAAATGTTGATTTGGGAGGTTTAGAACTGATTTGGGAAGAAATTGAATTGAGAAAAACCTTGGATTTTGAGGAAGAGGATCGTGCAGGTTTGAGGAACAGAAACCCGCGCCGATGGGTGGCGCCGATGGATCGGCGCCGAGCCACTGGCGCCGGGCTCTGTTGGTTTTTCATGTTTTCTGTTTTGTTGGTCATTTGAGTCTAGGGTTGTAGCAGATGTTTGGGGTTTGTTTTGGGGTATTGATAAAGATGTTTAGGAAGTATGGTTAAGTAGTTTAAAACTATTTTTGGTGACGTTCAATTCAGGTGTTCGGTTTGGATAATTGTGAGTTTTGGAGCATACGTTGAGGTGCTATCGCTAAGGTGAGTTTTTATTGTAAAAGAAATGATTTTTAACTGGGAAGCAGTTGAATTTGGATTAAGTGAATGCTCTATCGATATGTGATGAAATGTGATGGTGTGTTTATATTGGTAAAAATATGTGTATGGAAATTGTAGTGTGATTTATAAATAAATTCGTTATATAATGAGATATAAGGTTTATTTATAAAAGTTTTGATTACACTACACGAGAGCACGCCGAACTATGCCGGTGGAGTTTTGCTGTAGTTGTCGTACAGCGGTGCTGTAAATGTCGTACAGCGTGGGTGCTGTAAATGTCGTACAGTGTGGGGTTGGCTCGCTACCAATCAGAAATGGCCAAGGGAATTGAAAATGAGAAAGGGGGTACGGTGCACGAGTCCTAATTGGTATTTATATACGTGTGCAGAAAGATTATTTATTAAACTATTTTTTATAAATGGTTTTATAAAAAGAGTTTAAACTGACAGGGATTCCCTCACTAGACTGTTTAGTCTAACCCTCATTTTCTGTTTTAAAATATGTTTTTCCAGGACAGAGTTCGTTCGTTAGCAAAAGAAAGGATCAAGTGTAGGATGATATAATTTAGAAGTTTATTCTGTATTTGTTATCTCAAGACTGTTTGGGACCGAATGTGGTTTATTATGTAATCTTTTTTATGTATAAATCTATATTATGCAATGTATGTTGTTTGAGTATGTTTGGGAAATCGGGATGTTACAAATGGTATCAGAGCCCTAGTTTAAGGGATTTAGGTATTAGTATCTGTACCTAGACTTAAACTGCATGTGAAGTAGGATGTCCCTATTATTTTAGAACCTTGGGATATTAAGTATAACAAGGTCGAAGGAACATCATGTAAGGTAAATTCGAGTTACACCTGGCCAGTGTAATTGTGAACTTACAGTTACATGTTTGGACTGGAATACCTTATTATATGGGGTATGTGTTTATGTGTATATTAACCTTGTTGAAATCTACAGAGTGGCAAGTTGGTCTCGACATATGGATAGAGACGAAGACATGTATATTTATATAAACTCTACACGTGCTAAAGTGCTATTTGAATTCGGTGCAAACCGATTAATTGTGTTTTCAATCTTTTGTTGCTTATTTGCATTAGAAAAGAAATTGATAATTGCGTTGGTAATATAGATAGGAGTGGAGTGCCTATTAAGTTATTTTTGATAATCTTGTTGGAATTTGAGGTAGTAGTAAGTATAGGATGGTGTTGGAATTTGATTTTGTTAAAACTTTCGATTAGGTAATGATAAGTGATCCTTGGTAATTCTGTATATATTGGAATAAGTAGTTATGATGAAAGAAGAGATTGTCGGGTGATTGGTTTAAAGTATTCATTTGTTAACAAATTTTGTATTGGGGATATATGAATTATTTGTGATAAGGCTTAGTAAGAGTGTAGGTTTGGAAGCATTTGGTGTGAAAAGAGGTTGGTTCTAATTTAGTAAGAGTGTAACAAATATTTTGGATGATATCGAAATTAGTATGTTTATTCATTATGATATTGCTTGAGATAAATTTAAGTGAGAAATCAAGGGTAATCGAAACTAGAAAGTGAAGAGCGTTATTGGGAATGATTAGTAAGGAAAAGCTATTAGTGATCAAAGGTGATAACCCGTTATCATATGCGGTTGGATTTGAAAGATTTATCAAGGTGGTAATAAAATTTATTGTATGAGAACGAAAGTGGTTGGTAGTTTAATTTGGAATGATTGATCTAACACTTGCAATTGTTAGCAATTTTCAAATTGAAGGTGCATGTTAGAATTTTGGAAAGATATTGTGAAAGTGTAGAATGTGGCGTTGTGTAAAATTCAGTATTTCAAACGCTAGGTTATGCCTCCAAATGTTAAAGTTTATGTTATAAATAAAATTTCAAATGTGTTAGATGATTTGTGATATATATATAATTTTGTGCTGGATGAGGCACGGTAAAATATTGAATGTTGAAAGAGGCAAGATGATATATTTTGTGCTAATCGAGGCACGAGGGGAAATAAAGATGTACTGATTTTGTTAATAAGATGTTTTTATGGTTGTTATATTTTGGGGATGGGTGTATAGTGTGGACCCAAATTGTTTATTATCGTTTTGAAAGATGATGTTAATGATATTTGAGAAATGAAAAAGCGTGTGGTTGTTTCGAGCATGAATGTGATTTCGGATTAACTCGGTTAAATTCCTGATTTGAGGTGTGGTGAAATTATTGGTGAAGTATAATAATTGTGGGAATTGGGTGTGTGCGATTGGTTTAGAGGTGAAAGAAAGCTAGCTCATAGGATCGGTCTAGAGTAAGCACCTCCTAATGAGCTATCCTTGAGGAAACGTGTTTTATGTTAAGAAGAGAGTAGAAGAAAATAGTCGAATGTAATGATCGGGGTGAAGGACCATGCGATAGGACGTGGTAGTAGTATGAGAGTGATGTTGTGGCAAGTGTGGAAATCAATTGTAATCTAAGGTTCGTGGTCGGTGTGATTAATGCAAGAAAGTGTTGTCTGTCTTAGATGTATTTTGGATTAGAGAAGTGACGGTAGAGTTGGGGATGACCTATGGAGGAAAATTCAACTACGGATTAAGGTGATACTCCAAGTTGATTTTGTAATCTATTGGGGAGTAGAATGTCGTTATTTTTGGAGGGTTGGATTGTTGGGACATTTTAGAGACAGTGATCGAAGACGCAGTGTGTACAGTCAGCCGATGCCAAGTGAAAAGGTAGAGTACTTAGTGTAATTTATTGCTTTCTAGAACATAGGAGTATGTATGCTAGATTGCCTGGTGCTTATTACACTTTGCTGCACGACTATTGCTTGCTAGTAGGAATTTATGCTAGTCCTGATAGGTTGTTAAGTGAATGCCTTATAAGTGGTATACAGTAGAAACTAAATAACCTTAGAATGTTTGATTTAGTTCTATTGCGCAGCTCTTGTTTGAGTCTAACCGTCGTGGGATAGAATCTTTTATTCGAATGTCTATCTGATTTCACACTGTATGCGTCTGTGCATTCGCGAGGCGACTCGTCATGACTAGTGGAGATTCCGTCATAGCAAGGGTAGTAGGATGAGGTGAACCTGGAGTCTAGATGTGTGAATGTTATTGGTATGATTGATCTGAGATAATATACCTTGTTTGTATCACACGGGTTTTCTTCTTGGAATAAGAGTTGTTTTAGTTAGGAGGGTACTAAATTATTGGTATGCGCCTTGGTATTGAAGGGTTACGCTTAGTGAGAGTTCATTCAGCCTTTCCCGTGTTGATTCTGCGGAAGGGTTTAGCCGAAGCAAGTAAGGTTGTACCGTTAGAAAACACCAGATTGGATTGGCGGATTTAAGTTGTAAAAGGGATTTATATTATTAAGTGTTATGATTAGTGTCATGAATTTTTTTACGGAGTTGTGATGAATTCTTTTCGGCTTAGTTTTGTAGTGAAATTATTATATGATGATTTGGTAATTATATAAGTTGGGTAAGGTGAGACCGGTGTTGATAAATTTCAATTGCGGAGTGGTTTAAGTGAAACAAATGTCTAAAGGTTTGTGTTAGTATTTTTGGTGCTAAGTTGGAGATGTGAGGAATTGATGTGATAGCGAGTTTGTTATTTTATCAAGAATGAATTAGTATTGATATTTGGATAGAAGTCGGTATGAGTTATGGTGGTGAGGTTATTGAGATAATTGAAATGTTTGAGATTGTGTTTTGCTGATATTCGAGAAATTAAGTTGCTATTTAGACTTTATTTTAATTTGATAAATGATTTGGGGTCAAGTACAATTAAGCATTGAGGTGAGAGTATTGCGGTTATACTATGCTAGTATAAGAAATGGAAAAGATAGAATGAAGTTTACGGGTTCGATAAAATTAAGAAATTTTCTGTGATATAAAGTGATTCGTGTTGAGTATATTCTATTCCATGAAAGAGTATAAGAAATAGGTTGTAATTGCTAAGCAAGTTTTATATTGAAAGTATATGATTACGTTTTAGAGTTAGTATCGTAAAAGTGTAGAACACGACGTTTGTAGTAAAAGGCCGGTGAGGTTAAAAGTAGTATTAGCGTGGTAATTGTCCCGAGTAAGCATAGAATGTTGTGTTATTTGGATTAGATTCGTATGAGTAAAAGTTATTTCTTTTTATGAGATAAGTGAATTTTCGAGTTAATTTGAACCTTCGTTGGATTTGATTATTGAGAAAGTATCGTTGTTTTAATGGGGCGAAATTCTTGCGAGAAATTAAAACTCTTGATGTTTTGGGTTGAAATATTGAAGTAGGAAAAAATTGGTAAACTAGAAGCAGTAAAGCGGTCGGTCTAGTAAAAAGTCCTTTGGGAGTTCCGTAAACACTTTGATGTGTTCAAAGAATGTGATATAAATTCGATAATAGTTACCCTCTTTTGTTGCTTGACTGAATTCCGGGACGGAATTCTTTTAAGGGGGGAAGAATGTAATAACCGGGTAATTATCTTAACTTTTATATGATAGTTTTGATAAGAAATTTGAATTTAAGGTGAGTTATGTTATTTGAGGAGGTTTAGAGTAGAGTTGGTAGTTTAGAAGTTTAGATGGTCAAGTGTTAGAAGTTGAGGGTTGAATTGGTACTTATGACCAAATTTGGCTACAAACCGACTTCTTTGTGTATTAGGATAAGAATTCAGTTTTTAGCAAAATCAATTTGAGTGTGTGAGTTTGAGAGTTTAGAAACAAATCAGAGATATAGAGAGGTAGAGAAGGAATTTGAGAGAAAGAAGGGAGGAAGAAGAAGAAGATTGTTGCAGGTATGTTTCTTTATCTTCTTCATTTTGGTTTAGGGATCTTTGAAATTCTTGAAAGAGTTGTGTCTTATTGAAATCAAAAGAAAGGTAAATGATTTTGGGATGGATTGTTTTGAGTCTTGTTCATCCAGTAAAGATTTCTATTGAATTTCTTGTTAAAATTCATATTCTTCCATGGATGGAGTTTTAAAGCTTTTGGGTTTAAAAGTGACAAATCAATGGATGACATTGGATGGATTTTGATGTTTAAAAATGTTGGTATTGGTTTTAAAAGGTTCATAGTACTTAAAATGTTGATTTGGGAGGTTTAGAACTGATTTGGGAAGAAATTGAATTGAGAAAAACCTTGGATTTTGAGGAAGAGGATCGTGCAGGTTTGAGGAACAGAAACCCGCGCCGATGGGTGGCGCCGATGGATCGGCGCCGAGCCACTGGCGCCGGGCTCTGTTGGTTTTTCATGTTTTCTGTTTTGTTGGTCATTTGAGTCTAGGGTTGTAGCAGATGTTTGGGGTTTGTTTTGGGGTTTGTTTTGGGGTATTGATAAAGATGTTTAGGAAGTATGGTTAAGTAGTTTAAAACTATTTTTGGTGACGTTCAATTCAGGTGTTCGGTTTGGATAATTGTGAGTTTTGGAGCATACGTTGAGGTGCTATCGCTAAGGTGAGTTTTTATTGTAAAAGAAATGATTTTTAACTGGGAAGCAGTTGAATTTGGATTAAGTGAATGCTCTATCGATATGTGATGAAATGTGATGGTGTGTTTATATTGGTAAAAATATGTGTATGGAAATTGTAGTGTGATTTATAAATAAATTCGTTATATAATGAGATATAAGGTTTATTTATAAAAGTTTTGATTACACTACACGAGAGCACGCCGAACTATGCCGGTGGAGTTTTGCTGTAGTTGTCGTACAGCGGTGCTGTAAATGTCGTACAGCGTGGGTGCTGTAAATGTCGTACAGTGTGGGGTTGGCTCGCTACCAATCAGAAATGGCCAAGGGAATTGAAAATGAGAAAGGGGGTACGGTGCACGAGTCCTAATTGGTATTTATATACGTGTGCAGAAAGATTATTTATTAAACTATTTTTTATAAATGGTTTTATAAAGAGAGTTTAAACTGACAGGGATTCCCTCACTAGACTGTTTAGTCTAACCCTCATTTTCTGTTTTAAAATATGTTTTTCCAGGACAGAGTTCGTTCGTTAGCAAAAGAAAGGATCAAGTGTAGGATGATATAATTTAGAAGTTTATTCTGTATTTGTTATCTCAAGACTGTTTGGGACCGAATGTGGTTTATTATGTAATCTTTTTTATGTATAAATCTATATTATGCAATGTATGTTGTTTGAGTATGTTTGGGAAATCGGGATGTTACAACTTATCTGCTGAGATTAGGAAAGAGCGGAAGTTGAAATCTGATTTACTATCACAGTTTGATCTGTGCAACAAAGAATGGAATGCTTTGGTTTTCAAAATAAATTCTAAAATTTCTATTAAAACAAAAGAGTTCATTAAGCCAAACAAGTTTTCAACAAATCAGATTTTTACTTCTCATTCTTTCTATGATCGTAGGATAGATCGATCAGTTAATCAAGGTTTTAAAAGAGTGAAAATGGTTTGGATTGTCAAAGGCTCTTCACTTGTTCAAAATGTTCAAAAGCCATTTGTTTCCGTTGTGCATGACAAGATCAACAAAGCGTTTCATGTAAATCCTAACAAAATAGGACCCATTTGAAAATGGGTACCAAAAGTTATTTGATCGGTTTTTCAGGCACTATGACTTCTGTGCACAACAGTACAGAACTCCGTCTTAATTGACTTTTCGGGTTTTTGCACATATCTGGATTCAGATCATGACAGGGTTTATTGTTTAAAAAAAAAATTAAATCAATTTGTTGATTTTTAAGAATTTTTTTCGAAAACGTTCAGTTTAATGTGGGGTGATCGAACTCATAGATGTTGTTGTTTCGTTGCAAAAGTCTAAGTTTTGAAAGAGTTATGGTGATTTTTATAAGTTTTTTTTAAGTGTTGCTTTCAATTTTTTTGTGATTTTAGTGTATGACTCAGTAAAGATTTGTGCGATTTACTGAGTGTTGGTTTATGTGCAGTACTTAGTGCTTAATGGAATTATTCTGTGCTTGATGGCGTAATTTTTTTTGTACTTAATTGACTCTTCTCTATGTGTGTTATTATGCAGATTTCATGTCTAATCTAAGCTTAAGCTGAGAAGGAACAACAGCTTAACAAATCAGAAAGAAAGCTCTTTCAAAAGCTGTTGTTCTAATGTGCAGAGCTTAACAGACAAGTTGTTGTTCCATTCAAATCAGAAAAGTGAATTCAGAGCTTAACAGATTCATGTCAATTTTTGTGCAGACTTAAGTCATCAGAACTTCATCAAGGCTGTGCAGACATCAAGCTTTGCTGATTCAGAGTTTGTATCTGTAATTAAGAAGTTTTATGCAGACATAACAGTTCTCTGTGTTTATTTTGTCAATATTTGCTACTGCTATGTTTGATGCCTCTAGTTGATGCTTATCGATCTTAAAAGTGTGTTATATCTGATTTTAAATGGATGCTTAATCTGCTGCTGTTCATGCTTAATCTGCTGGTTAAGCTGCTGCTATGTGTTGTGTGAAAACAGGAACACATCAGAAGATCTGATTGGGCTCAATCAAAACTCAGATCAGAATGTGTACAGCTATTTGATCAAAATCTGACTCTGTACAGATTTTAATTGCTTGTGCAGCTGCTGTGTAGAATAGGCTTAATACAGAAACAACTCACATCTTTGCTTAATCTGTTGTCAAGTGCTTAATCAGACCTCATTTTCTACTTCAAACTCTAAATTAGCTTTTTCAAGTGAATCTGATCAGGTTTTGATTTCAAACAGATCAGAGAATGCTCAAATATGCTAATTTGTGTGCTATCATTAACTTTCAGACTTTTAAGACCAGAAACATGTTGTGCTGATTTCTTAAAAGCTTAACAGCTTAATGAGTTTAACCTGTTAGCTGCTGTTCCAAATCTGTTCAAAGAACCAAACTTCAGATCCTTCTGTTGATGTGATGTTTTAAGTTGTTTATCCAGGCTGTTGTGTTTAGATCTCAACCAGATTGACAAAGACCAAAATACCTGTTTGCATGTTTTTGTTTCGAATCTGAAGAAGCTGACAAGAAAATGTGTAGCTCAAAACACAACACAGATCAAGCTCGACCTCTGTGAAGTAATTCGAAAGGAATTAATTTCTGTGGAGTCCTAGTCAGCTCATTTGTGCGATCAAATATGTGTTTAAACTGATGCATATTAAATTGATACAAATTGATTTGTTACTATTCCTGATGTGCAAAACCAGAAATCAATACAGAAATCAAGTGCAGTTTGCTGTTTGACAAAAATGCAGATCATTCCAGACCTAAACAGCTGTTGTGCAGTCCATATAATCTGATCAGACTTCAACTCAGACTGTTAAAATTCAGATAAGTTGTGCTGCTGTTTTAAAACTGAAACAGGAGAACTCATCAGTTACTTTTTCTACAGAGCCCTCTGTGGTACTGTTCACAGACCCCTATGTGGTACTGTTCACATCGACCCCTCTGTGGTACTGTTCACATCGACCCCTCTGCAGCACACCTCAGCTACATCCTCTGTGAAGTCTTATATTAAGTGTTGGTCGAAAGCTGATTGTTGTCTCACCAGAGCCCTCTGGAGTGTTCACAGAACCCCTCTGCAACACTGTTCACCAGAGCCCTCTGTGACCGGATCTCAAACCAAGTGCTTAATGAGCAGACCTCTGGCTTAATATGCAGACATTCAGTACACCAGACCTGATCACCCCTCTGCGATCACCATGTGGCAGCCGTGGTCCGGGCCTCTGTCAAGCCTTCGACCAGGCCTTTGCCAAACCTTCTGTCGTGCCTTGCCTTGGACCAAGCCTTGCCATGCCTTACCAGCCTCTGTCGAGCCGTGCTCTAACTTCTGTCAAGCCGCGGTCTAACCGTACCAAGCCTCTGCCAAGCCGTGCCAAGCCTCTGCCGAGCCATTAGCAAAGCCTCTGCCGTGCCGTGTCTTGCCTCTATCGTGCCTCGACCAAACATCAGAAGCTGCTGTTTCATTTTTTATATATGCAGATTTTGGCAAACTCAATATATGTGCAGACCTGATGCTATGGATAAAAGAACCAACACATTAGTTCACAAGCAAATCAGATGAACCTTACATGTGCAAAGCTAAATGGCTGCTACTTTGAGAGTTGACCAGAGGGTTTGACCAGAGGCCATTGTTGACAAAAATTTATTTTTTGAGTGCAACGACCAGAAGGGACCAGAGGTATTTCAATGCATGTCTATCAGAAGCTGATGGTCCAGAAGTCGCGATGAACCGAAAGCCCGGAGACCGAAAATTTGGATTTTCTTGACGGCTTTGCGCTGCTTCAGAAAAACCGCACATCTTTCTACTCGGTGCTCTAAATGACACGAATCCAGTTGCCTTAAATACCTAACACAAATATGTACGACTTTGAAGTTCTGAGTTTTCTCAAATTCAGTGATCTGATATGCCTAATTCACTGTCAAAGTCAGTAGATACTTGTTGGATCAAAAGCATCACTTCACTCTCTCCATTGCCATAATTAGATCAGAATTGTGCTTCTACACACAACAGTGTAGGACCAGTACCTCATTTGTTTCTACACACATCAGTGTAGGACCAGTACCTCAACAAATCAGACTTTGACTGGTATTTCTAATCTCTAACCCCCAGCACCATGTTTCCTTTTAATTTGAATTAACTGTGCTTCTGGATATTCCTAACAAATGTGGAATCATCAAAGATGATTACCAACACTTTTTGATTCTTACAGGATATCTGATTACAAATTGAGCCTAAATGAGATTTATTGCTCAATTTGAGGGAGAGAATGCCAATCTGACCATATTCATGCAAAGGTAAAATCTCTAAACCTTTCATCATTTTTAGAGAATGACCATCTTTAAAATGATAAAACCTCTTTCAAATGGTCAAACCACTTCTAGATTTTAAATGTTTTTTCAAATATAGACATTGGATTTTAAATGTTTTTCTGAGACTTCAAAGAGTCAGTGTGTGGAACAATACAATCTTTAGGACAACAATTTTCACGGGATCAATGTGTGATCTTTATAGTACTTCTATGGATTCACTTAAACCTGTGTTTCCTACCAGAGAAGTAAACCTTGAGTGATTGAGAGGTAAAGGGTCTACATTAAAGAGTGGGGGAGACAACTCATCTGAGTTTTTCTCATTGTGCTTAAGAGGTAAAAATGATAAGAGAGTTTGGTTAGATGTGAGCTAAATGATAAAAAGAAAGAGGGTGTGAGAACAGAGTCCAAAGAATTATACAACTCTGCACTAACTTTTTCTGAGCCGGGCAAGCCACATTACTGATTTGTCACAATTCTTTGGTGATTATCATTGAAACAGGCAGTGAGCCCATGCCAACTTTTGAATTAACCCCACTAGTTACTTATTTCCTTCTCAACAGGGAAATACTTCACTTTTCCACGGGGAAGCAGCATATATGCTATCTAATCTTTATTTGGAAGGTTGGATATTGAAAAGAAGGAAATATGCCCCACCTTCACACTTCATTCATGCACATTGAGTCTGTGGACACCTGTTATGTCCAAACAGTTTACACACTTTTGAGCCTAATAGATAATATTCTATTTTTCTTCCACACAATATCACGAATCTTTGTGATTCCACATGCATATCTATGTGATATTGCCAGAACAGTTTGAAAAGTTTAACTTTTATAATTTTACTTCTATGATAACTGGAAGTCCTATCAGAGCTTCATTTTTGTCAACTCTGAACATAGGCCACACAATTATTTTAATTGTTGTGATAACAGTTGCTATGTGCTTTTGTGTTAGATGATTACCCCTGTTTACTTATTCTTTAATGTAGATTCCCATGAGCCGAATGTGTTCGCTACTCTTCATCTCCTAGTTGTTTACCATCAGTTATTACTCAAACTGGTTATACAAGCTTCCGCACATCAAATCGTTCTCTGATTGTTTGAGTTTAATCTATGGGAGATAACTGGGATCTGAAAAGTAAAGCAACATTCAAGGGGGAGTAGGCAAAGATCAAGGGGGAGTTAAAAAAAAGGTGAACTAAAGCAACTAACATTGTGGAAGATCAGGTTAAGAAGACTCTCACAAGACTTGAAGATTGACACACCAACGCCGCTAAAGAAAGCAAGGGGGAGACTACAAGATGATGCTTTCTTTATAAAACATTAGGGGGAGATTGTTTGCTTTAATTAGCGTCTAATTTATATGAATGTTTTATAAAGAAATAGTGTCAAGGACTTATTTGTATTTGTTGAGTGTCAAGGGCTAAAGTTGTAAATAACCAATTGTTGTATTGGTTATAAAGTCTTGTTTTAGAGAGTTTTTAGGTTAAGCCTCCTAGTCTCATTCTACATTCATACGTATTGAGAGAGAGAGCTTCATTTGTAAAAGAGTGTTTATCAATCTTATCTTGTAAAAACTCGGGAAATTAATTAAAATACCCTAAGTTTGACCATCTCTTACCAAAATACCCAAAATCTCTCCCAGTTTACGAAAGTACCCAAAAAATCCGCGATGGAGCCCGCGATCGCGGGCTCCAGGCCACGTGTCACCAAGAATGCCCGCGTTGGTCCCTCAAGAATGCCCGCGGTCCAGCTTTCCCCCCTCAAGAATGCCCGCGTGTGCAGTTTTGGTCCCTGCCCGCGATTGACTCATTGACCCCCGCGATCGCGGGCTACACGTGTCACCAAAGTTTGCCCACTTTGCCCGCGTTGGTCCCTCAAGAATTCCCGCGGTACAGCTTTCCCCCCTCAAGAATACCCGCGTGTGCATTTTTGGTCCCTGCCCGCGATTGACTTTCGTTGACCTCCCGCGATCGCGGGCTCCTGTGCCACGTGTCGGCACAGGGTTAACCCTAAAATCCCTTTGACGAACCCTAAACCCTAATTCCCTTGTTCCTTCGGCCGCACTATATAAGGGGGGGGGGGGGGGGGGACCAAGACACGGCCACTCTCCACTCTCAATTTTTTTAATCACTCTCTCAATTTTTAATCAAACTCTCTCAATTTTCTCCCACTCTCTCAATTTTCTCGTGTGGAATACGCGTTCGGGTTTTATGAAGATGTCTCGTATTACCTCTTTGGTATGTTTTCCTTATGTTATTTGTTATTTTTTGTATGTTATTTTAAGTTAAGATATATGATTTGTAGGTTGTTATAGTGTTTATAACTTATGTTTGAATATGTTCTATGTTTAACATGATATGTATGGTTTTATGTTTGAATGTGATATTTGTATGTTATAATGTGTATGTTTTTATAGTGTGTTTTTTCATATAAAAATTGTTAAGAGTGTTTTTTTATAAAAAAATTGTTAACAATGTGTTTTTTTTATAAAAACACACTCTTAACAATTTTTTTATAAAAACACACCCTTAACATTTTTTTATAAAAACAGTTTTTTTATAAAAAAATGTTTAATAGTGTGTTTTTATAAAAAATTGTTATAGTTTTATTGTTTTTATAATGTGTTTTTTTATAAAAAATTGTTAATTTTTTTTTTATAAAAACAGTTTTTATAAAAAAAATTGTTAAAAGTGTGTTTTTATAAAAAAAATTGTTATAGTTTTATGGTTTTATGTTTGAATGTGATATTTGTATGTTATAATGTGTATGTTGTTATAGTGTGTTTTTTCATATAAAAATTGTTAAGAGTTTTTTTATAAAAAAAAATTGTTAAGAGTGTGTTTTTATAAAAAAAATTGTTAACAATTTTTTTTTATAAAGACACTCTTAACAATTTTTTTATAAAAACACACCCTTAACATTTTTTTATAAAAACAGGTTTTTTTATAAAAAAAATTGTTAAGAGTGTGTTTTTATAAAAAAATGTTAAGGGTGTGTTTTTATAAAAAAACACATTTTTAACAATTTTTATATGAAAAAACACACTATAACAACATACACATTATAACATACAAATATCACATTCAAACATAAAACCATAAAACTATAACAATTTTTTTATAAAAACACACTCTTAACAATTTTTTTATAAAAAAAAACACATTTTATAAAAAAATTGTTAAATATGTGTTTTTTATAAAAAATGTTAAGAATGACAACTTAGGTCCCTACGGTTTTAAGAATGACAACTTAGGTCCCTAAACTTTTAAGAATGCCAATTAGGTCCTAAACTTTTAAGAATGACAACTAGGGTCCCTAAACCGCACTTTATCTCTATATAACAATATGATACGTTGAAATAAAATAAATCGCACTTTATCTATATATAACACTATTATACGTTGAAATAAAATAAACCGCACTTTATCTATATATAACACTATTATACGTTGAAATAAAATAAACCGCACTTTATCTTTATATAACACTATTATACGTTGAAATAAAATACAACCGCACTTTATCTATATATAACAATATGATACGTTGAAATAAAATAAACCGCACTTTATCTATATATAACACTATTATACGTTGAAATAAAATAAACCGCACTTTATCTATATATAACACTATTATACGTTGAAATAAAATAAACCGCACTTTATCTATATATAACACTATTATACGTTGAAATAAAATAAACCGCACTTTATCTATGTATAACACTATTATACGTTGAAATAAAATACAACCGCACTTTATCTATGTATAACACTATTATACGTTGAAATAAAATACAACCGCACTTTATCTATATATAACAATATGATACGTTGAAATAAAATAAACCGCACTTTATCTATATATAACACTATTATACGTTGAAATAAAATAAACCGCACTTTATCTATGTATAACACTATTATACGTTGAAATAAAATACAACCGCGCTTTATCTTTATATAACACTATTATACGTTGAAATAAAATAAACCGCACTTTATCTATATATAACACTATTATACGTTGAAATAAAATAAACCGCACTTTATCTATATATAACACTATTATACGTTGAAATAAAATAAACCGCACTTTATCTATGTATAACACTATTATACGTTGAAATAAAATACAACCGCACTTTATCTTTATATAACACTATTATACGTTGAAATAAAATAAACCGCACTTTATCTATATATAACACTATTATACGTTGAAATAAAATAAACCGCACTTTATCTATATATAACACTATTATACGTTGAAATAAAATAAACCGCACTTTATCTATATATAACACTATTATACGTTGAAATAAAATAAACCGCACTTTATCTATATATAACACTATTATACGTTGAAATAAAATAAACCGCACTTTATCTATGTATAACACTATTATACGTTGAAATAAAATACAACCGCACTTTATCTATATATAACAATATGATACGTTGAAATAAAATAAACCGCACTTTATCTATATATAACACTATTATACGTTGAAATAAAATAAACCGCACTTTATCTATATATAACACTATTATACGTTGAAATAAAATAAACCGCACTTTATCTATATATAACACTATTATACGTTGAAATAAAATAAACCGCACTTTATCTATGTATAACACTATTATACGTTGAAATAAAATACAACCGCACTTTATATTTATATAACACTATTATACGTTGAAATAAAATAAACCGCACTTTATCTATATATAACACTATTATACGTTGAAATAAAATACAATCGCACTTTATCTATATATAACACTATTATACGTTGAAATAAAATACAACCGCACTTTATCTATATATAACACTATTATACGTTGAAATAAAATAAACCGCAACATCTATATAAAATAAAATAAACTGCAGCATCTATATATAACACTAACTATAACATCTGTGAATGACTATGTAGAAGGATTTTCTTTAACATCGACTTGACGGTAAGGTGCAAAGTTTCATACATCGAGGAATTAGGAGTGCTGTTTAGGGGATTAGGTGATCGCGCAGATACCCTTGAGACCATCTATAGAGGGACACCGTTCGGGCCATGGATGGATGTGTCTTACTCTGGTGGCGACCCTACGTTAGTACACATGTTTCTACAGTTGGAGGTCGAGGACGCCAACGCTGAGCCGGAGGAGATGCATTTTGATTTCTTCGGCTCTCAATTGCATTTTGGGCGTCGAGAGTTCTGTCTAATTACAGGACTACGTTTTGGAGAGGCTCCCCCCCTTCCTCCCTTAGAAGACTGCTCCTTCGTTCCTAGGGTTTTCGGCATTTCAGCATCTCGTTTGAAGCTGAAGGCAGCCCGGGAAAAGATGAAAGAGGGCCTTAGTGCCCTAACCGACGACGATGCTGTCCGTGTATGCTTGGTGGTGATCGTGGATATGGGCTTCCTGGGCCGTGAGTATAGCCAGCATGCTTCATCGACGGTCCTTAGGGCCGTCGAGGACCTTGAGCTGTTTAACAGCTACCCGTGGGGTAGCCATATCTGGACACATTGCTACTCTAATATGCACCGAGCCATAGGCAGACGCGCCGATCGACATGCAAAGATGAATCTTTGTGGTTTTACATACGCCTTCAAGGTTAGATACGTAGTATAACAATTGTTAATAATACATACAAACTGTTTGGCTTTTCTTTTTACGTACTTGCTCTTCTTGTCTAATTCCAGATATGGATCTTGGAGATGTTTCCCGCATCAATCCGATATTTCGTCAAGCGCGACGATCGAGTACTTAGGGGAACCCATTGGGACAAGCGTGTTACCCTAAGTAGGTCGCTTTGGATTGAGTTCTTCAAAGCGTCAAGAAATGTAAGTTCTTTTACTATGTTTACAATTTGCATACGTTAGTCCCGATTATTAATTTCTTTTATGTTTTATCATATATTTAGCAGCCACTCTTGCCCGCCGGTCGCCTTGTGCCTACTGTCGACGAGATGGGCACAAATTGGTACAGAGATAGCGTGTCCTTTATTGACGCAGAGGCGGAAAGGGCTCGACGTCCCCCTACTTCCGAAGATGAGGAAGACGACGACAGGCCCCCTTCCGGTGGATACCAGCCGCCCCGTTCCTCCTCCTACCAGGCGCCCCGTTCCTCCTCCTACCAGGCGCCCCTTTCCTCCTCCTACAATCCATATCAGGCGGCCCCTTCCTACGAGCCACAGCGTGGCTCACATGAAGTCCTGTGGGACTACGTCTACGGGCCGCTAGAGACACGTGTACACTATCTGGAGGAAGTCTACAGACAGTTTAGCGCTGTCAATGTTAGTGTTTAACTTAATTTGTTGGCCACGTTTATTTAGTTTGTATATTAATATTACGTTCTAAATTTGTTTTAGCTGTCGAGTACGACACCGATCCCCGCTCTGTTCGGACAGGGGGCACAGGCGACGTTTGCCACCACATCCCATCCGTCATTCCCTGAAAATGTAAGTGACATTGAGTAACCATTATAGTTATATGTTTGTTCCTAAGTTTGTAACTCTTATAATGATCAATGTCACGGGGGCCGGGATGTCGGAAACGTCGTTCGCCACCACATCCTATTCTACTATCCCGGAGAGTGTAAGTGACACTGAGTAACCATTATAGTTATATGTTTGTTCCTAATTTTGTAACTATTTTAATGATCAATGTCACGCAGGCCGGGATGTCGGGGGCATACACCTCGCAGATGCCGCCGCCGTTCGCCACCACATCATATTCGACTATCCCGGAGAGTGTTAGTGACACTGAGTAACCATTATAGTTATATATCGATAATCCTAATTTTGTAACTATTTTAATGATCAATGTCACACAGGCCGGGATGTCGGGGGCACAGCACATGTCATCGTTCGCCACCACAGCAATTACAAACATCTTTGGCGGTTTGGCCGATGACTATTACAGGCCGGAAATGCATACTGTAAGTTATTTTGGTAGTTTTGGTTTCATTGTGAACATTTCCTAAATTGTACTTAAAACATTGAGTAACGTAATTTTCAGACGGGGTCTCCTATTATCCAGGATCACTTCTCGGAGCACTTCTCGGAGCCTGACGATGACTCGATGGATGTTGTAGATCCACCACCACAGGTGACCCCGCTCCCTCTAAAGCGGTCGCGATCAATTTCACAATGGTTTCGTTACCCGTTTGGCCAACAAGGATCTACGACACCACCGGCCGCTAAAAAACAAGCAAAGAAAGCGGGGGGAAAGAAGGGAGGAAAGAAAAAGGGAAAGGTGCCTTCACCGGAGCCTCACCCGGCATCAGAAATAATGAGGATGTGCCGGACTGGTCGCCTCCCCAACTTGACATTCACCCCTTACGGGGGCTTAGAAATCAACCCCTCGTTTTTTGAAACATTGCTTGCGGATGACCCTGTGAACTCTGACTTAGACGATACGGTTAGTATGAAGTTAAATTATAGTCATATATAATCAAATATATTTATATTACATGTCTAACCATCTATTTTTTATGCATAGCACGTCGATTCTTGGGTTAGCCTGTTGCAAAAACATCGTGGCGTAGACACGAGGTGGACCATCATGCACACTATGTTCTTTCAGTGTATACTGATGGACCATCAAGGTCCCGCCTCCGTGGTCGAAATATGCAATGGCTCGGAAGGGACCTCTTGGACTCTCCTCGATAGGGTATGTAAATCGTTTTACTGTTATTTTATTTAATAACATATATGACATATATTGTAATATTTCAGGTGTACATCCCCATATGCTTGCATCCCAGACATTGGCTGCTTGGAGTGTTTGAACTTGACACTATGGTCATGACCCTATATGACAGAGAAAAGGACGGTCTCTGCAAACAACAATTGACAGAGCAGATGCAATCGTTTAAAGCAAAACTATATACGTTCTTTTCATTGATAGGGGATCATAGACGTCGCGAAATGTCAAGTATCTTTCGCACAAAGATGGCCGGCCAAGTACCCCAGCAGACCGGGTTATATGCGGATTGCGGTGTATGGGTATGTCGTAATGTCCAAAAGTTGATAAATAACGAGGAGATATGGGTACCCCCTAACGAAACCGACGATGAGGCAATGGATTTCCGCCGACATATGGCGGAGTCAATTTATGCGCATTGTCTAAGTAGTTAGGTTGTTTATGTAACATTAAATAATTGTTATTTTTAGTATTAACTTATTTTGTTAAAGTATTGTGATACAGTTACCGTTTACTTCATTTGGTTTTTGCTAATTTCATCCATTTACTCAACTTTGAGTATCGATATCTCTTTCACACATACTCCATTTTGGACGCATTATATATCATTTCGAAGCTCTCATATAGGAGAACATAAACCTACTAAAAGTTAGTTATATATAACACATATATATAAATTTAAATGCGTCCAAAGTTTAGTAAAACCCATATTTCCAACACCTAGTAAGTAGGTTTATGAAACTTGCGATAATCCTAATACATAGATTATTGGATGAACAAGCATTTATTACTTGATTATTGGGGTATTGGTTCTTGTTGTCTGGAAGTGATTCATATGATGCAAAAATTGGTATCATGTAATGTAGAACAATATCTATATTATAGAAACTTGCATTTGATAGTACCATATAAATCTGATCTAAATTCTCATTAATTAGCTATGTTTGACTACTTAAAGACTAATTTTCTGCCTAATGAAAGACCTTTATTCAAGAGCAGACGAATATTGCAGTTACTTTTTCAGTGGAATCTTACAGGCTCTTTTCAAACGAATCTTGCAGTGAACTATTCAGACGAATCATGCAGGCAACTTTTTCAGACGAAATCTTTGACCATATCTGATGAAGAACATACATTTTCACGGCTATAAGTAGATGGAATGATGAAGTAGTAATTCACAACTTCCTATCTATCTTTTATACAAACACACTCTCGTTTTTTTTAACACAATGGATGGAGGTTCAAGATCAAGGGGGAACAGGTCGGCGAATGTGGCTGGAACTTCACGTTCGGGAGCCTACCAACCACTGAACGACGGAGCTCGTCGGAGTACCTGGAAGGTACCGGAAACAGACGAGGAGTGGACAAACTGTGGGCGAACTGCAGCCGATTTTCCATTCACGCCTGAGGAGGAAGCAGACTGGGAGATGGCATCCGACAATTACTACTTCGATAATGGCATGAGAACCCCACCAATGTATGATTTTATACCGACGGGTCTTCGACAATGTCAACGAATTACTCCCGCAGTGCAAAAAGCCATTGATGAGGTGAACGCCGGTATCGAAAAGGTAAAGGGTATGTGGAACCATAACAGGGGGATTCAGCAGGGGGGAAATGGAGTATCTAGCGGAGAAGAAACGAGAACTGGCCATGACTAGGGCTCACGTTCGGCAGCTGCAACGAGAGATTAAGGAAGCTGAAGAGGAACTAGAAGAACTCGAATCGGACTACATGGGAATGGAGGACGTGATCAAGGAAAAGGTTAACTTGATCACAGGACTCCAGGACGCCTTCCAGTAATAGATTTCTTTGTTTACATGCACTGTATCCGTTTCGGTTGGGAAGATGATTTGCAATACTCTGTAACTGCAAATACTTCAGCTCCAAACACACATGAATCATCATTCGCCAAATACCCATTTTCACAATTCTTAAATGAGTCCAGTGATACCAACTTGTCAAAACCCCATTTATAAACAATTCTACCTTCTCCTATTGTCATTCACGATATCTATAAACACATTCAAATAATAATAATTTAAAACGATTTAATGAATTAGTTAATATATGATTATTATGTTAATGCGATAGGAGTGTAAAACAAAATTGAAAAAAAAATAAGAGATGTACCATAAATTAAATAATTAACTATAAGAGTATGAATTTTAAATATAAAAAATATTTTTTTTATGTAGTGTATAACTGTATATGATATATATTAAAATATATAAATCCAAAAAAATTCAAGATTGGGCTCATTTCGAACGTATCGAAGAGACGATTATAATGGTGTAATTTGTTAAAATTAAAACGTATTTTTTTAACGTATTTTAGTTAATAAACGATTATATGTGTTAAATGTAAAATTACAATAATGAAAGTAAAAGGTATAAAGTAAATTTAGTAAATAAGTATAGGGGTTGAAAGTGTAACATTTTATTTTACATTCATCAAATTGAAAGAAAGCGGGGGTGAACAGTGGGATTCTACGCGATCGCGGTTCAATTTTTCATAAATGGTCCCTGGAATTTTTCAAAAATGGTCCCTTGCAATTGAAAAGTCACAAAAAGTACCCCATCGCGGGATGAGCCCGCGATCGCGGGATTCCATTTTTCAAAAATGGTCCCTGCAAGTTTAAAAAAGTGTCAGAAATGGTCCCTGGCCCGCGATCGCGGGCTCCCATCGCGGAAAAAAGGGGTATTTTTGCAAACTGGGAGAGATTTTGGGTATTTTGGTAACACTTGGTTTGACTTAGGGTATTTTAATTAATTTCCCTAAAAACTCTTCTTTATCAGTCAATACAAAGATCATTGCTATTATTATTGTTACTTGTTATATCTGGGATCCAACAAACTCCTACTACCATAAAAATAGAATAAAAAGGTGGAGAATAGAGCGAAACAAGAAGAGGACTTAACGGTTCAAGTTCTCGCTTCAGAATCGAAGTACATCCCGCTGCATTGCGCGGGTACACTGCTAGTATATATATATATAGGGAAGGGTTCAATTGAGAAGTCTAAATATTTTGAGAAATAGAGAAGTGATCATATCCATTGGATTAAATAATCCACGGTCAAGAAATTCGCGTTACACCTGATTAATGCGCGCGTCCACATTAATTAATAAACGACGCTCACGGGTATTTAGGGTAGTTTCGTAAAAAATACGCGGGACAGGTTCATATATGAATTTGTGTGATTCATATATGAACCTTTGTGTTCATATATGAACCTTTGTAATTCACATATAAAATATTTTTAACTAATTCATATATGAACCTTTGTGATTCATATATGAACCTTTGTGATTCATATATGAATCAGTTAATTTGTTCATATGAGAATTAGTTAAAAAAATTCATATATAAATCATTAAGGTTCATATATGAACACAAAGGTTCATATATGAATTAGTTAAAAAAGTTTATATGTAAATTACAAAGGTTCATATATGAACACAAAGATTCATATATGAATCAGTTAATTGGTTCAACTGATTCATATATGAACCTACAATTAATTAGTTTCATATATGAAACACAAAGGTTCATATATGAACCTACAATTAATTAGTTTCATATATGAATCACAAGGTTCATATATGAATCACAAGATTCATATATGAATTAGTTATAAAGAGTTCATATGTGAATTACAAAGGTTCATATATGAACGTATAGTTCATATGTGAATCACACAGATTCATATATGAATTCAGCCCGTGTTTTTTGTAAATGGGATGACTAATTACCAAAATACCCTTCCGTGTTCAAAATCAGCGCATTTAATCGAAGAGTCATGATCACTTCTCTATTTCTCAAAATATTTAGACTTCTCAAATGAACCTAACACTATATATATATATATATATATATATATATATATATATATATATATAGAGAGAGAGAGAGAGAGAGAGAGGAAGGTTCAAACGATAACGCCAACTGTTTAAGAAAACAAGAAAACAACAAATCATGTGCAAAATCACATGTGAGTTTACATTAACTGCAAAATCACATGTGATACCATATAATCCATAATATATATTATCATCATTATCGAAATTATAATTTCTAAAATAAAAATTGATTCAGGCATCGTTTGGTAAAAAACGGCTAGCTTTTGCATGACAATAAGCTAGCTTAAAGCATCTCTAATGTAGGTTCTTATAAGAACCTTATTTTTGCACTTTTTGCTGATATCTCATTTCTAAATCATCAAATTAAAAATTTATATAAACGGCAACAATGATAGTTCTTATAAGAACCTTATTTTTGCACTTTTTGCTGACATCTCTGTAACACCCGGAAAATCCTCGTAAGTAATAGTAAGTTTAATATTTATTAATATTTTGACTTTTTAGATTATGATTAACATTTTAAGTAACTTCTGTGATTTTTTTACTTGTTATTTGATAACTCCCGATAGAAATCAGTAAGTTTATTCCTTAAGTAAATTTATGAAAAATAGATGATATAGTGGAATAGTAGATTTTATGGATTAGTTAGATGGGTAATTTGATTTCGAGTCCAATGGTACTTTCCGGGGTAAAAACGGGGTTCTAACGAAGAAGTTACGGCTAAATTAGTAAAAGTTTAGATGTTTGGCAAACAGAAGCTGGCGCCGATGGGTTGGCGCCGATGCATCGGCGCGGGTGATCGGTGCCGAGCACCTGACGTGCCAAAAGGGGGATATACGCACCTCTTTACCCTTAGTCATTCATTCATCCTTCTAAGATAGAACTTCTGCTTTTGCTCTCATCCTCAGACGATTTTCTTCATCTGACCTAAGGTAATTTCATCTTTTAATCCTAATCTAATTCAAGTAATTGTTATAAGAATCTTATCAATTAAACTTTACTAAGGGCTTGCATCAATCATCTTCTTCTTGGAGCAACTAGGTTCAAGTATTCAAAGTTAGGGTGTTAGCAATTGAAGAACTAAAGGTGAGTAATCTGTAACTAAATGTTCTTATTATACTTATCTACCATTTCTTCTCTTGAATTTGTATTATTAAGGTAAAATCTTGAGTTGTATGTTCTTAATGGCTAAGATGGAAATAAGAGGAGTTTAAATAAGTTAATATGGATTAATTGTGTTTATTACTTAGTATGCCATGATGAATGTTGATGTTAAGAGTTTGGTTTGATTATATGTCAATGGTATGTGAAATTGACATGATGGCTTAATAAACGTCTTAATGATGAACTGGTGACTTAATGGTTAAAATAGACTTATTCTTGAATTGTAAACATGGTGGTTTATTGTTGAATTCTTATGGAATGTGAATTAATACATATGGATGTATGTGAACTACATGGAAGTAGTATGGATTATGATAAATGGTTGGACCATTGTTAAAGTGCTTAATATGTTGTGAATCTTATTTGGATTAACATTTTTGGTATTCACTTAATTGGAGGAGCACCTGGTAGGCATTGGAGGATATAATCATACATACCGTGGGGTAAATGTATTTTGTTCATACCTTCGAACACCGTGGGGTTTTCCGTTGTGTTATGCCTTGTGACAATACCGTGGGGTATCAATCAAGGTATATCTTCAATTATGATGTAACCGGGTAGCGATATGGGCCTTCTTCATGGAATCCAATTTGTGAATGTACCGAATTGTTCTTCCTACATGTTATGATTATAATCTATGTATTATGTGTAAACCTCACTTAGGCTTTAAAAGCCTAACACTTGCTATGTGTTTTATGTGTTACAGATATTAGTGGTTCCGGACACAAGAAGGTTTAGTACGGGGTGTGAGCTCGGGATTGATGTTGGAAGGTTAAAGAA
Source organism: Saussurea involucrata (assembly GCA_033807775.1). Classification (NCBI taxonomy): domain Eukaryota; kingdom Viridiplantae; phylum Streptophyta; class Magnoliopsida; order Asterales; family Asteraceae; genus Saussurea; species Saussurea involucrata. The sequence goes on from CM066315.1 coordinate 134,331,948, forward strand.
TTGGAAGATTTACATTAGAACTTCCCGACATCCTTTTGATCTTGAATTGCTATAGTATTGAGCAAACAAGCAAGTAGTCTTTTGGTAGTTATACAGTAACTAGATATTTGTATTAATGTCTTGGTAACGATGTTTATGAATACTTTCACTTTAGTAATGTGTACCACTCTTCCGTTTTATGGAAGTTTTTGTTAACCCCTATTTTGGGGTGTTACAAGTTGGTATCAGAGCTCTAGTTTAAGTGAACTAGGTATGACTATAGTATGCCTAGACTTAAGCTGAGAACAATAAGATTGAAATACTGTTGAATGGGTAGACATCATAGGATGGGAGAGTGTTAGGAATTGTGAAAATACCTTGGTCAAAAATTATAATGATGGTAAAAAGAATACTTGTATATTACATATTCATAATTTCATCTAGCTAATGCTATTATGAATATGTTGTTATGTAAGTGTACTTGATCTCTATTATTATGGTAATTGACAAGTGTATTAGTACACAAAAGTAGTCTGATTCTTACCTCATTCTCGTGTGCTTGTCAGACTGAAATGGTAAATACTCGAAGTCATGTGCAACAACCGCGTGATGGTCAGTCAGCATCTGAATCTACTGCTGACCAACCTGGAATTCAAGCAACAGTTAGACATTCTCCGAGACCACGTAATTTAGGCGGAGGAGCAGAAAATGTATCGAGACTTAACATTGGTCCATCGAACCCAGTAATGGAAGAAGACGCTCTTGAAGCTCGATTGAGGAATAGTATGCTCCGAGCCATGGAATCTGCTATGACTCAATAGCAGGAGCGAATTATGAAGATGTTGGATGACAGAGATAATAGCATTCGGCAACGCGAGACAATGGCAGAAAATGCTTTGAATGGGCAAGGTAATTTGGAAAATACTTTGAATACGGAAACAGATACGACTATTCGGGAAGGAAGAAAGGAACGGAGATGTACATACAAGACGTTTTTGGGATGTAGACCTCCAGAGTTTGCAGGAACTACTGATCCCACTAAATGTATGAATTGGATTCGAGAAGTTGAGATGTCTTTTGAAGCAAGCGAATGTGAAGACTCTCAGAAGGTTAAATTTGCATCTCATCTCCTTAAGGGTGAAGCTCTTACTTGGTGGAATCTTACACGTTCATCAACCACACCGGCATTGTCGGCCAAGTTCACATGGGCATCTTTCAAAAGGAAAATTTTGGAAAAATATTGCAGTGAGCGGGCACTTGATAAGATTGAAGATGAGTTCCGTGGCTTGAAGAAAGGAGACATGTCAATTATGGAATACTCAAGATTGTTTCTGGAGAAGTTAAATCTGGTAGAACACTTAGCTCCTGACGAGAAAACAAAGGTAAAGACGTATCAAAGGGGATTACCGGCTAGTATGAAGACTGCTTTGAGAAATGCTAAGGTTTCAACCATACAAGAGGCAATTGAAGAAACCTTACGGATAGAAGATGATTTGGTTCAAGGAAAGTTGGAAAGTGGACCAACAAGTGAGAAAAGGAAATGGGAAGAGTCGTCTGGAAATTTTCGTCAGCAAAGACCATTCTCGGGGAATGAAGTTGGAGATAATCGTAACGAGGCTAGATGGTGTAATCGATGTAGGAAATCTCATGTGGGTCCGTGTAACACTCGTCAGTATCAGGGTCCTCTAACTTGTAGTAAATGTGGAAAAGTCGGGCACTTAATGCAGGATTGTTCAATAAAAGGGGTAATTTGTTTTGAATGCCGTGAGCCGGGTCACGTGAAGAGAGATTGCCCAAAGTTGAAGACAGACGGATCGGGAAACCCCAAGTCAGAACCACCGAAGGCAACGGGAAGGGCATTTCAGATGTCGACGGATGAGGCTAGAAGTTCAAAGGATGTGGTGTCGGGTACGTTTCTTCTAAACTCCGTACCTGCACGTGTTTTATTTGATTCTGGTGCAAGTTATTCATTCGTGTCATTATCATTGTTCAAAAGTTGAATTTTCCTGTTAGTCAGTTAGATGAAGCTTTGTTAGTAGAAATAGTTATGGTGAAGAACAAATATCCACATTTGTTTTCTTAACCTAAGATTTCGAGGACGAAATCTATTTCAAGTGGGGGAGAAATGTAACACCCGGAAAATCCTCGTAAGTAATAGTAAGTTTAATATTTATTAATATTTTGACTTTTTAGATTATGATTAACATTTTAAGTAACTTCTGTGATTTTTTTACTTGTTATTTGATAACTCCCGATAGAAATCAGTAAGTTTATTCCTTAAGTAAATTTATGAAAAATAGATGATATAGTGGAATAGTAGATTTTATGGATTAGTTAGATGGGTAATTTGATTTCGAGTCCAATGGTACTTTCCGGGGTAAAAACGGGGTTCTAACGAAGAAGTTACGGCTAAATTAGTAAAAGTTTAGATGTTTGGCAAACAGAAGCTGGCGCCGATGGGTTGGCGCCGATGCATCGGCGCGGGTGATCGGCGCCGAGCACCTGACGTGCCAAAAGGGGGATAAACCCACCTCTTTACCCTTAGTCATTCATTCATCCTTCTAAGATAGAACTTCTGCTTTTGCTCTCATCCTCAGACGATTTTCTTCATCTGACCTAAGGTAATTTCATCTTTTAATCCTAATCTAATTCAAGTAATTGTTATAAGAATCTTATCAATTAAACTTTACTAAGGGCTTGCATCAATCATCTTCTTCTTGGAGCAACTAGGTTCAAGTATTCAAAGTTAGGGTGTTAGCAATTGAAGAACTAAAGGTGAGTAATCTGTAACTAAATGTTCTTATTATACTTATCTACCATTTCTTCTCTTGAATTTGTATTATTAAGGTAAAATCTTGAGTTGTATGTTCTTAATGGTTAAGATGGAAATAAGAGGAGTTTAAATAAGTTAATATGGATTAATTGTGTTTATTACTTAGTATGCCATGATGAATGTTGATGTTAAGAGTTTGGTTTGATTATATGTCAATGGTATGTGAAATTGACATGATGGCTTAATAAACGTCTTAATGATGAACTGGTGACTTAATGGTTAAAATAGACTTATTCTTGAATTGTAAACATGGTGGTTTATTGTTGAATTCTTATGGAATGTGAATTAATACATATGGATGTATGTGAACTACATGGAAGTAGTATGGATTATGATAAATGGTTGGACCATTGTTAAAGTGCTTAATATGTTGTGAATCTTATTTGGATTAACATTTTTGGTATTCACTTAATTGGAGGAGCACCTGGTAGGCATTGGAGGATATAATCATACATACCGTGGGGTAAATGTATTTTGTTCATACCTTCGAACACCGTGGGGTTTTCCGTTGTGTTATGCCTTGTGACAATACCGTGGGGTATCAATCAAGGTATATCTTCAATTATGATGTAACCGGGTAGCGATATGGGCCTTCTCCATGGAATCCAATTTGTGAATGTACCGAATTGTTCTTCCTACATGTTATGATTATAATCTATGTATTATGTGTAAACCTCACTTAGGCTTTAAAAGCCTAACACTTGCTATGTGTTTTATGTGTTACAGATATTAGTGGTTCCGGACACAAGAAGGTTTAGTACGGGGTGTGAGCTCGGGATTGATGTTGGAAGGTTAAAGAATTGGAAGATTTACATTAGAACTTCCCGACATCCTTTTGATCTTGAATTGCTATAGTATTGAGCAAACAAGCAAGTAGTCTTTTGGTAGTTATACAGTAACTAGATATTTGTATTAATGTCTTGGTAACGATGTTTATGAATACTTTCACTTTAGTAATGTGTACCACTCTTCCGTTTTATGGAAGTTTTTGTTAACCCCTATTTTGGGGTGTTACAAGTTGGTATCAGAGCTCTAGTTTAAGTGAACTAGGTATGACTATAGTATGCCTAGACTTAAGCTGAGAACAATAAGATTGAAATACTGTTGAATGGGTAGACATCATAGGATGGGAGAGTGTTAGGAATTGTGAAAATACCTTGGTCAAAAATTATAATGATGGTAAAAAGAATACTTGTATATTACATATTCATAATTTCATCTAGCTAATGCTATTATGAATATGTTGTTATGTAAGTGTACTTGATCTCTATTATTATGGTAATTGACAAGTGTATTAGTACACAAAAGTAGTCTGATTCTTACATCATTCTCGTGTGCTTGTCAGACTGAAATGGTAAATACTCGAAGTCATGTGCAGCAACCGCGTGATGGTCAGTCAGCATCTGAATCTACTGCTGACCAACCTGGAATTCAAGCAACAGTTAGACATTCTCCGAGACCACGTAATTTAGGCGGAGGAGCAGAAAATGTATCGAGACTTAACATTGGTCCATCGAACCCAGTAACGGAAGAAGACGCTCTTGAAGCTCGATTGAGGAATAGTATGCTCCGAGCCATGGAATCTGCTATGACTCAACAGCAGGAGCGAATTATGAAGATGTTGGATGACAGAGATAATAGCATTCGGCAACGCGAGACAATGGCAGAAAATGCTTTGAATGGGCAAGGTAATTTGGAAAATACTTTGAATACGGAAACAGATACGACTATTCGGGAAGGAAGAAAGGAACGGAGATGTACATACAAGACGTTTTTGGGATGTAGACCTCCAGAGTTTGCAGGAACTACTGATCCCACTAAATGTATGAATTGGATTCGAGAAGTTGAGATGTCTTTTGAAGCAAGCGAATGTGAAGACTCTCAGAAGGTTAAATTTGCATCTCATCTCCTTAAGGGTGAAGCTCTTACTTGGTGGAATCTTACACGTTCATCAACCACACCGGCATTGTCGGCCAAGTTCACATGGGCAGCTTTCAAAAGGAAAATTTTGGAAAAATATTGCAGTGAGCGGGCACTTGATAAGATTGAAGATGAGTTCCGTGGCTTGAAGAAAGGAGACATGTCAATTATGGAATACTCAAGATTGTTTCTGGAGAAGTTAAATCTGGTAGAACACTTAGCTCCTGACGAGAAAACAAAGGTAAAGACGTATCAAAGGGGATTACCGGCTACTATGAAGACTGCTTTGAGAAATGCTAAGGTTTCAACCATACAAGAGGCAATTGAAGAAACCTTACGGATAGAAGATGATTTGGTTCAAGGAAAGTTGGAAAGTGGACCAACAAGTGAGAAAAGGAAATGGGAAGAGTCATCTGGAAATTTTCGTCAGCAAAGACCATTCTCGGGGAATGAAGTTGGAGATAATCGTAACGAGGCTAGATGGTGTAATCGATGCAGGAAATCTCATGGTGTAATCGATGCAGGAACTTTTCAGTAGTTTTTTGTGAATATTTCAATATTGCTCTCATTATTTATTAACTATTATTATAAACAAATATTAATTTTTAAATTTAATTATTATGAATTTACAAATATTAATTAATTTTAAGTAAAAATTATTATATTAAATTTTAATTATACAAATTGATATTTGTTTTTAATTATTGTTAATTTTATAAGTTTTTTAAAATTAATCGATATATTTTAACTACCAATTATTATTATTATTTAATTATTTGTATCATATTATATGTAACGGTTATTTAAAATCATAAGTTAATATATATATATATATATATATTAAAGCTTGTTTTCAACAAATTCAAAATTTATAGTATATATGTTATAATAAATTTTAAATTCTTTTAATTAACATGTTATAATTAGATAGGTTTTCATAATAACGCTCGTCTATATATATATATATATATATATATATATATATATATATATATATATATATATATATATATATATTATCGAAATTATAATTTCTAAAATAAAAATTGATTCAGGCATCGTTTGGTAAAAAAAGACTAGCTTTTGCATGACAATAAGCTAGCTTAAAGCGTCTCTAATGTACGTTCTTATAAGAACCTTATTTTTGCATTTTTTGCTGATATCTCATTTCTAAATCATCAAATTAAAAATTTATATAAACGGCAACAATGGTAGTTCTTATAAGAACCTTATTTTTGCACTTTTTGCTGACATCTCATTTTCAAATCATCAAATTAAAAATTTATATAAACGACAACAATGGTAGTTTTTATAAGAACCTCATTTTTGTGGGTTCCATCAGTAGTTAATAAATATTTATTATATATTTATCAAAAAATATTAATTATTTAGTTTAAATACTAATAGAAATGAAGAACTTGTCATTTCACACAAACTTCATGATAAAAACCAAGGTTCTTATTTAAGAACCTAAAGAAGTTTGACTCTTATAAGAACTCCCCACAATAATAGTTCCTACAAGCCACTACACTTTTTGCTTGTAAGAACCTTGCATTGGAGATACTTTTATAAGCTAGCTTTTTAAAACGTTACTTGAAGGAACTTTTCAGTAGTTTTTTGTGAATATATCAATATTGCTCTCATTATTTATTAACTATTATTATAAACAAATATTATTAATTATTATGAATTTACAAATATTAATTATTTTTAAGTAAAAATTATTATATTAAATTTTAATTATACAAATTGATATTTGTTTTTAATTATTGTTAATTTTATAAATTTTTTAAAATTAATCAATATATTTTAACTACCAATTATTATTTAATTATTTTAATCATATTATATGTAACGGTTATTTAAAATCATAAGTTAATATATATTTTAAAACTTGTTTTCAACAAATTCAAAATTTATAGTATATATGTTATAACAAATTTTAATTTTTTTTAATTAACATGTTATATTATTTATTTTTACTACATTGGTTATATCGATTAAAATATTATATTGCTATAAATTCATTTTAATTATATAATTAAATATTATAATTGATAATTTATTGAAAATGTCATTTTTGATCATTTTATATGTTATAACCTAGTTTTTGTCAAACATAATTTTTTCATCGGTTAACATAAGCTATCAACTAATTTATCAACCAACCGCTAGTTTATCAGCTTATTTGCCAAATATAGCCTTAAAATATACGTTTATCACGTCCGTTAATAAAAAAGTTGACTGAAAGTAGTCCCCACCAAAAGCCCTGATATAATAACACATCATTCACGTAAACAATCTCACCACCCGTCACTTTACTCACCCCTCATTTATCTCAAAATCATAAAACCACCAAAACCTAGCCCTTCCACTTTGGCTATTCTATTCATAGCCCACACCATTCTCCTCTCTTCTTCACCGATGGCCGCCGCCGCCACCGCAACCACCACCACCACCACCACAACCTCCCTCACCCACCTCTCTCCACTCTCCAAATCCGCCAACAAACCACCATCTTTCTCCTTCTTCAAACACCCCCACAAAACCCTACCCTTAACAACCGCCGCAAAAAACCCAATCTCCGACGTCATCATTTCATCACCGGAATCACACCCAGATGAAGAGAATTCGATCTTTTACGACGACGATAAGCCCCGTGAAGAGTGCGGCGTAGTGGGTATCTACGGCGACCCTGAGGCGTCGCGTCTTTGTTACCTCGCGCTCCACGCGCTCCAACACCGCGGCCAAGAAGGCGCGGGAATCGTCGTCGCCACTCCCGACGGCGTCCTCAAATCCGTCACCGGCGTCGGCCTTGTTTCCGAAGTCTTCAACCAGTCAAAACTCGACCAACTCCCCGGCGACAACGCTATCGGTCACGTCCGTTACTCCACCGCCGGCCAATCCATGCTAAAAAACGTGCAACCGTTTGTCGCCGGTTACCGTTTCGGCCGAGTGGGTGTCGCCCATAATGGCAATTTGGTAAATTACCAATCTCTTCGAGCGGAGCTCGAAGAGAACGGTTCGATTTTCGGTACTAGTTCTGATACTGAAGTTGTTTTACATTTAATTGCCATATCTAAACAAAGACCCTTCTTTTTGAGAATTGTTGAAGCTTGTGAAAAGCTTAAAGGAGCTTATTCAATGGTGTTTTTAACCGAAGATAAATTAGTTGCGGTTCGAGACCCGTATGGGTTTCGGCCGTTGGTTATGGGAAGACGAAGCAATGGCGCGATTGTTTTCGCTTCGGAAACTTGTGCTCTCGATTTAATCGAAGCGACGTACGAAAGAGAAGTGAATCCTGGTGAAGTTTTGATCATCGATAAAGACGGTGTTCAATCGCTTTGTTTGATGCAACACCCGGAACCGAAATCTTGTATTTTCGAACACATTTACTTTTCGTTGCCGAATTCGGTCGTTTTCGGGAAGTCCGTGTACGAATCGCGACGGATATTCGGAGAGATTCTCGCCACCGAGGCTCCGGTGGATTGTGACGTCGTGATCGCGGTTCCGGATTCGGGTGTCGTGGCGGCGATCGGGTACGCGAATAAAGCAGGTGTGCCGTTTCAACAAGGGTTAATCCGATCGCATTACGTTGGAAGAACGTTTATCGAACCGTCACAAAGAATCCGTGATTTTGGCGTGAAGCTCAAGCTTTCGCCGGTTCGTGCGGTTTTGGAAGGCAAACGAGTGGTGGTGGTTGACGATTCGATCGTTCGTGGGACCACTTCTTCGAAAATAGTGCGATTGTTGAAAGAAGCGGGGGCCAAAGAGGTTCATATGCGAATCGCGAGCCCGCCGATTATCGCGTCGTGTTATTACGGCGTGGATACGCCGAGTTCTGAGGAGTTGATTTCGAATCGGATGAGTGTGGAGGAGATTAGGGAATATATCGGGTCGGATTCGCTTGCGTTTCTTGGTATCGATAGTTTGAAGAAGATGTTGGCGGCAGATTCGCCAAACTTTTGCTACGCGTGTTTCTCGGGGAAGTATCCGGTGCTGCCGAGCGGGATTGTGAAAAGGGTTGGCGATTTCGTGGACGATGGATTGAATGGAAGTATCGATTCGATCGATGGGGGTTGGCTTCATGGATCTAAAGATCAAAAGGGGGAGGATTTGGATGTGAATTTTGAAGAACAAGATGGAAAAGTTCCAGTTTAGTTGGAAAGATTTGATCTTTTTTTGTGGGCAAGAACTCCAAAAGTTTCTTGATCTTGATCTTGATCTTGAATTCTATGTGTTTTTTAGATGAATTTGGGGGTTTTTAGGAAACTTTTTGAGATGATCTATGAATAACTTTAGTATTTACAGTTTTTTATGACAAATGCTTTTAGAAATTTGTCTTTTGGTGTTTGAAGGAATATATGTTTATTATGTTTTCTTTATCAGAATCTTGTCAAGTAGCAATCTAGTCGAGCAGCAGATTGTTCGAGCTTGATTTGAATCTAGTTTGAGGGGCCGTTTACAAAACGTATACCCGGGTAAGTGCTTACCAAGTCAGATTAACTTACCGGATGAATATAGCAAGTACCAAGAGTCTTACCCGGTAAGAACGGAAGCAAGGATCGAGAGTCGAAAACAAGGACCGATAGTCTTACCCGGTAAGTGAGTGCGACGACTCTTACCACGGTAAGCGCTTAGCGGCTAAATTGTTGCATACGATGTCATTTTGGTGGACTAAAATCTTACCCGGAAAGTAAGTAATAGTCTTGAATTTACCGATAAACACTTACCCGAGTAAGTGATTAGGTAAACGGCCCTGAGTAACATTTTTTCCGGCTTGATTCATGAAAATATTTAGGGTTTGAGTAACTTCTTTTCGAGATAGTGATTGAGGTTTTCGATGTTTATTTAACAAATTTGAGTTATATATTCTGCGTAAAGTTTGTGAAACCGGGTCATTCGGTTTGGTCACTGGTTTGAAGCGAGAAAGGAGTGGACTAAATGCATCCGTACTTACTAATTTTCTCCTTTTCACTCAATATTAGTGATTTTATGTTCTCAAAACTTGACTTGATTTTGATATAAAATGAGATGCATATAGCGAGAAATTAGTCATTTTGCCCGATCGAAGAACCAAGTCATTCACTTTGTTATTGGTTTAAAACAAGAAAATAGTCATTTTGGACGATCGAACAATTGACTGATTGAGTCATACGATGGCGGTTTGGTTTACTTCGGTTAGTAGGAAAATGTGAACCGAACTGCATGAGGTTGATATCTGGCTACCTGAAACAGAAAAGGTGGTTACATGTCGTTCGGTTCACAGTTACTTGAATTTATAAAAAGTATAATTTACAATATAGAAATAGTATCGAGTTACAACATTTAAAACAATTACCCAACAACTATAGAAAACAACCATAACGCTACACAGTGGTGAATCCAGGATTTTTTTTCCTACTGGGGTCCCTTTAAAGTAGCTTAAATGTCCGTAAAATTGGCCGATACATTTTTAGCCTAAATCCAACGTTTCGATAGTTTTTTAAAGTTTTTTGTCTATTTCGAGGGACTTTTTTTGGTTGATTTCAAAACATTTTTTTTGGTTGATGGGGTCCCGGACGAGAAATTACTGTAGTAATTTTAAGATAAAAAGTCGAAAATCTATATTTTTAACCTAAAAATTTCAAAAAAAAAATCCTTTTTAATGGGGTCCCCTCCCCTAACCAAGCACTACATCCGCCACTGACGCTACAGATTAAAAGAAGTTTAATTGTTAAAAGCATCCATTTTTTGTTCATGACGCTTCTGTAATTCTGTACGGATACCTGCAATACCAAAAATTCAAAACCAAAATTAGCTTGTTAATACCCCATTTTTTCATTTTCTATTTTATTTTCAGATCTTTCGGTTTCAAATCAAAAAGTTACCAAGTCACATTATCTACTGGATTTATATGGCAAGAACCAAAAATCTTACCCAGTTAGAGTGAATGAAAGAACCAAGAGTCTTAACCCGGTAAGTGATGGTGACGACTCTTACAACGGTTAGCGCTTACCGAGTGAATTGTTGCATACGAAACCGATTTAGCGGACTAACCTCTTATCCGGTAGGTAAGTGATAGTGTTAAATTTGACTGGTAAACACTTACCCGGGTAAACATTTGATAAACAACCCCTTAGCTTTCTGTTTTTTTAAACATCCTACAACTCTTTAATGTTCAAAAATATGATTGATCCGCTCATATGCCCTGTAATTATTTTATTTGATTCTTTTTCAATATTAGAGGGTTTTATAAGACGAAAAAAAGATCATAAAACCCTCTTTTACATATATCATAAGATAGCAACCATAAAAAAAACATAGATCAGAGCATCTTCAGCAGCTTTCTCATTTTGGAGAAAATGGAGAATATGTGGATTTTGGGTTGTTTTTTCTTGCTCCAACAGATTCCCCAAAATTATCTCTAAAATGGAGAAAGTAGGAGAGATAAAGAGTTTTTATCCAAATATGGAGTTAACCCTAAAAATGATTACTAAGTGAGAGCACCAATAGAAATATTTGAAAAATAATATTTAGAGAGAAATAACATTTTAATAGATTGATGAAATATTTTATATTATAATCAATGTTATTTTCTCTAAAATGAGGAATCTATTGGAGATGAATTCTTTTTATAGATTTTGACTTTTGATCTTTGTTTTGAAATTTTTTGGAAGAATCTGTTAGAGATGTTCTTAACGAACCAAATTTACAGATTTCTTTTCTATAACTTCCAACATTCATAACCACAAGGGTTGTGGCGTGGTGGTAAGGCCTGGGGAGTTCATAGCGCTTGCCCGGGTTTGAGCCCCACACGCAGCACTTGTGGCCACTAAGGATAATCTCAGGGCTGCATGCTTTAGCAATTGGACCAAAGGCCCGATTTACCTAGGGATTAGCCTGGGCCCAATGTGGTTTGGGATACCCTTCTCAAAAAAAAAACTTCCAACATTCAGGTTCTCTCTCTCCCTCCCTCCCTCTGCAAATCAGACAAAAAAATAAATATGACCCAAGAAAATGCATCCATATTTACTAAAAAGAAAATCTGACAAAGGTATCCATATTTACTAAAAAAATAGAGTAAATTACATTTTTAGTCCCTGTGGTTTGTTGAAAATTTCTATTTTTGTCCTTATACTTTTAAAATTATGATTTTCATCCCTATAGTTTATAATTCATCACATTTTTTGTCCTTATAGTTTCAATTCTATTGTTATTTTCATCCCTATTGTTTACAATACTTTTATATTTTAGTCCTTCATACTTAAAAGTAGTGTTTTGGACTTAGGGATAAAAATAGAAATAAATTGCAAACCATAGGGACGAAACACGAAATTTTGAAACCATAGGTATGAAATCCACAATTTTTAGCAAACCACAAGGATGCAAAACCTAATTTACTCAAAAAATTATATACCATTCAATATCAAATTTACTTTTTACATTCTCAATATTGAACTTAATTTTGATCGTAAATGATATGCATAAAGCATAAAAGCATTAAAAAAACCCATTTTAAAATTTAGGGCATTTGGTAATTTTGGAGAAAAATGGTTGTTCTAGTGATTTTCCCAAATAATATCTTGCGGATGATTGAACCTGATTATGTTGTTCTTTACGGTTTAATCAACAATTTTTAAAGAGTATATTAGAGATTTGGTCCCTATGGTTAATAAAAACTACGGATTAGGTCCCCCAAACGAATTAATTACAACCATGGTCATCGTGGCTTCACTTTTGTTTCGGATTGGGTCCCTTTCCTAACTCCACTAACCGTTTGCTCCTTAAGTCAAGGACACTATCGTCTACTTAATTTTTCAAAACCCACGTTGTCTTCATCCACAAAACCCTTCCCATCTTCTCGCCGACGAATTCCCTTACCCATTTGCGTTTTTTCCGGCCAAACAACCGGCTCCATCGTCGCCTTCATCTCCGGCAGCAACACTCAATCAGCTAATACTTGTTAAAGCTTTAGCTACTGACATGTGCCATTCTTAGTAGGCATCTACAATTCAATCACCTAAGAGCATCTCCAATGGTGCATTGAATAGCTTGATCAATGACTTGATCAAGACTTGATGGCAAATTTGACTATTGGAGCAAAAGCTTGATAAATAGCTTGAGAAACAATGACTTGGTATCCGTCAAGTGTTTGATAAATAGCTTGAGAAACATAGAATGTTTAATATTTGGTCCCTCAACAATCAATGGTTTACATTTTTAATTTTACACTTTTATTCAATAATAATTCATTTATTAAATATATAAAATATTATTATAATTATTATTATTATTATTAACAAAATACATTATTGGAACGTTTTCGTAAATATCGAAAATTAAAAAACACAAAAATTAAATACTTTTGTTTTTAGAAATCATAGTTTTAAGTATATATAGTTTATATTTATAAAAAAACTACATATTATTTTTAGAAAGTTTTGTTTTATATTTATAAAAAAAACTACATATTATTTTAAGAAACTTTTGTTTTATATTGAAAATGTCAACTCTCACCCTCTAAATCTCCCTATATATACACACTCATATCCTATTCTTATATCATCATCTCATTCTCACATCCTAATTTTCAAATCTCATATTTTCACTTCCACCATGTCTGATTCTGATGAGATCATTGAACAACTTTTTGTAGATGTAAGTGAATTCATCATCGATGAATTAGAAGATGATACCCATGAAAAGATGTTGAAGCTTGTAGAGAAAAAATTTCAAAGGAAGAAAAGATATATTCAACGAGGTCGTGAAGAGGGACACAATCGTCTTGTTGCAGATTATTTTTCAGATCAACCCGTTTTTCCACCGTACATCTTTAGACGAAGGTTTCGTATGAATAAAGAACTATTCATCCGAATTGTAAACTCGTTGTCCAACCATTCAGATTATTTCAAATTGAGGAAAGATGCAACCGGGAAGCAAGGTCTTTCGGCGTTACAAAAATGCACTGCAGCTATTCGACAACTAGCATATGGAACACCGGCTGATCAAAACGACGAGTATGTAAGAATAGGAGAAATTACTTCTATCGAATGTTGAAAAACAATATCACAGTGGATGGTCCGACGACCAAGTAAAGAATGCCGCAAGAAAATTGTATTATTCTACATAAAAGAAGAACTTCAAATATGAGCATGCATGGGCAATTGTTAAGGATGAGCCAAAATGGAGAGGCGGGAGCACAAATGATGTTCATACGAAGAGAACAAAGACCGACTCATCTGGTAGTTTCACATCATCATCGGATGTACAAACAAGTTTCAAGGAGGAAGATGATGAAACCAGAGTTCGTCCGATGGGGAAAAAAAAGGCAACAAGGCAACAAAAAGGAAAATCGACTACCTCAAATGCCGAAATAAATGAAGTAAAAGATATAATCAACGAAACAAGCACTTTACGGATGTCCACGATAAATGGTGTAGTTGAACACTTAAAGGAGCTAAAAGATTCGTACAAGTCTTCAAATAAAATCAACGAGCTAAAAATGTTAATGGAAAATACGCAAGGAAACGAACAACTAAGGTATCAACAAATGTTGACTGAGGAAATTAAGAAGAAATATGGAATTTAGGTTTACTTTCAGTTATTAATTATCGTTTTGTAATATTTTTATTAAATTTTATGTTATGTTGTATAATATTTGTTTTAAAAACGTATTTGTGCTTTAAATAACGACAAATAATGAAAGGAGTTTTATAAAACATTTCAAATAGATGAGGGTAGTTTATGTATATATATTAAAAATGAATTAAAAATGCAAAAAAAAACTTTTGCAAGACTTGACCATTGAAGTAGTTATTTGAAGATAACTTTTTGGTGACGTGGCAAATAGATCAAGTCTTTGAATAGCTTGACCATTGCGGATGCCCTAATATTTGTTATCTGGTCTATGTTCGTGTAGGGTTAGATTCAAATTATGGTTGAAGCCTAATGATGAAGCCCATGTTCATGGGTTTTGAATAAACATTAATGACAAAAAAGGTTTTTTTTGAGAAAGTGTTTTTTTTTAATTATAAAATCCTTTTTATGTTTTTAAAGAATGTTTTTAGAGAAAAAAACTAGAATGACGATACTGCCCTTGACTTAACCGAAAAACTGTTAGTGGAGTTAGGGAAGGGACTCGATCTGAAACAAAAGTAAAACCACGATGATCATGGTTGTAATTAATTCGTTTAGAGGGCCCGATCCAAAATTTTCATATAACCACAGGGACCAAATCTGTAATTTACTCATTTTTAAAATATGTTTCAACTCAGTCTCAAATACCCTTAACCCAGTAGAACTCAATCTCCCACAAAGTCATAGATTAAGCTGACTGATCCCAAAAAGTAAGTGTAAATACTTGCTGTATATAGTTCAAAAAAATTGTTATAAATGAGTTATGATTCACTAACCAAAGTAGTCGAGGTGAATTGGATTATTCAAATACCCTCGAACCGACCAACTCTACAAAAATTCGCAACAAACACACATATTACAACAAAAGTTAAAACTTTTTTTGCAGTTTGTTTTAGAGCATCGACAACTGTTTCGATCTTGAGATGCTTTTTTAAACCAATCATTGGCCAGCATGGGCCATAACGACCAAACAAGATTGTGGCCCAACTCCTATTCGTTATCCACTTCATGCTTATCACTTTTCTTAAGTTTCATTACGACAATAATCTCATATTCGATATAACGAGAAACAATGGCATCAAAAACTTACGGAATCGCACATCGAATGAGCATTTGGCACACCATAAACGCTTGACGGATCAGCCATTCTCGGCTTTGTCGAATGCGTTGGATTTGTGCTTTGGTGAAAATGTGAATCCATCAGGAACCTTACCAAGTAACATCTCGGAGATTCTAATCTGCACAAAATACACGAATGTAACGATTGAAGTTCTCTAGGACTGGAATGCAAAAACCAATAATGCAATAACAACATGTAGGTTAGGCAGCATAAGATGTAATCAAACTGGTGTAAACGAGTAACGAGCTCGAGCTTAATAATTATCGAGCTCGATTCAACTTTCCGAGTCAAGCCGAGTCAAACCATTCGAGTAAAGACTTTTTCGAGTCAAACTTAGTTATATGGTTACAAATTATATAATCAAAATATAAAAATCATCGAGCTTGAGTAAATAAACGAGTTAGATTGGCCACATAAACCAAACTAAATAAACCTAGTAAGGGTGCATTTACAGAACAGGGACCAATATTACAATTTTGGCAGGACTTTTATGTGGAACAAATCCACTCGGTGTGTTCCACCCCATCCCATCGAACAAGGTGAAACAAACCTATATTTCACCGATATAATCTCAAAATAAAACTTAATTCTCTTCTAAAACATCAAATATGCCTCCCTCTTTACATTTTATTCAATCTTTAATATTTTCTATATTTTGCATTCTTTAAACCTTCAAATAACTGTCCTCCAAATATTATTCTTATACAGCTTCTATATTTTGGTTAATTTATGTAATTTATAAATATTAATAATAAAATATATATATGTATGTATATATATAAAGGTTATAAAAATAAAAATTGGAAACTACATAAACTTTTTATTTTGAGGTCATTTTAATCGTTTTGACCAAAACTTTCAAATCATATATTTTATTATAAAAAAACTATGTATTTTATTATAATTTAATAAATTACATAAAGTAATCAAAATATATAAACAACTCATTAGGGATAAATTGGTCATTTTGTCTTGTATCCTAGAGGTGGAATGACCAGGTAAACCAAGCTAAATGAAGTCGGTAAATCTCATGGAGAGTTAGGGTCTGGGAGCATGATGTAAGCGGATCTTTCCTCTACCTGACTTGCAAAATAAAATTTAAAAAACAAGAGAACAAGCTACATGAGAGTGTGTGCAAACAAGTAACGTGTAACTTTATGCAATGAAAGTGGGCCCACAGGTCTACAAGAGTGGACGGAAAAGATCGAAAGAAAGAAGGAATACCCAGTCAACTGCAGATTCAGAAGCCATTAAGGTCTCAAGATCATCACGACCATAGTAAGCGGGCGGACGCCAGTTCAGCTTTTGAGGGATGGCTTCCAAGAGACCAAGTGGAACATATCGGTATGTGTAACTAAGCCATTCTAGTAAGAAGTGTCTAACCGTCTCCACACCTGTGTATCCAAAATATCATGCTAAATATCATCAAAATATATATATAAAAATAAAAAACAAGTTCTTCAAGTCGAGATACATCGCAGGTGCCACCTAGTGAATCACAAAAATAACATTCTCCAAGGATGGTTCTAGTTGTAATAATAATGACAAATAGCAAACTATAACTTAGAAAAAATTCCAAAAATAAATGCCACAACCTTTGGGAGGCTTTTATCATTGCACCATAAAACCAAACAAGCCCAGTATATCCCACTCGAAGGTAGGGTATGGGAGGGGTAGACCGACCTTACCTCAAAACACTTGGATCGAGAGGCTGTTTCATTAAGACCCCCAGCTTGTGCGCGACCAAAGGTGTGCGCAGGCATGCAATAAGATAGGTAATATAACAGGTAATCCGGAAAAATAAGAGGTCAAAGTAACATACTAACATGCATTTGGGAAAATGGCCAGTCGACCAAATTTACCTCTTAATCATTTTTCTGCCTAGTTTTCATAAAAAGTGTTACTTGTGAATCCAGACTAATTTACAGATTTGATCCCTGTAAATTTCTTTTTTTCTTTTTAACTTTTTGACCCCTCCGCAAGTTGAGGAACGGTTACTTGCGGAGATTGTGACTTTTTTGAAAACTTAGGAGAGAAATGGCTAAGAGGTAAATTTGGTCGGTTGGAATACTTCTGTTAATTTCCCCAAGTATTTTATACCTGCACAACCCTAAAAGAAACTTGAAGCAAATGCCATGGGCAACTATAAAACAATGTTTGCGGAAGAGTTACTGGTGAATCCAGACTAATTTACAGATTTGGTCCCTGTACTTGGGGACCATATTGAGAAATTTCTTTTTTTTTCTTTCTAACTTTATTTGAGTAACATGTGAGAACAATTAGCACAAAATGCATACCTTTAGTGTCGGAACCCCAGTGTTCGAGTCCAAAACGTACATAATCTTTCAAAATATTTAAGCGTTCTCCAGAACTGATGTCCCAGTCTCTCTGCTCCTTGATTTCAGTGAAAAGCCAGGGCTGTATGCATACAAAACAGAACAAAAAAGAGCAATTTTCAAAAGATTTCAACAATAACTCCATGACAAGAAAAGTCAAACTTCAAGTTACAAACCTTTACTAAAGCCCCTCGAGCAATCATACATGACGAAAGCTCTGGGCAGTCGGATTTGTGTTTCTTCCAGTCTGAAAACGTAAAGATGTCTCCATTCCCCAGAACTTGGAAAGTATCAGGGGCCTTTCTTGTACACTCGTATATATATTCCCAATCAGCTTGCTTAATGTAACGCTGCTGACGAGATCTACCATGTATGGTGGCTGCATTCGCTCCCCATTTCCCGATATTAGCTATTACAGAATCGATACGACTTCTACCCTCATAGTAACTTGTTCGTGTCTAGAGCCAGATAAAGCACAAGAAAAACAAACAGAAAGAAATTAGCTTAACACCAAGGCAGTAAATAGCTTAACAACATCAGAATATTATTCAGTATAGCCAGGGGTGTTAACGAGCCGAGTCGAGTTGCAGTTTATTCGACCTTGGCTTGAAAAAATAGTACTGGGCTCGAGCTCGAATAACTTTCTCACAGTAGGTCTCGAGCTCGAGCTCGAATATTTTTCAGTGTTCGAGTTCAGGCTCGATACTCGTTTACGGGCTCGAACTCGAGATTGATTAGCTCACTTATTGGCTCGACCTCAATAATTTTAAACTTTAATTATAAGATTTATGAACACAAGAACACGTTTGACTCGAAAAGTGTGTTCACCTCTGCTCGATTCGAAAATTTTAATCGAGTTCTCGAACAAGTCGAGTCGAACATTGGTGTTATAGAGCTCCACTCGTTAAGTTAAACGAGTTTTAGTGTGTGTTAGAGATCGGCTCGAGCTCGAAAATTATTAAGCTCGAGCTCGAGATAAACAAGCTCGAGCTCGAGTAGCTCCATAAAAGCTCGACTCGTTAACACCACTGAGTATAGGGATAAAATTTTTAACTAGAAAAAATTGTTTTCTAATTCATCTTGCATCCAAGCTGAATTGATACTATAATAGTTAGGTGGCTAGGTTTTGGCATGTACCAAACTGAACCAGCTAATCCTTCAAATGGAACCAAACTGAATTAGTCCAATGCAGATCAATATAGTTTGTTTCCATTGTTCAAATACTTCCTCGGTTTATAAATAAAATTAATTACTTTAATAATTAATATATTCTAAGTCAAGAGAAATTAAACTCAATATCCTTAATATTTTTATAATTAAAATTAGACCGTCTTTCTAATACAAAAAAAATAGATTTTGTTAGTAAATAATGCTACAAATATTATATTAATCTATCTCATTTTAATATGAATGGTTTAATTCTATTTGATTTTGATCGGTTTACACTTGAAGTTCTCGAACCTAACCCGCCGATTTAAAAATTAAATTTGAACAAGAAACTGAACCAAACAGAAAAGTTAAAATATTATACCTTTATAGTTATCGGAATGTCCACCGTGGTAGAAACTGCTTGAATCACATTTCTCATCCGCATTGGTTTTGAAAGTAGAGCTGAACCAGCCCCCTTATTAACCACAGCATCAATTGGACAGCCCATATTGATATCAATGAAATCCACTGTACATTCCTGTTCAATAAGTTCAGCAGCTCGAGCCACCGTGTCTGGATATGCCCCACATATCTGTACCCCAAACAGATCTTCAGATACATGGCGCCTTAACAATGCCCATTCTGCAGCCTGGCCCTGTTCACATTGAGAAAAACATTTCAAACTACTTGTGGGGATGATTTCACATACCTGTTTTAGAAATGTGTAATTATTGAACATTTTAATAAACTGAATGACAATTTTACCCTTACTATTAGAGAGGGTAATGAATTTCTCCATCTCATAATCAAGGGTAGAATTGGAAAGTAGGCGTTTACTTCTAAAAGTGAACACCTATTTTGGGACAGACGGAGAGTATAAGACTAGAGCGCAGTAGGTTCATAGCATACACACAGATTCTTGCCAACTTTCAATTAGGTGGCGTTTGGTTCGCAAAATGTTTTTGAATGAAACGGAATCTGTCAACGGAATTTGACTTTGAAGGAATTGGAATGGAATGTTGTCAAGTTTGACCAACCGTTTGGTTGACAAAATTGGAATAGAATCTGTTAAAGAAATTAGAATGGAATCTGTTAAAGAAATTGGAATTTGGTATTATGAAAAAAATGGAATTCCATTCCATCAAAATACCATGTAGTTGCTAAGGAATGTTAAATTCCCTCATTTGTGGAATTTGGTGGAATCTAGAGATTCCTTCCGTGAAAAAGAATGAACCAAACAAAGGAACGGAACTTGGTCAATGGAATTCAACGAATCTGCGAACAAAACGCCACCTTAGGATGCATCTGAACCAATCAGATATTGAGCAAGTGTGTTAGCAAAACATCACAAACCTGTAGAAGATTTGTGCACATTGCCATTTCACCACATGTTACATCTGCGCCTAACGCTTTGCAAACCCTTCGGAAAGGAAGGTTGCCAACTGTGGTCAAAGGTGCAAGATATAGCTTATCACTAAAATCAATCAGCTTCTTTTCACGTGGGTGTAACTTTAAGCTTTTATCAGTTTCGATATGGCCAACACTTGGAAGTGATTCTAATTGTGCACCATTTGCATCAAGATCTTTCTCCTTGAGACTTGCACCTGTCACGAGATACAAGAAGAATGTATAAATATATAAAGGGTCGAAGATAACAAAGAGCATCTCCAATGGCTTCTCTAAAATAGAAAATTTGAGTTTTTGTTCTCTAAACTTCTCGAATAGCTTTGCTATCTTGTTCTCTGTAATAGAGAAAACCTGAAAATTCTCCAAGTTTAGAGAATTCTCTAAAACTTGATGGCAAGAGAGAAATGATTATTTAATTCAATCTCACCAATGAGATTGAATTTTTATCATTTTATATTAAGTTTTTTTAAAAAGTGTACTGGGAAGATAAATTAAAGAATATTATATTAATATATATGTTTTAAAATCTCTACGATAAAGAATATGTCGGAGATGAATGTAATTCTTTATAGAGATTTTAACTTTTGGTTCTCTATTTTAGAGAAATTATAGAAAACATGTTGGAGACGCTCTAATCCCACTATGGGTGCCTTTGGTACACAGATGGGACAGGTTAAAACAGGATGTACTAGAGCGAGGTAGGTGGGTGAAAGAATTGTGCAAGGTTTTAGGGTTTTAACTCCATGGCCACATGGGTAATTTAGTAATTTACCAATCTTGTCCCATCTTCCTGATTTTTGTTCCACTTATTTTGGTGAGACAAAGAAATGCATTTTTGTTGCACCAAACATGGGAAAACAAGTTTTTGTCCTGTCATGTCCTATGTACCAAACGCACCCTAAAAGAAGTCACACATATACAACAGACCATTAGTTTCTTTGATGGAATCACACGTTTCATCAGTTAATGATTTTCCTTTCTTCAGGGGTCTAGGATCATCAGCACTATTACTGTCTTCAACTTTCTCAGCAACTTCTGGACAGCACTCGTTCTCAATGATTGGGTGGGTAGTACCCATTTCACCACAACCATTTTCATTTGTGGCATGAGAACCATTTGAAACATTCTGACTTTCTTCTCCATTATCAGCCTCTGGTGTCTTCTTAGATTTTGTTGGCCCCTGCATCTCAAACAAAATGGAACACACATAAATTGCCAATTGTCCCTTGCAGTAAATGACACTTGGGGGCTGTTTACTTTTTTTTACATTAAGCCATGTATGTGTTAAGTTGTCTGTCGGACGGGATGAGATCAATGGGATTGAAGGAGACAAAGAGAAAGGGTTAAATTATTTCTATTTCTGGTATTAATTTGTTTGGGATGGCTTAACAGGGACAAATTAGGGGTCCTGGCTTATTCCATATAGCCATTTTAGCTTAATGGCTTAACGATTAAGCTGTAGAGAAACATTCATCTAGGGCTGAGCGAATAAGCCATCCAGACCATTAAGCTTATTAAGCTGTAAGTAACCAACCCCTTACAGCCAGTTACCAGAAGGGCCAACTATACAACCCACATCATTTTGGCACCTTGACGAAATGTATTTACTTTATGACGAATAAACGTTTAAGCAGGCTGCCATCCCTATTAATAACCACCATTAATTAGATAGCATGGGGATTCCGTGTTGAGACAATATGAAGGGTGTTATCAACTCGTACCATTAGATCAAGAACTTTGAGTGTAGCATCTGCTTTCGGGAACTTCATTTTGTTCTTCCACAACAGCCTCTGGACATCTTTCTTCAGTCCATTCACTTCAGAGTTCTTACGAACATTTGGAGTTCCAGTAGCATCATCAGTTTTATGCGTACCTAAAAACCTACAACCCAATCCATAGGGGCATGGACCTTCATCGCCTTCAAAGGGGCAGATGCCCTCTAAATCAGCAGGTTTCTGCATTTAACAATATCCAGTTGATTGCTGAAGGTGGTGTCATAAAAAACAAGTAGTCAATTGACAACAGAATAGTAATCACTTTTTACCTGATCTTTAAATGCTTCTATGTCATGACTAAAACGACACTTATCATTATAAGGACACGCCTCCGCTTTTCCAGTCTTCGCAACCATAGGACAAAGATTACGTGTGGATTGCTTCTCCTGCGAGTAAAATGCCATGTACCGTCAGATGATGGCTAAGAATAACAGCTAAGGGGCTGTTTGTTTACCTCTTAATAGTTCCCTTAAGAGGCAACATCTGAATCGTTAAGAGGTGAATCTTGTTTGCCAAAAAAAAAATCTCTCTTAATGGTTCTAAAACCCTCTGAATAATTTTGTATCTTAGGCCTCCCTTAACCCTTTAGTGCCCTAATTTCATTTTGGACAATTACCAAACAACCATATTTCATTTTGCACTATATCATAAGAGCCTCTTATTCCGACCACTTAATCATTTTGTACCAAACCATTCAGCAACTGCCAAACAGCCCCTAAATCTATACTACAATATAAAAGCATTTACATAAAAGTCTTAAAAACAACTTATTACTGCTTAGTAATGCATAATCCTTAAATTTCAAGTTTACAAGTAACTGCAGCATTCGTACAATTTATTTTAAGCTTTTTCAGCTAGATAAACAGGATCATGGCCATTTATCTCATAATAGAGCTATGAGATGAAACCATTGCTGAATAGCTATTAAAAACAACCATTCAAATCCTCAGCATTAAGTAAATAAACTTGCATAACTAATCAAACGACATTCTGCATCTCCAAAACAGGCAGGCGCAGGTGCTATTATGTAGTAGCATTTAATCTTACGAACAGCAGATAAGAGACGAAAAAACGACATTATTAATCCAAAATGATGAGCATAAACACAGGTAATACCTGAATTCGTTCTCTCTTGAGTTGTCGTTTTGATTTTTTCTCCTTAATAACAGGTGCGGAGGCGGTGGTGGAGACAGGAACGGCGTCGCCGGATGATCCATTGTTATCACTATTAAGCCTGTTAGGTGCAGGACAAATAAATTCTTTCTTCACCGGAACTATTGATTTGGCCACCATCTCTTCCACTGACAGTTCATGCACCGGCTTTCGAGCAGGCGGAGGCTGCTCCGTCGGAATTTTCGGTGCCAACGCTTCCATCGCCGGTCGAAGCAGTTTAGCTCTACGTACGTTAAACAACAGATGAACAGAAAGATTCGTTAGGGTTTTGCAGTTTTGCTGCTAAGCGAGTGGTGGTGGTACCACAAAAGGCGGAAGGAGAAACGATCAACCGAACGACGTCGTTTGGCGCATTAAAGTTACACTTTGACCCCCTCTATTTTCAGTTCTTCGGAAAAAGCCCCGGAAGTATCACTCATAGGTCAAAACCTATATATTCAAATTCTAACACATTTTTGTATCTTTATCTTTACTTTCGATTCATATAAAAAAGTTAAGTATCGTGAGAAGATAAGAATGAATGGTTAAAAGAAAATTCATATGTGAATTAGTAAAAAGATTCATTAGAATATATATACGTGAAGCTGTGTACTCATATGAATGATTTGTAACATAGTTCACATATACATATTCAAATAAATTTTCTTCTAGATGTTTTTAATCATTTTCTTATTACCTTTTCACGATACTTTTTTTTATTTGAACCTTCTACCATAAAACATTTTAAGTCATAGTTAAGACTTATTGACGCATAAACACAAGTAGTTTAGGTTATTTTACTTGAAAACTATATATTAAGTCTTATTACAGCCCATTAATGCATAATTACAAATACTTAGTCATAATTAAGACGTACATATTACTAATGTGAGCATTACAATTTGTTAAAGCGACATAACCATCTCGACACCGAACCCTGCACCCACACTCCCTGAATACCATTTGTCACCCCCAAAGCCCCAACAACTTCATCTTCTTCCTAGATCAACAAAAATTTTATCCCAACATCTTTATTATATGAATTTTATACTAATAGTATGCAAATCCCGAGTTCACAGAGACCAGCTACTGTAATTCAGTATTTTGGCACACTTAAGGTCGCAATTAGCTTTCGGACCTTCATAACAATTGTTCTAGACATACTAAGCTTTCCAACCATATATTACACACCTTAATTTGATCAATGGTTAATTTTATACACATTTTAAAAGTAACCTGCAGATTCTGTTTCATTCCAACAACACCAAGCTTAACTATTTTTAACATATTAACACTACCACTTGATTTGGTTAGGGATGAGCCTCGAGTACCATTTGCCCGAACCGAATCGGGGACCGAACCGGTACCATGTAATCGGTCCGGTTTTTTATTCCAAGTATTCGACAAAATCGGGATTCGGGATTTGGTACCCGGATTTTCCCGAAAAATCCCGAAATCGGACCGGAATATTAATAGACAATGTTTAAAAAAAAAATAAAGTATGCATATCATCTCTTAAATAAACTAACCTTATTTTTCTCTAATCAAGATATATCATCTCCTAAACGAACAAAATGGAAAAGAAGAAACTTAAAAGAATGCCGAAAATTGTTGTAATTTTGATTGTTTTGAACTTTTGATTGTTAAACTTCTGATTGTTTGGGATTGGTTTTGATATACGTTTGAAATATTATAAATATATTTTGGTTTGCGATTGGTTTTGATATTCATTTGATACATTTTCTTATTTTCGGTCCTAAGTGGTCCTAGTATCGATTTTCCCGTCCTGAGACCGAAACCGGACCGGTACCGAACCGGTACATACGGTTCGGTTTTCGGTCCTACTTTTTAGTCCCAAAAAATTTCGGTACCAACCGGTTTGGTACCGGTCCGGTCCCGATCTCATCCCTAGATTTGGTAACCATTCTAAACCATCTATGGACCAAATTAGAGTACTTTTGTCTTGTTTAATAGTGTTTAACATCATGTAATCCAAAACTCAGTTGAATATTAGGTTACCAAATATCTAATTTCAAGGTTCTACAAAATTCTTAGAGCATCTCCAATAATTATGCTAAAGTTTTTCTAAAATAAAGTAAAAAATTCAAAATCTCTAAAAAAGTTTGCATCTAACTCCGCTATTTTAGTAACTCTAGTATTAATTATTTTATTAAAATATTCAATTTATTTAATTATATTATTAAAATATTCAATATATGTAAAGTTGGAAAAAAAGAAGTTTGCTTTTCGGGGGTAATGATTAGTTTTAGAAGAAAACCATCTAAATAGGGATTTCTCTAAATTTAGATATTTTTACAATTTCTCTCCTCTTTTCTCTATTTTAGCATAGAGGATAGCATGATTGTTAGAGCAACAAAAATGTTAAAATGTCATTTTTCCCATTTTAGCATAGTTGTTGGAGATGCTATTACCTCTCAAAGATGATTGCACCTCTTCAAGGTGTTGATTCCTTCAAACCCTTACAAACTCCCGCCCCTAACAACAATACACACAAATTTATCAGCTTTCGTTGAATCAGAACTTTATCAGCGAATGATAAAGCTCAGCGATTGCTGAAGTCTTCTACTTGTAACTACACGTTGAGTGGACAAATCTTGGTTTCGCTGATATCCGCATCAGTTCATTAGTAGACTTGTCGCTGTTCTTGAGCTTGATCTTCGACTTCATCGTAGAACATATGTTGACGTGAAACTTGTCTTCAGGGATCATAAGTAAACAACTAACTTATCAGCGATTATCACAGAGACTGAACATGCTCAGAGCTACTGGATGAATAGTGTTCGCTGAACTTTAAACTTAAAGAGCGAGAGTTCCTATCAGCGGTACTGTAAAGTCTTAGTACTTATCAGCGATAGAGAAACTCTAATACATATTGTTTACTTACAATTTTCACTAAGTTTTTAAGAGAGGGTCATTATCAAATCACCGAGGGTTTGGATCAACAGAACTCCCTGACAAGAAGCTGACTGCCATCAAGAAGTCCAAAATGCCAAGCGAGATGAACTTCATCTTTGCTCATTTGATCAGCTGCCTGACAGCGAAAACTGGATCAACTGACCAAGCATCACAACTCCAACATGCCATGGGGTACTCACTACTGAAAGGTCTCCACGTTGATTGGGCAAAAATCATTTACGATGATATGATGCTCAGGGTGGATGCAGCTGACAGACCAACAACTGTTCCATATCCTAGGTTTGTCAGTGCCCTCTTCGCACAAGGCTTGAAAGACAAATACCCGAAGGTGGGCGACCTGAGGCTCTCAAAGGTTGGCCCTAAAGTTCTTGACTTCAAGCACCTGCCAAACGAGGTACGTCTCTCTAAACTCTTATCTATTCTCAATCCTCCCACTTCTTCTACTTCTGCGGCTACCTCAGCGGTAATCCCCACCGCTGATACTGTAAAGCCCGTGTCCCGGTATGTTTATTAATTAATTTTGATAATTTAAAATGTTTATCTTTAATTGTTTTGGTTAGTGGTTTGGTGTCAAAAAGGACCAAAATGTTAGCATTCGTGTCTTTTGGTGTAGATTGTGAGATAAGGTGTAGTTGAGGGGCTAAGGGTGCAATTTATGGAACTTGTTGCTGAAATTTCCTTCTCGTTTTCTTCTTTCCTTATGAATCAAGCAACCCTAAAGTTATTTCTTGTTTTTTTTTCTCTCATGCTGCGCCGTGAAGCTTCCCCCCCCCCCTCCCTCTCGTTTTCTTTTCACGCAGCAATCAAACCCCACGAACCATTTCATTCTTTCTCCTTCCTTTTGTGTGATGCGGCAACGAGAGAGAGAGGTAGCGATAAGAGAGAGAGGAAGAGAACAAGAGAAACGAAGAGAGAGAGAGAGAGAGAGACGCCGGAGGATCGTCGCTGCTGCCGCCGGAGGTCGCCGGAGGTCGCCGCCAACACCACCTTTAGTCGGAGAAGTCGAGGGGAAGAGGGTAGACGTCGCAAGGTAAGTCGTTTCTTCGTTTCGTTTCGCTTTCCTTTCCTTTTCGTTTTTCCGGTGGAACAACCACCGCCGCACGCCGCCGCTGTGGTGGCCGTGGGTGGGCGGCGGGTTGTGTGGGTGTATGTGTCTTTCTTGCGTGGGATGATCGGGAGTGAGGAGAGCGGTGGTGTGAGGATGGAGTGGTGTGCGTGCGTGTGCGTGTATATAAGAGTCGCCGGAAATACCGCCGCCGCCGCCGGTGACCACCACGGCCGGAGGTGGCAGTGGGTGGTGCCGGGTGTTGTCCAGCTTTCGTAAACCATTGTTAGCTAGACCCTAACCCGTAACCATAATCGCGTAACCGTAATTGCAATCGCCATTTTGATGTGAAAATTAGTTTTCTGTCCAGTTTTCATGTAGCCATAACTTTTCTGTCGTAAGTCCGATTGAACTGAAACTGGCGCCCACGGTTCTAGTTCGGGGTCGGGCACGTTTTCCGTGTTTTAGCGGAAAACTGGTTCGGTCTCTAACTGGGCGAAAAAGTGGTCGCAAGTTCGGTGTTTCGTCATTTCATGTGAAAATTTCTGGAATCTGCCTTGATCTTGCGAAAATCATAACTTTCTGCTCGTAACTCGGTTTGGGGTGAAACTGGTGTCAAAGGTTCCCTTTTTGAGTCTATAAACTTTTCTGTGTTTTGTGCAAAACCCAGTTCGGGGCGTAGCATGGGTCGATTTGTCGTTTTATACTGAAAGGTGCTGAATTTCGCTGTTCCGGAATCTGTTTTTGTAAAATCCGTAGTAAATTGTAGAAAAATCGTTAGGAGGCGTATAATATGTCCTTGGAACCCTAACTCAGAGTACTTTCTGGTCATGAAATAATATTGGGAATTTTCTGGGTTTAAAGGGGTCGAAACAGGTCCCGAACAGACCTGTTTAGTGAGAACGGAAAATAGTTTTAGTGACGGTTTAAGCGTGTGTCGTGTCATAGGGTCCGGGTCTTGTATTGACACGTTTTAACATGCATTTAGGTGCTGAGAAGTGACCGTAATTGTGAAGCTTGAATTGTGTTATTAAGCTGGGCGCGCATTCGAGGTGAGTTCTCTCACTGTGTAGTTAGGGGTTGTATGCATGTCATAATAGTTTGTATGTACTATTGTCTTTGTGGTGTGAACTAGTTGTTTGTGGTGTGTAATATTTGATTGGTTTGAATGCTTGGTATAAATGTGTTACATTACAATTCGGTGGGACCGAGGCCTCGATGGTACTGAGGTGTTGGATACATTACAATTCGGTGGGACCGAGGCCTCGATGGTACTGAGGTGTTGGATACATAATTACTTGTAGATGTTTACTCGTTTTATGTAACTGTGATGTTGTTGCTTATGTGCGGATAGGGGTGATGTGTATATAATTCCTATCTGCGCATGTGTTGGAATTCACTAAGCTTCGTGCTTACCCTTTCCCAATAAACTGTGGTTTCAGGTCCGAGCGGCTCCAAGGCGTGACAAGTACAAACTGGCGCGCGAGAAGAGCTGGTTGCTTTATGATTTTAATAATTAAACGTTTATTCCGCTGGTTTTATTTTATAAAGACATTAATTACGTGTTTGCAAACGAAACGTTGGGATCATTTATTGAGTTGTTATCAATGAATTGTTTATTTAAAAATTTAAATTTGCTTGTAATTTTTGGGAGGTTACAACTTGGTATCAGAGCACAGCTTGAGTGAATCAAACGCACCTCGGTGTGTTTGGTCTCAAGTTGCGGCTGAGAAATTTTCAAATTCTTTATTAAATCTTTTTGGAAAATAAAAGAAAGGAAAACCCGTTTGAGAAACGGTGATCGATGGCGCAGTGTGTACAGTCAGCCGGAGCCAAGGGAAAAGGTACAGTACTTAATGTTTTATTGCTTTCTAGATCATAGAGTATGCATGCTAGATTGCCTGTTGTGGACACTATGCTGTATGTTTAACTACTTGCTATTAGGAATTTATGCTAATTATGATAGGTTACTAAGTGGATGCCCTCTAGGTTGTATGCAGTAAGAGATTTATAGCCTTAGAATATTCGATTTAGTTCTATTGCGCAGCTCTTGTTTGAGTCCAACCGTTCTAGGATAGAGTCTTGTATTCGACTGTCTATTTGTTTCGCACTGCATATAATCGGGTATTCGCGAGGTCACCCGTTATAATTAGTAGGGATTCGGTAGTAGCAAGGGTAGTGGGATAAGAGGAAATTCCTAGGGAGCTAGGAAGGGTGGATGTATATATATGCTGGTGCAGGCATATGGTTATTTATATATTTAATTGTTGTTGTATGATCGGGGTGACCGATGGTTTATTATGTATACAATTGTGGTTGTCTGATCGGGGAGACCGATGGTTTTATATATACAGTAGTTGTATGAGTTGCCTGTTTAGGATATGTTCTTGAACTGGCATGTGTGGATAAATTATTTTATGTGTATAGTTTCGGCGAGAAACTACTTGGACCCTCGGGATGAGACTCGGAACGAGCGATGATAGGTGTGGAAGGTAGTAGTAGAGCTCCTACTACCGGAAGCACAAGATCAATGCTCGAGTCGGGGAAGTCACGAGGAATCCGAGGAGTTGGGCGTGAGTGTTGTTAGTGTGCGTTGTTATGTGCTAATAACGCGTTGTATTATCTACCCAGAATAGCCATCACAAGTAGGAACAACTATAGTAAACCTACTAGTACAGGTGTGTACTCGAAGTGTTTTGAGGTGATGATCGTTGGGGGTAGTGATGAAGGTCCTAAACTAGTAGTCGTTGGAATAGAAAGACGATTATAGTATTAGTCACTTGGAGTGACGATAAGGATGATATTTGTTGTAAGCAAATCAGTTCGGGCCAAGATGGAAGATTGTGCTAGAGTCATAGGCTTATAGAGCCGACTTGGATTTAAGGAAAAATCGTAGGGATTATTTGACCTAATTTTTCAGCTTGCCCTAAGAGGTTTAAATGTCCGGAGGACGATAGTGGATTGGAAAGGTGGAGAGGAGCATGAGTCGAGACGTTGAATGTCGACTGAGTCATGCACAGAGTTTATTTTGAAAATAGGATTGCATTAACTAATCCTTGTGTTTCCAATCCTTATATGGATTGTGTTTTGAAACTTTGGGAAATGTTTAGCACACACAAGATTTCGAACTATAGTTTTGAAAATGCTTGAAACCGTTTTATCACGGGAGTTGAAAACTTTGTAAAAGATTGTTTCATTTGTTTATTTTCCAACGGTTCCTTCGGGTACGATGTTATCCATGTTTTGAGGTGGTTAAGATGTTGGGTAAGTGACTACGGCTTGAGACTCTAACATCGGAACTCCTCCACATGTGTTAGAGTTGAGACGGAAAGTTACATTCCACGATGTCTGTATAAAGGCTATTTTGGTGATTTGTTTAAAATGAGTTTGGAATACCGGTGTCGCTTAACTTTTCGTTCGAGAGTTTGTATTACTAAGTGTTTTATTGCAAATAGTTCAGTGTGTGGATTGATTCATGCGTGACATAAGTGATGCATGGAGGAATTTTGGTAACATTGCATAAGGAGTTGTTTAGTGCGCTTTTTAGTCAGCTAAAGGTTTTATTGGCATTTCCTTGAAAATGCGATTTATCGACTTAGGGGTATGCATACTGGGGTAACCTTTGTTCTCGACATTTTGATGAACGAGTCGTGCATGAAAATGTTTTAGTTCCTTTTTGTCGAAATGAAAGACCATTTGATCCAAGGAGTGTTTTAATGTTGTGAACATCATGCATACGATTACAATGTGTTATATTTTGGAAATATAAATGCGTAGATTTTTGACATTCGATTAATTTAGAATTACCGATCATTTTTTTTGGGGAAATTAAAAACTTTTGCTTTGGAGGAAACGAGTATTTTGAGTATTTTCGATAAATACATTTTTTTAAACTATGATGTTTTGATGTTATATGTCCCAAGTACGAAACTTGAGGAAGTGTTACAAGCTTGCATGCCTGCCCCCAGTTTGAGATTTTATGAGGTTTCAGTCGTTATTCCCAATTATTAGAAGCGGATTGGTTTCTGTCTTCAAGTTTGAAACTTACACGAGACAGTTGTGTTTTAACAAAAATACATTTGTAAACCGTGTCATCGTTTTGTGTGATTAGCTGACGCGTGAAAATTTGTGGCGAACCCTGTGCCACGTCAGTTTATGATTAAAAGAGGAATTTTTGAATCGAATGTCGTGAAACTTATTTTGAATTATGTGCACACCTTTGTTGCACCCTGTTTAAGGTCAAGCGGTTACTTTAAGAGCACGTCATGAGTCAATCCATACTAGAATCGAGGCGGTTCATTTTAAAGAAATTATTTATTACACTTTGCTTTTGTGTGAGTAAACTGAACTGCAATGGAACGATTTTCAACATGATTTTCCTATGTGGGACGAGCGTGTCCAGTTTTGCGTAACTATCGATCAGGTAATAGTAGTTTTATTACATACGATCTTTTGAGATGAAAATCCTGATGTTGAAAATATTTTGTAAATGATTTTGTAAACCATTTTGGGAAATGTGCTTTTAAGTGTCATGTGTCATTTCGAGAATTTTTAGGGTGTGAGTCCTTTTGGAAAACTCTTTTGTTTAACCCGTGTTGAGTCTGAGACTAAGGTTGATTTCAGAGTATTGCTTGCTTAAACTTTGTTTAAACGCATTTTCCGACCTATGGGTCTAGCAAGCGTGGGGCATTTTGCTCGGTTTTGACTTGGAGTTAGTCATGGGCCAATTGCCCGGTTTTAATGGCTCGATGTGGAGTCTAGTTGATGAGTTGTTTTTGTCGCACCGTTTGGCATTCTTTGCACGTTGAGTGTTTACATGTTTGGGTGAGTGAGTCAATCCGGAATAGGCATGTTGTTGGTAGGCTGTTTTGCTCTGGATCCTTAGGCACGTCAGTCAGACGTTGGTAATGGTCGGTTGGGTATCTCGGGGTGGCACCCCGGTATTCATGTGTTTTAACCTAGACTTTCCAGTAGGTGCTAGGAGGATATAGTTGTGGGCACTTACCTGGGAGGTAGTTCCGGTGTGCTGGGTCTTGAGGCGTTACCTGGGAGGTAGACGTCAAGGTGTATCCTCGATACGGGGTGACTTGGCTTCGTAGAGCAAGTGTGGATGATACGTCAACGGTGAAAGGTAGGTATTCCACGCGCGTTAGTACTGTAGGCCGAATAATATCGGTTAAGGGATTGATGCCCTTTATTATTATGAGAATAAATGCGCATCAACCACTTTGAGGTAGGTGGTATATTTAGGTGTCGACTTTTGGGCTTGAGGCCAAACACCTTTAGTATAATCGGAGAGTTGTAGCCGATTTTAAGATAATCATGGTGATGGTAGTAGTAACCCTGAAATGATCACTTGTGATGAATGGTTATGGTGGAATGACCTACGTGTGTGTTAGTTGATTTGGTTGTGGGGGATATCTATTTGTGTTAGTGTCTAGGATAATACCACGCTTATGTGATTCATTGTAATCGGTTGGACCGATGTTCGGCGGGTGGCCGATGTTTGTTATTGTAATCGGTTGGACCGATGTTCGGCGGGTGGCCGATGTTTGTTATTGTAATCGGTTGGACCGATGTTCGGCGGGTGGCCGATGATTGTTACGGTAATCGGTTGGACCGATGTTCGGCGGGTGGCCGATGTTTGTTATTGTAATCGGTGGGACCGATGTTCGGCAAGGGGTCGATGTTTTGTTAAATATAAGTTATTGAAAATCTTTGGAGCCTATTAGAATTCGTAGAAGTTAATCGTCAATTAATGATAGGAGGGATCGTAATCGAGTATCTTGTAGGGTATACTGGTGAGCACCTTTAGAGTGGTTAGAGCTTGAGATTTGACTCGGGATGTATGGAATATCTAAGGTTGGGGGACAACCGTAGTCGCTTGGCTAGGAATGATTTCAATTGTCGGGGTGTTCTGCCGATCATAATCCCAGTGTCTTAGAAAGAGTACGTTAGTAAGAATAGTATTCGAGAAGTTTAGAAGAGGTTTCAAGTGGACTTAGGAACCTGAGGTTGAGGTGAGGAAGACCTACCCAGAGCTATTCACGGGCATAGACTTCGAGGACGAAGTCTAATTCAAGCGGGGGAGAGTTGTAAAGCCCGTGTCCCGGTATGTTTATTAATTAATTTTGATAATTTAAAATGTTTATCTTTAATTGTTTTGGTTAGTGGTTTGGTGTCAAAAAGGACCAAAATGTTAGCATTCGTGTCTTTTGGTGTAGATTGTGAGATAAGGTGTAGTTGAGGGGCTAAGGGTGCAATTTATGGAACTTGTTGCTGAAATTTCCTTCTCGTTTTCTTCTTTCCTTATGAATCAAGCAACCCTAAAGTTGTTTCTTGTTTTTTTTCTCTCATGCTGCGCCGTGAAGCTTCCCCCCCTCCCTCTCGTTTTCTTTTCACGCATCAATCAAACCCCACGAACCATTTCATTCTTTCTCCTTCCTTTTGTGTGATGCGGCAACGAGAGAGAGAGAGAGAGGTAGCGAGAAGAGAGAGAGGAAGAGAACAAGAGAAACGAAGAGAGAGAGAGAGAGAGACGCCGGAGGATCGTCGCTGCTGCCGCCGGAGGTCGCCGCCAACACCACCTTTCGTCGGAGAAGTCGAGGGGAAGAGGGTAGACGTCGCAAGGTAAGTCGTTTCTTCGTTTCGTTTCGCTTTCCTTTCCTTTTCGTTTTTCCGGTGGAACAACCACCGCCGCACGCCGCCGCTGTGGTGGCCGTGGGTGGGCGGCGGGTTGTGTGGGTGTATGTGTCTTTCTTGCGTGGGATGATCGGGAGTGAGGAGAGCGGTGGTGTGAGGATGGAGTGGTGTGCGTGAGGGTGTGCGTGCGTGTATATAAGAGTCGCCGGAAATACCGCCGCCGCCGCCGGTGACCACCACGGCCGGAGGTGGCAGTGGGTGGTGCCGGGTGTTGTCCAGCTTTCGTAAACCATTGTTAGCTAGACCCTAACCCGTAACCATAATCGCGTAACCGTATTTGCAATCGCCATTTTGATGTGAAAATTAGTTTTCTGTCCAGTTTTCATGTAGCCATAACTTTTCTGTCGTAAGTCCGATTGAACTGAAACTGGCGCCCACGGTTCTAGTTCGGGGTCGGGCACGTTTTCCGTGTTTTAGCGGAAAACTGGTTCGGTCTCTAACTGGGCGAAAAAGTGGTCGCAAGTTCGGTGTTTCGTCATTTCATGTGAAAATTTCTAGAATCTGCCTTGATCTTGCGAAAATCATAACTTTCTGCTCGTAACTCGGTTTGGGGTGAAACTGGTGTCAAAAGCTCCCTTTTTGAGTCTATAAACATTTCTGTGTTTTGTGCAAAATCCAGTTCGGGGCGTAGCATGGGTCGATTTGTCGTTTTATACTGAAAGGTGCTGAATTTCGCTGTTCCGGAATCTGTTTTTGTAAAATCCGTAGTAAATTGTAGAAAAATCGTTAGGAGGCGTATAATATGTCCTTGGAACCCTAACTCAGAGTACTTTCTGGTCATGAAATAATATTGGGAATTTTCTGGGTTTAAAGGGGTCGAAACAGGTCCCGAACAGACCTGTTTAGTGAGAACGGAAAATAGTTTTAGTGACGGTTTAAGCGTGTGTCGTGTCATAGGGTCCGGGTCTTGTATTGACACGTTTTAACATGCATTTAGGTGCTGGGAAGTGACCGTAATTGTGAAGCTTGAATTGTGTTATTAAGCTGGGCGCGCATTCGAGGTGAGTTCTCTCACTGTGTAGTTAGGGGTTGTATGCATGTCATAATAGTTTGTATGTACTATTGTCTTTGTGGTGTGAACTAGTTGTTTGTGGTGTGTAATATTTGATTGGTTTGAATGCTTGGTATAAATGTGTTACATTACAATTCGGTGGGACCGAGGCCTCGATGGTACTGAGGTGTTGGATACATTACAATTCGGTGGGACCGAGACCTCGATGGTACTGAGGTGTTGGATACATTACAATTCGGTGGGACCGAGGCCTCGATGGTACTGAGGTGTTGGATACATTACAATTCGGTGGGACCGAGGCCTCGATGGTACTGAGGTGTTGGATACATAATTACTTGTAGATGTTTACTCGTTTTATGTAACTGTGATGTTGTTGCTTATGTGCGGATAGGGGTGATGTGTATATAATTCCTATCTGCGCATGTGTTGGAATTCACTAAGCTTCGTGCTTACCCTTTTCCAATAAACTGTGGTTTCAGGTCCGAGCGGCTCCAAGGCGTGACAAGTACACACTGGCGCGCGAGAAGAGCTGGTTGCTTTATGATTTTAATAATTAAACGTTTATTCCGCTGGTTTTATTTTATAAAGACATTAATTACGTGTTTGCAAACGAAACGTTGGGATCATTTATTGAGTTGTTATCAATGAATTGTTTATTTAAAAATTTAAATTTGCTTGTAATTTTTGGGACGTTACAGATACCCAGGCTGCAACCTCCACTCCTAAGAAAATGAAACACTCTTCTACCTCACTTGATTCTCAAATGATCAAAAAAACCAAGGAGCAACCCCCCAAGCCTTCCCAGACTGAAGACTCCATGACTCTTTTTGTACAAGAGCCGTTGGATAGTTCTGTGGTACGCTCTGCCACAGCTGATCAAGCCACCCCTTCCATACCAATTTCAGCGTCTCTAAACGTTGAGGTTATAAACTTGGAACTGAACCCCCTTCCTTCAGACTCTCTAAGAACTGAAGAAGTATTTCTCAGCGGATCCAATGCTGAACCTCTCACCAAAACCCTCTTCTCAACCATCACTCCTCCCACCATTCCTTTGGACACTCCACCTGTTTTCCCCCCATTCACTGCAACAAACATCATCCTCGATACATCAGCTGCAACTTTACAGGGGATGATGAATCAAAATATAGGATCTGCAGGCACTTCTATGCGCCAAGGCACTCTGGAAGGCGACATGGAACACTACTCAGGTTATCGAAGTTTCGAGGACTTCACCAACCCGCCTGCAGGTATACACAAAACCATACACACTCCTCTATCAAAATCCCCAACTTCTGAGCTTTTCTTTGTTCACAAGTTATTAACTGTTGCAGGTCCTAATTTGGGAGATATCAACACCTCCCTGAAAGACTTGGTGACAAAGGTGGACTCTCTCACCACCACTCTCTCGACTAACTCTTCAGCGGCCACAAACGCTGGAGATGCTCTAAAGACGCTGACCACTGAGGTCGAAAAGAAAGCCTCCAATGCTGATCTGGAGAAGGTGGAAGGTAGCATTGGTCAATTTGCTACTACTCTCGCTGAACACTCCACCGCCAACAACACTCTCGCCACCAACTTTACAGCCCTGTCCAATAAAGTCACATCATTGAAGACAGAGGTTGGAACTCTTAAGGGAGAGGTCTCCACGGTCAAGACTTAGGTTGGCACTGTCAAAGGTTTACTTCAGCAAATCCTCAACCGCCTGAATGCTACTACTTGTGCTCCTTCGCATTTTACTCAGGTGGATCGAGAGGTTCTTCAACGAATCACTCCTGCTATATCTGGCCTGGAAGACAGATTAGGTAGGATTGAAACCTGTGTTGGGATCCCTGGCCTGGAAGATAGGGACCCAGTGCACACTGATGCCGCTGCTGCTGAAATTCCAGTTACCTCCCCCACTCATCATGTGGAAGAGAGGGAGAAGAATGAAGAAGGTCTTCCCCATAATGCTGAGGGGGAGACAACTGAAACAAATGATGTTGCTGCTGCTACAACCGAGAAACCTCAGGGAGTTGAAAACCCTGAGGGAACCGAGAAACCTCCCTCTGAATTTGAGGGGGAACAACTCGATGAGCAACCCGAAGCTGTTGCTGATGTAACCGAACCCTATGCTGATGAGGAAGAATCTGAAGAAGAAGCTGAAGACGGTGAAGACGTCGACATCACTGATGATGAACCATCATCATCTCCTAAAAATGATGATGATGTTGACGATGATGATGATGATGATAATGATTTCTTCGTCCAGCCTAAGAAAGCCCCAACTCAAAAAGGGGTTATGATAAATGAACCATCAGGGGAGGGGACAAAGAAAAAGCCTGCAGCGACTGAAGCAGACAAAGGCAAAAATAAAGGCCTCGCTGCAGAAGGCAATCTGACTATCCTACAAAGAAAGCCAGTTTGTCAGGTACAATATCTTTTCTTCCCTTACACTGCATCCCTCCTCTATCCCTTCTCAACCTCAGTTCTCCTCTCCATAAAACCTCTATACACTTAACCTTATTCTTTTCTCTCTCTTTCTTTCCCAAATGATCTTACTTAAACGATCGTTGTGTTTCAGCTAGTCCTCTCCCCTGCTTGAGGATCCAGCTGAAGTTCCTCCTACTGCATCAACAATAATCCCAGCCCCTAGTGCTGAAGAAATAATCCCAGTCTTAGACTTCGCTGAGACTGATGAACCTGAAGAACAACTGCTCTCTCACAAAAACAGACCTTCCTTAGCTCCTCAAACGCTAAGAAAAGAAGATCTAAAGAAGAGAGAAGCAATGATCAAACAGCTTGAAGATCAGCGAATCATCCTTCCTCGACACAAAGTCAATGTTCCTAAGTTCAAACTATCAAGAAAGGAATTCATTGAACATCTCAAGGCTGAAAAACAACTCGCCGATCGAGGGAAAGCTGAAGAACAAGATAAAGCCTACGCCATCCAACTTGTCCAACAATCGGTGAAGGATCCTGATCTGAAGAAAACTCCCATTGATGTCCAACGTCAATTATGGGAAGACGCCCAGAAGATCATCGAAGAAAAGACCAAGGTATCTGACTCTACCTTGGAATGGTGCAAAGAAAGACTGCACTATCGATATCGGGCTGCCAGAATCAACAAGGTGTTCATCAGGGGAAGAACACCAATAAAAGTTCCAGTTGTTGAGGTCGACTTATTCAGAGAAAATGGTACCAAGGAAACCATCTACGCCTCTTCAATCAAGAAGTACGGTCTCTTTGAGTGGTTGGAGATGCGAATAGCCATTCAGCGATCTCGCTCACAGTTTAAGAGCCATGTCAAGAAAATGATCAATCAACAGATCGACTTGGTTTCATCTGCTGTGGATATTCCTCCTCCTCCTCCTCCTAATCCAGTTCAACAAAGAAGGGCCTCTGCAAAGAAAAGATAATACCTTCAGACTCAGGTCCCCCTATCCGAAATGAAACAGGTATTGGCTTCTCACGTGCTGAAGTACTTGGTCCTGAACCTGACCTCTCAGCGCTCGACACCTCCCTGCCCCCTGGTGAACACTTCATCCCTGGAAAAGTCTTAAGCGAACCTTATGGTATCTTCTTTCATGACTATGATGGACGAGAACGCTTTCAACACATCTCTAAGCTACCCATCACTCCTATCGAACAGCTCAGGGATCTCGTCTATTGGTGCGAATTCAGAAAAGATCTTCTCGGACATTTCATAAATCCCCTGATCTTTACCGAAGCAAAAAATAGACGGGATCTTGGTGAAAAAGTCCCTGACTGGATGATCCTACAACAAGAACCCTTGATGAACTTCTCGTTAAGGAAGAACCTGAATAGCTGATAGGATTCCTTGTAATTCTTCTATCTTTATCAGCTTATATCTTTTGTACTTGTAAATTTATTTGCTATACTTATAATTTTTCCACTTCCCTTTGTAACTTATACGAAGTTAAAAGAAAATTTTCAGCGAATGTACTTTACTCCATCAGTACTCAAAAGATCCCAGAAAACAGTAAAATGGACAAATATTTTATGAGTTCTTTTTATCCTTATGTTTTCATAACTTAGCAATTTTCTTTTGTTGCTATGTCATAATCAAATAGGGGGAGATTGTTGATCCAAACCCTCAGTGATTTGATAATGACTCTTTAAGAAACACTTAGTGAAAATTGTAAGTAGACAATATGTATTAGAGTTTCACTATCGCTGATAAGTATTATGCCTCTACAGTACCGCTGATAGGAAACTCATGCTCTTTAAAATAGACACTCAGCGATACTGTTCATCAATAAAGCTCTGAGTCTGTTCAGTCTTGTTGATGATCGCTGATAGTTTAGTTGTTTACTTATGATCCCTGAAGACAAGTTTCACGTCAACAAATGTTCTACGCTGAAGTCGAAGATCAAGCTAAAGAACTAGCGGCAAGTCTACTAATGAACTGATGCGGATATCAGCGAAGCCAATACCTGTCCACTCAACGTGAAGTTTCAAAGTAGAAGACTTCAGCGATCGCTGAGCTTTGTCACTCGCTGATAAAGTACTGTTCAGCGAAGGCTGATCATGAAGTTTCCTCTACAAGTTACTTTTGTCTTATCCCCTTGCACGTCTCCGTACGAACTGTCAGAATGGACATCCCTTTTGTTCAGAATCGTACAACCAACTCTGATTCTACACTGTTCATCATGCGGCTACTAGGTTGTCTACCAAGGTCAAAACATGCAACCAATCAGCTGTTGCCACGTGTAAAGTTGTACTGCTATGCATTAAATGCATGCAGTATATAAGAAGAATCCTACTTCATAAATGAAGTGCTCGGCCATCTTCTTCTCTCTACTATCTTTGTGTTAGAATATTATGAGTAATATTCTTATCTCCTTTCTAGCTTAATTCTAGTGCAAGAAAATCTTAGTGTTCTCTTAATTTGTTTAGATTAGGTTAATACTTAATCTTGTTCCGCAACAAGTTGTAAAATGTTTGATATTTATCAATAAACAATTTAGAAAGTAAAAATCGTGTGTTTGTATTCAACCCCCCCTCCCCTTCTACAAACTTGTATAACCCTCCGGGACCAACAACTTATTCCAAAGGGGGCACCAAATTGATGTAAAGAATAGTAATAATGTAAATTTGGTGTAAACAATAGTAATACTTTAAATTATATACAACACTATTTATTTATACCAAGTTTTACACCAACTGAAAAGGTTAAAAAAAATATACTTAGAATCTTACATTTTAACGTAAAATTTGGTATTACACATCGAAGTAGATTATTATTTGCACCAACTTTTACAGATCGGGTGTTACCCATTGAAGACGCCCTAATAAGCTATAATTACAGTGAATCAAAGTCACAATGACATACTGAAATCTTACGCATATTGGCATTGTTTCCTTGACGATAATCTCGAGAGAGATGTCAACTTGTTAGTTTCACTCGTACACAAAACTAAATTTTAATTTGTTGATTTTCAAATGCTAATAAGTATCAAGATATAATTACCATTGATGTTAGAACTTTTGTTACTATTTCCATGTACCATCTTTTTATTTATAAATCACTTGTTCCAAAACTCCACACGAACCTTTAAAGGAACTAAAAAATGTATTTTCGCGGAACCCACTGTGATGATCTTTGGCGCTAAAAGCCCCATTTACGAATAGGTTCAGAAACAATCTTTTTGTCTTTTGAGGCCTGCATACATCTTACTATCGCTGCCCCATAGACGCTCGGTTTGTTTTGTTTGGTTCCCATTCAGTAGGAGCTCCAAAAACAACCTCGCTATATTTTGGGACATAGATAAGGTTTACATACATCTTACCCCCCACAGCCCTACGCACATTTTACCGCCACCACCCCACACACCCTACTACCTTTGATGGGATATAATCAAGGTTCTAAATGGCGTGATGCGTGGCGTGGCGGCGAGACCAAGCCTCAAGCCTTAGGTGCCGTTTGTTTTTTAAGAGGTCTGAAGTCTGAAGTCTTATTTCATTTCTGATTTATAAGAGGTGGTGCTGAACTCTGAAATCTGAATAATAAGATTGTTTGTTTTTCTAACAGAAGTCTGAATCTGAAATCAATTATAGTACCATATATTTGTATTATTAATAAACTTAAAAGAAAATTAAACACTACAATCTAAGGGCCATAACTCACAAAACTCACAATTGGGCTTATGAAAATCCTAAAAACCCACTATAATAAAATTAAAACGTCAGCTAGGGTTTTTACTTTCTAGTTTATTTCACTTCTCATTCTCATTCTCAGTCTCGTGGGGTGATTTTGCCGATGAAGCCATTGCAACGACTGAATCTGATATCGAAGAAACTTTCAAGAAACTCGTGCATCAGCTCGGGAAGTCGCCTGAAGAAGTTTTCGATGCACTCAAGAATCAAACGGTTGATTTGGTCTTGACTGCTCATCCAACTCAATCTGTTCGAAGATCTTTGCTTCAAAAGCATGAATTCAAAACCAAGGGTAAAGAAGAAAAAAAAAGATGACGGTGGCGATAAGAAAGAAGACGGCGGCGGTGGTGGCAGAGAAGGTGGTGGTAGTGATGATACGAAGGTGGTGTGAAGGACGACGGCGGCGGCGGTGTCGGAGAAGGTGGTGGTGGTGATGATACGAACGTGGTGTGAAGGACGACGACGGTGGCGGTGGTGGTGGTGGTGGTGATGATACGAACGTGGTGTGAAGGACGACGACGGTGGCGGTGGTGGTGGTGATGATACGACGGTGGTGTGAAGGACGACGGCGACGGTATTGAAGGACGACGGTGGCTGCTAGTGTTTCGGTTTCAGTTCAGAGGTTTTAAGATGCAGGTTTACCTCTTGTGAAATAAGATGATTTCAGAGGTTTTCAGCTCTTTTATTGAAAGAAAAAACAAACGGTCTTAAAGACCAATCATCTGACCGAATCAGATTTAAGGGGTTTTCAGAGTTTTTTTTTGAAAAACAAACACGCCCTTAGGAGCCACGACGAGGCCATGACGTTTATCAAGGTGTGACTTATGGCGGCAAATCCCTATATCATATATACTATTTTATATAAAAACACATGTTTTTTTACTATTAATCGATGAGTTAATTACAATAAACAAGCTAAATTAGGTTATATATTAACACTAGCAAATAAGACATTAAAAACATAAAAAAAATCAAATATTGCGTTATAAAAGACCGCACGTTAGGCCATGGCATGCCACAGACATAACGTGACGTGATACACAAGCCTTGAGCCACGGCACGCCATGACGGCTGTTGCGACGAGCCTTTTAGAACAGTGGATATAATCAATTTGTTTTGTTTGGTTCCTCCCATTTATTGGGAGTTCCAGAAACAACCTTTGTTATTTGAGATATAGACAAGGTGTACATACATCTAATATTTACCCCACTGGCCCATATACCATCCACTTTTGTATTTTGAGTTATATATAAGGTATACATACATCTTATATTACCCCACTGGCCCACACACAACCCACCTTAGAATGAGATATACTGAGTTTGACTAAAATCAAAGATGACCCATGAAAAACCCAAGCAACAATTATGAATCCCCAAAATGCAACAAAATATAACATCTACAAACAAAAACTTCAATCAGCTCCACATCATAATAAACAAAAACAAGTTCAAATCCCATAAATATTTCAAGATCATGAACAAAAGGAAATCTTCAAACAACAAGAAATATGTGTATATATATATTATATAAAATAAATGGCTAAAAAGCTCGATGGAAGATCGAAGCTGGCTAAGTCTGGTAATATAAGAAGTCTATAAAAGAACCCACCTTGGTATGTACTTCCGAAAAGACGCAAAAACTAATGAATGAATCCACCTGAGATAATATATTAAGTCGTTCGTTACTGATGGTATGCACAAACTCAGCACCTCCAAACCCCAACTCGGTCCTATTGGTTCGACTCGTGCTTGGTGCCTGCACCGCCGTTTTGCTGTTGCGACTGCTGCGGGTTTTGGTGTTGCATTTGATGAGCGTGTTGCTGCTGCTGTTGGTGTAATTGGAACATTTGTGGGCTGATCGAGAGTTGAGAAAACTTGGCAGCGTCTCCACTTAGCTCTGTGGTCGTGATTTTCAAACGTTGAACCTCAGCAGTCAAAGCCTCGTTTAAAGCTGCCATTATCACAACCGGAAAAGCATACAAGAAGTGAGAGTAAGACGATACAATAAAGGCAAAGAAGTTGAAAATCGTCATCGGTTGACCAAATTGTTTGTGCAAAAGGGTTTGTAACCGGCAAAGGCGGCAACCCCTGTGGTGGCCAC
Source organism: Saussurea involucrata (assembly GCA_033807775.1). Taxonomy (NCBI): domain Eukaryota; kingdom Viridiplantae; phylum Streptophyta; class Magnoliopsida; order Asterales; family Asteraceae; genus Saussurea; species Saussurea involucrata. Next base: position 134,375,192 of record CM066315.1, read on the forward strand.
CCCGCCCTGCCTCTAGAGCATCATGAGATGAGTAAATCAGGTACACATTAACCCGCTAGGTGGCTGGCTTAAAGAGTTAAGTGTCCCTCCACAAGGAGCCAAATGCTCAAAAGAATGGTAATTACACACCCTTCCGCTGCAGCACTTGAACCTCTTTTGTTTGTGATATATAACCCCGGAAACCAACTTCTGGTTAGATTACCTACTTACCCATTTATTGTTTTTTTGGGGGGAAGGGTGTCCTAGGCATAGCCTAGACTAATCCTTTGGCAAATTATGACCGTAAGACATCCCTAAACCCTAAGACATCAGCCCTGATTAAACCTCAGTGGCCACAATTGTTGTGGACGCCTGGATTAGAACCTTGGGCAGATGGGATATCCCACCACATCCCCCAGGGCCTTAACCAGTACGCCACAACCCTTGTGGTTTACCCATTTATTGTTGTTGCAAGTAACTTCATAATACTGATTTGGGATAACCATATTCCTTTATTTTGTCTTTATTTAAGGTTATTTCAGACATTTGAATAACAGTCTCAACTAGAGGTGGCCAAATGGGCCCGGCCCGGGAATGTTTGGGACCGCCGGTTACGGACCGGTTACAATTTTCCACTGAAAACAAGGCCCGACACGACCCAGGACCAGTTATGGGACTCATAACCGAGCCTCATACACCTTAACCGGGCCTTCGTATTTGGGTCGGGACAGCTTACAGGATAGCTATATGGGACCGGGACCGATTTTCTCAAATCTCAACACTGCCCTAACATGCAAAAAAAATGCCGAAACAGAAATCTGCAGAAAGGGAGTGCATAAAAATGTTCGAAGTTCGAAGTTCAAACCTTCAAAATATATATAAAAAACCGTCTGATCAAATCAGAATTTTCCTTGATTTTCTACAAGATGAAACCATAATCTATAAAGCATAGACTTCCTGGCTTATCGAAAGTTCCTCATAGAAAACAAATTGAAAGTTTGGCATATATTGAAGTGGGAGGGGATTTGGTTATCACATGGGTAAAGTTGTTTCCATGAAGACCCCCCATCTTGTGAAAAGAGTGAAGAGATAGAGAGAGTGGCATAAAAAGGGAAAAAAAGAAAAAGAAAATAAAAATTGACAAACTAGTTAATGGTAAAGAATGACAAACAAATAGATGGAGGTACAAGAGAAACATAATCAAGTAGAAGATGGCTTAAGGGGGTGAAGAACTCCGTTTATAACATAAAATGACGCAATTGATAAAGGGTTGGGTTCCGGTGAGAAGGGAAGTGAGAAGCATAAGAAGGGATGCGAACCCTTGGATCAATCCTAATTGAAGATCAACATGCACCGAGATGCACCGGATCAATTCCCTTTTAAAGCACAGTTCATGGGTTGTTTTGAGATTAAAAGTGATCAAGGGTCCAGATCCCTTCTTAAGCTTCTCATGTTAACTCAAACGAACTCAACTAATCCCAAGCGCTATGAGCACAGTGAATCCTAAGTGTAGTGGGGTCGGGTAAGATGTACGCAGATTTTCCTCCACCCCAAGGGGTAAAGAGGTCATTTCCATAAAAACCCCGACTTGCGAAAAAGTTATGCGAAAGGTAGAACCAACAAATGCAAGAAAAAGATGAGGACTTTGCTTATAAGATGCAAATAAAGCCGTACCATCTCGAAGCTGAGCCTGCTGTTCCATAGCTTGCAGACGGAACTTTAGCTCATTGTTTTGACTTGTGAGCCCAGCTGAATCTCTCTGTACGGCAGGAAATCAACGAAAACTCTTTCAACAAACAAGAGATAAAAAGGCAAAAATAATACAAAAAACAAGCACCGATTCAACAATTTTAACAAAAACCCACCTGCAATAACGTAAGCTGTGCAGATAATGTCGTTGCTTCAGTCTGTAAAGTTTGAACCTTGTGCTCCAATTCTGTAATGTAACGCATTTTCCGTTCTTTTGATCGAGCAGCAGACTGGCGATTAGCCAAGATCCTAAGAGAAACCATTCAACTTTCTCGTTAAACTTATCCGAATTTATGTGGATATTTGAGATACAATGTTCTTTATATGTACAATCATCAAATTGTCGAACAAATGGTCTACATTAACAATCAATTTATATTAGAACATTAAAACAAGCAATGCCAGAAAATATAAATGCAAAAGACATAAAAATGTTCCTATTTAGCGTGAAAAATGTTCTTTTTTCTCAATCAATGTAATAAAGTTTTAAAATTTTTACATACCCATTATCAAATGTTACGAAATCAGCATGTTACCGGTCAAAATGTGTATAAAATAGAAAATTTTGAAACTTTGTTGCATTAATTGAGAAAGAGAAAATTCTTTGTTGCATTAAACAAGAACCAAGGCTAACTTCTTTACATTTTGATAATGAGGAGAAAATATAAGGGAAAAAGGCAGCAAAATGTTATAAAGTTCGGTATAGTTCCTATTTAGTGTGAAAAAGGTTCTTTTTTCTCAAATCAATGTAATAAAGTTTCAAAATTTTGACATGAGCATTATCAAATGTTATGAAATCAGCATGCTACCGGTCAAAATGTGTATAAAATAGAAAATTTTGAAATTTTGTTACATTAACTAAGATAAAAAAAAATTATTTGTTGCATTAAATAAGAACCAAGTCTAACTTCGTTACATTTTGATGCATTTTTCTCAAAATATAACGTAATAAAAACAAATCCGAAGTTGCATACCTCTTGGCTCGTTTTGGATCGGTTAAAGCTATCTCAGCAAGTTTCTCATTAGCCATGATTTTCTTGAGCTCGGCTCCCGTAAACTCACCATTCCCGAACTCCAAACTGAAAGAATTTGAATTTGAATCGATGGAATTATTTGGGGATAGTTGATTAACATGTCCACCAGGGGAAGGAGGAAGCTTCGGTGATTCATCACCAAAATTCATCCTGCCCATAAAGCTATCCATCGAAACACTTCTATAATGCCTCGTAGTTGGAGCAATGTCTCCACCAGCACTCCGTTTAATCCCTTCTCGTTTATCGGAAATAGAACTGATTGCCGATCTTTGCATATGGTTTCCGCTTTCATTCACACTGCTTGTAGCTTCGTTATCACTGCTATCACCCCCGTTTGTTCTTGTTCCACTAGCTCGGCTATCCAAATCTTCACGATTCTCTGTTCCTTGTTTATCATCGGTTCCCGAAGAGTTCAACGTGTCAAGATTGTCTAAATTCATATAAGCGGAAAACAAGTCGTCCACCACTTCCCCTTCGGATTTCTTCTCTCCTGATCCTTCGGCATTGCCTTCACCACCACTTTTCTCCCAACTTGATTCCCGTTTGACCAACTGAATAGGCTTTGACCCTGAATTGTCTCTAGAAGACGCGGCTCGTTCCAAAGTATTAGGACTTCTTAACGGAATCAATGGCGGTGATGATTGCAAGATAGTGGAGAACCCAAATGGAATATCGCTGTTGGACCGCCTATGAACTTTTCGGGGTGGAAGATTCTCACCAGTTCGAGCCGAATTCCCACGCCCAAAAGGGGAAGAAGGTGGGAACAAAGAGTGTGAATTCCCATCACGTTCTTCCATTGAAATATCGCCCACGAGCTGATCAGAGGATCGTGCTGAAGGGGAATCACGATACGGAGATGGACTCAAAGGGGGAAGAGAATCTAAAGGGAAAAAGGAAGGTTGGGATAACGATCGCGAATGCGATGGGCCTGGACCATGAGTAAAGCTCTGTGAACCCCCAATTTTATGATTATTCCCTGAATTCTGGGTCACCGGAATCTGCGAGTAAGGTGATACCGGCGGGAATTGTGGATGCGATGGCGGGATACCAACTCTTTTACTGCTATTATCGAGATTATAATTTGGGGAAAACTGTCGATTTTGGGCACGAAATTGAGCTGTGTTCAATTGGGGGATATCGAGTTGATTAAATAAAACTGGTTGTTGTTGTTGTTGTTTAGGAACTGATGATGAAGTCCCAAAAGATGATTGTACTCTTTGGATCATATCACTATTTCCTTCTTCAGTATCACCCATTTCGTTTCAATTTCCCAATTTCTCACACGAAACCCTAACACAAATCGATCAAATTGCAAAAATGAAAAACCCTAAGTCACACGATTTCAGCTGAAACGCCCAGAAATTGTGACACAAAATAAACAAACCCCTAAAACAAACAGTATGAATGAAATAAAGAAGTCAATTCTAAACATCACCGACCAAATTCAAACCCTAATCGACATAATTGGGGGAAAATAATCAAAACCCCAACATACGAATTCAATTCCACTAGTGAAAACAGAACTCAAATAAAACAAAGAAATCAAACTCTACAAATAGTTTTACCAGCGAAGGAAATGACAACCGACCGGAGCAAGATAGCAAGGGTTTGTCCGGCGACCAGCGCATTCAAGCAAGGGTTTGTTCCGGCGAATGGCGACGGTGGAAGCGGCAGGCGGTGTGTGTGTGTGTTTCTCTCTCTAGAAATGTGACTAAAAGTAATAATTGTATTGTGTGTGTATATATCGATGACGATGACTCCTACACGGATTTCATGACTGCTACTACTTGATGTAGTCCTGTATTACGCGTGAATTTAATAAGGGAAATTGAATGTGAATGTGAATTTGGATGGAATTTCAATTTCATTCCGACCGATGTTTGACTAGTAGGCTAATCCAAAGACAATCTCTCCCTCCATCACCGCAGATCATGGAGCCATGAACGAACTCTCTTTTGCTAACGAATCTTTTATCACTTTTCTTATCCTTTTCTTTTTACTTCTTAAATTACAACATATTCAACCTTTTCTTTAAAAACATCTCTAAGAATCTTAGAGCATCTCCAACAGTTTTTCTAAATCAGGAAAATGAAGAAAATGAGAATTTTGGTCTAATACTTTGCTTCAACAACTTTTTTATAACTATCCATAAAATGGAGAAAGTTGGAGAGAGAAAGTTTTTTTCTTCAAATATGAAGAAGACTTCAAAAATAATTACCAAGTGAAAGGAACAATAGAAAATTTTAAAAATAAATATTAGAGAGAGAAATAAAATTTTAATAGACGAATTAAATATTTTAATTAATGTTGGATTCTTCAAAATAGAAAAACAATTGGAGATGAATGTATTTTTTAGCGGGATTTTGATTTTCTATTTTAGAGAAATTATGAAGATTTGTTGGAGATTCTCTTACCAACCCAATATTAAAAATACAAAAATGATGATATTTCATCTTTAATCCAATATTAAAATGTTAAAAAATAAAGATTAATAAAGTAGAACTCTATATTTATAGACTAGCAACATAAAACATTAAAATCAAATAATAATATTATATTTAGTTTATATAATTATATATAAATTAATAATTTAATAGTAATATTATTTTATTATTATTATTATTATAATAATATTAAATGTGTTTTCAGTGTTATTTTGTAGTGTGCGGTTGAAGTTGAGTTTTTTAGTGTTCAAATGATCAACTATTTTTGTGTTTTTAGTGTTCTATTTTAATGGTTGGGTTAGAGTCTTAAAGATGTTTCAATCTAACACGAAAAAATGGAGGTCAATGAAGTAGGTCTTTAAAATTGAATAATAACTTTAAAATTAAATAATAATATTTTATTCAATTTTAATAATCATATATATAGAGATTTAATAATTTAATACATTAGTAATATTATTTTTTATTATTATTATGTTAAAAATGGTTTTAGAATTTATTTAGTGTGGTTAGAATTGAGTTGTTTTTAGTGTTTAAGTGAACCATCATGTGACAGCTTCTCCAAAATCGAGAAGTAAAAAATCAAAATCTCAACAAATTTTTTTTTTTATCTCTAACAAATTTCTACTTTGAAAATTATAAGATAAATATATTATTAAAAAATTAAATACAACACATAAAATATTATTTTTCCATCAAAACATTTAATTTCAAGCAATATCATTGATAGAATGAATAAAATATCATTTTATTTTCATAAGTAATTATTTTATTTTCATCTAAACTTTTAATTTCAAGCAATAACATGTGTTTATTTAATAAACTTTTAATACAAAAATGACATGAAAGTAATTTACACAATCATTCTATAATTATAATTTTTAATTTTTAGAACTCTAATAAAAAGTTTGAATTAAAGGTTTACTTGTGTTGGGGAGTTTGAGGGACACGCGCGTTGTTTTGAGAGTGGTAGCATTTTTTTAGTATGTGGAAGCTTGTCTAATAGCCTTTGATAAACTGACATAATTGCCCCTTATTCACACAATCAAGAAATCTTCGCTCATTTCCTTTCCCACACCACAACTATCTAACTTTGACTATTAAAAGTCAACATTTTGCTTCATTTGTACTTTATTTAGTTATTTATTTCCTAATTTCAAAATAAATATTCCATTTATAATTTACCAGGTTAATTTGAGTTGATCCGATCATTGTTACATCTATGTGAAGGTACATTTGTACCAAGGGTGTTCACGTTTCGGTTCGACTCGACTCGGTTAGTAGAAAAAATGTGAACTGAACTGTATGAGACGGATACCTAGTTATCCGAATCGAAACCGAACCGCGGGTTGAACCAAACCGAACCGAAGTTAGTCGGTTACCCGCGGTTCGATTCACGGTTACCCAAATTTATCGAAAAATATTATTTGCAATATAAAAAGTAATATAGAAATAGAAAATTTTAACCAATTACATAACAATATATAAAAATAATCTAAAAACAAAAAATTAAAATAACTTTTATTGTTTAAAAATATCTACTATTTGGTTGATAACTACTCAAAAATTAAATAGTTAATATTAAATATAATATTATTAATTGTATTATATTTACATCGATTTGGATCGGTTACCCGCGGATACCTATAACTTAAAACTAAAACCGATCCGTGAATGCCTGGTTTTTCGGTTTTTAGTTTTCTCGGTTTTCGATTTTTTCGGTTTCGAATCAAGCGGTTCGGCTCAGTTCTCGGTTTTCCTATTTTTTTGAACACCCCTAATTTGTACAAAAGTAGTTATCTTTAATATGTTTTGTATGCCAATTTTATTTATTTGTTTACTCGTTAAGCAATGTTGTTTCTTAGCTTTTTTAACTTTAGATTTTGTCATCATGTATTTATTGTTAACTTTAAAGGTTATTTACTTACAACTTAATGAACTTAGTGACCTGGACGGTTTAATTGCTCAGAAGTGTTCCTTTATGGCTTAAGCCATTGAGTCAAAATGGCTATATGGAATAAACATGGATCCGTCCTTGTTTTCATTAAGCCATGTCAAACCAATTAATATAAAAAATGCATCACAAAGGATCCAATCCTCTCCCTTTGTCCAAACTCATTGGCCTCTTATCCCTCAAATAGAGACGGTTTAATGGACACAAAAGTAAGTTACTTATATTTATTCATGCAAGTCAGAATAAGAAAGAGAAAAAAACGAACATCCTTAAGGGTGCGTTTGGTACGCAGACTGGGTGGGACGGTACGGGACAAAAAAAATAGTCCCATGTTAGGTATGCCATGGAACAAAAATAAGATGGGACAATATGGAAGAAAGATAAGTTTTCATGGGACAAAACTTAAGATTTTTTGTTCCACCAAAATAGGTGGAACAACATGAGACTAAAACATAAGATTACTAAAATACTCATTTTTTTCCAACATCAGATAGCTAAACCTAGATTAAAATCATCTCCTCCAGTCCTGTCCCGTTCTGTCTTGTACTGTCCAGTCCTGTCCCGACCTAAAAGACTACTCCAAGTAGTTAATCAAAAAGTCACAAAAAGCTCCTTATAAGTTACTACAAATAGCTTATCAAAAAACTAGCTTATAATCATTCAAACATATACCCAAAAAATAAGTTAGCTTATTTTAGTCAAACGACGCCTAAGACTCATCCCGATAATGAAATAATTAGTTATAGTAAAATGATATCTAAAAAGGTAAATAACTGAATCATTTAATTATTATTAAGATGTAGTAAAATATATGGTCATGCACTTTTATTGATTCAAGAATCAATATCATATGTATAATGTTTTTCAATACAAGAATTTTGAAGGGTATTTTTGGTATTAGCTTAAAAATGTGAATTAACTTTTGGGAAATTAATCAAAATATCCTAAGTCCAAGTCAAACTTACCAAAATACCCCAAAAATAAAAAGTTTACCAAAATGCCATAAATTTCCGCGATGAGAGCCCTCTATAGCGGGCAGGGACTGAAAGCGAAAATTTTTGCAAGATTATTTACACTTCCAGTACCCACTGCGGGCCATCGCGGGCCCGCGATCGCGGACCATCGCGGGCCGTCAGGGACTGAAAGTGTAAATATATCTTGCAAAAAAATTCACAATTGGTCCCTGATCGCGATCACGGGCTCCATAACGCGGGGAAAAATGACATTTTGGTAAACTTTTTATTTTTTGGGGTATTTTGGTAAGTTTTACTTGGACTTATGGCATTTTAATTAATTTCCCTTAACTTTTTATTGATATATATATATTTTGATTTCTTTTTGCCTTTACACATTTACAAAGTCATTTGTCCCATTTTTTGGTTCAATGCCCCCACAAAATGTCATGTTTTCCTTGTTATGGATAAAAAGAGTATTAAAAAGGTCCCCTTTGTTATTTCTTTAGTGTTAAGCCTTTCCAAAATAAATTTCAAAATAAAAATATATTTGATCAATTACAAGTTCTTAGACCGAGTTGTTTTAAAAGACTCGAACTAATCATATGAGTCGATTTAACGGGTTTCAATCGATCATCATGAGTGAATTGACAAACATATACATTTTATAACAATAAAAACGTTATTCAATAGTGTATTGTTTATATTAAGATGTATGACCTTGTTTAAAGTTGATATGGAAAGCCGAGAAATAGAACTTTAAACAAGAAAGATTGTCACACTCTTAATCAATGATTTTTTAGTGACAATCATTACAAATTCAAGATGTCAGTCGAGGCCGATTGATTAGATCCACGACTGAAAATGTACAAGTACGCCATGAACAACCATGTTGTAGATGAAATCTGAATCATATTTGACTTTTCCTACACTTAGAATTTGTTATCCTTCATTTTGTTGTTAGAATGGTTTACAAACTTGGCTAGTCTACTTTTCTAGACCAGGCCATTTGAGACGTTTCTACCGTGAAAAATTATTTATGGCAGAATGTAAACATTGATACAAAATACAACGTATTCTTACATGCTGAAAATGTAATTATTGTTTACAATAGAAATCAAGTAATTACTCAAAAAGTACATAAATAAAAAATTTCAAAATGATTAGATGGTCAGAATGATTAAGAGGGTCTGTATGATTTAGTGTCAGTTAGAAAATGATTGTTTGGAAAATATTCTCAATCAACTGTCTGAATAACATAAATGACCATTTTACCCATGTCTTGTATTGAATGAAGAATAATGTTTGACAAAAGTTTTGACAAAAAAGCTACCGAAATTCCTATCGATTTCGAAGTTTTGAAGTCTTTTCGATCTATCAAAACGATGGACTTAAAAAAAACCTACCGAAATTCTTGCCGATTTTGCTGCCGATTTCGTGCCGATTTTGAAGTTTTGAAGTCTCTCCGATCTTTCAAACATTGACTTCAAAAAAACAAAAAAAAAACTACCGAAATTTCTACTGACTTTGAGGTCTCTCCGGCCGATTTGAGGTCTCTCGAATCTTTAGAATCGGTGGAATTAAAAAAAATCTCACCGATTTTATGGTGTTTCTAGTTTTTTTAATGCGTCGGTTGCTGAGGGGGAGCAACACCAACCCTCAGTACGTATATCCAGCGTCCAACTCAAAAAAAGAGGGGACCGACGGACCGACCCATGGGGAGCACGTCGGTCTGGTCGATCTAACTGAGGGGGAGGCAAGCAAAGACAAAGGAAAAAGGCAAGCAAAGACAAAGGAAAAAGGATGATGACTGTCGAACAGGAAGTTGAGGATGCTAAGAGAAAGAAAGAAGCTGCAAGATATGGCCAGAGGCATCCTGAGGCTGATTCACTTAAACTTAAACCTACCTCAAAGATTGTCACTGATCTAGGCCTATCACCTCCCTGAAACCACAAACTCATTTGGTTGGAACCTTTTGGAGTAAGTGAATGGCTTGAAAATTTGAAACATCCGAAGAAAAGCAAAAATGTCCTGAAAGATAAAGTCCATCAACACATCAATGGGCTGCTGATCAAAATGAAAAACCTTCAAGCCAAACACAAGATTCAACTCGTCCAGCCAAAGAGGAAAGTACAATTTATTTTATTCATGTTGTCTATTCATTATTCTTTCATTCCTTTCATTCGTTTGTAAATATCAGGTATATTTTAAAAAAATCAAAAAAAATCAAAATAAAAAATCAAAAATAAAAAATCAAAATCAAAAATAAAAAAAATAGAAAAAAACAACCTGTGTGAAAAGAACCCAAAAAGAGTAAATCAGAGTTAAAATGAAATATTCAGTATGTTACTCTTGTATGTTTTAAGTATGGATGTCATCCTCAAATAGGGGGAGATTGTTGTGTCACCAAATATTTGAAGATGACCTCTCTGATCTCATTTATAATCTTTGAAAAACACTTTTAGTGTTGGGTCATCAAAGATATAAAGATGACCTTGGGTCACCAAAAATTTGAAGATGACTTGTCGATCTTCTTTATAATACTTGAAAAACATTTTTAGTGTTGGGTCACCAAAGATTTGAAGATGTCCTTGGGTCACCAAAGATTTGAAGATGACCTGCCGATATCCTTTATAATCCTTGAAAAACATCTTTTATACTTAGATAATTTTTAGGTTCTTTGTAATAGCTTAATCATGTAATCAAAGTTCGGTGAAGTCAAAGATCAACCGAAATCAAGAAGAAGTGAATCTACCAATGCGGATTGAAGATGAACTTCTCAACCCCAACTAAGCTATTTGTAACATCCCGAATTTCCTTAAATTTTTATAAATTATAATTATAAACTTTGGGGATAAGTTTGTAATTTTGGGATAAATTATAAATTAAAAGAAATGATCAACATAGGGGTTTCTATGTCATTCCTTAAAGTATAAGGGATTGTTTGGTAAGTTTTGGTATATGAGTCATCCTATCTAGGTATGGGCTAAATATAGAGGCATGTCCTCATTTGACTTTATTGGGTTTCGGTTCCAGCAAAGAAAAGAGAAAGAAAGGAGAGAAAAGAGAAAAAGTGATTTGTGTGAGGTTTGAGGTTTTGATTTCAACCGTAAGAAAGAAGAAGAAGATCAAGGATTTGTAGAAATACAACAAAGGTAATCTCTTCTACAACTCTTATCCATTGGAAATAAAGATGTGCTTTAGGATGATAAGAAAGGAAATTTAATATTATGATGATTTGAGTATTTTGTTTATGGGTAATGTTCTAATGGTAGTAGTGAACTTATATGCAAAATTTCATAAAGATCCATCGATTAAATCTATAGATATATGGATTTTAGATATTTAAACGAACTGGGTATTTTGATGAAGTTCATACGAATCGCAAGTGTTCATTGTGAGGTTTTGGGTTGCGAGGGAATGAGTTGCGATGGGAGGAATAGGGATTGCGAAGTTACTATTCATCGCAGTTACTATTCATCGCAGTTACTGTTCATCGCAGTTACTGTTCATCGCAGTTACTGTTCATCGCGAGGGTACTGTTCATCGCGAGGGTACTGTTCATTGCGAGGGTACTGTTCATTGCGAGCCCATGTTGGCCGTGATGTCAAGTGGATTGCGATGGGTGTAGTAGTTGCGATAGAAATAAGTATGGTTTTAGGATTTGGTATTTAAATATATCATAAGCAATAAATTAATACCAGTACATTTATATATGGGGTATTTCAGTTATTCGTGGTGTTGAAGTTCCTACGACTTAGAAGAAATAAAGTAGCGTGATTTCTTACCAGGTAAGTTCATACTTACCTTACCTGTTATATTATAAATGTTATAATTATGATAAGATGTTGTTATATATGAAATGTTTGAATTATAAAGAAGATTTATGATGTGAAATGTTATATAAAGAGATAGGGTTGCGCTAGATGATTATTAATGTTGATTAATAAATTATAGCAATGATTTGTGTATGGACATATAAAGGATAGGGATTTTTAGACACTAAAGATGATGTACAAGTAAGATAGACGATGGGTTTATTATTCTGATGTTTATGAGCAACGAGCGGCTTAATGTCGGATTCGTAGTCATAATATTTGATATGAGCAACGAGCGGCTTAATGTCGGATTCGTAGTCATAATATTTGATATGAGCAACGAGCGGCTTAATGTCGGATTCGTAGTCATAATATTTGATATGAGCAACGAGCGGCTTAATGTCGGATTCGTAGTCATAATATTTGATATGAGCAACGAGCGGCTTAATGTCGGATTCGTAGTCATAATATTTGATATGAGCAACGAGCGGCGTAATGTCGGATTCGTAGTCATAATACTTTGATATGAGCAACGAGCGGCGTAATGTCGGATTCGTAGTCATAATACTTTGATGTGAGCAACGAGCGGCGTAATGTCGGATTCGTAGTCATAATACTTTGATGTGAGCAACGAGCGGCTTAATGTCGGATTCGTAGTCATAATACTTTGATGTGAGCAACGAGCGGCTTAATGTCGGATTCGTAGTCATAATACTTTGATATGAGCAACGAGCGGCTTAATGTCGGATTCGTAGTCACAATATCAGTTTGGTTTTAACTATATTGAGATATGGTTTTGCAAATGGTAAGAAAAGGGTAATTCAGGTTGGTCCAACATTGTTTACAATAAATTATAAATGTTATTTTTGAAACTGATTATTAATGATAATATTAGTCTAATCGATTTGGATACTATTTCCTTATCAAGTTCAGGTACGGGGAAATGAAGGGATGTGGGACGTGAGCTTTTGGATGAGCAAAGGAGATTTCGTTATGAAGATTTTGGATGGCCACTTAGATAACTTAGTTAATCTGATTCAAATGACAAGATTAGATTAATAGGTTATTTAAAGAAGTTTAGTTTGTAAATATGAACCTTAAAGTTAAACCTTTGCTTATGAATCGAAGTTAGACAAGTTATGTTTAATATTGGTTATAAATCAAAGTTTAAATTAGTCGTGATTTTTAGGGTGTTACAGTTTGGTATCAGAGCCTTAGTTTAAGTGAACTAAGTATGCTTAGGAGGTACTTAGACTTAAACTGTAGTGAATTAAGTTATGATTACACGCGAAATAGGGTGCATCGGGGTGGTACTAGTAATGATGATCACACGCCTTCGGATTCAGGCATGGAAAGTCGGATATTGGATAATGTAACCAGATTAATGAACGCATCCATGGAAAGGCAAATGGAAATGATGAACACAAATATGGAAAGACAAGCTGAAATGTTTATGAAATTGGTTAATGATCGGAATGCTGAACCGAGACGAACAGGGATTGACTTCAATCAGGTAAATCCAACTGGTAACCCAGGTTCAGAGACTGAAAGAAGGATTGATAAAAGTTGCTCTTACAAAACATTCCTGAGCTGTAAACCGCCAGAATTCAAAGGAGATGATAATCCAGTGGCGTGTATGAACTGGATCAGAGAAATAGAACAAGCCTTTCGGGCTTGTGAGTGTAACGATGAAAGGTCAAAAGTTAGATTTGGGTCGCAAATGTTACGCGGTAACGCATTACGGTGGTGGGATTTGTTGTCAGCTTCTGTGACGAAAGCGGTTCTGAATACCGTGACTTGGGGACAGTTCAAAACAAAGATTCTGGAGGAATATTGTAACGAGACGGAAATGGATAGGATCGAAGGCGAATTTAGAAACCTCAAGAAAGGTAATATGACTGTGAGGAAGTATACCGAAACCTTCATGGAAAAGCTGAACCTAGTGGGGCATGTGGCTCCGGCTGAGAAAGACAAAATGAAAGCTTATTTGAGGGGTTTACCGGCGGACATGATGACAAGGGTCCGAGGCTCGAAAGTTTCTACTTTAAGAGAGACGATTGAAGAAGCGAAAGTGATAGAAGAAATGTACGCCAAAGATAAAGAAGAGAAAGCGCATGTGGGAGAAAAGAGGAAATGGGAAGGTCGTTCTGAACCTTTTCAGAAGACAAGATTGTTTGGCAAGAATATTCGTTATGATAATCGAAGGGAACCGAGCTGGTGTTTTAAATGCAGAAGTAAACATTTTGGGCCGTGTCGAATGACAGCAACAGAATGCGCCAAATGTGGAAAGAGCGGGCATATTATGGCCAACTGTCCAGTTCGGGGATCATTGTGCTTTGAATGTAAACAACCAGGTCATTTTCGGAAGGATTGTCCGAAATTGAAGAAGGAAGAGGATCAAGGAAAGAAGTTGGTTATCCCTAAACCAACAGGTCGTGCATTTCAGATGACTGCCAATGAAGCGAGAGGATCGAAAGATGTTGTCTCGGGTACATTCCTTATAAACTCTATTCCTGCTCATGTGTTATTTGATAGTGGAGCAAACTATTCTTTTGTGTCCAAGTTGTTCTATCCTAAATTAGCTATGCCTGTCACTACTTTAGGAGATGCCTTAGTAGTTGAGGTAGCTAATGGGGTTCTAACTTTGGTCAGTGAAACACTTGTGGATTGTAAAATTTCGATAGAGAAAACTGAATTTCCGATTGACTTGTTGTTAATGGAAATTGGAGGTTTTGATATTATTGTGGGGATGGATTGGTTGAGCACTAACCAGGCAGAAATTATGTGTTCAAAGAAGTTGATTAGAATTCCGTTGACCGATAAAGATGATGTATTCATTTTTGGAGAGAAACAGAAAGGGGATATTCCGTTGATTTCTGTGTTAAAGGCGCGTAAATGTTTGGCTAAGGGATGTTGGTCCTATTTAGCTTATGTTATAGATACAAAATTAGAAAAGAAGAAAGCGCAAGATATTAAAGTGGTAAGTGAATTTTCGGATGTATTCCCGGATGATCTTCCAGGATTACCGGCTGAAAGACAAGTAGAGTTTCGTATCGATCTTATTCCTGGAGCAGCACCGATTGCTCGTGCACCTTATCGTTTAGCACCAGCCGAAATGATGTCTCAATTACAAGAGCTGCTGGATAAGGGTTTTGTTAGACCGAGTTCTTCACCTTGGGGAGCTCCGATACTGTTTGTTAAAAAGAAAGATGGCACTATGAGAATGTGCATAGATTACCGAGAGCTGAATAAAGTGACAATAAAGAATAAGTATCCGCTTCCAAGGATAGATGATTTGTTTGATCAACTCCAGGGGGCGGGTTGTTTTTCCAAAATTGATCTAAGGTCGGGATATCATCAAGTGCGGGTAAGAGAGGAAGATGTTCCAAAGACGGCGTTTAGAACGAGATACGGGCACTATGAATTTCTTGTGATGCCATTTGGGTTGACCAATGCTCCAGCTATATTCATGGATCTGATGAATAGAGTATGTCGACCGTTTTTAGACAAATCGGTGATAGTTTTCATTGATGATATATTGGTTTATTCAAAGAACGAGAACGATCATGAAGTTCACCTTCGAGAAGTGTTAGAAGTGTTACGCAAAGAGAAATTGTACGCCAAATTCTCTAAATGCGAATTTTGGTTGAAAGAAGTACAATTTCTCGGGCATGTGATTTCATCGGAAGGTGTGAAGGTGGATCCAGCAAAGATAGAGGCAATGATGAATTGGGAGGCTCCAAAGAGTGTGTCTGAAATAAGAAGCTTCTTGGGTCTCGCAGGTTATTACAGAAGATTTATTAAAGATTTCTCAAAGATTGCTTCTAATCTTACGGTGTTGACTCGTAAGAATGTGAAATTTGTTTGGACTGAAAAACAGGAGACTGCTTTCAGGACCTTACGGCAGAAATTGTGTGAAGCTCCTATTCTTGCACTGCCGGAAGGAACTGAAAATTTAGTGGTCTATAGTGACGCATCGAAAATGGGTTTGGGATGTGTATTGATGCAACAAGGCAAAGTGATTGCCTATGCGTCAAGACAGCTGAAAGAACATGAAAAGAATTATCCTACCCACGATTTGGAATTAGCAGCTGTGGTGTTTGCTTTAAAGCTGTGGCGTCATTATCTTTATGGAACAAAGTGTACACTCTTCACTGATCACAAAAGTTTGCAGCATGTTTTTGATCAGAAAGAGCTGAATATGAGGCAAAGGCGATGGATGGAATTGTTGAAAGACTATGATTGTGAATTGCATTACCACCCAGGTAAAGCAAATGTTGTGGCTGATGCCTTGAGTAGGAAAGAATATCAAGGATGCTTGAAAACGACAAACGCCAGAATAGACGTAATGTCAAGTCTGATTGAAAGAATAAAAGCTGCACAGATGGAAGCCTTGTTGGAAGACAACTTGAAAGAAGAAGTGATGAGCAAACAATATCTTCAGTTGACTGAAGATAGTCGAGGAGTTAAGTTGTTCCAAGGTCGTATTTGGGTACCAAAGTTAGGTGGAAATAGAAAATTGATTTTGGAAGAGGCACATAAATCTAAATATTCTATACATCCGGGAAGTACCAAGATGTATAGGGATTTGAAATTACATTATTGGTGGCCAGCTATGAAAGTAGATGTGGCACAAATAGTAGAGAAGTGCGGAACTTGTTCGTTAGTAAAAGCAGAACATCAAAAACCATACGGAAGTTTTCAGTCTCTGGAAATTCCGGAGTGGAAATGGGATAAGATTACCATGGATTTCGTGACAAAGTTACCAAAGACACAAAGAGGTAACGATTCTATTTGGGTAATCGTCGATCGACTGACGAAGAGTGCTCATTTCTTAGCTATGAAAGAAGCAACACCAATAGATAAATTGGCAAGGTTATATATTGATGAGGTGGTGTCACGACACGGTATACCGGTGTCTATTGTGTCGGATCGTGACAGTCGATTTACTTCCAGGTTTTGGCAGTCGCTTCAAGAAGAATTGGGTACTAGAGTTAATTTGAGTACTGCTTATCACCCACAGACTGACGGTCAAAGCGAAAGAACAATACAAACTTTAGAAGACATGCTTAGATCATGTGTGCTAGATTTTGGAGGTAACTGGGATTCTCATTTGCCGTTGGTAGAATTTGCCTATAACAACAGTTACCATTCCAGTATTGGAAGAGCACCTTTCGAGGCATTGTATGGTAGGAAATGCAGAACTCCGGTGTGCTGGTTAGAAGCCGGAGAGAAACAAATTGCTGGTCCGGAACTTGTACAGCAAACCGCGGACAAGGTAAAAGAAATTCGGCAACATATGAAAGCGGCTCAAGATAGACAGAAAAGCTATGCTGATCCAAAAAGGAGGCCGAAAGAATTTCAAGTTGGGGAGCGGGTAATGCTCAAAGTGTCCCCATGGAAAGGTGTGATTCGATTTGGAAAGCGTGGAAAGTTGAGTCCTCGTTTTCTAGGACCTTTCGCTATCACCAAAAGAATTGGCTTACAAGCGTATCAATTGGATCTTCCACCTGAGCTAGAAGGGATCCATAATACTTTTCATGTGTGTTATTTGCGAAAATGCTTAGCTGAGGAGCAAGATGTGATTCCACTTACTGATGTTAGAGTGAATGAAGGGAGCCGATGTGTAGAAGAACCAGAGGCGATTCTAGAAAAGTCAGTTAAGAAGTTACGAAGTGGTAAAGAAGTAACTATGTTAAAAGTACAATGGAAACACCATCGAGGTGCTAACGTGACGTTAGAATCAGAGGAAGACATGAAGAGTAGATATCCTCATTTGTTTGATTAGCTTCGATTTCGAGGACGAAATCAGTTTCAAGTTGGGGAGTATTGTAACATCCCGAATTTCCTTAAATTTTTATAAATTATAATTATAAACTTTGGGGATAAGTTTGTAATTTTGGGATAAATTATAAATTAAAAGAAATGATCAACATAGGGGTTTCTATGTCATTCCTTAAAGTATAAGGGATTGTTTGGTAAGTTTTGGTATATGAGTCATCCTATCTAGGTATGGGCTAAATATAGAGGCATGTCCTCATTTGACTTTATTGGGTTTCGGTTCCAGCAAAGAAAAGAGAAAGAAAGGAGAGAAAAGAGAAAAAGTGATTTGTGTGAGGTTTGAGGTTTTGATTTCAACCGTAAGAAAGAAGAAGAAGATCAAGGATTTGTAGAAATACAACAAAGGTAATCTCTTCTACAACTCTTATCCATTGGAAATAAAGATGTGCTTTAGGATGATAAGAAAGGAAATTTAATATTATGATGATTTGAGTATTTTGTTTATGGGTAATGTTCTAATGGTAGTAGTGAACTTATATGCAAAATTTCATAAAGATCCATCGATTAAATCTATAGATATATGGATTTTAGATATTTAAACGAACTGGGTATTTTGATGAAGTTCATACGAATCGCAAGTGTTCATTGCGAGGTTTTGGGTTGCGAGGGAATGAGTTGCGATGGGAGGAATAGGGATTGCGAAGTTACTATTCATCACAGTTACTGTTCATCGCAGTTACTGTTCATCGCAGTTACTGTTCATCGCGAGGGTACTGTTCATTGCGAGGGTACTGTTCATTGCGAGCCCATGTTGGCCGTGATGTCAAGTGGATTGCGATGGGTGTAGTAGTTGCGATAGAAATAAGTATGGTTTTAGGATTTGGTATTTAAATATATCATAAGCAATAAATTAATACCAGTACATTTATATATGGGGTATTTCAGTTATTCGTGGTGTTGAAGTTCCTACGACTTAGAAGAAATAAAGTAGCGTGATTTCTTACCAGGTAAGTTCATACTTACCTTACCTGTTATATTATAAATGTTATAATTATGATAAGATGTTGTTATATATGAAATGTTTGAATTATAAAGAAGATTTATGATGTGAAATGTTATATAAAGAGATAGGGTTGCGCTAGATGATTATTAATGTTGATTAATAAATTATAGCAATGATTTGTGTATGGACATATAAAGGATAGGGATTTTTAGACACTAAAGATGATGTACAAGTAAGATAGACGATGGGTTTATTATTCTGATGTTTATGAGCAACGAGCGGCTTAATGTCGGATTCGTAGTCATAATATTTGATATGAGCAACGAGCGGCTTAATGTCGGATTCGTAGTCATAATATTTGATATGAGCAACGAGCGGCTTAATGTCGGATTCGTAGTCATAATATTTGATATGAGCAACGAGCGGCTTAATGTCGGATTCGTAGTCATAATATTTGATATGAGCAACGAGCGGCTTAATGTCGGATTCGTAGTCATAATATTTGATATGAGCAACGAGCGGCGTAATGTCGGATTCGTAGTCATAATACTTTGATATGAGCAACGAGCGGCGTAATGTCGGATTCGTAGTCATAATACTTTGATGTGAGCAACGAGCGGCTTAATGTCGGATTCGTAGTCATAATACTTTGATGTGAGCAACGAGCGGCTTAATGTCGGATTCGTAGTCATAATACTTTGATATGAGCAACGAGCGGCTTAATGTCGGATTCGTAGTCACAATATCAGTTTGGTTTTAACTATATTGAGATATGGTTTTGCAAATGGTAAGAAAAGGGTAATTCAGGTTGGTCCAACATTGTTTACAATAAATTATAAATGTTATTTTTGAAACTGATTATTAATGATAATATTAGTCTAATCGATTTGGATACTATTTCCTTATCAGGTTCAGGTACGGGAAATGAAGGGATGTGGGACGTGAGCTTTTGGATGAGCAAAGGAGATTTCGTTATGAAGATTTTGGATGGCCACTTAGATAACTTAGTTAATCTGATTCAAATGACAAGATTAGATTAATAGGTTATTTAAAGAAGTTTAGTTTGTAAATATGAACCTTAAAGTTAAACCTTTGCTTATGAATCGAAGTTAGACAAGTTATGTTTAATATTGGTTATAAATCAAAGTTTAAATTAGTCGTGATTTTTAGGGTGTTACACTATTCCTGCCGATCTCCTACTCAACAAATCAACTGCATTATCTACCGATCCCCTCTTACAAATCGGTGGAAACTGCTCCGATTTTCTCTGTGATAAATCGGTGGGAGCCCCATCGGTCAATGTAAACTTGTATTTTGTTAAAAAGAATCCATTTGAAATCTTGTATTGATGGTGACATTATCTGAAGATCCAGAAAAAATGTTGTTTGGCTTTTACACCTTGTTCAGGAATAGTCTACACCAAAGGCGTACAGGTCAACTATGTCCCATGATAAGACAAAAAGGACATTTTGCTTTTATCAAGGACAACATGACCTTTCAATCCCATCATGACAAGTGTCCCATGCATTTAATGCATATGGGAGTATTTAAAGGCGAAGAACTCTCCATGCAATGTTACACTTTTTGGAGAGTTTTACTAAGTGATCAAACATACATCGGCATACTCTCTTCTCTCTCAAGAACTTCATTGCTTTGTCTTAGTGTTCAAGTTGTCTCAAGTTTTCTTTATGCTTTGTGAAAGATTGTTAGGATAGATTTTATCTATTCTTTTTCGCAACAATCTTAAAAGTTTTCTATGTGTAATTACCACTGTGTATCAACAGCTTGCCCGGTCGTTCCTCGACCGTTTTCCCGGCCGTTCACCAACCGTTTTCCTAAACGTTCATCGATCGTTTTATCGAGCGTTTTCCCAACTGTTTTATCGACCGTTTTCTTGGTCGTTCACCGACCGTTTTCTCGGCCGTTCACCGACCGTATTCTCGACTGTCTCCTCGACTGTTTTCCCGACCGTTCATCGAACGAATTCTCGGTTGTTCTTCTACCGTTTTCTCGGTTGTTCCTTTGCCGTTTTCCTGCCCGTTCACCGACCGTTTTCTTGGTTGTTCGTCGACCGTTTTCCCGGCTGTTCACCGACCGTTTTCCCGGTCGTCCACTGACCATTTCCTCGGTCGTTCCTCGGCGGGTTGTAGAAAATTTAGGGTGTTATACCCGACCTTCAAGAGACTTTCGAAAAAGCTATTTCATCTCTTTAGATAATTATATCAAATTCTTAAATTCTTCATCACTCTAAATCCCCAACCCCACATAACACTTGTTATATTTTTAAACAAAAACTAATGCTATGTTCTCTAATATGTAGAGAAAAGAAAAAGAAAACGGATGAAAAAAAAGGGAGAGAAAAGGAAGGAAAGAATACTAAATTTTTATTTGTGTTCTCGAAAGGGAAGGAAAATGAAGGTTCGAGAGCACAAAATTTATTGCTCCCCCTCCCCTTTCCCTTCCTTTCTTTCGTAAGAAAAGGTTCGAGAACACAACGTAAAAAGATGCTTCACTTATTGACCTTGTTCTCAAGTAGATAGGAAGGATTCTCGCTTATAACAACTTATAGCTCATCACATCATGCAACTCCTAATTTGGGTATAAAAAGAAGTAAGTTTGAACTCAAAATCTGATCCAACAAACCCAAAATGGAGGGGTTTGTTACTCAGACTATTCCATAAAAAAGACAGACTTATGGGTTGTTTACCAAACGCTTACCCAGGTAAGCACATGTCGGTAAATTCAATACTATTGTATACTTACCGGGTAAGATTTTAGTCAACCAAAACGGTATCATACACTACAATTTTTCCAGTAAGCGCTAACCGTGGTAAGAGTCTTCACCATCACTTATCAGAGTAAGACTCTCGGTTCTTGCCTTAACTCTTATCGGGCAAGATTTTTGGACCTTTTCATATTGATTCGGTAAGATAATGTGACTTGGTAAACGCTTACCCGAGTAAACGTTTGGTAAACGACCCCTTACTAACAACCAAACACACAATTTTTAATCATAGTTTAGACTTGAATAGATATGACTGTCCATTTCTAATGGCTTAAATTGAGTTCTTCATGTCCAAAGATAAGCTGAACACAGAACCAAATCCGATCATATCTAAACCAAACACTCTGAAACCAAGTCTTTGACCAAACCCAAATGATCAAACCATCGATAAACAGTTTTTTGCCAAACCCAGTTAATCAAACCACCAATCTCTAATCATACCTCTATAATACAATTTCTCTATACAACAACAATCATATATGTTAACAAAACGTCAAACACCCTCCCAACATAATATCAAACTCGTTTAATTAGTAAAGATATTGTTTGCAGTTTCAAGAATAGCCATTGTCGAACATATGCTATATTACATATTTTAAATTAATATAATATTGCAATTATTATACAATAAATATAACAAAATAAAGAAAGAGAAGACACATGTATGTCTTTAAGGTAACTTAAATGCCTGTAAAATTGTCCGATATATTTTTAGCCTAACTCCAACATTTCGAACGCTTTTAGTTTTTTTTGGTAGATTTTAAGAAATTTTTAAGTTTTTTTTGGTCGATTTTGAGAGACGTTTTTGGTTTTTTAGTCGATTTCAAAAGTAGTTTTGTTTTTTTAGTTGATTTCAAAACAATTTTTTTGGTTGATGGGGTCCTGGACGATAAATTACTGGGAAAACATTAAGATAGAAACTTGAAAAATCCATGTTTTTAACCTAAATATTTCAAAAAAAACACCCCCCCCCCTTACACATGCATTACATCCGCCTCTGATCACCATGACTCCACAAGGGTGTTTGGACGAGGTGACCGCATGAATCACATATGATTTTACATATGATTTTAGTTTAAAACTACTTATAATTCGATCAGTTTCTTGTTCTCTTATTTAGTTATTGTTCAGGTACAAACGTTAACACATTTTATATATAATCCAACGTGTTAAGCGAAATAATAAAATCATTATTTTTGTTTTTGAAATATCTTGTGACGTGGGGTGCACATCCAAGGCATTAAGTTGTTGGACACAATAATTGATTTAAACAAGAACATTTATTATTTAAATAGATACAAATATATGGGGATTTTCACAATGGTTATTCTTTTTTTTTTCTAGTAACTTTATAAAAATTCAATTTGGTAGCCAAAATCTGGATATGGTATTTTATTTGGATTTCTTAAACATTTGTGGACACATTATTGGTTTTTTCATTCAATTATTATTTTAATATAATATATATGAGGGTGGTTTATTTTACAACTCAATAAAATGTTACAACCTCGTGCAATCCTCGTCTAAACCGTTCATTTAACTATTCATTATGTAGACACTGGGTTAATTACTGGATTGCATCAATAATCATTTGTTTCATGCAATAATCTTACATGCAATACATAGTATTTCATTAAATGTCATGGAATGCATATTGTTTCATTAAAGTATCACATTCATCCGATATCTTGCATGAACCGTTATGTCATGATGGCATATTTTGTAGAAATTCGACAAAATATGGTAAATTCATTTAAAGAATCAACGAGGATCCAAATGCAATAAACGGTTTAGATGAAGGTTGCACGGGTTGTAACCTTTTATTGGGTTGTAAAGTAACTATATATATATGTATAGGGGTGGGTTCAAATGAAAACTCAAATTCAATTGTAAACGTGAGGACAAACCACAGCCGTTGATTAATAATCTGATGAAGAGATCAATGGCAAAAAAGCACGGTGGCAATTTTGTAAATAAGTTGAAAACTTTGTTCATGGCTTAATGAATATTTAGCGCACAGGGGTAAAATTGGAAAGATGAGAATCAGCGCCTATTTTTGTTGAATTTTTATTTTCTTTTTTAATTAAAAAACTTTTACCCCCTTAAATTTTAAAATAAATTATCTCAAAAATAACTAACATTTTAATCAAACAAATTACATCAAAAAAACGAGAATTTCGTGCTCTTCGATATGACATCCATCATGATATAGTTTTTTTTTCGATTTAACCGTTTTTAACGTGAAATCGTGTATATGTGTTATATTCAGACTGAATATAACACATATACACGATTTCACGTTATAACACATATTCAGACTGAATATAACACATATTCAGACTGAATATAACACATATTCAGACTGAATATAACACATATTCAGTCTGAATATAACACATATTCAGACTGAATATAACACATATTCAGACTGAATATAACACATATTCAGACTGAATATAACACATATTCAGTCTGAATATAACACATATTCATCACTCACGTCTTCTTTTGTTCACATATATTACTGCATTCTTTCACATTGCATATACATGCCACGCATGCATACTAACGCCATTCTCCCTTAACCATCTTTGTTGTTCATCGAATATTGTTGCTGTTATTATCCATCTTTGGTTTTCTTGGTGACATACATATCAATACATCGCATGAATTTTTTTGATTTGGTTATTGTTCAACTACCGCTAGCCTCATATTTTTCAGCTACATCTCGGTTTGAAGAACTTGATCATCACGTGATATCATATACCACATATTAGGTTTTACCACACAATTATTGGTTGTGTTTATCGCATGGTTTTATGTGTTATATTCAGTCTGAATATGTGTTATATTTAGACTGAATATGTGTTATATTCAGTCTGAATATGTGTTATATTCAGTCTGAATATGTGTTATATTCAGACTGAATATGTGTTATATTCAGTCTGAATATGTGTTATATTCAGACTGAATATTTGTTATATTCAGTCTGAATATGTGTTATAACGTGAAATCGTGTATATGTGTTATATTCAGTCTGAATATAACACATATACACGATTTCACGTAAAAAACGGTTAAATCGAAAAAAAACTATATCATGATGGATGTCATATCGAAGAGCACGAAATTCTCGTTTTTTTGATGTAATTTGTTTGATTAAAATGTTAGTAATTTTTGAGATAATTTATTTTAAAATTTAAGGGGGGTAAAAGTTTTTTAATTAAAAAAGAAAATAAAAATTCAACAAAAATAGGCGCTGATTCTAATTTGACGAAAATACCCCTAAAGCTGAATTTTAGGAATGACTTAAACATGGCTGCGATCAATGGACGAGATTTGTCCTCATGTTTACAATTGAATTTGAGTTTTCATTTGAACTTTCCTCTATATATATATATATAGAGGTGAGAACACCCCTTTTAACGAAAATATGAAAACACTCATGGACCTCCAAATTACTAAACTCATAATAAAATTTTGAATAAATGAAACTAAATTTGTATTTATCAACAATTTTATGTTACCTTATATTTGTCTTTATCCGTTAATTGTTGCTAGTATAATCGAAAGCTTCTTATACCGATGTCTTCGTTGTCGATAATGATGTGATTTTGTTGTGATCATATTTTGCTAACACGAAACGTCTTATGATGTGATTTTGATGTTATAATGTTGTGATATTGATGTGTTATTATTGTGATAAATCAAAACCAATGATGATCATGTCCACAATCATTGACTTTGTGTGTTCTTTACGTAATTTGCAGATTCTTTTTCTTAATTTACCCTTGTATTACTTTGTTAGTCCCATATGGCTTAAACATGTATTGTAAGGGGGGGGGGGGTGAATACAATACACAAAAAATCACTTAATTTAATTCTTTTTTTGAAAAACTTCAACTAAGAATTACACACAGAAAACTACAGATTGTTGCGGAAAGAACAGTTAAACTATTCTAACAATCTTCACAAAGCAAACTGAAAACAAAACAACTTTTAACACACTAAGAATCAAAGCTATAAAGTTCTAAGGGAGAGAAAGTATTTTGCACTGAGAAATCCTTTAGGAACGCGTAACCTTGCATGGAGAGCTTCTTCCTCTTTATATAGTGCATGAAGCATTAAATGCTTAGGACACTTGTCATCAGGAGATTCAAGCATAGGAGTTGACTCTGAAAAGTTGACAAGTCCTTTTCAACCTTTTTCTCAGTACCAGGAAGGATAACCATGCTTGATTGAGACTTTATCTGAAATTGGAAGAAACGACAAATAGTCACATATTCCTGACAATGGATATTGTCCCATAATAAATTATCTTCATCTGCTAGCATCCAAGGGATGATCTCACCGATTTGGACCTTAAAGTCAGTGAGATGCTTGACTGAAATGAATGAGGTTTTCGGCCACTTTCTCACCGATTTGAGCTTTGCATGTAACGTCCCAAAAATTTCAACAAACTTTAACTTTAAAATAATGCATTTCATTAAAATCAAATCATAGATAATCAAACCCAATTACAAATGAATTCAACTCCGTTAATTTAAAAATGCCAACTATAATTCATGCAGCGGAAATTGTAATAAACTCAAACTTAATGTTTTAAAAATGAACATTTGGAAAAGCCTTCGCCACACGCTTGTGTGTACCGTCACGCTCGACTACCGCTCGTACCTGAAATCATAAGATGTGGGGGAACGGGTAAGCACAAAGCTTAGTGAATTCTAACACCTACGCAGGTAGCAATCACATATATATACCGCCCCTAACCGCAATAGGCAATCAACACCACAATCACGTAGTATAACAACACAACCAAGTTAGGCATGTACTCAAACATCGCGGTCCCACCGAGTTTACACAATTCGTTATCCTCATTAACTCGGTCCCACCGAGCCCTCGGTCCCACCGAGTTTACACAATTCGTGATCCGCATTAACTCAGTCCCACCGAGCCCTCGGTCCCACCGAGGTGTATACGAAACACAATCATTCCAGGCATTACATCAATCTAATGCTACTCATCACAATACAACTAGTTCACACAATCATTCAATAATACATACAACTAATGCAACACATATATATAATTCCTAGTCTACGCGGTGAGAGAACTCACCTTAAAGCAACGCAAGTATCCGCAACAGCAACACAAGCCGGCCAACTTCACTCACCTTTTCCCACCTAATTACGTGTTAACAACCGTCAAAGTGAAGTCCCAACCCAAAACCACAACTACTAGATTACAAGTTAATTATTCCAGCTTTTACTCTAAAAACACAGGTCTGTTCGGAACCTGTTTAACCCCCTTTAAGCTTATAAATCCAGAAATATTATTCCATAACCAGAAAGTTCCATGTCTTAGGGTGCCAGGGACATATCGCACGCGTTCTAAAGATGTTCCTACCATCCTATATGAATTTTACAAAACCGACTCGCAGAACAGTGAAAAACAGGACCTGTCAGTACAAAACGATGATTTGACCCTAGCTAGAGACCGAACTGACTTTTCCGCAAAACAAACAAAACTTAATAGACTCAAAATGGGAGATTTTGGCACTGGTTTCACCCTGATCCGATACTCCTAGAAAGAGATACGGGTTTTACAAAACAGGAGCAGAAACGACACTTTCCACATGAAATGATAATTTTAGCCTACACTTTCGTTAAGCCGTGACTTAACACCAACAGACCCGAACTCAGCTGTGACTTATTGAATAAAGCTAATAGGGCTGTGCAAACCGAGCACCACTCACTGCCACCTCCGGCAATGGTGGTCGTTGGCGGCGGCGGCGGTTACGGGTTAATATTTTCCGGCGAAACCACTCGAAACCACCCACCCCGCCTCACACACCTACGCACAAACGAACACACACACACCCACACCCACGCACACCCGCTGCTGCCACGCGGCGGCACACGGCGGCGGCCACACCGCCGGAAGCCATGGCTGCGGCGGCGGCGGTGGTGGTTCATGGCGTTCCGACAACAAAACGATAACGAAAAGAAAAGAAGAACGGGACTACCTCGACGCGACTTCTCCTCCCTCCTTTTTCCGGCAGAAACGGCGAAAACGGCGGCGGCAACGGTCTCTCTCCCGGCTACTCCCTCTTCCTCTCGACAGTCTCTCTCTCTCACTCGACCGCCCCTCTCTCTCTTTCTTTCTCTCTCGGCGATGGCAACACAAGAAAAGGGATGGGGAGGGTGACTAAGGGTTTTGGTGGTATTGCTAAGGTGAAACCGAAGGGGAAGGGGAGGGGGGTGTCTCTTGGCCGATCCCTTGCCAAACTTTGGTGAAATGCCCCAATTAGCCCCTCAACTTTCCTTTCCTTGCAAAAACCCAAAAAGGTTGACTCATTTAACTTTTTGGTCCGATTCGACTAACCCCGCTAATGGAAACCACGTTAAAATAAAAGCTTAAAAAAGAATTAATAAGAAGAAAATACATACCGGGATACGGGCTTTACAACTCTCCCCCACTTGGATCAGACTTCGTCCTCGAAGTCTCGACTGACGAATAAATCGGGATAGTTCTCGCGCATCTCCGCTTCGGGCTCCCACGTCCACTCTGAACCCTTCCGGTGCTGCCACTGGACTTTCACCAATCCAATGACCTTGTTGCGCAGGTTCTTCGTCTTTCTCTCAACGATAGCTATCGGCTTCTCCACGTAGTTGAGCCTTTCGTCAATCTGAATGTCCTCGAGAGGAATCACGGCAGACTCGTCTACTACACACTTCCGCAATTGAGAAACGTGGAAGGTGTTGTGGATCAAACTCAGCTCATCCGGTAACTCTAAACGGTAAGCTACCTTTCCCACTCGAGCAATGATCTTGTAGGGCCCAATGTAACGAGGCCCCAACTTTCCTCGCTTACGAAACCGGATCACCCCTTTCCAGGGTGAAACCTTCAACAACACATAATCACCCACCTGAAACTCCAAATATGATCGCCTTTTGTCGGCGTAGTTCTTCTGCCGACTCTGTGCAGTAACTAGAGTTACTAAATGGTGAGTTTATCCTACTAGTTTATCCTACTAGGTTTTCATCAAACCGGCCCCACACCATCTGTATCATCTCGGTCGTTTTCAGCACGATGTCGGTGCTTCCTAATACCCGCTGACCAACCTCGCCCCAACACACGGGTGTCCTGCACTTCCTACCATACAACAACTCGTATGGCGGCATGCCAATACTAGAGTGGTAGCTGTTGTTGTAGGAAAACTCCGCCAGAGGAAGGTACTGATCCCAGCTACCTCCAAAATCGATAGCACAGGCTCGAAGCATATCTTCGAGGGTCTGAATAGTCCGCTCACTCTGTCCGTCCGTCTGTGGATGAAAAGCCATGCTAAAATGCAGCCGTGTACCCATCTCCGACTGAAACTTCTCCCAAAACCGGGAGGTAAAACGAGTATCCCTGTCGGAGACAATCGAAACTGGCACCCCGTGCCTGGCTACAATCTCTCGCACAAACACCTCTGCAAGTTTCTCCGCCGAGGAACTCTCCCTGATGGCCAAGAAATGAGCACTCTTGGTCAGACGGTCGACGATCACCCAAATAGCATCGTTCCCACGTGGAGTCTTTGGGAGTTTCGTTATGAGATCCATAGTAATCTGTTCCCATTTCCATACCGGAATCTCCAACGGCTGTAATTTCCCATGCGGTCGTTGATGCTCCACCTTGACCTTCCGACAGGTCAAGCATACCTCCACACATTTGGCGACATCCCGCTTCATGCCGGGCCACCAATAATTCTCCCTCAAGTCTCGGTACATCTTTGTAGCTCCCGGATGAATCGAAAACTTGGACTTGTGTGCCTCGTCTAGCAGTATCTGTCGGTTCCCACCAGTGAACGGAACCCACACTCTACCGTACCGAGTCAACAATCCCCGACTATCACGGACAAAATTTGGGATTTCTCCCGCAACCCGCTCGCGCTTAGCATTTTCCTCCAAGGCTGCCACCTCCTGAGCACTCCCTATCAACTCGAGAATAGGTGCAACCATTGTTAATCGTTGGCACAATCCTCTAAGTGGTTCGCTAACCGGATGTCGACTAAGTGCGTCCGCAACCACGTTCGCTTTACCCGAGTGGTAAAGTATTTCACAATCATAATCCTTGACCACATCGAGCCATCTCCTCTGACGCATATTGAGATTCTGCTGATCCATCAGGTACTTGAGGCTCTTATGGTCGGTGTAGATCGTGCACTTGACGCTATACAGATAATGCCTCCATATTTTGAGGGCAAACACTACCGCTCCCAACTCTAGGTCATGAGTCGGGTAGTTCGCCTCATGAGGCTTCAGCTGCCTCGAAGCGTAAGCTATGACTTTGCCGCGTTGCATAAGTACGGCACCCAGACCCTGGTGTGAAGCGTCACAGTATACCACCAAATCCTCCATGCCCTCGGGCAAGGTTAACACAGGAGCCTCGCATAACCGTCTGCGTAGTTCCTCGAAGGCCCTCAGTTGTTCCTCACCCCAGCTGAAAGCCGCAGATTTCTTAGTCAATCGAGTCATAGGCAACGCGATCTTGGAGAAAACTTGGATAAATCTCCGATAGTACCCCGCCAACCCTAGAAAACTTCGTACTTCGGTGGGAGTCTTCGGCACCTCCCACCGCATCACCGCTGAAATTTTTGCTGGGTCGACCATAATACCATTCTGATTCACGACATGTCCTAAGAATTGGACCTCTCGTAACCAGAATTCGCATTTGGAGAACTTAGCGTACAACTTCTCTCGCCTCAAAACCTCCAAAACCTCTCGTAGATGCATCTCGTGCTCTTCCTTGGACTTCGAATACACCAGGATATCGTCGATGAACACAATCACCGATCGGTCCAACATCGGACTACACACTCGGTTCACGAGGTCCATGAACGCTGCAGGTGCATTGGTGAGTCCAAAAGGCATCACCACAAACTCATAATGGCCATATCGCGTGCGAAAGGCTGTCTTCTCCGTATCCCCACTCCTTACCCGCATCTGATGGTATCCTGACCTCAAATTGATCTTAGAGAACCACGAGGCTCCCTGAAGCTGGTCGAACAGATCGTCAATCCTTGGCAAAGGATAACGATTCTTCACCGTAAGCTTATTCAGCTCTCGGTAGTCTATGCACATCCGCTGAGACCCGTCCTTCTTCTTCACAAATAAAATAGGGGCTCCCCACGGTGAACAACTCGGTTTAATGAACTCCTTTTCGAGAAGTTCTTGCAACTGAGCGTACATCTCTTTCATTTCCGGTGGAGCCAGGCGGTAGGGTGCCTTGGCCACCGGAGCAGCACCCGGAATCAGATCAATCCGGAACTCTACCTGTCGCTCGGGAGGTATCCCCGGAAAATCATCGAGAAACACATCGGTAAACTCCCGTACGACTGGCACTTCTTCTGCAGTCTCCTTGGCTTCCTCAACTCGCGTGTCTAACACATATGCCAAGTATCCTTGCCCACTGTGCTGTAAATACCTCCGAGCCCTTGCAGCTAAACATATTGCTGAACTCCGTCTAGGCGAATCTCCCTGCACTAACAGTTCTCCCCCGCTTGGGGTTCGAACTCGCACTTGTTTGTGACGACAAACAATCTCCGCGTCAAACGCATCCATCCAATCCATGCCCACAATCACACACAGCAATCGGAATCAAGTCTATGGGAAACCTCACCCCCAAAATTTCCAATGTGCATCCCCGATACACATCCGTAACCGTCAAGGTCCTGTCATCAGCAACCTCGACTACCAGAGGACACCCTAACCTCCCTACGACTCGGCCCAACTTCTCGCTAAAAGTGCGAGACACAAACGAATGAGTAGCCCCGCTATCAAACATCACTACCGCAGGCACCGAGTTAACTAGGAACGTACCTAACATGTAATATAACGGCATAAAGATACACACTACAGAAATAGGAAGAGCAAAGGGGGAAAAGCAAAGGAATGTACCTGTCACCACCTTCGGCGTCGCCTGCGCCTCGTCCACCTTCAGCTGGTGAACTCTACCTCGGGCTGCTTTCGTCCCCGGCTGACCCGTTCGACCATCGGTAATGCGCAGTGGGGCATTCGCAGGCGTCCTCTGTGCCCCACTCCCATCAGCTACCCTTGCACTAGGACAGTTGGCTCTCACGTGACCCGTCTGCTTGCAGTTAAAGCAGACCATCAACAGCATTTTACAATCCCGGCTGAAGTGACCGGACTGTCCACACTTAAAGCACCCTTCAGTTCTCCTTCCGCCGGTATCCCTGGGCTTAAACCCACCACTCCTCAAACTCGCGCGCGAATCCATGAACCTCGACTTCTTCGGCACCGCAGAGATTGGCGCCACCGCCTGTGCCGCCTTTCGCTTCTTCGCTTGGGTCTCCAATTCAAGTTCCCTCCTCCGGGCAGCGTCCATCATCGCAGTAAGTGAAGCATACTGCGTCGTGCTCACGAACTCCCTAATCTCGGTACGCAACATGTCCTTGTACCGAGACATCTTCATATCCTCCGAGGCGGCATATTGGGGACAAAACAATGCCATCTCGGTGAACTTCTGGTTCATCTCCTTCACCGTCTCTGTTGTTTGCGTGAGCTCCAGGAACTCCTTAGCGATCCGTTCCATTTCTACCGGAGGTACATACTCTGCGCGAAATCGAGTAACGAACTCCTCCCATGTCAAGGTAGTGCGTTCGGCAGGCGTCAACGCCGTAACACACCAATCCTTCGCTCCGTCACGAAGTAAGTTCACCGCGAAGCGAACCTTCAGGTTGTCGGGGCAGCCACTAATCAAGAATGCACACTCCATGTCTGATATCCATCGCATGCTGATGATCGGATTCGGGTCTCCCTTGAACTCAGGCGGAGAACAGGCATAGAGATCCCGATACTGGAACTCTCGAGTACGGGGCTGTCCACCTGCAGGCGGTGGAATTGCTGCGATACGTTCCTCCATCAGAACTACCACCTCTTCGTGGATGGCAGTGATAATCTCGGGAATGGCCTCCCCAATCGCATGTGCTACCTCGGCAGCAATCATCTCTCGAATCTGTTCCTCAGTGATTCCCGCCTCGGCCCGCGGCTCAGCCGTGTTGTTTCTTTTAGTGATGGCCATTCTAGGAAAAGAAATTACAACGAGTTATTAGTACATAATAACTCACCCTACCACGCTCACGCTCGCCTCCTTGGATTCCTCGTGACTTTCCCCGACTCGAGCATTGATCCTGTGCTTCAGATAGTAGGAGCTCTACTACTACCTTCCACACCTATCCTTACTCGTTTCGAGTCCCATCCCGAAGTGCCCAAGTAGTGACTTGCCGACACATACACCCATATGCCCGTATCAGCATATGCAACCGCTCTTCCTAGCTCCCTAGGAGTTTCATCTCAATCCTCTACCCTTGCTAGGACGGAATCCACACTAACCCTGACGAGTCGCCTCGTAAACGCACAGTCGTATACCATGAAAACCAGATAGGCATTCGAATATAAGATTCTATCCTACAACGGTTGGACTCAAACAAGAGCTGCGCAATAGAATTAAATCCGACATTCTAAGGCTATTCAGTTCCTACTGCATACAACCTATAGTGCATTCGCTTAACAACCTATCAAGGCTAACATGAAATCCTATTAGCAAGTAACAACCATACAGAACCATGTAATCCACACTAGCAGTCTAGCATGCATACCCTATGATCTAGAAAGCGATAAATTCACTAAGTACTGTACCTTCCCACTTGGCATCGGCTGACCGTACACACCGCGCCCATAATCACCGTTTCTCAAACGGGTTCCCCCCCCCCTTTTTTAAGATCTTAGCAGAAATTTAAAATTTTCATAGCCGCAACTTGAGACCAAACATACCGAGATGTGTTTGATTCACTCAAGCTGTGCTCTGATACCAAGTTGTAACGTCCCAAAAATTTCAACAAATTTTAACTTTAAAATAATGCATTTCATTAAAATCAAATCATAGATAATCAAACCCAATTACAAATGAATTCAACTCCGTTAATTTAAAAATGCCAACTATAATTCATGCAGCGGAAATTGTAATAAACTCAAACTTAATGTTTTAAAAATGAACATTTGGAAAAGCCTTCGCCACGCGCTTGTGTGTACCGTCACGCTCGACTACCGCTCGTACCTGAAATCATAAGATGTGGGGGAACGGGTAAGCACAAAGCTTAGTGAATTCTAACACCTACGCAGGTAGCAATCACATATATATAACGCCCCTAACCGAAATAGGCAATCAACACCACAATCACGTAGTATAACAACACAACCAAGTTAGGCATGTACTCAAACATCTCGGTCCCACCGAGCCCTCGGTCCCACCGAGTTTACACAATTTGTTATCCTCATTAACTCGGTCCCACCGAGCCCTCGGTCCCACCGAGTTTACACAATTCGTGATCCGCATTAACTCAGTCCCACCGAGCCCTCGGTCCCACCGAGGTGTATACGAAACACAATCATTCCAGGCATTACATCAATCTAATGCTACTCATCACAATACAACTAGTTCACACAATCATTCAATAATACATACAACTAATGCAACACATATATATAATTCCTAGTCTACGCGGT
Organism: Saussurea involucrata; assembly: GCA_033807775.1. NCBI lineage: Eukaryota > Viridiplantae > Streptophyta > Magnoliopsida > Asterales > Asteraceae > Saussurea > Saussurea involucrata. Next base: position 134,409,261 of record CM066315.1, read on the forward strand.
GAGAGAACTCACCTTAAAGCAACGCAAGTATCCGCAACAGCAACACAAGCCGGCCAACTTCACTCACCTTTTCCCACCTAATTACGTGTTAACAACCGTCAAAGTGAAGTCCCAACCCAAAACCACAACTACTAGATTACAAGTTAATTATTCCAGCTTTTACTCTAAAAACACAGGTCTGTTCGGAACCTGTTTAACCCCCTTTAAGCTTATAAATCCAGAAATATTATTCCATAACCAGAAAGTTCCATGTCTTAGGGTTCCAGAGACATATCGCACGCGTTCTAAAGATGTTCCTACCATCCTATATGAATTTTACAAAACCGACTCGCAGAACAGTGAAAAACAGGACCTGTCAGTACAAAACGATGATTTGACCCTAGCTAGAGACCGAACTGACTTTTCCACAAAACATACAAAAATTAATAGACTCAAAATGGGAGATTTTGGCACTGGTTTCACCCCGATCCGATACTCCTAGAAAGAGATACGGGTTTTACAAAATAGGGGCAGAAACGACACTTTCCACATGAAATGATAATTTTAGCCTACACTTTCGTTAAGCCGTGACTTAACACCAACAGACCCGAACTCAGCTGTGACTTATTGAATAAAGCTAATAGGGCTGTGCAAACCGAGCACCACTCACTGCCACCTCCGGCAATGGTGGTCGTTGGCGGCGGCGGCGGTTACGGGTTAATATTTTCCGGCGAAACCACTCGAAACCACCCACCCCGCCTCACACACCTACGCACAAACGAACACACACACACCCACACCCACGCACACCCGCTGCTGCCACGCGACGGCGCACGGCGGCGGCCACACCGCCGGCAGCCATGGTTGCGGCGGTGGTGGTGGTGGTTCATGGCGTTCCGACAACAAAACGATAACGAAAAGAAAAGGAGAACGGGACTACCTCGACGCGACTTCTCCTCCCTCCTTTTTCCGGCAGAAACGGCGAAAACGGCGGCGGTCTCTCTCCCGGCTGCTCCCTCTTCTTCTCGACAGCCTCTCTCTCTCTCTCACTCGACCGCCCCTCTCTCTCTCTCTTTCTTTCTCTCTCGGCGATGGCAACACAAGAAAAGGGATGGGGAGGGTGACTAAGGGTTTTGGTGGTATTCCTAAGGTGAAACCGAAGGGGAAGGGGGAGGGGGTGTCTCTTGGCCGATCCCTTGCCAAACTTTGGGGAAATGCCCCAATTAGCCCCTCAATTTTCCTTTCCTTGCAAAAACCCAAAAAGGTTGACTCATTTAACTTTTTGGTCCGATTTGACTAACCCCGCTAATGGAAACCACGTTAAAATAAAAGCTTAAAAAAGAATTAATAAGAAGAAAATACATACCGGGATACGGGCTTTACATTGCATCGGTGAGAAGTTGGGCCAAATCTGAGAAGGATTTCGGCCAGAAGTCCACCGATTTTCATCATGAATTTCGGTGGTCTATAACTTAGTCTTTTTGTAGATGAGGGTGTCTTCACTTCCACAATGAGAACATCTTCAAGCTTGATTTCGGTTGGTCTTCGACTTCACCGAACTTTTGTTGTCTTGTCTAAGTCATCATAAAGAACCAAAACAAAATATTCTAAGTAAGATTTTAAGGGTAAAATCGGTGAGTCAATTTCAAATCTTTAGTGACCCAACAATCTCCCCCTATTTAAATTTTAGCTCCATACTTAGAAAATTTTAAGAGTAACTGAATATGAAATGCATTTTGACCCTTTTTACTCTTTTTGGGTTTTTTTCACATAGACCATTCTTTTTGTTCTTTTTGATCTATTTTGTCTTTTATGGATTTGTTAAGTATATCCAACATTTACAAAAGAATAAAATAATGTGCAACAAGGAAATGAAATTCAAATAGATTCTAAGTTAGAAAAGAAAGTACTTGTATTTATTATGTAGACTAGTACATCAAAAGATGAAAATTACAAGTACTTGAAATAGCTAACACCCATGTCACTTCCTTGGTTTCTGATGTCTGCGTTTGATTTCGGTGGCAATGTTTTGGAAGTATGGTTGTGCTTCATCAATGTAAGGCATGAGATTGCAAATGCCATCCAAGAAGAATATGTCGGCAAGATGGATTTGTGAGAATCGGAAGAAGCGTCGATGGCCGAGAGCATCATTGAAGAATAAGCCTGGGACGGGTGAGAGACATAATGTGGTGGAAGGGTATGTTATTGAAGTTGGGCTGGATAGATCAAGATTATCAACATAGGGAGTCCTTCCTTTGGCAGCCATTTCTTTGAAGATGGTGTCCTTCACCGATTTTGTCTTAGTGGCAGGAAGCCTGGCATCTTCTTTCAAAGTTTGAACACGGACACGTTCTTCAGAGGAAAGGACAATGTTGTGCTTTTTCTTGATCTCCTTCATTCGATCCATCAACCCACCGATACAGCTGATGAATATCTCCTTCTTTGGATTTGCACATTTGACCAAAAGCTTTGATAGTTCAAGCCATTCGGAGAGGCCGAATTGCTTGAGATGATAATCCTTGATATTTCTGGAAGATCCATCCTCTCTTTCTACAATGAGTCGTACATCGAAGGGAGTGACTCTAGAAGTTGCAATTTTGACACAGGAGATCGGTGAGCGATCAGTTCGGTAGTGCATGGCTTTCTTTTACCAACTTATTTCTCTCTCCTTGACTTCTTCAGCTTTCTTTACCGACTCTTCTAAGGAACCCAACTCAGACTTTTGGGCTTCAATGGGATTAGGAGTTTTGGCTTTGGCGGCTTCTTCCTTGGCAACTTTAAGGGATAAGGCTTTGTCAGCATCCAAAGATTTCTGAGCAAGAAGAGCCTCCTCAATTTCTTGAGGAGATAGACCCAAATCAGAGACAACTCCTTGGGAATGAGGTTTAAGTCTCAGTGACTCAGCATCAGATGGTCGAGCTCCATATTTTGCAATCTCCTTTTTCTTCTTCTCTTCTAGAGCTTCATCCTCAGCAGATAAAATGCCCTTAACTTTGTCTTTAGGGCCTTCGGCCGGACCAGGTTTCTCCCCCTGAACTGGTCCGTCGGTTCCCTCCACCGAAGTAATACGAGGAGTGGTTACCGATTTTTCGGTGGTAGCAGCTGCCGATGGGATGGGAGTGGCCACCGATTTTGGAGAAGTGGGAGAAGCCGCCGATGGGATAGGAGTGGCCACCGATTTTGGAGTCTGATCAGGAGTGTCCACGAGCTTTGAAGGCTCAACAGGTATTTTGGTGGGTTTAGGTCTTGTGGAGAATCGGATGGATGAGATATCGGTATCGGTCGGAGGTCTGTTGCTGCCAACATGTCTCACTGAAGGCATTCGAGGAGCCTTTGGTGAGCCTTTCTCCCCCTCAACAGCAGGCGGAGATGAGATACCCAAATGATCAGACATACGATCCAGCCGCCGATGAATTTGTTGAAGCCGAGCCCTGTCAACATTATCAAACGAGAAATCCCCAAGATCCAAGTCCCAATCCAAATTATTGTTGAGGAAGTCAATCTTTTGGTGGAGGGACTTAAGAGAAGCCAAAATGTGAGAGTTGATAGACTGTTGCTGAGAGTCCCTCTCACGAAGTCGGTATAACTCGGTGTCTTTGGCATCAACAGAGGCTTTTAATGCCCTCAAAGAGATAGACAAATTGGAATTGGAGGTGGTCAAATCCTCCAATTTTCGGCCAATAGTTCCCATAGAGTCGGTGAGAGGCCGCAGTAGATTCTGAAGTGACGCTTCAAATGAAGGATGACGAGCCTGATCCTCCAACACTCGAACACGATCGGCAGTCTGAGAAATGAAAGTCAAGGAGGCTTGCTTGAATGCCTTAAACTGAGTACCCACCATACGACATTGGCGGGCACTCTTCTGAACCTCAGTAATAAGATCGGAGGGCAACCTGTATGAGGGACGGAGGATGTACCAGTGTTAACATCGGGAAGGTGAAATCGGGGTGTAGTTGGGGATAAGGGAGTGTGGGTAAGTGTTCGTGACTCTGGGATGGTGGATGAGGATGGTTGATCAGATAGGGGATCGGGAAAGAAAGTTCTTGTTGGGGAGGGTGAGGGTGAGGGTGATGAGCTATCTCCAGAGGATTAACTGTTTCGGGTGGAGTGTATCGGTGAGATCGGTGAGGAGTTGGTTGCTTCGATGGAGATTGGTCGTCGGTGTGAGTAGTTTCAGTGGGGATGGTGGTGTGCGTCGGTGGGGATTGTTCTTTCGGTGGGGAGTGTTCGTTCGGTGATGATGGCATCGTCGGTGGGATCGGTGGAGATGATGCTTGTTGAGGTGAAGATGTATCCTGTAACAAAAAGTCCAGAAAGTCCGAGCCCTCTAGAACGACCGCTGGACTGACCGAACCTTCATTGCGTTGTGCTTCATCAACCTCAAAGTGGTCGGGTGTAAGGCCGTGTAGTGCAAACTCGGATCCTTCGAGGGGAGAGACCTCAAAGTCATCTGCACCACCCAAAGAGATGGGGGATGAGGAAAGTTGTGGGTTCTCCATTGATACAACTGAAGCCTTTTGAGAGGCAATAGTGTAACACCTCGAAATTTCCATTATATTATTTTTAATATGAATGGGGTTGAAATGTAATTTAGTCTAAGATTTGGACTATTTGTAAATATAAAACTCAAGGGTTGAATTTTGTAATTAACCCAAAGTTTAAGTTATTTGTGGAATCATGAACTTTGGGGGTTAGTTTGTCATATGTTGAAAGTTGTTTATGTATAAAATAGAAGGGTCGGTCGAAGGTGATGATATTTTCACTTTCAATTCTTTGAGTCGGTTCACAAAGGTGCAGGAAGAAAAGGGTTGAGTTAATCACTATTGATTCGGTAAGCAAATTCAACTAAAAACGAATTCCTTTAGAAAGTGAAATCACAAATTAATCCAGGCTTGTTTAGGTCTCTGATTTTGTTGGTGATTGAGAGTTGGATTTGATACTGACTTTATCCTTCAGCTGTGAAATTCTAAGGTGAGTTCATCTACTTAACTTTGTCAAATAAAACTTATATGTGTATTGATATGTCAAATAAGTTCATTTGTATCTGTATGAGATGATTACCAATCGAATTTTAGGAGTATTGAATAGAAACTGTAGGATTGGAACTGGGTTGTATGAAATCCGGAAGATGAACAATCCGGATAGTACCGGATTCTGGATGTTTTCCGGATTGGTTCCGGATATCGAAATGAACTCGGATTCCGGATGGTTGTCCGGAATATACCGGATCCGGGATGTACCGGATTCCGGATAATGTACGGATGATTTGGTACCGGATACCGGATTGGTACCGGGTGGGTACCGGATTCCGGATATGTTCCGGATTTGATACCGGATGGTTCCGGACTTTGAGTCCGGAATACTTTTCCGGATGAGGTTTCCCGGATAATTACGGATGTGGGTTCCGGATAAGGGATTTTTCTGATATAGTTTCCGTATGTGTTAATTGGTTAAGTTTTTCTAAAAAAAATCTAGGGGCGTTGCCCCTTGACCCTGTAACACCCTCAAAATTTGGAAAGAGCAACTAATAAACATCTCGATAAATAATCAAAAGAGGATAGAATCCTTTCTACAAACTATCCTTGAAAATACTTCAAAGTTTAAACATCACAATTTCCACCAATTAATAACTTAAGACGGGCGTTACTTAACACAAACACAAGTTGCTAATCCCAAACAAGTGCGGAAGACTTCACTACGTAAAATCACTTCTCGTGCACTCTACTAGCACTCATCACTTCACAGTGTAGTTAAAGCTATTCCCAACCTGAGCCTGTTGCACATGCCGACAAATAAAAGGGTTAGGCTAACGCCTAGTGAGTTCAAGAGTTTTATCATGACCATATAAATTCATAAATCGAGAGAGTTGCAATTTAAGTCACGAGTTCAAAAGAATTTACTTTAGATGCAAATCACCCATTTTTCCAACTCACACAAATCCCGTGCTGAAAGGTTTAATATAAAATGATTCCCGAAATGGACTCATCCCAAAACCAACGTGAAAGGTGAAATAGCATTTGATTCTCAAAACGATTGAATTCATAAATAAATCGCCATTATTCCAAAACATCCCAAACATGGGTGAAGCATAACCCATAACTCACGTAACGTGGAAAACAATGCATATAAATATGATAGGTCACTGAAAACATGGATAAAAACAAATACCCAAAGCAACACCTTTCGGTGACGGGGGAGGCCCGTTTACATTGCACGTGACGGAACACAAAAGTGGGTCACCTACTATGCAATAAAACAACACGTGGATTACTCTCGTAAACTTAGCTCAATCACTCCAGATCTATTGCCCGTGAGACTAGGGAGCCCCCAACTTCAACCACTCCAGATCTATACATTGGGTCACTCCAAATCCACAAAACAAGCACGTTTGGGATTACACCTTACTGTCCATGAGACGACGCCCGACCAAATAGGCCCACGCCTTACTTATCATGGAACCCGATGCCTATCTCGTGCCAAGCACATATGGAATTACACCTTATTGCCCATGAGACGACGCCGACCATATAGGCCCACGCCTTACTTATCATGGAACCTGATGCCTATTTCGTGCTACAATGAGAAACTAGCGTCTCGTAAACTGAGCTCAATCACTCCAGATCTATTGCCCGCGAGGCTTGGGAAACTCTAGTGCCTATGGATCCATAGCTAATAAGGTCTAAAACATTACACGACCCCAAATGAATAAACAAGTGCATTCAAAACATGCAATTCCCCAATAACGTAAATCATGATCAAAACTCGACTTTGAGCTATCAAAACTGGACAAATGTCCCCAAGACTTAATAAAATCCATTACTGAGCCATAAGCTCGACTAACCCAAAAGACCAATCATGAAAAGTCATAAAATGAAATTAAACGTAGCAACACACACCTTTGCCAATAAATACTTTGAATCTATGAAAAACACGAAATAAAACCTTGGGTTGGGACAATCCCTCTTTTCCAAAGGACTCACACCGTTACATTTTCAAATCATCCCATGATGTACTAAATGCATGTTTCCAAGATATACACAAAATGCATTTTAATAACAAGTAGACTCCATTTATAAAATAAATCAACAACACATTTCTATTTATGATTTATCTATCAAATTCCCCAAAAATTCCAAATGTAAGTGTTTTACAATATTTACCACAATAAATACTTCAAAAGTTAAAACCCACCAAATAACTCAATCATTGATAATTTTTCATGTAAAACACATAAGTACTTGGAAAAAATAACATTTTTGGCATGTACAAAGTTTTCACAAAGCAACTTGAACTCACCTTGCTAGATTTAGGCTAAATCTAGATTTTCCCCAAACGTAAGCTCCTTTGAAGAAACTTGAATCTTCAAGCCAAAACCTCCAAAACCTAGATCCATAAGTTTCCAACCAATAATAATTAGATCTAACCATGTAGAATCATCCTCCCACCATTTTACACCAAAATACCCACTTATATCAAAACCCTAACTTCATAAATGAAGAGAAGAGAAGATTACCTTAACCATACTTGAATCCACCAACCAAAATATCTCTAGAACCACCAAGATGAACCCCAAACTCCTAATATTCAAAGTGGAGTGAAAAGGGTTGGATGAAACCCTAGAAACTTGGTGAAGAAGATGAAGTGAAAGGTTTCTAGAAAGGTTAAGGTTTCCAACAATGGTGAGGGTTTGTTTTGGGGAAGAAGGATGAAGAGGAGAGGGGAGATTTAGGATTTCTAGAGAGAGAGTTCGGTTTTAGAGAGAGAGGGAGCTGAGAAATGAAATGGGGAAAGTGAGAGGGAAGAGTCTTAAAATCAAACAAATAATTCCATCAGATGCATCGCGGACGTCCGGATTGACACCACACGGACGTCCGGCTTGAGCTGATCCGAATCCCTCAGATTTCATTGTTGCTTCCGCAGATGATGTGCGGACTTCCGCACTATGCGGACCTCCGACCTTGCCTCTTGCGGACGTCCGGCCTTGCCCCTTGCGGACGTCCTTGAGTCAGGTTTCAGTATCTTAATTTTTGGGGTGTTACAATTCTCCCAACCTTAGAATGATTTCGTCCTCGAAATCTAGGTCCTTTACAACCAAATGCTAACCGTCTCCACACCGACCATGTTCAAATGGTTTCCAATTGGAATTTAATTTCCCCCACACAGACTGTTAAGACAATCCCCAAGTAAACTCTTACCAACAATGCCCTCTCAGATACACTGTACTTATGACTGGGAGAACACTCCATCCACTGGAGTAACTCCAGATCAGACAACTTTGGTTATCTCCCAACCTTAGATGTTCCATACTTCCCCAATTGCGGTTCCAGACTCTAAGTCAATCCAAGGTTTGTTCACTATTGAACCCAACAGGATCTCCAATTCCGATTGTTCCTACTGTTAACTGTTGCTTAGTTCTAACAAGTCTTAATAGACTCCAAAACCTGCGGTCGTCACTGACCCATCGATTATACGACTCCAAGGATCCATCCAAACATTAATCATCAAACCGACATGTTCTTTTACCACACAAGAAAGTCACCCCACCAAATTTACTCATCATAGTTGAGCATCTTAAGATTACTACAACAGTTATCATTATTTCTTTAAAAATCAGACTACTACTCTCCGAATACACTAACGGTTCTTGACCTCGGAACCAAAAAGTCAACACCTAGTCACACCACCAAGTTTTTGAACCATAGCAGAACTCTACACACGAGTTTCATTCGTCGAACATTCTCATAAAACCAAGGTTATCAATATGGTGTCCACAATGTCCTACACGTCCCTTATGCGTAAATTGGCCAAGACCCAAAACAAAGTTGCCAACAAGACGGCTACTACCAATCATTAACATGAATTACCACGAGTCTAACTTTCCAGTCATAAAGATACTACGACTCTGCAAACATCACTACTTGACCTACGGTGCCAACACGCGTTAAATTACCCAACTTTCCACTATCGAAGTTCCCCCCACACTTACTTTTAACCGGGGTCACTTATCCTTTCCAAGGTTCCTATGAGTTCAAGGTTTCTCAAGCGAAATATTTAACAAATATGCCAATCGAAAACATTTATAGAAACTTTCAACATAAAGGTTTTCATATCAATCTAATTGTACGCACAAAATCTACTACTATCAATTCGGTAGTTGTGCAAAAATGGACATACTCTTCCCACATATGAAAATCATATTGAAAACCATTTCGCCGAAATTTGTATCGTTAGCAAAGCGCAAAAGCACAATAAATAACTCCTCTGAAAGAACCGATACGGTCCTAGCATGGATTGATCTATGTCATGCATGTAAGGTAATTTCCCACTTTAATAATGTGCAACCAAAAGGCCTATTCGTGCCTCAAAAGGAGTTTGAATGTCATCCGATTCCCAAAATTCCCTTTTTAAATCATGAAATAGCATGAAACAAAAATTACCAACAAAGTGCGCACACGTCAGTTTATTTCCCAAAATGGTGAAACAATCCCATAAATGTATTTTGGTTAAAACATAAAATGATTTGTGTCAGTTCTAAGTTTAAAGACAAAATCAATACGTTTTCATCATTCAAAGATGTCGACTAAAACGTCAAGAGGAAATTTTAAATTGGGGTGCGAATGCAAATTTGTAACACTTCCTTAGTAGTTTTCTTGAAATGAAATTACATGCATCAAATCGTTCATAACAAAACTTCAAAAGATGAAATTCTTTAAATCAATATTCAAAATTTTCTCATCTAGTCATAAAAGAGAAACATTTTCGACCATACCCTCACATTAATGTGTTTCCCCCAAAACTTAGGAGAAAATACGTGTTTGTAATTGGTTGACATCAAAAAGAGTTTAAATCGACTTCAATTTCGAATCGTACAAACAATGCGTATTAATGTTCTAAAAATTTCAGCAATCCCACGCACTCTAGGTTAGGACAAATAATTTTCCAAAATCCCCATCACGGAGCATTTACACCAAAGTTTACACTTGCAATATAAAACGTGAAGATGTCAACGCTTGCAATTTACTCATTAAAATACTCTTAAGGTATACACACTTCTCTCCAAAACCAAAAGGTTTACAATTTTCCAAAATGTCTATTAAGTCAAGGTTGACCAAAGTTCAACGACTCACACATTCGTGTTTTCAAAATGTTTCGTAGCGTAAACCATGCATTATCCACACAACACTAAAACATACTTTGACCAAATGACCCTCATTTATACAACATTTAATAAGACATTTCCATCCATGATTCATTTATTAAAGTGTTGAGGGTTCGTGGTTACCAAGTCATGCATATCCCTAGATCAATACCATGCATTTGCGTGAAAGGATAATAAAATAATCACTTAACCAAAAGCGCATAAAGCAAATTGTTAAGAAACACTACCAGAACGTCCTTTAATGCATTACTCATGCCACATATAAATCAATCCGTACATTGAATAAATTGCAACAAAATGTGCTAACACAAATCTTTGAAAACGAAATTACGCGACACCAAAGTCCCAAAAACATTTCTTTTGGTCATTGATATGCATTAATTATTTAATGCATATTAAGTCTTTTTCTTTCCATTTTGAGTCATTTTATCGTTTAGATCCCTAAATTTGAGTCATTTTATTTACTTATTTTCCACTTTATTGTTTATTGGAGCTAGAGTAGTGAATGGCTTGTTTTGTGACTTGGAATGGATGATTTATGCTCATTTTGGCAGATTTTATAGTGCAGACCCATGCTGCAGCATCTCTGCAGCATGACATGCCTGGACAAATTACTTTTTGGGACGTGGGGCTGAACTCTTAAAGACAAAATGGCATTTTGGTACTAAAGCAAGCAGCTTCTAGGAATCATAAATCCAGCTGGAGTTAACTTAGTTTAAACCTCTTTTGTTTTGTCAAGACTTTTTTGTACTTTGTCTTGATACTTTGGGACCAAGTTAATGTAGTTTTACTATTTTACCCCTCCTTTTTCTTCCTATATAAGGAGGGCTTGGGGTGATGTATTTGGGAAGAGATGAACTTTGGATCAGACTTAAGAGGGTGACAACTCTTGGTCTTGATTTCTTAGTGAATCAATTTAAGCATTTGAAGTACTTAATTCTTGCAATTTATTTTCAGTCTTTTATTTCTTGCAATTTACATTCCGCCATTTATTTTTCAGTCATTTACATTTATGCAATTTAATTTACGTCATTTATTGCTTTCTTTACTTTCCGTTATGAGTAGCTAAATTTATTAGTTTGGGTGTTAAACGGAAAGGTGGGATTTTAAACCAAAGAAAGGTGGACGTTGTTTCACAATAACGATGTTCCATTATTTCATTCAAGTTTTATAAAAACCAATGACACTTCTTGACGAATTGATCACTTGCTAAAGTGTTAAAGTGCCGTGGACTTAGAGATAAGCCACTGAATGCACGTCAGTTTGAATGATATGGGAAGTAGACTTGAGAGAGTTACTGATAAAGTGACAGTTATCATCCATATTTTTCTAAACTGATTTATTCTCGACAAGTGGTCACCAATCTAAGGTGTTAAAGTGTAGTGGACTTAGAGATAAGCCACTTGGAACACACCAACTTGAATGATATGGGAATCGGCTCGAGAGAGCGGTTTTTGATACAAAGAGATTTGGTCGTCCATATATTTTGAGAACTTTATCCCCCACTATAAATAGCTGGAGACTACACAGATATGTGTCTAGTTGAATCTAAACAGTAGTGGGAATACTGAAGTCCGAGAGGAATACTCTCAAAATAGATGGTGGATCTAGTTATGACAAAACTGCATGCTGCAGCATTCCTGCAACATGGCCTGCTGGAATTTGTGTTTAAGTCCCACCTTAAAGTTTTACACCTGTGCTTGCTTTATTCTCTGTTAACAACATCAAAGTGACAATCAAAACAAAACAAATCAATCTCTTCCAATTCGCCATCTGAAATCATTTCCTTCTTCTACTTTTTATTTAACTTTTTACTCCAATCTCTGTGGGACGATATCTGGTATTTTACCATTTTATTACTTGAAAGACGATATTAGATCTCATCGTATACTTGCTTTGAGGTTTGATTAGCACACGTCTATAGGTGTATTCTAAGCACTGTCAAGTTTTTGGCGCCGTTGCCGGGGATTGGCAAGCTAAAAGTTGTAAAAAGTTTTAAAAAGATTTGATTTTTCTAACATCTTTGTTGCTTGTCATACGTCTCCATGTGTGTACAAGTAACAAATCTTTGATTTTATCTATCTGTGAATATGGATTCAATGGGATATTCGTTTGGGCCATATGAAACTGTTTTCTGTGACCACTGTGGCGGAAATCATTTCTCATGCAATTGTCCTTCGAACCCCGAATCTCGTTATTTCATGGGAGATAGTAATTGGGATACCTCACACTTCAATGGTTTCACTCAATCATGGGAGGATCATCCTAATTTGTTTTTAAATGGTCAAGATCATGGCAATTTCACATCACCAATACCTCCTTACCAAGATTGGAGTAACACTTACGCAAATACTTGTAACCAATCTTGGGAGGAACACGTTGATTTTTCTGGGAGTTTTCAAGGGGATGACTTTAATAACTCATTTTTACCCCCTACACCCTCTTTAGAACTAGTTCAAACCTTCAAATCTTTTGAAACTATGGTGAATGAGCACATACAAAGTATGCAAGAGTACAAACAAAGTATATTGACATCTGTTGCCAACATTTCAACTTATCTTGAAGAGATCAATAGACAAAACCAAATTCCTATACCAAGTGAGATTGAAAAACTTGAACGTGTTGGTAAGGATGAGGATGAGGTCAATACTTTGGAAAATAGTCAAGAGATGGAGAGTTTTGAAGAAGAACCTGAGCATTTAAGCAATTCCTCTTCACTTCAAAATAGTGAAGAGGTGCAACACAATGCCAAGATTGTCATTAACCCCTACTTTGAATCTGTGCAGAAAAAACATATTGTTGCGGATGCTGCAGCATTCGTGCAGCAATGTTGTGCAAAAAATCTTCAAGTTGTTTCTGAAAAGGGACGTGATGATCAATCCAAGGACTCGGGAAGCTTCATAAAATCAAGTTCTTTTATTGGTGCGGGTGCGTGGAAAACTCTTTGTGGGGTGAACTGTTCCCCCATTTGTTCCATTAAAATCTTGTGTCGTGATCAACCAGTGAAACGAGTGGTGAGAACTGAGAACACTATATAAGCATAAGTGGAAAGAGAAACACCAAAGTAAGTTGGTGAGGACAGTTACGACTGAGGAGCATACTGAGGTGCCCCAACAAATTCCACCGTTCCTCAAGAAGCTGTCAACAAAAGATCCAATTTTTGAAAAAGAAGAACGTCTTGTTAAAAGACGAAAATGCAGATTCTTGTGCCGCAACATTCATTCCAACCACTTGGTTCACAACCTACTCCTCAGGAGTAGGACATGTTCATTCATACCTCTTTAGCTCCATTTTTTTTTGTTTATTTTACATTCTTTTTGAGTCTGGGATTGTTTCTTATATTTTTAGGATTTAGTTTATTGCATAATGAGCATATGTGATATATTTATGCATGCATACATAGCCTGAATATTTCCTAAAGTCATGATCCGTAAATCTAATAGTATAGTTTTTTTTGCTAGAACTAGCATCATTTTGCTTGGGAACACATTTTGATCCACATCTCACAAATCTAAGAAGTGATTAAGGCCATCATTTGTTTCTCTAAATGAGCCACTTGCATCTACCCATACACTTTACACTTTTATAACAATGAGGACATTGTTGAGTCCTAGTTTGAGGGTGGGGAAATCCATCATGGCAAGAAAACTACCACAAAAAAAGAGCATAACTCTTCAAAAAAAATGCCATGTTAGGACTTTAACACAAATCTTTGAAAACGAAATTACGCGACACCAAAGTCCTAAAAACATTCCTTTTGGTCATCTTACGACTTAAAATAATATTTCTCCACAAGACTCACGCGAAACAAAATTCCCAATGTAATCCAAAATTAACACACGCGATAACTAAAGTATGCACCTTACAAAATTGCACTCACACGACACAAAACGTCGCAAAACAAAACTCTGTAAAACTCTACGAGCATCAACGACCTCAAACCAACCAAATGGTGCCAAACCTTTCGCTTCCAAACATCAAATTGCGTATCGCCAAATCATGACTAAAATGCCAAAGTTCCAAAAATTCACTTTTGTTGCAAAACAATCTAAACAACACTTTTCGACAAATCTTGCATTTAATAAATTTTCCAATAAAGCTCAACACACCCATAATGAAAGATAACTCTCCGTCTAAACCTTAACATATGTGGAGGAGATCCAATGTTAAAGTCATAAGCCGTAGTTACTTGCCCAACATCCTAAACATTATAAAAATATGAATATCACTGTATCCGAAAGTAACGTTGGTCAACAACAAAATAAAACAAGTCCCGACGGAGTTTGCAACTCCCGCAATAAAATAATTTTCATGCATGTTCCAAACCATGAGTTAAAATCTTGTGCGTGTTAAACGTTTTTCCGAGATTTCGTAACACAACTCATATGATGATTTGAAATACAAGAAATGATTGATGCAATTTATTTTTAAAAATAAATGTCGTGCATAAACTCAGTCGGCACTCAACGTCTCAAACCATGCTCCTCCAAATCCCTCCGGTCACACTACCGTCATTCGGATGCTCAAACACCTTAAGGCAAAGTTGGGAATTACATCGATTCACCTTACAATTCTTCCTCGAATTAAGGTCGATTCAATAAATCTATGGTTCTAATCCAACCATCAACTTCGACCCGAAACGGTCCACTTAAAGCAATTATCATGCTTATTGTCACTCCGAGTGACTAATGCTAAAATCGTCCATCTATTCCAACGACTACTCACTTAGAAACTTCTTCACTACCCCAACAGTCATCACATTAAAGTAGTTCAATTATGCACATGTAACTAGTAAGTTCACCATAACACTGGCCAGGTGTAATTATGAACGTGCCGTACATGATTATTCTTGCTACTCTAGACGCGATTCTCGTTTCTAACGACTCCATCGACCTCAAAACATCATATCTTAATGTGCTTAATAGTGCAATTTCACTTTCACTCACTTAAAAGAACGCTAGTTTGAGTCTAGGTATTCAAAATCAACACCTAATTCTCTCAAACTTATGCTCTGATACCAACTTGTAACACCCTCAAAATTTGGAAAGAGCAACTAACAAACATCTCGATAAATAATCAAAAGAGGATAGAATCCTTTCTACAAACTATCCTTGAAAATACTTCAAAGTTTAAACATCACAATTTCCACCAATTAATAACTTAAGACGGGCGTTACTTAACACAAACACAAGTTGCTAATCCCAAACAAGTGCGGAAGACTTCGCTACGTAAAATCACTTCTCGTGCACTCTACTAGCACTCATCACTTCACAGTGTAGTTAAAGCTATTCCCAACCTGAGCCTGTTGCACATGCCGACAAATAAAAGGGTTAGGCTAACGCCTAGTGAGTTCAAGAGTTTTATCATGATCATATAAATTCATAAATCGATAGAGTTGCAATTTAAGTCACAAGTTCAAAAGAATTTACTTTAGATGCAAATCACCCATTTTTCCAACTCACACAAATCCCGTGCTGAAAGCTTTAATATAAAATGATTCCCAAAATGGACTCATCCCAAAACCAACGTGAAAGGTGAAATAGCATTTGATTCTCAAAACGACTGAATTCATAAATAAATCACCATTATTCCAAAACATCCCAAACATTGATGAAGCATAACCCATAACTCACGTAACGTGGAAAACAATGCATATAAATATGATACGTCACTGAAAACATGAATCAAAACAAATACCCAAAGCAACACCTTTCGGTGACGGGGGAGGCCCGTTTACATTGCACGTGACGGAACACAAAAGTGGGTCACCTACTATGCAATAAAACAACACGTGGATTACTCTCGTAAACTGAGCTCAATCACTCCAGATCTATTGCCCGTGAGACTAGGGAGCCCCCAACTTCAACCACTCCAGGTCTATACATTGGGTCACTCCAAATCCACAAAACAAGCACGTTTGGGATTACACCTTACTGTCCATGAGACGACGCCCGACCATATAGGCCCACGCCTTACTTATCATGGAACCAGATGCCTATCCCGTGCCAAGCACATCTGGAATTACACCTTACAGCCCATGAGACGACGCCCGGCCATATAGGCCCATGCCTTACTTATCATGGAACCCGATGCCTATTTCGTGCTACAATGAGAAACTAGCGTCTCGTAAACTGAGCTCAATCACTCCAGATCTATTGTCCACGAGACTTGGGAAACTCTAGTGCCTATGGATCCATAGCTAACAAGGTCTAAAACATTACACGACCCCAAATGAATAAACAAGTGCATTCAAAACATGCAATTCCCCAATAACGTAAATCATGATCAAAACTCGACTTTGAGCTATCAAAACTGGACAAATGTCCCCAAGACTTAATAAAATCCATTACTGAGCCATAAGCTCGACTAACCCAAAAGACCAATCATGAAAAGTCATAAAATGAAATTAAACGTAGCAACACACACCTTTGCCAATAAATACTTTGAATCCATGAAAAACCCGAAATAAAACCTTGGGTTGGGACAATCCCTCTTTTCCAAAGGACTCACACCGTTACATTTTCAAATCATCCCATGATGTACTAAATGCATGTTTCCAAGATATACACAAAATGCATTTTAATAACAAGTAGACTCCATTTATAAAATAAATCAACAACACATTTCCATTTATGATTTATCTATCAAATTCCCCAAAAATTCCAAATGAAGTGTTTTACAATATTTACCACAATAAATACTTCAAAAGTTAAAACCCACCAATAACTCAATCATTGATAATTTTTCATGTAAAACACATAAGTACTTGGAAAAAATTACATTTTTGGCATGTACAAATTTTTCACAAAGCAACTTGAACTCACCTTCCTAGATTTATGCCAAATCTAGATTTTCCCCAAACGTAAGCTCCTTTGAAGAAACTTGAATCTTCAAGCCAAAACCTCCAAAACCTAGATCCATAAGTTTCCAACCAACAATAATTTGATCTAACCATGTAGAATCATCCTCCAACCATTTTACACCAAAATACCCACTTAAATGAAGAGAAGAGAAGATTACCTTAACCATACTTGAATCCACCAACCAAAATATATCTAGAACCACCAAGATGAACCACAAACTCCTAATCTTCAAAGTGGAGTGAAAAGGGTTGGATGAAACCCTAGAAACTTGGTGAAGAAGATGAAGTGAAAGGTTTCTGGAAAGGTTAAGGTTTCCAACAATGGTGAGGGTTTGTTTTGGGGAAGAAGGATGAAGAGGGGAGGGGAGATTTAGGGTTTCTAGAGAGAGAGTTCGATTTTAGAGAGAGAGGGAGCTGAGAAATGAAATGGGGAAAGTGAGAGGGAAGAGTCTTAAAATCAAACAAATAATTCCATCAGATGCATCGCGGACGTCAGGATTGATACCAGGCGGACGTCCGGCTTGAGCTGATCCGAATCCCTCAGATTTCTTTGTTGCTTCCGCGGATGATGTGCGGACTTCCGCACTATGCGGACGTCCGGCCTTGCCCCTTGCGGATGTCCGTGACTCAGGTTTCAGTATCTTAATTTTTGGGGTGTTACAGACCCCATCCGCTAACCGGGTAGCGGAACCCCCGTGCTAAGTCGCCGAAGAGGGACAATTGAGAATAAGGGTATGATATTAGTTGCGATTCTCAGCTTTGAGAATATGATATGAAATGTTCGTGCATTCGGGTAAATATGCACATTTGCTAGTAAGTGTAATGGATCCATAGGCACTAGTATTATGTGAACACGTGGAATAGGCATGGACATATCGTAATTCCGTGTGTTTGATAAACGTGGAATAGGCGTGGACTAATCGTAATTCCCGTTTGTTTGAAATGAGGAATAGGCGTGGACTAATCGTAATTCCCATTTCGTATTGAGATGTGTAATCGTGGAATAGGCGTGGACTAATCGTAATTCCAGATTTCTATCGGAAGATAAGAGATAGGCATGACTTAATTGTAATCTCTACTTCCCTTCCAAAAAATAGGCATGGACTAATTGTAATTTTTTGGACATGAGCAATGATCTAGAATCCGTGGTGATTTGTAGTGGGCTCTTGAACATGATGATATGACTTACTTAATGTATGTCATATTCATGGAACCGGGTATAATTCATGTCATCGCAAGATGTTTATATGTACGGTAAGAATGGTGGCAAACCAGGTTTGTTTATATGCTTTGTTTACTTTGATTTCCAAAGCCTGTAAAGTTTTAATTTGAAAATGGATGTTCTCACTAGGCGTAAGCCTAATCGTTTCAAATTAAATTTTCTTACCAGGTACTAGCTCAGGATGGGATAAGCAGGGTTGAGTGTAGAGAAGTCCCAGAGTTACGCTTTTGGAGCTATATTGGAGAATTTAGTAGAACAAGGATTATTTTTGGAGATGTTATATACAACCAATATAATCTGATATTATTAGTTATGATTTAGATTAGTTGGTTGTTTACAATAGATCAATTGTATATATCAACCTTGTCACTAATTATCCATTTATGTATAAAAGTCTTGGAGATATGGTTATGGATCTTGTATATCGAAGGTTTAAATTTATTGTGGTTTAGTGTGTTTCAAATAGAGGAGTCGGTTTGGGGGATGACAGATTCCAGTGGCCCGGATGGGGCAATTTCAACGATCACCGATTTTTAAGAATCGGTAGCCGGCTTGTGTAGCTTGGCCGAAGGTGTCCTAGACCTCTTTAGAGGAGATATAGGAGGGGATTTGGAGTGCCTCCGCTAATGTGAAGGGGTTGGAACTTGGGTAGCCTCCGAAGGTGATTTCGAAGGCATAGTCCCGGAAGCGAGTACGGTGGTGTCGGCGGCCCTCGAAGGTTTCTTTTTGGCACCTCCCGACTTCACTCGGGTAGAGGGGACAGGGGCCACTACGACCGGAGGATCCTCCGGAATCGCCGGGTGTACAAACCCGGGGATTTCGGCGTCTCCCCGGTGTAGATCGAGAGAGTGAGCAAAAGTAGACATACCTTGGCGAAGAGGCAAGTCGGTAGCAAGAGAGGGCACATCAAGTGCATTTTTCCCAACAACAGGAGCAGACCAGTCATAGATAAATTTGGGAGTCTTGGACTTGCGATCAGCATCCAAAGCAGCACCAGTTTTGTGGCTTAAGATCATAGAGATGAATCTGGGATAGGCAACATGGCACTTTTTGGGATGGGAGACTACACTAGTTAACTCAGTAAAGAAGTACTGAGCAAAATCAATTGTCCATTGTCAATATCCATTTATTATGGGACAATATCCATTGTCAGGAAAAAATGACTATTTGTCGTTTCTTCCAATTTCAGATAAAGTCTCAATCAAGCATGGTTATCCTTCCTGGTACTGAGAAAAAGGTTGAAAAGGACTTGTCAACTTTTCAGAGTCAACTCCTATGCTTGAATCTCCTGATGACAAGTGTCCTAAGCATTTAATGCTTCATGCACTATATAAAGAGGAAGAAGCTCTCCATGCAAGGTTACGCGTTCCTAAAGGATTTCTCAGTGCAAAATACTTTCTCTCCCTTAGAACTTTATAGCTTTGATTCTTAGTGTGTTAAAAGTTGTTTTGTTTTCAGTTTGCTTTGTGAAGATTGTTAGAATAGTTTAACTGTTCTTTCCGCAACAATCTGTAGTTTTCTGTGTGTAGTGATAAAATCCTTTCAATATTACATCAAGTAAATGATAAAATTATTTTCTACAAATCATTTCTTGAAATTCCTCAAATTAAATTTTAGGTTAAACCTCAATAATTATCGACCCAAATCATATACAAAGACTAAATAACGGTCGGGTGTTACTAAACCCATTACCAATTGCTATCTCCAAAAATGCGGAAGGCTTCATCCAAGAGTTACACTCTTGCCGTGCACCTAACTAACACCAACACTTCATGGTGTCGCTAGTACCACTCCCCAACAAGAACCTGAAGCACATGCCGACAAAGAAAATGGTTAGACTAACGCCAAATAAGTTCAAGCAGTTTTCATCATAATTTTAAAATAGTAAAACTGAAAGACTGCTTATGTGAAAACATAGCTCATTATGAAACGCATTTATCGTAAAAGCAACATCTTTCCAAACCCACTATTTTCATGTTGAAAAAACTAAATCAAAATACTCATTTAATATGAACTCAAAACCCAACACTCGCTCTAAAACACAATGGAGTTAAATAAGCAAATCCTGAAAACGAAGATAAAACTCTATAATCCAAAAACATGTACGAAACTCGATAATATAAACTACATATCTTGAATATCAATCCATAATCAAAACGTCACCGAAAACATGTATAATACTCAATACCTAAAATAACACCTTTCGGTGAAGGGGGAGACGCGGAACACTAAGTTAAGCCACATATATATGTTATCGAACTACACCTCAGATCGTGACTTTATTGCATGCTTTAATAAGATACATCTCAAGTCGTGACTTTATTGCATGCTATAATAAGTTACACCTCAAGTCCCTAATTCCTTTAGTGCGCCCACTCAATATGGAAGTCACCTCAAGGACACAATACCTCTAGTGTGCACGCCTTGCCAAGCTCCACCTCAAGGATACGCGATCTTATTACCTGTTCGTTCTCTAGTAGAGTTACAACCTCAGGGTTCCCATTCGACCTTTAGTGCATACTCACTGCATTGAAGGTAGAAACATTAACCCCTTACTTGATAACCTATGATGTATAACCCTCATGCATAAGAGTTAGAGAATCAAAACCCCAAAAATCACCCGGAGTCCAACCCATAAAGGTTCATCTCCGCAATACCGCGACGACAACAACTACTCTGGTATCTTTCCCAAAGTGATGGATCGAATGCATTACAGTCTAAAACATTACATGGCCCTAAATAAATGATTAACACACTCAAAACATGTAATTCTCAAATAAGATGCAATAAATGCAAATCACAACCATAGCTCCACATTGAGCTATTAAAACCGGACAAATGTCCCTCAAGACTCTTTTCAAGTCAAAACTGAGCCAAAGTGCTCCCAACTCCAATGACAAATCCATAAAAGTCAATATAAGCGATAAAATGCATATATTTGTTAAATAAGCATACTCATGTTCCAAAAGCATGGCTAACTTAAAAGAAAACCAACATTGGTTGGATAAACCATTTTCAAATTGAAAGTATGCCCCTTTATATTTTCTAAATTGTCTCAAAATGAAATGATATGCCTTTTACAACTTAAATAAACTCAACATGCATTATTGTCAAATAAATATCTATTTGTAAGACAAATCAATAAAAAAAAACCCTCTATTATGTTTTATTCATCAAAATGTCTAAAAATCCCAAATGTGGGTATTTACCGAGTTTCATAAGATCAAATGTACCACAAATGCAAATGTCATCAAAATCCACACATTTGTTAAAATATCAAGGAAAACATTTCTATACATCAAAATGAGCATTTTTGGCATGTACATAGTTTTCACAAAGCAACTTGAACTCACGTTGCAAGATTTAGGCTAAATCTAGGTTTTTGCCCCAAACTTGAGTTTTCTTGATGAAAACTTGAATCCACAAACAACACCTCATAACTTTTAGATCCAACACTTGCAAATTGTTTCATTCACCTTCAAAGATCCAAAACCTAAGACAAAATAGAAAGAAGAGAAGGGAAAATGAAGAACATATCAAACCCTAACTTAAAATCGAGAGAGGTGGGGAGCTTACCACCACAAGATAATCCTGAATCTTCCAATAAAATTTATCACTCATAATATATCCTTGAAGAGGTCTCAAAAAAGAAACCACAGCAAATAAAATCAACAAAAATGGAGTAGAAATAAGAGAGATATGAAGAAATGAAGGAAAAAGACTCAAAATTGGGGTTTTCTGCAGGTCTAGAGTCTCATTCGAGTTTTCACGCGGCTAAATCCGCGCCAAAACCCGCACCAAAACCCGCCTTCCCCCCTCAAAGTCGCCCGGATGAACCCAAAGTCTCCCCCAAAAGTCGCCCCAAACACTGCTCACCCGGTTCTCATCGTTTTTCATGTCTGGTCACTATTTTGGTCATAACTTCTTCGTTTTAGCTCTGATTTTGCTTCGAAAAAAACTATTGGTCTCGTATTTGAATCCTTCATCCAACAAGACTTTAAAATCTTAGATTCAATCACAAAATCATATTTCTTCTATTTCTCTTAAAAGATCGATTACTATATTAACTTGAAATTGTATCTTCCTAAAATGGGGGTGTTACAAGGTGAATGAACTGTGGAATAAAAAAAACATAATATGAATGATCAGATGGATAAATTCATTATTTTTCTATATTAAGGGTACAACGGTCATTTCCATTTCTTTCATCAAAAAATATGATACTTACATATTTTTAAAAGTGTACATCTTGTAGTCATTTCCATTTCTTTCATCAAAAAATATGATACTTACATATTTTTAAAAGTGTACATCTTGTAAACATTTATTTTCAGGTTAAAAATGAATATTATTTTATTTTAATTTATAGAGTAGTTAAATCATATATGTGTGGACACTTTTACTGTAATTTTTAGGGAATTTATTTAAAATACTCAAAGTTTGACTTTGACTTATCAAAATACCAATTTTCTCGTTGATGTTATCAAAATACTCATTCTTTCCGCGTTGGGTCCCGCGATCGCGGGCTTGTGCCCACGTGGCACCCATGTTTGGGCAAAATGTCCCGCGGAGCCCCCCAACTATGGCCGCGGTGACAAGTTTGGTCCATGTCCGCGGTGGTTGTCCGCGATAGGCCAAAAAATTACATTTTTGGTCCTTTTTTCACGAGTACTGTTTTTGTGTGTCTTTGGATGAAAATGAGACCTTAAATTCGCAAACACAGTTCAGTTTAAAAAAAATACAAACTGGCCAAAAGAAATTTTAGCAAAACCGAGCTGCGTGAACACAAGATTTTGGAGCTGCATTCGTGTCCGCAGGTCGCGCTTGCACACAAGTTCGACGATTTTAGCTTACGAAATCGTCAATCGGCACTCCCCCTGCGCGCGGGTAGAAGTTAGAGTAAAACCATTCAAGGAGCTTGTCAACTCCTCACACTTCTTTGGTTATAAACCAAAGAAAGTTTACTCTCTCTTCCTATGTGGGACACCTTCCCACACCCAACTTGGTTTTTGCTAATTTCATCCAATTACTCAACTTTGAGTATCGATATCTCATTCACACATACTCCGTTTTGGACGCATTATATATCGTTTCGAAGCTCTCATATAGGAGAACATAAACCCACTAAGAGTTAATTATATATACCATATATATATATACCATATATATATATATATATATATATATATATATATATATATTTAAATGTGTCCAAAGTTCCCTAAAAACCACAGTTCTTTCACCTTGTAACACCCCGATTTTAGGAAGATACAATTTCAAGTTAATATAGTAATCGATCTTTTAAGAGAAATAGAAGAAATAGGATTTTGTGATTGAATCTAAGATTCTAAAGTCTTGTTGGATGAAGGATTCAAATACGAGACCAACAGTTTTTTCCGAAGCAAAATCAGAGCTAAAACGAAGAAGTTATGACCAAAATAGTGACCAGACATGAAAAACGATGAGAACTGGGTGAGCAGTGTTTGGGGCGACTTTTGGGGGCGACTTTTGGGGGCGACTTTAGGTTCATCCGGGCGACTTTGAGGGGGGCAGGTGCGTTTTGGTGCGGGTTTTGGCGCGGGTTTAGCCGCGTTAAAACTCGAATGAGACTCTAGACCTGCAGAAAACCCCAATTTTGAGTCTTTTTCCTTCATTTCTTCATCTCTCTTATTTCTACTCCATTTTTGTTGATTTTATTTGCTGTGGTTTCGTTTTTGAGACCTCTTCAAGGATATATTATGAGTGATAAATTTTATTGGAAGATTCAGGATTATCTTGTGGTGGTAAGCTCCCCACCTCTCTCGATTTTAAGTTAGGGTTTGATATGTTCTTCATTTTCCCTTCCCTTCTCTTCTTTCTATTTTGTCTTAGGTTTTGGATCTTTGAAGGTGAATGAAACAATTTGCAAGTGTTGGATCTAAAAGTTATGAGGTGTTGTTTGTAGATTCAAGTTTTCATCAAGAAAACTCATATATATCGCGGACAACCACCGCGGACAGGAACCAAACTTGTCACCGCGGCCATAGTTGGGGGCTCCGCGGGACATTTTGCCCAAACTTGGGTGCCACGTGGGCACAAGCCCGCGATCTCGAGATCCACCGTGGAAAAATGGTATTTTGATAACATCAGCGAGAAAATGGGTATTTTGGTAAGTCAAAGTCAAACTTTGGGTATTTTAATTAATTTCCCTAATTTTTATTGATTTATATTTTTAAAAAAAGGCGTTATTTTCAATAAGCATAAATCATGTGGGGTTTTATTTCCAAAAAGGTTATATCTAACGGAATATTTTGTCGTCTTTAAGACTTTAACGTTATTCTCAATAACCTTTTGTTCTTTTCTATTATCTTATTTTATTTTAATTTTTTGGGATAATATATTAAAAATAGATCAAAAGTTGAAAGAAAAAGGTCAAACAGGCCATTTAATTTTTAATTTAATGTAATTTAAGCCAAATATATTATAAAATGTCTATTTTACCCTTCAAATAAGTTTTTGTTTTAAAAAAATCTATAAGAATTCATACAAAACTTTTGGAGCATTTTGGAAAAAATTACAATGTGAACTCTAACTTTATAATTTATGTAATTAAGGGCGTCTATGAGTCGAGTCTAGTTGCAAGTTATTCCAGTTTGACACAAAAAAAACATTACTAGGTTGGAGTTCGAACAAATTTCTCACAGTAGGGTTCGAACTTGAGCTCGATACTCATTTACTGGCTTGAACTCAAGATCGGTTAGCTCATTAGTTTAATAGTTTTTATAACTTAATTATATAATTTATGAACATGTTTTACTCGAAAAAAATGTATGCTCGAATGGTTCGGCTTGACCCGACTCGAAAAGTTTAATCGAGCTTTCGAAAGTGTTGAGTCAAACATTGGTGTTATGAAGTTCGACTCGTTAAGTTAAACGAGTTTTACTGTGTGTTCAAGATCAATTCGAGCTCGACTTATTAAGTTAAACGAGTTTTAGGGTGTGTTCGAGATCAATTTCAACTCGACAATTATCAATCTCGAAAATCGTCAAGAAAAATGGCATGGCTGCTATTCCAACCTATTATACGGGCTTTTTAAACCAAACCGAAAATCGATGTTTTTAACATTTTCTATGCGTTTTGATTTTCTTTCTCCAAAAACCTAAATTGTCTTCCCCAAAGGGAAACAACACCGTCTCCTTCAAAGGTTGAGGCTTGTATCTTCATCTGTGAGTGGGACATTCTATAAAAGTCTTCTGTCATTTTTACAAACTAACCGTCTAATGTATTTTCCAAGGTTCTAAATGGCGTGAGATGTGGCGTGGCGGCAAGGTCAAGCCTCAAGCCTTAGAAGCCACGGCGTTTTTAAGTCATGACTTATGGCGTCAAATTTCTAATTCATATATAATATTATACATAAAAACATATGTTTTGTAATGTTACTCAATGATTCAATAGTAATAAGCAAGTTAAATTAGGTTATATATTAAAAAACTTGTAAATAAGACATTAAAAACGTAAAGAAAAATTAAATATCGCATTACGAAAACTGTGCATTAGGCTATGACGTGCCACAAGTTTAACGTGGCGTGGGACACAAGCCTTGGTACCATGGCACGTCATGACGGCTGTGCGATGAGTTTTTTAAAACAATTGTTTTACATCATAAGCAAGGTGTTTAACATTAGAAGCTAGCAGATCATCATTTGAAAGTTATTGAACAATTTATTCAAATGTCATAATCCAAGTTAAAAACTTATTTAAGATAATTCAATTAAATAACCCCTTCATTTTTTTGGAAGTAGAAAGTGCAAAATAAATGTCACCAACTATGCAAATGTAATTCAGTAATGTGGAAATAAAAGAGTTTTATTAAAAATAATTGCACCAATATTTAAAGTGATCCATTCACACCCATTGCTGAGAGACATTTTATGGGTGTTTGGATGTGTGTTTAAATTGATTATTGTGATTGTCAAAGTATACAATTTTCACTATTTTGATAACTTGATTATGATTTTCATTTAAATTCAAAATAATACAATAAAGGGTTGATATAAAGCAAATGATTGATGACATAAAATTACATATTAAAACACACACACATATATATATATATAAAAGAAAGGGTTCAAACGAGAATCTTTGTGATTTACGAGAATGTGAAAGCAGTCTATGCCAAACATTCTGCTTTAAATCACAAATTAAGAGAAGTTAAATTTAAAATTTTCAAGTTTAAACTAATATTTAAAAGTTTTCAAAAATATTAAAGACGTGGAAGGGTAAAACTGAAAACTGAAATGATAAAATTCAAATAACACGATCAAGATTACTCCGACCATTAGGAAAGGGATAATCATCGTCACATGATAATCACATTTCAATTAGGGCTCGATGATTGATGGTGAATCACATTGTTATCACAACCTATATGCATGCAAATCAGTGAAATACGACGGTTTGCCCTTTGTTATCAAATAATTATAACAACAGGAGTATCATGGTTGAGTTCGCAGTCTAGTAATCGTACATGGGCAATTATCAAAACTCGAGATAGCAGTCTAGTAATCAATACCATATGTGTTCGATTAACAAATTTTGGTCGATAATCACAATGTCTGATTATCAACAACATTCGATTAGGGCTCGATGATTGTGTGCTATCAAATAGGAACGATTGAATGCGTATCACATGATTATCAAAGTTAACACATCGATTAAGAATCAACGATTGAATGTGTATCACATGATTATCACAGTTAACACATCGGTTAGGGCCGACGATTGAATATTTATCACATGGGTACCGCCTAATTATGAAACTTTGATGAGGGATTGCTCTCACAAGAATCACAATTGGGTTACTACATTGATTGGTTATCACATTGTGATAACAATTACTGTTTATGTATCACAATTAGATGAACTTATGTGTATCGTATCATAAGATTATCACAATTATAGAATGTTCTCCATTTTACCCATTTTGGAGCTAATATCATAGGGGAGCTTTTCAATATAGTTTCTTTTATCTCTTCTGAGACAAGTTTAGATCCAATGACGGATCTAGACAAATTTTCATACGGTGACACCATATTTTTTCATACGTTTTTTTATCGAAGTGTCTTTCATCTTTTTATCAACGTTCAATATCGTCTGCTGTGTTTTTAGCCAAATTTTGGCGTTTTGAGAGATTTTTAACGTTTTTTGCTTGATTTCAGAGGATTTTAAGTTTTTTTTTTTATCAATTTCGAGAGATTTTTCGGTATTTTTTGTTGATTTCAAGAGATTTTTTTGGTTTTTTTGGTTGAATGGATATAAGATTTGGGTCTTTTTTTCATTTTAGGTGCATCCCTTTTAGTTTCCAAATGAATACGGTAGCATCTCCTAAATCGATACGGTGGCACCTTCACAAAAACAATTTTTTTACCCTTCGTCGGAAAATTCTTACGGTGGCACGCTCATGGGGTCCGTCCTTGTTAGATCACACTTATCACCTATGTTCTTCTTTCTGAAGCTAAGGCATGGTGATCATGTATCCCGATAAGCCTTGTGCATTAGAAAACCTTGACTTCTTACCCTTGTTTGATAGAGTATTGATGGTTAAATTTTGATTGGATGTCACATTGTTATCACGATTAACACACTTTCGATTAGATATTAATTTATTGGTTGTGAATCACAACGTTATCATTAAATAAGTATTTATTAATGTTTTTATTAGTAAATACGATTGAGACGTAATCAAATTTTGATCCATAATCATGAGATAATTACAATTAATTAAAACATAATTCAAAATTATAAAAATAAACAATTACATTTCTTTCCTTAAGGATTTATTTTTATTTATTATATTTTAAATTATAGATTAATAAAGTTGGAGGCCCATAATTGTTCTCGTGTTTTCGCAAAACAGAGAAGTTCTTGTTTGAACTCCATGTGAGAACAATTATAAGGCTTTAGATAAGTTGATTTTTTTTAATCTAACAGTTAAAAAATTGGATCTTCAACAACTTACAATTAATAGTTGACAAAAACACGAACCTTCATCTTCACCTTTACTCGCGTTCACAAAGTTCATATGGAAAGAACAAAAAAAATCCATCCAGACATTTGAGACGACCTAACGAATGTGATTAAAATGGTTATAGCCACATGATAAAATATCGAGAAATTAATTAAAATATCCCAACATTGAAAGTGACTTACCAAAGTACCCCAAAAAATTTACTTCTTACCGAAATGCCCTCTTTTTCCGCGATAGGATCCCGCGATAGCGGGCAGGGACTGGAAGTGTAAAATTTTGCAAGATTATTTACACTTTCAGTCCCCATAGCGGGCCATCGCGGGCCGCGTTTGAGCCATCGCGGGGGCCAGGGACTGAAAGTGTAAATATTTCTTGCAAAAATTTTCACAATTGGTCCCTGCCCGCGATCGCGGGATCCTATCGCGGAAAAAGAGGGCATTTCGGTAAGATTTTTTTTTCGGGGTACTTTGGTAAGTCACTTTCAATGTTGGGGTATTTTAACTAATTTCCCTAAAATATCTACCCCTATATTTTAAACTAAAAATTGGCGAAATTTACAAAAAAAAAAGAACAAAACAAATTATACCCAAAAACAATCAATTTATTATCATCAATTTTAATATATTTTTCCATCCATTTTCTATAGTTATTTGGGTTTTTATAATTCTTTCCTGATCTAGGAACTACCACATCGCACCTCGTGTCCCTATTCAAGATGGATATTAATCATGAATATGAAAGCGTTATTAATCATGAATCACACATAAATGATAAATATGAACGTGTTATTTATAATGAATCACACATTCATGATCAATAACATGTCCATATTTTTGTAGAATGTATCACTTGTAAATGGTTCCTGACTTCCTGGGTTTCTATGTTCCTAACCATATTTAGGTTCATAACGGAAGTCACCCATATACATATATATACACGAATGATCGTGTGAGAAAGCAAATTAAAGTAAAAAGTGTAAAAAACGATTTACAAACCATACATTTAGGCATCATTTGGCAAAAAAAAAAACTAGCTTTTTTCTGCGTACATGCTTGGATGACCATAAGCTAACTTTTTGAAACGTTACTTGGAGTAGCTTTTGAGTAGTTTTTTGTAAATATTCTAATATTGCTCTTATTAATATTAATTATTATTTGTTAACTATTATTATAAATAAATATTAATTTTTAAATTTAATTATTATTAGAGTAAACTACACTTTTGGTCCCTGTGGTTTAGTGATTATAACACATTTGGTCCCTACAGTTTAAAAATTACACTTTAGCCACTACAGTTTGCATTTTGGTCCGGATTTGGTCCCTCTTCGTTAAGTCCGTTAAAAAATATCGTTAGATGAGGGGTATTTTCGTCTTTTTCACTTTCACTTTATTTTTTTCTTTAATAAATAAATTGTAGGGACTAAATGTGTTATACCATAATTCTTTATTTTACCATTTTTTTAATCAACTATAATTCTTTTTTCTTGAATATTCATCTTCAACAATAATAGCATGATGAACACCAAGAACATGAAAACCAATAACATGAAAACCAAGAATAATAACCCAGATTTAAAAACTTAAATCAAATCTATATTTAAAAACCAAAACCATATCCAATAACCAAAATCAAACCCACTTATAAAAAACTAAATCAAATAAAGATTTGAGAGAAGAGATCTGAGATAGAGAGAGATAGAGAAGAGATATGTTCCATATCTGAGAGAAGAGAGAGAGAGAGAGAGAGAGAGAGAGATCGAGACCGAGAGAATAGAGAATGACAGAAGAGATCTCATTCGATCTGCTTCTTCTTCTTTCTCGACTTGCTTCGAAATCGTCGGAGAACACGTCGGACTTGCTTCGTATTTTCAACACCAAATAGAACCTGAAATCAATTAGTAAATGACCAATTGATTTCGTAGGTTTGCTTTTATTCACTCTGATCTTCTACACACAAAAACCTCAACAAATTAGGGATAACATTAGGGCTTATTTCCATCGTCTTCTTCACCATCATTCTTTCTGGATCTAGGGTTTCGATTTGGGTTTCAGATTCTTCGATTTTTCGATTTTCTTTCATGTTCTGTGTCTAGGGTTTGGAATTTTATTGAATCTTGATTCGAGGTACGGGTCCTATTTTCTGGGTTTTATAAATTTGATGTGGGTTTTTTGGATTTATCCTCTTTCATGTTCTTCTTGATTTTTCTTCACTGTAACCAGCTGCATTGACCTCGATTTTTTCTCTCTAATTTCGAGGATTCAACTTTGTTTACCCAATTAGGGTTGATTTGTATTGTACATCAAATAGAAAACATTTTAGGATATGCATTTGATTTAGGCTTCCATTTAAGGTTTTGAATATGGGTTTGATTGAGGAGACGTATCTATGTTTAATTTCAGTTTATTTGGGTCTGAGTTTGATTCAGGAAATGAATCTGGTTTAATTTTAGTTTTTTTTGGATCTTGATTAAGGAGATCATGGTGTTCTTGATGAGTTCATTGGGGAAGATGAATATTCAAGAAAAAATATATAATTATGGTATAACACATTTAGTCCCTACAATTTATTTATTAAAGAAAAAATAAAGTGAAAGTGAAAAAGACAAAAATACCCCTCATCTAACGAGATTTTTTAACGGACTTAACGACGAGGTACCAAATCCGGACCAAAATGCAAACTGTAGTGGCTAAAGTGTAATTTTTAAACTGTAGGGACCAAATGTGTTATAATCACTAAACCACAGGGACCAAAAGTGTAGTTTACTCTTATTATTAATTAATAAAAACTAATGAATATTAATTGAAAATTATTATATTAAATTTAGAATTATTATTAAGCATATAAATTATTTTTATATATTTTATAATATTAATTAATATATTTTAATTACCAATTACTATTATCTTTTTAATTATTATTTAATTATTTTTTCATATTTTATGTAACGGTTATTTAAAATCATAAGTTAATATATTTTTTTCTTCTAAAACTTGTTTTAACAAATTCAAAATTTATAGTATATATGTAAGAATAAATTTTAAATTCTTTTAGTTAACATGTTATATTATTTAATTTTTCTTTACTACATTGGTTGTATTAGTTAATATATTATATTTTTATAAATTTGTTTTAATTATATAATTAAATATCGTAATTGATAATTTTTTGAAGATGTCCTTCTTAGTCATTTTACATGTTTATAAGTTAGTTTTGACAAACGTGACTTTTCCATCAGCTAGCTTATCAGCTAACAACTAACTTATCAGCTACCAGCTAGCTTATGAGTCAACAGTTAGCTTACCGGCTAGTTTTCGGCCCTATGGTTTCCCAATGCTTTCGGTTTTCGTCCCTGTGGTTTTTAAATTACGGAAACCATCACTGTGGTTTGGAAATCATTTCGGTTTTCGTCCCTGTGACTCACGACGTTCAAAAGAGCCGTTAACTCATATTCCACTAACTTACAAAGGAGGATAAATCTGTCTTTTTCTCTCTCTCTTTTTGGTCCACGTGATTTAATTTTTTTCTCCCTATTAGAATTGATTTCTTCAAAACCTTTTGATTTCACTTTTGGTCCTTGTGAGATCCCTCCCCCTAAACCCACGACCTTTCCATTCTTTTACCCATTTGAAATTCTATTGACCCTATAGTAAAAACCTAGGGTTTATGTGAAAAGCTTGTGATTATGTGGCGGATTAGAGAAAGATCTGAAGTGTTTCATCTCTACAAGGTGTATGGTAAGTTGTTGTGTTCGTCTTTTAATATATTTTTTTCGTCTTCTAAAGATCTGAAACCACCATGTATTTGATTTATGTATTTTCATCAACGATGGAGTAATATGTAATAACCGGGATTTTTATTTAAACGGAGTAAGTTTTGGAGAAGATGGCATAATTGTCAAGTTTAGGGTCTGTTTTGAAAATTATGGGAGGAGGGTATAAAAGCCCTCATTTTAGGCACAAAACCCTAGATAGACATTTACTACTGTTGTTGGCGGCTAGAGAAAAGAGCAGTGAAAGAGAAAAATATGAGTTCTATAGCAAGTTGGAGAAGGAAACAACATCAATTATCAAATTGGAAGAGGAAGTGGAAGTTGAGTCTGATCCTACATCGGTTCTAGCAGGTAATCCCTAATTCCAATCTGTATTTTGATGTTCTGCTGAAGTATTGTTTTGTTCTTGGGGTTTTAATTAAAAGTTGGAATTAATGGTCTAAGAGGAGAATTAAGCATCCTTTTGGTGTTAAGTAGCAAATGATTGTAAAGAAAGAATTAAAATATGTTTGTGGTGTTGTTTAATCGCGAATCGTGTTGTTTAAGAGTTTATTAGCAAGTTTTCATTTCCATTTTTGTCACAGACCTCGTCATCCGGAACGAGTTCTAAATCGAAAATGGATCCGGAATCCACATGGGATCCGGAATCGGTTGGATCCGGATTCACATGGGATCCGGAATGGTTATTGGACTTGGGCCCGTAGAGATCCGGAATCCCCAAAGGGATCCGGAATAAATTTAAATTGTAAGAATCCGGAAATTGGGTTTAAATTGTAAGAATCCAGAAATTAGGCTTAAATTATAAGAATCCGAAATTGGGCTTGGTAGTGAGGATCTGAAACCACTGAAGGATCCGGAGTTGTTGTTGATTAGACCACGGATCCGGTATCCCATTTAAAGGGATCCGGAATTATTGTTACATGGGCCGAATATCCGGAATGCATTTAAAGGGATCCGGAATTATTGTTACATGGGCCGAATATCCGGAATGCATTTAAAGGGATCCGGAAACTTTGTTAAATGGGCCGAAGGTCCGGAATTCATTTAAAGGATCCGGAACTTGGGTTGGACCGGGAATTTTTATGATTCGGTTGGGCCGGTATGAGGAGTCCAGAACCCAAAATTCTTGGACTAGAAATGTACCTTATTACACTTAGATAATTTTGGGTAATGTTCGGAACCAAACTCGAGTAACAATTGAAAGATTAATGACCTACGTTTCCTAAAAATTATAGGTGTTCCATTTAGATATCGGAAGCTTAAGTGAGAAGTCTTGAAGCGAGAAAGTCAGGTGAGTTTTTCTAACTAAAATACGTGTTTTAAACATGTTTTCAGAAGTAAGTAAAGGAGTAGAAATGCCATGTTATTTGCATGATTTTTACTTGTTTGTAAGCTTTATGAGATGTATGCATACATTATGATAGACGTAAATTGGCTAAGTCGGGAGGTAGACCCGCCAGTGCTCATGTCGGGGGGATGTTCCGTTTATGCCATGGGAGGGAGTGACCTAGTAAGGCATCGTGAGACTGACTCGTTGTCACTTTCGAGTGACTTCAGGGTGCCATTTACGGGAGCGGGATTTTCCGCAAAAGTTTTATGTAAAGTTGCTTTGACAGTTATAAATTGTTTTAAATGTTTTGAGAACTGTTAAATTGAGGGGACTCACTAGACCTCATGGTCTAACCCTCACATTTTCCAAACTAAACCTTTTCAGGTAAGTGAGTAGAGCAGGATTTGAATACAGATGCAGTTAGAGACAGGGCTGCATTTATTTTAGAATTTAGTATTATTCTCAGTTGTGTATAGGTTGTTTCCGCCAACCTAGATTTTGATACAAATGATGAGATTTTGAGACCGGTTTTGGGAATATTTTAATATTTATTGAATGTTATGCTTTATTTTAGTTGGGTTGTTACATAATATTATGTATTCAATCTTTTTCTTCTTTTTTACTTTTTTTACAGAGCATCGTCCCAAGTTTTTTTCATTGAAGATAAATCATGGAGGTTTTTTTTGCAAACTTTCGTGGTAGGGTGTATGTTAATGGAAAGATAAGTTATGTGGATTTAATAGATGGTGATCAGATTTCAGTTCATGAGGTAAATACAATGATGATAGAGTTGGGATATGGAAGAGATGAAGTTATGTATTATCATTTTTTGATTCCTAACATAGACCTAGATTTTGGTTTACAAGCTTTAAGAAGTGACCAAAGTGTTTTGGAGTTGTTAAAATATGTTGACACATTCAAAGAAATTGATGTTTATATTGAACATGGGAATGATGATAGAGTTGGGATATAGAAGAGATGAAGTTATGTATTATCATTTTATGTTGACACATTAAAATATTTTGGTTTCCACCTCAACATTGGTCTCGGTCTCATTTCACTGGTAATTTACTACTTTTAGTTAACCATAAGAGTGGATTTTTATGCTTGTTTCTAATATGTTAATCGTTTATTCTCCATAGGTAGATGTCACATGCGCAAAGTGTAAAAACAAAGGCCACAAGTATTTTTGATAAAACAAAATGGTTGGTTAATGATGTTAGTGTTGGTATTTTTGTAAGCAAATGAATCATTTTTTGTTGAAACAACGCTATTTAGGCCATTGAATCTGTTTAGCAACAATGATACTTTTGGCATCAATGAATGAGTTTTTTTGGGTTATTTTATTGTGACATCATTTATGGTATTGTTTTGCTATCTAGAGAACTTTATTTTATCTCCATATTTTGAGTTATTGTTATTGCCCTGGGTTGAGGTTCACAGGGACCAAAACTGAAATCAAATGGTATTGAAATATTTTCATAGGGACCAAAACTGAAATCATAGATATTCATAGGGACCAAAACCGAAATCAAATGGATTAAAAAAATAAAAGAATAGAAAAAGACATATTTATCCTCATGTGTAAGTCACGTGAAGGTGAGTTAACGATTTATTTTAAACACTGTGAGTCACAGGGACGAAAACCGAAATGATTTCCAAACCACAATGATGGTTTCCGTATTTTTAAAACCACAGGGACGAAAACCGAAAACATTGGAAAATCACAGGGACGAAAATAGTAGTTTACTCTTTTTTGAAAATGTCCTTCTTGGTCATTTTACATGTTTATAAGTTAGTTTTGACAAACGTGACTTTTTCATCAGCTAGCTTATCAGCTAACAACTAACTTATCAGCTACCAGCTAGCTTGTGAGTCAACAGTTAGCTTATCAGCTAGTTTTCCAAACATAATTATATATTTGATATTGATTTTTTTTAACTTTTTGCAAATTAATCATCTCCTTATTTAATTTAAACATGACCTATATATATAATAATTAAAAAGTAAAATTTATATATTAATTACCTAACAAATCTTTTTAAAGGTATTTTTTAGAAGGTGGCCACATGTAGATATCTCCTATGGTCATTGGAGTTGGTGCTATAGAAGTCAACTTCTTGTTGATGTCACCCACATTTGGAGTCCCCAAAATTTGCCTTTTAAAAGTTTATGGTGTAAATACTCAAATTACAGAGATTATAAATATATAAGTATAATTATAAATAAATTTATATTTATCTTAAATTTTTAGTTTGTTTTTGCAATATTTTAACCATTTTATAAAGTCTGAATAAAATCTATGATCAATACTTGAAGCTCTAATAATTAGTTTTAAAACACAAAAAACAGAGTTTAATATATTATTTTATAAAACTAAATAATTTGTTTATGGTCGTTTAGAGCATCTCCAACAGCTTCTCCAAAATTTCTCTAAAATGAAGAATCAAAAGTTCAAATCTTCAAAAAGAATCACATTCATTCCAACAGATTCCCATTTTGGAGAAAAAAACATTGATTATAGTATTAAAATACTTCATTCATCTATTAAAATATTATTTCTCTCTCCAAATATTTATTTTCAATGATTTCTGTTGGTGATCTCATCTAGTAATCATTTTGTGGGTTATCCCCATATTTGAAGAAAAACTCATTCTCTCTCTTACTTTCTCCATTTTGAAGATAGTTTTAGGAAAACTGTTGGAGCAAAATTATAGCTCAAAATCCTCATATTCTTCATTTTCTCCAAAATAAGGAAGTTATTGGAGATGCTCTTACGATATCTTTTCATTATTCATAAATTTTGTTATTTGTTGCTAATTCATATAATTTTATTTTAGTGTCATTTACACCAAATTTAGTGTTTAATGTAACATTTAGCGACCTCATTGGAGATGTGAATAGTGTCATTAACACCAAATTTAGTGTTTAGTGTAAGATTTAGTGACCTCATTGGAGATGTGAATAATGTCATTTACAACAAATTTAGTGTTTAATGTACGATTTAGTGACCCCATTAGAGATGTAAATAGTGTCATACTGTCATTTACACCAAATTTTGTGTTTATTGTAATATTTAGTGACCCCATTAGAGATGTGAATAGTGTCATTTACACCAAATTTAGTGCTTAGTGTAAGATTTAACTGGAGATGGTCTTGGTATCTAGATAAATATATAAAAACACGATATATAATAATTGAATTTTGGTTATGCAAATACATTTATGATTTTGGTGAAAGTATTTCCCAAACCAATAAACTAAAAAAGTTATTACTATTCTAATGAAGATCAAATTTCGGTTTTCATCCAAGTGGTTTGTCAAAAATATGGTTCGTCTTTCGTCTACATTTATTATATTGGTGGTTATTGTGGTTTGGAATTCGTTTCGATTTTCGTCCCTAGAATTAATGATCGTTTGTCAAGTCCGTTAACTCATTGGCAATGTATTTTTTTACCCATTTATCTTTCTTTTCTTCAAAAAGTTTACAAAATATTATATATATATATATAGGGTCGGGTTCAGGAGAAAATCTCAAAAAAATGAAAAACTGAAGAACACTCTAGTAGCTCTTCATCTCGACGGTATGCACTTGTGTATACAAGTAATTTGTAACATGCACAAGTGCATAAAAACAAAAAAACCAACATAAATTACCTGTATGCACAAGTGCATACCGTACAGATGAAGGGCCACCAGGGTGTTCTTCAGTTTTCCGTTTTTTTGAGGTTTTCCCTTGAACCTTCCTCTCTCTCTCTCTCTCTCTCTCTATATATATATATATATATATATATATATATATATATATATATATATATAGTGGTGGGTTCAAATAAAAACTCAAATTCAATTGTAAACGTGAGGACAAACCACAACCGTTGATTAATAATCCGGTGAAGAGATCAGTGGCAAAAAAACGCGGTGGCAATTTTGTAAATAAGTTAAAAACTCTGTCCATGGCTTAATGAATATTTAGCGCACAGGGGTAAAATTGGAAAAAAAAATTATTCAGTCTGAATAAAAGGTAATTATTCAGACTGAATAAAGGTAATTATTTTCGTCAGATTAGAATCAGCGCCTCCTTTGTTGATTTTTTATTTTCTTTTTTAATTAAAAAACTTTTACCACCTTAAATTTTAAAATAAATTATCTAAAAAATTACTAACATTTTAATCAAACAAATTACATCAAAAAAACAAGAATTTCGTGCTCTTCGATATGACATCCATCATGATATAGTTTTTTTCTTCGTTTTAACCGTTTTTACGTGAAATCGTGTATATGTGTTATATTCAGAGTGAATAATACAACATTCGGGATGAATAATATCTACATTTATTTGGACTGAGTATATAGAATTATTCAGACTGAATATATGGAATTATTCAGTCTGAATAATTTACCTTTATTCAGTCTGAATAATTCTATATATTCAGACTGAATAAAGATAGATATTCAAAACGAATAAATGTTTAAGTTTTGTTCTTTTTTCATATATATCTTTATTCAGTCTGAATAATTCTATATATTCAGACTGAATAAATGTAGATATTCAAAAAGAATAAATGTTTAAATTTTGTTCTTTTTCATATCTACCTTTATTCAGTCTGAATAATTCTATATATTCAATCTGAATAAATGTAGATATTATTCATCCAGAATGTTATATTATTCATTCTGAATATAACACATGTACACGATTTCACGTAAAAAACGGTTAAAACGAAAAAAAACTATATCAAGTCATGAATAAGTTTTATTCTTTTTTAATATCTACCTTTATTCAGTCTGAATAATTCCATATATTAAGTCTGAATAATTCTATATACTCAGTCCGAATAAATGTAGATATTATTCATCCCGAATGTTGTATTATTCACTCTGAATATAACACATATACACGATTTCACGTAAAAACGGTTAAAACGAAAAAAAACTATATCATGATGGATGTCATATCGAAGAGCACGAAATTCTCGTTTTTTGATGTAATTTGTTTGATTAAAATGTTAGTAATTTTTGAGATAATTTATTTTAAAATTTAAGGGGGTAAAAGTTTTTTAATTAAAAAAGAAAATAAAAAGTCAACAAAGGAGGTGCTGATTCTAATCTTGACGAAAATACCCCTAAAGCCGAATTTTAGGAATGGCTTAAATATGGCTGCGATCAATGGACGAGATTTGTCCTCACGTTTACAACTGAATTTGAGTTTTTAGATGAATTTTCCTCTCTCTCTCTCTCTATATATATATATATATATATATATATATATATATGGGGTTAGGTTCACGTGAGACCAACTTGTTTTCGTGAGACCGTGAGACCAAAAAATAACACTAAAACTTCACACTGATTCATTGTGAAGGTACGGAAAACCACGAACCTTCACAGCAAAAACACTGTGAAGGTTTACCTTCACAGTCTTTTGTTGTGAAGGCTTAGTGTTATTTTTGTGGTCTCACGGGTCTCACGGAAATAGTCTGGTCTCACGTGATCTCAAGTCTCTCTCTCTCTCTCTCTCTCTCTCTTTCTCTCTCTCTCTCTCTCTATATATATATATATATATATATATAGAGAGAGAGAGAGAGAGAGAGGCTCACTATTTTGTAAACTTTTTTTCGTGTAAACTTTGGATTTCATAGGTTTTCTTGATGAAATTGTTTCATGAAATTGTTTATTTTGATGAAATTGTTTCATATAATTCATTTCTTGATGAAATTGTTTCATATATTTGTGTTTTTTTATGTAGTTTCATATATTTTTTTTCATTCTTATGAAACTGTTTCATATAATTTCTCAGTTTGATGAAACTTTGTCGTTTTTACATAAAAAAACATAAATATATGAAACAATTTCATCATGAAACGAATGATATGAAACACTTTCATCAAAATAAACAATTTAATGAAACAATTTCATCAAGAAAACCTATGAAATCCAAAGTTTACAAAGTTTACACACATTTAGAGGTTTACAATTTATTATCCCTCTATATATATATACTACACACACTCTTGTGACCAATCATTATCTTCTCTGCCTTGCCATCAGTCCAACATTGTCTTCTCCAGCAACCGACCCTCTCCTCCGATGACCCACTCTTTCTAAGCACATCAAATCCATCTCCAAGCACATCAAATCCAAGGAAACAATTAAACAAAAACCCTAAATCGTACTTGAACCCATGTTATAACCCTAAATCATGATTGAAACCCTAAAATCAAGAAGAGCACAATCAAACAAAACCAATAAACACTAAATGTTCTTGTTGTAAAATCATGACTAATGCCTAGAAAGACAATGAAGCCTCTCAATCCACCAAATATTGTGTGTAAACCAGAATTTAAACAACATAAACCAAAATGGTGTTTGAGTCCATGGCGTTGAAACAAAAATAAAGCTTCTCAATGCATCAAATCGTATGTCCATAGTATTCAACTTTTATACATCAACAATATTTACAATACAAGAATATCAGAAAACAAATATCATATTCAAGAGAAATGAAGTTTACAAAACCCTAATTCTAGAATAAGATGTTCAAACCCTAATTCTAGAGAGAGAGTGAGAGAGAGAGATTTGTAATGTAAAGAAGAAAAATGAAATCGTTGAATGACAATAATGAACGATACTTCTCTTTTATATATGAACAACATATTTGCACTTTAGTCCTTCAGATCTTTATGAATTGCTCTGATACCCTTTAGTTTCACTAGAAAGTGAAGCGCGGTCCTTTCAGGCCTCAACTATCAGCCATTGTCCATACTGCACCCTTAACTTACTGAAACATTACAAACACAAACAATAACTTACTAGATGGCAAGATTGGTATAATGAACTTACCTTTTAACACTCTCCCTCAATCTTGACATCTAAATAAATCCAACATATGTAACTTATCACATAGATAGTTATGTTGGTTTACTCCAAGAGATTTTGTGAAAATATCTGTTGGGTTTTCAGTTGAAGGAACTTTAACTGTTTTCCACATTCCAGATGCAACCTTTTCTCTTTCTTGGTGAACGTCTATTTCAATATGTTTTGTTCGCTCATGGAAAACTGGGTTATTAGCTATCTAGATTGCAGATTTGTTATCACAGTTTAGATTTACAGGAAGTAAATCTTTTATTTTTAAATCCTTCAAAATACTAAGTACCCATATAATTTCACAAAGAGCAGAAGCCATTGCTCTATACTCAGATTCCACAGAAGAGCGAGAAACAGTTGTCTGTTTCTTACTCTTCCAAGAAATCATACAATTGCCTAAGAAAAGCCAATAACCAGTTACCGAACGTCTTGTTGACAAACACTTGCCCCAATCAGCGTCAACAAATACATTTAGTTTAAAATCAGAAGAAGACATGGAAAAATTAACACCTTCACTTAGCGAAACTTTTAGATAACGCAAGACTCTAAGAGCTAACTTCAAATGGGATTGCCTTGGTGAATGCATGAACTGACTTAAACAATGAACATCAAAGGCTATATCTGGTCTAGTAGCTAATAGATAAATCAATCTACCAATTAATTTTTGAAAACCAGTAAAATCCTTTAAGAGGGGATCTTTGGAAGTAGAACCACAAGAATCTGTAACTATTAAGTTCATATCCATTGGAGTACCAATAGGTTTAACTCCCAAATATCCAAAATCATTTAAAAGTTCAAGACAATACTTACGTTGTGACATAAAAATGCCTTTTTCAGTTATTAAAATTTCTATTCCTAAAAAGAATTTTAACTCACCAAGATCCTTGACTTTAAAATTTGATTGTAAATGATTTTTTACCTTGTTTATTTCATTTATACAGTTTCCTGTCAAAACAATATCATCAACATAGACCAAAAGAATAAGAAAAATAGAACCAATGCTTTTGGTAAATAAGGAATAGTCACTGGAGCTTTGACAGAACCCATTTTCAGTTAAACAAGAGGATAACTTTTCATACCATTGTCTAGGAGCTTGCTTTAAACCATATAAAGATTTAACTAATTTGCAAACCCTTTTATCATTGGTAGAGAAATATCCTGGTGGCAAACACATGTAAACTTCTTCAGCTAAGTCACCATAGAGAAAAACATTATTTACATCTAACTGACATAAAGGCCATTGATATTGAACAGCTAATGCAATAACACAACGAACAGTGACCATTTTAACTACAGGCGAAAAAGTTTTCTCATAATCCAAACCCTCTCGTTGAGAGTACCCTTTGGCAACAAGTCTTGCCTTATATCTTTCGATCTCACCAGTAGACTTATATTTTATCTTATAAATCCACGTACAACCAATAGGCTTATGTAATACCCTAAAAACTGGGTAAAATTTAAACCTGAAGATTTTCGGAGAATATACTTCTAAAATAAACAAATCACCCAAGGAATGGGGAAAATAAAGTATGGCGTTTACAAGATCCCAAAAGACAAGCAATTAACGGTTCAACAACCTAATAATCTAAACCATCGTATCTTAGATTACATTCGGGTGTTGTCTAATTTCTACCAAAAGAATCAACATTTGTATTCTATCATGTACGCCTCCAAATACTCCCAAAAATGCTATGTATTTAAACCTTTAAAACATTTTACCCAACAAACTCATAAAAGTTCATCAACCCCTTTCTAGGTCAAAATAGAAATCATGTGAGATAAAGCTAGATACACCATTTAAAGTAAAATCTATATATATAACATGTATATGAGTTGGGTTTGAAGAGGAACTCACCTTAGAGAGTTTTATAGAAAACCCAAACCCTAGAAGATGAGATGGAAGGCTCCTAGCATTTGGAGAAGCTTGGATTTAGCTCAAAAGCTTAAGGTCACCTACCAACTGATAGGACGGGTTTACACCCCCCTTGACTAACCGCAAGTGTACGGTGTCGTCTCAAGTAATACGTACGGAAGTACGAGTATCGAATCCACAGGAACCAGGTGTTAAGTACCGCAATGACTATAGTTACTATTAACTGAGCGATTAAAATTGATTTGGTTTGTTTGTTGAAATATCGTGACTAGCAAAGCGTATAAAAGTACTAAACGTAGTTGAAAGTAGTATTAGGAGAGAAGAAGGAGGGTTGGAATCCGAATGAATTCAATTAGCAAGACTTCAACACGAGATATAAACGATTAAAATGATTAATGACTTGTAAAACCTGAACTCGTTACACTTTTCCAAGCTGCATCGAGACTTAACTTAATTAAGATGTTCATCTTTCGATCTTACAGTTGAATTAAGTTAAAGTGATTGGTTTAGAACACAACACCGAAGGAAATGGATTATCTCTAACTAATTCCCTTCGGTGGCTATTGAATTCGAACTAAATCTTGAGATTTCCATCGAAC
Organism: Saussurea involucrata; assembly: GCA_033807775.1. Lineage (NCBI taxonomy): Eukaryota > Viridiplantae > Streptophyta > Magnoliopsida > Asterales > Asteraceae > Saussurea > Saussurea involucrata. The sequence continues at coordinate 134,451,926 of CM066315.1, forward strand.
ATTCAAGAGTTAATAAATCATTTAACAAGTGATCAGTTTATTAAAAGCATTAAGCATGAATTCAAAGACGTCATCCATCTATTAAAACCGAAATAAAAATCGTTTGAAGCATACATCTATGAATCATCCATCATCCAACCCCCCAACATGAAGTTTAGTTCATGTTGGGGATGTGTAAAGAAAACTGAAAGATTACAAACGAAGTAAAGGAAACCATGTTCGAAGAGTTCTGCAGAAAAATATAAGCAACTCCCTGAGAAGAATCCCTTCCACGATCACGTACTCAATCGTTGTTGTCTTCCAATCGATCTCTTGTCACCTCTGTATTCGTGCTCCCAAATTTCTCCCAAAAATCGCCTCTGAACTCCAGCCGCTGCCTAGTCTCACTGATAACCCTAAAATTAGAAAATAGGGCTTTTAAATCGTATCTGAGAGTTGGCGCCAGTTACGACGCTACTTAAGTCGCGCCACAAGGCGCGCCACGCTCTGGAAAGTTCTGTCTTTAAAAACCCGCGCTCATTTCCGCGCTAGTTCCGTGCTAGTTAAGTGGCGCCAAAAGGCGCGCCAGCTTCTGCTTGCTCCACTTTCGTCTTTTTCCGGATTTTGAGCTCTTCTTCGGAGAATGTACTCGCGATCCTCTTCAATTCCCTTCCAGTCCGACTAACTGTACATCTCATAAAACTCATCAATAAAATCCACTATTTCACCTGAAAACACCCAACAACCACTCGATTTAGTAGCCGAAATAATGTCAAAAATCGACATTATCACCAACACCCATTAATGGTCATAAGGTTAAGTAGTTGGGAGAATTTATGGAGGATTGATGAAGGAAGTCAAGAAATTACCTTAGTTGGAGGAGAAGTCGCCCCAAAAATGGAGAGGAAGGTGTGAAACCCGATTTTGGTAAAGTGAGAGAGAGGAGAGTGAAAGTTGGGATAAAAGGGCAAAAATTCGTCAGGTGCTATGCGGACGTCCGGCTGGCTCCTTACGGACGTCCGTCCCCAAAACTCAGATTTCAGACAAAACTTTTGTTGCTTCCGCGGATGGACCGCGGACTTCCACACGACACAGACGTCCGACAAGCTCTATGCGGACGTCCGCCAAACACAAATTTTCAATCCTTCCATTCACAAACCAACCCCAACAAACTACGACTAGATGGCTACCTTACTAATAAAAATTGGGGTGTTACAGCTTACGACCAGGAGGTAAATCAGTTAAAACCCAAGTTCTATTTCTATACAAAGCTTCCATTTCATCATTCATAGTAGTCACTGATAACGCCACTTTTTGGCGTTATTTTCAGTTCTCAAACCAATGAGATTGGCTTGTATTTAAGCAAAGAAGCGGAATTTTATGGTTTATCGAGTGAAATGTGCAGGTTATATAAAAGGCAGTAATCATCGAGAAAAGAAGCCGAAAAGAGCCGAAAACGAGTCCAAAACGAAGCCAACGGAAGCCCGGGATCCAAGCCCAAGACCCGCGCCCGAACCAGGACCCGAAGCTGACCCAAACACCCTTGAGAAAACCGGGCGACTTGCGCCGCGACTTGCAAGTCGCAGCACAAGTCGCATAGCCCCCTGTTTCAGCCTATTACTTTGGCGTTTTTCCAGATTTTAGGTCATTCTCGACACAACTCTCAAACGACGAACGGCAGCGACTTGGGGGCGATTTTCAGAGCTTTTTCGGAGCTTTTGGAGCCACGATAGAGGATCGATTGGAGTCACGTTCATCACGTAAAGTAGATACGAGCACACGAGAAGGGAGTCACCATTACATTCATCGTTTCCATATTCATTATGTTTGCACACGTTTTTCCATCTTCTTTCTTTGTGTTTGAATCCACCACCAACATGAACTAATCCTTAGATGTTGGGGGTTGGAATGAATTTGGTTTAAGCATGTGAACATATGACTTGAGACTTCTATCAGTTTTCTTATTTAATGAAGCATGTGATTTGGTTTTTAATGCTTTTGTGAGTTTAGCTAGCTTTCAATTGTTGTGTTGTTTTCAATTAAGTTCGAGAGAATTAATTGTCAACTAGAACTAGAAAATTGCATGCCTAAGGTGAGAAAGGGGATAGAGATATACCGAGTAAGCCTTTGTCCCATTTAAATCTTGAACTTAATGTGTTTTGAATTACATAGGTTGAGATCGAGAGATAAAACTTGTGTTTTCAAGATAAAAACCGTGGTTGCTTGAGAAAGAACCATGCTTTTAAAATAAAACCCGCTGTTGCTTGAGAAAGAACAACGGTGATCTAAAGATTGGGTATTCATTAAAGAGAACGATTGGTAATTGTTTTGAGTCAGATGTTTATATGTGAGAACCATAGGATTTCCAACCCTCAACTGTTTTCTCTATCAAAGTTTCTTAAGTTGTTTACTGTTCCGTGTTTGATTTAGTTTGTTTGCAATTAATTAGTTATAAACCACAACTCAAAATATCAATCGTTCAGTTAATATCAATCGTTCAGTTAATAGCAATTGTAGTAATTGTGATACTTAGTTCCTAGTTCCCTGTGTTCGATACTCGTACTTTCTAGTACTATTACTTAACTTCGACCCGTACACTTGCGGTAAGATTTAGGGGGGGGGGGGGTGATACCCGCCTATCAAGTTTTTGGCGCCGTTGCCGGGGAACTAGTTGCAACTGATAGCACTACCAGCTATAAGCGCTATTAGATTGAACATTTTTTTTATTTACCTTGTTCCATCACTTTCAGTTTTTGGGTGATAAGTTTGTTGTTTCTCGTTTCAGGTACTAATTGGTTTATGCCAAGGAAAACCCGAGGGGAGAAAGTCGAACCGATCGATCCAGAAATCGAAAGGACCGCCCGTCGATTACTCAAGGAATCAAAAGTTAAACGGCAACTGAAGATGGGTGACGAATTACCTCCGGAAAGTCGTCCTATGCGGTCGTTTGCTAATCCCAATGTGGCAGCCGGACGGATAGGCGTCCAACCGCCCACTACTGGGGCGAACTCTTTTGAGATCAAGCCGAGTATTATCGTAATGGTACAGTAGAATCAATTCGGGGGAGCGCCAACTGAAGATCCCCATGCACATCTTCGCGCGTTTGAACGGATTTGTAATACGTTCAAAATTAATGGGATGGAGGAGAACGCGATCAAACTGAGGTTATTCAGTTTCTCCCTAAAGGGTAGAACTGAAATTTGGATAGAGGGTTTGCCAATAGATCAGATCACTACATGGGCAGACCTGAAAGCCGCATTCCTCCAGAAATTCTTCCCACCGGGAAGAACCGCTCAATTGATGGCCGACATTACACACTTCGCGCAATGAGACCAAGAGACCCTATACGAGGCATGGGAGAGATACAAGGATATGTTGAAAAAGTGTCCTCATCACGGGTTGCACGGCTGGGTGATTATCCAAACTTTCTTTGGAGGCCTTCACCCGCAGTTCAAGAATGATATCACTGCTGCAGCAGGTGGAGCCCTAATGGAGAAGACTTATGAAGAAGTTGTCGCCTTGATCGAGAACCTGGCCGAACATAGTTTTTCTACTCCACGATCAGCTGTTAGAAGAGTTGCGAGTGTTCAAGAATCGGATGAGCTGAAAGAAATAAAAGCTCAATTAGCTGCGATCACGAACCATTTGAAAGGGGGTAGTCCACAAGAACCCGAGCAAGTTCAGTTCTTACAAAACCGGAACAACCAACCGAGGAATGATCCTTTTTCGAATACCTATAATGAGGGGTGGAAGAAGCACCCGAACTTCTCTTGGAGTCAACCCGGTCAACAACCACAAGGTAATTCTTCTCACTTTTCTAATTCTTCTAATGCTTACAATGTTTACCGTCCTCCAGGTTTCAACCAAAGGAATTTCAATGAGGGACCATCTATGGAGAAGAAACCGGGGTTAGAAGACATGATGATGAAGTTCATGAACAAGATGGATAGCACCATTGGAGAGTTAGCAAACACGGTCAATACGGTAAAAGCCGCAACCGATCAGAACACCGCATCTATCAAGATTCTCAAGAGACAAGTGGGGCAAATCTCGGAAGCCCTACAAAACCGACCTTTCGGAACCTTTCCTAGTCAAACCGAAAGGAAAAACCGGGAAGAATGTAATGCCATCTACTTGAGGAGTGGCAAGGAACTGATCGAGGAGCCTACACGAGAACCGCCATCAAAGGGAACTGATCATAAAGAGAAAGAGGTTGAGATTGTGGAAATGGATGAGTGGGAGGCCGATGAAGATATTGAGATGGAGGAAAATCCGGAGGATGAAGAGAAGAAGAAGGATCAATCAAGGGTCCCAAAGCCACCACCGAAGCCGGTAGTCAAACCATTTGTACCATCGCTACCATATCCGAATAGGCTTAAAGCCCAAAGGGAGGATCTAAATTTTTCTAAATTTCTTGAAGTTTTTAAGAAATTGCATATTAATATCCCTTTTTCAGATGCTTTGGCACAAATGCCCTCTTATGCGAGATTCTTGAAGGAAATCCTTTCGAACAAAAGGAAGATTGAGGAGCACGCGACAGTTGCACTTACTGAAGAGTGCAGCGCGATAATTCAGAACAAGCTTCCCCCGAAGCTTAAGGATCCAGGGAGTTTTTCTATCCCTATTCAAATTGGGAATCTTTGTTTTGATAAAGTAATGTGTGATTTAGGAGCGAGTATTAACTTAATGCCTTTATCTATTTTCAGGAAACTTGGCTTGGGAGAGGTTAAGCCAACATACATGACCCTGAAGCTCGCTGATAGATCCATAATGTACCCGTATGGAGTGGTGGAGGACGTGCTCATAAAAGTTGACAAGTTCTACTTCCCGGTGGACTTCGTGGTGATCGACATAGACGAAGATGAAGAAGTCCCGTTGATATTGGGAAGACCCTTTCTGGCTACAAGCAAGGCGTTGATTGACATGGAAGAAGGAGAGATGACTCTAAGAGTTGGAGGCGAAAAGGTGATATTCAAGATGTTCGAGAGCAAAAGAGGTGGAAGTGAAGAGGAGTCGGGTAAGCACAAAAGGCCTAAGGAGTGATCGGAAGGAATGTCGAGCCACGACCGAAACCACGGCGCTGGGTGGGAGGCAACCCACCAAGGTTTTCATTTTCTTTTATCATTTGCATTTTTGAGTGTTTTTATTTATAAAAAAAATAATATATATATATATATATATATCGAACAGAGATATACGCGACCTGTCCCGCGACTTACAAGCCGCGTGGAAAGTCGCGGGGTCCCCTGTTTGGTTTTTCGTTTCTTGCTTGGTGTGTTTCGTTTCTTTGTTTTCTTTCGCTTTCTGCTTTGTTTTCTTTTGCTTTTGCATTCTCTCTCTCCCTCCTTCTCCGATGTCTCTCGTGCTGGTCGCTCAAATCTTTTAAGAGAATCTCCTCCATCCGGGCAAACAGGTATGTTCTAACTCTGTAGCTAACGAGTGGTGTATGATGTTTTGTGTCCCGATTAGTTAACGAGATGCAACAAACCTAAGTTTCACTTAGGTTTGGGGTGCCTCACTTTTAACATCTACACACTCAATTTTACCCCTGTGCAAACCTTGGTTTCACCGAGGTTTGGGGTTGGCTTTAGTTGACAAACCTAGGCCACGACCTAGGTTTGGGGTGGCCATATTTTAATAAGACTAGCTCTTTGTGGTTTGTACTTTAATGTTATGTCTTGCCTGTCTGATACCTGTAATAACCGCACAACGATACTTGTCTTAATATCGCCTACGCCGACACTTGCACATTGGGGACAATGTATGGGTAAGGTTTGGGGTTGCCCAATCGGGCCCACGTTATGCACGTAGATTTCCCGCACCTCTGCATGCTTAGATCACAATAGCTAAATTTTTTTGTTTTGAATGATTGAGACCGACTATTGTGGGGAGAATCTCGTGATAGTGACGTGACTATTAGGGAAGGACTGGGAAAGGACATGACTAGGGACATTAGTGGAGACCACCCAATAGCGAGTTTTGAGCCTAAAAGACGTCTTTCATTTCGAGGGATTCATACATGAAAATCGTATACACTTTTTCGAGTTCCTTGTCGTGAATAGAGAATGATCTCGCTATATTATTGCATTGAGTAGCAAAGACGACCATCGGGATATTGGGGTAAGGGTGTAGTAGACCCTATCGTGTGGACCTTAAGAGATGATTCCAGGCATTGTGTGTATGTTTAACCCTGTTTTTAGCTATCGTACCTTTTTACCCATTTGTGTGTAACCATAACCCCGTTGTAGCCAAACACTCACCATGTTCATTCCAGACCTACCATTAAACCCTAGCCAAAAACCTTAGCCAACCCTTATCCGAAAGTGTGTCAATCTGAGCGGTAATGAATAACGAGAAGATAGAGCGGAAAAGAAGGAATACAGGCCAGTCATGAAAATAAATAGAAAAGAGGGCCAATGCAGCCCCAATCAAATAAAGAGGACCAATGAAGTCCAAAAAAAACAGTTATTTAGATAGCTTGACAACAGCTCAATAAGACAGTCAAAGCGACTCCAGTAGTGATAAAGAGGGCCAAAAGATAGAATGTGAAGAAAGTTCATAACTGCTAATGTTTGACACACTAAGGATATTTGAACCGTTTTACCCTTCATTTCTTAGCCGGTACCCTAGCCCCGTTACAACCTTTGTAAAGACCTGGATGATCTTCTGGAAAATGTGATTAGGGTATACGACCACCTTTACTGATATTCCCTGTCTTGCTACTTGATCCCTTTCTGAGATCAATTTTTGGACATTTGTGCGTCTTTCAATAGAGTTGTCATGTAATATTCGAGTATTCTTGTACATAAATTCTTATACATGACAACATGTGCGACAACCTAGGTTCGAGCGAAATGAGAGTATCCTGTGAGGTAGGGTCGAGGCAAAATGTTTCCCTAGTATGTTTGGACCTAGTACAACCTTGATGTGATCGGAACAGTCACGAGTTCAACTCACAATGGAAGGCCATAGATTAATCAGAATAAGGATGAGGCGAGAGTGAGATAAGCATTCACGGGTATAGGAAATCACCAGTGCATCACGTGGTACCAATTGGGAGTTGTGCAATTATTATTATTTCACTGATATATGCTTTTATTCTATTTTATCGCTAATTTGCTTGGGGACAAGCAACGCTCGGTTTGGGGTTGTTGATAACGCCACTTTTTGGCGTTATTTTCGGTTCTCAAACCAATGAGATTGGCTTGTAATGAGTCCAAAACGAAGCCAACGGAAGCCCGAGATCCAAGCCCAAGACCCGCGCCCGAACCAGGCCCCGAAGCTGACCCAAACACCCTTCAGAAAACCGGGCGACTTGCGCCGCGACTTGCAAGTCACGACACAAGTCGCGTAGCCCCCTGTTTCAGCCTATTACTTTGGCGTTTTTCCATATTTTAGGTCATTCTCGACACAGCTCTCACACGACGAACGACAGCGACTTGGGGGCGATTTTCGGAGCTTTTTCGGAGCTTTTGGAGCCACAATAGAGGATCGATTGGAGTCACGTTCAACACGTAAAGTAGATACGAGCACACGAGAAGGGAGTCACCATTACATTCATCGTTTCCATATTCATTATGTTTGCACACGTTTTTCCATCTTCTTTCTTTGTGTTTGAATCCACCACCAACATGAACTAATCCTTAGATGTTGGGGGGTTGGAATGAATTTGGTTTAAGCATGTGAACATATGACTTGAGACTTCTATCAGTTTTCTTATTTAATGAAGCATGTGATTTGGTTTTTAATGCTTTTGTGAGTTTAGCTAGCTTTCAATTGTTGTGTTGTTTTCAATTAAGTTCGAGAGAATTAATTGTCAACTAGAACTAGAAAATTGCATGCCTAAGGTGAGAAAGGGGATAGATATATACCGAGTAAGCCTTAGTCCCATTTAAATCTTGAGCTTAATTTGTTTTGAATTACATAGGTTGAGATCGAGAGATAAAACTTGTGTTTTCAAGATAAAAACCGTGGTTGCTTGAGAAAGAACCATGCTTTTAAAATAAAACCCGCTGTTGCTTGAGAAAGAACAACGGTGATCTAAAGATTGGGTATTCATTAAAGAGAACGACTGGTAATTGTTTTAAGTCAGATGTTTATATGTGAGAACCATAGGTGTAACACCTTAGGCATATCCCACATCGGCCGTGGACAGGAGAGATGCTGGGTATATTAGTAAACCTTGGCCTTACCAGACACAACGCGTTTTGGGGCCACAAGCATGCGGGTTCCTTGGGAACTCTGTGGTTAAGCGTGCTTGGGTGGGAGTAGTACCAGGATGGGTGACCCCCTGGGAAGTCCTCGCCAGGTCGCCAAGAACAAAGCCGTGAGCCAGTGGGGCAAAGCGGACAATATTTTGTCGTGGTAAGCGGGGTGTTACAAATGGTATCAGAGCCACTCATGTGCCGTTCGGGATGGTGGGGAAAACCTCATCGAGGACGATGAGTCCCTAAGGGGGGTGTGTGTAACACCTTAGGCATATCCCACATCGGCCGTGGACAGGAGAGATGCTGGGTATATTAGTAAACCTTGGCCTTACCAGACACAACGCGTTTTGGGGCCACAAGCATGCGGGTTCCTTGGGAACTCTGTGGTTAAGCGTGCTTGGGTGGGAGTAGTACCAGGATGGGTGACCCCCTGGGAAGTCCTCGCCAGGTCGCCAAGAACAAAGCCGTGAGCCAGTGGGGCAAAGCGGACAATATTGTGTCGTGGTAAGCGGGGTGTTACAATAGGATTTCCAGCCCTCAACTGTTTTCTCTATCAAAGTTTCTTAAGTTGTTTACTGTTCCGTGTTTGATTTAGTTTGTTTGCAATTAATTAGTTATAAACCACAACTCAAAATATCAATCGTTCAGTTAATAGCAATTGTAGTACTTAGTTCCTAGTTCCCTGTGTTCGATACTCGTACTTTCTAGTACTATTACTTAACTTCGACCCGTACACTTGCGGTAAGATTTAGGGGGGGTGATACCCGCCTATCAGTCACCCAGTTTTGGTCTTTGCATGCCTCAAAACAATTGTTGGGTTCGACAGCTTTATTTAGTGTGGAACAAAACATAAATTATCTTTATTAAGAAAAGAATAGTTAACCACGTTTTCTAACCCATATTTGACCTTTCCTTCAATAACATAGTCATTAAAACGTCTAGGCAAATTTGAAGAATGATGTAACTTTCTAACAGACGTAATATTAGGGTAAGAAGAAGTCTTCAAAAGGGGAACTCAAATGATCATCATTATATCGAATACTTAAGGGACTAAAATCGGTATCACATTGATCATCGACAGCCAAACTAATACTACCAGGACCTTGAGGTCCGACAGCTCTGTTAGAATCATTAATATCGTTAGTACTGCCAGGTGCCATTCTGGTAGCTCTATCTGGGCTACCCAGATGATCATGATTACTGTGATTCTCAGAGTTATTAGAATTAGACCCACTTTGAGTTTTCTCCCTATTCTCATCATCGGGCATTCTAGAAGTGAATTCATTAGTTTGAACAAAAATTGAATCAAAAAAGTTTAAAGTATTTATGTTACTAGAGTCTAAAGCTTGCTTGGTTGCACTCATTTTGAAAGGAAATATTGTTTCATAAAATTTCACATCTCGAGAAATTATGATTTGTTTGGAATCTAGACTATACAGTCTATACCCCTTTTTTGAATTCGAATAACCAAGTAAAACACATTTTTCAGCTCGAGCAGAAAACTTGTCAGAATTATTAGGCTTAATTGCAAAGCAAATACATCCAAAATTTCTTAAATGAGAAAGCACAGGTGCAAAACCAGACACAAGTTCGTAAGGACATTTTCCATTTAAAACAGATGAAAGAGTCATGTTTATAAGATATGTGGCAGTGAGAATACACTCACTCCACATGTTCAATGGAATTTCTCCTTGGAACATTAAAGCTCTAGCTACATTCAACAAGTGTTTATGCTTGCGCTCTACTACCCCATTTTGTTGGGGAGTATACACACAGGATGTTTGATGAATAATACCATTGATTTTAAAAAGCTCACCTAATTTATTATTAACAAATTCAGACCCATTATCACTTCAGAACACCTTTACAGATTTGCCAAATTGGGTGAAGAGTAAACTGTGAAAAGCAACAACATTGTCAAAAACTTCATCTTTATGTTTCGACAAGTAAACCCAAACAGAACGAGTAAAGTCATCTACCACAGTAAACAAATAGCGATAACCTTCTCTACTTGAAACACGATAGGGACCCCACAAATCAATATGAACTAAGTCGCCTAAGCTAGTAGTTTTATGTTCACTAATTGTCTCTAGCTTGTTTCGCCTTATGACACACCTCACAAGGAACAAAACCATGTTCGTTACTTAAGTTCAGTTTATTCTTTAAACCAGTTAAAACTTGATCAACAGGATGTCCTAAACGACTGTGCCAAAGTTGGCGAGAGACATTACAATAGATGGACATGTTAGAATTATTTACACTATTATTTGAAAACTTAGAAGCAACAATTTCATTCTTATTGACCTGATCAAAGAAGTACAAACTAGACCTGGCAAAAACTGACACGACACGCTAACACGACACGAACTCGACACGAAATAAACGGGTTTGGGTAATACATTTCAACCCGTTTAAGTAAACGGGTTGACACGACACGACACGGATATTAAACGGGTAAGGTCAGTGTCAAAAATTTCAACTCGAAAATGACCCGAATAACCCGTTTATATATATACACACACATATATTATGAGTTTTATTTTTAATGCTTTGATTTTTAGTGTTTTGAATTTGGTTAGAACTTATAAATTTGAACTATAAAAATTACATTTATAATGTTTTCATTTGAATTTTGTTAAAGGGAAAGCTAGATAGAACACAACAGAATGGAGAGAATGAATCGTAATTCTCATTAATCATAAGCCCTTTATATAGGGATGAGTTACAAGTAGATAACTACAAGATATTTCAGTTCTAATCTATCTCTATCTCTATCTCTATCGTCATATCCTTTAGACGATGACACACTTATCCTACAACACTCCCCCTTGTGCCGAGTCAAAGGAGTGATGGTGCACAATTGTTGCCTCGTTAAAACCTTACGCCAAAATAAAAACCCAGTGGGAAAAAATAAATTATGACGAAGGAAAGAGTGCAACGCACTAGCTTCTTTGCAATACATAGACTTTTCCTTTAGTCTAGTTTTCTCTCAGATTCGTACATTAATCATGAGAGTTAAGAAAACATGATGGTATATAAACTGTTGCCTTACTAAAACCTTACACCAAGGAACAAAACCCAATGGGAAAAATAAAACCTTGGTTGAAGGAAAGAGCACAACATACCAATATTACATATATAGTAGACTCCCCCTTTTGTCTACCACTCCCCCTGATTCGTGCATTAATCAAATGAGGTTTAAAACATTTCCATTTTAATATTTTCTACATGTTTCCCAAATATGGTTTTAAGTATTGATTTGGTAAGCAAACATGTCATCTTTTCCTCATTCAGTTCACTTGAATCTTGAGGATAATTGATTATATAAGGTAACATCCTGAATTTTCGTTATTAATATTTTAATGAGAATTGGGATTTAATTGTATTTTGGATTAAACCTTGAGTTATGTTGTATTTTTATAATTCAATAGGGTTAAAATACAAGGAATTAAGGTTTGGTGTCAATTCTGGGATTAATGAAACTTGAGGGTGTGTTTGTAACGTCCCAAAAATTACAAGCAATTTTAAATTTTTAAATAAACATTTCATTTATAACAACTCATTAAATGATCCCAACGTTTCGTTTGCAAACTCATAATTAATATTTTCGTAATAATAACCAGCGGAATAAACGTTTAATTATTAAAAACCATAAAGCAACCAGCTCTCCTCGCGCGCCAGTGTGTACCCGTCACGCCTTAGAGCCACTCGTACCTGAAACCACAGTTTATTGGGAAAGGGTAAGCACGAAGCTTAGTGAATTCAAACACCATAAGTAACACAGTTATTTCCACACCACCATGAACAGATAATTGCACATAAACAGCATACAAGTCTACGAACAAATCATAGACGTGCATACTCACACCAACCCACCTAATAGGCATACGTCGGTCCCACCGACCACACGACAACCGTGCAAACGCAACCCGGCACCCCCGGGTTCATACGCTACCCGCGTATACAACCTTCGCAACCCGGCACCCCCGGGTTCATACGCCACCCGCGTATACAACCTTTGGCCCCACCAAGTCACTACGCCACCCGCGTATGTAATCCTCGGCCCCCACCAAACTCCTACGCCACCCGCGTAGCCACACAATAAAGGTCCGACTAGACACCCCACGATTTAACCCCACACCACAAGCAAATAGAACTACCACACATACACACAACGTAATGTAAAAATAACCGACATTAGTTATAGTGAGAGAACTCACCTCGAATGCGCGCCTAGCTTAACAATACAATTCAAGCTTCACAATTACGGTCACTTCCCAGCACCTAAACGCATGTTAAAACGTGTCAATACGAGACCCGGATCCTACGACACGACACACGCTTAAACCGTCACTAAAACTATTTTCCGTTCTCACTAAACAGGTCTGTTCGGGACCTGTTTCGACCCCATTAAACCCAGAAAATTCCCAATATTATTTCATGATTAGAAAGTACTCTGAGATAGGGTTTCAAGGATATATTATAGGCCTCCTAACGATTTTTCTACAATTTATTATGAATTAAATACGAACGACTACCAAAACTGCCAGTTTTCGGTCCAGCCTGCACAAACAGCCCAATACATCCTAGCTACGGGCTTAATCAGACTTTCGGCAAAACACGAAAAACCTTCCCAGCTCGATTTGGGAACTTTGGGAAAATATTTCACGTCAAAACTAGTTACGAGTGAAAAGTTAAGGATTTCGCAAGATTAAGGCAGATTCCAGAAATTTTCACATGAAATGACGAATCACCGAACTTGCGACCACTTTTTCGCCCAGCTAGAGACCGCACCAGTTTTCCGCTAAAACACGGAAAACGTGTCCGACCCCGAACTTGAACCGTGGGCGCCAGTTTCGGCTCAAACGGAGTTACGACGGAAAGGTTATGATCACACGAAAACTGGACAGCACACTTAGAATTTTCATAAAACCACGATTTATAAAAACGGTTGGTACGATTCGGCTTAATCGATTAAGTCACGGGTTAAGGGCTCTACAGTGACTATGGTCTGGTCACGGCCACGCGCCACCCACTGCCATCTCCGGCAGTGGTGGTCGCCGGTGGCGACCGGCGGCGGCTACTTCGCCGGCGACTAAAACAAGAACAAGAATCGAGATCTTAACGCTTACCTCTCGACGAACAACGGTGGCGGCAGCGGTTTCCGGCGACTGCAGCGGCTGCGCCTCCTCCTCCGGCGTCTTTCACCTCCGGCGATCTCTCTCCCGACTCCTCTCTTGCTCGCCGCCGATTCTCTCTCTCTCTCTCTCTCTTCTCGGTTCTTCTCTATCTCTCTCTCTTCTCACGATCTCTCTCTCCCTCTTCGGCCGCACCACACAAGAAAAGGATAGGGTTTTGGGTGATGGTTTGGTTTGCTTGATACACAAGGAAAAAGGAACGAGAATGGGTTTCAGCCATGGGCCGAGACCCATGCAACAAGTTTCCAAGATTTGAACAAATAGTCCCTCAACTACACCTTATCTCACAATCTACCTCAAAACGACACGTATGCTAACATTTTGGTCCTTTTTGACACCAAACCACTAACCAAAACAATCAAAGGTAAACATTTTAAATTATTAAAATTAATTAATAAACGCACCGGGACACGGGCTTTACAACTCTCCCCCACTTGGATTAGACTTCGTCCTCGAAGTCTCTGCCTACGAATAGTTCCGGGTAGTTCTTCCTCATCTCAACCTCAGGTTCCTAGGTTCACTTGAGACCCCTTCTAAAACTTCACGAATACTTTCCAACATGATCGATAGAACACTTCACTAATTGAAATCATTCCTAGCCAAGCGACTTCGGTTGTCCCCCAACCTTAGATATTCCATACACCCCGAGTCAAATCTCAAGCTCTAACCACTCTAAAGCTGCTCACAGTATACACTACAGGATACTCGACTACGATCGTTCTTACCTTTAACTGTCGATTAATTTCCACGAATTCTAATAGACTCCAAAGATTTTCAATAAATTATATTAACAAAACATCGACCCCCTGCCGAACATCGGTCCAACCGATTACAATAACAAACATCGGCCACCCACCGAACATCGGTCCAACCGATTACAATAACAAACATCGGCCACCCGCCGAACATCGGTCCAACCGATTACAATAACAAACATCGGCCACCCGCCGAACATCGGTCCAACCGATTACAGTAACAAACATCGGCCACCCGCCGAACATCGGTCCAACCGATTACAGTAAATCACATAAGCGTGGTATTATCCTAGACACTAACACAAATAGATATCCCCCACAATCAAATCAACTACACACACGTAGGTCATTCCCTTAACCGATACTACCCGGCCTACATTACCAACACGCGTGGAATACCCAACTTCCCACCGTCGACGTATCCCCCACACTCGCTCTACAAAGCTAATTTATCTGAACCGAGGATACACCTTGACGTCTACCTCTCAGGTAACGCCTCAGGGCCCCCTCACATCGGAATTACCTCTCAGGTAAGTGCCCACCACTATATCCTCCTAGCACCTACTAGAAAGCCTAGGCTATAACACTTGAACACCGGAGCCTCACCCCGAGGTACCCAACCGACCACTTCCAGCGACTGACTAACGTGCCTAAGGATCCAGAGCAAAACAGCCTACCCACAAGTGCCTATTCCGGATTGTCTCCCTCACCCAAACGTGTAGATACTCGACGTGAAATGAATGCCAAACAGTGCGACAAAACAATTCATCAACAAGACTCCACCTTGAGTCGTTAAAACCGGGCAATTAGCCCATGACTAATTCCAAGTCAAAACCGAGCAAAATGCTCCACGCTTGCTAGACCCATAAGTCGGTCAAAAACGCGTTTAAATAAAGTCTAAGCAAGCAATACTCTGAAATCAACCTTAGTCCCAGACTCAACACGGGTTAAACAAAAGAGTTTTCCCAAAGGACTCACACCCTTAAAATTCTCAAAATGACACATAACACTTAAAAGCGCATTTCCCAAATGGTTTACAAAATCATTTACAAAAATGTTTTCAACGTCTAGACTTTTCATTTCAAAAAGATCGCAAGCAATAAAACTACTATTACCCGGTCGGTAGTTACGCAAAAATGGACACGCTCGTCCACATATGAAAATCATTTCATTGCAGCTTAGTTCACTCACAAAACGTAAAGCGAAATAAATAATTTCTTTGAAAATGAACCGTCGCGGTTCTAGTATGAATTGACTCATGACATGCATTTAAAGTAACCGCTCGACCTTCCATCGGGTGCGACAAAAATGTGCACATAATTTCAAAATCAGTTCCATGACATTTGACCCCAAAATTCCTCTTTTTCAACAAAAATGTCGTGGCACATGGTTAACTAACAAATCTTACGCGCGTCGGATAGTCATACAAAACGATGAAACGGTTTACAAATATATTTTTGTTAAAACACAACTGTCTCGTGTAAGTTTCAAACTTGAAGACAGAAACCAGTCCGCTTCTAATAATTGGAAATATCGACTAAAACCTCATAAAATCTCAAACTGGGGGCAGGCATGCAAGCTTGTAACACTTCCTCAAGTTTCGTACTTGGGACATATAACGTCAAAACATTATAGTTTAAAAATGTATTTATCGAAAATGCTCAAAATACTCGTTTCCTCCAAAGCAAAAGTTTTTTAATTTCCAAAAAAATGATCGGTAATTCTAAATTAACCGAATGTCAACAATCTACGCATTTATATTTCCAAAATATAACACATTGTAATCGAATGCATGATATTCACAACATTAAAACACTCATTGGATCAAATGGTCTTTCATTTCGACAAAAAGGAACTAAAACATTTTCATGCACGACTCGTTTATCAAAATGTCGAGAACAAAAGTTACCCCAGTATGCATACCCCTAAGTCGATAAATCGCATTTTCATGGAAAAGTCAATAAAACCTTTAGCTGACTAAAAAGCGCACTAAACAACTCCTTATGAAATGTTACCAAAATTCCTCCATGCACCACTTATGTCACGCATGAATCAATCCACACACTGAACTATTTGCAATAAAATACTTAGTAACACAACTCTCGAAAGAAAAGTTAAGCGACACTAGAATTCCAAACTCATTTTAAACAAATCACCAACAAAGTTTGTAACTCTCGTTATAAAAAGGTTTCATGCACTTTCAAAACCATAATTCGACATCTTGTGTGTGTGCTAAACATTTCCCAAAATTCCAAAACACAATCCATATAAGGATTGGAAACACAAAAATTAGTTAATGCAATCCCATTTTCAAAATAAACTCTGTGCATGACTCAATCGGCATTCAACGTCTCGACTCATACTCCTCCATACCTCTCCAATCCACTATCGTCCTCCGGACATTTAAACCTCTTAGGGCAAGATGGGAAATTACGTCAAATAATCCCTACAATTTTTCCTCAAATCCAAGTCGACTCTATAAGCCTATGACTCTAGCGCAATCTTCCATCTTGGCCCGAAATGACCTACTTACAACAAACATCGTCGACATCGTCACTCAAAGTGACTAATACTAGAATCGTCCTTCTATTCCAACGACGACTGGATTAGATCCTTCACCACTACCCTCAACGATCATTACATCTAAGCAAGTTAAGTATACACATGTACCAGTGGATCTACTATAGTTGTCTCTCCTCGTGACGGCTATTCTGGGTAGATAATACAACGCGTTATCAGCACATAACAACGCACACTAACAACACTCACGCCCAACTCCTTGGATTCCTCGTGACTTCCCCGACTCGAGCATTGATCTTGTGCCTCCGGTAGTAGGAGCTCTACTACTACCATCCACACCTATCATCGCCCGTTCCGAGTTCCATCCCAAGGGGTCCAAGTAGTCCCTTGCCGATAACTATACCCATATGCCCGCATCAGCATATGTACGCACTTTTCCTAGCTCCCTAGGAATTCCACCCCCAAACACTACCCTTGCTACAACGAAATTTCTACTAGTCATGAGGAGTCGCCTCGCGAATGCACAGTCGCACACAGTGCAAACCAGATAGACATTCGAATGTAAGATTCTATCCTACAACGGTTGGACTCAAACAAGAGCTGCGCAATAGAACTAAATCCGACATTCTAAGGCTATTCGGTTCCTACCGCATACGACCTATAGTGCATTCACCTAACAACCTATCAAGGCTAGCATAACCTCCTATTAGCAAGCAACAAACATGCAACACAGTGTAATAAGCACCAAGCAATTTAGCATACATACTCCTATGTTCTAGAAAGCAATCTAGCACACATACTCATACATAAACACCCTTCCCAACTCTCTAGGAACTTCCTCTTATCCCACTACCCTTGCTACTACCGAATCCCTACTAATTATAACGAGCGACCTCGCGAATACCCGATTATATGCAGTGCGAAATAAATAGACATTCAAATACAAGATTCTATCCTAGAACGGTTGGACTCAAACAAGAGCTGCGCAATAGAACTAAATCAAATATTCTAAGGCTATAAATCTCTTACTACATACAACCTAGAGGGCGTCCACTTAGTAACCTATCATAATTAGCATAAATTCCTAATAGCAAGCAGTACAACATACATCATAGTGTCCACAACAGGCAATCTAGCATGCATACTCTATGATCTAGAAAGCAATAAAACACTAAGTACTGTACCTTTCCCCTTTGGCTCCGGCTGACTGTACACACTGCGCCTCCGATCACCGTTTCTCAAACGGATTTTTCCTTCTTTTTATTTCCCAAAAACTTTAAAGAAAATTTTTATAGCCGCAAACTTGAGATCAAACACACCGAAATGCGTTTGATTCACTCAAGCCGTGCTCTGATACCAAGTTGTAACGTCCCAAAAATTACAAGCAATTTTAAATTTTTAAATAAACATTTCATTTATAACAACTCATTAAATGATCCCAACGTTTCGTTTGCAAACTCATAATTAATATCTTCGTAATAATAACCAGCGGAATAAACGTTTAATTATTAAAAAACATAAAGCAACCAGCTCTCCTCGCGCGCCAGTGTGTACCCGTCACGCCTTAGAGCCACTCGTACCTGAAACCACAGTTTATTGGGAAAGGGTAAGCACGAAGCTTAGTGAATTCAAACACCATAAGTAACACAGTTATTTCCACACCACCATGAACAGATAAATGCACATAAACAGCATACAAGTCTACGAACAAATCATAGACGTGCATACTCACACCAACCCACCTAATAGGCATACGTCGGTCCCACCGACCACACGACAACCGTGCAAACGCAACCCGGCACCCCCGGGTTCATACGCCACCCGCGTATACAACCTTTGGCCCCACCAAGTCACTACGCCACCCGCGTATGTAATCCTCGGCCCCCACCGAACTCCTACGCCACCCGCGTAGCCACACAATAAAGGTCCGACTAGACACCCCACGATTTAACCCCACACCACAAGCAAATAGAACTACCACACATACACACAACGTAATGTAAAAATAACCGACATTAGTTATAGTGAGAGAACTCACCTCGAATGCGCGCCTAGCTTAACAATACAATTCAAGCTTCACAATTACGGTCACTTCCCAGCACCTAAACGCATGTTAAAACGTGTCAATACGAGACCCGGATCCTACGACACGACACACGCTTAAACCGTCACTAAAACTATTTTCCGTTCTCACTAAACAGGTCTGTTCGGGACCTGTTTCGACCCCTTTAAACCCAGGAAATTCCCAATATTATTTCATGATTAGAAAGTACTCTGAGATAGGGTTTCAAGGATATATTATAGGCCTCCTAACGATTTTTCTACAATTTATTATGAATTAAATACGAACGACTACCAAAACTGTCAGTTTTCGGTCCAGCCTGCACAAACAGCCCAATACAGCCTAGCTACGGGCTTAATCAGACTTTCGGCGAAACACGAAAAACCTTCCCAACTCGATTTGGGAACTTTGGGCACCAATTTCACGTCAAAACTAGTTACGAGTGAAAAGTTAAGGCTTTCGCAAGATTAAGGCAGATTCCAGAAATTTTCACATGAAATGACGAATCACCGAACTTGCGACCACTTTTTCGCCCAGCTAGAGACCGCACCAGTTTTCCGCTAAAACACGGAAAACGTGCCCGACCCCGAACTTGAACCGTGGGCGCCAGTTTCGGATCGAACGGAGTTACGACGGAAAGGTTATGATCACACGAAAACTGGACAGCACACTTAGAATTTTCATAAAACCACGATTTATAAAAACGGTTTGTACGATTCGGCTTAATCGATTAAGTCACGGGTTAAGGGCTCTACAGTGACTATGGTCTGGTCACATCCACGCACCACCCACTGCCATCTCCGGCAGTGGTGGTCGCCGGTGGCGACCGGCGGCGGCTACTTCGCCGGCGACTAAAACAAGAACAAGAATCGAGATCTTAACGCTTACCTCTCGACGAACAACGGTGGCGGCAGCGGTTTCCGGCGACTGCAGCGGCTGCGCCTCCTCCTCCGGCGTCTTTCACCTCCGGCGATCTCTCTCCCGACTCCTCTCTTGCTCGCCGCCGATTCTCTCTCTCTCTCTCTCTTCTCGGTTCTTCTCTATCTCTCTCTCTCTTCTCACGATCTCTCTCTCCCTCTTCGGCCGCACCACACAAGAAAAGGATAGGGTTTTGGGTGATGGTTTGGTTTGCTTGATACACAAGGAAAAAGGAACGAGAATGGGTTTCAGCCATGGGCCGAGACCCATGCAACAAGTTTCCAAGATTTGAACAAATAGTCCCTCAACTACACCTTATCTCACAATCTACCTCAAAACGACACGTATGCTAACATTTTGGTCCTTTTTGACACCAAACCACTAACCAAAACAATCAAAGGTAAACATTTTAAATTATTAAAATTAATTAATAAACGCACCGGGACACGGGCTTTACAGTGTTTTATTGTTAAACAAAAGTATGTATGGATAAAAAGGGTTCAGGAAATGTGATATTATCTCATTTCCCTGTTTGAGAGTCGGTAAGAAGCAGAAAAGATTTCAGAGAAAGAAGAGAAACAAGCTTAGTTCATTGATTTGGTAAGTAAATTAATCCAGGCTTGTTAATAGATTTGTTGTTGATGTTAGATTGTAATGAAATTGTGTTTTGGATAGATTTGCTGCATCATAATCAAATTTAGAACAAAAGATTGAAGTTCTTACATTGTGCAGAAGTCGGCTTCGCAAAACATAAGGTGAGTTCATTCGATTCATTGTACAAATCAGTGTTTTTAAGTTATACTGATCTTGATATAGCTGTATAAATTGACTAAGGACTGAATGGAATACATAGATTGAACTAATTTCACAAGTTAAGTCGATTTGTGGACTTTTAGAAATGAATTGAACGTAGTCCCGGTACTAAAATGTTCCGGTACTAGTTTGTCCCGGTACAGTCCCGATATGATCAAAAGTACCGGAAGTTGAATGTCCCGGTATAATAAAGTCCCGGTATAATAGAGTCCCGGTATAATAGAGTCCCGGTACAATAGAGTCCCGGTACAATAGAGTCCCGGTACTTATTAGTTCCGGGGAAGTCCCGGTACTGTTAACTACCGGGAGTTGGGGGATACCGGGAGATGGGAATACCGGGAGTTGGGAATACTGGGAGTTGGATAAAAAGAGCCAGTTTACAGATTTTGGTAAGCAGATTCTAGATGTTTTGTATGATTAAGTTTCTAAAAAGTTTCTCGGGGCGCTGCCCCCAGACCCCGCAAGGGCGTTGCCCCTTGACCCCATCCGTTAAGTCGCCGAAGGGGGGCATTTGAGGATGAAGATACGATAGGTTATCTAGCATTCTTAGATTTGAGAATATGGTATGAGCTGTAATATGTTGTTATGTATATACGCTAGTAAAGTGTAATGGATCCATAGGCACTAAAGTTCGGTAATCACATGGAATAGGCGTGTGGTATTACTTGTTTAATCGTTATTCCAGTGTGTGTGGGAAATCATGGAATAGGCGTGTGGTATTAATCGTTATTCCTGATTTCTAAGGAAGAGAGTGAGGTTGACATAAGTACTTGTAATCTCTGCTTCCTTACTGATAAATGGGCGTGTGTAATCGCGATTTATTGGTGGAGAGCATTGATCTAGAATCTTTGAAGATTCGTAGTGTGGCTCTGGGGTATGATATGCTGATGGATTTGTTGTCAGTCATAGTCATGGGAATGGATAAAATTGTGTAAGGGAATAGAGTTATACGGGTGGTAAGAAAAGGAGTAACCATGTTTGTTATAACTTGTTTACATTGATTTTGCAAATGTCATTATTGAAATGAATGTTCTCACTAGGCGTTGGCCTAATCGTTTCATATAATGTTTTTCTTCCCAGGTTCAGGCTCGGGCAAATAAAGGGTTGTGGGACGAGTGTTTTTGGAGTAGCAGAAGTGGCATTTACCAAAGAGGAGATTTTTGGAGGATAGCTTAGATAACTCAATTAATCTGATTAGATTGATAGGTTATTCGAAGTATCCTGTATTGTAATTACACTCTTGATGGTTAATTCCTTTGCTATCTATATAAGTTGAAGTTTTGTTATCATAACCTGTTGTAACTCGAGGTTTAAATTGGCCCGGATTTTGGGGCGTTACATATAAAAACTTAAGCAAAGTATGCTTTGTGTTATAACCCTTGATATATCTTACTTTCATTTCTTCGATACATGATGCATTATTTCCATACATGCAAGTTGTATAGTGGTTAAACTCAAAATTACCAGCTCCTCTTATATGTGTAATGATAGTCCTTAACCTAATACACTCTTGAATAGTCTCATAGAGAGTAAGATTGTTGATAAGAAGATAGCTTTAAGGGTTTGCTTAGTTTACTTCCAAGCAATCGGCATGTTCCATATGATAATTCCTTATCCAGTTTGGGAACAACCTAATATCAGCAAATATATACCAAGGAATTGTTTGGTGTTTTTCTATAAGAGCCAATACTTTTGCCGCTCACAATCTAAGTAGGTATTTAAGTTTCATTATCAATCCATTTATCTCCATAGGGAAATTATAAGCCCACGTCAATGGTGCCAAAAGATTAATTTGAAATCATTCCAATGACGTTGCGTTGGCGCTGACTAAATCTAAGGTTTGTTGGCGGGGACCTCATGGCCCCGTGGTCCACTTTTGTGGGCCCTACAAGCTCTACCTCTATGAGCCTGCACCGGAAAAGACATCCTGTCTTCCCCCGGATTCGAACCCTAGGCCTCAACCTACAGGCCCCCAGGTGGAAGCGTTTACGGAAGAGAGGTGGCCACTAGGCCAAAGACCTAGTGGTTCAGTGAGAAGTACAATATACGGTCAAGTGTATTATGTTGAGTACAATAATGCGCCTATTGTACTTAGGTATGGAATTCCAGCTCCTAACACCTCTTCGTCCTCATCCTTTAGACGTAATGGATATTTCCTTATATCCAACACCTTGACCGATCATGGGAGTGCTAATCGGATGCGCTTTGTCCATATTAGGTCGCATGATCATATTCTAGACATATGCGGATCGATGGATCAATATTCCACAAACTTGGTGTCGTAGCTCAAGTATCTAGACAAAACCAAGTTTTCCCACGATCTTTCATCTCAAATTCAGATTTCAAGTAGCTTGTGTTTTCTCTTATTTCATCAAGAGTGTCTATAACATCAACATATAGAGCTACTATGAAAATCTGGGACTTGTTTTCTTATATAAATACGCAAGGGCACAGTTCATCGTTCTTATTTATCGTTTCCCAATCAAGTATTCACTCAGGCGGGTATACCACATCCACATAGATTGCTTTAATCTATAAAGTGAGTGTTTCATATTTATTGTAATCACTTTTCATAGTTTAAAGTTACTTGATGCCATCAAGCACTTTTATATCTCTGAATTTAGATCCCCACAGAGATATGTAGTAACTACATCGTTGAGCTGCAATTTCCTGTTCTTCGGAAACTACTTGGCAAATTTAATTAGCAGAACGTTTGTCCATCACGAGAGAGTAAGTCTTATTGTGGTCAATCCAGTGCGTTGTGAGAAACCTTGCGCCAAAGGAGAGCCTTATATATTATGACTTAATTATTCTCATTACGCTTCCCTGACAAATGATTTATCTATGTCCTACAGGATTTACACTTGGTCGGTTAGCACTACCGAACCAAATACCTGTTCATTTGTCAAATAATTATCCTGGATTTCTTCTTTTCATTTAGGCCAATTTGCTCTTTGTTGACCTTCTTCAACTGAGCATGGTTCGATGACATCGTGCTCTATTATCTCATAAACAACGATATATGCAAATATATCATCATTTAGTATTTATGATCTGTCCATTGACTGATATTCATTTGAGATTTCTTTGATCTCTGGAATCAGTATAACTTCGGAGCGTCCTCCAGTAATGATTCATAGACATAGATTTAATCAGAGATAATCTCATGTATTGATGATATATGGTTGTGCCTTACTCTTCTCTTCCTTTAGATGAGTATCTATCGAACCAAGTAGCTTCCCCCATTTCCTTTTGGGAGCTATGACCTCAACCACACCTCCACCATGTGTGATTGCAACGTTCTTCCAGCGACGTTGTGCCCTTGTTTGGGGACTTTTGACCTTGCGAGTATGTTTGCAGCTCGTATATGTGATCTTGTCACTCTAGATAATATTAAACATATCAGGTATCGAGTCTGACTCGTTTGACTTCAACTTTACATTAAGAAGTTTTTTGGGGATCAAAATGAGACACAATTGAAATATTCAATGACACTTCCTGTCGTTCCCATGGAAAATCATTTTTCCTATCTCCCCCTAACGACAGGAAGGTTGTCTCATCAAAGTGACAACCCGCAAATCTAGCGGTAAAGGGATCACTCGTCAAGGGTTCTAATTAGCGGATAATTGTTGGGGGTTCATATCCAACATTTGATGACTCGTCTTTAAGACCCATTTTGGTACGCTGTGGGGGCGTAATTGGCACATATACAACACAACCAAACATACGTAAATGTAAAATATCAGGCTTATATCCAGTTACCAACTGGTACGCATAAGTTTGGTTGGTTGGTTGTGGGTCTAAACACGAATAAGTAAAGTTGCATGTAATATTGCATTACCCCATGCAGATGTGGATAAATTGGAGCGCATAACCAATGCCCTAGCTACCATCTAAATTCTTTTGATGACAACTTTTATCATTCTACGAGACCATTATATATATATATATATATATACATGTGGTACAAATGTAATAATCATCAGATCCTTATGATGTAAATTCTCCAACATTCTAAGTCATGTTGACTTGATGAGAAAAATCAGGGTGGTGAGTCCTTAAACGTATAATTAATGTAGGAGTGCAACATTTCATGTGGACTATAATACGACACGTGTTCATCGTGTCAAAACCAGAACCATCAAGTACTTTAATGGCCCGCATTCTGGATGTTTATGTCCATAAATATCACCTTGTATTCGTTGTAAGAAGGAAATATTTTTATATTATGTCATTAGCTTTAGGATGGTCTCATTCCTGATTTGGCTAAGAATCAGGGTATATAAAAGTTCTAGGTATTAGAGAGGGCATGTTATGATGGTGGTGTTGCTTCTTGTGCAGTAGAAGTCAACAGTTACAATTTGGTTAATTCCCTCGTTTTATCTTTCACTCGAACGAGAATGTCTCTAAGTGTATTTTGCAATACATAGATCACTATGTCATGGCCATGGTGTCCCACGTGGTCATGCCGAAACATATATGTGTCATTGTCCCAAAGTTCTTTATTGGTAACAAAATATGATTTAATGACATAGATAATCCATTAATCTGATACATAAATTTCTCTAATATATTTTGCTTTCATATCATTAGAGTTGATGTACATATACCCATTTCAATTCTTATAATATGATTGGTACGAATATTTAACAAGGTTCATATTGATATAGTGCTCTAGCAACAAGTGACAGTCCATTATCTAAGTGTTTAGGGGAATTAAAAAGAAAATAATTTATTTCTTAGGATTGTATGAGATGCCACAAAAACAATCAAGTTCTCCTCGATACATTCCTACATGGAACAAAGAACGTTGAGAGTTTTGCATTTGTTTTTGATGTGATCATTTACATCTCTAATGGTTATAAACTCGGGTGTATATATACACAAATGCAATTAATTTGATAGTTAAATTATATTTAAATAAACTTATACTTAACCAAACTTAGATATGACATAGTTCATTTATAACTTGTCCCATTTTCTATTAGGAGTTCGTTCCCGACTCTTGCCATGAATTTGACCCTTTCCACAACCTTGTCCATATGGTACATATTTAGCATATGTGTGTGGATTAATATGTTCAACTCACTATATATCCTTTGGAGTTCTTTCCATCTCCAACGCTTGCCTTATTAACCCCAAGAATTTTCTTTATCCGGGTATGTCTAGCGTTGTTAAAAAAACATTGCTACAACTCTTAACCACTTGCATTAAGTTAATGAGTTTTTTAAAAGTTATATTGCAGCTTATACTGTTTCATTAGTATGATTGGTGATATAGGAAAGATGAAAAGATGTTATGATTCGTATAATCTTTTGTGAGTTTCCACAAAGATTGAGATGCATTTTGAGACATGACATTTCTTTGTCAAAATCAGTTACCTTCATGTAATCAAGTAAGTAGGTTTCTTTCCACTGTATGATTAGTTTGAGAAGTATATGGTACTGAATATTCCCGAGTTTCCTTTTTGGGACTACCCACGGTTTTTGGGGGTTTCTAGGTATTCTCTCTGAAGGTTGTGACTGATGTATCGTCTCAAAAAATTTAAAGTATTAATTGTGTCTTAACATCTAGTGTTTTTTTCTTTAGGGTCAAAATGGTTCGATGACTTTTGCGTATTTTCTTGTGTTTTTCCGAACTTATCTTATGGTAATCAAGTACTTTTGATTCAAAGATGTCGTAGAAAATTGAGAACATATTATTTTATAAAATAGTGAATTATGGTTTATTATTATGTTATGCCTGAAATTTCATTATCATAATAGTATTGGATTTTTGTACTATTACATTTTATTGATAATATTTCATCAATATTTCAATTTGCTAATAAAATCACTCAATCTATTGGATCTCCAGATAGTAGGGGAATCACATGGATTTCTTAAGTCCCTATAAACCTTAGGGCTATTTACACCCGTTCGACAAAATCCAAATCGATATCTTGCGATTTAATTAATTTGAATATAACATTGTTAATTATAAAACTTTTGGCAGGAGGCCGAAAAGAATAAGGGTTTGGCATATGAAGCCAATTTCAATGTTTTAATATCTTAATAGTATTTTTAGAGATTTGGCCATTAGACAAATCAATATTAGTTTTGACATAAAGTCAATTTCAAACTTATAACATCTTATTGGTATTTATGGATCTTTTGGTAAAAGACCAAATATTAGGGGGTTGGAAGTGTAACATCCAGAAGTTATTTATAAGATTGGAATTAATGAGTAGGAACTCATAATCAAGATAAACATTTGAAAATATTTTAATATTTTCATGCTGTTTTTGGAGCTTTTGACAAATACCAAAAGTTATGGTGGTGGAGTGTAACTTCTAAAAACTAATTATAAGATTATTATAAAATTATGAATTATAATTAAGATGAACATTTAAATATTAACATAAATACATAACAAATAAATAATAGATATTACAAAATAATTGGATAAGCATCTAAATATACAAATATTAAGATGAACATTTATATTAATCATTTGAATATATGAATATTGTAAACTAATTGCATAAGCATTAATAAATAATAATAACAGTTTAAAATGGATAAATATTCTATGTTTTAAATTTTTAATAGCTTTTAGCAAGATGCTAAATATAGGGTTAAAATATAACTTTTAAAAATTAATTATAAAATTAAGAATTATAACTAAGATAAGCATTTAAAGATTAATGGAGGATTTAAGAAATGCGAATTCTATAAGCATTTGAAAAAGAAAACTAATTAGCATCATACCATATAAATATGTAAAGCATATTTAATAAATTGATAAATATTCAATAATTAATAAAAAATGAATCAAATTTTAGTTTACGTGATTTAAAATAGAATAACTACATATTGAAAAGGGGTGGGAGGATCCACTAATACCATTCCATCTAAAAAGAAACCCTAACTGGAGTATTTTATTTAGTCTTTATCTTTTCTCAAAATCTTGATCCTATCGAGCCCAAATTTAAATAGTAAACAAGAGACTTTATTTAGTTATACATGGTTATCATTCTATACATGACGACATAATCCTATCAATTTATGTATATAACTTTTTTTCACATTACTTGAAGGTTTCGACTTCTTTATATGTTATAACATCAGATCCATTATTCAAAAAAAAACATCAGATCCAAAAACAAGCTTTAAAAATTTTATGCTCATGTTTTGTGTATGCAAAAAAAATACATATATTTTTAGGGCAACATCATTCATGCAATTATATTAATGGTATCGAAGTTCATAATTATAAGAATGCTTACTTGGATTGTAGAAGCATTCGAGACGGATTGATGAAGTTGGAAGCCGTGAACTGATTGAGCGTAC
This sequence comes from Saussurea involucrata, assembly GCA_033807775.1. Classification (NCBI taxonomy): domain Eukaryota; kingdom Viridiplantae; phylum Streptophyta; class Magnoliopsida; order Asterales; family Asteraceae; genus Saussurea; species Saussurea involucrata. The sequence goes on from CM066315.1 coordinate 134,479,709, forward strand.
GTGCTGATAACGTGTTAAAGGGAAAGCTAGATAGAACACAACAGAATGGAGAGAATGAATCGTAATTCTCATTAATCATAAGCCATTTATATAGGGATGAGTTACAAGTAGATAACTACAAGATATTTCAGTTCTAATCTATCTCTATCTCTATCTCTATCTCTATCGTCATATCCTTTAGACGATGGCACACTTATCCTACAACAGATTTGTAATTTTTTTGCGTATTTTCGATACTTAATTTTTAGTTTTATAAATGTTAAACGGGTTAGGCGGGTCGTGGCGGGTTAGGCGGGTCGGGTTAGGGTTGGGATTTCCTGACCCGTTTATTAAACGGGTCGGGTTAGGGTCAGACACTCTCAACCCGTTTAACTCTGAACCTGACACGAACACGACACGACACGTTTGTCAGGTCTAGTACAAACCTCCCTGTTCACTACCAGTCCCCACAACTTTCATTGCAGGAAAGTCCTGAATTAGAAAACATTTATACTCATTAAATCCCACAAAAATCTTGTTATCTCTAGCTATTTTATGCACAGATAATAAATTCACATGAAAATCGGGAATAACAAGAACATCAAACAGAGTAACCCTGTTATTTAGTTTAAAATTTCCAATCTTATTAATGATAGCCTCATCACCATTTGGTTGAGTAACTCTTAACTTTATATCAGAAATATCAACCACATTTTCTAAAAAAGAAACAGATGAAGTCATATACTGGTTGGCACCAGAGTCAATGATCCAACCACATTTATTTAGATTTAAAGAAAGATTAGAAATACCTGTCGTATTGACGGAAATGCCATCAGGCTGTTTCTGATCAATAAGGGACAACAACTTGCTGATTTGTTCTTCGGTGAGAGAGGAGGAAGTAGTCTGACCACGGCCAGGCCCATCAGTAATGCATGCATTACTTGATGGAGATTTAACAAATTGATTTGATTTACTTTTGGTGAATTGAAAATCCTTTGGAAACCCGATTAATTTGAAACGCCGCTCAATAGTGTGACCAGTTAAACCACAATGTTTACATAACAGAGGAGGTTTTCCAAACTGTTTTTTATTGTTGTTTGACGTTTTCCCAAAAAAGGCTGAATTCTGAACCTTAGTATCAGAAGAAGTTTGAGTCACACCTCGGTGTGACTCTTCTCTTGATACCAAAGAAAAGGTAGTCTTAACAGAGGGAAGGGGATCAATTGTTAAGATGTTACTTCGTACATTAATATACATGTCATCAAGCCCCATTAAGAACTGCATTAGTTTTAGAAGCTGATTATGTTTAGAAAATTCATGAGCGGCATTGCAAGAGCATGGGGTAACTTTATTAAAGCATCGAATTGTTTCCAAAGAGCATTTAACTTGTGATAATATTCAGAAACAGGAGCACCATTTTGACTCAATGAGTTAAATTTCTGGTGCAAATTGAAAGTTACAGATGCATCAATCTTATCATAAGTCTCCTTGAGTTCTTCCCATACTTCGGAAGCAACTCTTGAGAAAACTTGACTAACAAATAATTCATCAGAGATAGAACCAAGAATCCAAAGTAAAACCACAGAGTTACACCTATCCCATTGTTTTCCTAAGATCTCATTATCAGTGGGACGAGCAACAGAACGATTAATGAAACCCAGTTTATTTTTGGTTTCTAAAGCCAAAACCATAGCACAAGACCACACCTTATAATTCTCGGTACCACTCAACTTCATACTCATAATAGAAACACCAGAAGTATCACTCGGGTGGAGATATAAGGGATCTCCAAAGTATAGTTTAGCAATCAGAGATTGCTCTACTTGATCTTTGGGAGCTTCTCCAACAGCCATGATAGCAACTGAGATAGAAAACACACACGGTATAACCTAGGAGACCAAACAGCAGAATTCCTTGCCACTCAGAGGTGGTAGGTCAAGCCAATCTCCCAGCTACCAAGAAGAAATGAGATGAGAGAATATCACACAGAGGATAAGGGAAGAGAAGACTTATAGAGGAACCAACTACAATCTGTTATCTGTATATTTGAACAAGAACAACTTACAGAGGTTCCTTATGTGAAGAGCACAGCGGAAACACGGTCACACGTCTCTGAAATAGAGACCAGAAGACCACCTGAACAGAACAGAGGACCAGAAGAGATCAAGGTCCAAATTGTGAGTAGAGGATAAACTCCAAACAAACCACTACTGATTTAGTGCCTTGATCAGATATGGTGAACAAAGAAAAGAACAAACCACAAGAGACAAAAAAGAAAATGAAATGTACACGAGCAGAAACCAACAGATCTGAAGTAAAAGAACGTACACACTCACACCGTCCAAACAGATCCTTATATGAATATCACTATGCCTCAAAGCATCAGTGATGATGACAAATAGACCTCGAGTTCAGACAAGCATCTAATATGTAAAGTTTTTGAAAGAATTTGAGAAAAAACACTTGAACAGGAACAAAAAACGTACATGCAAGGTTGATAACAAAGATCTAAACACTGATCTAAACAAAAAACGTACATGCAAGGTAGATAACAGAGTTCTAAACACAGATCTAAACAAATTTTAGATCAAGCCTTACAAGAGAAGAACCTCTGATCATTAGCAACACATGAACATTCAAACAGAAAAAAACACTTTGATCTAAACAACAGAAAAATAGATCTATCAAAAGAAGAACAGATCTATGAAGACCAAGAACAGATTTATGAGAAGTAAGTACAATTCTATTCAGATATGTACATAACAAGAAATGAAAAGAACACCACTCGAAAAGACGTTCAAATCAAAAATGATTAGAACAATTTCGAAGTGAAAAACTGAAGAACAATCTATGGTTATACAAGCGAGTTCAGATCTAAAGAGATAAGAACTACACGCTGCAAACAAAAACAAAAAAACACCTCAAAGAATAGTCCAGATCTAAACAGAACCAAACTAAGACTTGAAGAACAATCTCGAAGATCAGTTCAGATCTATAAAGAAAAGAACACAATCCTAGAGAGAAAAAACGAAAACAACAGATTTAAGGATGGAAAACACTTGAACCAAAACATATCTGAGCACAAAAATAACTCAGATCAGCAATTTTTTTTTTGTGGAGAAAACAACCAGTGAAGATGAAGAGGAAATCTTACCAAACACGTTGATGTATGGAATGAGCAGATCACAAACTCGGCTCTGATACCATTTTCAACTTTTATACATCAACAATATTTACAATACAAGAATCTCAGAAAACAAATATCATATTCAAGAGAAATGAAGTTTACAAAACCCTAATTCTAGAACAAGATGTTCAAACCCTAATTCTAGAGAGAGAGTGAGAGAGAGAGATTTGTAATGTAAAGAAGAAAAATGAAATCGTTGAATGACAATAATGAATGATTCTTCTCTTTTATATATGAACAACATATTTGCACTTTAGTCCTTCAGATCTTTATGAATTGCTCCGCTACCCTTTAGTTTCACTAGAAAGTGAAGCGCGGTCCTTTCAGCCCTCAACTATCAGCCATTGTCCATACTGCACCCTCAACTTACTGAAACATTACAAACACAAACAATAACTTACTAGATGGAAAGATTGGTATAATGAACTTACCTTTTAACACATAGTAAAGTTCTTGTCAAGCATATGTCGAAGATGGAGCCATAGAGGACACCGATCAAGGGCAGAGTCGGTGACAGAGAATAGGGGAGATGATGGTCGTTGACTAGACACCGAAGACGATGGATCGGTGACAGAGCGTCGAAGCCAATGGGTCGTTGACGATCGATGCGCCGAAGATGATGGGTCAATAACGGAGCGCCGAAGACAATGGGTAGGTGACGAAGCACAACGATGGAAGTTTGTAAAAAAAATCACAGAAAAAACACCAAATTTTTTAACTGGGATTTTAGTTATGTAAAACAATCAAAAAGACTAGCAATGGGGTTTTCAAAATTCAGACATTCAAATTGTATAGTTTCAGACGTCCATAATTTCGATATCATGACTACATGTGAGTATAAATCGGTTCCCTTCTTGTCCAAGCTTTACATAACTTTTGAACTTATATTCTCACGAGTTTTAAAAATATTTCTTCCATCTTTAATAGGTCAATTCCAATTGTAAGTGATCTAGTTTAGACCATCTCCAATTGGGTCACTAAATCTTACACTAAATACTAAATTTGGTGTAAATGACTTTATTCACATCTTCAATGGGGTCTCTACTTTCCACACTAAATTTAGAGTAATGAATAGTATTACACTATATTTGGTGTAACACTATTCATTTACACTACTTTTCACACCATTTTTTAAAAATAGTGTTACCCATTGGAGAATATTTACTATTAACACTAAAATTTACACTATTTTTAGAATTTAGTGTGAAATATAGTATAACTCATTGAAAATGCCCTTACTGTCACTAATCAATTAGGCTCCAATAGAAAGAATGAATGTCACAATTGGTATCATATAGTAAGTTTATTTTAACATAAAGAACTATATACTAAACCAGTATCTCTCAAACTATAATCCAGAATAACAATTAGGCATTGTTTGGCAAAAAAAACTAGCTTATAAGCTAGCTTATTTTTTGGTACATGTTTGGATGACCCATAAGCTAGCTTATAAGCTAGCTTTTTGAAAAGCTACTTGGAGTAGCTTATGAGTAGCTTTTTGTAAATATTTCAATTATGCCCTCATTAATATTAATTATTATTTATTAACTATTTTTTTAATATGTCATTTTTTGTCATTTAAATGCTTATAAGCTACTTTTTGCCAAACGTGACTTTTTTATCAGTTACCTTATCAGTCAACAGCTAGCTTATCAGCTACCAGCTAGCTTATAAGTCATAAGCTAGCTTATCAGCTAGTTTGCCTAACATAGCCTTAATCTTTCTCAACTTTTTAGGAAGAGTTGTCAAAATAATAAAATTTAAAGATAATTAAGTAAACATACGTGCATATGCAACCTTACAAATTGGTCCTTGATTTATAAAGGTTTGACAAAGAAAATGTTAAAATAAAGAAAAATCGTAAAATTATCATTTTACCCTCCCATTTAACGGTAAAAGTGGATAGTCGTTAGTGTAAGGAACCAAATTCAAAACACAAATTGCATAGATGGAGGTTTATTATTTAACAAAGGACAAAATTCGTGATAAATCACTAACCTCGGGGACATAGTACGTAATTTACTCATTAATTAATGATAGGGGTGTCCATGGTTGGGTGATCGAGTTGAAGACATTTGAACTACCTAACTCAATGTATGCGGTTTGAAAAATCTCAGCTCAACTCAACTCAATCCAAATAAAAGTACAATCCAACCCAACCCGTTGGATTGAGTTATTCGGGTTGAAACTTTTGGTGCAACAAAATATTCCCTTAGGCCATCAGTACCCCATGGAAGAATCTTTCAAATATTCCAGCTCCACATCAGCGCCACATCAGCTTTTCTCCCATCCCTCACTCAATCCCTAACAATCCCTAAACACCCTTACCCCATTCCCTAACCCACTCCCTCTCATTTCTCACCTGGGACCCACCTCTCCTCCTCACATTTTCTTCGGGATGAAACGGGATGGGGAACCCGCATCCCATCCCGCACCGCTGATCCCGTTGAACCCGTATCCCATCCCCGCTGAACCCGCATCCCATCCCGAGCTCATCCCGAGCCGGATACGGATGGCCTTATGTTTGTTGCCTTGAATATTGTGCCTTTTCTACTCATAATTCATTGATTTACATTAATTAATTGGTACAACTTCTTCACACTCCTCGATCACATTCAACTTTTTTTCTTATTTCACATATATACAATCACATTACTTCGCATATATAAAAGAAACAAATGCAGGAGATATATATATATATATATATAGGTGGGGTTCATACGAGAACGTTAACTATTTAAAAAAACAAGAAAACGCCGTTAATGTACAAAATCATACATAATTCACGTATAAAATCATATATGATTCACGCAACTTTGGCTCGCGAGTGAAGTCGCAACCAAAGTCGTCCGCATCCAGTTTTTGTAGTTAGTGTAAACATATGTTTTGTTATTTTGTTGTTTTCTTAAATGGATAGCCTCCTCGTTTGAACTCTCATATATATATATATATATATATATATATATATATATATATATAGGCTGGGTATATAAAGAAGTTGATGATCTAAGTTCTAATGTACATATTAATAAAGGATTTAACAATAATATTAAACCCAATGAAAAGAAGGGTATCAGGTTCATCGGGTTGGGTTTGAGTTCAAATGATTGTATTAACCCAATTTTAATCTAATACTTACGGTTTCAAGATTTTACAACTCGGTTATATATCGGATGGCTTCGGGTTAGATTGGCTGGATTGATATGTTAGCTAGATATCGATATAAAAACGATATTTTTAATAAGAAAAACTGTGGTGGGCCAATAATGTTTTAAGTGATAGCCCACTTATATTAGGCCCAATCGAATTTTGCATTTAACTATAATAATGAGTCATGAGTCCACGTGTTGGACGTAATGCCTAAAGGCCAGCAATATATGGCCCACTACCGTTTCCTATCATACCCTCTGAACCCTGATGTCACCTCAGCGCCACATCAGCTTTTCTCTTTCCTACCCTCCTTACCCTAAAGTGGAGTACCGCTTTCTATCATACCCTCTGAACCCTGATGCCACCTCAGCGCCACATCAACTTTTTCAATTCTTTTATTTGTACATTTAATTATTTAACAAAATAAAAATATTCATATATTTTTTAATAAATAAAAATAAGATAAATAATAAAAATAAAAATTCATAACATTCATTAAAAATTTAAAAATTACAAAATACAAAACACTAAAAACTAATATTAAAAATTATGTAATTTTCTAATTCTCTCTTTCTTCGCCAAAGTAGCCCTCAAAATATCTCCCGTAAGGTGATCATGCGGGGCTATGAAAAACTCGAAGTCTTTATCAAATCGTTTTTCTAACTCGAGTTGCAACTGTTTTTCTTCGACGGGATGTAGGTGTGGTGTTTGGATTCATGATGGAAGAAAGTATTGAAAGTATTGAATTTGAAAGAAATGGAAGAAAGTATTGAATTTGAGATATTTTTGGTGTGAAAAAATGAAGGTGGTTGAGGTTAATGTATATAGTGTTAATAATTTGAAAAAAATAAATAAAAAAAATAGCCGTTGGTAAACGGTTATATTTAAAAAAAAATAAAAAAAATTAGTACCGGGTTCCCGAACCCACTCTTACCCGCACCCATCGAACCCGCGGTACCCGTACCGTGTACCCGGGCTACCCGCCCCAACCCGATGTGAACCCGGCCGTGGTACCCGATGGCGGTACGCACGGCCTAATAAATAGAGAAAAGTTTGTTTTCTTCTTTTATTTTAGAGTGAATTATATCGGTGGTCCACGTGGTTTATCCAAATTTTGGATTTGGTTCCTAAAGTACACATCTATGATGGTACCTAGAAATTTTTTCATACGGTGGCACCATATTTTTTTATACGATTTTTATCGAAATGTTTTTCATCTTTTTACCAACGTTCAATATTGTCCGATTTTTTAGCCAATTTCCGGCGTTTCGAGAGATTTTTAACGTTTTTTGCTTGATTTCGTTGGGTTTTTAAGTTTTTTTTTATCGATTTTGAGAGTTTTTCGGTATTTTTTGTTGATTTCAAGAGATTTTTTTCGGTTTTTTTGGTTGAATGGGTATAAGATTGGGGCCTTTTTGATCAGTTTAGATGCACCCCTTGTAGTTTCCAAAATAATACGGTAGCACCTCTTAAATCGATACGGTGGCACCTTCTCAAAAACGAATTTTTTACCCTTCGTCGGAAAATTGTTACGGTGGCACGTGCCACCACGTGCCCCTCATGGGGTCCGTCTCTGTGATGGTAGTCCCTAACTTTTTAATTTACTTTCATTCATGGTCCCTTTATGTTTAATTTAATTTCATTCATGATCTTTCTATGTTTAATTTACTTTCACTCATGGTCCTCCTATGTTTAACATAGAAGAACCATGAGTAAAAGTAAATCAAAAAGTTAAGGACCACCACCGTACATAGTGTACTTTAGGGATCAAATCCAAATTTTAGATAAACCACAGAGTAAATTACATAAATCGTCCCTGATGTTTGGTTGCTTTTTGGATTTGGTCCCTATTTCCAAAAAATTACACTGAGCGTCCCTAAGGTTTGACAAACCGCACGGAATTGGTCCCTCCTGTTGATCCAAACCCTCAGTGATTTGATAATGACCCTATCTTAAATACTTAGTGAAAATTGTAAGTAAACAATATGTATCAGAGTTTCACTATCGCTGATAAGTACTAAGATCTTACAGTACTGCTGATAGGAACTCTCGCACTTTTAGATTAAACATTCAGCGAACACTGTTCACCATATCGCTGAGTCTGTTCAGTCCTTATGGTGATCGCTGATAAGTTAGTTGTTTACTTATGATCCCTGAAGACAAGATTCACGTCAACAAAGGTTCTACGCTGAAGTCGAAGATCAAGCTCAAGAACCAGCGACAAGTCTCCTAATGAACTGATGCGGATCAGCGAAGACTCAGATTTGTCCACTCAACGTGAAGTATCAAGTACAAGACTTTAGCTATCGCTGAACTTTATCATTCGCTGAATAGTAAATGATAATCGCTGAATCAACGAAAGCTGATCATGAAGTCCTCCGTACAAAGTACTTTTGTCTTAACCTCCCTTGCACGCCACCGTACGAAATGTCAGAAAAGAACCTCCGAAAATCTGAAATCGTACAACCACTCTGATACTACACTGTTCATTCATGCGGCTACTAAGGTTGTCAACAAAGGTCAATGACATGCAACCAATCCGCTGATGACACGTGTAAAGTGTATACTGATTTGCATTAAATGCATGCAGTATATAAAGAGATGAACTCACTTCATTTGAAGTAACTTGCTAACTCTGGACAAGTTCAAATCTCTCTTAAGATAGGATTTTATTAGTAATCTCCTTATCTTTCTTAGTGCAAGAAAACTTAGTGTTCCAACTTGTTTAGATTTAGGTTTATCCTTAATCTTGTTTCCGCAACAAGCTGTAAATTGTTAATGATTTATCAATAAACAATTTAGAAAAGTAAAATAGTGTGTTTGTATTCAACCCCCCCCCCCCCCCCCTTCTACAAACTTGTTTAGGCCTTTCGGGACCAACAAGTGGTATCAGAGCAGAATTGTTTAATCTCATAAACAAGATCTAATCTAAGATATTTCTCTTCCTAGCTATTATCTGAAAATGGCCAACACAAACACAAACACTCACTATATAGACAATGGTTCTCTTGCAAAACCCCCTAGATTTTCCAGAGATAACTTCAACTTATGGAAAAATAGGATGACACTCTTCTTAGAAGGTGTAGACCCTACTATACCTTACTATCTTGAAAACGGCCCACACATCCCTGTAACAATTGATCCTGCAGTTCCAGCCACTGCAACTAGAGCTGCTATACCAGAAAGGCTGATTCCAAAGGAAATCCATCATTGGACCGATGAAGACAAGAAGAAAGTGGCTATAGATACAAAAGCCAGATCCATACTATCCATGGCCCTTCCTGACGAAGTCTACCATTCCGTCATGAACCTGAAATCCTCAAAAGCCATGTGGGACACAATATGTGTTCAGTATAAAGGAACGTCTGAAGTCCAGGATTCAAGAAAGATCAACCTGGTAAGACAATACGAAAGCTTCATCTCTGGTAAGAATGAAACTCTCTCTGAAGTACATCAACGTTTTAATTGCTTAATTATAGATCTAAAAACGGTTGGTAAGGAATATTCTAACTTTGAAGTGCTGACAAAGTTTTTAGAATGTTTACCTGAAAGCTGGGACAATTATTCCATGTGTCTCAAGCTGTCGAAAGATCTAAGATCAATGACACTTGCTACCTTATATGGCACATTGCTGAATCATGAGCAATCTAGCCATCTTAAGAAGAATCTTGTAAAAGATTCCAAAAGCACCCCTGTTGCTTTAATCTCAGAGGAACCTTCTACTCAGCGACCCGTGGTCACTATCACTGAGTTAGAAAGTAACTCTGAAAGGTCATCAGATTCTGATTCTTCAGATGATGAATCCTTGGCTCTCCTAACTAAAAAGTTCAGGAGATTCGCCAAGAAGAAAATGTTTAGAAAGAACAAAACTCTTTCTATAGCTGACAAGCCTAAGTCATCAGCTTTTGTTGATAAGGCTACTGCTACTTGTTTCAACTGCGAAAAGACAGGTCATTTCGCTAACGAGTGCAGGTCAAAGAAAATCATGAGACCTTCAGCTTTTACAAAGAAATCCTTTGTTCCAAGGAATAAAGACGACAAATACTTAAAGCTGAAGGAGAAGTATGCAAAGCTGAAAAGCTTTAAGAAGAAAGGAAAAGGCCTGATGGCTGACTATGATTGGGCTGCTTCTGATGAAGAAGCCTCATCATCTGATTTGAAGATGATGAAGCAAATCAATGTCTCATGGCCAAGATTGAAGAAGAGGAAGAAAGTTCAGACATTCCCTCCACTTCAACATCTGCCATTCAGGTATCACCTTCCTTCTTTACCAATATTGTAAATATTGATGAAGCTGATAATCTCCGTAAAATCGAACTACTGACTAGAAGTTTATACGAAGCCATGAACGGCAAAGCTGTGGTTGAAAACCAAAATCTTGATCTCGCTGAAAAGCTTAAAAATTGCCACCTTCAAATAGAAAAGCTTTCTAAATTTGAAGAAGATTTTAAAGATCAAGTCCATTTAAATCAGCTAGTCAAAATCGAACGAGCGGAAGCTATCGCTGCATTAAAAGCTGAACAAGCTACTGTTGAAGGATGGTGTAATTCTTCAACAAAGATCACTGAGATAATTAAGGCTCAGATTCCTCTGAGTGATAAACGTGGTCTGGGTTATAAATATGATACTCCAATACCAACCACTGAACGTTCAATGCTTAAATTTGGAACGTTCGTATCCTCAATAGCTGACACTTCTTCATCTCAGTACTCCTCGTCGGTTACACCAATCCCTGAGGAAACTCCTACCTCAAAAGGTAAGGAGAAAATGGTTTATTCAAAACCTACCTCTGTCTCTAAAGACAAAGGTAAAGGAATTGTTATTTATCAAAATCCTCAGAAGGGTACTTTAGTACCTAAGCTGAATGCTTCTAAAGCCTTGGTGATTCATTCATCTGGTTCTAGAAATCAGACCTCTGGATCAGTTCAGCGACCTACTCCTAGACTCAGAGTAGATGTCCTTGGTAAGAAATCTGAAGAACTGAATGTTCGTCCTATTTCAAAAACCAATAGTGTACTTGGTGTTGGCACTTCTAATTCCAAATTAAAAGCTCAGCACTCAAGTGGTCCTAGAACTAATTTTAGTTATAGGAAATGTTATCACTGTGGACTTACCGATCATATTGCAAGTAAGTGTCCCACAGCCACCAAAGCTGATAAGATAGCTAAGGTGAAGATAGCACCCAAGAAGACCAAACCAGTTGCAAGTCAGGTCAAGGTGACTCCTACCTCTGAGGTCAAGAAATTGACCAAAGTGAAGAAAGACAAAGTTGAATCTTCAAATGCTGCGAAGACTGCTGAACCCATTCCAACCTCTTCCACTGACAAACATGTATACATGGTGAAGTGGGTACCCAAGCAAAACTAATCTTCCTTTGTATTGCAGGTTAAGAAGGGTATCTGGTATCTCGATAGCGGATGCTCTAGACACATGACTGGAAAGAAAAGCCTGCTCGCTGAATACAAGGAAGAGAAGGGTCCCTCTGTGACTTTCGGTGGAAATGGAAAAGGACACACCCGAGGGTATGGTGTACTTTCAAATGGTACAACATCCTTCAGAAGAGTCGCATATGTTGAAGGGTTGAAGCATAATCTTCTGAGCATCAGTCAGCTTTGCGACATGGATAACAAAGTGATTTTCACTAAGGAATCCTGCTTTGTCTCTGACAAAAAGGAGAAGATAGCTCTCAGTGGTTATCGTTTGGAAAATGTTTACGTTATAAACATGGACTCAACAACCACTGAGAACTCCTGTTTCTTCTAAAAGGCATCTTCTGATGTCAACTGGCTATGGCACAAGAGGCTCTCACATCTCAACTTCAAGACACTGAATACTCTTTCATCCAAAGAGTTAGTCACTGGTCTACCTCAACATTCATACGCCAAAGAATCCTTATGTTCAGCGTGTGAAAAGGGAAAGCAGACCAAGGCAAGCTTTAAGTCCAAGCAAGTTTCCTCAGTGTCATCTCCTCTTCAACTACTCCATATGGATTTGTTTGGCCCCGTTAACAAACAATCCATCGCTGGAAAGAAATATACGCTGGTCATAGTTGATGAATTCTCTCGTTACACATGGGTAATGTTTCTCCGTTCTAAGAGTGACACCCCTGAAGAACTCATCACCTTTGTTCGGAAGATGGAAACTCTGAACAATATGACTGTTCGCTCAATAAGGAGTGATCATGGAACTGAATTCAAAAACAGTTCTCTTGATTCCTTCCTTGAGAGCAAGGGTATTTCTCACAACTTTTCGTCAGTGAGAACACCACAACAAAACGGAGTCGCTGAAAGAAGAAATAGAACAATTATTGAAGCTGCATGTTCAATGCTCAGCGATTCTCACCTGCCTACTCAGTTTTGGGCAGAAGCTGTCAACACGGCTTGTTTTACGTAAAACAGGTCGCTGATAGTCAAAAGATTCAAAAAGACAGCCTATGAACTTTTTCATGGGAGAAAGCCTTCAATCAGCTTTCTTCACATCTTTGGTTGTCAGTGTTTCATACTGAACAACAGGGATGCCCTTGGAAAGTTTGATCCTAAGGCTGATGATGGAATCTTTCTTGGATACTCCTCAGTTTCCAAAGCCTTCAGAGTCTTCAACCGAAGAAGACAAACTGTAGAAGAAACTATTCACGTCACGTTTGACGAATCCCGTTCAGCGAACTCTAAACCGAACGCTGATACAGAAGAACTGAATCAATGGATGTTTTCTCATCTTGGTGATTCAGAAGATGTTCCCACTACTCATGCTCATACTACTGAAAATGATGGTCCTACTATCATTTCCAATATGCAGAATAGTGAAGCTGAAACATCTTGGGTCTCAGCTGTTCCTATAAACACTATACCCGCAGTTGATCCAAATGTCTCAGAAATTCCATCTATTTCTCAGCAATCAGTGAATGAAGTGACAAATGCAAGCATTCCTCTCTTAGCTGATAATCCAGAAGTAGCTGAAGCCTCATCTTCAGTTTCTCCAGTTCAGACTGAGTCAGCGACGCATGCTCCGGCTCAGCGATGGACTGTAAATCACCCAATCGATCAAATTCTTGGTGATCCCAACGCTGGTATTCAGACTCGTAGAAGTGCAGGTAATATTTGTTTATTTGTTAACTTTATTTCTCTAACTGAACCAAAGAAAATAGATGATGCCCTCAGAGATCCAAACTGGGTCAGCGCTATGCAAGAAGAGCTGACTGAATTCGAAAGAAACAAAGTTTGGAAACTTGTTCGGAGACCAACTGACAAAACAGTGATAGGCACTAAGTGGGTCTATCGAAACAAGTTGGACGAACATGGTACTGTAACTCGCAACAAAGCTCGTCTTGTTGCTCAGGGATACAGACAAGAGGAAGGCATAGATTATGACGAAACCTTTGCTCCAGTAGCAAGACTTGAATCTATTCGTCTTTTCTTAGCATATGCTGTACACAAAAACTTCACTGTACATCAAATGGATGTTAAGTCAGTGTTTCTAAATGGAAAGCTGAATGAAGAAGTTTATGTGGAACAACCTCCAGGATTCTCAGATCCTAAGCGTCCAGGTTATGTTTATAAACTGGATAAGGCACTTTATGGCTTGAAGCAAGCTCCTCATGCATGGTATGACACTCTTTCTACTTATCTCCACCTTGAAAAATTTGAGAGAGGTAAGATTGACAAAACTTTGTTTTTTAGAAAAATAAAAGGTCATATCATTTTAGTTCAAATATATGTTGATGACATTATATTTGGTTCTACTAACCCTGAGCTTTGTACTCGTTTCGCTGATAGAATGAAAGATGAGTATAAAATGAGTATGATGGGTGAACTAACATATTTCCTTGGTCTTCAGATTAAGCAAACTGAAAAAGGAACTTTTATAAATCAGGGAAAGTATGTTAAAGATATGCTGAAGAAATTCGACTTAACTGAAAGTTCAGCTATGAAAACCCCTATGGCACCACCGCTGATACTTGATAAGGACACAAAGGGTGTTCCTGTCAATGTCACGCTGTACCGTGGGATGATCGGCTCACTACTGTATCTTACAGCTAGCCGACCCGATATTATGTTTGCAACATGTCTGTGCGCACGATATCAAGCTGAACCTAAGATATCCCATATGAAAGCTGTAAAGCGAATCTTTCGATATCTTAAGGGTACAGCGAATCTAGGTCTTTGGTATCCCAAAGATTCAGGATTCGATCTAACCGCCTATTCAGACAGTGATTTTGCAGGTTGCAAAATGGATAGGAAAAGCACCACAGGAGGATGTCAGCTCCTGGGTGGAAAGCTGGTAAGTTGGACAAGTAAGAAGCAAAACTCAGTGTCCACTTCCACAGCTGAAGCTGAGTATGTAGCCGCTGGAAGCTGCTGTTCTCAAGTCTTGTGGATGAGAAATCAACTACTAGACTATGATCTTCAGCTCTCCAAAATTCCAATCTATTGCGACAGCACAAGTGCCATCGCTATAGCAAACAATCCAGTGCTGCACTCAAAGACAAAACACATAGAAATCAGATATCATTTTATCAGAGATCATGTGATGAATGGTGATATAGAACTTCATTTTATCCCAACTGATTATCAGTTAGCTGATTTGTTTACCAAACCTCTTGATGAGACAAGATTCAACTTTCTCATCAGCGAGCTTGGAATGCTGAACTTTGAAGGATAAATATTCAGCGGTTCACATTTAATCAGCGATACGTTTATACATTCTTGTATAGGCTCTCGGATAAAATAAACTTGTACAATCCATTTCATCATCTTCTCTCTGAATAAATTTGGTTAAACTGATATCAAGGTATGTTTTCTCTCTCTGACAAAACGCATGAAAATGCAAGATTTCAAATTCTTTCATTCGCTAAATATCTCTTCCTTAACAGCGATATTTTGAAATTTCTTAAAACCCTCACTGATATTTCTATTCAGTGCTTCATATTTTCCAAAGAGTCCCTGAGTTTTTCTTTCAAAACCTCAGAGACAACGAAAGAATGTGAAAGGACAGTTGTGACGTCATTGCAACGGATAACACCAGGCACGCTCTTTTTCTGACACACGTTTGCACGTTTCGTTGTCTATCCAATCAAATGCAAACACGTGTCCGTGTCATGATGAAAAACTTTCCCGCTCAAGTTTTTCTCTCTCTACTCTCTTCCTATATAAACACTCTCAAAGTTTATATTTGTCTTTTACGCGAATCAATCTTTCTCCGCAAGAAAAGGACACTGTTGCATTTTGTGCTCTCAATCTTCAAGAACTGTTCATCATCTTCTTCATCAAACTCAAGGTTAATATGTTCTTATCTATTATCAAATGCGAATAACTTGTTTTCGATTTTATCATTGTTTTACACAAGATCAAACAAAAGAACTCAAAAATAAAATCATTTTCTTTCATGGTTTTATAAACACAACCATTTCATGGTTGTTCTTCAAGTTTTAAATCTAAAATCTTAAACTTGTTCTTCTTTCGTATCCATTTTTTTAAGAAACTGGAATACAAGGCTTATGGGTGTTATATTCGTTTTTTTTAAAAACAAGAAAAACCCTAATCTTCATTAAGACTTTTTTTTTGTCTGAATGAAATGGACAAAATTCGAAAAATCTTAATGGAAATTTTCTTTCCACATTAAGATATTTCTTATTTGTTAACATCTTTGGTTGAACTGATAATACAGTGAAATGGCAACTTCAAAGCTGAATGTTACCGCTGAGTCCATCTCCGCTGATTCTGAGGAACTGGAAATCACCAAAGCTCCTCAGGTTAAGTTTGAGCTGGATCAACTAGACTGGACAAAGGCAAACAACCTCTCAGCGCTTCTCGAGTTTCCTCCTCGGAAGCAGGTATCCCATCTAGATGACGCTGTAAATTTTTTGAAGAATAGCCCCATCTACACAGCACTGACAATCACACCTCCTGCCAGTCAGCGTCTATTATCCCAATTCTGGTACTCTGCCAGACACACCGACCTACCCTCCGCCAAAGATCCATCTAAAACCATCGACTGCATACTCAGCGATACTGAGTATGGCACCATCAAGATAACCCCCGCAATAATCCGCAAAGCTCTGAAATTCCCTAACGCTACCTCAGAAAATCCTTTCATTCCATTACCTGACCACAAGAAGCACGCTGACAGGGAAGAAATCATTGCTTTCCTTGATGCGATGGGTTACATCTGGGAGACTGGAAGAGACAAGCTACCTGAGAAGAAGCTGACGCTGATAAAGAAATCCAAGATGCCCAGCGAGATGAACTTCATCTTCGCTCACCTGATCAGCTGCATGACAGCGAAATCCGGATCTTCTGATCAAGCCGCTCAACCTCAGCAGGCCATGGGTTACGCACTGCTGAAAGGTCTCAACATTGACTGGGCCTCCATCATCTATGAAGACCTCATTCAACGTGTTGATTCTGCCGCTGACCGACCAGCATGGGTCCCTTACCCACGATTCATCAGCGCCATCTTTCAATATGGCCTGAAGGACAGCTATCCTGAAGAGGGTGATCTGAAACTCTCTCAGATTGGCCCTAAAGTTCTCGACTTCAAGCCTGTCGCCAACGAGGTACGTCTCTCTACCCTTCTCACTCTACTTAATTCTCCGCTTTCTGTGGCTCCTTCAGCGACAATACCCCTCGCTGATTCCCAGGCCACAAAATCCATTCCTTCTAAGAAAAGGAAACAATCTCTTACCCCTCTTGATTCCAAAAGGATCAAGAAAACCAAGGAGCAACCCCAGCAATTCCATGCTGAAGACTCCTCAGCTCATTCTGAAGAGCTGAAGGAAAGTTCCGTGGTACGCTCTGCCACACCAATTCAAGCTATCCCTTCTAAACCTACTTCAGCGTCCTTAAACGCTGAGGTTAGAACTTTGGAATCTACCCAACCTTCTTCAGTCTCTCAAAAGACTGATGAAGTACTTCTCAGCGAATCCAACGCTGAACTTGCAACCCAACCCCAATTCTTATCCTTCGATCCTCCCTCTATTTCTTTGGACACTCCTCCAGCTAAAACTGGAGATGCCATCATTCAAGAAGCCGTTGAAGCTTCTCAGCGAATGACGAAGAAAGGACCTGCAGAGATCTCCATCCCTCACGGAACTTTTGAGGGAGATATGGAACACTATGGAGGGACTCGAAACTTTGATGAGTTCGTCAACGCTCCTGCAGGTACAGATCCCACCTTAAACACTATAACTAAACCTGAAACTTCTGAGCTTTCCTTTGTTCACAAGTACTTATATGTTACAGGTCCTTATTTGGGAGACATCAACCAGTCTCTGAAGTCCATGGAGATGAAACTTACAGATCTCACCACCGGTCTATCAAATAACTCTACAGCTGTAACAAACGCTGGAGAGAATCTGACGAAGCTGACTGCTGTAGTGGAAAAGAAAGCCTCCTCTGATGACATCAAAGACCTTGATAAAACTCTCGCCGACTTTGCCAAAGTGCTCTCCGACATCTACACTGACTACACCAATCTCAAATCGTCAGTTTCCACCGTTTCCAGCGAGGTTACAACGCTGAAGAAATCGGTTAGTACACTCGAAGGTGATATGTCAGTGGTCAAGACCGACTTGGGCTCAGTGAAGACCGACCTTAGTTCTGTCAAGACAATGATCGAGACGCTGGTGAACAAGGCAAACAATCCAGCTCCTGCTCCGGCCCCTGCACCCATTTTGGACTCATTCACCGCAGAGGATCGCCAAGAGCTGAAGAAAATCACGCCTGCTATTTCTGGCCTAGAAGACAGAATAGCTAAGCTTGAAGGTTGTGTGAAAGTCTCTGGCCCAGAAGACAGAGACAACACCAATGCTGAATCTACCCATTCCTCCCCCGCCCATCATGAGAAAGAGGGGGAGAAGAGCGCTGAACAGGAGAAGAGCGCTGAAGATCAAAATAAGAGCGCTGAAGACCTTTCCCATGATGAATCTATCAGGGGAGAGGGTAATGAAGATCTGATTACTGGACCTCAGGGAGATGAAAACCCTGAGGGAACCGAGAACCTCGCCTCTGTATCTGAGGGGGAGCAACTCGAAGAAGATGCTGAGGAATCCGAAGCAGAAGAAGACGAAGACATCGACATCCCTGAAGCTGAACCATCCTCCTCTCCAAGGAACGATGATGATGATGATGATGAAGATGACGAATTCTTTGTCGTCAAACATGCTCCTCGAAAAGCTCTTAAAGGGATCGTGATAACCGAATCCACAGGGGAAAAGACAAAAACAAAGACAAAGGCATCGCTGAAGATGATAATCTGGCGATCCTACTTGCAAAGCCGATTTGTCAGGTACACTAAACTTATTTTTCCTTCCCTGATCATCTCTGAACAATCAGTTATCCATTCCACAAACACCATACACATCCACATTTTTTTTCTATCTTTTCTACCCAAGTTCTTCTACCCAGTTCTTATTTATAAGATCGCTGCGTTTCAGCTAGTCCTCTCCCCTGTTTGAGGATATCGCTGAAGGATCTACTATTGCGACTTCACCAATAATTCCAGCTACCGCTGAAGACATAATCCCAGTCTTAGATTTAATCTCTGAGACTGATGAACCAGAAGAACAACCTCTCTCGCACAGAAACAGACCTTCCTCAGTTCCTCAAAAGCTGAGTGAAGAAGATCAAAAGAGGAGAGAAGAAATGATAAAGCGATTCGAGGATCAGCGAATCATTCTAAGGCGCGATAAACTACCTTCAGTTCCTCCTAAGTTCAGAATTTCAAAAGCTGAATACCAGGATCATCTCAGAGCTGAACGCCTCATCGCTGAAAGGAAGGAAGCTGAAGATAAAGACAGAGAATACGCCATCAAGCTCACTCAAGAATCTGTCAAAGACCCCAAGCTGAAGCGTATTCCCATTCAAATCCAACGAAAGCTTTGGGAACAAGCCCAGAAGATCGTGGAAAAGAAAGCTGAAGTTTCTCAGACCACCCTGATCTGGTGTAAAGAGAAAATCCACTTCAGATATCGTCCAGCGAAGATCAACAAGGTATTCATCTCTGGAAGAACCTCCATCGGAGTACCTATTGTTGACATCAAACTGTTCAGAGAAGATGGCTCATCTGAAACCTTTCGTGCTGACACTGTAAAAAGGTATGGTCTCTCTGAATGGCTGGAGATGAGGTTAGCTATCCAACCATCACAATCTAAGTACAAGGATCATTTCGAAAAGCTGATAAACAGACAGATCGATTTGATATCTTCTTTTGTGGATATTCCTCCTGTTCCTGATCTAAAGCCGAAAAGAAAAAGGGGCTCACCAAAGAAGAAACGTCAAGATTCAAACTCAGGTCCTGTCATACGAAATGAAACTGGAATTGGTTTCTCTCGCGCTGAAGTACTTGGTCCTGATCCTGATCTATCTGCCCTTGACATCTCTTTGCCACCATGTGAACTTTTCGTCCCTGGTAAAGTCATCAGTAATCCTTATGGAATATTCTTTCTTGACTACGACGGACGTAAATGCTTTCAACGGATCGCTGAGCTTCCAATCACTCCAATCGAACAGCTCAGAGATCTCATCTACTGGTGCGACTTCAGAAAAGACATTCAGGCACGACACCTAAAACCCTTGATTTTTGAAGCTGCTCTGAAGCTAAAGAATAAAGGAGAAAAGGTTCCTGACTGGATGATTCCAACTGAAAAGACAACCCTTGATGAACTTCTCATTAAGGAAGAACCCTTTGAAGGCTGACAACAATCACCTCTTTCTCTATTGTATCAGTCATCCTTCAGTACTTGTAATTTATTTCGCTTGTACTTGTAATCTTTCTTATTCATATTGTAACCTGATTCAAAGATTTAAAGAAAGATTTCAGCGAATGTACTTTACTCCATCAGTACTGAAAAGATCCCAGAAAACAGTAAAAAGGACAAATATTTTATGAGTTCTTTTTATCCTTATGTTTTCATTAAAATAGCAATTTTCTTTGTTGCTATGTCATAATCAAATAGGGGGAGATTGTTGATCCAAACCCTCAGTGATTTGATAATGACCCTATCTTAAATACTTAGTGAAAATTGTAAGTAAACAATATGTATCAGAGTTTCACTATCGCTGATAAGTACTAAGATCTTACAGTACTGCTGATAGGAACTCTCGCACTTTTAGATTAAACATTCAGCGAACACTGTTCACCATATCGCTGAGTCTGTTCAGTCCTTATGGTGATCGCTGATAAGTTAGTTGTTTACTTATGATCCCTGAAGACAAGATTCACGTCAACAAAGGTTCTACGCTGAAGTCGAAGATCAAGCTCAAGAACCAGCGACAAGTCTCCTAATGAACTGATGCGGATCAGCGAAGACTCAGATTTGTCCACTCAACGTGAAGTATCAAGTACAAGACTTTAGCTATCGCTGAACTTTATCATTCGATGAATAGTAAATGATAATCGCTGAATCAACGAAAGCTGATCATGAAGTCCTCCGTACAAAGTACTTTTGTCTTAACCTCCCTTGCACGCCACCGTACGAAATGTCAGAAAAGAACCTCCGAAAATCTGAAATCGTACAACCACTCTGATACTACACTGTTCATTCATGCGGCTACTAAGGTTGTCAACAAAGGTCAATGACATGCAACCAATCCGCTGATGACACGTGTAAAGTGTATACTGATTTGCATTAAATGCATGCAGTATATAAAGAGATGAACTCACTTCATTTGAAGTAACTTGCTAACTCTGGACAAGTTCAAATCTCTCTTAAGATAGGATTTTATTAGTAATCTCCTTATCTTTCTTAGTGCAAGAAAACTTAGTGTTCCAACTTGTTTAGATTTAGGTTTATCCTTAATCTTGTTTCCGCAACAAGCTGTAAATTGTTAATGATTTATCAATAAACAATTTAGAAAAGTAAAATAGTGTGTTTGTATTCAACCCCCCCCCCCCTTTCTACAAACTTGTTTAGGCCTTTCGGGACCAACACCTCCCTCTAACGTCGTTTAAGAAACCCAGTTAAGTCTAAGGGTATTTTAGTCTTTTTACTCTCTTTTTGTCTTTTTCCTAATTAATAAATAAAAAGAATAAAAAAATAATTAATAAACCCCCTACCCCCCTCCTCCTCCTCCTCCTTCTTCTTCTTCTTCAGGACCTCCGGCCACCACCACCACCACCATCATCATCTTCAACCCATCACCACCACCATCATCATCAACCCATCACCACCATCATCATCAATCCAACACCAACACCACCATCATCATCAACCCATCACCACCACCACCACCATCATCATCAACCCAACACCACCATCATCATCAACCCATCACCACTACCACCACCATCATCATCAACCCAACACCACCATCATCATCAACCCATCACCACCACCATCACCACCATCATCATCAACCCAACACCACCATCATCATCAACCCATCACCACCACCACCCTATAGACACAGATGCATATATATATATATATATATATATATATATATATATATATATATATATATATGTGTGTGTGTGTGTGTGTGTGTGTGTGTGTGTGTGTGTGTGTGTGTGTGTTTTAGGTGAAATAAAATCAAGAATTCTAAAACTCGTTTTCTAAAAAACCAAAAAAATGGGTTTTTATTTAAAGAAAAATCGTGTTACCTTCTTGTTGTGGGACAATGGATTCAACAAATCTTAGCAAGATGACAAATGAGAGTGATAGAAAGATGATGAATTCAGGTTTCTTTGCTGCCATTGTTGCAGAACTCAAGAGTTTGAAGAAAAGTTGGAGATGGATGGGTGTGAAATTACTAGATATGGTTTGCTGCAATTCTTGAAGATGAAAGGAAGAAATAACTCAAATGTGTGTATAGTAAATTGTGATGGTCCAAAATGCCAAATTAAGCAGTCATACATGAAGGCCTTTTGTGGTAGAGTAAAAACGATTTGCAGACACTCATGAAGAAGAAGAAGGGGGGGAGGGGTATAGGGGGATAACAACGGTGGTGGAGGTTGAGATGCAACCGGAGGTGGTGGTGGCCGGAGGTGGTGGCCGGAGAAAGGTGAGGAAGGGGGTTGTGGGTTCGTGAGGAAGAAGAAGAAGGAGGGGGTAGTGGGTGTAGGGGGTGGGGTATTTTTTAATTTGTTTTTTAGTTTTCTTTTAGAATAAAGACAAAAACAAATGTAAAAAGACCAAAATACCCCTAGACTTAACTGGGTTAACTGGTTCCGTTAGAGGAAGGGACCAATTCCGTGCGGTTTGTCGAACCTCAGGGACGCACAGTGTAATTTTTTGGAAATAGGGACCAAATCCAAAAAGCAACCAAACATCAGGGACGATTTATGTAATTTACTCTAAACCACAGGAACCATGGTGTAATTCACTCTTTATTTAAAAGGCAAAAATATATCAAAGATAATAAACTCAGGCTTATTTACAGTGTAAAATATTAATATTTTCCAATATATGATATATCTAACAAAAAAGGGCTCATTTTTTTTTTGTACATATTTTATCGTGAACGAAAAGCTTGAAACTATTAATCACGTGGATATAATTCTTAATAAGAATACAAAATATAGAATGGGTGGAAAATAAGAAAACAAATATTAACTATATTAATTGCAAAAAAATCAATATCAATATATATATTAAAACAAAAACCAAAGCCAATGATGTGGCATCTCCTAAACACTATATGTCTACTTTTCTTTTTTCTTAGATTTTTGATTTTTTAAAATATTTGATATGTTAAAGACCTTAATGTCCCTCTATAAAAAATGTCCTTTTCACTTAAAGGATGGTATTTTGGTAATTTTGACACCAATTTATATAACTTTGATTATCTAAACCATCCATCTTCCTATATTAATTATTTGTTTTATTGCAATTTATGTTAATAAATCATTTATTTCCACTTATTTATGTTATTAACCATTCATATTCCCTCACTTATTTTATTAATCACTCATTTTCCCTTATTTAAGCACAAGTTTTTTTGATATGTTATTGGTATTTTTACTTCTTTGTCATACAATAACATACCTCTCATTCTTTCCTTTCTAAGGCCATCCGTAGCCCAGCGGGATGGAGGGCGGGATGGAGCGGGGTGGGCTACGGCATCAGCGGGATCGGCGGGAAGGGATGGGATGCGGGTTCCCCATCCCGTTTCATCCCGAAGAAAATGTGAGGAGGAGAGGTGGGTCCCAGGTGAGAAATGAGAGGGAGTGGGTTAGGGAATGGGGTACGGGTGTTTAGGGATTGTTAGGGATTGAGTGAGGGATGAGAGAAAAGCTGATGTGGCGCTGATGTGGAGTGGAATATTTGAAAGATTCCCTCCATGGGGTACTGATGGCCTAACACATTATCTCTCATTAAAAGATCGATATAGGATATGGACTTTTGTTTATAGTTGAGTTCTTTAATATTGTGTTGATTTCATATGATCTTTATGTTTTTGTTTGTAGTAAGTGACACAAGCAGAAACAAGCTCTAAAGATCATCAAATGTGTAAAACTTCATCACCATGGTAAGGATATACTACAAGTAAGGCTTTCATTCAACTACTCATTCATTTCAATCTATTTTGATGTTGTTATTTTCTCAGGAGCATAACCCACAAGTTAAAAGAATATTTGTGTATTGTTTTTTCAAGTATTATATTGTTTCTAGCAAAGGAGTCGTGTACAATTATAAATTGTAGTTTGTTATTTTGACAAATCATGATCCCGTGTTTGTTTTATTTGATAAAAATTGATATGTTTTCTATTAATTTTTATGTTTTAGTTGGATCATGTGTATTATTATTTTTTATAATACTATGAGTTGATTGTTTTTGTTTGTTTGGAATTAGTAACCAAAATATATGCATAATAAAGGCTTTGATGACCTTCAAAAATACATGCTAGAGACTTTAACAACATTCTTCAAGATCTCTACAACAAATGTAGTCTATTGCGACGACTTTTGTCGTTGCTAAGATCAATATTGATTTTAGCAACGACTTTTGTCGTCGCTAAATATCAATATTGATCTTAGCAACGACTTTTGTCGTCGCTAAATATCAATATTGATCTTTAGCAACGACTTTTGTCGTCGCAAATAGACTACATTTATTGTAGTGGATTTTGTTCTTTTGATAAATTAAAAACTGTAGGTTATGTATTTGATGAATCATGGTGTTAAGTTCATTTTATTTGATGAATATTGAAATGTTTTTTCTATTGATTTTGTGTTTTAGTTGCATCATGGACCATGTATTATGATTTTATCTTGATGAGGTGGGTGTTTTTTGTTTGTTTCAAGTTAACAACTAAAACTTTCATGTATTAAAGGTTTTGGCAACCATAATATTGTCATTATTTACAAAGTTAAGTTGGCATTTTTGAGGATGTTTTGTTTAGCCAAATGGAAGTCATGATCATGTTCACTTTACCCATCTCCATGATATCATGTGTTTGAATTATTATTTTTAAAGTTGTGTTTATTGACATTATGTAGGTAACTTATCACATTAAAACAAACTTTATTTCATTATATATTTTCACTCAGGTTTTTCTTTGATTATCTAACTTACGTTCAGAAACACCATTTATTACAATTGTTGTCACCATTTATTTTTTGAAGAAAATTATGTTGTTTATTTATATGAAGTGAGGTGTATTTATAGAGAAATAGGGAGATTTTATTGTTTATATTTTATTTTTTTGCCAATTAATTATGTAAATTTGAAAGATTTGAAAGATGTAAATGATTATTAGATGTTAACACATGTTTGTGTTTGTAACGTGAATTAATATACAGTCAAAAGTTTAAATTACAATATTATATAATGAGTTTATAGTGACTTACTTCATTTTTTTCACTTATTTTAAAGTAACCCTAATGGCTACAACAATAATGAGAAATATGGTGTTCAAAGTCAAGCATTTGTTAAAGCAATGCGGAATTATTTAAAGTTGTTGCGTGTTTGAAAAGTTGTAGGGTTGTTAATTCAAAATTTAAAACCATAATTAAAGATCGATGTTGATTTCAATAACATTGCACATTCTTGATCCATTATGTGGATACATTTGTTCTAAAAAGAAACATCAATAATTTTGAATGTATTTAAATTTCATTTGAACTTTGAATAGTTAATTATTTTGTATTTGTTTGATAATTTTATTCATTTAGTAATGACATTTATAATAGGTATCAAACTTAATAGAAATATTTTTATCTTCAAGGTAATATTCATTTTTTATGGAGTTTTTGTTTTTTTATCGACTATTGTACATGTCTCAAAGTTATTCAACAACTATTAAACATCAAATAATTAACATAAAACACAAATTAACCGTCGCGCAACGCGCGAGCCAAATACTAGTTGTTACATTAATCAAGTATATATATAATGGTGTAATAATTTGTAAACTTTTTTATCATGTAAACTTTGGATTTCATACCTTGATGAAATTGTTTCATGAAATTATTTCATATAATTCATTTCTTGATGAAAATGTTTCATATATTTGTGTTTTTTTATGTAAAAACGAAAAAGTTTCATCAAACTGAGAAAATATATGAAACAATTTCATAGGAATGAAAAAAAAAATGAAAAACACAAATATATGAAACAATTTCATCAAGAAATGAATGATATGAAACAATTTCATCAAAATAAACAAATTCATGAAACAATTTCATCAAGAAAACCTATGAAATCCAAAGTTTACAAGATAAGAAAATTTACAAAATAGTGAGTCTCTCTCTCTCTCTATATATATATATATATAGTGTTAGTGTTTGAATAATCCCATAAAATAATTTAAATGTATATAAAATTAAAAAACTAAAAGAAAAAACCATTTATATCAAATATATAAAACTTATAACAAAAAAATGATATCAAGAGTGTAAAATCGGGATTAAATTTTTGATCATTACTTTATTCATCTTCAAAGAATTCATGTTTGACTCATGGAAATGAGAGAAAGGATTTACTTATTTAGGTTTTTAAGTTTTATATTTTATTTTACTGTTTATTCAAGTCTTAGGTGTTGTACATAATTAATCATTTACCCACCAAGTTATATGTTTAAAAAAAACTAAAAGAACTACACCACAAGATTACGAGATGACACACCATAACATGTTATTGTGGAAGCCAAATCTCAGAGTGGAGCCACAAGAATTAACATGACCTCAAAGTCAAGTCTTGATGCCATAACACGCTATAACAAGACTATAACAAATTATTTAGAATAGTTCATTGAAAAAAAACCAAGATAAACTTCATAAAAGTATAAAGTATATTTAAAATTTTATAGTACCATCAAAATCAAATTAAATAAATTATTCCCATGTTATTATACATGTATGTATCTAGGGGTGTAAAAAATAACCGAACCCGAATAACCCACCCGAACCGAATGAAATTTGGGTTAAACGGTTTCGGGTTATTCGGTTTTTGGGTTAAACGGTTCGGTTAACCGAATAAGAATCCTTATTCGGTTCGGTTTTCGGTTAATTTTTTCCTAATTCGGTTAAACCGAATAACCCGAATAACACATATTACTAATATTTTATATATTTCATGGTAATAAAATATAAACCAAATACATGTTATACTATTATTATTGTACATGTTTTATTTCTAAATAATATTTTTTATTGATGGTAGATAAGTTTTTTTTATTAGACTACGTTTTTTCTTTGATTTACAACGGCGCATTGAAAAAAATATTGTCATTTGGTAGATATTGGTTGATGGATGGTGTTTTTTACTTAATACAAGACAATTGTTGAGTATTATTGTATGACACAATTATATATTAAAAGTAACTAACAATTAATTTGAAAAAATTATTTGAGTAAGTGTCTAACGAAAAAATATAAATCCTTATTCGGTTTAACCGGTTACCGAACCGAATAACTCGAAACCGATTAAACCGAACCTTATTTGGTTTGGTTATCGGTTAATTTTAAAAACACTTGAAAACCGATTTAACCGAACCGAATAAAGCGAAAACCGATTTAACCGACCGAATAACACCTAATGTATCTCTCCATTGGAAAATTTGATGATTTAATATTTATCAATTTCCAAAATCTATTTCTTATTTAAGAATTATACTTATAATTTCTCTATATATTTACGTCATATCAATAATAAAAAAATATCAAAAGCTAAAATATCTCAACCTACATCCAAGAACAAAAACTCTATTTTAATAACTCTAACATTACCCTTATTATTAACATATGTTATATTTTAATACAACTAAAAGTCTACTCACGCAATGAAGCGTGATATCTCGATTTTAATGTTTAATTTATTTTAATGTATGGTTTTGAGAAAACGGTCATGTTTTTTATAAATTTGTTTAAGGAATGACGTTTCTTAAGAAGTTCATGATTTGAGGATATGAAAGTGGTTAGAGATAAGTATTAATTAATAAGAGTCCACGATTTAAGGATTTGAAGGTTGTTAGAGATAAGTATTAATCAAGTAATTAGCATTAAAAACGGTACATAAAGCTTCATTAGTTGTTTTTAAGAGATTTTAAGTAATTAGAATTAAATAGCGGTACATGAAGCTGTAGGGGTTGCTTTTAAGAGTTTTTCATAAATGCTTTATAATATAGTATATATATTATTTATCTCATAAACATTTATTTTCAATGGGAAAAACTAAAATACACCCTCCCTCCCTCCCTCCCTCCCTCCCACTAAGCGATAGTCGGGTAAAAGTCTTCTTCTTTACTTACCGGGTAAGGACCTCGGTTATTGCTATGCCTCTTATCGATCGGATTCTCGCTATCTGGTAAGGTAAGTGACCCGATATAATTGTTTACTAAAGGGACCCTTATCATTGATATTTCAATGGTAAGTCGTTATGTCTCTTTCAACTAACTAACCTCCTTGCCATGCAATCATTGGGTCAAACTACCAACCGAAAAACAACTAGCGTACCCAAGTATTAAGGGACCGTTTACCAAACGCTTATCCGGATAAGCGCTTGTCGGTAACATGGTAATACTGTAATAACCCCAAAAATGAATTTTGTGATTTAAATGGAAGTTGAGGGGTATATTTGTTTATTGTGAAATGTATGGGGTTAAAAATGAAATATGGGAAATTAATTCCCCTCTTGGTGCGCCGCTTTTGTTAGTAGAATAGGAAAACATTTTTTTAGGGTTGTGTTGGTGTGTGTCAGTGTGTGTTGCTGCTATTCATCGAGAAAGGAAGGCAGAAAGGAAGAAAAGCCATGGAAGGTCCCTGTGAGTTAATTCGAGAGAGAGAGGTAGCGAGAGAGAGAGGCAGCGAGAGAGAGACGACGAGAGAAGGAGTCAGCGAGAGATTGAGATAACGAGAGATAGAGAGGAACGAAGGAAGAGAAGAGAAGGGAACCTTGCGTTGTCAACTCAATCCTTGGGGGTTTTAATGCATCAATTTTGAGGTATGCTTCCTCTCAATTCATGTTCATATGGGGTTAGAAATTTACTTAATCTGTTCTAAAAATTAAGGTTTAGTATCAAATTGTAATATGTGGGTTTGAAATTAGGTCTGTCTTTCACTTTGGAAGAATGTAACCCATATGGGTTATCTAGGTGTAAATGAATTCTCATATTTGAAAGAAACATGAAACTGAAAGATATGTTCTCTTGTGAGTAGGTTGAAATCAAATGAGTAGATAGTAAGATAATTGCTAATGACGTTTCCCCATGCTTTTGGTTTTCATTGGAAAGTTTTTGTGAGAAGAGATCGAGTTAATCAGTATTTTGGGTTTCGGTACCGGAAGTTTTAAAGGTTACCGGAACTAGTTTTTAAAGAGTACCGGGACTTGTTTTTAAGAGGATGTCGGAACTTACCTTTTAATACCAGAAATGTTGTTGTAATTCCTTAGAGCATCTCCAACCTTGACACCAAAAAATACACCAAAAACACCAATTTTGGTGGGGCCCAACACAAAAAAAAAACTTCAACTCCAATCATACTAAAAAAAAAACACCAAATTTGTGGACCCCACATTAAAATAACATATTTTATTTACTATTAACTATTTTAAATAACAATAATTATAATTTATAAATATAATAATAAATAATCAGTAATTAATTTATTTAATGAAGACCGATAAAAATAAAAACGATAATTTTTTAATTGATAATACATTTAAATAAAATTACATCAATTCAAATAACACAAATTAAAAAGCATAATTAAATAATACTAATGCTCCGAGTTAGTATACTCGTCCTACAAATGATCAATTAATGCATCTCGAAGTTCAAAGTGAGCGGTTTTGTCTTTGATTTAAAATGTTAAACTTCTTTCTCTTATTTAAAATTTAGGGAAATTAATTAAAATACCCTAAGTTTGACCATGTTTTACTGAAATACCCAAAATCTCTCCCACTTTGCAAAAATACCCTAAAAATCCGCGATGGGAGCCCGCGATCGCGGGTCAGGGACCTTTCTGACACTTTTTTAAACTTGCAGGGACCATTTTTGAAAAATGGAATCCCGCGATGGGGTTATTTTTGTGACTTTTCAATTGCAAGGGACCATTTTTGAAAAATTCCAGGGACCATTTATGAAAATTTTGATATTTTTGGCACTGTTCACCCCATTTCGTCCATTTTTAAGAATTTAAAATGAAATGTTACACTTTCAACCCCTATACTTATTTACTAAATTTACTTTGTACCTTTTACTTTCATTATTTTAATTGTACATTTAACACATATAATCGTTTATTAACTAAAATACGTTAAAAAATACGTTTTAATTTTAACAAATTACACCATTATAATCGTCTCTTCGATACGTTCGAAATGAGCCCAATCTTGAATTTTTTGGATTTATATATTTTAATATATATCATATACAGTTATACACTACATAAGAAAAATATTTTTTATATTTAAAATTCATACTCTTATAGTTAATTATTTAATTTATGGTACATCTCTTATTTTTTTTCAATTTTGTTTTACACTCCTATCCCATTAACATAATAATCATATATTAACTAATTCATTAAATCGTTTTAAATTATTATTATTTGAATGTGTTTATAGATTTCGTCTGAAAAAGTTGTATGCATGATTCCACTGAAAAAGTAACTGCAATATTCGTCTGCTCTTGAATAAAGGTCTTTCATTAGGCAGAAAATTAGTCTTTAAGTAGTCAAACATAGCTAATTAATGAGAATTTAGATCAGATTTATATGGTACTATCAAATGCAAGTTTCTATAATATAAATATTGTTCTACATTACATGATACCAATTTTTGCATCATATGAATCACTTCCAGACAACAAGAACCAATACCCCAATAATCAAGAAATAAATGCTTGTTCATCCAATAATCTCTGTATTAGGATTATCGCAAGTTTCATAAACCTACTTACAGTATGCATTTCCGGCCTGAAATAAACCTGCTTGTTCACAATTAAACCAAAACTACCAAAATAACTTACAGTATGCATTTCCGGCCTGTAATAGTCATCGGCCGAACCGCCAAAGATGTTTGTGATTGCTGTGGTGGCGAACGACGGCATGTGCTGTGCACCCGACATCCCGGCCTGCGTGACATTGATCATTAAAATAGTTACAAAATTAGGATTATCGATATATAACTATAATGGTTACTCAGTGTCACTAACACTCTCCGGGATAGTCGAATATGATGTGGTGGCGAACGACGGCGACATCTGCGAGGTGTATGCCCCCGACATCCCGGCCTGGTGACATTGATCATTAAAATAGTTACAAAATTAGGAACACACATATAACTATAATGGTTACTCAGTGTCACTTACACTCTCCGGGATAGTAGAATAGGATGTGGTGGCGAACGGCGTTTGGGACATCCCGGCCCCCGACATCCCGGCCTGCGTGACATTGATCATTATAAGAGTTACAAACTTAGGAACAAACATATAACTATAATGGTTACTCAATGTCACTTACATTTTCAGGGAATGACGGATGGGATGTGGTGGCAAACGTCGCATGTGCCCCCTGTCCGAACGGAGCGGGGATCGGTGTCGTACTTGACAGCTAAAACAAATTTAGAACGTAATATTAATATACAAACTAAATAAACGTGGCCAACAAATTAAGTTAAACACTAACATTGACAGCGCTAAACTGTCTGTAGACTTCCTCCAGATAGTGTACACGTGTCTCTAGCGGCCCGTGGACGTAGTCCCACAGGACTTCATGTGAGCCACGCTGTGGCTCGTAGGAAGGGGCCGCCTGATATGGATTGTAGGAGGAGGAAGGGGGCGCCTGGTAGGAGGAGGAAGGGGGCGCCTGGTAGGAGGAGGAAGGGGGCGGCTGGTATCCACCGGAAGGGGGCCTGTCGTCGTCTTCCTCATCTTCGGAAGTAGGGGGACGTCGAGCCCTTTCCGCCTCTGCGTCAATAAAGGCCACGCTGTCTCTGTACCAATCTGTGCCCATCTCATCGACAGTAGGCACAAGGCGATCGAAAGGCAAGAGTGGCTGCTAAATATATGATAAAACATAAAAGAAATTAATAAGCGGGACTAACGTATGCAAATTGTAAACATAGTAAAAGAACTTACATTTCTAGACGCATTGAAGAACTGAAACCAAAGCGACCTACTTAGGGTAACACGCTTGTCCCAACGGGTTCCCCTAAGTACTCGATCGTCGCGCTTGACGAAATATCGGATTGATGCGGGAAACATCTCCAAGATCCATATCTGGAATTAGACAAGAAGAGCAAGTACGTAAAAAGAAAAGCCAAACAGTTTGTATGTATTATTAACAATTGTTATACTACGTATCTAACCTTGAAGGCGTATGTAAAACCACAAAGATTCATCTTTGCATGTCGATCAACGCGTCTGGCTATGGCTCGGTGCAGAATAGAGTAGCAATGTGTCCAGATATGGCTACCCCACGGGTAGCTGTTAAACAGCTCAAGGTCCTCGACGGCCCTAAGGACCGTCTCGGAAGCATACTGGCTATACTCACGGCCCAAGAAGCCCATATCCACGATCACCACCAAGCATACACGGACAGCATCGTCGTCGGTTAGGGCACTAAGGCCCTCTTTCATCATTTCCCGGGCTGCCTTCAGCTTCAAACGAGATGCTGAAATGCCCCAAACCCTAGGAACGAAGGAGCAGTCTTCTAAGGGAGGAAGGGGGGGAGCCTCTCCAAAACGTAGTCCTGTAATTAGACAGAACTCACGACGCCCAAAATGCAATTGAGAGCCGAAGAAATCAAAAAGCATCTCCTCCGGCTCAGCATTGGCGTCCTCGACCTCCAACTGTAGAAACATGTGTACTAGCGTAGGGTCGCCACCAGAGTAAGACACATCCATCCATGGCCCGAACGGTGTCCCTCTATAGATGGTCTCAAGGGTATCCGCGCGATCACCTAATCCCCTAAAGAGCGCTCCTAATTCCTCGATGTAGGAAACTTTGCACCTTACCGTCAAGTCGATGTTAAAGAAATCCTTCTACATAGTCATTCACAGATGTTATAGTTAGTGTTATATATAGATGATGCGGTTTATTTTATTTTATATAGATGTTGCGGTTTATTTTATTTCAACGTATCATATTGTTATATATAGATAAAGTGCAGTGGTATTTTATTTCAACGTATCATATTGTTATATATAGATAAAGTGCGGTGGTATTTTATTTCAACGTATCATATTGTTATATATAGATAAAGTGCGGTTTATTTTATTTCAACGTATCATATTGTTATATATAGATAAAGTGCGGTGGTATTTTATTTCAACGTATCATATTGTTATATATAGATAAAGTGCGGTTTATTTTATTTCAACGTATCATATTGTTATATATAGATAAAGTGCGGTTTATTTTATTTCAACGTATAATAGTGTTATATATAGATAAAGTGCGGTTTATTTTATTTCAACGTATCATATTGTTATATATAGATAAAGTGCGGTTTATTTTATTTCAACGTATCATATTGTTATATATAGATAAAGTGCGGTTTATTTTATTTCAACGTATAATAGTGTTATATATAGATAAAGTGCGGTTTATTTTATTTCAACGTATCATATTGTTATATATAGATAAAGTGCGGTTTATTTTATTTCAACGTATCATATTGTTATATATAGATAAAGTGCGGTGGTATTTTATTTCAACGTATAATAGTGTTATATATAGATAAAGTGCGGTTTATTTTATTTCAACGTATCATATTGTTATATATAGATAAAGTGCGGTTTAGGGACCCTAGTTGTCATTCTTAAAAGTTTAGGACCTAATTGGCATTCTTAAAAGTTTAGGACCTAATTGGCATTCTTAAAAGTTTAGGGACCTAGGTTGTCATTCTTAAAACCGTAGGGACCTAAGTTGTCATTCTTAACATTTTTTTATAAAAACACATTCTTAACAATTTTTTTATAAAATGTGTTTTTTTATAAAAAATTGTTAAAAGTTTGTTTTTATAAAAAAATTGTTATAGTTTTATGGTTTTATGTTTGAATGTGATATTTGTATGTTATAATGTGTATGTTGTTATAGTGTGTTTTTTCATATAAAAATTGTTAAGAGTGTTTTTTTATAAAAAAATTGTTAAAAGTGTGTTTTTATAAAAAAAACACATTTTAACAATTTTTTTATAAAAAAACACTCTTAACAATTTTATATGAAAAAACACATTATAACAACATACACATTATAACATACAAATATCACATTCAAACATAAAACCATAAAACTATAACAATTTTTTTATAAAAACACACTCTTAACAATTTTTTATAAAAAAACACATTTTTAACAATTTTTTATAAAAAAACACATTATAAAAACCATAAAACTATAACATTTTTTTATAAAAACACACTCTTAACAATTTTTTATAAAAACACACTGTTTTTATAAAAAATTGTTAAGGGTGTGTTTTTATAAAAAAAATTGTTAAGAGTGTGTTTTTATAAAAAAAAACATTGTTAACAATTTTTTTATAAAAACTCACTCTTAACAATTTTTTTATAAAAGAACACTCTTAACAATTTTTTTTATGAAAAAACACACTATAACAACATACACATTATAACATACAAATATCACATTCAAACATAAAACCATACATATCATGTTAAACATACAACATATTCAAACATAAGTTATAAACACTATAACAACCTACAAATCATATATCTTAACTTAAAATAACATACAAAAAATAACAAAAAACATAAGGAAAACATACCACAGAGGTAATACGAGACATCTTCACAAAACCCGAACGCGTATTCCACACGACAAAATTGAGAGAGTGGGAGAAAATTGAGAGAGTTTGATTAAAAATTGAGAGAGTGATTAAAAAAATGAGAGTGGCCGGTTTTTGGTCCCCCCCTATATAGTGCGTCCGAAGTAACATTTAGGGTTTAGGGTTCGTCAAAGTGATTTTAGGGTTAACCCTGTGCCGACACGTGGCACAGGAGCCCGCGATCGCGGGGGGTCAAAGAAAGTCAAACGCGGGCAGGGACCAAAACTGCACACGCGGGCATTCTTGAGGGGGGAAAGCTGGACCACGGGCATTCTTGAGGGACCAACGCGGGCAAAGTGGGCAAACTTTGGACACGTGTAGCCCGCGATCGCGGGGGTCAACGAGAGTCAAACGCGGGCAGGGACCAAAACTGCACACGCGGGCATTCTTGAGGAGGGAAAGCTGGACCGCGGGCATTCTTGAGGGACCAACGCGGGCAAAGTGGGCAAACTTTGTGTTGGTCCCGAAAGGCTTAAACAAGTTTGTAGAAGGGGGGGGGGGGTTGAATACAAACACACTATTTTACTTTTCTAAATTGTTTATTGATAAATCATTAACAATTTACAGCTTGTTGCGGAAACAAGATTAAGGATAAACCTAAATCTAAACAAGTTGGAACACTAAGGTTTTCTTGCACTAAGAAAGATAAGGAGATTACTAATAAAATCCTATCTTGAGAGATTTGAACTTGTCCAGAGTTAGCAAGTTACTTCAAATGAAGTGAGTTCATCTCTTTATATACTGCATGCATTTAATGCAATCCAGTATATACTTTACACGTGTCTTTAGCGGATTGGTTGCATGTCATTGACCTTTGATGACAACCTTAGTAGCCGCATGAATGAACAGTGTAGTGTCAGAGTGGTTGTACGATTTCAGATTTTCGGAGGTTCTTTTCTGACATTTCGTACGGTGGCGTGCAAGGGAGGTTAAGACAAAAGTACTTTGTACGGAGGACTTCATGATCAGCTTTCGTTGATTCAGCGATTATCATTTACTATTCAGCAGATGATAAAGTTCAGCGATAGCTGAAGTCTTGTACTTGATACTTCACGTTGAGTGGACAAATCTGAGTCTTCGCTGATCCGCATCAGTTCATTAGGAGACTTGTCGCTGGTTCTTGAGCTTGATCTTCGACTTCAGCGTAGAACCTTTGTTGACGTGAATCTTGTCTTCAGGGATCATAAGTAAACAACTAACTTATCAGCGATCACCATAAGGACTGAACAGACTCAGCGATATGGTGAACAGTGTTCGCTGAATGTTTAATCTAAAAGTGCGAGAGTTCCTATCAGCAGTACTGTAAGATCTTAGTACTTATCAGCGATAGTGAAACTCTGATACATATTGTTTACTTACAATTTTCACTAAGTATTTAAGATAGGGTCATTATCAAATCACTGAGGGTTTGGATCAACAATCTCCCCCTATTTGATTATGACATAGCAACAGAGAAAATTGCTATTTAATGAAAACATAAGGATAAAATGAACTCATAAAATATTTGTCCCTTTTACTGTTTTCTGGGATCTTTTCAGTACTGATGGAGTAAAGTACATTCGCTGAAATCTTTCTTTAAATCTTTGAATCAGGTTACAATATGAATAAGAAAGATTACAAGTACAAGCGAAATAAATTACAAGTACTGAAGGATGACTGATACAATAGAGAAAATGGTGATTGTTGTCAGCCTTCAAAGGGTTCTTCCTTAATGAGAAGTTCATCAAGGGTTGTCTTTTCAGTTGGAATCATCCAGTCAGGAACCTTTTCTCCTTTATTCTTTAGCTTCAGAGCAGCTTCAAAAATCAAGGGTTTTAGGTGTCGTGCCTGAATGTCTTTTCTGAAGTCGCACCAGTAGATGAGATCTTTGAGCTGTTCGATTGGAGTGATTGGAAGCTCAGCGATCCGTTGAAAGCATTTACGTCCGTCGTAGTCAAGAAAGAATATTCCATAAGGATTACTGATGACTTTACCAGGGACGAAAAGTTCACATGGTGGCAAAGAGACATCAAGGGCAGATAGATCAGGATCAGGACCAAGTACTTCAGCGCGAGAGAAACCAATTCCAGTTTCATTTCGTATGACAGGACCTGAGTTTGAATCTTGACGTTTCTTCCTTGGAGAGTCCCTTTTTCTTTTCGGCTTTAGATCAGGAACAGGAGGAATATCCACACAAGAAGATATCAAATCGATCTGTCTGTTTATCAGCTTTTTGAAATGATCCTTGTACTTAGATTTTGACGGTTGGATAGCTAACCTCATCTCCAGCCATTCAGAGAGACCATACCTTTTTACAGTGTCAGCACGAAAGGTTTCAGATGAGTCATCTTCTCTGAACAGTTTGATGTCAACAATAGGTACTCCGACGGAGGTTCTTCCAGAGATGAATACCTTGTTGATCTTCGCTGGACGATATCTGAAGTGGATTTTCTCTTTACACCAGATCAGGGTGGTCTGAGAAACTTCAGCTTTCTTTTCCACGATCTTCTGGGCTTGTTCCCAAAGCTTTCGTTGGATTTGAATGGGAATACGCTTCAGCTTGGGGTCTTTGACAGATTCTTGAGTGAGCTTGATGGCGTATTCTCTGTCTTTATCTTCAGCTTCCTTCCTTTCAGCGATGAGGCGTTCAGCTCTGAGATGATCTTGGTATTCAGCTTTTGAAATTCTGAACTTAGGAGGAACTGAAGGTAGTTGATCGCGCCTTAGGATGATTCGCTGATCCTCGAATCGCTTTATCATTTCTTCTCTCCTCTTTTGATCTTCTTCACTCAGCCTTTGAGCAACTGAGGAAGGTCTGTTTCTGTGCGAGAGAGGTTGTTCTTCTGGTTCATCAGTCTCAGAGATTAAATCTAAGACTGGGATTATGTCTTCAGCGTTAGCTGGAATTATTGGTGAAGTCGCAACAGATCTTTCAGCGAAATCCTCAAACAGGGGAGAGGACTGACAAATCGGCTTTGCAAGTAGAATCGCCAGATTATCATCTTCAGCGATGCCTTTGTCTTTGCTTTTCTCAGCGCCAGAGGCTGAGTGCTTTGTCTTTGTCTTCTCCCCTGAAGGTTCTTTTATTGAAATACCTTTAAGAGCTTTGGTTCGAGGAGCAGGTTTGACAACAAAGAAATCATCGTCATCTTCATCATCATCATCATCGTTCCTTGGAGAGGAGGATGGTTCAGCTTCAGGGATGTCGAAGTCTTCGTCTTCTTCTGCTTCAGATTCCTCAGCATCTTCATCGAGTTGCTCCCCCTCAGATATAGAGGCGAGGTTCTCGGTTCCCTCAGGGTTTTCATCTCCCTGAGGTCCAGTAATCCGATCTTCATTACCCTCTCCCCTGATAGATTCATCATGGGAAAGGTCTTCAGCGCTCTTCTCCTGTTCAGCGCTCTTCTCCCCCTCTTTCTCATGATGGGCGGGGGAGGAATGGGTAGATTCAGCATTGGTGTTGTCTCTGTCTTCTGGGCCAGAGATTTTCACACAACCTTCAAGCTTAGCTATTCTGTCTTCTAGGCCAGAAATAGCAGGCGTGATTTTCTTCAGCTCTTGGCGATCCTCTGCGGTGAATGAGTCCAAAACAGGTGCAGGGGCCGGAGCAGGAGCTGGATTATTTGCCTTGTTCACCAGCGTCTCGATCATTGTCTTGACAGAACCAAGGTCGGTCTTCACTGAGCCCAAGTCGGTCTTGACCACTGACATATCACCTTCGAGTGTACCAACCGATTTCTTCAGCGTTGTAACTTCGCTGGAAATGGTGGAAACTGATGATTTGAGGTTGGTGTAGTCAGTGTAGATGTCGGAGAGCACTTTGGCAAAGTCGGCGAGAGTTTTATCAAGATCTTTGATGTCATCAGAGGAGGCCTTCTTTTCCACCACAGTAGTCAGCTTCGTCAGATTCTCTCCAGCGTTTGTTACAGCTGTAGAGTTATTTGATAGACCGGTGGTGAGATCCGTAAGTTTCATCTCCATAGACTTCAGAGATTGGTTGATGTCTCCCAGAAAAGGACCTGTAACATATAAGTACTTGTGAACAAAGGAAAGCTCAGAAGTTTCAGGTTTAGTTACAATGTTTAAGGTGGGATCTGTACCTGCAGGAGCGTTGACGAACTCATCAAAGTTTCGAGTCCCTCCATAGTGTTCCATATCTCCCTCAAAAGTTCCGTGAGGAATGGAGATCTCTGCAGGTCCTTTCTTCGTCATTCGCTGAGAAGCTTCAACGGCTTCTTGAATGATGGCATCTCCAGTTTTGACTGGAGGAGTGTCCAAAGAAGTAGAGGGAGGAGCGAAGGATAAGAATTGGGGTTGGGGTTCAAGTTCAGCGTTGGATTCGCTGAGAAGTACTTCATCAGTCTTTTGAGAGACTGACGAAGGTTGGGTAGATTCCAAAGTTCTAACCTCAGCGTTTAGGGACGCTGAAGTAGGTTTAGAAGGGATGGCTTGAATTGGTGTGGCAGAGCGTACCACGGAACTTTCCTTCAGCTCTTCAGAATGAGCTGAGGAGTCTTCAGCATGCAACTGCTGGGGTTGCTCCTTGGTTTTCTTGATCCTTTTGGAATCAAGAGGGGTAAGAGATTGTTTCCTTTTCTTAGAAGGAATGGATTTTGTGGCCGGGGTATCAGCGATGGGTATTGTCGCTGAAGGAGCCACAGAAAGCGGAGAATTAAGAAGAGTGAGAAGAGTAGAGAGACGTACCTCGTTGGCGACAGGCTTGAAGTCGAGAACTTTAGGGCCAATCTGAGAGAGTTTCAGATCACCCTCTTCAGGATAGCTGTCCTTCAGGCCATATTAAAAGATGGCGCTGATGAATCGCGGGTAAGGAACCCATGCTGGTCGGTCAGCGGCAGAATCAACACGTTGAATGAGGTCTTCATAGATGATGGAGGCCCAGTCAATGTTGAGACCTTTCAGCAGTGCGTAACCCATGGCCTGCTGAGGTTGAGCGGCTTGATCAGAAGATCCGGATTTCGCTGTCATGCAGCTGATCAGGTGAGCGAAGATGAAGTTCATCTCGCTGGGCATTTTGGATTTCTTTATCAGCGTCAGCTTCTTCTCAGGTAGCTTGTCTCTTCCAGTCTCCCAGATGTAACCCATCGCATCAAGGAAAGCAATGATTTCTTCCCTGTCAGCGTGCTTCTTGTGGTCAGGAAATGGAATGAAAGGATTTTCTGAGGTAGCGTTAGGGAATTTCAGAGCTTTACGGATTATTGCGGGGGTTATCTTGATGGTGCCATACTCAGTATCGCTGAGTATGCAGTCGATGGTTTTAGATGGATCTTTGGCTGAGGGTAGGTTGGTGTGTCTGGCAGAGTACCAGAATTGGGATAATAGACGCTTACTGGCAGGAGGTGTGATTGTCAGTGCTGTGTATATTGGGCTATTCTTCAAAAAAATCACAGCGTCGTCTAGATGGGATACCTGCTTCCGAGGAGGAAACTCGAGAAGCGCTGAAAGGTTGTTTGCCTTTGTCCAGTCTAGTTGATCCAGCTCAAACTTAACCTGAGGAGCTTTGGTGATTTCCAGTTCCTCAGAATCACTGGAGATGGACTCAGCGGTAACATTCAGCTTTGAAGTTGCCATTTCACTGTATTATCAGTTCAACCAAAGATGTTAACAAATAAGAAATATCTTAATGTGGAAAGAGAATTTCCATTAAGATTTTTCGAATTTTGTCCATTTCATTCAGACAAAAAAGTCTTAATGAAGATTAGGGTTTTTCTTGTTTTTTAAAAAAAAACGAATATAACACCTATAAGCCTTGTATACCAGTTTTAAAAAAATGGATACGAAAGAAGAACAAGTTTAAGATTTTAGATTTAAAACTTGAAGAACAACCATGAAATGGTTGTGTTTATAAAACCATGAAAGAAAATGATTTTATTTTTGAGTTCTTTTGTTTGATCTTGTGTAAAACAATGATAAGATCGAAAACAAGTTATTTGCATTTGATAAAAGATAAGAACATATTGACCTTGAGTTTGATGAAGAAGATGATGAACAGTTCTTGAAGATCGAGAGCACAAAATGCAACAGTGTTCTTTTCTTGCGGAGAAAGATTGATTCGCATAAAAGACAAATATAAACTTTGAGAGAGTTTATATAGGAAGAGAGTAGAGAGAGAAAAACTTGAGCGGGAAAGTTTTTCATCATGACACGGACACGTGTTTGCATTTGATTGGAATTTTGGAGAGCTGAAGATCATAGTCTAGTAGTTGATTTCTCATCCACAAGACTTGAGAACAGCAGCTTCCAGCGGCTACATACTCAGCTTCAGCTGTGGAAGTGGACACCGAGTTTTGCTTCTTACTTGTCCAACT
The DNA here is from genome assembly GCA_033807775.1 of Saussurea involucrata. NCBI lineage: Eukaryota > Viridiplantae > Streptophyta > Magnoliopsida > Asterales > Asteraceae > Saussurea > Saussurea involucrata. The sequence continues at coordinate 134,520,561 of CM066315.1, forward strand.
TACCAGCTTTCCACCCAGGAGCTGACATCCTCCTGTGGTGCTTTTCCTATCCATTTTGCAACCTGCAAAATCACTGTCTGAATAGGCGGTTAGATCGAATCCTGAATCTTTGGGATACCAAAGACCTAGATTCGCTGTACCCTTAAGATATCGAAAGATTCGCTTTACAGCTTTCATATGAGATATCTTAGGTTCAGCTTGATATCGTGCACACAGACATGTTGCAAACATAATATCGGGTCGGCTAGCTGTAAGATACAGTAGTGAGCCGATCATCCCACGGTACAGCGTGACATTGACAGGAACACCCTTTGTGTCCTTATCAAGTATCAGCGGTGGTGCCATAGGGGTTTTCATAGCTGAACTTTCAGTTAAGTCGAATTTTTTCAGCATATCTTTAACATACTTTCCCTGATTTATAAAAGTTCCTTTTTCAGTTTGCTTAATCTGAAGACCAAGGAAATATGTTAGTTCACCCATCATACTCATTTTATACTCATCTTTCATTCTATCAGCGAAACGAGTACAAAGCTCAGGGTTAGTAGAACCAAATATAATGTCATCAACATATATTTGAACTAAAATGATATGACCTTTTATTTTTCTAAAAAACAAAGTTTTGTCAATCTTACCTCTCTCAAATTTTTCAAGGTGGAGATACGTAGAAAGAGTGTCATACCATGCACGAGGAGCTTGCTTCAAGCCATAAAGTGCCTTATCCAGCTTATAAACATAACCTGGACGCTTAGGATCTGAGAATCCTGGAGGTTGTTCCACATAAACTTCTTCATTCAGCTTTCCATTTAGAAACGCTGACTTAACATCCATTTGATGTACAGTGAAGTTTTTGTGTACAGCATATGCTAAGAAAAGACGAATAGATTCAAGTCTTGCTACAGGAGCAAAGGTTTCGTCATAATCTATACCTTCCTCTTGTCTGTATCCCTGAGCAACAAGACGAGCTTTGTTGCGAGTTACAGTACCATGTTCGTCCAACTTGTTTCGATAGACCCACTTAGTGCCTATCACTGTTTTGTCAGTTGGTCTCCGAACAAGTTTCCAAACTTTGTTTCTTTCGAATTCAGTCAGCTCTTCTTGCATAGCGCTGACCCAGTTTGGATCTCTGAGGGCATCATCTATTTTCTTTGGTTCAGTTAGAGAAATAAAGTTAACAAATAAACAAATATTACCTGCACTTCTACGAGTCTGAATACCAGCGTTGGGATCACCAAGAATTTGATCGATTGGGTGATTTACAGTCCATCGCTGAGCCGGAGCATGCGTCGCTGACGCAGTCTGAACTGGAGAAACTGAAGATGAGGCTTCAGCTACTTCTGGATAATCAGCTAAGAGAGGAATGCTTGCATTTGTCACTTCATTCACTGATTGCTGAGAAATAGATGGAATTTCTGAGACATTTGGATCAACTGCGGGTATAGTATTTATAGGAACAGCTGAGACCCAAGATGTTTCAGCTTCACTATTATGCATATTGGGAATGATAGTAGGACCATCATTTTCAGTTGTATGAGTATGAGTAGTGGGAACATCTTCTGAATCACCAAGATGAGAAAACATCCATTGATTCAGTTCTTCTGTATCAGCGTTCGGTTTAGAGTTCGCTGAACGGGATTCGTCAAACGTGACGTGAATAGTTTCTTCTACAGTTTGTCTTCTTCGGTTGAAGACTCTGAAGGCTTTGGAAACTGAGGAGTATCCAAGAAAGATTCCATCATCAGCCTTAGGATCAAACTTTCCAAGGGCATCTCTGTTGTTCAGTATGAAACACTGACAACCAAAGATGTGAAGAAAGCTGATTGAAGGCTTTCTCCCATGAAAGAGTTCATAGGCTGTCTTTTTGAATCTTTTGACTATCAGCGACCTGTTTTGCGTAAAACAAGCCGTGTTGACAGCTTCTGCCCAAAACTGAGTAGGCAGGTGAGAATCGCTGAGCATTGAACGTGCAGCTTCAATAATTGTTCTATTTCTTCTTTCAACGACTCCGTTTTGTTGTGGTGTTCTCACTGACGAAAAGTTATGAGAAATACCCTTGCTCTCAAGGAAGGAATCAAGAGAACTGTTTTTGAATTCAGTTCCATGATCACTCCTTATTGAGCGAACAGTCATATTGTTCAGAGTTTCCATCTTCCGAACAAAGGTGATGAGTTCTTCAGGGGTGTCACTCTTAGAACGGAGAAACATTACCCATGTATAACGAGAGAATTCATCAACTATGACCAGCGTATATTTCTTTCCAGCAATGGATTGTTTGTTAACGGGGCCAAACAAATCCATATGGAGTAGTTGAAGAGGAGATGACACTGAGGAAACTTGCTTGGACTTAAAGCTTGCCTTGGTCTGCTTCCCTTTTTCACACGCTGAACATAAGGATTCTTTGGCGTATGAATGTTGAGGTAGACCAGTGACTAACTCTTTGGATGAAAGAGTATTCAGTGTCTTGAAGTTGAGATGTGAGAGTCTCTTGTGCCATAGCCAGTTGACATCAGAAGATGCCTTTGAGAAGAAACAGGAGTTCTCAGTGGTTGTTGAGTCCATGTTTATAACGTAAACATTTTCCAAACGATAACCGCTGAGAGCTATCTTCTCCTTTTTGTCAGAGACAAAGCAGGATTCCTTGGTGAAAATCACTTTGTTATCCATGTCGCAAAGCTGACTGATGCTCAGAAGATTATGCTTCAGCCCTTCAACATATGCGACTCTTCTGAAGGATGTTGTACCATTTGAAAGTACACCATACCCTCGGGTGTGTCCTTTTCCATTTCCACCGAAGGTTACAGAGGGACCCTTCTCTTCCTTGTATTCAGCGAGCAGGCTTTTCTTTCCAGTCATGTGTCTAGAGCATCCGCTATCGAGATACCAGATACCCTTCTTAACCTGCAATACAAAGGAAGATTAGTTTTGCTTGGGTACCCACTTCACCATGTATACGCGTTTGTCAGTGGAAGTGGTTGGATTGGGTTCAGCAGTCTTCGCAGCATTTGAAGATTCAGCTTTGTCTTTCTTCACTTTGGTCAATTTCTTGACCTCAGCGGTATGAGTCACCTTGACCTGACTTGCAACTGGTTTGGTCTTCTTTGGTGCAATCTTCACCTTAGCTATCTTATCAGCTTTGGTGGCTGTGGGACACTTACTTGCAATATGATCGGTAAGTCCACAGTGATAACATTTCCTATAACTAAAATTAGTTCTAGGACCACTTGTGTGCTGAGCTTTTAATTTGGAATTAGAAGTGCCAGCACCAAGTACACTATTGGTTTTTGAAATAGGACGAACATTCAGTTCTTCAGATTTCTTACCAAGGACATCTACTCTGAGTCTAGGAGTAGGTCGCTGAACTGATCCAGAGGTCTGATTTCTAGAACCAGATGAATGAATCACTAAGGCTTTGGAAGCATTCAGCTTAGGTACTAAAGTACCCTTCTGAGGATTTTGATAAATTACAATTCCTTTACCTTTATCTTTAGAGACAGAGGTAGGTTTTGAATAAACCATTTTCTCCTTACCTTTTGAGGAGGTAGGAGTTTCCTCAGGGATTGGTGTAATCGACGAGGAGTACTGAGATGAAGAAGTGTCAGCTACTGAGGATACGAACGTTCCAAATTTAAGCATTGAACGTTCAGTGGTTGGTATTGGAGTATCATATTTATAACCCAGGCCACGTTTATCACTCAGAGGAATCTGAGCCTTAATTATCTCAGTGATCTTTGTTGAAGAATTACACCATCCTTCAACAGTAGCTTGTTCAGCTTTTAATGCAGCGATAGCTTCCGCTCGTTCAATTTTGACTAGCTGATTTAAATGGACTTGATCTTTAAAATCTTCTTCAAATTTAGAAAGCTTTTCTATTTGAAGGTGGCAATTTTTAAGCTTTTCAGCGAGATCAAGATTTTGGTTTTCAACCACAGCTTTGCCGTTCATGGCTTCGTATAAGCTTCTAGTCAGTAGATCGATTTTACGGAGACTATCAGCTTCATCAATATTTACAATATTGGTAAAGAAGGAAGGTGATACCTGAATGGCAGATGTTGAAGTGGAGGGAATGTCTGAACTTTCTTCCTCTTCTTCAATCTTGGCCATGAGACATTGATTTGCTTCATCATCTTCAGAATCAGATGATGAGGCTTCTTCATCAGAAGCAGCCCAATCATAGTCAGCCATTAGGCCTTTTCCCTTCTTCTTAAAGCTTTTCAGCTTTGCATACTTCTCCTTCAGCTTTAAGTATTTGTCGTCTTTATTCCTTGGAACAAAGGATTTCTTTGTAAAGGCTGAAGGTCTCATGATTTTCTTTGACCTGCACTCGTTAGCGAAATGACCTGTCTTTTCGCAGTTAAAACAAGTAGCAGTAGCCTTATCAACAAAAGCTGATGACTTAGGCTTGTCAGCTATAGAAAGAGTTTTGTTCTTTCTAAACATTTTCTTCTTGGCGAATCTCCTGAACTTTTTAGTTAGGAGAGCCAAGGATTCATCATCTGAAGAATCAGAATCTGATGATCTTTCAGAGTTACTTTCTAACTCAGTGATAGTGACCACAGGTCGCTGAGTAGAAGGTTCCTCTGAGATTAAAGCAACATGGGTGCTTTTGGAATCTTTTACAAGATTCTTCTTAAGATGGCTAGATTGCTCATGATTCAGCAATGTGCCATATAAGGTAGCGAGTGTCATTGATCTTAGATATTTTGACAGCTTGAGACACATGGAATAATTGTCCCAGCTTTCAGGTAAACATTCTAAAAACTTTGTCAGAACTTCAAAGTTAGAATATTCCTTACCAACCGTTTTAAGATCTATAATTAAGCAGTTAAAACGTTGATGTACTTCAGAGAGAGTTTCATTCTTACCAGAGATGAAACTTTTGTATTGTCTTACCAGGTTGATCTTTCTTGAATCCTGGACTTCAGACGTTCCTTCATACTGAACACATATTGTGTCCCACATGGCCTTCGAGGATTTCAGGTTCATGACGGAATGGTAGACTTCGTCAGGAAGGGCCATGGATAGTATGGATCTGGCTTTTGTATCTATAGCCACTTTCTTCTTGTCTTCATCGGTCCAATGATGGATTTCCTTTGGAATCAGCCTTTCTGGAATAGCAGCTCTAGTTGCAGTGGCTGGAACGGCAGGATCAATCGTAACAGGGATGTGTGGACCGTTTTCAAGATAGTAAGGTATAGTAGGGTCTACACCTTCTAAGAAGAGTGTCATCCTATTTTTCCATAAGTTGAAGTTGTCTCTGGAAAATCTAGGGGGTTTTGCAAGAGAACCATTGTCGATATAGTGAGTGTTTGTGTTTGAGTTGGCCATTTTCAGATAATAGCAAGGAAGAGAAAATATCTTAGATTAGATCTTGTTTATGAGATTAAACAAATCTGCTCTGATACCACTTGTTGGTCCCGAAAGGCTTAAACAAGTTTGTAGAAGGGGGGGGGGGTTGAATACAAACACACTATTTTACTTTTCTAAATTGTTTATTGATAAATCATTAACAATTTACAGCTTGTTGCGGAAACAAGATTAAGGATAAACCTAAATCTAAACAAGTTGGAACACTAAGGTTTTCTTGCACTAAGAAAGATAAGGAGATTACTAATAAAATCCTATCTTGAGAGATTTGAACTTGTCCAGAGTTAGCAAGTTACTTCAAATGAAGTGAGTTCATCTCTTTATATACTGCATGCATTTAATGCAATCCAGTATATACTTTACACGTGTCTTTAGCGGATTGGTTGCATGTCATTGACCTTTGATGACAACCTTAGTAGCCGCATGAATGAACAGTGTAGTGTCAGAGTGGTTGTACGATTTCAGATTTTCGGAGGTTCTTTTCTGACATTTCGTACGGTGGCGTGCAAGGGAGGTTAAGACAAAAGTACTTTGTACGGAGGACTTCATGATCAGCTTTCGTTGATTCAGCGATTATCATTTACTATTCAGCAGATGATAAAGTTCAGCGATAGCTGAAGTCTTGTACTTGATACTTCACGTTGAGTGGACAAATCTGAGTCTTCGCTGATCCGCATCAGTTCATTAGGAGACTTGTCGCTGGTTCTTGAGCTTGATCTTCGACTTCAGCGTAGAACCTTTGTTGACGTGAATCTTGTCTTCAGGGATCATAAGTAAACAACTAACTTATCAGCGATCACCATAAGGACTGAACAGACTCAGCGATATGGTGAACAGTGTTCGCTGAATGTTTAATCTAAAAGTGCGAGAGTTCCTATCAGCAGTACTGTAAGATCTTAGTACTTATCAGCGATAGTGAAACTCTGATACATATTGTTTACTTACAATTTTCACTAAGTATTTAAGATAGGGTCATTATCAAATCACTGAGGGTTTGGATCAACACTTTGGTGACACGTGGCCTGGAGCCCGCGATCACGGGCTCTATCGCGGATGTTTGGGGTATTTTTGTAACATGGAAGAGATTTGGGGTATTTCAGTAACACTTGGTTTGACTTAGGGTATTTTAATTAATTTCCCTAAAATTTAATAACAAGAATACAACTTTTTAATCAATATTATATTTAAAGAATTAATTGAAAAAATAAAGAATTAATTGAATTATAAATTATTAATTATTAATATATATATATATAATAGTAGTGGTGGGCCTATCCAATTTGCAGTGTGCAATTGACACGCCAAATTTGGCGTATGAATATCTCCCCCGTCAAATTTTTTTACAGTTTGACGTGTGATTGGAGACGATAGCACTGCAAAAAAATTGGAAATGGCGTATGGTTGGAGATGCTCTTAGGACCGGTATGAGCCTTTATGCAAACACATCCAAGATTTGTTTAATTAAGTTGTAATATGGACTTATGCAGTCCACGCGAGTTAGGTATTAACGTTAGTGGGCTTAACTAATTAAAGGATTTGGGTAATTGCTTTGGCCCACGTGTTCATGTAGTAACCATCCTTGCAAATCCAAAGTGTCTAGATGGCCACGTGATAAGTTGAAGGAATTGCAAAATTGGAATTTTAGTTTTAAAATTTGTAGATTGTGGTTATGAGTTTATTGGCCAATATTTATTTAATTTGGGCCATATTATTAGTGACATAATCCAGTATTGATATTTAGGATCCAGTGTTATTATTATTATGTTGGGAATCTAGAGTTGGGTAAATTAATGGATTCGGTATAGTATTTCAATTGGATGGGTAAGCAAAGACCATTAATTATGATCTTTGGACTAGAAGTGTAATCTACCAACTTAGATAAGTTTGGGTTAATTTCGGGATTTAACTCGAGTAATAAATGAACGAATTATGACGTACGTTAATAATATAATAGGTGTTTCACCTAGAGATCGGAAGTGTAAGTGAGGAGCTTTGGAGGGAGCAAGCCAGGTGAGTTTTCTAACTAAAATGTGTGACTTTTAATGTGTTTTCTAAAGCGAGTACATGATGAGAAATGCCATGTTTTATACTTATCCCTTTAATTGCATGAAAGTTGTTTAAAAATATATGTGGGATGTATGCATACATTGATTGAGATGTAAATTGGCTAAGTCGAGGGGTGTGGCCCGCCAGCTCGTGCCGGGGGTGTGTCTCGTTTATGCCAAGGGAGGTGTGACCCTGTAAGGCAGCATGAGACTGACTCGTTGTCACCCTAGGGTGACTTCAGGGTGCCAATTTACGAGGAGCGGACCTTTATCCGTGAATGATTTTTATATGGACAGACTTATGGATGATTTATGTTGAAAAGTATAAACTGTTTTTAAATGCTTTGATAACTGTTTAGAGGAACTCACTAGACCTCATGGTCTAACCCTCGCATTTTCAAATTAAAACCTTTTTCAGGGAAACAGGTAATGAAAGGCTCTGGCAAGTGAGTAGGGCGTTTAGCGAGGAAGCTCGATAGTGTAGCGACACTATAGTTCAGTCTAGTTTTGTTCTCAGTTGTGTAGGTTGTTCCGCTAACAAAATTTTGGATATTATACAAGAAATTTTGGGACACGATTTTGGGATGTTTTATATATATGAATTGAAATGTTTAAATTTGTTTGGGTTGTTACAAAGACTGTAAGAGTGCTTACCTGGTCAGAGATGCCACTACAAACCCCTTTTATCGATCGACAACGCTGACCTCATAAGCTAAGAGAGAGACTCTTAGGGACTGTTTACCAAACGCTTATCCAAATAAGCGCTTGCCAGTAAAATTTAACACTATCACTTACTGGGTAAGATTTTAGTCCACCAAAACGGTATCGTATGCAGCAATTTTCCCGGTAAGTGCTAACTGTGCTTCTCCCTCACTTACCATCAAGACTCTTGGTCCTTGTTTTAGCTCTTACCGGGTAAGATTCTTGGTCTTTGTCATATTCATCCAATAAGGTAAGGTGACTTGGTAAGCGTTTACCCGGGTAAGCGTTTGGTAAACGGCCCCCTACTTGGTCAAAACCATACTCTTACCCGGTCAGTGATCGGTGCTTGATGACCCATATCGCACTCTTACTCGATAAGAGGCGCTTACATGGTCAAAGATGCTACTCTTTACCAAACCCTTCTTCCTAGCTCATGATTGTGACATGGTAAGCCGTGAGCTAAAGGTGGGACTCTTACTCAAATAAGTAATTAGTGTTTCCGACCCAAACCAAACTCATACCCGGTCAAAGCTGTTACTGTTTACCAAACCCCGGTTACTAGTTCATGATATTAACATGGTAAGCTAAGGGGGAGCCTGTTTGTTTGTTAGGGTTTAGGGTTTAGCTATACATGAGTGTTTGGTAGTGGTTTAATGATTTGAATGTGGCTTATTCAGTAAGCTTCTAAGGAGAGCTTTATAGAGAAAGTGAAGTATTATCCAAACCTGTCCCTCCCAATTTAGATGGAAAATTCTTCTTGTCTAAAAAGAAAACCTACCCAAACAAAAACCTTTCTAGTCTATACAAACAAATTAATCCACCCAAACAGCTTTATTCATACAGGATGGAAAACCAACCAACTTGATGAGTGATTAGTGCTGACTCAGACCGCAACTCTTGCACGGTTAGCGTTTAACCCAAATTTGTGTCGGTAAACAACCCTTAAATGCTACGAAACATGAGGGTAAACCCCACGAGAGCTTTTCGTGCCACAAACCAAATGAACCAAAGTGCGGTTCGACTTCAGCTTGGCTCGAACCCACCACCGAAAGTTCTTGAAGTTGGGCTAGTGGTGATATTTGAACATAAAATAGCCCAATTACAATAGTAACAATGCAGCAAAACACTTGCATACGTTCCATAAAAAAAACCTAAAAAGACCTGCAGGATTCCTACAACTTAATCACCACTAAACAGGTTTCCCTTCCACCCCTTGGATTCAAAGCTTATTTTTTCTCAAAAGCTAATAAGCACAAATGTATTTTTATCTCTCCAAAGACCTGCTTATACATTTTGGGAAGGGTAAACGGGTAAATTTACTTGATGGTAATGTAGCGATTCGTACCGTGTTTTGCCCAGTAGTTTTTTAGGTCGACAGGGGCGGAGAGATCGTGGCCTTGTGCCGCCAGCCGACTAAGCAATCTGGTGAAAACCGTTCCGCTCATTTTCCGGCCGCCCATTCTCGAATGGCGTTTGTTGGGCATCTGTGGGAGTGGATAGACCGACAAGGTGGTGGTGCAGCACGATGACTGCCACCCACCGCTTCCCCATTTGTAGCACTGCCGTGCCACACCGGTGCACGAGCAAATCGGGATCGGCATTTTCGACTCGTCGAAATTGATCTGGCCAATTAATCCGAGCTCTTGAGCGTCCCATTCGGCTTTCGAACCATCCGTGGTCACATTCCTGTTCAAATCCTCCCCCACCTTCTGTTTCTTGGACGATCTGCCGCCGCCACGAGGCTTGTTCTCCTTTGTCATCTTTGACTTGTTAACAGCTTCAGCCGGAATGGCGGTTATCGGGAACGCTTCGGTTACATGTGGGTCCCACCCGTTCGATGGTTGTGCAGGGTGGTGGTGGTGGTGGTGGTTATTGGAGTGGTGGGCCCGCTTAGATCCTCCTCGTTGGAGCTGGGTGTTCATGGTGGTTTCTTGGAAACGCAAGGCGGCAATGGCGTTATCTCTTTCCCTTATCGCATCGTTTCTATCGGCTATCGCTACATCCCGCTGCTGGATTGCTACGTCACGTTCCTCTAATGCCGTTTTCTTCTCGGATAATGCCCGGTCCCGCTCGTCGATAGCGGTATCTCTTTCGGACATGATGTGGGCGATTTTCCGATTCATCATCATGGCGGTTTGATCTTTCACTTGATATTGAGGCATCATATTCCACTACAATAACACAAGACATTAAAACCAAATTACTTTACTACCCTTCTTCCAAAATAATTGATGCTACTATGATAGTCAACATTGTTCCTTCTACTAAAGGGCATTTTAGACATTTACCTAATACCAACAATTCTAAAAAAGATCAAAATGCAACAAATTTTGACTAAGTTTCTAAGGAAAACTTTTTTTTTCTCAATTGATATGACAGTTTTAAAATTTCTTATGTTGTTCGCATTTTGATAGGTAACATGCTGACCTTGTGACATCTGATGACGTAGATACCCGTTCACGAAAAGGTTATAGTAAAGTGGATGATAAACTTGAAATTTTATCATCCACTTTACCCGTCAAAATGGGTACAAAATAGATAATTTTGAAATTTTGTTACATTAATTGAGAAAAAAATGTATTTGTTACCATAAAAATAAGGGGCTGTTTACCCACAATCTTACCCGGTAAGCACTTACTGTAAAGAGTCAACACTCCAACTTAGGGGCCGTTTACCAAACGCTTACCTGGGTAAGCCCTTACCGGTAAAATTCGAACACTGTCACTTACTTACCGGGTAAGATTTTAGTCCACCAAAACGGTATTGTATGCAACAGTTTTTCCGGTAAGGCGCTAACCGTGGTAAGAGTCTTCACCATCACTTACCGGGTAAGACTCTCGGACCTTGCCTGATCACTTACCGTGATCTCTTACCGGGTAAGATTTTTGGTCCTCGCCATATTCATCCGATAAGGTAATGTGACATGATAAGCGCTTACCCGAATAAGCGTTTGGTAAACGGTCGGGTACGATTGTAGTCAATCAAAACGGTATCGTATGCAACGATTTACTCGGTAAATGCTTACCGGGTAAGACTCACTATCCTTATCGTCGCTCTTACCGGGTAAGAATCTCGGCCCTTGCCATGTTTGTCCGGTAAGCGCTTACCGGCTAAGTGTTTAGTAAACAGCCCATAAGAACTAAGGCAGACTTTGATGCATTTTTCCGTTTCGTATAACGATTTGGTCGAGTTAAATGTTGCAATTCTTATGGGACGGATGGAGAAACAATCAAGATAAAAGTTAATTACCTGAGGATGAACTCCTTTGTAGTAATCTATCCTATGCCGCCCGTTCTCACGATGCCCGCTGTCATCCATCCTGGTTCTGCTTAGTGGGAGTCAAGGTGGATTGATTCAGAGGCCGTTTCGTAATGTAGTAATATCAGATATAACTATGACACGATCATGTTGCTCTGTATCATAAAAACCAATAGTCAGATACTAAATCAATTGGATACAGTAGAATGGAGATTTAGAATGTAAATGAATATATATAAATATATATATATATATATTATATAGGGGACGTTTCATTTCCAAACCATCTAAATCTAACAAACTATATAAACATTAATCAATGCTTATATTAGGAAACAATAGAGATACTTATGGACAATTATCATGATACTTATGGAAAATTATCATGATTCATTAATTATGAATTTATGATCAACATATATATATATATATATATATATATATGGAAGATGATAAGGTTTATTCATTATGATCATGACTTTAGATTAGGAAACAAAATGAAATCAGAGACTAGATGGACGTCTAAGATTTGTTTGTATGGCTTGTTAGAATTGGATGGTTTGTAAATGAAACGTCCCCTGTGTGTGTGTGTGTATATATATATTGAGAGAAAAAAAAATGACAACGAAATTAGACCCTCATGGATTATAAACGGCAACATTTCTTACTGAAAAACTCATGAACTAGAATATGAAAAGTATGCAAAAAGAGTTCATCATTCAAAATTTTGTGCAATTGATGAACAATTTTCCAAACAAATAAAACAGTAAACCAAGTAATTGCAAAATCAGTCCCAACAAAACTCTAATCTGGAAGACTATTGAAAGCACCGGTTTGTGTTGCACAAAGATAACATCCCCCAAGATAAATGCAATTCCGAGTTAACACCCACTCTAAGGGGGTGTTTGGTTCATGGATTTTGAGGGAATTGGAATGGATAATTCCTTTGACCAAATTCCAAATCCTATGTTTGGTTCACATAATGAAAATGATGGAATCCTTTGAATTCCACAAATCAAGGAATTCATCATTCCTTGGCTTAAGTGAAAACATTTAATTCCATTCCAATTCATAATCTAAGATTGATATCCTATAATTCTTGAAGAAGGCCAACACAAGAATTCTAAAAGAAATTGATCCAACTATCCAATTAGCAACCTAATAAATCAATTAATTTAAATGGATCGATCTCATTTGATATGATCCAATCCAATAGACCTTTTGCACCAACATATTGAATAGTTGAAGAGTCAAAATGAAGAAATATAAGATGAGGTCCAAACACAACCGACATCTCTAACGAAAGTAGCATGACCTTCATCAGTAACATTTTGGATCTCTGGAAAATCCCTAAAAATATCCATCTGAAGAGCGTTATTGATGCAAATAGAGTCCATTCACATGTGCATCAATACTCTTTGGTGCAAGAATAGGTTAGTTTCTCTTGTCTTCAATGAGACTCCATCCAACCAAATCCTAATTTTAGACTTACCATCTTATAATACCTTTATGCATGAATTAAAACGTAATAGCCACAAAAACTTGTAGGGTTAGATGATCTGTTGGCTACAAATACTATATAAAAAGACCAATATTCAAATTTCAGGAAGAAAACCCCTAAATTAAGGCATTGCATATGTGCTCCAACTGAAGATCCAAGTCTAGCGATTACAACAAAATAATAATAATAAATAACAACACTAATGCACAAATTAATTCAGAATTTAAAAAAAATCACTAGAAGCAACCACACAAAAAACCAGCAAACGCTAATATAGATCATGAAAAGCACAGGAAAATCAAACAATAATTTGACACGGTCCAAGTAAAAACAAGTACACTGTTCCGATGGCTATTTTTAGGGGGTTTTCAGAGATCGAATACGTTAGTGATTACGCTCATGCTACTTCCATTAGAGATGTCTGTAAATCAAAACGAAAATAACACTAAAAACTTCGAAATACAAAGAGAGATAACTTACAGATGATGATGATGTAGCTATGAAAGGGCCACCGTGAAGGTATATCGCCGCCAGGTGAAAAGCCCTACTTTCTCTTTTATCGAATCAAAACCAGTTGAGAGAGAGAGAGAGAGAGAGAGGAACCCAGACCTTTCTAAGATTTTGCTTCAATATTTTAGTCGTAATTTGTTATTCGTCATATTCACAATAAAAAGGGAAATTTATAAAAATAGCACCAAATTATAGGTGGTTTTATTTTTTAAGCCCATTTCCGAGTTAAATTCACTTTTTAGCCAATTCTTACGAAAATATACTCGGTATTTTATTTGGTCAATTATAAATGATTGTTTGGTAGTGTCTTTAATGATATAAAAAGTAATTTATTTAGTAGGTTTCTTATGAAAACTTTACGTAAAAAATAAAGTTTTTTTTATAAAGTTGTCTTTTCCAATTAAAAACATGCTTCTTACATCTATGAAAAAACTTTGTTAGGCAAAAATCTTTCAAATTTATACAGACAAGTTTATCCATACAAACTTAATGGAAAACCAAGCAAACAACACCTTAGAACATCTGCAATAGGTTTTCTATAGTTTTCTACAACAGATAACCAAAAGTTAAAATCTTTAAAAAGAATTATATTCAACTCCAATAGATTTTATATTTTAAGGATATTAACATAAATATATTATTATAATATTAAGTAATTTATCATCCCAATAAACATAAAAAACTTAATATAAAATGATAAAAATTCAATCTCATTACTGGGATTGAATAAATTAATCATTTATCTCTCTTATCATCAAGTTTTGGCGAATTCTCTAAACTTAAAAAAATTTCAAGTTTTTTCTATTTTTTATAACAAGATAACAAGGTTATTGGAGAAGTTTAGAGGACAAAAACTCATGTTTTCCCTATTTTAAAGAAATGTTGGAGATGCTATTGAACATATGCATAAGGATTGATTTAAAAAAAATCTTACGCATATGCATAAGGATTTCACTTTTTGCACAAGGGTTCCACTTTCTGCGTAAGTTTTTTTTTTTGAACGGCAATATATTAATAAACCTCAACCAAAACCAATTACAATGTCCAATACAAAATAGCCTATGCAGTGGCTAACCAACAATTCGAACAGAAGCAAATAAAGACCAACTCTAGCAACCAAAAGAGAGACGTTTGTGAGCAACAAACAAAATTCAGTAGAGCTGGATGGAATCAGACCTCAGCGACGAACAACAGCCCTCGTACCGCAATCAGACAGCCCATCGTTGCAGCAGTTCATCATCATACCATTTCACGAATTGTCGATTCCTATTACAGCCCGTAGGGGCTCGAGAGCCACGCGATCCAATCTATTGCTAAGTCTTTGTCGGGCTTCGTAATCCACTCGAACGATTTTAGTTGGAATTTCATGAACCGATCAATTAACGCGTCGATATCCTTTTCCAACACCATCTTGTTGTGGTTTGCCCAAACAAGATATAGTGTACCCCAAACCACCGTTGTCCACCTTCTCAATCCTTTCGCACTGTTATTGTCCAATTGGTTACCAACCTCGAGAAGTTCCTACAATGAGTTTACCGAATCCATCTCTATGTTCCACCATCTTCCCATAAGACACCACAATTCCTTTACCTTTTCACACTTGACAAGAGTGTGATCAATTGTTTCAACCTCTTTCCCGTATCTTGGACATAGTTTGGTATCTAAATCAATACCCATTTTGTCCAAGACCTCCCTTGCCGGAATCCTCCCTAGTTTTGCTCTCCACAAGAAGATACAAATCTTCTTCGGAATAGATTTAATACATGTCGTTGTTGTTGTGTTTGCTCCCAATATCGAATGTTTCTCTTCAACCAAGCCCCGTAAGGTGTAAACCGAATACCTTTTTTGTGTATCTAGCAACCACGAAGCCCGATCCTTAACTCCACCCTTAGGAGCAACTCTCGTTGATGTCGTCCTTAACTTAAGCTCTCCTACCTCTCTACCCCTCGGTTCCCTCCTCCACTCCCACTTCCACACCCAATCTTCCCCTAGGAATTCCCCTCTATCCGCAACCAAAGCCTCTTTTCTATTTTCAAGTTGGAACAATCTATTAAATCTCTCCTTTAGGACCCTGTTTCCCACCCATTTGTCCTCCCAAAATCTTGTACCCCTACCATCTCCCACATGCATACCAAAGGAATTTGTGAATTGGATCCCAACATTATTGATTTCCTTACCCACCTTCACAATATTTTCCCACACGGAACACCCCCTCGGCCCTCTTGAATCTACTTCGCTCAACCCCCCGTCCCAACCATATACACTCTTAATTACCTTAACCCAAAACGCCTCACTCTCGTTATAAAACCTCCACCACCACTTTCCATGCAAACCCCAATTCGCCTCTTTAAGCCCCCCAATGTTAAGCCCACCCTTCCCAAACGAACCCAAGTCTTTTTCTCATTTTACCTAAGAGCAACTTTTCCTCGCATTCTCTTCCTCACCAACACTACCCCCTCCCACACACAAAAAATGGCACCGCACACTTTCCTATAATTTTAACACACACACCGGGGAACAGAACAATGAAAAGAAATATAAAGAAACGCTACCGAGTACCGACCTTATCAACGTCCATCGTCCTCCAAAAGAGATCATCCTTGCTTTCCAACCCGCAAGCTTTTTTATCTTCTCGATCACCGGTTTCCAATGGGAAAGTCTTCTCATTGACTATCCTACGAAGCCCGACATATATGAAAGGCAAAGTGTCCCGACCGCACCCTACTCCTCTCGCCCAAGAATTAATTTCTTCCTCCGGAACACCAACCCCATATAATTTGGTTTTGAGGAAATTTATTTTAAGGCCCGAAACCGCATGGAAGTATTTGAGAATTTTCATAAGGTTCTTTAGGTCTCATAGCAAAACTTTCTGCGTAAGTATTCCACTTTTTTTTGCCGAAAACCAATCCTTATGCATATGTTTAAGTCTTCTGTGTAAGAATTGGCTACAAGTGAAATGAGGTTTGAAAATGGCTAAAAAGTTAAACCCCTTTGACAGATTAGCCATTTCTGTAAATTTAAGTGATAAAAAGACATTTTATAAATGTGTAATTATTATACTTTTTAATTAATAAAAACATATTTTTCTCCTTAATTGTTAGCGGTGTTTGCGGTCCGATTTGGACTGTTTAACCCCCATACCAATAAATCAAACCGAGCGATTTGGCAACGGTGACTAAACCAGTCAAACTGGAACACAAAATGTCGGTCTGATCTGACCAGTTTAGGCAGTTTAAGCTTCTTATGTTTAAACTAAAAACAAAACATCTATCTCCAAAATGAAGTCTCTACTAATATAACATTATTAAAGAATAGTACATTGAATTATAGTAGAAATGTCTATCTCTAAAATGAATATATATATATATAGGGGCCTAATCAAATGAGAACTAGGTATTTTGTGGTAACCGTGAGATCCAATATGAGACACTCATTTAATATAATTAATGTTATTTTTAAAATAAAGTAAAAGGACAATTTAGTAATTTAACAATTTGGATTTTTTATATTAGGAAACAAAATCATTAATTACTAGTTACCCTACTTATATTTTAAAATGAATGACCCTATTTTTCTAAACTTCCACCCCTAAAATCCTGGCAAATCTTTTTTTTCATCCCTAAAAATAGTCAACTTTCTCTCCCTGTATTTCACGATCCCTACCAACAGGTGTGGTGTATATCTCCTCCCTATAATCATGGCAAAACACTTTCATGGTGTTTTTCGGCGAGATCAAACAGTCCACAGGATATGACGAAAGCATCCTCAACTTGCTCAACTTCTTAAAAACCTTGGTAGCAATGACAATGTTCTTTCTGGCCTCCGTCGCCTGTTTCCACTTCGTCATTCATCACCGTCGCCTCTCTCTTATTGTCGCTTACCATCTTCATCGTCATCGGTTATCAATGATCATCTTCGTAGCCTTTAACATCCACAGTTTCCATTCAACTCTTGAAAGCTTCCAACTATAACCCAACATTCAAACAACTTCAATATGTGTGTGTATGTTTGTGTCAGGGTTCTGAAGATGGATCTAGTCTGCGTTTTGGAGTTTGTCGAATATGGATCTAGTATTTGTGTTGGATTTCACCTAAGACGGGATCTGGAATTTTTCCGATGAGAAGAAAGTGGGATATGGAGTTTCATCGATGAGAAGAAAGTCGATCTTGTGTTTTGACGAAGATAGATCTGTACCAACATTCAAAATCATTATTATTTTGAGTATATCACAATAACTACAGTGTAACACTATGGTAATCGCAGTTATCTGAATCACCGTTCAATGTTTATTCCATGCGTATCACAGTGATACACAGTGTGTATCACAGTGATACATTGTCTTAAAGTTTAGAATTATTGGGTATCATAATATGTATCATCGTTATACAATGTGATAAGGTATCACAATGTGATTTTGGTTTTAGGGTGTATCACAGAGAACTGGTATGTAATTTTGGATATCACATTGTATTTTGTATCACAATGCATCTCTATCTCTTCTTCTTCTGTCAATTATATATATACACAGTGGCTACAATGAATCTTGTATGTATTTTGGTCTCACGTTGTATTTTGTATCACTCTGATACAAAGTGATTTAAGACAGTGTATCACATGATAAGGTATCATAGTGTATTTTGTATGGTATCACAGTGTGTCATGTGTTTGTCGGAAAAAAGTTCTTCGGAGAAGAGAGGGTCGGAGAGGAGAGAGAAGGGAGGAGGGAGGAGAGATGATACTTTTAAAATACCTAAATTGCCCTTTGATTAAAATTTTAAGTCAATATTACCAAAATCAAACAGTTTCCTAATTTATCTCTAATTTGTGGTTGAGATTGGATCTCATAGTTACCACAAAATACTAGGATCTCCCTTGAATGACCCCCTATATATATATATGTATGTATGTATGTTAAACAAGTCCAACAACAATAGTTTAAATTTTGAACATTGAGCAAGTTGAAAGATGAATTGCATTTTGGGTTTATTTTTTCGGATTTTGGACCTTTGTCAATTTTAGAGAACAAGGCCAATTAAAAAATGAAAACTAAAAACATAATATCTTTGACGAACTTTTTTTAATTGGGTCATAAAAGAAGTATACAATATGAAAACTAAATAAATGATTAATACATGTGTATTTTTTATGATCGATTCGGTCTAGACCGCAAAAAAAGACGTATAAATCGCAGACCAAACCGAATCGAGCGCCTTTTTACTGTTTTCAGATCGGACCGCTAGACCGCTCAAACCGCAAAACAGTTTGAATTAAACGTTCAATAGTTTTTTTGAACATACCTATTAATTATAAAGAGATAAATTTTCTCCATCTCATTGTGGAAGGTATAATGAGAAAATATACAATTGCTTTTGAAAATGGACATTTATTTTAGAACATAAGAGCATCTCCAACAGTTTCATTTTGAAGAAAATGGAGAATATGGGGATTTTGAGCTATATGTTGTCTCCAACAGTTTCCCAAGACTATCTCCAAAATGGAGAAAGTAGGAGAGAGAATGAGTTTTTCTCCAAACATGGAGATAACCCAAAAAATGATTACTAGATAACAGCACAATAGAAATCTTTGAAATTAAATATTTAGAGAGAGAAAATAATATTTTAATGGATAAATGTAATATTTTAATATTATAATCAATGTTTGTTTCTCCAAAACGAGGAATCTCTAGATGAATATAATTTTTTTTAGAGATTTTGACTTTTGCTTCTCCATTTTGGAAAAAAATGGAGAATCTGTTGGAGATGCTCTAATAAATAGTTATGTAAACCCTTATTTTTGGGACACATGGAGTAGTATTATTTTCGAAGTTAACAAACTAATCAAAATTTGAAAAATAAATAAAATACATATACAAAATAATTTTTATGAACAAATGTAAAATCATAGGGTTTGGTTCAAATAAAAATACTAAGTATTGTGCAAAAGTAAGAATAGGATGTTTATACGTGAATCATTAACAAAATATGAAGATGCATATGTGAACCGACGTTACAGATTATTCGTATGTATTTGTAACACCCGAAGGTATCGATATTTTAAAATAAATATGAAAAATAGGATTTTGTATTAAATCCTAGATTTTATAGCCTTGTTGAATAGAGAATTCAAATACGAGTCCAACGGTTCTTTTCAGAGCAAAATCGGAGCTAGAACGAAGAAGTTATGGCCAAAACAATCTTCGATACATTCTGTGCTATAGTGTCCGCGATTGTGACACTGTCACTATAGCATGTAATAATTGCCGGATGCTGAAAACTCTCGGTACAACCTGTGCTATTGTGCCAACGATTTTCAGCCCCATTTCACTCTTCACTTTTCCCATTTCACACATTTCTCTCCCAAACTGAAACCCTATGCCTCCATAGCCGATTTTGAGCCTTTAAGCGCCAAAATTGAAGATTTCAAGTGTTCTTCCTTCATCTAACTTGGTTTGGAAACTAAAGCTAGAATCCTTTCACTTCATCTCCTTCATCAAACTTTTCTAGGATTTCATCCAACCCTTTTTCTCAAATTTGAGGATTTGGAGTTTGGAGTTTGTGGTTCGTTTTGGTAACTCTAGAGGTGTTTTGGTTGGTGGATTCAAGTTGTGGTTAAGGTAATTTTATCTTTTCTTCATCTATGGAAATTCGGGTTTTGATATAAGTTGAGATATTGATGTAAAGTGTTTGGGGAACGATTCTAAATGGTTGAATATGAACATTGATGGTTGGAAACTTGTGAATCTAGGTTTTTGGAAGATTTGGCTTGAGGATTCGAATTTCTTCAAAGGAGCTCAAGTTGGGAAAAATCTAGATTTAGCCTAAATCTAGCAAAGTGAGTTCAAGTTGATTTGTGAAAACGTTGTACATGCCAAAAAGATTATTTTTCAAGTATTTGTGTGTTTTACATAAAATTATCAATTGATTGAGTTATTTGATAGGTTTTGATCACTTGAAGTGTTTAACTTTATAAACCTTGCAAAACACCCATATTTGGGATTTTTGGATATTTTGACAAGTAAATATCATAAATTTGCCCTTTAACGATTTATTGTTCAAACGAGGTTTATTCAAGGGTTCTTGCATTTTTGGTGTAATTGACTTTATAAAATATTTGGAAATGCACATTTTCGTTTTATGAGTCATGATGGAATTTATAAGGGTATGAGTCCATTTGGAAAATAATATATCTCGACCGATGTCGAGTTTTGGGTTAATCATGCCTTTGAGGTATACGTTCACATAAGTGCCGTCTAAATGCATTTTACATTATGCGGACCGTTATTTGTTAGTCTAATGGGTTTTGGGTAGTGATGGAAATTTTACCCGTCGGGTCGGGTACTTGCAGGTACCCACCCCTAACGGGGCGGGGATTCCCCGACTAATCGGGTAACAGGGCGGGGATGGGTATTGTTTTTCATACCCGAAGCGGGTTCGGGGTCAGGGTCAGGGATGGTATTCCCCGCCCCTAATAATACCTGATATATATTTTTAT
Organism: Saussurea involucrata; assembly: GCA_033807775.1. NCBI lineage: Eukaryota > Viridiplantae > Streptophyta > Magnoliopsida > Asterales > Asteraceae > Saussurea > Saussurea involucrata. Next base: position 134,541,429 of record CM066315.1, read on the forward strand.
ATATAATTTATTTAGTTTCTTTTTTTGTTGCTTAATAATTTTATACTTTAAAAATTGTCATGAAGTACGATTACACATGGTTGATTATATCATTATATATTTTTGAAACTTGAGGTTTATTTATTTGTTTATTAAAAAAACTCGCCTTTCTTTTCATTAAAAATAATTTAATTATTTTTTTTCCCTAACCGGGTACCCAACAGGTTCCCCGTACCCGTCGGGGATTTCCCCCCCGAAACCCGTCGGGGATTAGACGGGTCGGGGTAACTTATTGCATATTATTAATAGTTACATGCTCGAGTGCATTAGTCATTCTTGTGTAGTCATGTAATCTTAAACTGTGTTGCATTGGATCCATAGGCACGTAAGTCGGTATTTATTTGATGGTCTGCTGGGTGTTGCGGGATTTGATCTGGGCCCCATGTTTTATGACTTTTACCTTGCAAGGGTACACTAGGAGGGCCGAGTTCGATTGTTCTATCATGATTGATGGGCGTTTGGGACCTCCGTCATGTCGAGGCAATGCCATGGTTGTAACCCCGCATGGGTGGGCCTTTGGTGGTATTCATGGTAATGCTTGCTAGGGTCAGATGTCTCTTTGGGTGTAACTTGAAAGGAGTCGTAGGGACATTTGGGCTTTCATGTCGTGAAGTGTCATACGATTAACGTTGTATGAGTGACATACTTTCGTGTTCCTCCACTCTCAATGGATACGGGTCTCCACCGTTGTCGGCCAACACTATTTTGGATATTAATGTTCTTACTTTATTATCGTTGGTCTTGTGCGTTTGGCTGCAAATGATAACTTTAATATTGGATTTCCCTCCACGTATATTAAGGTTTGAATGAAGCATGTCATTTCCATGTTTTGGTATTTGGAGTTAGCCCCCTTTTATGCTCGCTTGAGTATCGGGTTTTATCCGTATTTTCGGTAACGTTTTATATTTATTTGGGTTGTTGTCCATGGTACATGGGTCGGGCATTATGCCTCATCCATGATTGAATGATTTTAATATTTTTTCACGTTTATATAATTGAGATTTAAATGTTTATTCACGTTTTGAGTGAGTTTGGATCGGAATTCATTTTGGAAAACGCTATATACATTTTGGAACTTTCGTCATGGAATTTGTGTGCGTTGGAAAAGGAGTTATTTACATTCTTATCATAAACCTTTTTGGAAACCATGATTTAAGTAGCACTCTTTCATTTAACAAATTATTTTAATCATGATGTAAATTCTTGAACTCACTAGGCGTTTGCATAACCTTTTTATTTGTCGGCATGTGTAACAGGTTCCGGTTGGAAAATATTTCTAGTGACACTGGGAAGAGTTGAGAGCTAGATGTGTGTTCAAGGAGTGAATAACTTGGTGAAGTTTTCCGCATATTGGGAATAACAACTTTGTATTTGGTTTGAGTAACACCCGACACCCGACCTTGCGTAGTCTTGGTGTATGACTTAAGTTAATGAACGTTAAGGTTATTCGTATATTTTAAAGTTGAGGTATTTCCAAGGTTGGATTTGTAGAAAGAACTTTATCCTTTATTTAGTTATTTTATTGAAGTTATTATTTAATTGATCTTTCCAAATTTGAGGGTGTTACAGTATTCACATATGTATCTTTGAATATATTTTTCAGTGGTTCACTTATGAATCTTTCATCCATACATTCACACGATATTTAGCCTTTTATTTAAACACCTAACTATTTGTACCGATAGATAAGTAGTTTATAACGGAAACGTATTTAACCATGCATTCAGGATTTATTGTGTCAACTACTTAATAGTATTTATATAAGTGCTTCTTCCATACACAATTTTTGTTTCCCTCTCTATCTATTTCTCATTCGATAGTGGCTCGATTAATTTTCAATAAAAAAAACCATTCTTTAATGTTTGATGTATTCGATATAGGATTGAGTTCATACTCGATGTATGTTTATAGTTTTCTCGAATATGTTGGTGCTCGATTAGTTCGATGTCACTGCTCGATTAGTTTGATAGTTGCTCGATTAATTTTCAGTTTTTACTGATAAACATAACAAACATTACAATTAACACATAAAATGCTCGATGCAACGCAGAGGGCATCGGACACGATCTCCAATACAAGTTCATTACATATATCAGGCATTGCAGAGCCCTCGAGTTCTATTCCGGTAATTGTTCCATACATTGGAAGCAGTTCTTTGATTTGGATGATATGAAGCACTTCTTCTCCCCAACATATTGTAATCATGTTTGGGAATTAGATAGTCCGATTTAAAAATCTGACGCATATCTCATTCTCCTTCTTATGTAAACTTCCAAGTATTTTTAATTATCTTTTGGTTTTTAATTTTAGGGGGTTATAATATGTGTACTAATTACTAACATCTATCCTCATCTATTAAAATTGTTTTCTAAAATCCCATATTTAAAAAATCATCATAAACCCATAAAAACCATTATAAAGATGATAATACATCGTATTTTTTTTGGGAAGGGTATCCTAGGTTATGTCTAGACTAATCCCTTGGCAAATTATGACTGTAAGACATCAGCCATGATTAAACCTCAATGGCCACAATTGTTGTGTACGCCTGGTGATAGGGTTATTTTATTAACCCTATTTTAGCTATGTTTCACATTAATTTTGAGCTAAAATCCCGCATTTATCGCTTTATTTATAGCCATTCTTAGTTAAATGCAACGAAAATAAATATTAAATACGTTTCGTATTTAATTACAAAAATGCATCGCAAAAACACAAAAACAAGTATTTTTATATGTATTTTGTAGGTACGAAAAATACGGTCGCATTTGAAGTCTCAATTTTGGATCTTGTAGGACGGATCATGGAGCTTTAAGGAAGACTTCGGCATTTTGGACCGTTTGTGGTGACGTGTTTTAAGCTCTTGGAAAAAACCATTTCTTTTGGGCTCGATATGAATTTTTGACAGGCCAAATTTGTAAACATCGAATTGGGCCGACTGTTTTACTCTTGGACCGAAAACAATGTATTCTGTAGGCCGATTATCTAAATTTTCTGTATGGGTCAAAGAACTCGGTTGGGCCTGATATGTATAGATAATTTGGGCTTGCTGTTTTGTTTAACTACTCGGGTCGAAGACATCAAGAACATGGGCCGAAGGTTTGGCATGTCCATGGGTCGGATCTATGACCCATGGAGCTCCATGTGGCTAAACTTGGTCACCAAGAAAAACATTACTATAAATAGATGTATTAGGCTAAGTATTAAGTGTGCTTGGTGCTTAGTTCTCTTGTTACTCGGTTCTTATGGATCAATTGTAATGCACCATAGCCGAACACCCCTTGCTTGATCCGAAACTCATGATTTGTGGTTTGAAATGAATTGGTTTGTAATCTTAATCTTAATCCTTTAATTAACTTTTTTTTAGTTCATAAATCTTAGCGTTAAAAGCTCTTTCCCTAAACTCTTAAACTCACTTTCATAACTCTTAAACTCTTAAACTCACTTTCATAACTCTTAAACTCTTAAACTCGTGTTCGTAACTCTTAATCTCTTAACTCAAACTTTAATCCTTAAACTCATCAACTTCTCAAACTCAACTTAGTTAACTTTAATTGCTTTTCAAATCACGTTTTTAATTAATCTTGCAAACAACTTACGATTCTCGATCCTTATGCTCATTCTCAACTTTTGATAAAATTTGGTTCTCGCGTAATTTCACTTGCAATATAAGCCGGAAGTCTGAATTAATCACATTGGATTCCCAAGTAAAATTGGTTCACGGTTTGGTAAGTGATCTCACAAAGGTTCCACTTTTCTCTCGTCTCAAACTTTAGTTTTAAAAATCGATGTTTAACTCTATCATCAAATTTGTAGTAATTAATGTTAAATGTTTTCCAACTCTTTCCATAATTGTCATGTTAATTTAATAATTTATTTCAAAGCTTAGATAACTTGTGCAACAAGTCACGATATTCCACTCAAGTAAGTTTCATTTAATTAACGTATTGTCCATTTCCATTATTTGTTTTAAAACTTGTAAATCTTTTATAATTGGAATCTGAACGAGGATGGGCTAATCGCCTTAGTTCGGGGTATAAAGAGAAATTGGGACCGAGACTAATAAAAAGATAAAAAGGTGTATCGTATGGTATGATTGTCTGACGTTATTTAAATCAATGTTATATTTTGTGGTGGATCACAACTGACCAACTGACAACTGGTACGTTGTATCATGAAATATTCGACACTTGAGATAACTGAAGAATACAGTCTCATCTCGATATCTAATTATTAATCTAATCACAATGGATCTTTATACCCCGTGCTCTCCTCTTATAATTGTTAATTTCTCATTAGCTGTTAATCGCCAACCTCAAACAAAGATTACCTTCGCATTCGCTATCTGAAACCTACTTTTACAAATTGGACTTTAAAGAGAAACTTTTCCACGCTTCCCTGTGGGATCGATATTCGGTACTTAGTACAATTATTACTTGTTATGAGATGATAATAGACTGAGATGTTGATAATGTAGGTTTTCGACATTATTTTAACTATCGAATCGAGTGATTGTTGGGTGTTTTCAAGTAAAATAGTAACTTTTACTGATGAGTTTCGTGAGATTTACAGTTAATCAGATTGGAAGAGGAATAAAGAGGATCGCGTATGATTTCCGAAGAGAAAGCTCGAAATCTGGAAAAAGACGGAGTTTGGAAAAAATGAGTCTGGCGCGACTTTTGGTGCGACCCAGATGGCGCCGTGATGCGCGCGGATTTAAAGACCGTATTTTCCAGAGGACGGTGCGCTTTGTGGCGCGACCCAAGTAGCGCCGAAACTGGCGCCAACTATCAGATACTTTTTAAAGCCCTATTTTCTCATTTTAGGGTTATCAATCAGACGGGGGGAGCGGCTGCAAGTCAGAGGGCGATTTTTGGGAGCAGATTGAGAGCACGAACAGAGAGGTGACGAGAGATCGATTGGAAGAGAACAACAATTGAGTACGTGATCGTGGAAGGGACTCTTCTCAGGGAGTTATTCATATTTTTCTGTAGAACTTTTCAAACATGGTTTCATTTACTTCGTTTATAATCTTTCAGTTTATTTTACACACCCCCAACATGAGCTAATCTACATGTTGGGGGGTTGGATGATGGATGATTCATAGATGTAGGTTTTGAACGATTTGTACTTTGGTTTTAATAGATGGATGACGTTTTTGAATTCATGTTTAATGCTATTAACCAACTGATCACTTGTTAAATGATTTGATAACTCTTGAGTTGTTCGACAGAAATCTCAAGATTGAAGTTAATTTCAATAGCCACCGAGAGGAATAGGATAGAGATATACCAATTCCTTCGGTGTTGTGTTCTAAAACAATCACTTTAACTTAATTCAACTGTTAGATCGAAAGATACGCAACTCTAATTAAGTTAAGTCTCGGTGCAGCTTGAAGAAGTGTAACGAGTTCAGGTTTTACAAGTCATTAATCGTTTTAACCATTTATAAATCAATTTGAAGTCTCGTTAATTGAATTCATTCGGATTCCAACCCTCCATCCTCTCTCTTGATAATACTACCAATTACGTTCCGTACTTTTATACGCTTACTGGTCAGGATTTTTCAACAATCAAACCAAATCAATTTTCGACCGCTTAGTTAATAGCTACTACTGTCATTGAGGTACTTAACACCTAGTTCCTTTGGGTTCGATACTCGTACTTCCATACATATTACTTGAGACGACACCGTACACTTGCGGTTAGTCAAAGGGGGGTGTAAACTCGCTTATCAAGTTTTTGGCGCCGTTGTCGGGGAACTTGTTTTGTGTTAATATCACTACCAGATGTAGGAATTATTATATTGAGCATTTTCTTTTATTGCAATTTTTTTTTGTTTTTCCTTATTCAAGATTTGATCCAAGTTTCTTGCTGCTGCGTTATTACGAGAGTTAACCTGTACTCTATTCTTTGCTGCAGATCACTGCTAGTTTATGCTAAGGAGGAGTTCCTCTGGTGAACTCGAACCATTTGATCCAGAGATCGAGAGGACTGCAAGGCGACTGAGGAGGCAAGCTAGACTCAGAATTCAGCAAGAAATGGAAGGTGTCAATAATCAAGAGAACGACGTCAATTGGGAGATTCCAGTGAATGAAGAGATTCCGGTTAACAACAACGAAATTCCAGTCAATCAGAATCTCAACAATAACAACGAGATTCCGGTTAACAACAATGAAATTCCCATCAACCAGAATCTCAACCACAACAATATCAACAACGAGATTCCGGTTAATCAGAATAACAACATCCGGAATCCCAACAACCGAGTGCAACCACCAAGGGTTCCTATGAGGAATTTTGCCAACCCAAACATGGGGGCTGCACAGAGAGGCCCATATGTTCCTCCGATCGCAGCGAACAACTTCGAGATCAAGACTGGCACCGTTCAATTGGTGCAAGCAAACATGTTCGGAGGAGCAGCAACTGAAGACCCACACAGCCACTTGAGAACATTCGACAAGATCTGCAACACCTTCAAGGTGAACGGAGTTGACCCGGATGCAATCAAACTCCGAATTTTTCCATTTTCACTAAGGGGTCGAGCTATTGAATGGGAAGAGGGTCTGCCAATTGGGCAGATTCGTACATGGAACGACATGATGACAACTTTCCTGAATAAATTCTTTCCACCGAGGCGAACGGCCCAACTACTGTCAGATATCACTCATTTTGCCCAATGGGATCAAGAGTCATTGTACGAAGCATGGGAGCGGTACAAGGGGATGCTTAAAAATGCCCCCACCATGGTTTGCAAGAATGGATGGTCATGCAAACGTTCTTTGGAGGACTGCTACCACAGTATAAGAATTACCTCACACCCGCTGCGGGTGGTGCATTCATGAATAAGTCATATGAAGATGTGTATGAGCTGATTGAAAATCTCGCGGAACATAGCTATGCCACACCTCGGGCAGCCACTAGAAAGGTGACGAGTGTGCAAGAGAACAATGAGCTGAAAGCTATTCAAGCCCAGTTGGCAGCTATTACAAATCAGCTGAAAGGGATGGCTATTCAACCGTCCTTCTAAGAAGATATGCGCTGTCAAGAGCCATTTGGTTCATCTCAAGAAATGCCTCCACCGGAGCAGGTGCAATTCCTTCAAAACCGCAACAATCGGCCGAGGAACGATCCGTTCTCTAACACTTACAATGAGGGATGAAAACGACATCCTAATTTCTCGTGGAGCCAACCTCAGAATGCACAGAAAGAGACCATGTTCCAACAACAACATAACCAATTCGGTAATAATTCTAACTCTTCTACTCAATCTACTAATGTTTATCGTCCTCCAGGTTACAATCAAAGGAGGCAAGAAGAAGGACAAGGAGGAGAGAAGAAGTCCGGCTTGGAGGAGATGTTAATGAAGTTTGTTTCAAAGATGGACAATGTGGTTGGAGAGTTGACATCATCCGTTGGGACACTGACGAGTTCGGTCGGAACGATAAGAACTGCGATGGATTAGAACACCGCATCGATCCAAATTATTGAAGGACAAATGGGGCAGATGGCAGATGCGTTAGATATTCGGAGTCAAGGCACATTCCCGAGTCAAACCGAGAAGAAGATAAGAGAAGATTGTAAGGAAATCCAGTTGAGGAGTGGGAAAAGACTAGTGAAAGACCCACGTTTAGAGCCAATAGAGACAGAGGAAGAAGATGAAGAGAAGGTGGATGAGGAAATCGAAATGGTAGACAAAAGAACTCCGAAGGAAGAAGTGCCAAAGTCTACATCAAAGGCAACCATACCACCGGTGGCAACGAAAGTCCCATATCTGAACCGTCTAAAATCACAAAAAGAAGAGGTTCAATTTTCTAAATTTTTAGAAGTATTTAAAAAGCTGCACATTAACATTCCTTTTGCAGATGCCTTAGCTCAAATGCCTTCTTACGCGAAGTTCTTGAAGGACATACTCTCTAACAAGAGGAAAATTGAGGAGCACGCAACCGTGGCACTTACTGAAGAGTGCAGTGCAATAATCCAGCACAAACTTCCTCAAAATTTGAAAGATCCAGGGAGTTTTATGGTTCCTGTTAAAATAGGAGGTTCTGATTTTGGTAAGGCACTTTGTGATTTAGGTGCGAGCATTAACTTGATGCCTTTGTCTATTTTCAGGAAGCTTGGATTGGGAGAGGTGCAGCCTACAAACGTGACACTTCAACTGGCGGATAGATCCATCAAATATCCGTACGGAGTTATCGAAGACGTTTTGGTGAAGGTGGACAAATTCTACTTTCCAGTAGATTTTGTGATCTTATATATGGACGAAGATAAGGAGGTCCCTCTCATTTTGGGCCGACCATTTTTGGCCACCGGAGGTGCACTAATCGATGTGCAAGGAGGAAAGCTTACTCTACATGTTGGTGAAGAAAGAGTCGTGTTCAATATTTTCCCAACAACACAAGTCGGGGTGGAAAGAGGTACTTGCTATAGGGTAGATGTATTAGAAGAGATTGCTGAAGAGACTTCCAAAGTTAATCATAGTGATGATCACTTGGGGAATGCACTGACCGGAATGTGCACCGAAAGAGAGAACGAGAGTGTAATGCAACTGAATGCGTTACCCGAGTATCGAGGTCCGAGAAGACCAGTGAAAGCAGATTTGGGTGAACCAATTGCCAAATCACAGCCGTCATCGAAAGTACCGCCACAGCTAGAACTTAAACAATTGCTAGTTCATTTAGAATATGCTTTCTTGGGAGACAATCAAACACTACCGGTAATCATTGCTGCCGATCTTGTACCATTAGAGAAAGAGAAGTTGTTACGAGTATTGAGAGCCCACCAAACAGTGATTGGGTGGACGATTGCGGCCTTGAAGGGTTTTAACCCTACTTTTTGCATGCATAGAATTGTAATACCCCGGGTAAGTTTGTTAGTTAAAATCCTAGTTCCGTTAAATTAATTTAACCTAAAAGTTTCTATTTTAGGTAAGTTAAGTAAATTGATAAGTTAAAAGGGGTTATGGTCATTAAGGAATAGAATGAGGGTTAAAAGGGTAAAATTTAGTAGATAATATCTTAAGGCAATTCAGATATTTCATAAAGATCAGATTTGCAGTGTGTGTTAGTGTGTGTTTTGAGAGAAAAGAAGAAGGAAGAAAGTTAAAAAGCTAGGGATCCAAATTGGTGCAATTGGAAGTAAAATTAAGGTATGTTTCTTGTATGTTTTATGTCTGTAATTACCAATAGGTAGTTTCTATCGGAGTAGAATAACCGATTACACGTCCAGTAGTGATTTCTGTTGATTCTGGGTCGAAAGTGATGAAACCGACAGAGGTGTCCGGACACAGTATGAAGGTGTCCGGATAGTTTTGTTGAAGGTGTTCGGGTAGTTCTTTGATGGTATCCGGGTAGTTCTTCGTCGGTGTCCGGACAAGTCTTTTATCCGGGTAAGTTCCTTTTTCCTATGTTTTCCGGATAGAATTGGATACCGGATGGTATCCGGATTACTTTGGTATCCGGATGACGTCCGGATTGTAGTGATTGTCCGGAAAAGTCTTGATTGTCCAGAAAAGTTGTGTTGTCCGGATAATTCTGTAGTGTCCGGATACTTTTGCTGTTTGGCCAATATTGAGAGTTTAGATGCTGTCGAGTACCCAGTAACCTGTATTTTGTTAACCATTAGATAGGGAGTGAATGAGGACTAACTATCCTGTGGTCTTGACTTGAGTACGGGTTTGGGAACAACATTTGAGGGTTTGAGTTCTTTAGAGTTGTTAGCCTTAGTAAGACTTATATGTTCTATGTGGTAAAGGAATGTCTGTATCTATGTGTTACAGATCTTGTGAATTCTGAATAAAGGGCTGAACCGGTTTAGAAGGCTTGGAAAAGTGTTAATAAACAATCAGGTGAGTTTTACTTTAAAAGTATTTTTAACTGGAATACGTATATGTGTGATTTAGGAATGTAATAGTTGATGACTATGTGTTTATATGTGAATTATAATATATTGAGGTATTATATTTACATGAGTATTATAAGGTGTTATAATACGTTGGTCGGGTTTAGGACCGGTGTGTTTGGCTATAGAATTCGTATAACGTTGTTTGGCTGTAGATGTTGTACAGCGTTGTATATTATTAGTTGACTTGCTACCAACTAATATGGCCAGGAGGAATGAGAAGGGAAGGTACATGATATGTGAGCTTGATTAGATATATATGATTGTGTCGCGTGATTTATATGAATGAAGTTTATATAAATGGTTTGTAAACTAACAGGGATTTTTCTCACTTAGACCACAAGGTCTAACCCTCATTTTTGTTTTAAAATATGTATTCCAGGTGGTGGATCATGTAAGAGCAAGTAATTAGAGTAACCAAGGGATGGCTTTTGTGAAGGATTATAAGATGAAGATTTTGGCTTGTTTTAGCAGTTGTATCATAATATTAAATGTTATGTATGTAAATAGTACAAAGTTTGTAGTACAATGGTTTCTTTTATTTGTAAAAGACTGCAGGACCGAACTTGTAATATGATGTTTCTTTTGTTATATGAATGTTATGTTACATTATGTGAATTGTTGTGTATATGGGAATTGGGTTGTTACAAATGGTATCAGAGCCTTAGTTTAAGGGATTTAGGTATTTGTATCTGTACCTAGACTTAAACTGCATGTGAAGTAGGATGTCCCTATCATTATAGAACCTTGGGATGATGAAGTATAAAAGGTAGAAGGAACGTCATGTAAGGTAATTTCATATTACACCTGGCCAGTGTAATTGTGATCTTACAAGTACATGTTTGAACTGGAATACCTTGTTATATGGGGTATGTGCTTATGTGTATATTAACCTTGTTTAAATCTACAGAATGACAAGCGGTACACGGAATTCGAATCGAGGAGGAGGAAGAAATCCGAATAGTACGAATCCGCCGATAGGAACGGGGACAGGGGAGGCAGAACTGGGGGCAGAACCGGGGGTAGAGCTGGAGGTCGAGCCGGAGGCAGAGTCCAGCCACAGGGTACAGAGTTTGTTACCAGGGATGATCTAATGGCAGAAATGGGAAGATTGCAGGCTAGCATACAAATAATGTTTGATCGGAACCGTCATAATGAAACTGGAATACCGGATCCCGGACCGGAAGATGAAATGGCAATCACATCGACTGTTGTACCAGTACAAAGGAGGTGCGACTACAAAATGTTTTTAAGCTGTAGACCTCCTACCTACTCAGGAGACAGGGATCCAGTGAAAGCAATGAGATGGATGAAGGAAATAGAAGCTATTTTCAAGACGAGTAAGTGCGCTGACAAAGATAGAGTATTGTACGGAACATCAATGTTAAAGGGGGATGCTTTGTATTGGTGGGAATCCTATATTCATTCTAAAGGATCTGATGTTTATTCTACCCTCTCTTGGGAAGAATTTGTGATAGCCTACATGAACGCATTTTGTCCCCAAGCAGCCGTCAAACAACTGGAAGGGGAATTTATGAACTTACAACAAGGAAACTTATCCGTTCGATATTACACCGCTAGCTTTCTGGAAAAGTCTCGGTTTGCAGAATACTACGTTGCTACGGAGGCGATGAAGACGGAAAGGTTTATCTTTGGGCTGAACTCAGAAGTCAGAAGGCTAGTGACTGCAAAAGGACCCGATACCTTCTCAGCTGCAGTTGATGCCGCGGAGAATGTTGAAAGAGATATTAGAAGAGATGCTGGCGATAAAAGTATCGGGAAGAGAAAGTGGGAAGGACCACAACACGATCCGAAGAAGTCCCGATTTCAGAGGTATGATAACCGTCCGCCGTTTCGACCAGCGGAAAGACCATGTCAGAAGTGCAACCGTGTCCACCAAGGGAATTGCCAAGGTGATTTACGAGCATGTTATAAGTGTGGGAAGACCGGACACATCATTAAAGATTGTAAGGTAACGCGGTTATGTTTCTTATGCAATTCTCCGGACCATCTTCAGTCGGACTGTCCGCGAGGGAGGATACAGCAAGGTGGGTCATCGGGCAGGCCAGCAATTGTTAAACCAGTAATACCAAGAATGGAACCGCCAGTAACCAGGGGCCGCGCATTTCAAATGACTGAGAAAGAAGCAGAGGAAACTCCGGATGTGGTCACAGGTACATTTTTAATAAACTCTACACGTGCAAAGGTGTTATTTGATTCTGGTGCAAACCGATCGTTTGTGTCTCCTGCATTTGCTGCTTGCCTGTGTTTGAAACCTAAAGTGCTAGAACATGCTCTATCAGTAGATACGGCAAATGATAATCAAGCGTTAGTTAAAGAAGTGTTTAATGACTGTGTGATAAATATAGAGGAATGTAGAGTGCCGATACAATTGTTTCCTATAACTTTGATAGAGTTTGACGTCGTAGTGGGAATGGACTGGTTAGCTGAGAACCAGGCTATCATAAATTGTGATAAGAAGTTAATAAATGTTGTATTACCTGATAAAAGACCAGTAGTGATTTATGGTGATCGTAGGAATCATCAGTCTAGCCTATAAAAGCCCGTAAATGTGTCAGCAAGGGTTGCCCGAGTTACTTAGCCTATGTGATAGATAGTAGGCCTGAAAAGACTAAGTTGGAAGATATTCCTATCGTTAGTGAATTTCCAGAAGTTTTTCCCGAAGATTTGAATAGTCTCCCTCCAGTTAGACAAGTAGAGTTCGGTATAGACTTAGTTCCTGGAGCCACTCCTGTTGCTCGTGCACCGTATCGTTTGGCACCTCCAGAGATGAAAGAGATGATGGCACAACTGCAAGACCTATCCGATAAAGGCTTCATCAGACCTAGTTCTTCGCCGTGGGGAGCACCAGTGTTATTTGTGAAAAAGAAGGATGGTTCGATGAGAATGTGTATCGACTACCGAGAACTGAACAAGCGCACGATAAAGAACAAGTATCCGTTACCCCGAATTGATGACCTCTTCGATCAGTTAGTTGGAGCTTGCTATTTCTCCAAGATTGATCTAAGGTCCGGTTATCACCAGTTGAAGGTTAGAGAAGAAGACGTCCTAAAGACGGCCTTTCGAACAAGGTATGGTCATCACGAATTCTTAGTAATGCCATTTGGACTGATGAACGCTCCAGCTGCTTTTATGGATTTAATGAATCGGGTATGTAAGCCGTATCTCGATAAATTTGTAATTGTATTTATCGATGATATACTTATCTATTTCCGATCCAAAGAAGAGCATGCGCAACACCTTCGTTTGATCTTGGAGTTATTAAAGAAGGAAAAGTTGTATGCTAAATTTTCTAAATGTGAATTCTGGCTACGGAAAGTTCAATTTCTGGGGCACGTGGTTTCTGATAAAGGTATACAAGTTGATCCGATGAAAGTGGAAGCAGTTGAAAAGTGGGAACCGCCGAAGACAGCAACCGAAGTACGTAGTTTTCTGGGTTTAGCCGGCTACTATCGGAAATTTATAAAAGACTTCTCTCGTATCGCAACACCTTTGACTAAGCTGACCCGGAAGAACCTGAAGTTTGAGTGGAAAGCAGAACAAGACGAGGCATTCCGGATATTGAAAGAGAAACTGTGCAGCGCACTGATTCTATCACTACCTGAAGGTTCGGAAGATTTTTTTGTTTATAGTGATGCGTCAAAACTAGGATTGGGATGTGTACTTATGCAGCGGGGAAAGGTTATTGCTTATGCTTCTCGTCAATTAAAGGATCATGAAAGACAGTATCCTACGCATGACATGGAGCTTGCAGCAGTTGTCTTCGCGTTGAAGATTTGGAGACATTATCTGTATGGTTCCAAATGTCAGATTTATACTGATCACAAGAGTCTCCAACACCTCTTTGATCAGAAGGAACTGAATATGAGACAAAGGAGATGGCTAGAATTGCTGAACGATTACGACTGTGAAATCCTTTATCACCCAAAAAAGGCGAATGTGGTGGCAGATGCATTGAGTCGTCAAGAAAGGAGTGGAACAATAAAAGTTATTTCGCTACGAACTGAACTCCTACCCAACATATTTGACGAATTGCAGAAGTGTCAAATGGAAGCTTATCAGGATGAAAATTTGAAATCAGAACGGTTAGTGGGGATGTCAGCATTGCTAGTAAAAGATGATCGGGGGTTATGGTGTCTGGGAAACAGAGTGTGGGTACCTCGTTTGGGTGGGTTACGTGATCGTGTTTTACAAGAAGCTCATCAATCCCGTTTCTCTATTCACCCAGGTACAAACAAGATGTATAAAGACCTAAAGCAATTCTATTGGTGGCCAGGAATAAAAAGAGGGATTGCTCAGTATGTGGAAAGATGTGATACTTGTAAGAAAGTGAAGATCGAACACCAAAAGCCGTTTGGTCAACTACAACGGCTAGAAATACCTATGTGGAAATGGGAACAGATTACCACAGATTTCATCACGAAGTTACCAAGAACGCCGAAGGGATTTGATTCTATTTGGGTGATCGTCGACAGATTGACAAAGTCTGCACACTTTCTACCGATAAAGGAAACCGATTCGATGGAGCGATTAGCTAGGTTGTACATTGATGAAATAGTAACTCGACATGGAGTTCCAATCTCTATCATTTCTGATCGTGATAGTCGTTTTACTTCAAGATTTTGGAGAAGTTTTCAAAAAGAGATGGGAACACAGATAAAGTTAAGTACGGTGTATCATCCCCAAACAGATGGTCAGAGTGAACGAACGATACAAACTTTAGAAGATATGCTCCGGGCTTGCATTGTTGATTTTGGGGGATCTTGGGATAAGCATTTACCGTTAATCGAATTCGCTTAAAACAACAGTTATCATTCCAGCATACAGGCGGCACCGTTCGAAGTACTGTATGGTAGGAAATGCCGAACGCCTCTGTGTTGGAACGAAGTGGGAGAGAAACAGTTAGCGGGGCCGGAAATAGTTCAGCTAACCGCCGACAAGGTTACTCAGATTCGAGAAAGATTGAAAGTGGCTCAAGATAGACAGAAGAGCTACGCCGACCGCCGTCGAAAGCCATTGGAATTTCAAGTTGGGGATTACGTAATGTTAAAGGTTTCGCCGTGGAAAGGAGTCATCCGATTTGGAAGACAAGGTAAACTTAGCCCAAGGTATATCAGACCGTTTGCAATAACAGAAAGGATTGGTGAAGTGGCTTACCGATTGGATCTTCCACCAGAATTGAGCAGGATTCATAATGCATTTCACGTATCAAACTTCCGAAAGTGTCTGGTTACTCAAGATCAGGCAGTCTCCCTACCAGAGATACAAGTTGATGAAAGATTGAATTATGTGGAAGAGCCGGAAGCTATAGTTGATCATAAAGTTAAAGTGCTGCGGAATAAGGAGGCCAAACAAGTGAAAGTTCAGTGGAAGCATCATAGAGGTCAGGATGCTACGTGGGAATCAGAGTCGGAAATAAGAGCCAAATACCCTCATCTTTTTTCTTAACTGAATTCCGGGACGAAATTCTTTTAAGAGGGAGATGATGTAATACCCCGGGTAAGTTTGTTAGTTAAAATCCTAGTTCCGTTAAATTAATTTAACCTAAAAGTTTCTATTTTAGGTAAGTTAAGTAAATTGATAAGTTAAAAGGGGTTATGGTCATTAAGGAATAGAATGAGGGTTAAAAGGGTAAAATTTAGTAGATAATATCTTAAGGCAATTCAGATATTTCATAAAGATCAGATTTGCAGTGTGTGTGTTAGTGTGTGTTTTGAGAGAAAAGAAGAAGGAAGAAAGTTAAAAAGCTAGGGATCCAAATTGGTGCAATTGGAAGTAAAATTAAGGTATATTTCTTGTATGTTTTATGTTTGTAATTACCAATAGGTAGTTTCTATCGGAGTAGAATAACCGATTACACGTCCAGTAGTGATTTCTGTTGATTCTGGGTCGAAAGTGATGAAACCGACAGAGGTGTCCGGACACAGTATGAAGGTGTCCGGATAGTTTTGTTGAAGGTGTCCGGGTAGTTCTTTGATGGTATCCGGGTAGTTCTTCGTCGGTGTCCGGACAAGTCTTTTATCCGGGTAAGTTCCTTTTGCTTATGTTTTCCGGATAGAATTGGATACCGGATGGTATCCGGATTACTTTGGTATCCGGATGACGTCCGGATTGTAGTGATTGTCCGGAAAAGTCTTGATTGTCCGGAAAAGTTGTGTTGTCCGGATAATTCTGTTGTGTCCGAATACTTTTGCTGTTTGGCCAATATTGAGAGTTTAGATGCTGTCGAGTACCCAGTAACCTGTATTTTGTTAACCATTAGATAGGGAGTGAATGAGGACTAACTATCTTGTGGTCTTGACTTGAGTACGGGTTTGGGAACAACATTTGAGGGTTTGAGTTCTTTAGAGTTGTTAGCCTTAGTAAGACTTATATGTTCTATGTTGTAAAGGAATGTCTGTATCTATGTGTTACAGATCTTGTGAATTATGAATAAAGGGCTGAACCGGTTTAGAAGGCTTGGAAAAGTGTTAATAAACAATCAGGTGAGTTTTACTTTAAAAGTATTTTTAACTGGAATACGTATATGTGTGATTTGGGAATGTAATAGTTGATGACTATGTGTTTATATGTGAATTATAATATATTGAGGTATTATATTTACATGAGTATTATAAGGTGTTATAATACGTTGGCCGGGTTTAGGACCGGTGTGTTTGGCTATAGAATTCGTATAGCGTTGTTTGGCTGTAGATGTTGTACAGCGTTGTATATTATTAGTTGACTTGCTACCAACTAATATGGCCAGGAGGAATGAGAAGGGAAGGTACATGATATGTGAGCTTGATTAGATATATATGATTGTGTCGCGTGATTTATATGAATGAAGTTTATATAAATGGTTTGTAAACTAACAGGGATTTTTCTCACTTAGACCACAAGGTCTAACCCTCATTTTTGTTTTAAAATATGTATTTCAGGTGGTGGATCATGTAAGAGCAAGTAATTAGAGTAACCAAGTGATGGCTTTTGTGAAGGATTATAAGATGAAGATTTTGGCTTGTTTTAGCAGTTGTATCATAATATTAAATGTTATGTATGTAAATAGTACAAAGTTTGTAGTACAATGGTTTCTTTTATGTGTAAAAGACTGCAGGACCGAACTTGTAATATAATGTTTCTTTTGTTATATGAATGTTATGTTACATTATGTGAATTGTTGTGTATATGGGAATTGGGTTGTTACAGAATCAACATGGAAGAAGGGCATAAACTGACGGTTCAATACCAATGCCGGTTGAACCCAAACATGAAGGAATTAGTTCGCAAAGAAGTGTTGAAACTCTTGGATGCAGGCATCATTTATGCAGTAGCCGATAGCCCGTGGGTTAGTCCGGTGCAAGTGGTACCAAAGAAAGGGGGAATCACAGTAATCAAGAACAACAACAACTAGTTGATACCATTCCGAACTGTCACCAGGTGGAGAGTTTGTATAGATTACCGAAAGTTAAATGATGCAACAAAAAAGGACCACTTCCCGCTTCCTTTCATTGACCAAATGTTGGAGCGGCTGTCCGGGCATGCTTACTACTGTTTTCTTGATGGTTACTCGGGGTACAATCAGATCCCTATAGCACCCGAGGATCAATAGAAAACAACTTCCACCTGTCTGTATGGAACGTTTGCATACCGACGAATGCCTTTTGGGTTATGCAACGCTCCCGCTACATTCCAGCGATGCATGATGGCGATCTTCTCTGACATGATAGAGAAGACGATAGAGGTATTTATGGATGATTTCTCGGTGTTTGGAGATTCATTCGACGCATGTCTCGATCATTTGGAAGCAGTCTTAAAGCGGTGTCAAGAAATGAGCCTAGTACTCAACTGGGAGAAATGTCACTTCATGGTAATGGAAGGCATAGAGGTGGATAAGACGAAAGTAGTTGTGATAGAAAATCTGCCATATCCAACAACAATGAAGGGAGTGAGAAGTTTCTTGGGACACGCAGAGTTTTACCGGCGTTTCATCAAGGACTTCTCTAAAATTGCTAAACCTTTATGTTCTTTACTATTAAAAGATGCTAAGTTTGATTTTTCTAATGAGTGTACCTTGGCATTTGACAGGTTGAAGAGGGAGCTGATCTCGGCACCAATACTTACCGCACCCGATTGGAATCTTTCGTTCGAACTCATGTGCGATGCGAGTGACGTAGCGGTGGGAGCTGTCTTGGGCCAACGGAATAAGAAAAAGATGTGTGTGATTTATTATGCCAGTAAAACGTTAGACGAGGCACAGATCAACTATGCAACCACCGAGAAGGAGTTGTTGGCGGTGGTGTACGCTTGTGAGAAGTTCCGATCATACTTAGTCGGATCCAAGATCATTATCTACACTGACCACTCGGCATTGAAGTACCTAATGGCAAAAAAAGACGCAAAACCAAGGTTGATTCGATGGGTGCTGCTGTTGCAAGAGTTCAATATCGAGATACGGGACAAGAAAGGATCCGAGAATTCAGTGGCCGACCATTTATCTAGAATCGGGGAGGAGTCATCGGAAACAATTGAAATGATCCCTATAAATGATTCTTTTCCAGATGAACAATTATTTTCTGTTAAGTCTTCTGTTGACCCATGGTATGCTGACTTGGTTAATTTTCTTGCAAGTAATGTGAAACCTTTTGGATTGAACTCACATCAACGGAAGAAGTTCTATGCGGATGCTAAACGGTACTATTGGGATGAGCCGTTCTTGTACAAAAGATGTGGAGATGGAATGATCAGACGCTGTGTGCCCGATGAAGATAAATAGAGTATCCTCACATTTTGCCATACTTTAGAATGTGGAGGTCATTTCAGTGCTGATCGAACGGTTGCGAAAGTGCTACAGTCGGGATTTTTCTGGCCGACGATGTTCAAGGATACTCGCCACTTCATTTCTCGATGTGATAGATGCCAGAGAACTAGGAATATTTCAAAGAAGGATGAGATGCCGATGCAGATATTCATGGAGGTAGAACTGTTCGATGTATGGGGCATCGACTTCATGGGGCCTTTTCCCTCTTCATTCCGAAATGAGTACATACTAGTCGTCGTTGACTATGTATCGAAGTGGGTAGAGGCAATCGCGACACCGACCAATGATTCGAAGGTAGTTGTCCAATTTCTCAAGAAATACATCTTTTCGAGGCTCGAGGTCCCAAGGGCATTGGTTAGCGATGGGGGAAGTCATTTTTGTAATAAGTATCTCGACATGCTACTCCGGAAGTATGGAGTAAAATATCGAGTCACTACCCACTATCATCCGCAAGCAAATGGGTTGGTGGAAGTATCCAACCGCGAGTTGAAGTGCATATTGGAGAGAGCGGTGAATTCATCAAGGAAGGACTGGTCAACAAAGCTGGACGACGTGTTATGGGCGTATCGTACGGCTTTCAAGACGCCGATTGGGACAACACCATATCGATTGGTGTTTGGGAAGTCGTGCCACTTGCCAGTCGAGCTGGAACATAGAGCTTATTGGGCAGTTAGACATTTGAACATGGAGTTAGACGCGGCAGGTAAGAAAAGGTTTTTGCAGCTGAATCAATTAGAGGAAATCCGTTTGGATGCATATGAGAACACATCAATCTACAAGGAACGGACAAAGAAGATCCATGATTGCCGGATTCAAGAAAAGGTAATTGTCCCAGGAAAGAAAGTCCTTTTATTTAACTCACGTTTGAGGTTGTTTCTAGGTAAACTGAAGTCGAAGTGGTCGGGTCCATTCACGGTGACTGAAGTGTATCCTTACAGAACAGTGGAGCTAGAGGGCAAGGATGGACAGAAATTCAAAGTGAACGGACAACGGGTGAAGCCATACCTGGGCGATGAAGTTGTGACCACATCGAGCATCTATTTGGACGAGCCCAAGGAGTGATTGTGTAAGAAGTCGTGCCCCGACATTAAATAAGGCGCTTGGTGGGAGGCAACCCACCGTAGGTTAGTTTTTCATTTTAATTGCGTTTAGTGAGTTTTTGTTTCTTTTAATTTGTGTGTGTTTTTCCCTGAGGAGTAAACCTTCAAGATTGAGCATCGTCGGAACGAGCGAGAATGGAACGAGAAAGCCAAAAGAGAAAGGAACAGTGACTGGCGCGCTTTCTGGCGCCACTTAACTAGCGCGGAACTCGCGCGGAGCACTGGAGAGGGAATTGGCTCTCACTACAGCGCGGGTACACTAGCGCGGAAAAGAGCGCGGAGGAAATTGACTGTGATCATTCCAGAGGGTCGCGCGCCTTGTGGCGCTACTTTACTGGCACAGAAAAGAGCGCCGTTTGAAAAATCGGAAAACAAACAGAAGACCGCGCGCTTTTCGGCGCTACTTCACTTGCGCGAAACTCGCGCCAACGCCCTGACAGGTATAAAAACCCCATTTTCGCAAATGTCATCCATTTTCACAAACCCTAACTCCTTTCAGCGCCGCTTTGCTTCCTTTCTCAACCATTTTCGACCTCAAGTGCAAGAGTCTTTCAAGTTTTTCCAATTATCTCTTCCACAAAGCATCAAAGGTACACTTCTTACCCTAATTTCTCTATTGGTTGAAAAGCTCAAGTATAACCGAAGGTATAGTCAACTTCGTCCATTGTTCTTCATGTTTAAGTGGGTATGCACGATTTTTGGGATGAGTGATACCATGAGATTGTTTCACCATGTTATTCCTTGAGTTCTTTCACTTAGGAACATATTTTCTCATTTAAGTTGTATGGTTTTTGTTTGTGCTATCTACATGAAACTTCTTCTTCTTGGGTTTAGTACATTCATGGTAAAAGAGGGATTTTGGGGTCTTATTCTTGAATATGTTGTTAACTTGTACTAAACTGATAATGAATGTGGCTTTTGTGGTAGATGAGCAAGAATGTCTTAATTTTGTGAGTGATGAGTGCTTATTGATTAAGCTCTGCTGATTTTGAGAATGTGAATCTGATAGGTTTAGAACTTTGGTGTCACTTCCTTGTTTTAATTAGGGCTTCTAAGAGTAGTGGGGAATATAGAGTATGGCGTATACAATATTCAAAATCAAGCAATTAACGGTCCAACAACCTATTAATCTAAATTGGTATAACTTAGATTACAATTCGGGTGTTGTCCAATTGCTACCAAAAATATCGACATTTAACATCTATTTTGTACGCCTCCAAGTCCTTTCCAAAAATGCTATTCACCATTATCCCTCGTCACTCAAGCCCGAGGAGTCCCACCGTTTGAAGATCCTAAACACGTACCCCAAAGGAAAAGTGTTAGTCTAACAACATGAGGGTAAGGATCTAAACATTTATAATAATATAAAATTCGAGGTACGAAGTGAATTGAATTAAACCCAACGAAGTAGGTAGTCGAACACCCAATGCTCCAAGTATGAATGAGACCTTGACAAACCAATCCAATTCATAAGATAAAATAACCATGTTATCGTTAGTAATATTTGATCATGTTTAACAATTAAAACGGAACCAAGCGCAACCTCGAGGAGTCTATAACTTGTGGGTCCCCAACTTCAACCACTCCAGGTCTATACATTGGATCACCCTAAATCCATCCCCACGCACATTGGAATTACACCTTACTGTCCATGAGACGATGCCCGACCATGTAGGGCCCACATCTTACTTATCATGGATCCCGATGCCTATTCTGTTCCAAGACTCTAGTACCTATGGATCCATTACACTTTGACACTATGATTTTCCGATTCTCAATTAAGTCAATACCATCATTATCAAACAATTAACTTAATGTGAACATGGATTAGTTTCTAACTACTATTAAAGTGGAAGAATAAACTTATCAAGATTACATTAGTAAATCTCATAATATCTTGACATTTCTATGCAATCATTAGTCCAAGATTTATTATCCAAACTCCCATATTTTATGCTATCATTGAAATCCCCAAACTCGTTTAAAACCCTAGCTTTTGATCAATTAAGGTCAAGTTTCTTTTATTAAGCCAATATAATTGATAGAGGTGAAGAAGCATGAGTATATAGAAACTTGATTAAGCTAGACTCATCTATAATAGCATTTAATATAGGATTAAAGTTGAGGATAACTTACCAAGAAGGGTTTGTAAAGAGAAAACCCCTACTCCTTACAAGAACCCTAGATTACACATGAGAATCAAGATCAATACTCCATATCAAGCCAAGTTTGGACAATAACGACACTCTAACTAAAATGTAACACTTACCTAGGGTTTGTAGAGAGAAACCCAAATCAACCAAGAAAACCCTAGAACTTGCACACTTGACTCACATGAGGATTCTTGTGGAAGTTTTATAATGTCAAGAGAGGGTGGAGGATGAGGATTAAATGCTCAAAAGAGACCAAGCTTGAGTATTAAATGGGGAGGGTATTTGCTGCTGAGAATTCATCCTTTAGAGAGGAAGAAAATGACACATAGAGAGAAACTGAATACCCCTTAAAAGCTGACCCAACGTTGCTCTTATATCTGCCCTAAATCTCTCGCCGGCGAAAGTGACCATGCGGTTGTGACATGGCACTCTCGCCATGTCACTTCCGCTGGAAAGGTACCGAGACTCCCCTTCGTCCAGCCATTTCCTTCCGGCGATCATGACCTCGCGATTGTGACATGGCACTCTCGCCATGTCACTTTCGCTGAAATGGTACCGAGGCTTCTCTAAAGTGTAGCCAACATACTTCTTCGTGATTATGACCCCTGCGAGAGTGCCCATGGCATTCTCGCCATGGCACTCTCGCCGACCCTGTACCGAAGGCAGGTGACGAGCAGCAGCAGTTTTAAAGGAGAAAATGGAAAGGAGGTTGTTTTGCTGCGATGAATTTGGACACCAAACTCACATTCCAACATTTAAATTAAGATAAGACAATTGGATGACCATCAGGAGTATAGATTGATCTCGTTGTACTTTTGTATTGAGTAGCAAAGATGACCATCAGGATATTAGGTAAAGGTATAGTAAACCATATCGTGTGGACCTTAAGAGATGATTTTAGGCATTGTGTGCATGTTAAACCAGTTTTTAGCTATCGTCCCTTTTTAAACCATTATGTGTGTACCCAAAGCCCTTTGCAGCCAAACACTCACCAAAGTTTTCAGTTCAAACCCCACCATCAAACCCTAGCCAAAAGCCTTAGCCAACCCGGATCCAAAAGTGTGTCAATCATAAGCAGTAATGAACAGCCAAAAAAGAGCAGAAAAGAAAAATACAGCCCAGTCATGAAGATAGAAAAGAGGGGCCAATGTAGTCCCAAGTGAATAAAGAGGGCCAATGATGCCCCACAAAAGAAAAAAAAATAATTATTATTGTCTAGATAGAACTGATACAAATAAATAAGATGGTCAAGCAACCATAGTGATGACAAAAAGGGCCAAGTGATAGAAGAAAAAGTCAGAAAGTTCAGAACTGCCCTAGGATTGACACAGTCAGGATTTTTGATCCGTTTTACCTTTCATTTCCTAACCATAACCCTAGCCCTGTTACAACCCCTGTTAAAGACCTGAATGATCTTCTGGAAAATGTGATGAGAGTTTACGACCACCTTTGCTGATGTTCCTTGTCTTGCTACTTGATTCTTTCTGAGATCACTTTCTTGTACATGTGTGCGTCTTTCATGTTTAGTTATTCATGCATATATTTCGTAAATTCTTGTACATAAACTCCAAAGCATGAACAACATGTGCGACAGCTTAGGTTCGAGTGAATTGAGAGCATCCCGTAAGGTAGGGTCGAGGCGAAATCCTCTCTAATCATGCATGATTTTAGGTGAAATTTGATGTAGTGTTGTCCCGACCAGTTCTATTCTCAAAGAATTAGTGTTTTGACCTTTGCAAACTGGGGGTGTTTCGGTAAAAGATTCTGATTAATCTGTTAATTCCTTTAGTTGAATAAGATGTATAAAGATCCATAATGACACCACCAACTTCACATTTGTGCGAAGTTTGTTATAACTCTGGTTTTTGATTATTTTTATCGCTATTTTGCTTGAGGACAAGCAACGCTCGGTTTGGGGTTGTGATAATGTCGGTTTTTGACATTATTTTAACTATCGAATCGAGTGATTGTTGGGTGTTTTCAAGTAAAATAGTAACTTTTACTGATGAGTTTCGTGAGATTTACAGTTAATCAGATTGGAAGAGGAATAAAGAGGATCGCGTATGATTTCCTAAGAGAAAGCTCGAAATCTGGAAAAAGACGGAGTTTGGAAAAATGAGTCTGACGCGAATTTTGGCGCGACCCAGATGGCGTCGTGATGCACGCGGATTTAAAGACCGTATTTTCCAGAGGACGGCGCGCTTTGTGGCGCGACCCAAGTAGCGCCGAAACTGGCGCCAACTATCAGATACTTTTTAAAGCCCTATTTTCTCATTTTAGGGTTATCAATCAGACGAGGGAGCGGCTGCAAGTCAGAGGGAGATTTTTGGGAGCAGATTGAGAGCACGAATAGAGAGGTGACGAGAGATCGATTGGAAGAGAACAACAATTGAGTACGTGATCGTGGAAGGGATTCTTCTCAGGGAGTTATTCATATTTTTCTGCAGAACTTTTCAAACATGGTTTCATTTACTTCGTTTATAATCTTTCAGTTTATTTTACACACCCCCAACATGAGCTAATCTACATGTTGGGGGGTTGGATGATGGATGATTCATAGATGTAGGTTTTGAATGATTTGTACTTTGGTTTTAATAGATGGATGACGTTTTTGAATTCATGTTTAATACTTTTAACCAACTGATCACTTGTTAAATGATTTGATAACTCTTGAGTTGTTCGACAGAAATCTCAAGATTGAAGTTAATTTCAATAGCCACCGAGAGGAATAGGAGAGAGATATACCAATTCCTTCGGTGTTGTGTTCTAAACCAATCACTTTAACTTAATTCAACTGTTAGATCGAAAGATACGCAACTCTAATTAAGTTAAGTCTCGGTGCAACTTGAAGAAGTGTAACGAGTTCAGGTTTTACAAGTTATTAATCGTTTTAACCATTTATAAATAAATTTGAAGTCTCGTTAATTGAATTCATTCGGATTCCAACCCTCCATCCTCTCTCTTGATAATACTACCAATTACGTTCTGTACTTTTATACGCTTACTAGTCAGGCTTTTTCAACAATCAAACCAAATCAATTTTCGACCGCTTAGTTAATAGCCACTACAGTCATTGAGGTACTTAACACCTAGTTCCTTTGGGTTCGATACTCGTACTTCCATACGTATTACTTTAGACGACACCGTACACTTGCGGTTAGGCAAATGGGGGTGTAAACTCGCTTATCAGATGTATACTTGCGTCATGGTTTATTTATAAACGTTTTTAAAGGTGTGATCAATATTGCTGATAATACTCTCTCAATACTCACTCCTAGTTTGTTGTTACTCTTGTTTCTTTTACAGGTGTAGCATAAAACTATCAACAAGTTTTTGGCGCCGTTGTCGGGGAAGCAAGGCAGAAGTTTTTCTTTTTATAAGTAAAGTTTTTTAAAAACAAGTTTTTCTACCACAATTTTGAGAAAAGAAAAAAAT
Source organism: Saussurea involucrata (assembly GCA_033807775.1). Classification (NCBI taxonomy): domain Eukaryota; kingdom Viridiplantae; phylum Streptophyta; class Magnoliopsida; order Asterales; family Asteraceae; genus Saussurea; species Saussurea involucrata. The sequence goes on from CM066315.1 coordinate 134,566,879, forward strand.
ATATATTTATTTTAATTATAGTGCATGCCAAGGTTGCCGCACGGTGAAATCTTCCAACTTGATCCTGACATTGAAAGAACTTTTAAACAACGAAGAAGAATTCAAAGAGCTAATCGAGTCTTAAATTCTTTAGAGATGTCTGAAAGTGATTCTTCGTCGAACCATGAGGGCGATCCTCTGTTTGGACCTGATGTGCGGCCTAATAATGAAGAAAATCTTGAAAACCCGCTAATAAATAATCTTGATGATGAGGAACAAAACATTTTTCGGTTAGCTAATTCAAAGGATGGTGGTATTATGTCTTACGTCGTTCCTGTTTTAACTCAGTTACATTCAGGAATTCTTAAACCAACTTTGCAAGCCCGCCACTTTGAATTAAAACCAATAATGTTTCATATGCTTCAAACTAACGGCCAGTACGCTGGTTTGGCATATGAGGATTCTCATTCTCGTTTAAGGTCTTTCATGGAAATTACAGACTCTTTTAAGCTTCCTGGTGTAGATGACGATGCACTAAAACTAAAACTTTTTCCATACTCTTTAAGAGATAGTGCACGGTCTTGGTACAACTTAAAGAAGCCAGATTCTATAGTTACCTGGGCCCAAATGGCGGAAAAATTTCTAAAAAAAATATTTCCCACTCACGAGGAATGCTAAGTCCAGAAACGCAATTTGCACTTTTAAACAAATGGACGATGAGGCAGTTCCTGATGCATGGGATAGATACAAGGAGCTTTTGAGAAAATTCCCTCACCATGGCATTCTGTACTGCATTCAGTGAGAGACGTTTTACAGTGGTTTAAATATTACTGCAAAATAAATGCTCGACGCTACTGCAAACGGAGCTTTCACATCTTGTACCTATAATGAGGGATATGATATTCTTGAAAGAATTTCTAACAACAATGGTCAGTAGACTGAACCACGTGCATTACCACCTAGATAAACAATTGTAGGAGCACAAGATCCCGATGCTTATGCATTAATATCTACACAGCTGAATGACATGGCATCATTGATTAGAAACCTTAATGATGTTTCAGTCAACCCTGTCATGCCTCCTGCTACTGTTCAGTCTATCCAGTGCACATACTGTGGTGATGGCCACGACTTTGAACATTGTCCCGGAAATCCTGAGCATATCAACTATATAGGTAATAATAATAATAATTATTATAATAATAACAATAACAAAGGAGGAGCCTTTTCTAAGACTTACAACCCTGAGTGGAGGAACCATCCTAATTTTTTATGGCATAGTCAAGCATTAAACCCACCACCACCTAAATTGCAAGGTCAAACCCAACAATTTTATCAAAGACCTCAAAACAACCGGCACACGAATTCTCAAAATAATCAACATGCTTTTCAACAAAAGTCAAACCTCCATGCTGAATCATCTACTTCCTTGGAAGCAATGATGAAGGGATTTATGTCCCAAACTCAAGCATCAATTAAAAATCTGGAGACCCAAGTAGGTCAAATGGCTTTAGAAATGAGAAAACGCCCTTCCGGTTCCCGACCAAGTGATACAGAAACACCCCCGAGAATTGGAAAAGAGCATGTTAAAGCTGTAACTTTGAGGAGTGGTAGGGATTTACCAGAAAACATACAAAAAGATTTAATAAAGCCAACCCAAGCAGAGCCAGAAAAGAAAAACACAGTTTTAGACTCTGCTAAGACCAATGGAATTATTGGGCCAGAAAATGCTAGTGGGCCCAATAACACCATTACCATTCCAACAATTCCATTTTTTATTCCAGAAGAACCCAAGAAAGATCAAACAACCACATATAAGCTTGTTGTGGATGTGTCACAATCTGGTGACAGTCCCAAAGTTCCTGGTGAATTTAAGATAGACAAGACCTCACCACCATTTTCAGCACCAACTATTCAAAAGACTACATCTCCCACTACAGTTCCTCTTTATATTCCTTATCCCCAAAGGATGAGGAATGAGAGAGATGAACTGCAATTCAAAAAGTTTTTAGATGTTTTAAACAGCTGCATATTAACATACCTTTGGTTGAAGCCATTGAACAAATGCCAAGTTATGCAAAGTTTTTAAAAGATATTTGAAGTAAAAAGAAGAAATTGAATGAGTATGAGACTGTAGCTCTGACTTAATGTTGTAGTGCTATGTTCTCTAATAAGAACCCTAAAAAAATGAAAGATCCTGGAAGTTTTACCATCCCATGTTCCATAGGAGGTAAAGAAGTAGGACACGCTTTATGTGACTTAGGTGCCAATGTGAACCTTATGCCTTTATCTGTATTCAATACCTTAGGCATAGGTGAATCTAGACCCACAACTGTATCTCTCTTATTAGCAGATAAGTCCATAGCTTGGCCTAAAGGTAAAATTGAGGATGTCCTAGTTCAGGTTGATAAGTTTATTTTCCCTGCAGATTTTATCATCTTAGACTTTGAATCTGACAAAGACATTCCCATCATTTTAGGAAGACCTTTCCTAGCCACAGGAAGAACTCTGATATATGTCCAAAAGGGTGAACTCTTAATGAGAGTTCAAGACCAATAGGTAACCTTTAATGTGTTGGACTCCCTTAAGTATCCAGAAAAGAGAGAGAGAGAGAGAGAGAGAGAGAGGAATGTTCTACGTTAAGTTTGATTGAATCTTGGTGCCTAGACCAAAATTTTGGAGAGGGGATGGAAATGGAAGAATCTGATAATGAAGAAGACAAAGCAGAGTTTGAGGACTTAGAAGACATACAGGTCACCTCTGCTGTTGAAGTTTTAGAAAATAAGGACAGGAAAACTCTTGTGCCTTCCTTAGAATGTGCTCCAGACTTAGAGTTAAAGCAACTTCCCTCACATTTAAAATATGCCTTTTTAGGAGAACCAAGGAAATTGCCAGTCATTATTTCATCATCCTTAGAATTTGACTAGGAGGAAAAAATGGTGAACATGTTGAAACAACACACCAAGGCCATAGGATGGACCATTGTTGATTTGAAGGGCATAAGCCCTACTATTTGTCAACATAAAATCATTTTAGAAAACAAAGATTTTACTTCAGTTGAGCCTCAAAGAAGACTCAACCCAATGATGAAAGAAGTTGTTAAAAAGGAAATTTTAAAACGGTTGGATGCTGGCATAATCTATCCTATTGCCAGTAGTACTTGTGTCAGTCATGTGCAGTGCGTACCCAAAAAGGGTGGAGTTACTGTGATAACTAATGAGAAGAATGAACTTATACCTACTAGGGTAGTGTCAGGGTGGAGAATCTGTATGGACTATAGGAAGCTTAATCAGGCTACCCAGAAAGACCATTTTCCATTGCCTTTCATTGACCAGATGTTAAACAGACTAGCAGGTAAGGAGTTTTATTGTTTCTTAGATGGTTACTCCGGTTACAATCAAATTGCCATTACACCTGTAGATCAGGAGAAAACTACTTTCACTTGCCCTTATGGTACTTTTGCCTTTAGAAGAATGCCTTTTGGTTTGTGTAATGCATCTGCCACTTTCCAAAGATGTATGATGTCTATTTTCTCAGATATGCTTGAACAGTCCATGCAAATCTTCATGGATGATTTTTCAGTTTATGGGACATCATATGATCTGTGTTTACAAAACCTTGAAAACAGTCTTAAAAGAAGTGAAGAAACAGATATGGTTTTAAACTGGGAAAATGCCACTTTATGGTTAACGAGGGCATTGTGTTAGGTCATCTCATTTCTAATAGAGGTATTGAGGTTGATAAAGCCAAATTAGAAGTAATTGCAAAATTACCTGAACCAACCACTGTTAAGGTATCAGAAGTTTCTTAGGACATGCAGGTTTTTACAACAGGTTTATCAAAGATTTTTCCAAAATATCCAAACCTCTGTGTTCACTATTACAGCATGACCATGCTTTCAATTTTGATGATGATTGTAAAAAAGCTTTTAACATCTTGAAAGAAGCATTGGTCACTGCTCCTGTAATAGTTACTCCTGATTGGTCGTTACCTTTTGAAATAATGAGTGATGCTAGTGACTGGGCTGTTGGAGCCGTTCTAGGACAAAGAAAAAATAAAGTTTTTCACTCTATTTACTATGCTAGTAAAACTCTCAATGAGGCTCAAATAAATTACACCACTACTGAAAAAGAATTATTAGCTGTGGTTTTTGCTTTTGAAAAATTCAGATCATATTTGATGGGTGCTAAAGTGATTGTGCATACTGATCATGCAGCCATCAAATATCTTATTTCTAAAAAAGATGCAAAACCTAGGCTAATAAGGTGGGTCTTGTTACTACAATAATTTGATTTGGAAATCATTGACAGGAAGGGTGTAAACAATCAAGTGGCTGACCACTTGTCAAGACTGGAAAAACAAGAACACACTGAACACACAAATGACATCAATGATGTTTTTCCAGATGAAAGGATATTAGTTGTGCAACATACTGCAATACCTTGGTTTGCAGATATTGTTAACTATTTAGCTTGTGGGATCATTCCCAAGGAATTAAATAAATATCAAAGTAAGAAACTTATATTTGATTTCCAAGAAATTTCTTTGGGTGATCCATTTTTATTTAAGATTTGTCCAGATCAGGTTATCAGAAGGTGCATCCCTAAAGAAGAAGTGGCATCTGTCCTATATCACTGTCATACAGGTCCATGTGGAGGACATTTTGGAGGAAGCAGAACAGCTGCAAATGTAATACAATCAGGTTTGTACTGGCCTACCCTAAATAATGATGCCTACAACTTTGCAAAAAGTTGTAATGAGTGTCAAAGAAGTGGAAATATTTCTCAGCGGAATGAAATGCCTTTAAATGGGATTTTAGAAGTAGAATTATTTGACATTTGGGGTATTGACTTTATAGGACGGTTTCCACTATCAAACAAATGTGCCTACATCCTGGTAGCTATTGACTATGTGTCTAAATGGGTGGAGGCCATGGCCTGTTACTCTAATGATTTTAAGACAGTCATCAAATTTTTCCAAAAACACATCTTCACTAGATTTGGCACACCCCGTGCCTTGATTAGTGATGAGGGCACCCATTTCATCAACAACCTACTAGAGGAAGTCCTGGACAAGTACAACATTCAGCATAGGGTAGGTACTGCTTATCACCCTTAAACCAATGGTTTGGCTGAGTTGTCCAATAGAGAAATCAAAGGAATATTAGCTAAGGTAGTCAAGCCACATAGAAAAGACTGGGCATCCAAACTGGATGATGCCTTGTGGGCCTACCGGACCGCTTACAAAACCCCTATTGGAATGTCCCCGTATAAACTCGTTTTTGGGAAAGCCTGTCACCTGCCAGTAGAATTAGAACATAAGGCCTATTGGGCCATAAAGGAACTTAACATGAGTTTGGATGAGGCAGGAAAAAGAAGAGCTCTGCAACTGTGTGAGTTAGAAGAACATAGGAACTTTTCTTATGAAAATGCCAAACTTTATAAAGAAAATACAAAGAAATGGCACGATAAGAAAATTTGTCCAAAAGAGTTCTTTGCAGGACAACAGGTCCTACTGTTCAACTCCCCACTCAAGTTGTTTCCAGGTAAATTAAACTCTAGATGGACAGGACCGTATCAGATTGCTAAAGTTTATCCCTACGGAGTGATAGAATTAATTGATCCAGAAAAAGGGACAACTTTTAAGGTAAACGGACAGCGAGTAAAACCATTTGTCGAACCTCAAAATCTGATACAACAACATGTGGAAGTCGTCCACTTTCTAGAGTAACAATAAAATAAAAATATGTATATATAGTAAAAATACAAAAAGAAGAATAATATATATATATATATATATATATATATATATATATATATATATATATATATATATAATTACGTATTTTATTGCTAAAACAAGAAAAAAATAGAAGTTATAAAAAAATTGAAATTTTATTTTAAAAGAAAATAAAGAGAGATTCACAAAAAGATGTAAATTTTGGGGAAAGGCAGAGTTTGGAGAGAAAATTTCTAATCAGGAGAGGAATAAGAAAATTTCGGCCTTTGGCCAATTTCTTATAGACAGGGGAAGTAACCGACCCAAATGATCGAAAGTCGATAACGAGAAACTGATTTTTACTGGGTCTCGAAAAATATTTTTAGTCAGACCCACGTTTAATTCAGATTTATAATTAATTGGGCCGGTTACGTTTTATCAATTGGATCTCTAGATTGTTTTTTTCTTTCAAAAACTAAATTGGGCCAAGAATATTCGGCCCAATATCCATTTCTAGTTCAGGCCCAATGCAACAAAGAAGATAAAAATTTAAACAGATATTTTGTTAACTAGATTTGTTTTTAAATACTGAGAATCCAACTAAACAAATCCTAATCTAGTTACTATGTATTGTGTACTGTTTGAGAGCATTAAATGTTGTACTTAATTAAGGATAGCATGTAGGTATTTTTTTTTCTTCTTCTTCATGCGACCGCCGGATTTTTCTTTGGTACTGCTATATTTCTTCTTTGGTACTGTACACTGCAACCGCCGGATTTTTCTTTCTGTCACCTCAGACTCACCTCTCGCTGACGTCGCCCATCTCTCTCCCTCGACCTATCATCTTCCAATATAAGAATCATCTCTCATCTTCCATGGCGAGAGCTAAAAAGCAAACAAAGAAAACCCTAAAATTTTCTTCTGAAAATCGAAGAATCACCCGGAGCGAAGCTCGCTTTTTAGCTGCGAAACCACATCGAAAGAAGAGAACGAGAACAACCCACCGGAGAATTTCTAAAATGAACTCCGACGATCGAAAACCCCTGATTCCAGCGCCGATGTCTACTCCGACAAACCATCGACTCACTGACGATCATTCCAGATTGCGAAGCCTAACTACGGCCGCCAAGCAGTTTGTTCAGTCGCCGACATCGTCACACCTTCGCACATCAAGGGTATACACAAACCCCTTTTACGCTGAGCATGAGGATCGAAAACCTCATATGAACTCGTTGGCACCAAATGTAACAAATATGATCAGAGGACCATCTCTTGGGTGTGATCGAACATATCTAGCTACCAACAAATTTCTGATGAACTATGGTCCGAGACCCATGTTCTACTAACCCGATTTGCGACCACCGCCAGGGTTTAAGGATGCTCGATATGCTCCGAGAATCACGCACCCACAGATTCCTCAACATTCGATTTTCGCTGTGATAGTGTTGGACCAACTTGGAAACCCGATGCCAAATCAACCATCAGCCTTTCGACCTTTCGACCCCATGCGAGCATCTGCGGTCGCCAATCTAAACTACCCACCAGTTGCATCCACAGCCGTACCTCAAGACCATCGATAACCACCACCTCTCCTTACTTTGGAACCACCTACAGCATCCCCCACACTCTTTAAACCCACCCCCATTTCACCCAAAAACATACCTAACCCTAACCCAAATACCACCCCTTACCAATACAGCCGAAGGGTGAAATCGAGCGTGATGGGTAACATGCAACCCATTAAAAAATGAAAGGTTTGGGTGGAAATTGAAGATGGTGAGTTTGTTGTTTCGAAAGAAGATGCGGGTCGAGATGGTGAAGAAAAGGAATCAGAGAACTCTCAAAGAGTTCGTGTGGTTGACAAGGGGAAACAAAAAATCGGTACCTCTTTAAACTCAAATATCACTCGTTACGATTTATTTTCATGTCATGAAGCTATGCTTAAATTTCCAACTTTAGCACGTAAAATATGCCATGCACCACGTGGATTTCATGTTAATGCATTACTTGCACACCCGCACATTGGTTATTTGATCACCAAGTTGGGCTGGGAAATCTTTTGTGAACCACCAAGTCAATATAATATTGACTGGGTGAGGGATTTTTATAGTGAACTGTCCGTCACGGATGGCGTGAAAATCCTTGTTAGACAAACCGAGGTTGATTTTTTGGTCACGACCATTAATAACCTTTTGGGTATTGTCCCGCCTAAACATTCCGAGATGGAACGGTTGATCAAAAATCTAACCAATGAGGATCTAGATGACATTTTAGAAACAATAGCCCATAAGGGATCCGAATGGGAATTTACAGGAAATTCATGTATTATTCGCACGCATTGTTTAAAACCGGAGGCAAATGCCTGGTTTTTCTTTTTAAGACATAGTCTAGCTCCAACCACTCACGATACTAGTCTTTGCATGGTTCGAATCTTGATTTTATATTGCATCCTTAAGGAACACCGATTCGATGTTGGACGTCTCATCTCCAACAATATACGTGGAGGTGTTGACCGATGCAACGCTAGAATGGGTCATCCGTCCATTATCCATGCACTTATGAAAAACGCAAATGTTACCATCCTATCCACCGATACTTTTTCAAAAGAAAAATTAGTTATGGAAAAACAGAATGTGGATAGACTGATGCGTAACAATATGTGTGTGCATTCGGATTCGGACAGATCTGATAGTGATGGAATTGCTTCTTTGGAAGCAAAGTTTCAGTCACTTAAGATTGAGATGCGAACAACACTTAAGGAACACCAAGTGTTGATTTCGAAAAAACTCGACCAGCAGGAACGTGAGAGGAATGACAGGACCGATGTGATATATGCGAGATTAAGGAGATTTGAGGGCATGCTTGTGAGTTGGCTGAAAATTGAGAAAGCTAAAGACGACGTGACGAGAGGAATTTTGATGAAGGAACACCCAGAGATCGCGAGGACTCTACCACCGTTTCCCATCCATGTATTATGGGAACCAGTTGAGCGTACTCCTACTCATCATGAGTAGGACAGGTTCAATTCCTCGACTCTATTCATTTTAATTTTTTGCGCACTTTAATAAATTGCATTTTAATTTCATCGCCTAGATTTGGGATTTTGAAATTTGAATTATAAATTTGGAGTAATTTTTGCTTGACATTAGCATGTGTTTATTTCATATTTTGAGGATTGTTATTCGCATGCTTGTTTGATAGCCTGCGTAAACGGGAAAGTTTTCTCACCTGCACATTTCATGTCACTAGAACTAGCCTCCGAATTTGTTGTTCCAATTTTTGTTGAAATCAATTTTGCAACCACGCCATACACAAAAAGCCAATTTTTTCGCTTGATCGATGGTTGTCCAATGAGGACATTGTACCCTTCTAAATTTTAGGGAGGGGAAATGATATGGTAACTCATAAAAATTCGACACCATATCATTTTAAAGTGCACACCCCTTCGCAAAATGCGACGCACCCACAAAACAAAAAGAGGATTCAACAATGCAAAAAGAAGCAAAGCTTCGCATTTGTTTTTCCTCACATCAAGAAAGTGTCAAAGACACCGAAGGGGCCAATGTGTCTCATCCCAAGTCATCACCAAAAGAGAAGGCATAAAAATTGTGCCAAATTTGAAAAAATTTGGAAAATTGGTAAAAATCACCATTTTTACCAAAACAAAAAGCCAAACACTCACCCCCGATATCGGTTGCATTATGATTTTAATTAAACATAAATTTTGTGGCTAGCCTATGGATTGACATTTTTTTTGTGAGTAAGTTGAGAGATGTCATTTTACAAAGTGCTATCGATACATGTTGTGTGAATAGCATGAATCAAAGGATGATTGAGATACATGTTGAGAGATTGGAAAATTGCGACAAATTTACAACAAATAAAATAGCTCAAAATTTAATTTTTCCTAATAAAGTTGCTTGAGGACAAGCAACAGTTCGAATTCATGGTTGTGATAGAGTTATTTTATTAACCCTATTTTAGCTATGTTTCACATTAATTTTGAGCTAAATTCCCGCATTTATCGCTTTATTTATAGTCATTCTTAGTTAAATGCAACGAAAATAAATATTAAATACGTTTCGTATTTAATTACAAAAATGCATCGCAAAAACACAAAAATAAGTATATTTTATATGTATTTTGTAGGTACGAAAAATACGGTCGCATGTGAAGTCTCAATTTTGGATCTTGTAGGACGGATCATGGAGCTTTAAGGAAGACTTCGGCATTTTGTACTGTTTGTGGTGACGTGTTTTAAGCTCTTGGAAAAAAACCATTTCTTTTGGGCTCGATATAAATTTTTTACAGGCCAAATTTGTAAACATCGAATTGAGCCGGCTGTTTTACTCTTGGACCGAAAACAATGTATTCTGTGGGCCGATTATCTAAATTTTCTGTATGGGCCAAAGAACTCGGTTGGGCCTGATATGTATAGATAATTTGGGCTTGCTGTTTTGTTTAACTACTCGGGCCGAAGACATCAAGAACATGGGCTGAAGGTTTGGCATGTCCATGGGTCGGATCTAGAGATGGCCAAAATCCGGGTTCGGGTCGGGTCGGGCCGAGACATAAACCGGGCTCAAACAGTAACGCCCAAAACCGGTTCTGAGAAAAACCAGGCCGGGTCGGGTCGGGTTTAATCCGAAAATCCCTGACCCGTTTACTGTATGTTAAAACCGGTTTTATAAAAACCGGGCCGAGCCGGGCCCAAACCCGATTCTTGATCGGGCCGGCGTATTTTCGTATTTTTTTTAAAAAAAAACTTTGTATAATAATTAATTACTAAACTTTAAAAAGTAAAAAATTGGATTGGATCACTAAAATACACTTTAAAAATACGTTTTATTTATAAAATATATCACTAAAATACACTTTTACGTTTTATAATTTATATATAATTTTAAGTTACAAACTTACAATACATAAATTCTAATAACCCAAAGTTCCCGCTCCCAAACTCCCACCCCCATCACCCCATCCCCATGGATTGTAATTGTATGGATTGTATGGAGCGTAGTATGGATCCTGATCTGGATTGTAGTCTTCAAGAGAATTGTACTTCTGCAGTCGTGTAATAGCCGTCCGATCATCAATGCGGTCGGTGTCTGGTTCTTCTTCGTCATCGTCGAATCGGGAGACGTCACCGACACTACTAGCATCAGAATTGTCGGTTACGGTTCCCGGCGTACTTAGTTGTTCATCCGCTTCGTTTTCGGCTAAGTTTTCTTCCACACCGTCTAGATCATTCTTCAGGTTTGTTTGATGTTGAATGCGGTCTTCTCCATCCAAGTAATCCTTCAGACATATGCAGCACTCTACCGATTGCGGGGTTAATCTTGTCCGACGCTCCGATATGATCCTGCCACTAAGAGAAAAAGCCGACTCCGAAGCTACGGTACTAGCTTGGATTGTTAGTATATCAAGGGCAATAGTCGCCATAATCGGGAAACTCGGTTGTTTATTTTTCCACCATTCTAATAAATCTAGTGATTCAACATCTACGACGTTTGTGGAGGATGCCGTTATAAAATTAGTACGTATGTATTGATTGAATTCACCCAAATTATCACCATCATATCTAGATTTTTTAGTAGATTCCATGGCAACCGATTGCATTAAAGTTGACATTAAGTCTTGTCGGTTTCGGCCACGGCTGTTACTAGAACCCGGTGAAAACATTTGAGGTGTAGGGGTTTGTTGGCTTCCTCCCCCATAATTAACTCTATAAATCTCAAATAATTGATGAAAATCATTATTAAATTGGTGTATGCGGTTCCTTGAAAAAGAATTATTTGTAGACGAATCCAAACCAAACGAGAAACATATTGATTGTATTAAAACTTCGACACCCGTAACATTTAAATACGGGTTTAATGCCGCGGCACAAAGAAAAGTGAAGGGGATCTCTTTAAAATAATTTACCAATTTTTCTTTCATTGGTGCTACCACGTCGTGAAAGTTGTAATCCGTTTCGTATTGAGCAATTTTACTTGCCAAAATATATATTTGATTTTAAAGTAAAGGGCTCGTTGGATAATAAATACCGGATAAGATAGTTGTTGCAGTTTTGAAATCGCCCAAAATATCGTGAAAGCCATAAATCATTTGCCAATCATCATCAGTTATCGTGTTTTCCGGGTAATAAACGTTATAAAATGCATGAATATATTGTTTTTGTCTTGTTAAATTATCCATCATTTTCCAAGTCGAATTCCATCGAACCGGCATATCGTGTGCCGGTCCCAAAGCTTTAAAACCGACTTCTTTGCAATATTCTCTATATGCGTTTTGCATTTTTTTTACCTTTTGTGAAAATCCGGCGTAACATAAGCCTAACCTTAGTTAAAGGCTCATTAAGGCAACTTAAGCCGTCTTGAACGGCTAAGTTTATTATGTGTGCGCAACAACGTGTATGAAATAATTTCCCTCTAAAATATGGGATAAAGCCAAACCTAATTTTTCTACGCATGCCGTATTATTACTAGCATTATCAAACGAAATACTAATAACTTTATTTTTTAAATTATAATATTGAAGACATCTCATAATTATAGAAAACTGACGGTCACCCGAATGTGGCGAACCAAAGTGCTCAAACGTGATTACACGTTTGCATAATTGCCACGATCCCGGCACAATCCAATGTGCCGTTATGCATATATAAGATTGTGGCAATCCGAATGGTGCGCTCCATACATCACAAGTTAAAGAAACTTTGTTGGGTAAGTTTAAAAACATTTCTCGCGTATTTTTTTTAGCCGTATTCCAAAGTTTTAAAGCATCACGCCGAAGAGTTTGACGACTTACCGAACCCTTGTAGCGTGGTTGGAACCCTTGTTTGATCATGTTCGTAATGTGAGGATTGTCGAAATGTCCGAACGGCAACCCCACTTGAATGACACATTTCATTTGCAATTGTCGGGCGATATCCTCATTATACGACCATACTTGACCGGAATTGTCAAGTATGGATTGACTTGGATCGTCACCCGATTTCAACCCCTTGCATCTCTCCTCGAAGTGGCGCTTTAACGTGGTATTTGAGGCGGCTTAAAGGTAATCTCCACACCGTTTGCATTGCGCTTTTTTGTACCGTCGGAAAACATCACCAAGTTGAAATGCTCCCAAACCGGTGCTTTTCGTCCATGCTCGGCAACAACGGTGTAATTTTGTCCGGCCATTTTTTTTAGAGTAGAGAACTAGAGATTTTATAGTAGAATTTGCGAGAAACGAATATAGCGAGAGCCGAGAATTGTATGCGTTTTTTGCGTTTTGTAAGTTGGTGATATGATCCATAACACCCCCTAGTATTTATAGACGGTTGGAGGGTGAAAAAACACCAAAAAAACGGCCAAAAACCCATCCAAACGGCTATATAACCGTTACATAATGGCTAGTTTTTTTGAAAAAAAACCGGTTTCGGGTCGGGTCGGGCCAAAAACCGGGACCCCACCGGTTTCAGGTCGGGCCAGAGAAAACGCCAAAAACCCAAACCGGTCCTGGCTATCGGGCTGGAAACCGGTTTTTGACTGGGTCGGGCTGGGCCCGGTTTTTGACCGGGCCGGGTTCGGGTTGCCCGATCGGGTCGGTCGGGTCGGGTCTAAATGGCTATCACTAGTCGTATCTATGACCCATGGAGCTCCATGTGGCTAAACTTGGTCACCAAGAAAAATATTACTATAAATAGATGTATTAGGCTAAGTATTAAGTGTGCTTGGTGCTTAGTTCTCTTGTTACCCGGTTCTTATGGATCGGTTGTAATGCACCATAGCCGAACACCCCTTGCTTGATCTGAAACTCGTGATCTGTGGTTTGAAACGAATTGGCTTGTAATCTTAATCCTAATCCCTTAATTAACTTTTTTTTAGTTCATAAATCTTAGCGTTAAAAGCTCTTTCCCTAAACTCTTAAACTCACTTTCATAACTCTTAAACTCTTAAACTCACATTCATAACTCTTAAACTCGTGTTCGTAACTCTTAATCTCTTAACTCAAACTTTAATCCTTAAACTCGTCAACTTCTCAAACTCAACTTAGTTCACTTTAATTGCTTTTCAAATCACGTTTTTAATTAATCTTGCAAACAACTTACGATTCTCGATCCTTATGCTCATTCTCGACTTTTGATAAAATTTGGTTCTCGCGTAATTTCACTTGCAATATAAGCCGGAAGTCTGAATTAATCACTTTGGATTCCCAAGTAAAATTGGTTCACGGTTTGGTAAGTGATCTCACAAAGGTTCCACTTTTCTCTCGTCTCAAACTTTAGTTTTAAAAATCGATGTTTAACTCTCTCATCAACTTTGTAGTAATTAATGTTAAATGTTTTCCAACTCTTTCCATAATTGTCATGTTAATTTAATAATTTCTTTCAAAGCTTAGATAACTTGTGCAACAAGTCACGACATTCCACTCAAGTAAGTTTCATTTAATTAACGTATTGTCCATTTCCTTTATTTGTTTTAAAACTTGTAAATCTTTTATAATTGGAATCTGAACGATGATGGGCTAATCGCCTTAGTTCGGGGTATACAGAGAAATTGGGACCGAGACTAATAAAAAGATAAAAAGGTGTATCGTATGGTATGATTGTCTGACGTTATTTAAATCAATGTTATATTTTGTGGTGGATCACAACTGACCAACTGACAACTGTACGTTGTATCATGAAATATTCGACACTTGATATACCTGAAGAATATTGTCTCACTATTTTGTGGTGGATCACAACTTTCCATTGGATTTGGTCCCTACCCCTAACGTTCGTCCAACTACTCCGTTAGCTCCAAGGGCAAAATCGTCAATTCCCTGATATTCATCTTCTTCATCATGTTCATCTTCATCACTTGAATGTTCATCTTCATCATCAAGAACACCAAGAAGTATCAACAAAATCATAGAAAACCCTAAATCAAGAACCATAAATTAACACAAAATCACAAAAATGAATCAATCAAAACCCATGGATTTTTGTTAGAAGAGATTATTATAAAACCCTAATTTTAAGTTTCCCAACAATTGCCACTTCAAGATACAAGCCCTAGTGCAAGAATCAAGAACTTTTATAAATTATGGAGTAATCAAGATTCTCAAAACCCAGAACCGAGAATCAAGATTCTGTCAATTCCCATTACAGAAACCAAATTTGCAGAAATCTAGTGAAATCTTAGAAAGAGTAAATGAAACCATAATTGATGGATTGAAAGAGACCAAGTCGGCCTGAGATCCATCCCCAACAGCGTCCCACCCTAATCGTCGTCTCCGGCTGCAAAATCATATAAACTCCAAATTCAAAATCCCAAATCGTAAAGAAACCTCTATATGAAACGCTAATTAAAACCTGAATCATAAAGTGATGCAAGAGCACAGGCAAGAAACCGATCTCAAGCAGATGCAAGATCTCATATTCATAAAATGACGAGTCGGGTTGAATTCCTGTGAAATCCAGGTAAGAAACCAATCTGGAATTCGGTTCCTTTCACGGGCAAGTAACAGATCTGGAGACAATTCAGTTTTCGGCGGTGATGGAGGTTGGTGGTGAGTGCCGATGGTTCTTTAGGTGGTCGTCGGTAAGGAATCACGCCGGAGTGAAAGGGAAACGATGTTATTTGGGTAGGGAATATGATGGTTCTGGGTTGCATTGGTGTTTGGGAGTGCTTATATTTTTAACTTATGCTTATTTGCTTATGTGGTGAAGAAAAGCAGTTTTAAAAAAGTGTTTGTTAAAAATTGAGGGTAAAAAGGTAATTTGGATAGATAAGGAAATAAGGAGAAGTAAATAAGTAGGTATGGATTGACTTATCAAAAACAACTTATTTGTGGTGAGGAGAAGCAAATAAGCACTTTTGATTTTTTCTATCCAAACACTCCAAACTGCTTATTTGCGGTGGGGAGAAGCTATAAGCAAATAAGTCAAAAATATAAGCACTCCCAAACATCACCTTAGTAGGACATCACGACGTTTGCAGTTACATAAATTTGAGTAAATTATATATTTGGTCCTCGTAGATTTAGGGGGCGTTTGATTCACGGATTCTGATGGAATTGGAATGTCGAATTCCATTGACTGAATTCCATTCCTTCGTTTGGTTCATTCTTTTCGACAGAAAGGAATGTCCAATTCCATCAGATTCCATAAATAAGTGAATTTGAAATTCCTTAGCAATCTTGAAGGATTTTGATGGAATTGGAATTGATGGAATGTTGTATTTTCATAATTCCAAATATACCCTTTAACTTAAATATAACATAATTTAATTTAATACTTTAGGTTTTGATTTTATATTTTATATTTTGATTTTATATTTATATTTATATTTTAGTTTTATATTTTATATTTTAATTTAATTTTATATAATATAATTTAATACAATTTTTTATTTTCTCGAAATATATTTTATTTTTTCAAAATATAATTTTGTTTGTTTGACAATATATTTTATCTGGGTTGTGTATATTATGTTTTTTTGCGCATTAAAATATTTAAAAATTATTTTATTAAAGTTTTTTAGTGAAAAAATATATTTAATGATTATTTTAATTAAAGAATTTTTGTTTTAAAAAATTAAAACTTATCAAAAAGGGTATTTTGTCCATTTATAATAAATTCATTCCAATTCAAAAGCTACATTCTGTGAACCAAACAGACAAATTTCAATTCCTTTAATAGATTTCATTCCAATTCTGTCAACCAAACAGGTGGTCAAACCTGACAACATTCCATTCCAATTCCTTCAAAGTCAAATTCTTTTGACAGATTCCATTCCATCCAAAAACATTCTGCGAACCAAACGCCACTTTAGGGTTCATGTTCTTCATATGTTGATTTAGGGTTCATGTTCATAAAAAAGAAGATGAAGATCCAAGAAAAAAAAATATAAAAGGAAAGGAAAATGGTTAAATAGTGAAAAGACAAAAATACCCTCGAGCTTAACGGAGTAGTTGGACGGACATCAAAGGTAGGGACCAAATCCAATAGAAAGTGCAAACCACTGGGACCATTTCCATAATAAATGAAGTACAAGGACGAAATCCGTAAAAATCCACAAACCACAGGGACCAAATCCGTAATTTACTCTAAATTTTATTATTAAAAATAGAGTAAGCTTTAATTTTGGTTCTTGAGGTTTATTAAAAAGTTTAAAACTGGGACATAAACTTTAATAAATCTAAAAATAGTACTTGTCGTTTGCATTTACTTTGAAAGCGATCTTTAGTTACTAATTATGTTTAAGATTCCGTTAGAGGGAAGGATTATTGTCTTTATACCTCTTCTTATCAACTCTATTTTACAAAGTTAAATTAAATTAAATATTACATAATATATTTATAATATTATATAGGGAAATTGACTCAAATAGCCTAATCTCCCAAATTTGCACAAATAACCGCATGTCCACAATCCGAATTTGCAATCCACAATCTAGGTCTGCAATTGCAGACCTGGGACATGTGTCCACTCCCCAACAACCCTAATTAGTTCAATTTTCTTTTAAAAAATTTAACTTAGGTCCGCAATATACAAAAAAAACATCGACCAGATTCGTATCTTTAAAGCTAGGTCCGCAATTGCGGACCTGTAACTATTTGTGCAAAATTGGAATAGATTTAATTTGCCTATGTAATTAGGCTATTTGAGTCACTTTCTCTATTACATATCATTTGACTTTATCCCACCAACCCCCCTCGACGCACACTTGTATGGTCTGGAGAGACTTACTTATCTTATAGTTTAGCGGCTATATTTGTCTTTGGTTTCATTGCTTGTTGTTTTGTCTGGGTCAGAGCAGACATATGTCAAACGTGAATACCCCCCCCCCCCCCCCCGAAGCTACGGTAGAACACCTGGTAGAGAGACCCAACCTTGGGTGAAATAAATACCACGACTTCGATCTTTTTCAATAAAATCATCACGTAGTAAATCAGCAAAGCCCAAAGTGATCTCTCTTTCCCCTTCAAGTTTACCTACTACTGGAGAAACTTGCCCCTCCCCTCCCCTCCCTCCAACCAGTCAACCACCCCCAAAAGCCCGCAACTCCCTCCCCTCCCCCATCTATCAAATATTTAAAATTCCAATTCTTTTCCTTTTTTTTCTTTTTTGTAAACACACAATCCCTCTTTATTCATCTTTTGCAACTACCACATTCTCACTTGTTGTATATTAGATACAGATAGTGGCATAAGAAAATCGCAACTAAAATCACTCCGTGTTCTCTTACAAAACAATGATCACATGGTGCCTACATGGATTTCAGTTTTTCATTGTGATATACTCGAAACAGAAAATGACCATTTGAAATTGGGTTTGTGCTCGCTTTGTTCACAAATCCAGTTCATGTGGTTTCTACACAAATGGAGGGGTCACCACACCGTGAAGCCCCTACCCAGATGATGAGTTGACAGTCGATGAACTTGGTGGTGACAGCGAGTTAAGTGGAGGAGGTGTAGGTGGGCTTGAGTTAAACGGTGTTTGGGTGTGGGGAATGGCATAGATAAAGGCCAGCGGAGAGGATTTCACCGGAGTTGAGGGGGGGATGCAAAGGGACAATGATATATATATATATATATATATATATATATATATATATATATATATATATATATATATATATAAGACTTGGGATCATGTGAGACCAAAGGTTTTTCGTGAGACCGGTAAGACCCATTCTTAGCCTTTGGATTAGATCTTCAAATTGATCAATGGTCTCAAGTTACACGGTGGCACTTTTGGTAATTAGTTTGAAGTCTTATGGCTTTTATGAAAGTTCAAACAACAGATATTTCTAATTGATTTTGACTCTCATTGCCAGCTATCATCGAGTTTTTATCTCTCATATCCATTGAAGGAATTTGATTCTCATCGTCGGTTGTCATCAGGCTTCTACTAAGATATTTTTCATCGATTGCAGGGGTTTGATTCCCATCGCCGGCTACCATCAAGTTTTTCACTCAGGTTTTTACGTAAAATAAGGGTTTCATTTCATTCGATTTCCCAAGGGTTTTTGGTAGATGAAATTAGGGTTTTGAGCGTCGGCTATTTTCAGGATCATCGAGGTTTACTCCAAGATTTCTCATTGATTGAAGGCGTTTTCACTCATCGAAAACCTCCTTAAACCCAATCGATTATCGATTCTGTAGTCATTCGGCTTAAGGTAAACTTCGATCATCCCTGCTACAATTATTCTCCTAAGTCGATTACTTTTCAGCATCCATATTTTATATTCAGAGGAAAATCTTCTCCCTGATATCATAGTTGGTGTTCTCAAATATCTTTATGTACTCATTCATGATCATTGCTCATAGGAACGACACTGTCAACATCAGGTTATCTTGACTTTTCCCTAAACACAATTCCACATGTGTGTAGGTTGAAATGCTATGTTCCGATTATGAAATGTGTGCAGGTTGAAATGCTTGTAGATAGAATGTTCCAATCTGAAAGTTAGTACAAGGGCACCGGTTATTCCTACCAACACAATTGACTTAAGCAACAACAAAGCAATTTTGATGTGACTATGGAAGTAAATTGTTCTGAATTTCTGCTAGATTTTTAAGTTTCATCATGTTGCATTTGGCATGACATGAATATGAAATGGAACACATGAACAATGCCCAAAAATTCATTTGCTGAAAGTTGTATATACAAACACAATGCAGCAGTAACTTAAAAGAGAAGATGACACCCTGAGGTTGTTTCCAATCGATTGGTTTATCCCGATTGCATGTTTTTTATACTAAAAAGCCCCAGTTTCTATACTTTAACCACCATTCTAAACTGCTATGAATCTATAAAATGATGTCTGGACTCTTCTCAAGAATGACACAGTAATAGACACAATAATAGGCATCACCAGGAACACTGCCCAATATCCTTATCTTGTCATTTCTTGTGATCCAGTTTTTGCCTTCGAATTAGAGGTGTTGGCTTTCTGATGTTCATTAGAAATGGAGTGTAATTTTTTTAATTCTACCTTAGAAGAAGCTAAAGCAGATTGTTGGAAAAACTTGGACATTTTTTGGTTGTATCGTCATAATTACTTTTCTGAGTCAACTGATTTAAACAACACACTGACCACAATTGGAGAGGATGAAGATCTTGATACAACTTGAGTACCTGATTCTAATGAATTGAATGAGAAAGGTATTAGCCTTGAGCAAACCTTCACAACAAACTAATTGTGAAGGTTCTCTTGATTTCATTTGGGAACAACTAATCCTACCTCTTTATTATTTTATTTTTATTTTATTATGTTCTTATAAATACGTTGCACCTTCTATATCAGTTCCTAATTAAGAAGTAGATAAGCAATCTAAAGAAATGAATGCATCATTGTTCAAAGAGGGTAACTTTTATGTACAATATACTAGTTCTCGACATCTCGTCCTTTCTAATGTATGGCATCTTATCTATTATGTTGTTTACCTCATTCTTATGAGATAAGGATATTTACCTTCACAATGTTTGTGAGAGTTTAGTGTTTTTGTGCCTTGACAATGTGATTTTTATGGTTTTATAGGTCTCATGGAAATAGTTTGGTGTCACATGATCCCAAGCATTCTGGACGAATGATTTAGATGTCATAGAAAAATAAAATGTACATGTTTTTCTTGTGTCTTTACCACATGCCAACCTGCAAGGAGCAACTGTGTTAAAAGTTTTACCACCTGGAAGCAACAATATGCTCAAGGTTTTAGGTGTGACTTCAGTTTTACAACTTATTATTATTTTTAAAACGGTTGAAATACACACAACATGTGTTACTGGTGAGTCCCGAACCACAACCACCGGTTCAAGAGGCTTAGTATCAATTGGGTCAAAGACTCAAAGACCACCAGTGGCTTTAGAGTTTATTAAATGATTACTATACTTTATTTTTTCAAAGATACCTTCACTATGCACACAAATTTCCAGCAACTATATGGGTTCACTGCACCTGCCTAGGCCATTGTAGTAGCTACTGTGTGCAATCACACATCATACTTCACTATTAAAATGACAAATGTGGAAACAATAAGGTTTTCATCTTGTAGTTACATATAGGTACTACAAGGGCTAAACTACATATAGGTACTATTAGATTGGTAATGTAATTTATTAAAAGAAATGGTAAATCTCCATGCTTTTATATGTCTGGATGACATCGAGTGGCTTGTATGTAGAATATACTCACCCTTATGTTTAAAGTACAAGATGTTTTACTTAACATGTTTTATGTTTTTATATTTCATCAGTCTCGTTGAAAATGCCAGCAGGGAATTAGCCATTAACAAAAAGTGTTGTTGCCAAGTTTAGAAGTACTCCAAACAAAACTTCAACTTCAGAACGTGAAAATGAGATGGACATTGAAGGTAACAATTTATTGAACCTTTTGATCTTTTGCCTTCATTTTAGTGTAATGTGTCATCAATAATTACATTACAAACATTTCACATTTATCTTATGGCAGCAAACCATTCTAAGTTTATTCTTTTTTTAAATAATGTAGTGAGCTTGAGAAACTATGAACACATATCCATTATGCCATCAAGTCAACCCATACTTTCAAAAAAGAATCTGCATCCAAGGGCTTTGAAGGCTACACGGGTTGAAGAAGCAGGTAATGTTAAAATAAACCTTCACAGTAAGTTTGATGTGAAGGTAGTGTTGTTATCTGATCGTTAACTTATCCCCTCTTTGTATAATTTCTTGTTAACTAAATGCAGTCAGTTTGAACACAATGAAGTCTAAAGTAGCCGACGAAGTGAAGGAATGGAAAAGCTCTGATGCCAAAGAACAAACATCTGGAAAAACCTAGGGAAGAATTGGAAAATAGGTTTTCTTGAGAAACGATCTCGTACATTGTTTTTTGTTTTAGGTATTTTGTGTAATGATCTACACACTTGTTTCGCAAGGTAGTTTTGTTATCGATTAGGAAGTTTGTTGACAATAATGTTTAGTAGCATGTATAAAAATACTATATGTTATTTTTAGTTCACAACATAGATGTTGTGGTGGTAGCGGTTTATCAACTAATAATTGGAGTTGCATTTTCGTTTGTTGTCATTTTACTATCTAATGATACTAACTTGTATGTCCATGCACTATAATGAGGTTTATCAAGTAGACTTTTTATTATTCTACATTTATTATTCCATACCATCACAACATTGATATTGTGAAGGTGCAAGTTTATCAACTGATAATTGGAGTTGCATTTTCGTTTGTCGTCATTTTACTATCTAATGATACTAACTTGTATGTCCATGCACTAGATTGAGGTTTATCAAGTAGACTTTTTATTGTTCTACGTTTATTATTTCATACCTTCACAACATTGTTGTTGTAAATGTACATGTTTATCAACTGATAATTGGAGTTGCATTTTCGTTTGTCGTCATTTTACTATCTAATGATACTAACTTGTATGTCCATGCACTAGAATGGGGTTTATCAAGTAGACTTTTAAATATTTATGCATTTATTATTTCATAGCATCACAACATTGATGATGTGAAGGTACTGGTTTATCAGCTAATAATTGGAGTTGCATTTTTGTTTGTCGTCATTTTACTATCTAATGATACTAACTTGTATGTCCATGCACTAGATTGAGGTTTATCAAGTAGACTTTTTATTGTTCTACGTTTATTATTTCATACATTCACAACATTGTTGCTGTGAAGGTACATGTTTATCAACTGATAATTGGAGTTGCATTTTCGTTTGTCGTCATTTTACTATCTAATGATACTAACTTGTATGTCCATACACTAGAATGAGGTTTATCAAGTAGACTTTTTAATATTTATGCATTTATTATTTCATAGCATCACAACATTGATGCCGTGAAGGTACTGGTTTATCAGCTAATAATTGGAGTTGCATTTTTGTTTGTCGTCATTTTACTATCTAATGATACTAACTTGTATGTCCATGCACTAGATTGAGGTTTATCAAGTAGACTTTTTATTGTTCTACGTTTATTATTTCATACCTTCACAACATTGTTGTTGTCAAGGTACATGTTTATCAACTGATAATTGGAGTTGCATTTTCGTTTGTCGTCATTTTACTATCTAATTATACTAACTTGTATGTCCATGCACTAGAATGAGGTTTATCAAGTAGACTTTTTATTGTTCTACGTTTATTATTTCATACATTCACAACATCGATGTTGTGAAGGTACAAGTTTATCAACTGATAATTGGAGTTGCATTTCCGTTTGTCGTCATTTTACTATCTAATGATACTAACTTGTATGTCCATGCACTAGAATGAGGTTTATCAAGTAGACTTTTTATTATTCTACATTTATTATTTCATACCTTCACAACATTGCTGCTGTGAAGGTACAAGTTTATCAACTAAAAATTGGAGTTGCATTTTCGTTGGTCGTCATTTTACTATCTAATGATACTAACTTGTATGTCCATGCACTAGAATGAGGTTTATCAAGTAGACTTTTATTGTTCTACGTTTATTATTTCATACATTCACAACATCGATGTTGTGAAGGTACAAGTTTATCAACTGATAATTGGAGTTGCATTTTCGTTTGTTGTCATTTTACTATCTAATGATACTAACTTGTATGTCCATGCACTATAATGAGGTTTATCAAGTAGATTTTTTATTATTCTACATTTATTATTTCATACCTTCACAGCATTGATATTGTGAAGGTGCAAGTTTATCAACTGATAATTGGAGTTGCATTTTCGTGTGTCGTCATTTTACTATCTAATGATACTAACTTGTATGTCGATCCACTAGAATGAGGTTTATCAAGTAGATTTTTTATGATTATACATTTATTATTTCATACCTTCATAACATCGATGCCATGAAGGTACATGTTTATCAACTAAGACTTAAGATTTATCAAATAGACTTAAGATTCCACAACATAACTTGTTTGTCCATGCACAAAAGTGAGGTTTGTCAAGTAGACTTAAGATTATACATATAGTTGATACAACTTTAGCAAGTAAGATTATCAGACATGTTTTGTAAAGTTCCAATTTTATAAATTAACTTGAATTTCGCATTCCATTTCATGAGAAGGGAAACTTGTATAACACGCCGATTTGATTATAAAATAAGTCATTGCATATAATGTTTACTCGAGTCAACTTCATAAATTAAGTCATTCCTTGTACCAATTCTATAAATTAAGTGACTGCTTATAACCTTTACTCGAATCAATGACGATTTCTCCATGTTCATAAATGAATATCTACCACAAATTTTACAGTAAATTAAACTAGTAATCTTATTCCTTCACAATAAACTTAATGTGAACGATTAAGCTTACCGATCACAAATGATTTTTTTAACGTATTCTTACAAGAAATTAGTGGCTATTTACCTAGACACTCACCCAATAAATGCTTTTCATTAAAGGTTTAACATTATCACTCAACTAAACGAGTAAGATTATAGTCTATCAAAGTGACATTGTTTGCAATAATCTAGCCCGTAAGCACTAACCAGGTAGTGAAACTTTGCAACAACAAATCACAAACTAAGTTCTTTTGGTATGAACCTTGAATCGGATACAAACAAGTAGGACTTACTTATTAGGAATGTTTTTTATCATTAAAATTGTACGAGAATCTTCCTTGCTGGCAATTTCATCAAGATTGAGCTGAAACTGTTTCTTGTAATCCATCTAGTTTGTAATGGGCTCTACATGAAAGTTCTAGCTTCGGTCGCTAATGTTTTCCACATTGATGGGTCCTAGTCCAGGATAATGGCCATTTCCGAGGAACATGTGACTCACCCTGGGAGACGACATGTTGATACTTCTAGATTCGTTTCCCAAAATGTTTCCTGGAATGGCAACGTTGTTCACAGACCCACGAGAGTTTAAGAATCCTCGATCGGTTTGGCCGATTCCTAGGCTCCTGAAAGTCAGAGAGGTCACGAATAATGTTTCAGGAGACTCGTGATAGCGACCAAAGGGAATCGTGGATGGAACCGACTCGACATGATTGTGCGGTTGAGATAAACCAAGGAACGTATCCCTATATTCAACCGTGATTGATCTTCATATATATGCATAGTCGAGACCACACCCATAACTAATACTACAACCTAAGAAAGTAATACTACAACCTAAGAAAGTAAAGCGAATAAGAACATATGCATAGTCGAGACCACACCCATAACTTAAATCTTAAAATTCATGAAGCATCTAAAATCAATCCAAGAAACAAAGATGGTGTAATGGCTAAAGGCCAGATTACACCCCAATGCGGTGTTTGGGATTGCGTCGGAGAAATCACGTCTGAAAATCACGTTTCAAAATCGCGTTTTGGAAAAGTAGGTCTCCACCTACTTCTCAAAAAATCGCGTTTCAACCAAAAACTCCGGTGACAAAACGCGATAAGGAGTTTATCCAAACACTCACCTCGTGATTTCTCCGGTGACAAGACGCGATAAGGAGATAAGCACCCTCAAAACGCAATCCCAAACACCCTCCAAGTCCAATTCCATAAAATCAAAACTGTCAAGTACTAATTTTAACCAAGGAACGTATCTAGAATCGTGATAGCGACCAAACTTGCACATTGTTGAAAGCATCATTCAAGATAATTTAGGGATCATCTTTGTTAGACATTCTTTTACCTGAAATTAAAGTATCATAAACCCTAAATTAAAGCACAATTCTTATCGACTATGTATAAACGAAGGAGGAAAGTTAAAGATTAACAAATTATGTATTTGTACAAGGTTTTCATACCTGTATTAAAGTAGAGAAGTTCAGGAAGTTATGAGGAAGAATGTCGATTTCAACAATGGCAATGAGAGTAATCGATTTAGATATTAATCAAAGGAAGATTGCCGATTTCATCGGATGAAGAAAGCAGCGGACACAAAATGGTCTTACGGGTCTCACGAAAAATCATTGGTCTCACGTGAACCCAACCCTATATATATATAATATGCTCATTATATCTAATTTAATACAGTATTTTACTTAATTTACTTAAAGAAAATTACTAAATAGGTAATGAGATTAAATACCTTTTAATCTAACAGAGATTGTTAACGGAGTTAGTGAACAGGACCATTTTCAGAACAAAATGAAAACCATAAAAATAATTTATAGACTTATCAAAGTTCAGGTCCTACTTTCAAACTTTTTTACAAAAATTTCAAGGACCAAAATTAGAGTTTACTCTTAAAAATAATTAGTTTTATTATAAATATTTAATATATTAGATTAATTAATTAAAATGTGATAAAGTTCAAATTGAAAACATGAATAAGGGAGAGGACAAAATAAAAGTTCATATCAAAAGTGTTTATAGGGTTGATGAATTCCAACCTTTTGACAAAAAAATCCATAAGAAAGTGTGGTTGTTATACAGACTAGAGGTGGCCAAAAGTCGGGTTCGGGCCGGGCCGGGCCGGGCCGGGGGACAACCCGGTTCTGCACAGTAACCGTGCGAACCGGGTCAGGTGAGAACCGGGTCGGGTCGGGCCGGGTTTAAACCGAAATCCCCTGACCCGTTTACTTGTATTTAGAACCGGTTTCGGGAAAACCGGGCCGGGCCGGGCCAAGAACCGGGTCGGAGTAGGGCCGGGGATTTTTTTGTTTTTTAACTGCTTTCTTTGTATAATAATTAATTACTAAACTTTAACAAAGAAAAATTGGATTGGAATCATTGGATAAGTAAAATACACTTTAAAATACGTTTTATTTATAATATATATCACTAAAATACACTTTTACGTTTTATAATTTATATATAATTTTAAGTTACAAACTTACAAGTTACAAGTTACAATACATAAATTCTAAACATTCGAAGGTCCCGCTCCCGAACTTCCACTCCCATCACCCGGATAGTAATTGAATGGATTATAATTGAATGGATTGTATGGAGCGTAGTATGGATTTTGATTTGGATTGTAGTCTTCAAGAGTATTGTACTGCATCAGTCGTGCAATAGCCGTCTGATCGTCAAGGCGGTCGGTGTCTACATCTTCGTCATCTACGACACTACTAACATCAGAACTATCGGTTACGGACGGCGTACTTAGTAGTTCATCCGTGTCGTTTTCGAATAAGTTTTCTTCCACGCCTTCTATATCATCCTCCAGGTTCGTTCGATTTTGAATGCGGTCTTCTCCATCCAAGTAATCCTTCAGACATACGCAGCACTCCACCGATTTTGGGGTTAATTTTGTCCGACGCTCCGATATGATCCTGCCACTAAGAGAAAAGGCCGACTCCGAAGCTACAGTACTAGCTTGGATTGTTAGTACATCAAGTGCAATAGTGGCCATAATTGGGAAACTTGATTGTTTACTTTTCCACCATTCTAATAAATCTAGGGATTCAACATCTACGACGTTTGTGAAGGATGTTGTTATAAAATTAGTACGTACGTATTGATTGAATTCACCCAAATTATCCCCATCATATCTAGCTTTTTTAGAAGATTCCATGACAACCGATTGCATTAAAGTTTGCATTAAGTCTTCTCGGTTTCGGCCACGACTGCTACTAGAACCCGGTGAAAACATTTGAGGTGTAGGGGTTTGTTGGCTTCCTCCCCCATAATTAACTCTATAAATTTCATATAATTGATGAAAATCAGTATTAAATTGTTGTATGCGTTTCCTTGAAAAGCTAGAATTTGTAAGAGAATCCAAACCAAACGATAAACATATTGCTTGTATTAAAACTTCGACACCCGTAACATTTAAAAACGGGTTTAATGCCGCGGCACAAAGAAAAGTGAAGGGGATCTTTTTAAAATATTTTACCAATTTTTCTTTCATTGGTTTCACCACGTCGTGAAAGTGCAAATCCTGTTCGTATTGAGCAATTTTACTTGCCAAAATATAAAGTTGATTTAAAAGTAAAGGGCTCGTTGGATAATAAATACCGGATAACATAGTTGTTGCAGTTTTAAAATCGCCCAAAATATCGTGAAAGCCATGAATCCTTGTCCAATCATCCTGAGTTATCGTGTTATCCGGGTAATGAATGTTATAAAATGCTTGAATATATTGTTGTTGTCTTAATAAATTATCCATCATTTTCCAAGTCGAATTCCATCGAACCGGCATATCGTGCGCCGGTCCCAAAGCTTTAAAACCGACTTGTTTGCAATAATCTCTATATAAGTTTTGCATTTTTTTATTTCTTGTGAAAATTCGGCGTAACATAAGCCTAAACTTAGTTAAAGGCTCATTAAGTTTACTTAAGCCGTCTTGAACGGCTAAGTTTATTATGTGTGCGCAACAACGTGTATGAAATAATTTTCCCTCTAAAATAGGGGATAAAGCCAAACGTAATCGGTCTACGCATGCCGTATTATTACTAGCATTATCAAACGAAATACTAATAACTTTATTTTTTAAATTATAATATTGAAGACATCTCATAATTATAGAAAACTGACGTTCACCCGAATGTGGCGAACCAAAGAGCTCAAACGTGATTACACGTTTGCATAATTGCCACGATCCCGGCACAATCCAATGTGCCGTTATGCATATATAAGAATCTGGCAATCCGCATGGTGCGCTCCATACATCACAAGTTAAAGAAACTTTGTTGGGTAAGTTTAAAAACATTTCTCGCATAATTTTTTGAACCTTATTCCAATATTTTAAAGCATCACGCTTAAGAGTTTGACGACTTACCGAACCATTGTAGCGTGGTTGGAACCCATTTTTGATCATGTTTGTAATGTGAGGATTGTCGAAATGTCCGAACGGCAACGCCATTTGAATGACACATTTCATTTGCATTTCTCGGGCGAGATCATTATCATACGACCATACTTGACCGGAATTGTCAAGTATGGGTTGAGTTGGATCGGGACCCGATTTCAACCTCTTGCATCTTTCCTCGAAGTGGCGCTTTAACGTGCTATTTGATTCGGGTTTTAGGAAATCTCCACACCGTTTGCATTGCGCCTTTTTTGTATCGTCGGGAAATTTTACCAAGTTGAATATATCCCAAACCGGTGATTTTCGTGAATGATCGACAATAATGGTGTAATTTTGTTCGGCCATTTTTTTGATAGTAGAGACTAGAGTAGAGAGTAGAGACTAGAGACTAGAGAATTGTATGCGTTTTTTGCGAGAAACGAATATAGCGAGAGCCGAGAAATGAGAATTGTATGTGTTTTTTGCGAGAAACGAATATAACGAGAGCCGAGAAATGAGAATTGTATGTGTTTTTTGCGAGAAACGAATATAACGAGAGCCGAGAAATTAGAATTGTAAGCGTTTTTTGCGTTTTGTAAGCAATTGTAAGGTGGTGATCACTCCATAACACCCCTAGTATTTATATGGGGTTTGGAGGGTGTTTTTTGAGGCAAAAAACGGTCAAAAGAGGCTTCCCAACGGTCATAAACGGTCACATAACGGCTATATTTTTTTTTGAAAAAAATCGGGTCGGGCCGGGTCGGGTCACGAACCGGTCCCGGGTCGGGCCGAGGAAAATCCTAAATACGCGAACCGGTCCCGGCTCTCGGGCTTGAAACCGGTTCTTGACCGGGTCGGGCCAGAACCGGTTCTTGGCCGGTTTCGGTTCGGGTCGGGTCGGGTCGGGTCGATTTGGCCACCTCTAATACAGACATGATTTGATAAAATAGAATTAAACATGACTGATCACAGAACAACTTTATCCATAAACAGTGTTTGTATTTAGATTTTAATTCATTTATGTAATCTATTGAATATTATAAAGTTATAATATTTCGTTATAAACCAAAGTGCCTTTGGCCTAGCGGTATAAGAGCCTTTGGCCTCGTAGAAGGTCAGGGGTTTAAACCTCACCAAATGTGAGGAAGATGTGTGGGTTTAATTGTTGCATTTGCCGTATATAAATATTATATACTTCAAAAAAAATATTATTATAAAGTTTTCATCAAAACAATTAAAATGACAACGAAATATGAAGTTTATGTAATTTTTAATTTTCATTTTATACCTTTTTTATATCATGTTTTTATTATTAATACTTATTAAAATCAACCAAAATAGAGAAAATAATAAAATGTATAAAAATCAGAGGATAATAAAGTTAAAAGGATAAAATACAATAAATAAAGTTTAGAGAATAGATAAAACGTAAAAAAAAGAAGACATTTGATGTTTTAGAAGGAATTAAGTGTTACCTTGAGTGTATATCGATAAAATATAGACTTTTTCATCTTGTTCCATGGGGTGGGTCACTTTGTTCCACTGTGTTCTTATATTTTTCACCTAAAATTCATACCAAACGTAGAACATTTATCAATGTTATGTTCTGTCATGTCCACTATACCAAACACACCCTAATATAAAAATAGTGGCAAACTGTGCACCAACCCTAATAAAATTATAAAAATAGTGGCAAACTATGCACTAACATTCCATTAGAGGGGTTTTTTATGTCAATCAAATGGCTTTATGCATACTCTTATTCTAGAATTCCAATAGATAATTATAATTACGCCAATATGAGAGTTATGAGAGTTAGGTTCCGGTTAGAATGAAAGTTATGATAAAAATAGTACGAAGTGACATCCACCATTGGATGCACATTAGATGAGATGTACCAGATCAATCCCCACATCAAAGGCAGTTCATAGGTGTGTTTGAGACTAAAAGCAATCAAGGGTCCAGGTCCCTTCTTATCTTCTCACCTTAACTCTTCTTCTCACACGATCCTTCATTCCAATCTAATTAGAAGGTCCATAACTTACTAAAACACGACACGAAGATTAAAACCATAGACCTTAATTACTAGCAAAAAAACGTTTTTCAGGTCACGAACACGAGTTAGAAAGCCACATAGTGTTGGTTTTCAGAAGTTTTTTCATACATTTACGGTGTCCCAGAAAAAGAAAACAAGCGAACGTTCAAGCATAAAGATCGATGCCCCAGAACTTGCTAGGGTTATTGGTTCGGTATTTCCGATCTTTGCTCTTTATGAGCTCCATATCCTCTTTACTTAGCTCAAAGTCGAACACTTTGAAATTCTCTTCAAGTCGCTCGCTCTTTGATGATTTGGGGATGATAATGGTGTTTCTTTGTATCCCCCATCGGAGAACCACTTGTGCAACGGTCTTTTTGTATTTCTCCGCTAGGCCCTAATCACAAAGAAAATTTAAAATAAGTCAACCATTCATATTCGCAAAACAAAAAGATTTACGATACATTTTGACTTTCAAGCCTACCAAACCAAACTAATCCAGTAAATTCGACTCGAAAGTAGGGTCCACGGTGTGGGGGGGGGGGGGGTAGGTTGATATGTCATCTACCCCAAAGTAGAGCGACTATAGAAGATGATCCAATACATAACATTGAGACAACTAAGCGGGACCCCCTTAAGCAACTATTTCCGTGAATACCCCTGATTTGTGCGAGAGTGTGAGCAAAGTCTACCCAACCGTTGAAATCCTTGAATTCTAAGGTAAATGCCACGATTTAAGTTTTGAAATCATTGAATTCTAAGGTAAATGGCATGATTTAAGTTTTTCGAGCAATGTCATATCCTCCTACGAGGCTATAATCTATTTGAAATCGACCTCAAAGACCTACCATATACTTTCACCAAAATCTCGAGATTTCAAGGTCAACCAAATGATTTCTTTAAAATCTTTGACTCATCAGGTCAACCATTTTGCAGCATCTATCACTATGATCAACAATGGGAAAGAAAGTTTCTTCAAAACTTTAAACAATTCGGACCACTGTTTTTTATTTTTATGTTGAAATTAAGTGCATTCAGCCTCAAAAGGAGAAACTTACTTTGAGATCTGGATCATCCAAGCATGAAACCGACCCGAACCACTCTGTATTAGCCACCGAACCTCCAAGAGGGGTGTGGGCCGTGATAGCAATTCCGTGTTTCTGGCAGAACTTAACGAGAGACTCACGTTGGAAGTAAGGATGCGTTTCAATTTGATTTACGGCAGGCTTCACTTTCGAGTAAGCTAAGGAGTCTCTGGTCAAGAATATGTCGTAGTTGCTGCATAATTTCACAACCAAAGTTAGGGTCTGTTTGTTGACAGCTTAGTGAGATTAATGGGACTCACAGCTTATTCAGTCAGCTATATATGACTGTTTGGTAGTGGCTTAATGATATATAAAGTGGCTTATTCAGTAAACCTCAAGGGGGGAGCTTTATGCACAACGCCACGTTTTTTAAACCCGCTCCTCCGAATAAAAAAACACATTCCTTCTATCTATGAAAAAACCCTCCCAAACAAAAATCATAACAATCTATACAGACAGATTAATTCACATAGATAACTTTATCCATACAAGACTTAGGGGCTGTTTACCAAATTTCCAATTAAGTCCTGTATGGATAAATTTGTCTTTCTGGATATATTGGTCTGTCTAGATAAAAATGTGTTATTGTTTACTTTTTATCCTGAATCAACCATCTTAATTACATAAATGACCATTTTACCCCTTCATATAAAACAAATACCATTGGATAATTTTAAATGACAAATAAACTTAAATTTCAAGTTGGGTGAAAAGCCAATTGACTGTTAGATTAATCTCAATTATGTTTAAATAGTATGTAAATATACATATATATAGTTTATGTATAGGTAGTTATTTATGGAAAGGTGTGATTGTTCATGAAACAACACAACCCTTAGTGAACCATTGCGATGGTTCAAAGGCACCCGTTCGGTGTCTATAAATAGGTTGATCATGTACATTTCAAAGTGTGAACTTTTCTCAGAATTATCTATAAACTTTGGTTATTGTCATTGTCTTGATCCAACATTTGGTATCAGAGCATTTGGTTTATCAACCAAAGTTCTCATCATCTACCGATTATCACACAAAATCGAGAGATAGAGAGATAGAGATAGTCACCGAAACCACTAGAGATTAACGATTTATCACCATCACAGTAATCATTTAGGATAATCAGAATCTCAGGGAGAACATCCAGGGCGGCCGAAATCAGAAAGATTCTACCGCCTACCGGCATCAAATCGGTACAGGAACAACATCCGGCAAAATCGTTTGGTCAGAAAGACCATCGATTTTTAAAGCAGAAAACGCAGCAAGCGTCGCTTCATAGAACAATCGATAGAAGATCAATTGTTCAAATCGAATCCAGATCGGAAAGGAGTAACCACCGATCATTACATACCAGAAGGTTGCGATTTTACCCAAAAATCGAAGAACAATAACGATTCAGAAGGAATCAAGAAAAACCCCATCGATTCAATAAAGAGGAATCGAAATATCATCATCAAAATCGAATCGACACCAGAGGGCTTGGACAAAAATCGAATCGACACCAGAGGGCTTAGACAAAAATCGAATCGACACCAGAGGGCTTAGACAAAATCGAATCGTCACCAAGGGTTTAGACAAAATCGAATCGACACCAAGGTTTTGGACGAAATCTAACCGTACACCCTTTTTCCTTCTTTTCTTTCATTTTCTTTTCAAACCCTTAATAAGCAAACATTACTTTGTTTTCTTTTAAATAAATATATAAAAAAAAGGAGAAGCCTTTTTATCATTTTTGCTTATTCATTTTTAATAATTTACTAAAATAATTTTGGTAAATAAGTTTTTTTAACAAATTTTTTTAAATAAAATTTATATTTAAAAAAATTATGACTGGGAAAGAAAGTCAAGAAGGAAATTCCAAAATTTGCAAGGAAATGAGTCCTAGTGCTCACTTTCAATGTCCGATGTTAAGTTCAACAAACTACACAACATGGGCAATTCGAATGCAAATTATTTTGGAAGCAAACAATCTTTGGGAAGCAATTGAACCACAATCAACAACAAAAGACGATGTGAGGAGAGATAAAACCGCTACTGCTTATCTCTATCAATCGCTACCAGAAGATCAATTACTTCTCATTTCAAAATACAAGACTGCAAAGGCAGTTTGGGAAGCACTGAAAGCCAGACACGTTGGAGTAACCAGTGTCCAAAAGGCAAGATTACAAACACTCAAGACGGAATTTGAGATGTTACAGATGAAAGAAAATGAATCAGTTGATTCATTCACTATGAAGTTAACGAGTATTATAAATAAAGCAGCAAGCTTGGGACACACTTATGAAGATTCCACTCTCGTTCGGAAATTACTAAATGCAGTACCCGACCGATTTCTTCAAATTGTAGCGTCCATTGAACAATACTCAGACTTAGATACTATGTCTCTAGACGAAGCAATCGGGAGACTGAAGACCTTTGAAGAAAGACTTAAACATAAGAAAGAAAGAGTTGCAGATACTCATGATAGATTGATGTTCACACGACATGAATACCGAGGCCACTCTTATAGAGGACGTGGTCATGGTAGATTTAACCAATCACGAGGCCGAGGGATTAACAGATTCAGACCAGAAAGAAAAAATTGGGAATCTCAACAGAACAACTACAAGAAAGAACCGAACAGCACTACAAAGAAATTTACCCCTGACAAGAGGAAAGTACAGTGCTACAAATGCAAGAAATTTGGACACTATGCAACCAGATGTCCACAGAACGATGAAGAGAAAGAACAGTCTAATCTCATTGAAGAAGACTTAGAACCAACACTACTTATGGCAACTGTTGAAGAAAACCAGAAGGTTCACTTGAACGAAGAGATTTTCGAACCAAGCAAGACAATTTCAAATGATGAAAGTCTATGGTATTTAGACAACGGTGCAAGCAATCACATGACAGGAGTCAAAGATCATTTCAAGGAAATTGACGAGAAGATTACTGGAAACGTAAAATTCAAGGAAGATGAAACATGGAATTGGACGGAATATACCAAAGATTTCAATCTAGATTGTCCAGAATGGACTGATTTCATTATAGGGAATAATGAAACGCCTGGTACTCAATATATCTCGAACGAAAGTGAAGATTTCGAGAATAATGTTACACATGGTAACAATGATTCAGATGATGGAGTACCTACTACACCCAATTCCCAGATACCCACTCATGAATATAGCCCACAGCAATCCACCAGATTCAGAAGTTGATACACCTTCTACAACAAATTCAAGAATCGATCATACGCCTGTAAGAGGTTACAGAACCGTAAGTGACACATATACCAATACGGAAGAATTATTGCTTGTAGAAGACGAACCAAGAAACTATACGGAAGCAGCAAAGGATGACAAGTGGATTGAAGCTATGAAAGCAGAAATTGACTCTATCAACAAGAACAATACTTGGAGGCTAACCACCTTGCCAAAGGATCACAAAGCAATTGGTTTAAAATGGGTATTCAAGACAAAAGGGGATGCTGAAGGAAGAATAGTGAAGCACAAGGCACGACTAGTAGCCAAAGGATATATTCAAGAACATGGCATAGACTTTGATGAAGTCTTTGCACCAGTAGCACGGATCGAGACAATACGACTGATATTGGCTCTTGCAGCATATAACAAATGGGAAGTACACCATCTAGATGTAAAGTCAGCATTTCTGCAAGGAGAGTTGAAAGAAGAAGTTTATGTCTCACAGCCAGAAGGCTTTATAAAGGAAGCGAACGAAGGAAAAGTTTATAGACTCATGAAAGCACTCTATGGACTAAGACAAGCTCCACGAGCATGGTAACCAAGTTAGATAACACGTTAAAGACACTTGGTTTTAAGAAATGCGCATTAGAACAAGCAGTCTATACAAGAACAAACAACGCATCAACACTATTGATCGGAGTATACGTTGATGACCTAATAGTTACCGGATCATCAAAGAAAGATATTGAAGCTTTCAAGGATCAAATGAAGAAGAAGTTTGACATGAGTGATCTAGGGTTACTTGCTTATTATCTTGGCATTGAGGTTACACAAAAGGAGGGTGAAATCTCAATAAAGCAAACTGGCTACGCAAACAAGATACTCACAGACACAGGGCTGTTAGATTGCAATGAAGCAAAGATACCTATGGAACCAGGTCTCAAACTTACAAAAGAAACTAAAGAAAAATCCGTAGACGCCACTGAATATCGAAGTCTAATTGGATGTTTACGATATTTACTACACACAAGGCCAGATCTGAGTTTTTCAGTTGGATTACTTAGCCGTTTCATGCAAGATCCACAAGAGCAGCATATGAAAGCAATCAAGCAGGTGTTGCGTTATATCAAAGGAACAAAAGACTATGGCATAACTTATAGACATGAAGGAGGAAATAAGATACAAGGCTACAGTGATAGCAGTTACGGTGTTAACACACAAGAAGGAAAAGGAACAACTGGAACAGTGTTCTATTTTGGAAACTCACCTATCAGTTGGAGCACTCAGAAACAAGGTACAGTAGCTTTATCCTCATGTGAATCAGAATTTATTGCCGCAACAGCAGCAACAACACAAGCACTTTGGTTAAAAAGACTACTCAGCAAGATTACCGATACAAAGGAAGAAAAGATTACTATCTATGTAGACAACAAGTCAGCAATAGCACTAATGAAGAATCCGATGTTTCATGGAAGAAGCAAACACATTGATACAAAGTATCACTTTATACGAGAATGTGTCGAGAAAGAAGACTTAGCAGTTGAACACATCAGCGGAGAACTACAACGGGCTGACATCTTGACAAAGCCACTACCAAGGATGAGATTTGTCACTATGAGACAACTACTTGGAGTTAAAGACATCCTTCAACATAATCGAGATTAAGGGGGTGAATGTTAGATTAATCTCAATTATGTTTAAATAGTATGTAAATATACATATATATATAGTTTATGTATAGGTAGTTATTTATGGAAAGGTGTGATTGTTCATGAAACAACACAACCCTTAGTGAACCATTGCGATGGTTCAAAGGCACCCGTTCGGTGTCTATAAATAGGTTGATCATGTACATTTCAAAGTGTGAACTTTTCTCAGAATTATCTATAAACTTTGGTTATTGTCATTGTCTTGATCCAACATTGACGCAATTTTTTTAATTTATTCAAATAATATATTACTTATAAAACTAATAAAAAAATAACCCTAATTCTTGGTAGAAATGAGTTGTTATGCACTGGGTGCTGCATTCCATAAATGAGCTATATGCATTTCTCCTTCACTTTCTAATTATGTTCTTCGTCCTCTACTTTCTTATGATCTTCGTCCTCTATCTTGTATTTCTACGAATAGAATCAAGGATGGGCCAACAGAGGGAATGAGTTGTTTACTTGCAAGCGATGAAGTTTCTGGTCGAAATCGGCTAGGGTTTTCGAAATCGAAAACCACAAAGACGATGAGGATGGGGATGGTGACTATGGAGACGAAGATCGAAATCGACTAGGGTTTTTTGTAGGAGATGAAGTTTGGAGATGGAGATGAAGGAGGTGGGTTTATAATCTGGAAGGAGGTGTTTGTAATATGGAAGGAGGCGTCTCTTTTTGTGTAAGGGTAGTGATGTCTTTTTTCTGGCTGAATGGGGACAACATAACATCTCCATCTGTGCGATTAAGTCACTTTCTGTGCGAATAAGCCACAAGTAAACAACCTAAAAGAGCTGTGCGAATAAGCCGGTTACACCATTAAGCTCATTAAGTCGCAAGTAAACACCCCCTTAATGAAAACCAACCAAACAGCCCCTTAGTCATCAAAGAAATAGCATTGCCTCCGTTCTAAGAAAAATTAACTACCAAAGTCAAACTAACTGATACCAAATCTTCAAGTTTGTTAGTTCTTAAAATGAAAATAGAATTCGCATCATAGGTTAAGTTTGAAAATTATTGTATCAGCCATAGAAATAAAAGCTATACATGGAATCTTGAAATATTCACAGAATCATGGATGGTCATGTTGTGAGCTACAAATATGCGTTGGTGTTGAAATTGGGCCCATATCTATTTTAAGCAAGAAAAACAAACAGTTTGACTCTAAAAGTCAAAGTATATGTTTGAAGTCAAACAAACTAATCCTCAATTTCCAACTTGATATAAAATATTCAGGAAATTGTTGATAGTTATGTTGCGGACTGCAAGCTAAATGTTGGGTGTTAATATTGGAATGGAACTTAAGTTTGAAAAGTAAAAGGTTTGACCTAAAAGTCAAAATGTACAAGGTGACTTTAAAGTCAAATGACCAAAACCTCCAACGTCTCAACTAATATTAATCTCAAGTATATTCAAGAAGTTGATATTTATGTTGTTGGGTATTAAAATTGAAATGGAACCCACATAGAATTTAAATTTGAAAAGTAAAAGGTTAAACCTTAAACGTCAAAGTAATATACTTCCTCTGTCCCAAAATAAAATGTCCACGACCAAAAAAACCACACACATGGTTTTAGGAATATGTAATTATTACAGTTTCTAATTACTTAAATGACAATTTTACCCAGTAATTTTACCCAGTAATTTTACCATTAATAATAGGAGTAATGAATAACTCCATCTTATAAATAAGGGTAGAATTAGAAAGTAGACACTTAGGGGCCGTTTACCAAATGCTTACTCGGGTAAGTGCTTACCAAGTTGCATTACCTTACCGGATGATTATAGTAAGGACCAAAAATCTTACCATGTAAGAACGGGGCAAGGACCAAGAGCCTTACCTGGTAAGTGAGAGTGACGGCTCTTACCACGGTAAATTATTACATATGATGCCATTTTTGTGGACTAAAATCTTACCCGGTAAGTAAGCGATAGTGTTGAATTTTATCGGCAAACGCTTACTGGGCAAGTTTTTGGTAAGCGGCCCCTTACTTTTGTAAGTGGACATTAATTTTGGAGTAAATTACAATTTTTGTCCCTGTGGTTTGTTAATAATTTTGATTTACGTTCCTGTGGTTTAAAGATTGTGATTTTAGTCGCTATGGTTTGCAACTTATTGCTATTTTTATCCCTGGACTGATTCCTACCTTTTAAGTATACGGAACTAAAACAGTAACGAATCGTAAACCATAGGGACCGAAACAGCAATAAATCATAAGAACGAAAATAGCAATGAGTTACAAACTATAAGGACGAAAACCTTAATTTCTAAAACACGGGGAAGAAAATCGCAATTTTTAACAAACCACAGGGATGAAAAACGTAATTTACTCTTTATTTTGGAATAAATTAAAATAGAAATGTGGACACTTATTTTGGAACGGAGGGAGTAGATGGTGAAAATGACAACAACAAACTAACCTTATACCGATGCTGCGAACCAAGCCCATGGAGACTGTTTCTTCCATAGCATGCCATGTAGTCTCCAAGGAAATGGTAGTGTCAATGTCCAAAACACCATCTTCATCCAAGGCACTTCCAGTTGTACCAATTCCTATGATAAGCAGCAAAACAAACTAAAACCCACAAATTTGAACAATAAAAATAATTCAAAAACTAATGTAACCGCAACCATGTGATCATGTGATCATGAAAGAATAGTATGGTTAATACCAGTATGCTTTGTTGCAATGGGGAAGTGAACAAGGAAGAGATCCAAATAATCGAGCTGAAGCTTTTTCAAGCTGGCTTTACAAGCCTCGACAACATGTCCATGGTCCGAGTTCCATAGCTGAATTCAAGAAAACAAATTACAAAAACCGTTAGAAGGTGAAACCATAAGGAGAGAAAGTCATGGAAACCCCAGTTCACCAAGTCTAATTGGCCTTGCAAAAAAAGGGTTGTAACCCCCCGAGGTGGCCCACACAGCTCTGACCCAAGAGCATCATGTGAGAGAAAAATCAGGTACACAACGGCCCGCTAGGTGGCGGCCTTAAGAGCCCCATGCCCACAAAGAGCACAACCCCCAAAGGAATTGCAAATCCCACACTATGGCTACCAAACTCAAACGCTCGCCTATTTGTGCACTATACCACCCAATAATCAAATGTGTATATACCCTAATGATAGTGTAGAGGATGGTTCAGGGGAAGACCTCAAAAAAATAGAAAACTGAGGAACACCCTGATACTTCATCTGGTCGGTATGCACTTGTGCATACAAGTAAATTAAGTTGTTATTTTGGTTTTTATGCACGTGTGCATGCTACAAATTACTTGTATGCACAAGTGCATATCCGTCGTGATGAAGGGCTAGTCCTCAGTTTTCCATTTTTTCGAGGTTTTCCCCTGAACCACAACCCTATATGTGAAGTGTGAGCATTACAGGGGGAATTCTAGAAGGATCCAGAACATGTAGGTGGGAGTTGTTAGTTTGGGCGGGAGTTTCTGTTTAGCATATGTCAACAATTAGTATAAATAAGAGGTCTAGGTGGGCATTCTGTTTTGTGTTCAATTGGGCGGGAAACTGTTTTGGGAGAGTCCTAAGCCTATGGAAACTGTAAGCATTCGGCTAATTCAAGAAATCCAACCGATTTGGCGTTAGTGTATAACAGTTGGCAAGTGGGCAATTTCCATCATAAGTTGATTACAGTAAATAAACCAAAAACCTTTGTAGTAATGAAGAGATCCTCCCTCTTCACCAATCCTGTTTTAAATGCCTCGGCTAGTGCCTCCCCGACTTCCACTTCATTTTGGTAATCGGCTGCAATAAATAATCACTAAAAATCATCATGGTGAAAGGTTGCAATAACGTGTTTCTATGAAAGTGTGTTGGGCACATGGACCATGTGTCTAAGACTAAGTAAAGAAGCAACTAGGCCAATTAACAAAATCTCTTTGCTATTTTAATTTCGGTATTTTATACTTTATAAAATTTTACGCATATAACTACATAAATTTTAGTCCTATTATTTGCAACCTATCTTATGTTGTAACAACACTTTATATTAAGTAAATCGGACATACATGAAATATCTAATATACCATTATAACCGATAGAAACTATACCCTTTTGGTCATTTTGATCAAAAACACCTTTCATCTCAAACTCAAACACTCAAATACCATCATCCAAGTTACAATCGAGTATGTGTAACATTTAGGACATAAGGAAAGGAAAAATGTAACAAATTTATATCAGGGTGATCATTAGGTTTGAATAACTAAAATCGAAAGAAACTTTTGTGGTACGGAGACTATAGTAAGAACAGCTACAGTCGAATTTCTAAAACTAGTCAACTAAATAAACCAACATCGACTCTTCTAACCAGAAAAATCAAAATTGAGTCTAAATAACCCAAAGGGTTGATGGTGATCCCAAAATACAACATACTCCTGAAACAAGAACCTTAAAATTACCATTTAAATGTGTTATCAAAAACTATAGTGAGCTCAT
The DNA here is from genome assembly GCA_033807775.1 of Saussurea involucrata. Classification (NCBI taxonomy): domain Eukaryota; kingdom Viridiplantae; phylum Streptophyta; class Magnoliopsida; order Asterales; family Asteraceae; genus Saussurea; species Saussurea involucrata. Next base: position 134,607,696 of record CM066315.1, read on the forward strand.
AAACAAGATCTGAGTTAATTGCAGATCCTCCCACCAAACATACTAAAAAATGAGTCCTATAAAAAAGACTTTTTGATGACTTTATTCCCAAGTTATAACCATTTTTAAAAACAAATGCAAATACAAAAGCTCGAATTTCTCACATGCCCAAACCTAATCAATCATATTATTAAAAAAAACAGACATACAAAACCTTATGAAATTAACACAAGCCCAAACCCAGATTGATAATATTAATACAAAACAAGAACAGAAACATGAAAAAACTAGTGTTCTAACCAGATGCCTAACTTTATGCATATGCTTTCCATATGATTACTATTGGATTGTAAAAAATACAAGAATTAACACTTATTAAACAAGAGCCATATTCATACGAGAACAGTAACCAAATAAGAGAATAAGAAAACGGTCGATTCACATGTGATTTTACACTAGAATCACATGTGATTCAAGCGACTTTGGCTTCACACGGACACCCTTGTGTTGACCGTTAGTGTAAAATCACATGTCATTGGCCCATTTTCTTATTATGTTATTGTTCTCATTTGAACCTCCTTCTACTAAACAATTGGTCAATTGGTTGCTAATTGTAGGTATGGGACGCTTAACACATTCGTGGTCAACTACGAAGCCCTATCTAACCAATTTCCTTTTTATAACTTGATTCACAAATCAAACCCATTTCCGAGAACCAACACGAATAGATAACCTCAAAGTTCTTGCTGGCCCCAACCTTAATCGATCAGATTATTTCAAATCAAATGCACAAATGGATCAATTAATCAGTAATCACAAGTTAATGCCTCATCTGCACTAAGATCTAACCTCACCAAATCAACTCCTTTAGAGGTTTGATTCTCCAAAATAGTACGGATTTCCATCGGAACAACGTAATATTAGATCAAATTTAAACATGAAAACATCACAAATCATCAATAGCGAATACGAAACTAACAAAAACTTGAGAAAGAGAGTATACCAGCGCAATCGAAATGGCGATATCCGATTTTGATGGCATTGAGGAGAAGATCTTTGATATCTTTACCCTCCATACGCCATACACCTAATCCGATTATGGGCATTTTGAATCCACTGTTGAGTGTGATCGCCATTTCAGTGATCTGCTAATGACTAGAGATTATCTTTTGGAGTCTTGACTGCAACAACTGCGTCTCAGTGCCCTCTTATACCGTCGCCTCTCACGATACCACACTGATCAACGGTGGAGATGCTTCGGATCAAAAAACAATGCCATTTGGAGATGCTTTTTATGCAGATGAATCGTGTCAAATTCGGGTCAAACCAAATTTCAGTAATTTTTTTTTTTTATAATTTTGAATCTATAGCCAAGAACTTGAAAAAAAAAATCTTGTTTCATGTTCACTTTTATTTTTTGTCAAACGATGTCATTTTTATGGTTTTATATGTTTTTAAATCGCATAACAGATGTATAAAATTAAATGTCAACATGGTTGACTAATCAAAAAAGTTTTAAAAATAATCGTTTGTATGTGGGGTCTTCGAACCCATAGCATTTGAGCTAATTTTGAAGATTTTGATGAGACGATCATAACGGTATAATTTGTAAAAAAAAAACATATTTGTTGTTTAATGTATTTTAGTTTATACACGATTATGTATGTTAATGTGATAAAGGTGTAAAATGAAAAATAAAAAGAAAAGAAATATAAAGTAAATTAAATAACTAATTGCAATGGTATAAAATATAATTGAAAAATAAAAAATAATTTTATTTTTAATTATAATGTTAAACCGGAGGTTTTGAAGCTTGTAAACTTCTACATGATGTATTGAGATTTGTACATTTTAAAAAATCAAGAATAACCAAAAATATAATCTTTTAAATGAATATAGAACAAGATGTAAAAATGAACAAGTTTAAAAAAATCTTCATACGTTATTTTTACGTATTTATGATATTTTACAATATTATTAAATTAACGAAATATTCAATATAATAAACTTATTTTGAAATTATTGAGGAGACTATTACAATGACATAATTTAAAAAAAATTATAATGTATTTTATTTATTTTTAATATGATAAGGGTGCAAAATAAAAAAAACGTAAGAAATATACAACAAACTACTTCGTACATATTCATGATATTTAATATTATAACTAAATGAAAAATATTTAATATTGGCTCATTTTGAAGGTATTGACGAGACGATTACAATGCTATAATTTGTAAAAATGTATTTTTAATGCATTTTAGTTTATATATGATTATTTATGTTAATATGATAAGGATCGAAAATAAAAAATGAAAAACTAAGAGACTAAAAGTAAACTAAATAACTAAATCTAAAGATATTAAATGTAATTTATAAATTAAAAAAGTATTGAATTAGGGGAGATTCAAGGAAAGTGGTTGTCAAGTCGAAGGAAGTGTGTTTTAAAAGGTTGCATGCACTGCTATTATCTTAAAAGTTCAAAATAACCGTAATACAATTTTGGGCAAATTGCATGAAAATGTAACCTACTTTGCCATGATTAGTTTTGAAACTTTCATTTTGGTACCTGAAATGTGATAACACAAACATTTAAGTACATGTATCATTAATTTGAGGGGCATTTTTGTCCTTTTATAATGTCTTTAATTTTCTGTAAAAAATAATATATTATGAACTCTAAGGCCGTACAATGAAAGATAGGATTAGAGACGAAGATACAGAGAGATGGAAGCCATTGGAGAGAAGTCGAGAGTCGTTTATAACTCAAAAGAGACTAGACTTGTATCCCTGTATGTATCCACACAAATATTAGCTCCAATTTGAGAGATTTACTTGGTTTGTTTGATTTCATCTCAATTTTTTATAAACATGTAACGAAAACTTACATCAATCATCATCGCTCAGCTTCATGGACTCGTGGTGATGACTCGAATCTCCTGATGTCGAATTTAGATTCACTGTATTAGATCCCGATGAGAACAAACTACTAAAAGGCCAAGGAAGAGATACCGAAAATCGTCTCTCTTCGTTATTAATCCTCCCGTTTCCCGATTCACCACCGTTTGCCATTTCTTGTTCCCGGTTGATCTTTGACTCATTCGCCTTGAAACCTGTGTTTACACGGCATTTCGCGAGCTTCGGTTCCCACCTCGAATTCTTCCAAACAAACCGAACACTGAATCAAGTTTTCTTCGATTGTCATAGTCGGCATTGCATCGACCACCTCTTTTTGTGCCGGTGGGGTTCCGTATCGGTTTGGGTTGTTCTCCGCTAAATGCTGCAGGAGTTGCTCTTAACCAAGGCCTACGAAATAATCACCAAATGAACCAAATGGGTGGTTTTGGGTCGGGTTTATGTGTTGGAGGTGAATAGTGCAAAGAAGACGATGATGGTGATGAAATTGATTCCATTTTAATTGAAATTTGGTTGTTTTGGTGGTGCATAAACCCTAATTTGTTGCACAATTCGCCATTGTTGATGTCGTGGATTTGGATTTGGAAAGGGTTAATGCTTCAATACTTGTACCATTGCTTTGAGCATTTGTACAATAGAAGTTTAATATATTATTTTTTATAGAAAATTAAAGACATTATAAAAGGACAAAAATGCGCCTCAAATTAATGATACAGGTACTTAAATGTTTGTGTTATCACATCTCAGGTACCAAAATGAAAGTTTCAAAACTACGTTGCCCAAAATAGGAATCATGGCTAAGTAGGTTACATTTTCATGCAATTTGCCCTACAATTTTAATATAGTAGTATAGATTATTAGGCTATGTTTGGCAAAGTAGTTGATAACTAATAAACTAGTTGTTAACTCATAAGCTAGCTGGTAGCTGATAAACTAGCTGATGAAGAAGTCATGTTTGACAAAACTAGCTTATAAACATGTAAAATGACCAAAAAGAAAATCTTCAAAAAATTATTAATTACAATATTTAATTCTATAATTAAAACAATTTATAGCGATATAAGATGTTAATTAATATAACCAATATAGTAAAGAAAAAAAATAATAATATAACATGTTAATTAAAAAAATTTAAAAATTGTTATTAGATATATACTATAATTTTGAGTTTGTTAAAACAAAAAAAATATATATTAACTTATGATTTTAAATAATCGTTACATATAATATGAAAAAAATAATCAAATAATAATTAAAAAAGATAATAGTAATTGACAGATAAAATATATTGAATAATATTAAAAAATATATAAAAATAATTTATATGATCAACAATATCTATAATAATTAAAAATTAATAATTTTCAGTTAATATTAATTAATATTTATTAATTAATAATAATTAAATTAAAAAATAAGATTTATTTATAATAATAGTTAATTAATAATAATGAGGGCAATATTGGAATATTCACAAAAAGCTACTTCAAGTAGCGTTTCAAAAAGTTAGCTTATGGTCATCCAAACATGTATCCACAAAAAAACCAGCTTATAAGTTAGCTTTTTTTTTTGCCAAATGATGCCTCAGGGATGTTAACGAGTCGAGTCGAGTCGAGTCGAGTCGAGTAGCAGACTATTAAAGCCTGACTTGAAAAAATAATATCACGTCGAGCTCAAGCTCGATTAACTTTTTCAGATTCGGATCGAGCTCGAATATTTTTTCAATGAGCTTGTAACACCCCGATCTTTGAAAGGTATCGATCTTTTAAGATAAAAATGAAAAATAAGATTTTGGATTGAATCCTAGATTTTATGGTCTTTGTAACACCCGTAATTTCGATAAGTAAATATCACCCGAACGTCTTGCAGCTTGAAAATGGTGGAATTTATGTTGGGGAAACGTTGCTTAAAGTCCCTAAGAGTATCAGGAGTTTTCGCGTTGAAAAAGGCGAGTTTCGGGGCTTGGTACGGGTCAAGCTACAATGACCAGCGGCGACTATGACAGTGTCACAGTCGCGTGGCATAGTCGCCGGGAAGGGACAGCCTTCGGTACACCTTGTGCGACTATGACCAGCGACATTGACCATGTCATAGTCGTGGTGGCAATGTCGCGAAGGAGGAGCTCTGGTCGAAAATCAAACAGAAAGTGGTACCTCTTCCGCGATTGTGACACGCGACTATGCCACAGGGCATTGTCGCGGTCGGGGTGCAGGGGGCTGTGTTAAATCCGATTTTTATCCCCATTTCAATCCTCACTTCCTTTCCTTCATCCTTTTCTCTCCCAAACCGAACCCTAACCCTCTAAACCGTTTTTGGAACCCTTGAAGCCATAAATCTTGTGATTCAAACCCTCTCCCTCATCTCTTAGCAAGAATTTATGGATGAAGGTTGGAATTCTTCATCTCACTTTCATTTTGGTGAGATTTCTACATTTTCTAGGGTTTCATCCAACTTTTTTGTCCATTTTGAATAGTTGGAGCTTATGGGGTGTTATTGGGGAGCTAGAAGTGCTTTGGTTGGTGGATTTACGTTGGGGTCAAGGTAACCTTCTCTTATCTTCACCTATGGAAATTAGGGTTTTGGTATATGTTGAGTTGTTGATGAAAATGCTTAGGGAAATGAAGTTGTATGGTTAGATATGATTATTGATGGGTGGAAATTTATGGATCTAGGTTTTGGAATGTTTGAGCTTGAAGATTCGGGTCTCTTCAAAGGAGCTTACGTTTGGGGAAAAACCTAGATTTAGCCTAAATCTAGCAAGGTGAGTTCAAGTTGCTTTGTGAAAACTTTGTACATGCCAAAATGTTATTTTTCCAAGTACTTATGTGTTTTACATGAAAATTATCAATGTTGAGTTATTTGGTGGGTTTTAACTTTTGAAGTATTTATTGTGGCAAATGTTGTAAAACACTTACATTGGGAATTTTGGGAAAATGTGATAGATAAATCATACATGAAAATGGGTTGTTGATTTATGTTATAAGTGGAGTATATTTGTAATGAAAATGCATTTGTGTATATTTTGGAAACATGCATTTAGTACATTATGGGACGATTTGTAAAAGTACGGTGTAAGTTCTTTGGAAAAGAGGGTTGTCCCAACCCAAGGTTCTATTTCGGGTTTTCATGGATTTGAAATATTATTGGCAAAAGTGTGTGTTGCTACATTTAACCTCATGTTATGGCTTTTCATGAATTATCTTTTGAGTCGGTTGAGTTTATAGCTCGGTATTGGATTTTGTTAAGTCTTGAGGACAATTGTCCAGTTTTAATAGCTCAAGTTGAGTTTTGATCATGATTTACGTTATTGGGGAATTGAATGTTTGAATGCACTTGTTTATTCATTTGGGGTCGTGTAATGTTTTAGACCTTGTTAGCTATGGATCCATAGGCATTTGAGTTTTCCAAGTCTCGCGGGCAAGAGATCGGGATTGATTGAGCCAGTTTACGAGACGTTAATTTCCCATTTGTATCACGGAATAGGCATCGGGTTCCATGATAAGTAAGGCGTGGACCTATATAGTCGGGCGTCGTCTCATGGGCAGTAAGGTGTAATCCCAAAGGTGTTGTTGTGGATTTGGAGTGACCCAATGTATAGACCTGGAGTGGTTGAAATTGGGGGCTCCCTAGTCTCGTGGGCAATAGATCTGAAGTGATTGAGCTCAGTTTACGAGAGTAATCCACGTGTATGTTTTATTTCATAGTAGGTGACCCACTTTTGTGTTCCATCACATTCAATGTATACGGGCCTCTTCCGTCACCGAAAGGTGTTGTTTTGGGTATTTGTGTTTATCCATGTTTTCGGTGGCGTATCATATTTATACGAATTGTTTCCACGTTATATGAGTTATGGGTTATGTTTTATCCATGTTTTGGGATGTTTGGAATAATGGTGATTTGATTATGAATTCAATCATTTTGAGTATCAAATGCTATTTCACCTTTCACGTTGGTTTTGGAAATGAATCCATTTTGGGAACCAAGTTATATTAAAGTTTTCAGCATGGGAATTGTGTGAGTTAGAAAATGGGTGATTTGCATCTAAAGTAAATTCTTTTGGAACTCAAGACTTAAAATTGCATCTCTCACGATTTATGAATTTATATGGTCATGATAAAACTCTTGAACTCACTAGGCGTTAGCCTAACCCTTTTTATTTGTCGGCATGTGCAACAGGCTCAGGTTGGGAGTAGCTTTAGCTACAATGTGAAGTGGCGAGTGCTAGTAGAGTGCACGAGAGGTGATTTTGATTTGTGAAGCCTCCCGCATTTATTTGGGATTAGCAACTTGTGTTGTGTTAAGTAACGACCGTTTTAAGTTATTAATTGTGGAAATTTATGATGTTTAAATTCCGAGGTATTTTCAGGGATGATCTGTAGAAATAGTTTTTTCCTCATTTGGTTATTTTATTGAAATTAAAGTGAGTTGCTCGTTCAAAATTTGAGGGTGTTACAAGTTGGTATCAGAGCATAAGTTTGAGAGAATTAGGTGTTGATTTTGGATACCTAGACTCAAACTAGCGACCTTTTAAGTGAGGGAAAGTGAAATTGCACTATTAGGCATGTTAAGATAGGATGTTTTGAGGTCGATGGAGTCGTTAGAAACGAGAATCGCGTCAAGAGTATCAAGGATAATCATGTACGGTACGTTCATAATTGCACCTAGCCAGTGTTATGGTGAACCTACTAGTTACATGTGCATACTTGAACTACTCTAATGTGATGACGGCTGGGGTAGTGAAGAAGTTTCTAAGCGAGTGGTCGTTGGAATAGATGGACGATTTTAACATCAGTCACTCGTAGTGACGATAAGCATGATAATTGCTTTAAGTGGACCGTTTCGGGTCGAAGTTGATGGTTGGATTAGAACCATAGATCTATTGAATCGACCTTAATTCGAGGAGGAATTGTAAGGTGAATCGATGTAATTCCCAACTTTGCCTTAAGGTGTTTGAGCATCCGGATGACATCAGTGGGCCGGAGGAATTTGGAGGAGTATGGGTTGAGACGTTGAGTGCCGACTAAGTTTATGCACGAAATTTATTTTAAAGAAAATAAATTGCATCAATTATTTCTTGTATTTCAAATCATCATATGAGTTGAGTTATGAAATCTCGGAAAAACGTTTAAAACGCACAAGATTTTAAATCATGGTTTGAAACGTGCATGAAATTGTTTTATTGCGGGAGTTGCAAACTCCGTCGGGACTTGTTTTATTTTATTGTTGCCCAACGTTACTTTCGGATACAATGAAATCCATATTTTTATGATGTTTACGATGTCGGGCAAGTAACTACGGCTTATGACTTTAACATTGGATCTCCTCCACATGTGTTAAAGTTTGGACGGAAAGTTATCTTCCATCATGTCTATGTAGAGCTATTTTGGGAAATTTGTTTAATGCGAGTTTGTTGAAAAGTGTTGTTTATGGTGTGTTACAACAAAGAGAGAATTTTTGGAATATTGACATTTTATGATCTTGCTTTATGCAATTTGAGTTTTTGGAAGCGAAATGTTTGGCATCCCTTGGTTGGGTCGGGGCAATTGAGCCCACAGAGTTTTACGGGGTTTCGTTTACGACGTTTTGTGCCGTGTGAATGCAATTTTGTAAGGTGCATACTTTGGTTATTGCGTGTGTTGATTTTGGATTATATTGGGCATTTTGTCTCATTCGGGTTTTGTTGAGAAGTGTTATTTATGCCGTGAGGCGACCAAACGGAACGTTTTTAGAACTTTGGCGTCGCGTACTTTTTTTTAAAGAATTGTGTTAGCACGTTTTGTTGCAATTTATTCAATGTACGGATTGATTTATACATGGTGTGAGTAATGCCTTAAAGGACGTTCTGATAGTGTTTCTTAACAATTTGCTTTATGTGCTTTCGGTTAAGTGATTATTTTGTTATCCTTTCATGCAAATGTATGGTATTGACCTAGGGGTATGCATAACTTGGTAGTCACTGATCCTCGAAAACTTGATAGATGAATCATGAATGAAACTGTTACTAGTTCATTGCATAAGTGAAAGTCTTTTGGTCAAAGCATGTCTTAGTGTTGTGGGGATCATGCATGGTTTACAATACGATACGTTTTGGAAACACGAATGGGTGAGTCGTGAACTTTGGTCAAATTTTGACTTGATGAACATTTTGGAAAGAAAATTGTAAACCTTTTGGTTTTGGAGAAAATGTGTAATTTAAGTATTTTAATGGGTAAATTTTAAGCGTCGACATTTTAACGTTTATATTGCGAGTGTGAAACTTTTGGTGAAAATGCTCCGTGATGAGGATTGTGAAAAATTATTTGTCTAAATCTAGAGTGCGTGAAACTATTGATGTTTTGGAACACTAATGCACATTGTTTGTACGATCCGACATTCGAAGTCGATTTAAACCCTTTTTGGTGTCCACCGTTTACGAGCACTTATTTTCTCCTCAGTCTTGGGAAAACACATTAATGTGTGAGCCTTGTCAAAAATGTTTTACTCTTATGTCATTATATGACTAAGAGAGAAAATTTAGAAATTTGATTTAGAGAATTTCATCTGTTGAAATTTTATTACGAACTATCTAATGCATGAAATTTTATTTTCGGAAAACCACTAGGGAAGTGTTACAAGTTTGCATGCGTACTCCCATTTGAAATTTCTTCATGATGTTTTAGTCAATATCTTTGAATGGTGAAAACGTGTTGACTTTTATCTTCGAACTTGGAACTAACGCAAATCATTTGGTGTTTTAACCAAAGCATATTTATGGATCGTTTCACCGTTTTTGTGAAATAAACTGACATGTGCGCGAACCTTGTTGGTGAATTTGATCCCATGTCATTTTATGTTTAAAAAGGGATTTTTGGGGAGTCGGAGGACGTTTAAACTCCTTGTGAAATGCGTACAAATCTTTTGTTGCGCACTATTTAAAGTATGAAAATTTATTTACGTGTATGACCTAAATAAATCTATGCTAAGACCGTGGCGGCCCATTTCATAAGATTGTCGAGCATACTTTTACGCCTTGTTGATAACTTGAATTTTGGTGAAATGGTTTTCAAGACGATTTTCATATGTGGGACGAGTGTGTCCATTTTTACGCAACTACCTAACTGATAGTAGTAGTTTTTATGCGTGCGATTAACTTGATATGAAAATATTGGTGTTGAAAGTTTCTATAAAAAGTTTTCGATTGACATATTTGTTAAATAATACACTTGAGAGCATTGAACTCATTAGGACCCTGGAAAGGTCAAGTAACCCGGTTAAAGGTAAGTGTGAGTAGAACTTCGTCAGTGGAAGGCTGAGTATTTTAATGTGTGTTGGTACCGTAGGCCAATTAGCGTTGTTTGTAGAATCGACGTATTTTGTAACTGAAAGGTTAGATTCGCGGTATCTTATTTTGAGGTTGGTTGTAACCATCTTGTTGGCAATTTTGTGTTGGGTCTTGGTCAATTTTAGCATAATGAATGTGTAGGACCCTGTAGACGCCATACTGACAACCTTGGTTTTGTAAGAATGCTCGACGAGTGAAACTCGGGTGTTGAGTCTGTTGTGATTCAAAGTTTGGGTGGTATAACTAGGTGTCAACTTTTGGGCTTGAGGCTAAACACCGTTAGTGTAATCGGAGGATTGTAATCCGATTTTAATGGAACGATGGTAATGGTTGTAGTAATCTTAATATGTTCAATTGTGATGAGTGGATTTAGAGAAATAACTTTCCTTGTGTGGTAAGAAAATATGTCGGTTGGATAATTGATAATTGGACGTATCTTTGGAGTTATGTAATTGATGGGCCAGTGATGACCGTCGGTGTTGGATTTAATGGGATCCGTTAGGAGTGAATGCTAGTCCAGTGGCGGGAATATTTGGGATTCATAAGTTTTGGCTGATTTCGATGGTGATTAAACTTTGGGCTAGTTTGAAGAGAAATTTAAGAAGATGTGGATGTGGAGTGATTGGGGAGTTCGAATCTGTCAATGGGAATGTATGAATCACTTAAGGTTGGGGAGATGACATGTGTGAATGGTACATGCGAAATAAACCACAGCGGGTTGTAATCTGTCCACAGTGGGCAGCGCAAGTGTACACTGTCCACTATGATCGTCACGGCAAGTAATAATCGGTAAAATACCGGAATCGTATCCACAGAGACTGGGCTATCAAGACAATACGGCTTTTGTGAGTTCCTTTCACGAGTTTCAATTAGAGAGGAAACAATATTTTGAGTTGGATTGGTGAAATAACTACTTTTAACGATTTTACTAAAGATTTAAAAGATGGAATGTAGGTTAGATTTTCCCTAGATTTTATAATAAATACTTGATCTCAAAAGATGATCCTTGTAATTGAAGTCGGTCTTTTCGCTAGAAAAGCCCGGTTACAAAATACTCACACCGTTAAGCAAAAATCCCATACTAGTCGTACTTGTTGTTTTGTCAATGGTAATCTCAGAATGGACCCTCTCGGGCCTCGATGGAATGTGTAGAGACAAATACTCTAAGTGTTTTAAATACACAAATTAGCTTGTCTACTACTCCAGTGGGGAGAGATTAGCTCACTGTGCTGACCTCACTCTCGTAAGTGTCATAAGAATTCTTTCGAACTCCCTAGCATTATCCAAGCTCGTGTCACTGCGTTCTACCCATTTCTGAGTTGAGAACTAGACTTTTAGATCCTTACAAGTGATCGGCTTGTTCGCATCCTTGGGGTATTATCGAGAATGAATAACCAAAACAACAAATATTCCAAGTATAAAGATTACTCAAGAATTTTCTCTAAAATCTAGGTACTTCTCTTACCTACATCCCAAGGGATGTTTAACCTAACATAACTGGAGAAATTAAAACGAAAGATGAAGATTTAAACATGATTGAAAATAAAAGTGACTTTGAATTACTGCTCACAGTGGGGAACGTAAGCTGCCCACTGTTCGAGAATTACAACTGAAAATTAAACTAAGAATTTAAAGTGCTAGAAATTTAAACTACAAAGCTACAGAAAATTAAATCTAACTATGAAAGCTTTAGAGGAAATTAAATGCTAAGGATTAAGGTGCTTGCTAAAATTAAAGATAGATGATCTCATTAAATGACCCAAGCCCTTCCTTTTATACACCAAGGAAAGAGCTTGGGTAATACCCAATGAGATCTTTTGACTTTGCATCAGCTGAGTTATGGGAGCACAAGGACCATTTGTGCCCCATGTTTCTTCTTTAACCAAGGGCTTGATGCTTCTATCCATGGGGTTCTTCAAAAAGTTGACTTTTAGGCTCTTAGGTATGAATATTAAATTCACTTTGCCATCTTCTTTAGGAGCAAGCCTAGAATAAAATAATCCCCATGCTTGTACTTGTTGCTGAACCTTCTAACTGCTCCCACCATGCTGTCTAACTCAGATTTCTTCTTTTTGTCTTTTCCAGCGGCAGCAGTGGGGAACCGGAGTGAGCACTGTTCACGTCACTGCAGATAAAACGTGAAAACTACCCAAAATCCACCAAATAATTTATTAAAGACCATGGTTCACTCCTTTTGCTTGTTTTCGTAAATCATACCAAGAATGGGGGTTTTTAGAAGTGAAATGGCTAAAATTGACAAATTAAAGTGAAAAATAAATGGAAATAATAACTCTAAAAATAGAGTTATCACAACCTCAAACTTAAACTATTACTTGTCCCCAAGTAATAAAAAGAAAGAAATAAAGTAGACAAAACGCACTAGAACTTTTTAGGGACTTACATACTTCTTGACTTGAATGGGCGTTGATCTCCTTCCTTCAATACTTCCTTCGGTTCAAACTTGAAAATTTCACTTTTGTGTTTGACGAAATCTTTTTCTTGTATTCCATTAATCAATAGGGCTTTCTTGGGTTTTATGGGTTTATGGCTTTGAATATTTTCCCAAGGTTTTTTGGCAAGTATTTTCAAACATGAACCGAAAATCTCGCTTGGAGATTTTTATTTCTAGAAGTGGTTGTTTTGGATTTTTCATTAGTATGTACGCACACTTTCAGACTTTATTTTGGGTATGGCTATTTTTGTGAGAGTGGGTATTCTGATGGTCCAGAATAGGCACACCATCCTCTTTCTGGGAGTGAGCACTTTGATGGTCCAGAAAAGGCACACCATCAATTTTGTTAGTGACACTCCGTTTTTCTTCTGTTTTTGTATTTTTGTATTTTTTTTTTTTTGGGAGGGGGTATGGCTTACCCACCTCAAACTTGGACTTCACAGTGTCCCCACTGTGGGCAAACTGGAAGTTCCCACCTCAAACTTAAAATCTCACAGTGTCCCCACTGTGACATTGAATTAACGAACAAAGGTGGTGGTTTGGGGTACAAAAAGGATCGTGTTTGGATGCGAAAAACGGCCTATATCATTTCATGGTATCAAGTTGAGATTCGTACTTACAAAAGGGACCTTTTTAAGTCGGAAGCCGAAAGTTGTACCTTGAAATGGAAGCGAGATCAAACAAGCATTCAAACAACAAATACGTTAGTACCCAAAAGTACCTACCCAGTGGTAGGATTTCATGCATTACAAACCAAAATAAGAATTCAGCAAAGTGTCAAAAGCCTAGCCAAAGGCATAAAATCAAACCAAACAGAAATTAAAATTGTTTTTGAGAGCAAAAGAGTGGAACCAAAGTTTTAACAAACCATTCAACGGGTCGGGGTGGCCTCTGGTGAACTAGCAGGAACGTCTTCATCAAATTCGTCCTCACTGTCATAAACTGGGCAGATATCCTTCGGAAATTCTGGTAGCTGAGCAGCTAGCATTGGGTTGGCCTCTTGCATCATCAGGCCCGTCACCTCATCCCGTTCTCTTGTATACATCCAAAATTTCTGCGTGGCCCGGTTCTGATATCGCTGCTCACTTTCTAGCAACTCGATCCTGTATGTGAGCTTCTTCAAAGCTGCCAAAATCTCTCCCATTTGGTTGCTGGACGAACCTGCCTCAGTCTGACGCCTCGATGTATCCGCAGTCCGCACATCATGCTCCTCAGCGATGATCACAGTGGGGTTAACAGTCCCCACTGTGGGGATATCTTCTGCCTGCTCGGGTGGAGGAGTGGTGACGTGCCGTCCCATCTTTCGGATGGTACCCACATTGATATTACTCGTGGAATCTAACCACTGGTCCTCCACAGCCGACGGTACACCTGCGTCTATCATCAATGAAGTAATAAGGCAAGGGAGGGGTAAAATTACCTTCTTCCGGGTACGTGCTTGATCGATGGCTCCATGCATGACAGTGCCTATGTTGATCCTTTTTCCCGTGAGGATGCAGTACAACAGCGCACACTTGTGCATCGACAAAGTGGTGTCGTGCGAAGTTGGGGCTAATGAAGCACGGAGAAACTGGAACCAAACGGCAGCCTCGGTAGTGAGAGAACTAGCGTTTAGGCACCGTCGTTGACCGTCCTTATTCCATGGTTTCCCTACAGCGGCTATCTCTCTTAAAATGAGGTCCTCACTTGCTGGAGTCATCTTCTTCAAGAATTGCGCAAACTCACAAATACCCGCATTTCCTCTCCCCAATACTCGGTTAATTTCCCCTGGATTGTAACAAACTTTCCTACCTCGAACTACCACAATTGGGTCTTTACTTTGAGAGGCCTCGGCGTAAAATTCACGCACAAGTGAGGCATTGGCACGTCGATTAGCAGCAGAAATAATCGACCAATCATGCACCACAATTCTATCCTTGACAAATGAATTAGCTTCAACGAAATCGGGGTCAAAACCCCTCTCTAATTTTAACTTTTGCTTGGCGATGCAGTCAAAATGGGCAGCCACCTCCGGAGAGGTGAACTGCCTAGGCACCCCACTGGGGGCATACTCAGTACCTACGATGGATTGATGTGGGTTTTGGGTTTGAATTTGTTCATCCCCACCATCAGTTTCCATAGACGATGAACTTAAAGAGGTTGCAGGGTTTTTACCTTTTCGTGAATCTTGCTTAGCAGGCCTCTTTGTCGGTGTTTTTCGTGCCCTGGCTACCGTGGATCTGGTAACAACTCTTCTCTTTTTTTCGGCTTGGGGAATAAGGTTCTCCCCACTGTGGATATCTCCTGAAACAGCACTCTTCTCCCTATCAAACTTGAACTTCTCATACTGACTTTGATAATTTTCCTCCACCTCTCTCTGCAACTTCTCATTCTCAGCAAACAAGTCTGCCTCAGCCTTCTTCCTCTCTTCCTCGAAGATCCTCTCCTTTTCTGCCCTAACTCTTGCCTCCTCTCGGCATCCTCCTTCCTCTTTCTTATGGCTTCCTTTCGTTGAATGTACTCCTCCTCCAATCGTCGCTCTTCCTCTTCGGTTTGCAGAGCCTCGGTGTCAAAAAGACTGGTGCTCGTGGTTGAGACGCGTGGAGAAGAAATAGCCTTCGGGCTTCGTTGTTTGGAGGAGCCTTCGTCTGGTGCACCAGATGTCATCGGTGCACTGGAAGTCGCCGGATTTTCGCCGGAGACCGGCGGCGGTTCGTTGAGGTCACCAGTGATGGTTTCTGGTGGGTTTTCGGTGTTACGACGGCGGACCGCCGCCCGGTTGGGTGCCTGAGGGTTTGAAATTGGCCTCTTGCTTCTAGCCATTGGAGGGAATTTGCTTCTGGTTCGTGTAAGAGAAATGGGGAAGAAAAAGATGGTTTTTGAATATTTGAAGTTAAAGGTGGTTTTTGGGAAGTTAATGGTGGTTTTTAGGATTTTTGCAATGGGTTTAGGGTTGAACCGTCGGGTTTTAGGAGAGAGAGGGAGAGTACAATGATGGTTTTCTTGGAAAATGGAGAACTAATGACATGTGGCAGCAAAAGTTGATTAGTTGGCAGAAAAGGTGAAAGCTTGTTATCCTTGGGCCCCACAAATTGTCCCATCAACCGTCAGATTCCAGAGTGGGGAACACAGTGATCAGCTTCTGCCCACTGCGAACCACTTTATTGACTTTTGCTTTTAAAGCTCGGGATTTTCGCCTACACACATACAAGTAAACTACCCTTGCAATATTAAAAAGAACAAAAAGAATAAAAACACAGCAAACAACAGAAATAAAATATTTACAATTGGACCTGATGTTTCTTAACCATAGTGAGGTGGAGAGTGGGCAGGGATGTGGGCACTCTCATGCAGAAAATGCTTTACCCTTTGCCCGTTGACTTTAAAGGTCTGATCAGACAGTGGAGACTTTAATTCCACTGTTCCAAAGGGACTTACCTTGACAATGGTGTATGGTCCAGTCCATCTTGACTTGAGCTTACCCGGAAAAAGTTTTAGACGAGAGTTGAACAATAATACCTGCTGTCCTTCAAAAAATTCCCGATGATTGATCCTTCGGTCATGCCACATCTTGGTCTTTTCCTTGTATAACTTTGCATTTTCATATGCGTGATAGTGCATTTCCTCAAGTTCATGCAATTGCAAGGTTCTTTTAATTCCCGCGGCATCTTCACTCATGTTGAGCTCTTTTAAAGCCCAAAAGGCTTTATGTTCCAATTCGATTGGTAAATGGCAAGCTTTGCCAAATACCAACTTAAATGGAGACATTCCCAAAGGGGTCTTATATGCCGTGCGATACGCCCAAAGAGCGTCATCAAGCTTGCTGGACCAATCCTTTCGATGGGGTTTCACCACCTTTTCCAAAATTCCCTTGATTTCTCGGTTTGAAAGCTCCGCCAAACCATTAGTTTGGGGGTGGTAGGCGGTTGCTACCCTATGATGAATATCATATTTAGCAAGGACCGCGGTCATGACTTTGTTAACAAAATGGGATCCTTCATCACTAATTATTGCTCGTGGTGTTCCAAAGCGAGTGAAAATATTTTTTTGCAAAAACTTCACCACAGTGTTAGCGTCATTAGTGTGACAAGCAGCAGCTTCTACCCATTTTGAAACATAATCTACCGCTACTAAGATGTAGAAATTGTTGTTGGAATTTGGAAAGGGTCCCATGAAATCTATTCCCCACACATCAAAAATTTCCACCTCAAGGATATTGTTGAGGGGCATTTCATTTCGTTTTGATATATTCCCAGTGCGCTGACACTGCTCACAGTGACGAACAAACTCATGAGAGTCTTTGAACACAGTGGGCCAAAAGAACCCACTCTGCAAAATTTTCGCAGCAGTGCGTGTTCCTCCGAAATGACCTCCATAGTGGGATGTGTGACAGCCTTGGAGTAAATGTTGTTGATCACTCCCATGAACACATCGCCTCAACACTTGGTCCGTTCCTATCTTATATAAGAAAGGATCGTCCCAAATGTATTGACGAGTATCATACAAGAATTGTTTAAAAGGCTGTCCACTCATTCCATGGGGTCGTAATCCACTTGCTAAAAAGTTAGCAATGTCAGCATACCAAGGAATATCATGATGTTGGGCGACTAACAATTGTTCATCAGGAAAATTTTCTTTTACCGGAGTGGGATCTACAGTGCCCACTGTGGGCTCAAGTCTGGAAAGATGATCAGCGATCTGGTTACTTGTTCCTTTTCTATCGATGATCTCAAGGTCGAATTCCTGCAGCAACAGCACCCATCTGATCAACCTCGGTTTAGAGTCAGCTTTGTTGATCAAATATTTGATGGCTGCGTGATCGGTGTGTACTATGACCTTTGCTCCAATTAAGTAAGACCTGAAACGATCAAAAGCAAAAACTACTGCAAGTAATTCTTTTTCGGTTACAGTGTAGTTGATTTGAGCCTCGATCAAAGTCTTGCTTGCATAGTATATTGGATGAAAAATCTTATCTTTTCGTTGGCCTAGTACTGCACCTATAGCCCAATCGCTGGCGTCACACATGACTTCAAATGGGAGTGACCAGTCAGGAGTGGTCACTATGGGTGCAGTAACTAAGGCATTTTTGATTATTTCAAATGCGTCTCTACATTCTTTGGTAAAAACAAACTCTCTTTCATGTTGCAGCAGGTTACATAGGGGTTTAGTTATTTTGGAAAAATCTTTTATGAACCTCCTATAGAAACCTGCGTGACCTAAAAAACTGCGAATGCCTTTTACCGTTGTGGGCTCGGGAAGTTGGGAGATTACTTCTAGTTTTGCTTTATCAACTTCCAAACCCTTTTTCGACACAAGATGACCCAAAACAATGCCCTCTTCGACCATGAAATGACATTTTTCCCAATTTAGAATAAGGTCGTGGGTTTCACATCTCACCAAACTTTTTTCTAGATTCCTCAAACAGTTATCAAATGATGTGCCGATCACAGAAAAATCGTCCATAAAAACTTCTATGGTATCTTCTATCATATCAGTAAAAATGGCCATCATACAGCGTTGAAAAGTAGCGGGAGCATTACATAAACCAAAAGGCATTCTCCGGAATGCAAAAGTACCATATGGACAAGTAAAGGTGGTCTTTTCTTGGTCCTCGGGTGCGATGTGGATTTGGTTATATCCGGAGTATCCATCTAGAAAACAATAAAATTCCTTTCCCGCTAATCTATCAAGCATTTGATCAATAAAAGGTAACGGGAAATGGTCTTTCTTTGTTGCTAGATTCAGTTGCCTATAGTCCATGCATATTCTCCATCCCGTAACAGTCCTAGTTGGAATGAGTTCGTTCTTTTCATTTGTGACCACTGTTGTTCCTCCCTTTTTAGGGACACATTGAACGGGGCTCACCCAACTACTACTGGCAATGGGATAGATAATACCAGCATCTAACCACTTCAAAATCTCTTTCTTAACTACTTCCTTCATGATGGGGTTCAACCTTCTTTGAGGTTGGACTTTTCCTGGGCGGTCACTCTCTAAGTTGATCTTATGTTGACATAAAGAGGGGCTAATTCCTCTAATGTCTGCTATGGTCCAACCAATTGCCTTCTTATGCTTCATCAACAATTCGATTAAAAGTTGTTCTTGATTTTCGCTAAGTTTGGACGAGATGATAACAGGAAGTTTGTTATTCTCGGCGAGATAAGCATATTTCAAATGAGGAGGCAATGGTTTAAGCTCTAACTCGGGAGGTTGTTCGATGGATGGTGGTTGGATCGTCCTATCCTTAAAGTCCAAAGGTTCAATAGATGCCACCATTTCGTTACACTCATCCTCAAAAGTATCTTCTGAGTCAGAGTGTTCACTCTCACTGCCCACTGTGGACAGTGAGTCGAAACAGTAGGATCCATGAATCGCACTCACAGCAAGGCAGTCCTCGGTGTCTATGTATTTAAGAGATTTGAAAACATTAAACTTTACTTCCTGGTCGTTGACTCTCATGGTGAGTTCTCCTTTGTGCACATCAATCAAAGTTCGTCCTGTCGCAAGGAAAGGACGTCCTAGAATGATTGGGATGTCTTTGTCGGCCTCATAGTCTAAAATCAGAAAGTCGGCAGGGAAGATGAATTTATCCACTTGGACCAAAACATCTTCAATCTTCCCTCTTGGATAGGCAATGGATCGATCGGCTAATTGTAAGGTCACGGTGGTGGGTCTAGCCTCTCCAATACCTAATCTCTTAAAAATTGACAAAGGCATCAAATTTATACTAGCGCCTAAATCACAAAGTGCTTGACCTACTTCTTGTCCTCCTATCGTGCATGGAATTGTGAAACTACCCGGGTCTTTCAACTTAGGTGGAATCTTGCTTGTGAGAAGGGCACTACATTCTTCGGTCAACGCCACAGTTTCAAACTCACCCAACTTTCGTTTTTTGTTCAAAATATCTTTTAAAAACTTAACATAGCTTGGCATTTGCTCAAGAGCTTCTACCAAGGGTATGTTAATGTGAAGCTGTTTGAAAATGTCTAAAAACTTTTTAAATTGAACATCAACATTTTTAGGCTTCATTCTTTCAGGAAAAGGTACACTTTTTGGGTCGATGTGAGTCTGAAGCGGAGTTAACCTTGGAATGGTAGGTTTAGGCAATGGCCCAAAAGTGGGGAGTTCAGGGACTTCCGTCCCCACTGTGGGGATCACAGTGACTTGAGGAGTGCCCATTGTGGGATGAGGTACAGCGGTGATTTGAGGCGATTCTTCATAATCGAAAACGATATCTTTCAGATCCTTTCCACTCCTAAGTGTTATGGCTTTGATTTGTTCTGGTCCCTTTCCTATTACCCTAGCATTTTCGGTATCACTAGGTAATGTCCCCGGTGGTCTATTCTTGACTTCGACGGCTAGTTGTCCTACTTGAGTTTCTATGTTCCTAATGGCCGCTTGAGTTTGGTTCATGAATCCTTTGAGCATTGATTCGAGTGATGGTTGAGCCTCAGCATTATGAGATGGTCGTGGTTGGAATTGTTGGGAGGATTGACCTTGGTGAAAGTTTTGTGGGTGCTGCCCACTGTGGTGTGAGGATTGCCCATTGTGATGTGATTGAAATCCAGTGGGGTTGTGTGGCCTTTGAGCATGACTCGCCCCGTGGGGTTGGAGTCCTTGGTTTCCAGACCACGAGAAATTTGGATGATTCCTCCAACCTGGATTATAGGTCTGTGAGTATGGGTTGTTGCGCGGGTTGGTTCCTATGACATTAATAGCCTCTGGATTTGCTGGACAAAAATCAAAAACATGCTCGTCCCCACAGTAAGAGCAGTTCTCAGTGAGATGTGCAGTACCCACTGTGGGATTAAGTTGTCCTCGATTTTGGTTCAACACTATTTTTGTTAAGGCCACTAACTGTGCATTCATTGTTTTAAGCGCCTCATTATCAATGTTGGTGGACTTTGGTGCAGGCGTTCTCGGGTTGGACCAGTCGGTGTTGTTATTGGACACTTTCTCTAAAATCTGATATCCTTCATTATAGGTTTTGCTTGTGAAAGTTCCTCCTGCTGTTGCATCTAAGATGATTTTGGCTGCGTTGGACAGACCATTGTAAAAGGTCTCCAACTGAATGCAATGTGGGATGCCATGGTGTGGGCATTTTCGGAGTAAATCTTTAAACCGCTCCCATGCATCCGAAACAGCCTCATCTTCGTCTTGTCGAAACAAAACAATATCATTTCTCAGCCTCATGTTTTTGGTTGGAGGAAAATACTTTTGTAAAAATTTATCCGCAAGCTCTTGCCACATGGTTATTGAATGAGGTGCATGCGCATTTAGCCATGACTTAGCCTTGTCCCTTAAAGTAAAAGGAAAAAGTCTTAGCCTTAAAGCTTCCTCACTCACACCTTGTAGCTGAAAAGAGTCGGTCATTTCCAAAAATGATTTTAAGTGCGAATGCGGATCCTCAGATGGTGATCCTCCAAACTGACCCATGGCTTGGATCATTTGAAACATCACCGGTTTGAGTTCAAAGTGTGGTGTTTGAAGGTTTGGTCTTAGAATCCCGGAGCTTAAATCACTAACTCCAGTAGTTGCATAATCCCTTATCCCTCGATCTTTGCTATCAGCAATCGTCACTGTGGTTTCCACTAATGGAGGTGGTGGTGGTTGACCGCCCACTCCTGCCATATTTGCGGTGGGGTTCACAGGGAGTTGTTGATTTTTCTTCTTGTTTTTACGTCTTTTTCGAAAAGTCCTTTCTATTTCAAGATCGATTGGTTCCAAAGGTCCGTGTTGTTGCCTTGGCATACAACACGATCGGTGCTAGAAAAACGAGTTACTCGGGCTCAAACAAAAACTAATGTCTTGAGAATTAAAAATCACGCCAGTCCCCGGCAACGGCGCCAAAAACTTGACATGTGTGAATGGTACATGCGAAATAAACCACAGCGGGTTGTAATCTGTCCACAGTGGGCAGCGCAAGTGTACACTGTCCACTATGATCGTCACGGCAAGTAATAATCGGTAAAATACCGGAATCGTATCCACAAAGACTGGGCTATCAAGACAATACGGCTTTTGTGAGTTCCTTTCACGAGTTTCAATTAGAGAGGAAACAATATTTTGAGTTGGATTGGTGAAATAACTACTTTTAACGATTTTACTAAAGATTTAAAAGATGGAATGTAGGTTAGATTTTCCCTAGATTTTATAATAAATACTTGATCTCAAAAGATGATCCTTGTAATTGAAGTCGGTCTTTTCGCTAGAAAAGCCCGGTTACAAAATACTCACACCGTTAAGCAAAAATCCCATACTAGTCGTACTTGTTGTTTTGTCAATGGTAATCTCAGAATGGACCCTCTCGGGCCTCGATGGAATGTGTAGAGACAAATACTCTAAGTGTTTTAAATACACAAATTAGCTTGTCTACTACTCCAGTGGGGAGAGATTAGCTCACTGTGCTGACCTCACTCTCGTAAGTGTCATAAGAATTCTTTCGAACTCCCTAGCATTATCCAAGCTCGTGTCACTGCGTTCTACCCATTTCTGAGTTGAGAACTAGACTTTTAGATCCTTACAAGTGATCGGCTTGTTCGCATCCTTGGGGTATTATCGAGAATGAATAACCAAAACAACAAATATTCCAAGTATAAAGATTACTCAAGAATTTTCTCTAAAATCTAGGTACTTCTCTTACCTACATCCCAAGGGATGTTTAACCTAACATAACTGGAGAAATTAAAACGAAAGATGAAGATTTAAACATGATTGAAAATAAAAGTGACTTTGAATTACTGCTCACAGTGGGGAACGTAAGCTGCCCACTGTTCGAGAATTACAACTGAAAATTAAACTAAGAATTTAAAGTGCTAGAAATTTAAACTACAAAGCTACAGAAAATTAAATCTAACTATGAAAGCTTTAGAGGAAATTAAATGCTAAGGATTAAGGTGCTTGCTAAAATTAAAGATAGATGATCTCATTAAATGACCCAAGCCCTTCCTTTTATACACCAAGGAAAGAGCTTGGGTAATACCCAATGAGATCTTTTGACTTTGCATCAGCTGAGTTATGGGAGCACAAGGACCATTTGTGCCCCATGTTTCTTCTTTAACCAAGGGCTTGATGCTTCTATCCATGGGGTTCTTCAAAAAGTTGACTTTTAGGCTCTTAGGTATGAATATTAAATTCACTTTGCCATCTTCTTTAGGAGCAAGCCTAGAATAAAATAATCCCCATGCTTGTACTTGTTGCTGAACCTTCTAACTGCTCCCACCATGCTGTCTAACTCAGATTTCTTCTTTTTGTCTTTTCCAGCGGCAGCAGTGGGGAACCGGAGTGAGCACTGTTCACGTCACTGCAGATAAAACGTGAAAACTACCCAAAATCCACCAAATAATTTATTAAAGACCATGGTTCACTCCTTTTGCTTGTTTTCGTAAATCATACCAAGAATGGGGGTTTTTAGAAGTGAAATGGCTAAAATTGACAAATTAAAGTGAAAAATAAATGGAAATAATAACTCTAAAAATAGAGTTATCACAACCTCAAACTTAAACTATTACTTGTCCCCAAGTAATAAAAAGAAAGAAATAAAGTAGACAAAACGCACTAGAACTTTTTAGGGACTTACATACTTCTTGACTTGAATGGGCGTTGATCTCCTTCCTTCAATACTTCCTTCGGTTCAAACTTGAAAATTTCACTTTTGTGTTTGACGAAATCTTTTTCTTGTATTCCATTAATCAATAGGGCTTTCTTGGGTTTTATGGGTTTATGGCTTTGAATATTTTCCCAAGGTTTTTTGGCAAGTATTTTCAAACATGAACCGAAAATCTCGCTTGGAGATTTTTATTTCTAGAAGTGGCTGTTTTGGATTTTTCATTAGTATGTACGCACACTTTCAGGCTTTATTTTGGGTATGGCTATTTTTGTGAGAGTGGGTATTCTGATGGTCCAGAATAGGCACACCATCCTCTTTCTGGGAGTGAGCACTTTGATGGTCCAGAAAAGGCACACCATCAATTTTGTTAGTGACACTCCGTTTTTCTTCTGTTTTTGTATTTTTGTATTTTTTTTTTTTTTTTGGGAGGGGGTATGGCTTACCCACCTCAAACTTGGACTTCACAGTGTCCCCACTGTGGGCAAACTGGAAGTTCCCACCTCAAACTTAAAATCTCACAGTGTCCCCACTGTGACATTGAATTAACGAACAAAGGTGGTGGTTTGGGGTACAAAAAGGATCGTGTTTGGATGCGAAAAACGGCCTATATCATTTCATGGTATCAAGTTGAGATTCTCAAGGTTTTTTGGCGTTGAAAAAGTCGAGTTTCGAGGCTTGGTACGGGTCAAGCTACAATGACCAGCGACTATGACAGTGTCACAGTCGCGTGGCATAGTTGCAGGGAAGGGACAGCCTTCGGTACACCTTGTGCGACTATGACCAGCGACATTGACCATGTCATAGTCGAGGTGGCAATGTCGCGAAGGAGGAGCTCTGGTCGAAAATCAAACAGAAAGTGGTACCTCTTCCGCGACTGTGACACGCGACTATGCCACAGGGCATAGTCGCCGGGCATTGTTGCGGTCGGGGTGCAGGGGGCTGTGTTAAATCCGATTTTTATCCCCATTTCACTCCTCACTTCCTTACCTTCATCCTTTTCTCTCCCAAACCGAACCCTAACCCTCTAAACCGTTTTTGGAACCCTTGAAACCATAAATCTTGTGATTCAAACCCTCTCCCTCATCTCTTAGCAAGAATTTATGGATGAAGGTTGGAATTCTTCATCTCACTTTCATTTTGGTGAGATTTCTACATTTTCTAGGGTTTCATCCAACTTTTTTGTCCATTTTGAAGAGTTAGAGCTTATGGGGTGTTATTGGGGAGCCAGAAGTGCTTCGGTTGGTGGATTCACGTTGGGGTCAAGGTAACCTTCTCTTATCTTCACCTATGGAAATTAGGGTTTTGGTATATGTTGAGTTGTTGATGAAAATGCTTAGGGAAATGAAGTTGTATGGTTAGATATGATTATTGATGGGTGGAAATTTATGGATCTAGGTTTTGGAAGGTTTGAGCTTGAAGATTCGGGTCTCTTCAAAGGAGCTTACGTTTGGGGAAAACCTAGATTTAGCCTAAATCTAGCAAGGTGAGTTCAAGTTGCTTTGTGAAAACTTTGTACATGCCAAAATGTTATTTTTCCAAGTACTTATGTGTTTTACATGAAAATTATCAATGTTGAGTTATTTGGTGGGTTTTAACTTTTGAAGTATTTTTCGTGGAAAATATTGTAAAACACTTACATTGGGATTTTTGGGAAAATGTGATAGATAAATCATACATGAAAATGGGTTGTTGATTTATGTTATAAGTGGAGTCTATTTGTAATGAAAATGCATTTGTGTATATTTTGGAAACATGCATTTAGTACATTATGGGACGATTTGGAAATGTACAGTGTGAGTTCTTTGGAAAAGAGGGTTGTCCCAACCCAAGGTTCTATTTCGGGTTTTCATGGATTTGAAATATTATTGGCAAAAGTGTGTGTTGCTACATTTAACCTCATGTTATGGCTTTTCATGAATTATCTTTTGAGTCAGTTGAGTTTATGGCTCGGTATTGGATTTTGTTAAGTCTTGAGGACAATTGTCCAATTTTGATAGCTCAAGTTGAGTTTTGATCATGATTTACGTTATTGGGGAATTGAATGTTTGAATGCACTTGTTTATTCATTTGGGGTCGTGTAATGTTTTAGACCTTGTTAGCTATGGATCCATAGGCATTTGAGTTTTCCAAGTCTCGCGGGCAAGAGATCGGGATTGATTGAGCCAGTTTACGAGACGTTAATTTCCCCTTTGTAGCACGGAATAGGCATCGGGTTCCATGATAAGTAAGGCGTGGACCTATATGGTCGGGCGTCGTCTCATGGGCAGTAAGGTGTAATCCCAAAGGTGTTGTTGTGGATTTGGAGTGACCCAATGTATAGACCTGAGTGGTTGAAATTGGGGGCTCCCTAGTCTCGTGGGCAATAGATCTGAAGTGATTGAGCTCAGTTTACGAGAGTAATCCACGTGTATGTTTTATTGCATAGTAGGTGACCCACTTTTGTGTTCCGTCACGTGCAATGTATACGGGCCTCCCCCGTCACCGAAAGGTGTTGTTTTTGGTATTTGTGTTTATCCATGTTTTCGGTGGCGTATCATATTTATACGAATTGTTTCCAAGTTATATGAGTTATGGGTTATGTTTTATCCATGTTTTGGGATGTTTGGAATAATGGTGATTTAATTATGAATTCAATCGTTTTGAGTATCAAATGCTATTTCACCTTTCACGTTGGTTGTTTGGGTAAAATTTCACCAGTCTCGACCACGACCAAGGTAAGGAAAACACTTATGTCCCTTCCCCATGATAAGGTAAAATCATAGTACTTTATCCCATGATTAAAGTTAAAATCGTAAGTTACTCACCTCACGACACTCGACCATTACGTCGTCTAGTTCACACGACCGTCGTGTAGAACCATGCGACCTCGACCAACTAACGTGCGCTATGACTGTTATGTTTGTTCGATGTTTAATGCAGGAATCAATATCATTAATGACCAACGGCTATAACAGCGGAGGCCATTAACAACATTGAAGTCGACGTCCGTTACATCTGTTACATGAAGCATTCAAAGAGCCAATTAAAGCACCCGAAGACTATAAAAGCGAAGGTTCAATCAACATTTGGAGGACACAACTCACAACGAACATCGCACAATCATCTGAACTCAGAAGAACATTCGAAGCAAGGAATTCTCTTCCGAAGAAACGCTCTCGACGCACGACATTCACGCACGACACTTCATTTTTACACACGACGCACATTGTTTTTACATTCGAAACACCTGTTACTTTACATTTAAAAGTCTTTCTTTCATTTGTACTGTAATCTCTGTACGATCGACACCAGAAACACAAGGATATCGCCCCTGTTTGGCGACCATAGTGCAGCGACGACTTCCACAGTCGTCCGCGGGTTTTTTCCTCGTTGAGGTTTTTCCCGCGTCACCAAATTCTTTCTCATTTACCTTTCTGTCTTCGTCGCACGCTTTGTCAAAAGATCCCTTTCTTTAGTTGTTAAATTCCACAATCAACCTTAAGTTATCCTTTTGGACGATTTTTGGCATTAACATTGGTTTTGGAAATGAATCCATTTTGGGAACCAAGTTATATTAAAGTTTTCAGCACGGGAATTGTGTGAGTTAGAAAATGGGTGATTTGCATCTAAAGTAAATTCTTTTGGAACTCATGACTTAAAATTGCATCTCTCACGATTTATGAATTTATATGGTCATGATAAAACTCTTGAACTCACTAGGCGTTAGCCTAACCCTTTTTATTTGTCGGCATGTGCAACAGGCTCAGGTTGGGAGTAGCTTTAGCTACAATGTGAAGTGGCGAGTGCTAGTAGAGTGCACGAGAGGTGATTTTGATTAGTGAAGCCTCCCGCATTTATTTAGGATTAGCAACTTGTGTTGTGTTAAGTAACGCCAGTTTTAAGTTATTAATTGTGGAAATTTATGATGTTTAAATTCCGAGGTATTTTTAGGGATGATTTGTAGAAATAGTTTTATCCTCATTTGGTTATTTTATTTAAATTAAAGTTAGTTGCTCGTTTCATATTTGAGGGTGTTACAGTCTTGTTGGATGGAGAATTCAAATACGAGTCCAATGGTTCGTTTCGGAGCAAAATCGGAGCTAAAACGAAGAAGTTATGGCTAAAACAGTGTTCAGGAAGAAACCGGGTGACCAGAGTCGTGCGCGGCTCTTGGCGCAGGTGTAACCACACAGGAAACCGCGCCGACCGATGGATCTGCATAAAAATGCGATTTTTAGCCCCAAACTTCATTTCTTCATATCTCTCTCATTTCAACTCCGATTTTGTTGATTCAAGTTGCTATGGTTTCGTTTTTGAGAGCTTTTCAAGGATAGATTGTTAGTTTTGGGGAGATCCAAGAGTATTTTGGGGGTGGAATGGAATCGAAGATCAAGAACTCATCATCATCACTTCCATCTTCAAGGAATTTAAGGTTTTCTAGGTTTTCACCAAAACCTAAGTGGTGAGTTCATTCTCCTAGTTACTAAACTTTGTTATGAGTTGTAAATGCTCCATTGTTGACTTCCTAATGTTTTATTTCTCCCAATTTCGGTTTGGATGATTTTGAGAAAAGTTAGGTCAAATTGGGGTTTTGGGTCAATATGGAGATTTTAATGTTTTATGTTGGGGGAAATGATTCTAAGTGGTTGAATCTGAATATTTATGGTTGGAAACTTATGGATCTAGGTTTTGGAAGATTTGGCTTGAAGATTCGTGTTTCTTCAAAGGAGCTTACGTTTGGGGGAAAATCTAGATTTAGCCTAATCTAGCAAGGTGAGTTCAAGTTGATTTGTGAAAACGTTGTACATGCCAAAATGTTCATTTTAAAGTGTTTTAAGTGTTTTACAAGAAAATATGCATGGTTGAGTTATTTGAATGATTTTGATTACTTGGAATATTTGATTTTATAAATCTTGCAAAATAACCATTTTTGGGATTTTTGGATAACTTGATAAATAAGCATTAATGGAAGTGTTTTGATATTTAATACATAATTGAAGTTTATCTAGTAAAAATACACTTTTAGTGATTTTGTTGGAAATATGCATAATTTTATGTAGTGGTACATTGGTACGCTTTGAAGCATGAACGTGTGGGTCATTTGGGTTTTGGGTCATTTATGACCTTGTGAACATTTTAAAAGTTGTAAACCATTCGGTTTGAGAAAAGACGTAAGTTGGCTATTTTGATGGAGGAACCTTAAGTATGGTTGTTTTAAATGATTTATTTTACATTTGTAAATCTTTGGATATCAATGCACTTGGATGTGTACTTTGGAAAATGACGTGTCTTAAATTAAGAGTTGTGTTGAGTAATTCGAGTCTATGAAGTATCTTTCGCATAAACGTGGGTTATATGTGTTTTACTGGATTATTTGGTTTTCATGAGTGATTAATTGGTTTTGGTTGAGCTTATGGCTCCGTTTATGACTTTAATGTGTCTTGAGGACATTTGTCCGAATTTTAACATTTGAATATGGAGCTTTGGTCGTCAGTTGCATTTATTGCATTTTATTTGAAGAGTACATGTTTTGAGTGCGTGTGTCATTCAAGTGGAGTCGTGTACTATTGGACCGTAATGCATTGGATCTATAGGCATATGAGTCGGTCATATTTGCATGGTGGAAAGTCTTGGTATTCTCACTTTGGGATGTACGCCATCTTGACATTTTGTGTCTCGGCGTTGTGGAGAGGAACCACTTTGGGTTGTACTCCGGGATATTGGTTTATTGTTGATATTCTAACACTTGTGCACGAGGGTTAGACATCTTAGGTTAGCAAGTAAGGAGCCGAGACTCCAAATCTTGAATGCTAGTAAGTAGGCAATAAAGGTTCCATAGAAACCTTGAGGTATAACTTACTAGAGAACGAACAGGCAATAAGATCGTGTATCCTTGAGGTGTAGTTGGGCACAACAGGCAATAAAGGATATGGTGGTGTCACCCGTTGCTGGGTGTGAGACTTGAGGTGTAGCTTTTTATAGCAGGCAATAAAGTCCGACTCGAGTTGGAGCTTATTAAAGCAGACAATAGAGTCACGATCTGAGGTGTAGTTCAATAACATAGTTATGCGGCTTAACTTTGTGTTTCACCACATACAATGGAATCGGGTCTCCTCCGTTACCGAAAGGTGTTATTTGGGTATTTATTTTATCCATGTTTTCGGTGACGTATTTTATTTATATGGTTTGCTTTTCATATTTTATGGGTTGTGATGTACGCCTCATTCGCGCTTAGGATGTTTTGAATAATAGCGATTTATTTATGATTTCAATC
This sequence comes from Saussurea involucrata, assembly GCA_033807775.1. Taxonomy (NCBI): domain Eukaryota; kingdom Viridiplantae; phylum Streptophyta; class Magnoliopsida; order Asterales; family Asteraceae; genus Saussurea; species Saussurea involucrata. The sequence continues at coordinate 134,637,206 of CM066315.1, forward strand.
ATTTTGGAAATCAAATACTATTTCACTTTTCAAGTGGGTTTCGGGATGAGTCTATTTTGAGAATCGTTTTATATTAGAGCTTTCATCACGGGATTTGTGGGCGTTGGAAAATGGGTGGTTTGCATTTAAAGTAAATCCTTTTGAACTCATGATTTAAATTGCACCTCTCTCGTCTTACGAATTATATAATCATGATAACACTCTTGAACTCACTAGGCGTTAGCCTAACCTTTTTATTTGTCGGCATGTGCAACAGGTTCTGATTGGGATGTAGTTCTAGTGACATTGTGAAGAGTGGAGAGCTAGTTGTGTGCTCAAGAAGTAAGTAGCTTGGTGAAGTCTTCCGCACTTGGGGAATAACAACTTGATTTTGGGGTTGAGTAACACCCGACCTTTTGTAGTCTTGGCGAATGACTTAGGTTTTGATTGTTAAAAATATAATGTTTATATTGAGGTAATTTCAAGAATGGTTTGTAGAAGGAATTTTATCCTTAAGTGGTTATTTTATTGAAAATTTTATTTAGTTGTTCTTTCCAATTTTGAGGGTGTTACAAGTTGTAAGATCCCACATTGGTTGGGGAGGGGAACAAATTTTGCCTTATAAGGGACTTGATACCTTCTTTATCAGACACGTTTTAAGACCGTGAGTCCAGGTGTGTGGACAAAGCGGACAATATCTGGTACGGTTGGCCTGGGTTGTTACAGATGGTATCAGAGCCGGGAACCAGACTGGTGTGTCAGCGAGGACGCTGGACTCCCAAGGGGGGTGGATTGTAAGATCCCACATTGGTTGGGGAGGGGAACAAATGTTGCCTTATAAGGGACTTGATACCTCCTCTATCAGACGCGTTTAAAACCGTGAGTCCAGGTGTGTGGACAAAGCGGACAATATCTGGTACGGTTGGTCTGGGTTGTTACAGAGCTTGAGCTCGATGCTCGTTTATGAGCTCGAATTCGAGATCGATTAACTCGTTTATTTCAAGCACGATAAATTTTATATTTTGATTATATAGTTTGTAAACATATGAATATGTTTGGCTTGAAAAAGGTGTAGACTCGAATGGCTCGACTCGTAAAGTTTAACCGAGCTTTCGAACGAGCCAAGTCGAACATTGGTGTTACGAAGCTCGACTCGTTAAGTTAAACGAGCTTTCGAACGAGCCGAGTCGAACATTGGTGTTACGGAGCTCGACTCGTTAAGTTAAACGAGCTTTATTTTATGTTCGAGATCGACTCGAGCTCGATAATTATTACGCTCAAACTCAAGATAACGAGCTCGAGTAACTCGTTAAAAGCTCGACTTGTTAACACCCCTACATATTGTAACCATCTTAATAATTTAAAAAACTTTAGAGTTAATTACGGATTTGGTCCCTGTGGTTTAAAAAACGAAACGAAAATGGTCCCTACAATTTTTTTATTCCAAATAAGGCCCTGTGGTTTGTGTTTTCGTAACGATTTGGTCCCTAGTGCTAACGAGCTTTAACTCCCAACGTTAAGTGAATGGCATTTTTAGTCCTTTTGATATGTTTACCTTTTTCCAGGCTATTCTATGTATGTATAAATATATTATTTATTATATTATATAATAATAAAGTAAATTACAAGTTGGGTCCCTATGGTTTTATAATTTAATAGAATGGCTTGGAAAAAGGTAAACATATCAAAAGGACTAAAAATGCCATTCACTTAACGCTGGGAGTTAACGTTCGTTAGCGCCAGGGACCAAATCGTTACGAAAACACGAACCATAGGGCCTTATTTGGAATAAAAAATTGTAGGGACCATTTTCGTTTCGTTTTTTAAACCACAGGGACCAAATCCGTAATTTACTCAAAACTTTATATACTTTTCATTATGTTAAAAATATCACCTAAGCTTCTTCGTAACTTTTTTAAAATTTCCAGGATTTTACCAATTTTAACATTATATCATCTATATTCTTATTTATAAAAACTAGTTATCGTACCCGCGCGATGCAGCGGGACGTATTTTAATTCTGTACAAATCGCTCAGAACAGACACCCAATCCGTCGTATCAACAAAATGAGACTCGGACAACATAACCATCAACAAAGATCGACAAATTGGCCACAGGGAGCACCATTAGCATACAACTTCATCTCCAATCTCAATCGATTTTTACTAAATTCAACAAAAGATTACCAATTGACAAAAGCACCAAGGATCGAACAGTTACCCGAGAAGATTATAGTTAGGGGTTGCATAAATGTAATTAGGGGTCAGTATGGATTATTATACTCCATCCGACCATCCCCAAGAAAAAGAGTCCACTTATTTGAAAATCAAATCCAACATTTTCAGATTCAAATTTAACACAAAGATCTTTGGTTTTCTAAACTCCAAAATATTTGTATTTTAATTTTTTTTTATTAAGTAGGTTAGTTTAGTTATCTTCTTTTTTTGCTTGATTTTTTTATTAATGTTAACATTGTGAAGTGAACCACTTGATACTCAAAAATCAGAACATGGACTCTTTTGTGTCAGATGGAGATACATTCAGAAAGATAAACAGACTGGGTACCTCAATTGTAAGCATGCTCTCGTAACTGATATTCTTTAATTACACCTTTAAAGACAATATCAAGCGAATTAACAAACAAACCCGCTACCAACATAATATAGAAATATATTACCACAACTATAGATAGTGATAGCACCGGAAAGGAACACCTAGAATTAGATTAAATATATGAACATTTCCATATAAAAACCGACAAAAGCAGTTGGAGTCATCCAAAAGCTCCCCAAGGCTCAATGAATAAGGGAGAAACAAACAAAAAAGAATATCATCTTTATGTCCAAAAAACTTTAGGGAGTCGATTTGATTTTTGATTTTTAACCAAGAAAACTAAGATCATCACAAAAAGCATGAAGTTTGAGAGTAAACATATTAGACCCGGTGCATTCTAAGAATTCATAAAAGCAACTCAACATGGTTGCCATATAAAAATAACTCATCAATAATGCTAGAACTGAACAAATGCAAATAATTATATAAAAAGAAAAGATCCATTACAGAGCCAGAAAAGCACAAAATGCATCAAACAAATTAAATAAATCGCCAACTTACATTAAGGGTGATCATCAAATCTAAATGCCTCTCACTACGCAACAACCAAGTGAGTTAAGCTTGTGTACTTTGTTTCAAGCAAGTAGAATAGCAATCCTGAGTTTTCCAAGGCATATGAAGGAACTAATAATAATTGCTTAATTAGTAGAGAATATATATATATATGTATATATATAATTATATATGCAATAATACCTGAAAGAAATGTGTTATGCATCGATCAACAAAATGATCCTTTGAGATACGAACATACGGTAGAGTAGCTTTCCATTAAATAACCATATGTTGAAGCCATTTTCCATCTCATGCACTGAAGTGACTGAAGTTGCAACATACCTATTTACAGAATCAACAAAAAATATATATCTAAAAAAATATGCATGAATATTATTCATCATGAATATCATTCATTTTTATGATATTCAATATGAATATAACCGTAAATATTATTGATAAATAATATTCATCATGAACAGTTTTAATAAAAAGTAGGTTCGTTTTAGTACCTCCCAGTAAGATCCCATTCTATGTCTGTTGTCACCTTGATTGAAGACCATCCACGTTATAAAATTCCAACTGTCCATTGAATCCTCCCTTAAACCCAGCCAAATTGATAAAACAGCCACCACCAGAAGGGAGCATTCGACGACTGTGTTTGCTTCAGGGTTGTTAGCTTTGATACCTTACCACCCTTCACAGAGTAGAAACTAACATCGGGCCTCAGCTTAATATCACCGTGCATAACTGCAAACGGACACCCTTTGGCTCCGAAGCAAATGAAATCACCTTTTCGTACTTATTATCAAGCTGAAAAACCTCAATAGGTATATCACCCTCTCTAATTCGAAATGAAATATTTCCCCATTCGAGCAAAATATTTGTCTTCTTTACTCCACCCCATCTGCAAAAGTACAAGCATAAGAATAATACATAAGAATTCACTAATAATATAAGAAAGAATTTCTAGTCTTACTAAGAAATAGACCAACTGAATACAGGCCAAGAAACCCCTCCAATTTCAAATTCATCGACACTTCCCTTAAAGTCTCTGATCAATTTTCCAGTTCTGACATCAAATATGTTGAGCACGACTGAAAAAAACACAAAGTTAACTGAGATAAAAATTAAAAAAACTACAAAAAATTGGACAAGTTGATAGGCTTTCTCACATGAGTATCTCGGGGGTAGCTTGGTTCATGGTTGCTATACGTAACCAAATATTTCTCACCAGGACATAAATCAATGAGATTGACCTACAGTGGAAAGTATAACTTCACGATCATATGCAGAAAACTTGATGATAAATTAAGAAACAATTGTTGAAATAAAAAAAATCATATCCATAAGCAACTTGTGGATGAGCATAGCACATCAGGCAGTTAAATGTAGAAGCACCGCCCCACACAGCAGCACCAAAAAAATGATGTTTAGAAAACTATATTATATATGTACATAATGGGCAGAAAATTATAATATATGTACATAATGGGCGGCAAAGCCATATATTTAAGAACATATATGAATTACTATTGTCTTAACACTTGGCACCGCCATGGATACTAAATTAGTCACTTACCATAATGCAGATGACAAAGGCCCTGCGCTCCAAACTTTTGCCCCAGAATGATCAGATAACATATATTTAACATCTGCTGCAAGAATGCTACATGAGATGCCATTCGTAATGAGTTGGTTCTTGAGATCTATGTATGACCTCTCAACGATCAAAGCTGCCATAAGTGTTTCCTCTGTTGTCAACACGAGAGCCTTCTCAATGGTTTCCAAAAGCCTCGGTGTGGTAATCAATTTACATAATATCAAAAATCTATCAACAAAATTGTCATTAATTTATAGAAAAACTGAATGAATTACATACAATCAAAACTTAAAGACGCTTCGATAACAAAAAAAAGTAAAGACGATTATTTGAATACGCTAATACCAAAACAACTCTTGTTTTCTTTTAAAGAAAATGCATATGACACGTTATATTTTGAAAACTTCTACTCTTGGCATCAACAAAAATAACATTTACCGACTTGGATTGCACTTTACCAGTTTTGTGCTTCACACCAACCTGTTCAACATATGGATAGATCAAAAAAGCCAATAATGTGATAATAAGTATACGTATATGGCAAAAAAAATCCTTAATCACAAAGCCAAGTGCAGGAGGAAGACTTCTATGGAAGGAGCTTGATAAACAGCAAAGAAAACAACTACAAAGAAAAAGTTTATACCACACATGTGCAAAAAAGTGGTAGCTTCATCATTGCAATCCAGTGGATAGCTAAGCATATAATTCAGTTTCAGACCTGTCAATGAAGATGTGAATTTGACAAATGAAACTACATGACTAAGAAAAAAGAGAGGAGAACTAAGTAATCAATTTTCCCAATTTAACCAACATTCAAATTTCTTTTGGATCAAAAACAAATCAGAACAAGAACTAAAATGAAGAAAATCCATTTTGGAATTAAAAATCTGGAACAAAATTTCTTCTAAACCCTAACAAAAATCAAACAGATGAATGAAAAAACAAGAGAAAAAGGTTAAATAAACTGAAATATATATATATATATATATATATATATATATATGTGTGTGTGTGTGTGTGTGTGATTTCCAACAACATTCACAACTACAAAGAGAAACCCAAATCAAGAGATGTTCTCATCCAAACCAGAAATCGTACCTGTGAGAAACCCAAATCGATGGTGATGGTGAAACCTAAAACGGAAATGATGGTGATGGTGAAACACAAATCGAAAATCGAAGGAGATGGTGAAACCTAAAGAACATGCTGAAACTTGAGAAACCCAAAGAATCGTACCTAAGAAACCCAAAGATGTTCTAGCGTACAAACAGACCCAAATCGGAAATCGATGGTGATGGTGAAATCGATGAAGATGTTCTAACCCAGATCGAAAATCGTACCTGAAAAACCCAAATCGATGTTAACTTTGTGCAATCATAAATCGAAAAACGTTACCGGGAAGAGATGTTCTAACAGAGAAGAAAACTGATTTGTGCAAACATAAATCGAAAACGTTACCTGATTTGAAGAGATGTTTTAACAGAGAAGAAAGATGATTTCAACCCTATGCTGCAATTGAGCGGTGAGAAGAAAACTGAAGTAGGTCGTGGAAACCAGAATCGGGAAGAAGAAGTGGGTGTGGTTTAGAAAAAACTGAATCTTAGAAAAACCGCTTGCTGAAAAAAAAAACCGTAAAATACTACTATTCTTTTAATAAAGTAGTATAGATAAAAATAAGAGTAAACTCTACTTTTGGTCCCTAAGGTATAGTGATTTCTTTGAAACAAATACATGTGGTTTCATAAGTCAAGTTGTGGTCCTCATGGTTTTGATTTTTCTCTACATTCAGGACCTGGTCACTAACAGGGTTAAAAAATTCAGTTAGAGACAGGGGTATTTTCGTCCTTTCACCATTTTGTCTCTTTTTTGTAATTCTATTTGTTTGTATTGTTTTTTTTTGTAAAAACAATCAAACCTTAAGGACCTATATGTAAAAATTAACTAATATATATACACTAATATATATATATATATATATATATATATATATATATATATATATATATAATCAAACCACCACCACTACCACCCACCATCCACCACTACCACCACCATTACAACCACCATCCACCATCCACCACTACCACCCACCATTACCACCACCACCACCACTACCACCCACCATTACAACCACCATCCACCATTACAACCACCATACACCATCCACCACTACCACCCACCATTACAACCACCATCCACCACTACCACTCACACACACACACAGAGCACACACAACACACACTCACACACACAGCATACACTTACACATAGTACACACACTCACATTAAACACATACACATACACCTCATACACACACACACAATTCATCGGCCACCACCACCATTTTTTCTCTCTCTCTCTCTCTCACACACACACATACACACATCTGGAGAAATTGATGATAAAAGATCAAGAGTACACACACCTCATACACACACAGTTCACCGCCCACCACTATTTCTCCGGCCACCACCACCATTTTCTCTCTCTCTCTCTCTCTCTCTCTCTCTCTCACACACACACACACACATGCATCTGGAGAAATTGATGTTAAAAGATTGTAATGGTGAGCCAATATTCTATACTTTGGAGCTTGGCCGGAGCTTGGCCGGTGCTCCATACACACATAAAAATCTCACAGAGCACACACGTGGTGGCCGGTGAACTGTGTGTGTATGAGGTGTGTGTGTATATGTTTAATGTGAGTGTGTGTACTGTGTGTGAGTGAGTGAGTGCTGTTTGTGTGTTGCGTGTGTGAGTGTGTGCTATATGTGAGTGTGTGCTTTGGGAAGAAGATGAAGAGAGAAAGAGAGTGTTACAAGATGAAGAGAGAAAGAGAGTGTTACAAGGGAGGAAGATTCATGGGTTTTGTGTAGTCTAATCGGCGTTGGTGGTGGCCGGAGTTGCTGGTGGTGGCCGGAGTTGCTGGTGGTGGCGGGAGAAATGGTGGTGGCCGGAGCTTGGCCGGAGGGGAAGGAGGAAGACGAAGTGGGGTTGGTCCCTGTGATGAGATTAACCAGGGTTTTATATATATATACATATATATTAGAAGTGTTACAATTTGGTCCCTAAAGTTTGATAACTTTTACAAATATAAGAAAAAACAAAAAACAATTACAAAAACAGGAAGGAAATGTGAAATGACGAAAATGCCCCTGACACTAACGAAGCCATTTAACCCCGTTAGTGACCAGGTCCTAAATGTAGAGCAAAATCAAAACCATGAGGACTACAACTTGACTTATGAAACCACGGGTATTTGTTTCAAAGAAATCACTATACCTTAGGGACCAAAAGTAGAGTTTACTCTAAAAATAATAAAAATTTGAGTAAATTGCATTTTTGGTCCCTGTGGTATGTTGATTTTCGCACTTTTGGTACCCAGAAAATTTTTATTGCAAGAAAAACCCTATGGTATGCAAAAGTGCTCGCTTTTGGTCCCTTGGGTGTAACACCGTTACCATGCGTCCGTCAAGTCCCTTCACGTGCATTGCACATGAGAGTAAATTCGTCCATTTGCTTAAATCGTATTCTCTCTATTATGTTGTCTTAATGTTATCGTTAAAAACAAAACCCTCCTTTATTAAACCCTTCATCTTCCTCACTGAGCTCTGCAACCCCGATCATCAACAATCATTGACGATGAGCCCATCTTTTTGGCGCATTCGTGGCCGTTTCGAAGCATTTGATCCTCATGAAGCTTACGGTATGGTTGCTGAAGTTAAAATTTTGTTCCACTGTCGTTAGTGTACTTTGTTGATATCTAAAAATTTTGTTACTTTGTTTGCAGAAGGTGAACCCAACCTGATTACCCTCAAGATCACTCATGGTGGGTTCTTTACCAAAAGTCCAGGAAGGAAGTATGCCAAAGGTAAGACAAATTTTGTTGACTTGGTAGACTCTGATCACTTGAGTGTTCTTGACATAAATGAGATGGTTGAAGAGATAGGGTACACTACTAAACATCTAATGTGGTACCATTTTAAAATCCCTGACCTAGACCTTGATAATGGATTGCAAGACCTAGGAACTGATCAAGACATAATAAATTTGTTGAAATACACTTGCAAATACAAGGTTATTGAGGTATTCATTGAGCATTTTATGACCAATGTAATACCCTCATATAAGTCACCTGAAAAATGTAATGTGGTTATTGAGGAACTTCCTACCCAGGGATCACCAGAACTTAAGAGGTGTAGGAAGCCATTTTCAAAATCTGAGAGTTCATCATGCAAAAAGCAACTACTATTGGAATATACATGTCAAGATTTGTAGTTAAATAACATGTACAAAGTAATGAACATCAATAACTAAACACAACCATTGTCATTAAAACCCAAAAGCATTTTCATTAAAACCCAAAAGCATTACATGGAAACATCATTGCCATTGCCTACAAATCCTTAGACCTTTATACATACTAGGTCAAGTAAAAATAAAATATTTACAAACAAAACCCAACTCATGAACATCAACATCAACATTTTCCACCTATGAGCTTCATCAGTCTTTGCCTTCAAACTTGCTTCAAGATTGTTCTTGGACTTCACCAAACTGTGCATCACATCAACTAGTTGACGAAACATTGTTGTGTCAACCCACATGAAAAACCCACAATTGTAACCCTTGTTTGATAGATGGAAACATGTTTAGGGCAAAATTAAACCAGTTAGCAAGTGTAGAAAGCAAAAAAATTAAACTTACGGTACAGGGACAACAGAAGAATCTGCGACCGGGATTGGCACTGGTAGATGAGATTCTCACAATTGCACGATAGCCATAGTAGCATTCCACCATTGCTGAGCAGTTAAAGCTTCAAGAAAGAAACCAGGAAGAAGGGAGAGAGAGAGAGAGGTGTGCGTGTGTGTTTTTTTAAATTTGAGAGAGAGAGTCGTATAAAAGGGGAGGGTTTAAATCGTTTTTTATTTTTTTTTAACTAAAATGACGAATTTACCCTCGTGTGCGATGAACGTGAAGGGCCTTGACGGTAGCAAAGTAACGGTGTTACACCCCAGGGACCAAAAGCGAGCACTTTTGCATACCACAGGGTTTTTCTTGCAATAAAAACTTTTCTGGGGACCAAAAGTGATGTTGGTCCCGAAGGCCTATACAAGTTTGTAGAAGGGGGGGGGGGGGGGGGTTGAATACAAACACACAGATTTTACTTTTCTAAATTGTTTATTGATAAATCATTAACAATTTACAGCTTGTTGCGGAGACAAGATTAAGGATAAACCTAAATCTAAACAAGTTGGAACACTAAGGTTTCTTGCACTAAGAAAGATAAGGAAATTACTAATAATAACCTATCTTGAGATAAGAGATATGAACTTGTCCAGAGTTAGCAAGTTACTTCAAAATGAAGTGAGTTCATCTCTTTATATACTGCATGCATTTAATGCAAGTCAGTATATACTTTACACGTGTCATCAGCTGGTTGGTTGCATGTCATTGACCTTTGTTGACAACCTTAGTAGCCGTATGGATGAACAGTGTAGTATCAGAGTGGTTGTACGATTTCAGACAGTCGGAGGTTCTTTTCTGACATTTCGTACGGAGTCGTGCAAGGGTGGTTAAGACAAAAGTACTTTGCACGGAGGACTTCATGATCAGCTTTCGTTGATTCAGCGATTATCATTTACTATTCAGCAGATGATAAAGTTCAGCGATAGCTGAAGTCTTGTACTTGATACTTCACGTTGAGTGGACAAATCTGAGTCTTCGCTGATCCGCATCAGTTCATTAGGAGACTTGTCGCTGGTTCTTGAGCTTGATCTTCGACTTCAGCGTAGAACCTTTGTTGACGTGAAACTTGTCTTCAGGGATCATAAGTAAACAACTAACTTATCAGCGATCATCATAATGACTGAACAGACTCAGAGCATTTATGGTGAACAGTTTCGCTGAATGTTTAACTTAAAGAGCGAGAGTTCCTATCAGCGGTACTGGAAGATCTTAGTACTTATCAGCGATAGTGAAACTCTGATACATATTGTTTACTTACAATTTTCACTAAGTATTTAAGAGAGGGTCATTATCAAATCACTGAGGGTTTGGATCAACAAGTACAAAAATCAACATACCACAGGGACCAAAAATGCAATTTACTGTAAAAATTTATATAACTACATATTTATGTATATCAAGAAAGCATTAAACAATTTCTATATTATAATACTTAAAAGTATTATACAACATTAAAATAATAGTGAAAATTAAAAAGTTAACTTAATAGTATGCACAATGAAAAATTAAAATTGGGTTATCAAAAAATGTGTAAAAATTAATTATATATACTAAAATTGAAAAGTATCACTAATCAAAAATACAAATTGGAATATTAAGAAGTCTATAAAAGTTATATAAAAGTATGTTCAATAAAAATTTAAAAAACTAATTTAAAAGTATGCATATTAAATTTTTGAGTAAATTACGGATTTGGTCCTAGTGGTTTCAAAAACGAAACGAAAATGGTCCCTACAATTTTTTTATTCCAAATAAGGCCCTATAGTTCGTGTTTTCGTAACGATTTGGTCCCTGGCACTGACGGCTGTTAACTCTCATCCGTTAAGTAAGGGGCATTTTGGTCCTTTCCAATTATTCTCCATTGCTCAGTTAAGAAAATAAAAAATATAGTCATCTTCTTCAATCATCTTCTAATCCATTAATCCTCAAACCAATAATCTGGTAAAAACAAATCCAAAACTCAAATCAAAAACATATTCAACCCCTCCAAATCGAAATCGAAATCGAAATTAAACCCCAAATCCAAACCTCAAAATCAAGATCAAAATATAAACCAAAAATTAAACCTCAAAATCATACTCAAACCTCAAAATCAAAATCCAACCTAAATCTCACAATCAAAAATCAAAGGCAAACACAAAACCTCTTGAAGGTGTCCAGTTGAACATGACAAACATTTGCATTTAATCAATAGCTTTTGTTGCTAATTTTGACGGTGTCTAGTTGAATCGAGGGTGGGGAAGATAGGTGGGTTTTTTTTGTCCTAGCGATGGCGATGGCCGGAGTTGTATGGAAGGGATGAGGCCGACGATGGGTGGAGGCCAACAATGGAAGGAGGCCGACGATGGCCGAAGTTGCAGGAAAGGGATGGGTTTTTTTGTTCTCGAAATGGCGATTGGAGATGCGTGGTTCGGTGAATGTGGGTCACATAATAGGAGTGCAAGTGTGGGTTAGAAGTGGAGATGGTGAGTATAATTTAACTCCTCTGAAACTATATGTATATATGTATAACGGATTTGGTCCCTGTGGTTTGTATAATTTAACTGAAAAAAAGGTTAACATATCGAAAAGACTAAAATGCCCTTCACTTAACGGCTGAAGTTAACGCCCGTTAGCGTCAGGGACCAAATCGTTACGAAAACACAAACCACATGGCCTTATTTGGAATAAAAAAATTGTAGGGACCATTTTCGTTTCGTTTTTGAAACCACAGGGACCAAATCCGTAATTTACTCTAAATTTTTTGTTTAAATACTTATTACGGAAAAATATTTACAAACGTTAATTAGATAGTGTTTTAAATTAAAATAAATATATAAAAAACGTATTAAAGAAATATATATAAAACGTTTGATCGAAGCAAGATTCGAGCATGACCAATTTATACATGAAACACGTACTAATATATGCATATAGGGAACATTCTTATGTTTACACTTATAATATATTATAAACGTTTTTTATATATTAGTATGTTTATACGTAATATATTATAAACGTTTTCTATATATTAGTATGTTTATACGTAATATATATAAAACGTTCTATCGAAGCAAGAATCGAGCATGACCAATTTATACATGAAACACGTACTAATATATGCATATAGGGAACATTCTTATGTTTATACTTATAATATATTATAAACGTTTTTTTATATATTAGTATGTTTATATGTAATACCCCTAAAAATATGAGTAAATTTAATCCTGAATAACGGCATGGAAATGGCATCTATATAAAAAAAAGATAAATGGTATAAATGTTTACAAACCAAATGAATGAAAATGATAAATGACAACCTACTAAGACCATCTCCAATGAACCCTCTATTTTACTCTGTATCTTTATTTTAATTTCTAAATCCTCTCCAATGAATCCTTTATTTTACTCTCTAAAATAGATAAATGAATAGTAACTCTCTATATATAGAGAGTTACTATTCATACTCTATTTTTTCTAACTTTTTGATGATTACAAAATGGTCCTTCAATTTTTTAGATTCTTGTATTTTTATTATATTTGTTGTCTAATACCAATTTTAATAAACTAGAATTATATTTATCTTTAAGTTTTAATATGATAAAGCTAATAAATATAAGGTTATTGTGAAAATAAAAAATATAACGATGCAATTTATAAAGTTAATAAATATAAGGGTATTATTGAAAATATATGTAATCAAAATAAAAGAGAATATATGTAACACCCCAAATTTTCTTTAGTAGGATAGCCATTAGTTCATAGTTTGTTTAGGTGTGTTTTTAGAAAAAAAATTGGAAAATGAGGATTTACGGACGTCCGCATAGGAGGCTGCCGGACGTCCGTGGTTGTGCGGACTTCCGGATGTCTTCCGCGGAAGCAACAAAAGTTTTGGCAATGGAAATGTGAATTATGGGGCATGGACGTCCGCATGGTGATTGTCGGACGTCCGCGTGGCACCTGTCGACTTTTTGCTCTTTTCTTCCAAGAGTTCCACTTTCCTTTCTTATTCTACCAAATCTGATTTCACTCTTTTTCTTCTCCATCCTTGAGGCGATTTTGGACTACAAAGCTTGGTAAGTTACTCTTTCCATCCTCTCTCCTCATTTATGGTTTCATCCTCCACCTTAATGAGGAAATCTTCTCCATCTCTAGGTGGTTGAGCAATTACTACACTCAAGAGCTCAAGAATCTTATCTTCCACTTTCTAGGGTTTGGGGTTTTCTATAAAAACCCTCTAAGGTGAGTTCCTCTTCAATCCCAACTCATATACATGTTTATATATGGATTTAACCTAAATAGTGCTTTTACTTCCACATTTAATGATTGCTATTGTAACCTAAAATGGATTTGGTGAAATGTTAGGGTCTTGTTGGGTAAGATGGTTTGAAAGGTTTGAATACATAATAATCTTGATACATTCATGATTGTCCACATATATGGTTCACTTGAATGAATGAACTGACTTTGACGGTCAAATTCTAGGTTTTGGTAAAATTGGGATTTTGATGAAATATTATGAAACAAGATTCTAATGGTGGAAAGAGGGGTTAATTATCTACTTTGGGAGTTATGTTTTAATACCACATATTTCTTCCTATGTTGCACTTTACATTGAATATGTGGTGACCAATGTTCATAAGTCAAGAACCTTCATGTAGCATTATTGTGTTGACTTAATTGGGAATTTTGAGTATGTCGTTAGAGTGTAATGGATCCATAGGCACTAGAGTTTATGCCGATATTGGGACGCTAGTTTTCCACATCACGGCACGGCTAGGCATCGACGGTATGGTATAAGCCCTACGTGCGAATACGTTATGGATGTTGCTCTACATTGGGGGTGGTTTTAAGTGGCCACACCCGACATCTGAATTATGTGTTATTCATGTGTTCGACTTTGCTAACTTGTCAAGCAACTTATTATTGTGTTCCGTCACGTGCGTTGTGGAGCGGGTTTTCCCCGTTACTCTAAAGGCATTGGGAACTTGAGGTATCCCATTATAACTATAGTATAATACTCAATGCTCGTCTAATAATGACATACATTTCTTACTTTCAATTGAATGTTATCACTAGGCTTTAGCCTAACACTTCTTCTTTGAATGGCATGTTTAGCAGGTCATCCTAGTGGTGGGGCTCCTCGGGCTTGAGAGTAGAGTTGAATGAAGCAGTAAACTTTTGAAGGGACATAGAGGCGATTTTTGATGCATAGTATGTTATACTTTTGAGAGCGAGATAGCGACCCCCGCATATAATCTTAACTTTGCTCAATCTAGATTAGTAGGTTGTTGGGTTATCCCGTTCAAATTGTTTGTAATGTAAACGCCATGATATTACTTCCCTTTTTGGGTGAATTGTCTATGCCAATTTAAGTATAAATTCCGCAAATTTTCAGGTTTAAATTTAATGTGAATTTTAGGGTGTTACAAGTTGGTATCAGAGCAATAGTTTAAGTGAACTAGGTACATAGTTAAGGTGCCTGGACTTAAGCTGAAAAGATTAAGTATGAATTGGTGAGCTTGGGTAGAATTCCTAAGATAGGATGGTCTTAGAGTCGACGGAAGTACATAAGTTGAAAGTTGTGACCTTGGTAACGAGAATCCTTATGTGAAGTATGTTCATAATCTCAATTAGCTACTGCTATTATGAATATATCATTACGTGAGCATGCTTAGATTACTATTGTTATGATGATTGATGCATGTATTAGTACGTTCCTTATGTTTAAACTCATATAGCCTGTTTCTCACCTCATTCTCAATTGTGTGGCAGACTTCAATGGTTAATACTCGTAGTCGGGTGGAAGGTCATGATGCTACGGCATCTAGAACTGATCAACCAAGGATAACGACGACAACGGTACCCCCGCTGAATAATACCGTCTTGGGAGGGGGAATCGAACATGTTCCTCGACGTAATTTAGAGACATCTGAACCCATTATGGAGGAGGTTACAACCGAGACACGAATGATGGACAGGATGATGGCGGCCATGAATAAGGCCATGAATCAACAACAAGAACAGTTTCTGAAATTCATAGAGGATCGGGATGCGAACAACCGTAAGCATGAGACGGTTGCCGAAAACATTATGGGGACCGGATCTGGGGGAAATGAAACTCCCAATGATTGATTGGGAACGCTGGAAACCAGGCAAGGGGGAAAGACTTGTTCTTTCAAAACTTCTTGAGCTGTAGACCACCCGAGTTCAAAGGGGGGGCGGATGATCTGGTTGTCTGTATGAACTGGATAAGAGAAATGGAGCAGGCGTTCCGAACTAGTGAGTGCGGGGAGAATCAAAAGGCTAGATTTGGTTCTCAAATGCTGAGAGGGGCAGCCCTCGCCTGGTGGAATGTTTACTCCACTTCCATTGAGGCCGCGGTGTTGGCCAAACTGAGTTGGGCCGTCTTCAAGAAGAAAATTCTGGAGGAGTACTGTAATGAGAGAGCAATGGACCGAATAGAAGAAGAGTTCCGAAACTTGAAAAGGGGAAATTTTCCGGTCAAAGAATACAATCGTCTGTTCATGGAGAAGTTGGGTCTAGTGGGACACCTAGTCCCTACCGAGAAGGAGAAAGTTAAGGCTTATATCAAGGATCTTCCGACGGATATGATGACCATGGTCCGAGTGTCAAGAGCGTCTACTCTCCGGGAGGCAATAGAGGAAGCCCAGTTGGTTGAGGATGCCTATAGCCAAGACAAGGAAGAGAAAGTGGTGGTACCGGAGAAGAGAAAGTCGGAGGGAAACCCCATGCCCTCCAAGAGATTGAAGCCGTTTAATACCAACTATCGGGGGGCCGATTCGAGGCGCGAGGCCAAGTGGTGCCCCCGATGCCGAAACAAGCACTTTGGTCCATGCCACTCTATGCCCGGGAGTTGTTTCAAGTGCGGCAAGACCGGTCACATCTTCAAGGATTGCCCGGTTAGGGGGCAAATATGTTACGAATGCAAGGAACCGGGGCATTTTAGAAGCGAGTGCCCGAAGTTGAAGTCGGGGGGAAAAGAAACTAGACCCTCCAAGAACTACGGAAAGAGCTTTTCAGATGACTACCGAAGAGGCAAAGGCTTCAACAGACGTAGTGTTGGGTACGTTTCTCCTAAACTCCGTACCTACGCGTGTGTTATTTGATACGGGTGCAAGTTTTTCTTTCGTGTCAAATTCATTTTGCCAAAAGTTATCTATGCCCACTAGTAGCTTAGGCGATGCTATAGTGGTAGAAATAGCCGATGGAGGTCAAGTGATAGTTCGTGAGGTTTTAAGGGGTTGCAAGATAGAGATCGAAGGGAAAGATTTCTCAATTGACTTAATACCTATGGTGATCGGGGGATTTGACGTGGTGGTCGGAATAGATTGGTTGGCCGGGAACCATGCCGAGATTTTATGCGCAAAGAAGTTGATTCGCATACCTACTTCAGAAGGAAATAGTGTGGTCATCTATGGGGAACGAAGGAAAGGAGACGTAGCGATCATCTCCATGTTGAAGGCACGTAAATGTTTAGTCAAGGTGTGTACGTCCTTCTTGGCATATGTGATCGATGCTAAGTTGGAAAAGAAGAAACTTGAGGACGTAAGAGTGGTACGTGAGTTTCCCGACGTATTTTCGGAAGACTTGTCGGGTTTGCTACCGGACCGTCAAGTAGAGTTCAAGATAGATTTGGTACCGGGAGCGGCTCCGATAGCTAGAGCTTCCTATCGTTTGGCGCTGTCCAAGATGCAAGAAATGATGGCACAACTCCAAGAGCTTTTGGAGAAGGGGTTCATGAGGCCGAGTTCATCTCCTTGGGGAGCACCGATATTATTTGTGAAAAAGAAAGATGGCACTATGCGGATGTATATTGACTACCGAGAGTTAAACAAGGTGACCATGAAGAACAAGTATCCGCTCCCTAGGATCGACGACCTATTCGACCAACTTCAAGGAGCGGGATGTTTCTCAAAAATCGATTTACGTTCGGGTTATCACCAAGTGAAGGTTAGGGAAGATGACGTTCCAAAGACGGCATTCCGGACGCGATATGGTCACTATGAGTTCCTAGTGATGCCGTTTGGATTAACAAATGCACCGGCGGTGTTCATGGACTTGATGAACCGAGTGTGTCGACCCTTCCTCGACAAATCGGTGATTGTATTCATAGATGACATTTTAGTGTACTCTAAAGACGAAGTGGATCACGAGTCTCATTTGCGGGAAGTGTTGGAAGTCTTAAGAAAAGAAAAGCTATATGCCAAATTCTCCAAATGTGAATTTTGGTTAGAGGAAGTGCAATTCTTGGGTCACGTAGTTACCCGAGATGGAGTGAAGGTGGACCCTTCCAAAATCGAGGCAATGATGAATTGGGAACCTCCTAAGAGTCCCGGCGAGATTCGAAGCTTCTTAGGTTTGGCGGGTTACTACCGAAGGTTCATTCAAGATTTTTCCAAGATTGCCTCTTCCTTGACGGCGTTGACTCGAAAAAATGCGAAATTTGTTTGGACCGAAGAGCAAGAGAAGGCGTTCCGTACCCTCCAAAAGAAATTGTGTGAAGCGCCAATTTTATCCTTACCTGAAGGATCGGAAGATTTTGTGGTCTATAGTGATGCATCCAAGATGGGCTTGGGATGCGTACTAATGCAAAGGGGAAAGGTCATAGCCTATGCATCAAGGCAACTCAAGGTGCACAAAAAGAACTACCCTACGCATGATTTGGAATTGTCCGCGGTGGTATTCGCGTTGAAATTGTGGCGTCATTACCTCTACGGCACAAAATGTACGTTGTACATGGATCACAAGAGCTTGAAGTATGTATTTGATCAAAAGGAATTAAATATGAGGCAAAGGAGATGGCTAGAGTTACTTAAAGACTACGTTTGTGAATTGCTCTACCATCCGGGTAAAGCCAATGTGGTTGCCGACGCCTTGAGTCAAAAGGAGTATAGTGGAAGGCTATGTGCCAATCTCTCATGGATCGACATAGTGTCAAGCTTGGTGGAACGAATTAGGGTGGCACAATCCGAGGCCTTAAAGGAAGAAAACCTTAAGGACGAAGTAATGGTGAAGCAAAGACAACTCCTAACAGAGGATAACCGTGGGGTCAAATTGTTCAACGGGCGCGTGTGGGTGCCTAAGATCGGTGGGAATCGGGAACTACTCATGGATGAGGTGCATAAGTCAAAGTACTCCATTCATCCCAGGAGTACCAAGATGTACCGGGATTTAAAACTGAATTAGTGGTGGCCAGTCATGAAGTTAGATGTGGCGCACTATGTGGGGCAGTGCACGACTTGCTCTCAAGTGAAGGCTCAACATCAATTGCCCTATGGTAGTCTAGGGCCTTTAGAAATCCCCGAGTGGAAGTGGGAGAAAATCACCATGGATTTTGTGACTAAATTGCCAAAGACTATGAAAGGTCACGACACTATTTGGGTGATAGTGGACCAATTGACGAAGAGTACCCACTTTTTGGCGATGCGGGAAACCTTGCCAATGGACAAGTTGGCAAAGCTCTACATTGATGAGGTGGTTTCGAGGCACGGAGTACCCGTGTCCATAGTCTCCGATCGGGATAGTCGGTTCACATCAAGGTTTTGGCAAGCATTACAAGAAGAACTTGGTACGAGGGTGAATTGAGCACGGCATATCACCCACAAACGGATGGACAGAGCGAAAGGACTATTCAAACCTTGGAGGATATGTTGAGGGCTTGTGTAATTGATTTTGGGGGAAATTGGGACACTCACCTACCGTTAGTAGAATTTGCTTACAACAATAGTTATCACTCGAGCTTGAAGGCGGCACCATTTGAGGCACTATATGGGAGAAAGTGTAGGACTCCCGCATGTTGGTTAGAGGCGGGGGAGAAACAATTTTCCGAACCGGAAATTGTACAAGAAACGGCCGACAAAGTCAAAATTATAAGGGAACGTTTGAAAGCAGCCCAGGACCGACAGAAGAGCTACGCCGACAAGAAGAGGAGACCGATAGAGTTCCAAGTGGGAGAACGAGTAATGCTGAAGGTGTCCCCTTGGAAGGGATTGATTCGTTTCGGGAAGCGAGGGAAGTTCAGTCCCCGTTTCCTTAGGTCGTTCACTATTTTAGGACGTGTAGGTTCACAAGCCTTCAAATTGGACTTACCACCGGAAATGGGCGGAATTCATCCGACATTTCATGTATGTTATTTGCGGAAGTGCCTAGTGGAAGAAGATAGTGTGATACCATTATCGGAAATCCGGGTAAATGACAATCGTTGCATAGAAGAGCCCGAAGCTATTTTGGAGAGATCAACTAAAGGAACTTGACGCAAGGAAGTAAACATGGTCAAGGTGCAATGGAGGCACCACCGGGGTGCCAATGTGACTTGGGAGACGAAATAGAGCATGAAACGTCGATATCCTCACTTGTTTGGTTAGCCTAAGATTTCGAGGATGAAATATTTTCCAAATTAGGGAGGATTGTAACACCCCAAATTTTCTTTAGTAGGATAGCCATTAGTTCATAGTTTGTTTAGGTGTGTTTTTAGAAAAAAATTTGGAACATGAGGATTTACGGACGTCCGCATAGGAGGCTGTCGGACGTCCGTGGTTGTGCGGACTTCCGGATGTCTTCCGCGGAAGCAACATAAGTTTTGGCCGTGGAAATGTGAATTGTGGGGCACGTACGTCCGCATGGTGATTGTCGGACGTCCGCATGGCACCTGTCGACTTTTTGCTCTTTTCTTCCAAGAGTTCCACTTTCCTTTCTCATTCTACCAAATCTGATTTCACTCTTTTTCCTCTCCATCCTTGAGGCTATTTTGGACTACAAAACTTGGTAAGTTACTCTTTCCATCCTCTCTCCTCATTTATGGTTTCATCCTCCACCTTAATGAGGAAATCTTCTCCATCTCTAGGTGGTTGAGCAATTACTACACTCAAGAGCTCAAGAATCTTATCTTCCACTTTCTAGGGTTTGGGGTTTTCTATAAAAACCCTCTAAGGTGAGTTCCTCTTCAATCCCAACTCATATACATGTTTATATATGGATTTAACCTAAATAATGCTTTTACTTCCACATTTAATGATTGCTATTGTAACCTAAAATGGATTTGGTGAAATGTTAGGGTCTTGTTGGGTAAGATGGTTTGAAAGGTTTGAACACATAATAATCTTGATACATTCATGATTGTCCACTTATATGGTTCACTTGAATGAATGAAATGACTTTGACCATTGTAGGTCAAATTCTAGGTTTTGGTAAAATTGGGATTTTGATGAAATATTATGAAACAAGATTCTAATGGTGGAAAGAGGGGTTAATTATCCACTTTGGGAGTTATGTTTTAATACCACATATTTCTTCCTATGTTGCACTTTACATTGAATATGTGATGACCAATGTTCATAAGTCAAGAACCTTCATGTAGCATTATTGTGTTGACTTAATTGGGAATTTTGAGTATGTCGTTAGAGTGTAATGGATCCATAGGCACTAGAGTTTATGCCGATGTTGGGATGCTAGTTTTCCACATCGCGGCACGGCTAGGCATCGACGGTATGGTATAATCCCTACGTGCGAATACGTTATGGATGTTGCTCTACATTGGGGGTGGTTTTAAGTGGCCACACCCGGCATCTGAATTATGTGTTATTCATGTGTTCGACTTTGCTAACTTGTCAAGCAACTTATTATTGTATTCCGTCACGTGCGTTGGGAAGCGGGGTTTCCCCGTTACTCTAAAGGCATTAGGAACTTGAGGTATCCCATTATAACTATAGTATAATACTCAATGCTCGTCTAATAATGACTTACATTTCTTTCTTTCAATTGAATGTTCTCACTAGGCTTTAGCCTAACACTTCTTCTTTGAATGGCATGTTTAGCAGGTCATCCTAGTGGTGGGGCTCCTCGGGCTTGAGAGTAGAGCTGAATGAAGCAGTAAACTTTTGAAGGGACATAGAGACGATTTTTGGTGCATAGTATGTTATACTTTTGAGAGCGAGATAGCGGCACCCGCATATAATCTTAACTTTGCTCAGTCTAGATTAGTAGGTTGTTGGGTTATCCCGTTCGAATTGTTTGTAATGTAAACACCATGATATTACTTCCCTTTTTGGGTGAATTGTCTATGCCAATTTAAGTATAAATTCCGCAAATTTTCAGGTTTAAATTTAATGTGAATTTTAGGGTGTTACAATATACTTGGAATATTCTCTTTTAGAGTAGAAAATAGAATTATACATTGGAAAAGACATAACATATTCTCTATTTTTTACTATATAAAAGAGAGTAAATAGAGAAATACATTGGAGATGCCCTAATCTAAACTACTAA
This sequence comes from Saussurea involucrata, assembly GCA_033807775.1. Lineage (NCBI taxonomy): Eukaryota > Viridiplantae > Streptophyta > Magnoliopsida > Asterales > Asteraceae > Saussurea > Saussurea involucrata. The sequence continues at coordinate 134,658,917 of CM066315.1, forward strand.
CTTAGATTACAGATGGGTGTCACTATCATCCTTCAAAAGCATCTGCCAATTATTTGTACGCCAATCTGACCAAAAGTCGACTATCTCAAAAGAGTCTCTAACGACAACCAAGTCTCCGTTCAATACTTCGGAGCCTCGTCACTAAGAAAACCTGATATATGTGTCATTTTAAGAAAAAATGTTAGACTTGACGTCTAATGAGAATAAAAATTTATAAATAAAAATCCCATTTTTCATAAAATCACACAAGAACCATATTGTCCAAAATTCATCTTGCGGTGACGGGAAAGACCCGATTTTCATTGATTGTAGCGGAACGCAAAAGTAACATACGTTCCAAGTTATAGAATTCATACTAGGATCGATGGCCACAAGTTCTCCGATCCGCAATAGATGTGTGGATATGATGGGTCCCCGCTGATCATAGTTATACTCATTCGCTAGAATTATATTTACGGTCAATGATTATTATACGACTCCACATAACTGATCGAATATCTCAACTAGTTACAAACGGGAAAATATCATATCCCAATATAATCAAAGTCGACTCCTATGCCTATGGATCCACTTACATTAGTCTAGACTCGTCACATTCACACCCTAGCCGACTATAATCATACATATAGTTCTTATAATCAAAAAATTTCCTTAATAGTGTCTTTTACATAAATATCATCTATTAGGACCAAATCCATCAAAATGTCCAAGGAGGACCATTTCAATTTTCAAAGCATTTTATTCCAAGAACCATAATTCAAGAATTTACAAAAGTCTAGAACAATATTTACTTCACACATAAAATGATCATTCCATCTCATTTTCCAAAACCAGCTCTTGTTAAACAATTATTCCAACATAAGAATGTCATGAAAATGAAATATTCAAACAATGAACAATTAACATTATTTTAAACCTCATTTCATAACACATATCACAAATTCCATCATTTACCACAAAAGATTAGAAAGGCTAAAATCTCCAAAATGCTCAAGTTAGGTCAAACTCATCATATAAGAAAATGTAGTTTAGAATAAGTTTAAATATTAAAATTATAAGATTTTGACATGTATAAAGTTTAGAAAGAATAGGATGAACTCACTTGCTAGGTTTTTTTTAAAACCTAGATTTGTTGATGAAACCCTCGGAGGTGGATGACAAGAGCTTGCACTTGAACAATACTTGAATATCTCTTCCTTAAATGCTAGCAAACCCTAGAAATGAACAATAAACGATTTAGGTGATCTTTCACATGATTTTTATGAAGAAAGAATGTAACAACCCAGTCTAAAGTAAGGCATTTCAATTCATATAAAATGAAACATCCCAAAATCGGGTTCCAAAATTTCTTACATAAGTCTCAAAATTAGGTTGGCGGAAACAACCTATACACAACTGAGAATAACTACCACTAAAAGTATGAGTGGCACTGTCTCTATCTGCATCTGTACTCTATCCTGCGCTTGCTCACTTACCGGAGCCTCCTACTATTTGCTCACCTGAAAAGATTTAGTTTGGAAAATGCGAGGGTTAGACCATGAGGTCTAGTGAGCTCCCTCCTGACAGTTCTCAAAATCATTTCAAAACAGTTTATAACTTTCAAATATCTTTGCATAAACTTTCACATAATTTATCATAAAAACTATCACATAACTTGTTAGATCTGAGTTTTGTCAATAAACCAAGTGTTAAAGATCTGATGAGAAGACTCAGATGTTCTGAATAGAAGAGTCAGAGTTCTGACTGCGAAAGCTCAGAAGGATTGTATTGAAAGATTGTCCAAGTATAGAAGTCTGAGAAGAAGAGTCAGAGGTCTGAGAAGAAGAGTCAGAGTTCTGAGAAGCTTTATCAGAAGAATGTTCAGAAGTTCTGAACAACATGTTCAGAACTTATAACTAGATATTTTCCTTAGTATTTAGTTAACTAATTAGGACACGTGTATTGTTCCTATTAGTCTTTCATGTTTGTACTGTAGCTTTAATATTTCCGTTGCAGTATAAATAGAGTGGTTAGCTCTACATTGCTAACTGATTTTCCTGAATATACTTGTATTCATTCTTTGTAATCTTTGAGATTCTCTCTCTCTAAGATCTGTAATCCTGTTCATCATTGAATACAATTGGGCTTGATCATACAACTTCTCAATTACTGCTTTCTATATTGATTGTAAGATTAGATCCTGAACTTTCAATTGGTATCAGAGCCACATCGAATCAGTTTTCATTCGATACGATTATCTTTGCAACAATTCAAGATTTCAAGATCTAATTTCAAGATTTGGTGATTCAAGATCGTTCTTAATCGTGTGCTATAATTGGAGGTAAATTTTCTGAGATTTCTTTCATCTTGAAGATTTTTTTTGTTCTCTGGAAGATTTTTGTGATCTTGATGGATCTTGGACAAAAGAAGGTGGTATGATGTTCTAGATCTACTTCTTAATCAAATTCTGCACTCAAATTGCTCGATGAAATGTCTACAAGAGATTTGGTACTGAATTTCATGTTCAAAGTCAGATCTAAAACGAGTTTTTAGATCTTTGATTGCTTAAATTCAACTTTCTGAATTGATCAATCAGAAACTTGACTCTTTGCAATCTTTGTTCTAAGAAGATAATTATGGAGATCGTCTTATCGTTCTACATCAAATTCGATTGATAAAACAGAATCTGAGTTGTCGCTGCTGTTTGGTGTGATCGGTTCATAACAGAAAGTTGCTGTCAAACTTTACTAAAACAGAAAATCGCTGTTGAGAAGTTAAAGCAGATTTTGCTGCTGTGTGGTTTAAACAAAATTGATTATGGGGCTGTTTGCTTGCTGCCAAAAATCAGCTGTAAAAACAGCTTAGTGCTGTCCAAATAAGCTGCTGTTGTTTCAATGAAGTTGTTGGTGCTGTCTAGAACTTAATCAAGCTGCTGTTAACAGAAAATTGATGATGTTTGCTGTCAAAACAGCAAGTTCTTTGCTGTTGGAACTGTCCAGAAAATTTGCTGCTGTTTTATTGCTGTTAAACAGAAAATTACAGCTGCTGAGTTCATAACAGAAAGTTGAAATTTGCTGTTTGTTATGTTTTAACAGAAAGTCGCAGTTGATGTTGTTAAATTGTAACAGAAAGAGAAAGCTGCAAGTTCAGATTTAGTTTGATGGTAAACAAAACTAACAGATCAGTTCAAGAGTCGGATACAATGTAATCTGAATTGAATTTGTTCAGAATTGATCGTGTGTATTCAGAAATCTGACTTCAATACTCAGAATTCTGATTTCGAGTTCAGAAACTATTCAAAGATGTACGAGAGTTGTGGTTATTCAGATTTCTGATCAAGAGGGATCAGATTTACACTTAGTCTCTTTCAGATGCAATCAAGCATATTCAGACTTATGATTTAGGCCATTCAGAAGTTTGTCATTGAATTCAGAAGTCAAATGATGGTTCAGAACTAAATTTTCAAAGCTTAATCAGAACTCTGACTTCAATAGTCAGAACTTTAGAGTTAGAATTTTTTCAGTTCTTCATGTTCAGAATTCTGATTGACTTACTCAGAATTCTGAGTGGTCTTCTCAGAACTTTTACTTGGTTTATTTCGAGGTAAAGGTGCAATTTCAGAATTGTTCGACAGCTTTGCGCACCTGTCATATTTTGATCAGAACTCCCTCCTCGAAGCTCCAAATTTGACGATTTCAGATGCGCTGGATTCCTAAGACACAGATGAACATTTTTCATGTTTTGAGTTTGTTCTGAATCGATGTGCTTATTGGTCAGATTCTGTGTCGAAGTCGGTGTATAGCTGCTGGACCGAAGCAATGTTTTTCACGATATTTCTCCCAACTTTCAGAAAGATGTTCTATCTTCTATTTTTTTGTGGATCCAAGCTGAGTTATTGAAGTATGTTAAGACACTCCCTCCTCTGATCTTAATGGATTAAGCTCTTGATCTTAATGGTCATACAACTCGAATTTCAAGGTCGAATTCTTAATTATAAACTGAGGTGGTTTCAGTCGAGCTTATTGCACATTGGATTCGATTTTAAAGTTGTAATTTGTGAAGAAGAAGAGCAAATTTTGAGGGGGAGCTTGGATAGATTTGCAAGGCGTGAAGATATGCAACACTAAAGTTTTCAAAGAAATCAAGGGGGAGATCATTTGAAGATGCTTTCTTTATAAAACTTTAGGGGGAGATTGTTGGGTCTAGAAAGCCCCAATTATATAGAAAGTTTTATAAAGTCCATGTAAAGTCAATGAAAGTCAAATGTATTGTAATTAGCTTTATTAGTCTTTTGGGCTTTGGGAGTTTAATGGGAGTTAAATGGGCTTGGGCCCATGTCATGTAATTAGACACTATAAATAAGTGTCTTGGGCTTACATTGTCATTGGAGACTTTGAGAGTTATTTGAGAGAACAGTATACTTTGAGAGAGTCGTATACTTTCAATTTTCCCTCCATTGTATTGTAAAGCATATGAATAGAGATCATTCAACAAATTGTTCTTCTTGCCTATTTCTATTCAATCTTTATGGAATATTCTTGATTGTTGCTTCAACTATGGGACTTACAATTGGTATCAGAGCAAATCAACAAACAAATTTGTTCAAGATTGTGATCGCGAAGATCTATTGATCAATTTCTTGAAGATTTCTTGATTCGTTCAAAAATCGATTCCGCTGCTAGGGCTAGTTCTTGAATTCTTGGTAACTCTTGAATTATCTGTTATCTTTCGATCAAGAAATTCGAATTTGTCTCTCTGTTGAATATTCTTACAATCATGTCTTCTAAAGAATATCTAGCCATGGGATCTGAAACGAAGCCACCTGTTCTAATTCCTGAAGAGTACCAGCAATGGAAAATACGAATGATCCAATTCTTGGATAACATAGACGAGAATCTGATGGTATCTATCCGAGAAGGTCCTATCGAGGTCTATATCGATGTGGAAGCAACTCCTGAGACAGAGACAACTCCAGAAATTCCGGCAACAAGGGTGAAGAAAAACTATTCTCAATACACAGCTGAACAGAAGAATAGGCATGCAATCGACAAAAGAGCAATTACATTGATGACACTTGCAGTTCCGAATGAAGTTCTTAACAGGATTGACAGTGGTTCATCCGCCAAGGAAATGTGGGATGAACTGGAAAGACAAATGTTAGGAACTGTCAGATCAATTCAAGCGAAGTTAAATCAAAGCATAAATGCTTATGAACGATTCAAGGCTAAAGAATCTGAAAGCTTAAGTCAGACGTATAGTAAATTTTGTACTATACTGAATGATCTGAGAAGGAATGGGCTGAAAAAGACAAAGTTAGAAATAAACTACAAATTTCTGAACAGTCTAAACTCCGAGTGGTCATCATTTGCTATAAGTTTACAAATGAACAAGGATATGTGTGAAGAAGATCTAAATGATCTATTTTGTGTTCTTAATCAGCATGAGGACTCTGTGAAAATTGTGGTTGAAGAGAAGAAGAATGTTGCAGAACAATTAGCCTTTCTGTCAAAGTCCAAAACTGTGAAAGCACCCAATAAGGCTGCATATCTATCTGAGATACCCAATCCGGAGGAGTCTGATAAGGAAGAAGGATCAGAAGAAGATGAAGATATAAAAATGATTGCTGAAAAATTGGCCTTGTTGACTAATACTTTCAACAAGAGATATGGAAAAGGAAAATTCCAGGGTAAGTACAAAAGAGAGCAGGGAAGTTCAGATTTCAAGAAAAGAGAAGAGAGAGGAGAGAGTAAGTATGAAAAGAAGGAAGAAAGAAGGGAAGAGAATAGAGAAGAGAAGGAAGAAAGGAAAGAAAAGAATCTGTGCTTCAAGTGTGGAAAGTCTGGCCACTTTGCAAAGGATTGCAAAGTGAAAATAGTGAAAGATTATGAATACTATACCAAGAAGGCTCAGCTGGCAAAGAAAAGAGAGGATGAAGTGGCAATGTTAGCTGAACAAGAAAACTGGTTGTACTACACTTCAGATGAAGATGACTGTATTCACTTTTCCCAGATGCAAAGTTATATGGCAAAGATGAAGAATGAGGATGACTCTGACTTTGAAGATGCTGATTCTGAGTCATCTGCTGAGGTACATTCTGCACTTGAAATAGACTTAATGACACAGATTGGTGAAATGAAAACTGAATTTGTTAAACTAAGAAAACAAATAAAAGGAGAAAGAAATTTAGTTAACAAATTCAGAATTGAAAAAGAGGTAATAAAAGAACAATATGAGGAATCTGAGATTGAGAAACTGAAAATTAAAACTGAAAATTTTGAGTTGTTGAAAAACCTTTCTGAATTAAAAGTTGAGCTTTCAAAAGTTAAGGATGAAAAGGGTGATTTACAAATAAAGTTTAATATGCTATTTGAGGAAAGAAAGAATTTATACACTAAAATCAAAGAATTAGAAGATCTTAACTTGAAAAGAGGTCAGACTCAGCAAACATTAAATCTTCTAACAAGTAATGTTAAAGATACAAGATTTTATAATCCAAAGAAGGGATTGGGATTGGAAGAAAATGTTGTTTTAAAAAGAGCTCCAGTCAACTTGTATGATTTTGAAAAACTTCATGTTCCTAAACCAAAAATTCCAGAAGTTGTTGAAGTTTTCAAAAGATCTGCAAGTTCTATCACAAGTTCTGACAGTTTACAAATATCAAGTACTAAAAAGACAAAGGAAATAGTTTCTGAATCAAAAACAGAAAAATCAGATGTTTCAGAAAATAAGGTTAAGAAAGAAATTTCTAAACCAAAAGAAGAGAAACCAAAATATAATGATGCTAAATTCAAATATGACTCTTTAAATGTCAGTTACAAAAATAAACAACAAAGTTTTTCACATTCTGACATAGAAAATAATACAGAAATTGCCACCTATTTGGGCTATTAGGTTGTCAGAAATTTAAACCTGAGTTTCGATTTAACTATGCTGATGAGATGAATACAGAAGAAGAATATGAGAGAGTGGAAGATTACTTTATGCCTTCTGAGTATATATTCAGAAAACCAATTGAGATTCCTAAGATTAACTTGCAAATTTTGGAGGAGCCTGTATGTGATTTTATCCTGGAGTTGAGTGATGTACCACTGGCCAGACAATTTCATGATGACATTTTTCCTGAGGAAATATATGAGAATCTCTATCACACAGAAGGAGATTATGAGTTATTGGAGAGCAATATTGATGGATTCATGGATGGCAGATCTCAGATGATTTATACAGAAGTTTCAAACAGATTCAGAATTCCTGATTCAAGACTACACATTCAGAAGAAGATTGAGAAAGTATTGATGTTTCAATCAGAAGAATTCAATGGTCTGATGTTTGTTAGATTGGAAGTGCTGAAAGAAAGAAATACAAAGGTTTCCATGTCCAGTTTTGATTTTCACAGATTAACTCTTGATGATTAGATCTTTCTAATTAAGTTCTTTGCCAGTACTGAAGAATCTTTGATAGAGATTGAGTGCAGAAGAATTCTGGGGATTTATGTCAGAAATATGTACATGTATGATTTTCAATTGGCAATTGAAGGAAGGAAAGAGAAATGCAACTTGAGTTGTCCAGCAATGATTTCAGGGTTTGGTGTATATTTGAAGGGATTTATAAATGAGGGAATGGAAACTGAAGGGTTTGCATATCCAGTTCAAGGAAGACTTGAAATATTCAAACTGAAGGAATTGGTGAAGTATAGTGATGCAACTTTAAGTTGGTTACTAACTGAAATGAAAGTTAATGTTGCTACTGAAAGAGAAAATCTAAAGAAAAAATGTGTAAACTCTGTGGAAAGAAGATTAATTCTCAGAAGAAAAATCAGAAGCTGTGGTGAATGGTTATTATCAGAGGTTAATCCTAAAAGAATGCTGCACAATGACTTTGTGTTTCCTGCTGAGTATGAAGTGAATGAAATCCTTTTAGATGAAGTTGAAGAAGTTCAGAACACAACTCCTCAGAATGTGCAAATAACAAGTTTTGATCAAGCTGAACAATCTGAATCAAAAGAAGATGAGATGTCAATTGATTTGAATGGATACTTTCTTGAGTTTGATCTACCTGAGTTTTTCAAGCCTAAAGAGATACAATTTCTGAATGTATATTATGATAGACCAAAGGAGACTCAGATCTGGTTGGCAGAGAAATCAAGGTGTCTTGGGAAATCAAAACAGGCTGTATATTCAAACTTCTTAATCACAGGGATCAGAGAATTAAAAGTTAAACAATTCAGAAAGATGGAATACTTGTCTTTTGAAGTTTTGAGAGAAGATGGCAAAGTATACTATTTCACTGATGCAGATTTTGAAAAGCTATCAGTAGTGGATTTCTACAGATTTCATTGTATGCTGTGCTTCAAGGAATCAAGCAAAGATAAGACTGAAAGGAAGGCAAGAAGTGTGGTAATTGAAGCTATGTTTTACATTCTAAGATGGCATGGTTATACAGATTTTCAAATAGCTCTGTATTTGCAAAGGCCATGTGTTTATCTGGCAAAACCCAACACAGATCATGATCAGAAAAAGGTGTTAAAAACTGGAAGTGTTCTTAAATATCCAGATTTGGGAGTCTTTTTGAAAAACAAGAGTGAAAAGATCTTCTTCAGAGCAAAGGAGACTGCAAAATACTGCTTTGGAACTTTGAGATTCATCAAGCATAATTTGGAGAAAAAGATGTTGAAAATAAAGCAATGCAACATAACTCAGGAAGTGATGACTCAGCAGATTGAAATTGTTCAAGAAATTATTGTCAAGATCGACAAAAGGCTTAATCAAAGAAATGTGCTCTTACAGAAGATTGCTCCTGCCTTGAAAGATTTGGATGATGCAAAGTATCAGTTTATTTGACAAAAAGGGGGAGATTGTTAGATCTGAGTTTTGTCAATAAACCAAGTGTTAAAGATATGATGAGAAGACTCAGATGTTCTGAATAGAAGAGTCAGAGTTCTGACTGCGAAAGCTCAGAAGGATTGTATTGAAAGATTGTCCAAGTATAGAAGTCTGAGAAGAAGAGTCAGAGGTCTGAGAAGAAGAGTCAGAGTTCTAAGAAGCTTTATCAGAAGAATGTTCAGAAGTTCTGAACAACATGTTCAGAACTTATAACTAGATATTTTCCTTAGTATTTAGTTAACTAATTAGGACACGTGTATTGTTCCTATTAGTCTTTCATGTTTGTACTGTAGCTTTAATATTTCCGTTGCAGTATAAATAGAGTGGTTAGCTCTACATTGCTAACTGATTTTCCTGAATATACTTGTATTCATTCTTTGTAATCTTTGAGATTCTCTCTCTCTAAGATCTGTAATTCTGTTCATCATTGAATACAATTGGGCTTGATCATACAACTTCTCAATTACTGCTTTCTATATTGATTGTAAGATTAGATCCTGAACTTTCATAACTTCACATAAAACTTCCACGGATAAATCCGCTCCCGTAAATGGCACCCTAAAGTCACTCGAAAGTGACAACGAGTCAGTCTCACGCTGCCTTACTGGATACTCCCTTCTATGGCATAAACGGGTCACTCCTCCCTGCACGAGCTGGCGGGTCTACCTCCTGACTTAGCCAGTTTATGTCTAACACAATGTATGCATACATCTCATATAAACTTTCAATAAACTTTCATGCAGTTAAAAGCATAGGAATAAAACATGGCATTTCTCATCGTGTACTTACATTAGAAAAACACGTCAAAAGCACGTATTTATAGTTAGAAAAACTCACCTGGTATGCTTATAAGGTCTTTCCTCACTTTTCTTCTGATCAAAGGTCGAGTTACCTGAGAAATAGGCGAGTTATAAACTGCTCAGCTTCCTAAACCAACATTTCGGACACCATCCGGGTTCAACTTACCAGATACCCACTACTTACAGGATAAATTAACTATCCGGACATTGCTACTAGCTTACCGGATAACTACTTTCCGGGTACACCCTTACCGGACCTTACTGGAGCTATGCTATCCGGATACGATGACCGGACAACTACTTTCCGGACGATCAACTACTTTCCGGGTCCCTCAAGTTGCCGGACCTAGATTCGTCCGGAAACATGCAATTAAGAACTTACCCGGTACTACATCCGGAAACATAAACTATCCGAACACTTCCGTCCGGATACTTGCTGCAACTTACCGGACGGCGACTGTGGAGTCGTTTTGGGATCGAAATCCGTAGAAAAGATCTTAATTCACATCGATTTTGAGTAAACAACAACATAACTTATTTATCTCATTACTTTACCAAACCCTTAGCTATTTAACACCAAAAGGATGCTTAATCCACCATTTTGAACATTAACTTCAACTCTCAACACAAACTCTTAAATATCCCAAAATCATCAAAACAATCATAAATAGAGTTAAAGATTAGAAGTTACCTGATAGATTACTTGCAGGAACCGAATCCCAACTCCACCCTTTTTTTCTGATTTCCAAGATTGATAATTCTTCTCCTTCAAATGCACAAGAACTCCAAAAACCCTTTTCTCCTCTCTCTCAATTACTCAGCCGCCACTCACCAAATGATTTCCCAATACTAGGGTTTTGTGCCAATCATTGGGTTTTTATACCCTAACCTTAGTTAACCATTTAGTCCCTCAACTTCTAATTTTATTAAATTCTACCACAAGACTTGAAACTCTTTCAATTTGGTCTCGGTTACTACAAAGAAGATGAAGAAATTTGCCCTAAAGTGGAGAGAAATTGCACTTAACACTAACTTGAAATGAATGCTCTCAATAAAAACCGGTTTAATGGGTTTTATAACAAGTCTTGGGTCGACCGGGGTAGTGCAAGCGAGAGTGCCCATGTCACAATCGCTGGCACTCTCGCCAGATATGTACCGTAAGGTTCTTTCCTCGTGCGACAGTGACACGACGATTGAGCCCGTGTCACAATCGCGTGCATTCTCGCCCATAATGAATCGTGAAGGTTGTTGAGCCGCGATAGTGCCAGGAGATTATGCCCCACGGTATTGTCGTCGGACACTGTCACCCCAATCGTACTGAATCCGGAAAATTAAACTTTAAGTCCATGAAGTGCTCTCTGATAAAGGTGGTTTATAAAACCTAAATATCCATCTAACATAAATCAATAAACTTAGATCATAAAAGGGGGGAAAGGATAACTTTTACATACCAAAATTTCGGGTGTTACATTATACTAATATATTAGTATGTGTTTCACGTATCTAAACATATTGGTCATGCTCGAACCTTGTTTTGATCCAAAGTGTTTTATGTCTTATTTTTAATACTTTTTAGAGTAAATCACATGATTGGTAATTGTGGGTTACACAAAATTGCATTGCGTGTCCCTAGTTTGAAATAATTATGGAAAACGTCCCTATGGTTTACATTTTCACACGTCTTTGGTCCATGCGACCTAACAACGTTAAAAGATTTTGTTATGTAGATAAACTAGGAGTATAATTTAGTCATTTCATATAATTTTTTATTTTCTATTAAAGTTCCAGGACCAAGCATGTAATAGATCCACCTTTTCTTCTCTTTGTGGTGCTTTTGCTGCAGTGTGTATATAATTATATATATGTTGCGTATGTATATATAGTGTTTGTGTCTATATATCATGAAGAGAGAGAAAAAAGGTGTGTATATATATAGTGTTTGTGTGTATATCTTGTCAAAAGAGATAATAGAAAAAAGGTGGATCCATTACATGCTTGGTCCTGTAACTTTAATAGAAAATAATTAAATTATATGAAATGACTAAATTATCCTCCTAGTTTATCTACATAACATAATCTTTTAACGCCGTTAGGTCACAGGAACCAAAGGCGTGTAAAAATGTAAACCACATGGACATTTTTCATAATTATTTTAAATTAGGGACGCACAATGCAATTTTATGTAAACCACATAGACCAATTATGTAATTTACTCTACTTTTTAGTTAACTGGGACTAAAAATATATTTTTTATGAAACTTATTGAAGATAGATATTTTGTGGTATAGTTGATTACAAAAGGTTTTCTTTTAAGATCTTAAATTATTTATTTTAATTTAAAACACTCTCTAATTAAAGTTTGTAAATATAGTTTTTAGTAATAATTATTTAAACAACAATGGTTGAGACTATCGAGTCCAAACCGAGCCCACTTTCTATCACCAGCACCAAGTTTAATTGAGAGTTTAAGACCGGGCTTTGCCTAGGATCAGGCACCCGACCGACTTAGGATTTGACCCTTCAAGGACCTAGACCCATGCTTGTCTACTACCGAGCCTTGTACATCTCTTATTTTGAGAGTGATTACTTTCGTTTTTGATTATTAATTGGAATCATATTATAATTTAGGTAGTGTTTGATTTTGACTTAATTGACTTTATGACATCTATGTCATTAATATTTATTTCTTTATATCTTAATTATTAAGCATGTATAACCGAAGTTTTTACTTTTAGTAATATAAAGGATTTGTTCATATAGTTAGTTGTAATGCTTCCCAATTCTACCCTTTTGATATTTCTACCATTAAATGCAATACTCTCCGTGCAACTACATTAGTATTGAGGATTGATGAATTTAGCAATAGATTGATGGATTGTCTTGATGTGCATGGGCACTTAATGGAAGAAAATAGACGGATTTAGCAAGACAGACTAAGGGTCTGTTTGTTAGCAGCTTAATGAGCTTAATGAGACTGATAGCTTATTCAGTCAGCTATACAGTCATGACTGTTTGGTAGTGGCTTAATAATATAGAAAGTGACTTATTTATTAAGCTTTTAGGAGGGAGCTTTAGGCAGAAAGCCAAGTTTTGTCCAAACCAGTCTCTCCCAATTAAAAAACATGGTCCTTCCATCTATGAAAACACCCTCCCAAACAAAAACTTTTCCAATCTATACAGACAGATTAATCCACACAGACAACTTTATTCATACAGGACTTAATGAAAAATCAACCAAACAACCCCTAAAACCAAGATAAACACATATCATAAGCCCATAATATTTTCCTATGATCAACACAAGCTCGGTAAATTTAACCAGTTAATAGTTATCCCATCATCTACCTTACTAGGTAAATAGTATAAGCATATCTCAATGGGGGTGAAGCAAGGATCTCGGTCTAGGGAGAGCATCATTTGTAAATAAAATAATATAAATTAATAAACAGTAAAACATCAAAAACTATGTTTATTTGCTACTCCTTTTGCTTATGTGGTCACTCCAAATGCTAATGCAACATATGCCCTACTATTGGGTTTGATCCCTCTTAGGTTCTATCATCGGGTTGATACTTTGTGTTACTTGAACATATGTTTTTACAAATTCTCAGTCATTATAAGTTTTTAAAAATGGGGAGATAGATGTAAGTAGCTTAAAGAATGTCGCATATGGAAATCTTGTAAGCTAAAATCGTCGAACTTGTGTGTGGGCGCGACCTGCGGACACAAATGCAGCTCCGAAATCTCGTGCTCACGCAGCTCGGTTTTGCTAATTTTCGTTTTGATCCAGTTTGAATTTTTGTAACTGAAAACGTATTGAATGATAATTAATTACTCATTTCGGTTACAGTAATTAATTCGTTAATTACGAATTAATTATTTCAGTTTCAATCTTCAATATAAATAGAGGGTCTCGTTTTCATCCAATAACACACGAAAAATCGACACTCGATATACTCTCGATATTGCACTCACGAAACAGTAACCAATACTGCAGCATACGAATTTTTTTCGGCGGACTTTTCAGGCAAGTGGTCATCTCTGGCAGTACTTCTGCTCACGCTGTTGTACCCTAGGAACAGACGACGAATCTGTTTAAGGGAATCGTGTGTAACACGAGCCTCAACATTTTTAGCGACTTTTCAAGGAACCAGTTTCCTAATTCTGTTTCATCTTTCTTCTTCACGTTTTTCTTGAACGAACAATTATCATTTTGTATGATTATATATATTAAAAAACCAACAATCTTAAACAGATTCTTAATTCTTAATCGAGTTTGTTTCGATTTATTTCTTTGTTGTTGTGTGTAAACAGATTCTTAATCGAGTTTGTTTCGATTTTCTGTCGTGTGTAAACAGATTCTAAATCGAGTGTGTTTCGGTTTAATTCGTTTCTGTTGTGTGTAAACAGATTCATATTATGGGACTGATTGTTCTCGTGAAATTTGTTTTTCAGAATGGTGGAGACTGTAGTAACCCCAACTGCTAATATCGTAACCGCTACCACACTGGTGCCAAACACCATGGCTAATCACGCTAAGAGACCGGAAAAATTTTCTGGTCTGAATTTCAAGAGGTGACAGCAAAAGATGTTCTTCTACTTGACCACATTGAACCTGGCTCGGTTCCTTACTGAAATTGCTCCTCAAATTGGTGAAGGAGAGGCCGACACTCAATCTGTGAGCGCGGTTAAGGCTTGGAAGCACTCAGAATTTCTGTGCCGCAGCTATGTGTTGAATGGGCTAGCCGATCCGCTTTACAATGTGTATTGCAAAGTAACCACGGCTAAGGAACTTTGGGAGTCTTTGGATCAGAAGTATAAGACCGAAGATGCGGGAACCAAGAAACATGTTGTTGCTCGATTCTTGGATTTCAAAATGATTGACTCGAAAACTGTGATGAGTCAAGTTCAAGATCTTCAAGTGATATTGCATGATATACTTGCCGAAGGGATGATTCTTAGTGAAACTTTCCAAGTTGCAGCGATGATTGAAAAGTTACCTCCTTGTTGGATAGACTTCAAGAATTACCTTAAGCACAAGCGAAAGGAGATGTCTGTGGAGGAGCTTGTGGTGCGTCTTCGTATTGAAGAAGACAATCGAATGGCCTTGAAGGATGTTTATGATGCCGGCTCTTCAAAGGCTAATGTGGTGGAAGTTGTTCAATCTTCCAAAAACAAAGGAAAAGGGAAAGCAAAGAGTCTTGGTCCTCAAAAAGGAACTTTCAAGAAGAAGTTCAAGTGCTATAATTGTGGCCAACCGGGTCACAAAGCTACTGAATGCAAGTTGCCTAAGAAGGACAATTCGCGTCAAGCTAACATGGTGAACGATGACTTGGTGGCAATGATCACGGATTCTACGACCATGAAACTCACGACCATCGTCTCGGAGGTGAATGTGATTGGTGCAAACTCTAGGGAATGGTGGATTGATACCGGAGCTACCCGTCATGTGTGTTATGACAAGAGCAACTTCAACATTTTCAAAGATGTTGATGATGGGCAAAAGCTCTTCATGGGGAATGCCGCCACCGCCGATGTCAAGGGTGTTGGAGATGTGATGTTGAAGATGACTTCCGGGAAAGAGCTCAAGCTCAAAGATGTTTTGTATGTACCGGAGCTTCGCAAGAACCTCGTTTCGGGGTGGTTGTTAAACAAGTTTGGTTTTAAACTAGTGTTTGAGTCGGACAAGTTTGTTTTGTCCAAAAGTGGTATGTATGTGGGTAAAGGATATGCCTTGAATGACATGTTTAAATTAAATGTAATGGCAAGTTAAATGTAATGGCAAGTTAAATGTAATGGTTACTAATGATATGAATAAAAGCAAGTTCTAGTTTTTCTTATATGCTTGAGTTTCCAAATGTTTGGCATGACCGTTTATGACATGTAAATTTGTTTAATTCCATTCGACGTTTAATTAAATTAAATTGCATACCAAAAATTTGATATTAACTCAAATCACAAGTGCCCCACATGTGTAGAATCCAAACTTATTAGATCATCTTTCCAATCGGTTGAAAGAAAAACCGAACCCTTGATTTAATTCACACTGACGTGTGTGATTTAAAAATCGGTTCCTACTAGAGGTGGGAACAAATATTTCATAACGTTCTTCGATGATAGCACGAAATATTGCTACATATATTTACTTAAAAGTAAAGATGAAGCAATAGACAAGTTTGTCTTGTAACTGAAAACGTATTGAATGATAATTAATTACTCATTTCGGTTACAGTAATTAATTCGTTAATTACGAATTAATTATTTCGGTTTCAATCTTCAATATAAATAGAGGGTCTCGTTTTCATCCAATAACACACGAAAAATCGACACTCGATATACTCTCGATACTGCACTCACGAAACAGTAACCAATACTGCAGCATACGAATTTTTTCCGGCGAACTTTTCAGGCAAGTGGTCATCTCCGGCAGTACTTCTGCTCACGCTGTTGTACCCTGGGAACAGACGGCGAATCTTTTTAAGGGAATCGTGTGTAACACGAGCCTCAACATTTTTAACGAATTTTCAAGGAATCAGTTTCCTAATTTTGTTTCATCTTTCTTCTTCACGTTTTTCTTGAACGAACAATTATCATTTTGTATGATTATATATATTAAAAAACCAACACTTTTTACCTCTTTTTCATCTTTTTCTATTTTAGTATACAAGATAACATAGTTATTGAAGCAAAAATCCGCTAAAATCTCAATTTTTTTATTTTAGCATAACTATTGAAGATGCTCTAAAAATTTGGAATCTTGTTTTCTTTTTTATTAATTTTTAAAATTAAAAAAATCGGGTTTGATTGTAGTCGATGGTTTGATAAAATCCTCTGAAAAGTTGTCCGCTCATGATACAGAAGGACAAGTGTTGAACAGCAAACACAGAGAGATATCTAAAACTTTCTCTGTTTCCACTTCTCTGATCAAAATCCGATCGATTTTTATCGAAAATCTGTTAACAATGGCAGATTCAGGATTCAGTGGCGATGAAACTGCTCCTTTCTTTGGTTTCCTCGGCGCTGCTGCTGCTCTTGTCTTCTCATGTAAGTGAATCGTGATCAAATCCCTAATTTCATAATACCGTTTTAATTCCTTGATTTATCAATTACTTACGCATATAGATAGATATGGTGTTGAATTCTTACATTTTGAGCGAATTCGTGTCTTAAAACTTCGAATTGGACATAGAACCACAGATTGTAATTCTAGAATTCGATGCATCTTAACTTCCTATAATCGAATATTTCTATGTTCCATTAGATACTTGAGAATTGAAGATAATTGAATCGTGGATCTGCAAAAATGGAAGTTTTAAGTTTTTTGGCTGATTGATTTGTACAGGTATGGGAGCGGCATATGGAACAGCGAAGAGTGGTGTAGGTGTGGCTTCGATGGGTGTGATGAGGCCTGAGCTGGTGATGAAGTCTATTGTTCCTGTGGTTATGGCTGGTGTGCTTGGTATTTATGGTTTGATTATTGCTGTTATCATCAGTACCGGGATTAACCCTAAGGCGAAATCGTATTATCTATTTGATGGCTATGCACATCTTTCCTCTGGTTTGGCTTGTGGTCTTGCTGGTTTGTCTGCAGGAATGGCGATTGGAATTGTTGGTGATGCCGGTGTCAGGTATTGTTCTTGGTCCATATCTGTATTACAAAAGCATAATTGTGTTTGATGCATATTTGGGCTAGCTGCTAGTCATAAAATTGTTAGTTAGATAAATTTTAGAATTCAAGGTGAAAAAGTTGATGGTGTTTATTGAAATGGATCTAGAGTCGACAAAATTAGGGTAGTAGACTAGGAGTGCGGTTTGAATATCTAGACGAGACGGGAAGAAGGAATCTGGAGAGGTAGAGGACGGGATAGGGTTACTGATCCGATAGTTAGACCCCCTAAAACCTAGGTTAGACTAGGTGTGTTTCGCGTCCTTCCTACCTTGGTTACATTTTCGTGTACCTACTTGGCTACTTCCATTAGTATTTTCTGTTTGTTTGTCTGTTGCTGCTTGGTTGCTTACTTCTAACTCATTTTTCAAATTTTAGCACTACGTTTCTTGTTATTCAGTTTTTCTTTTTTGAATGTTCTTTTTCTGCAATTTTTTTAAGCAAGCTATATCTGTTTTTTATACACTTTGCAAAAATCGAGGGTCTACCTACATCTCACCTCGACCCAAGCAAACGGGGATTGATTGGTGAACTTATATTATTTGGGTATAGTTATTATTATTAGTGATCCTTGTTGTTCATTGAGCTTTATTGGTTTTCAAACTAGTTAGTCTCTCTAGAATCTAGATGATTGAATGTTGAAACGGAAATTTTGATATAACAGTGCAAAAGCTCATTTCCTAGGAGTATACTAAGTGTTGCTCAAGATAATAAGCCACTTAGGCAGTCTCACATTCTGGAGTATAAAACAACTATTAGCACCACACCAAAAGAATTTTACAAGATCTGAATATCCAAATTAAAACAAACACCGATTTCAACTTAGAACAGGGAATTTGTCGTTAAGATACTAACTAGTGGGTTTGGGCACCAAGAGTGTGGTTTGTCAAAACTATGAAAAGCACGAGAATCGGTCTTTTTTCCATGTATGGCCAGGTAGACAATAGTCCTGGCTTGATGTACATGGGTTAGTGATATTTTTGGACCATCGGTTGTGGAGATTTACACAAGTCATGCACCTCACTACTATTCTTGAGAGATGCTAAGGAGGCAGTCGTGTATGACCGTTATTAGGTTGATAGTTTCTTTGGTCCCCCTTTCTTTTTACCATAAACGCAAGTGGTTTTCTTTTTTCATGTTTGGTTATCAGTATCGAGATTTGCTTCAATACTCATGTGGTAGTCACTAGTCAGTTACTGGGTTAAGAGTCTTGGTGAGAAGGTCATGCATCTTGAACCAGTGGTGGCGGATCCAGAAAATTTTCGAAGTGGTTGCACTAAATAAATATCTTTATAAATTTTACACGCATGCCCTTATCTTTTCATCATTTACGGTTGCACACAACCAAATCTATAGTTTCACCATTACAAAGTTTAAAAAATTTACACTTCATTCAACCAAATCTATGTTTGCTAGTGATACACTGATACTATAGGAATGCATGTAGACCCCCCTGGTTGCAGTAAGATTGTCATAGAAGTGTCAAATCTGCCTACGTGTTGTTCGTTTTTTCTTAACATTAAGGGGCTGTTCGGTTGCTTTTTCATTAAGCTCTGTATGAAACCTAACCAAAGGGCCTTTGGCCTAGCGGTAGCTGAGCCTTTAGCCTCCTAGGAGGTCAGGGGTTCAAACTTCATCAAAGGTGAGGAGGGGGTGTGAGTTTATTTGCTGCATTTGCCATATATAAATATTATATACTCCAAAAAAAGTTCTGTATGAATAAAGCTGTCGTGTGGATTAATTTGACATTTTGCTGAATATGTGTGCGTATTTTACAGAGCCAACGCCCAGCAGCCAAAGCTATTCGTGGGAATGATTCTTATTCTCATTTTTGCGGAAGCTCTAGCCCTATACGGTCTCATTGTTGGTATCATCTTGTCTTCGCGTGCGGGTCAGTCGAGAGCGGATTAATCGATGATTAAAAGAATGAAAATGGTGTTCTTCCCCTCTTTTCTTCTATATCTGTTGTTGTTTGTCCAACTTAATCAATCAAAATCATGTTTTTTTGTTTGTTTATCTCAATTTCTGTTTGAATTTGGCATCACCTAAATTTGTTGATCGTTATTCATTAGTGAATATGTTGTTACTGTAGATTAAAACCATGGTTTTTGCAATGAATATGCCATTACAACTAGTTTTTGTACAAATAAATTAGTTTACCAAATGCTTATGTGGGATACCATTTTGACATGCCTTATCAGGTAACATTCTTGGTTATCAAAATGAATTGTTGGTAAACGTCTTTTACCTGGCATACGCTTATTATCTGGTAAGAATTTTATTCCTCACTTACCTGGTAATATTATCTGTCCTTGCTACGTCTATTATCGAGTAAGATTTTTGGTTCTTACCCAAGGCTCGGGTAATATTATCTGTCCTTGCTACGTCTATTATCAAGTAAGATTTTTGGTTCTTACCGATAGCTTCCTCTATGATTATGTTCACTCTCCTTCCCCCCTTTCTGGTGGTGGGGGGAAGACCACTCACTAGTCATGTCCATCTGTTAGAGTCAAGTTAAAGATTGACTCAAGGAGCCAAATCACGTTGAGAATTTGGTCTCATAGCCAAATCTCTCAAGTTTTGCACAAATAGTCAATGAGTCCGCAATTTGCATCCGCAATCCAGGTCCACAATTACGGACATAGGACACATGTCGACTCACCAACAACCCTAATCAGTTCGATTTTCTTAAAAAAATTATTTGACCCAGGTCCGCAATATATAAACAAGAAAAAGTTTTTTTTTTGAAACATCGGTTAGATTTGTACTTATTGAGCTAGGTCTCCAACGAATTCCCCATTTTGGAGAAAAAAAAAACATTGATTATAATATTAAAATATTATTTCTCTCTCTATATATTTATTTTCAAAGTTTCCTATTGGTTCTCTCACTTTGTAATCATTTTTGGAGTGATCTCCATATTTGGAGAAAAACTCTTTCTATCCTACTTTCTTCATTTTGGAGATAGTTTTGGGAAAGCTGTTGGAGCAAAAGTAGAGCCCAAAATTCTCATATTCTCTATTTTCTCCAAAATAGAGCTGTTGGAGATGCTCTAAATTCTCTTCAATTTCTTCACAATAACCAACCAAATTTTCTATAGTTTCTTTATTGGGAATTTAATTAAAATACCAAAGTTGGACTTTGTCTTACCAAAATACCCATTTTTCCCGCGATGGGGGTCCGCGATCGCGGACAGGGACCAATTTTGAAAAAAATATTTTATATTTACACTTTCAGTCCCTGCCCGCGATGGGGACCAATTTTGAATTTTTTTTATTTCATATTTACACTTTCAGTCCCTGTCCGCGATGGTGTCCCGTGATAGGGACCAATTTTGAAATTTTTTTTATTTCATATTTACACTTTCAGTCCCTGTCCGCGATCGCGGACCCCCTCGCGGAAAAAAATGGGTATTTTTTGTAAAATCAAAGAGAAAATGAGTATTTTGGTAAGTCAAATTTAAACTTTGGGTATTTTAATTAAATTATCTTCTTTATTTATCCCCAACAAATTATCTATTTTATAAATTTCAACATTCATTATATTATTAAAAATGATTTACATAAATAATAATGATTCAATTTCATTGGAAATTAATAAACAATTAAATTTTTTGCTCCACATGTCAAAATTGTAGAGAATTCTTTAAACTTAGGGAGTTGTTTACTAAATGCTTATCTGGTAAGTGTTTACCGACTAACTTTACCTTATTGGATGAATATGACAAAACTTGAAAATCTTATCCGGTAGAAGCGATGATAAGGACCGAGAGTCTTATCGAGTAAGTGAGTGTGATGACTTTTATCGGTAAACGCTTACCGGATAAAAATATTGTATACAGACACTGTTTAATGTACTAAAATCTTATCTGTTAATTTAAGTGAAAATTTTAGTATTACCGGTAAGCACTTACTGGGTAAATGTTGGATAAACTACCTTCTAAAGTTGTATCTGTATTAAGGGGGTGTTTGGGATTGTTTAATTTAAAATAACTTATGCTTTTATGTAAAAATGTTTATCTACTTATGTGGTGTCAAAACATAGTTTTATTACAAAAAAATGTTTGGATTAGCTTATGGCGGCACCAAAATATAATAAATTGATAAGTTGTTTTTAGGGGTGTGCCGATTGCTTATACATATAAAATGACCAATTTTTTTTCAAAATAAGTTAATAACATAGAAGAGAGTAACTTATCAAAAACTTCTTATCATCGGTGCCGAGCCGATATAAACTTTGTTCTTCTATCTAAACACTAAAAACTCATTATCATCGATACCACACCAGAATAAGTTAATAATCACTTTGACTAAACAATCCCAAACACCCCCTAAAAACAATATAAATAATTTGTTAGAAAAAAATAAACAACAAAATCCTCATTTTCTATGTTTTAGAGAAAGGGTTGGGTTCACGTGAGACCACCTATTTTCATTAGACATTAGATCGATCAGACCAAATTTTTACACTTGAAATTTTACAGTAAAACACTGTGAAGGTAAAAAAATATACGAACCTTCACAGCAAAAACACTATGAAGATTACCTTCACAGTGTTTTGCTGTGAAGTTTTAAGTGTAAGAACTTGGTGTCACCGGTCTCACGAAAACATGCCGGTCTCACATGATCACAAGTGTCGGTCTCACGAAAACATGCCGGTCTCACGTTTTAATGTACTAAAACCTCCACAGAAATCAATCAATATATATATATATATATATACTAGTGGTGTACCCGCGCGATGCAGCGCGGGTGAATCATACTTCCGAAACATTAGTTTAACCCTGAATTTTATTTCTTTATCACTTTCGATTTTATTTCATGAGTTTGCTTTGTTAATTTGCAAGTCAACTAACATATAAAGTTGAAGGTTAATATGTTGTATTAGCAAAGATCGAATAGAAAAATAATTGCACACGTATTGGGCTTCTAAACCCATATACTCACAACTCATTACAAAAGTTCTTGAATTAACAAAGAAATACAATCATTTGTAAATAATGTTCATCCGTATATCCATAATGTTTTTAGTATCTGTGATGCACTCATCCCTGCAAAAAAATGCGCAATGATTTTAATACAAACATATGGTACAAAATGTGTAATAATCTATGTAGAAAAACAACAAAAACTTTAGCCTTTCTCCTTAATCGTAAGCTTGGTTTTTTGGTATGTTTCCCACCATCACATCAAAAAGTTGTTTTAATTCAAGATATAAAACAACACTATAATTAAACTGTCTTACCCTATAAAATTTAGTTTGTTTTATATAATACAAATACAAATTAACAACAAAACAAAAAAATTTGCAATCAGTTGTAGAAAACTTTAACTCATCACCATCATAAATGATTAAGTAAATATGCATCTTCTTTTAATATCTCTATCTAACATATAATTACAACCCATGCTCAGATTTTTATTGGTTTACCACCAAAATACAGGCAATAAAATATTAAATTACTATTCTTCGTGATATAAAGATTTTCTATTTCACAATGCACCGGGCAAACAAGGTATGAAAATTTTATTGTAAGTGGAAAACGAAAAACTCTCCGACGTGCAACTCAGTTGCTCAAATACACAACAAGTTAAACTACGAATCGTGTGGGAGACAAGTTTGATCTCCTCTGCTAGCTTCAGCCACCGAGTCAGCTCGGAAATGTCTCCTGACATGTAGTTCATTTGAGACCGGTCGACGTTGTCGATAATCAACACTTTACTTGAAAATAGAGGATGAAAAATTAATGTAATTATTCGTTTAAGAAAAGTTATTTATGGAGTAAATGTATATGTATGCCTGTGCAAAGACAATGATTGGTTACTTGATCAAGGTGAGGTGTCTTATTTGACGCACTATCAACTTATGCAATGTTGAGGACTTGATATGAAAAATCAAAGAGCTCAAAATCGAGTTGGTGACCAAGCAAGTATATTAATGTGCAACCATCCCATGCAACTAAATCACCCAACATTGCATGGTTGTTTAAGGGCACGTGCATACGTACAATCTTCATGGAATATTTGGAAGGATTCGGATTTCATGAAATGATTTAAAATCCTTAGGGCACGTTTGGTTTGCGGGAATGGATTGGATTTCAAATCCCACAAACTTGGATTTCAAATCCCAACTTTTCTCAAAGGATTTCCAAATCCACTAGGTGAGGGATTTTAAATAAGTCAAAGGATTTTAGAAAAGTCAATACATTCCGTTCCTTCAAAACAAACATAAGATTGAATTGGATTTGAAATCCAAATCCTTTCAATTCCAATCCATTCCCGTAAACCAAACGCGCCCTTAGTATTTAGTTTATATGATTTGGAATAGAATTGAATTTCATTCCTTATAAATAAAAATAAAAACAAATTAAATATAATTATAAAAATAATCAAATTATAAAACAGATGTTTTTTACATATTTAAAAATTATTATAAATGAGTTCTACAAAATTTCGTGAAATACCACCATCCTCACAGAATTTCAAATTTCTATGATTTTGGAATTTCAATTTTGGACTTTCCTCTAAACCAAAATCGGAATTGGAATGGGATGAATCTAAATCCCATCAAATCCCGCAAACCAAATGAGCCTTGTTATAGTTAATGCATTTGATCATAACTAACAAATAAAATCAAAATTTATCTCGTCATTTGTGGAGCCTTTTCATATAACTTCGTTTCATGTAAAAAATGACTTTATTACATACATGGATAAGATATAACCTATAACATATCATTCTACTTTAAAATAATTTCAAGCTTTGCTACATCAAAACATGTATATCTTTTATTTCTTCACTACAAAATCACGTTTTGTTGTGGTTAATGATGCTTTGAAAGATAATTAGAATATTACACTTTTGATTAAGATGCAAACTCCCATCGCAGTTTCTAGACCTGCATGTGGTTGTCATAGTGGAAGCCCCCCTATTTTGTTTTATGTAAAATTTAATCTTTGAACTTGTGCACATAAAGAGTGTGCTAAGGACAAAGTTCGAATGCTTCTAAGGCCACCCGTAGCGGTGGTCGGGTTCCATGCGGGCTTCTCCATTCGGGTTCCCAAACCCGCTCGAGCTTTCCCCTTTTATTTTTTTTTAATTTTTTTTTTGAAAAATTTAAATTGCAACGGTCATTAACGTCTATTTTGCATATTTAATTTTTTTTTTAAATTTTTTTTTCAATTTAATCACACTATATATATTAATCCTCAACCCTTATATTTTTCACACCTCTCAAACTCTCTCAAATTCTCTCAAACTCTCTCAATATGGATTCGCCACAACCCGGTTCATCGACCGCATCAGCATCATCCATAGACACCGACGAGTTCTTGAATCTACAAAGGGAAGTTTTTGTAGGCTTGGTTCAAGAGACTGCACAATTAATTTATGGTAGCACCGCTTCATCTTCAAGAAGAGAGAGGGCCGCAAACATAGAAAGAGGTCGAGTAGATGCAAACCAGCGGCTTATACGGGACTACTTTGGCAACAACCCGATTTATACACCGGATATGTTTAGGCGGCGGTTCAGGATGAGGAGGCAACTATTCGAACAAATAGTTGAAGATTTACAAGGACAATATCCATATTTTACATTTCGGTTGGACGCCGCTCATCAACAAGGTTTTTCTCCGCTACAAAAGTGTACTTCCGCTATTCGGCAACTGGCGTATGGAATAGCTGCTGACTCACTTGACGAGTACATCCGTATAGGAGAGAAAACGTCACGAGATTGTCTGCACAAATTCTGTACAGGTATTACTGAACTGTATGGTCAAAAATATTTACGCAAGCCTACTTTTATTGATATTCAAAAGTTGTACGTCGCACATGAAGCTAAACACGGATTTCCCGGCATGCTCGAAAGCTTAGACTGTACTCATTGGGCGTGGGCAAATTATCCGGTAGCATGGCAAGGTCAATTCATGAGAGGTGATCATGAGCACCCGACAATCATGTTAGAAACAGTGGCCTCTCAAGATTTATGGATCTGGCACGCATTCTTTGGTGTTGCCGGTTCCAACAACGACATTAATGTTCTGAATCAGTCGCCCATCTTCAACGATGTATATGATGGAAAAGCACCCGAGTGCCCTTTTGAGGTCAATGGAGTCACCTACAAGCACGGATATTATCTAACGGATGGGATATATCCGGAATGGGCTACTTTCGTAAAATCATTTACGTGCCCACATGACCCCAAACGACAAAAGTTCAAGTCCGCGCAAGAAGCGGCACGTAAAGATGTTGAACGAGCTTTTGGCGTTCTTAAACAACGTTGGCATATACTTCATAACCCGGCACGCGGATGGCATCCGACAAGATTGGCCACAATTATGTACGCTTGTGTCATATTACACAATATGATACTCGAAGACGAAGGCCATGCTATTTGTGGTGACGTGGAAAACGACTTTTTCACGGATGACGAAGTAAGCCAAATCAGTGAGGCACAACGCGCGGTAAATGTTCGAGAAGTCAAAAACCGGGAGACTCATAATAACCTTCGGTCGGATTTGGTCGACCATATTTGGCGTATCCAAGTTCCCCACAATGACGGCGAGTAGATTTTTAAATTTATTTTGTAATTTTTAATTTTATTTTGTAGTTTTTAATTTTTTAATGAATTATATGAATTTTAATTTTTATTATTTATCTTATTTTTATTTATTAAAAAATATATAAATATTTTTATTTTGTTAAATAATTAAATGTATAATAAAAGAATAAAAAAAATGAGGTGGCAGTTAGGGCTTTTGGGCTTTTTGCAAACGGATACTCCACTTTTGGGTTTGGAGTGGGTTTATAGAAAAGCTGATGTGGCGTTGATGTGGCGCTGTGGGCTTTTTGGCTTTTTGCAAACGGGTATGGATGGTCTAATAAAGCATGTCAACTCTTGGTGAATTTTTGAACCTCAAAGTAATCCGAGAAAGTCTTATGGGTGCAAACGGGATCCTTGATGGTCACCGGCGGCAAGAAAGAAAGCCATGGCGATCTAGTTATCATTGTATGTGTCTATTATGAAAAGGCGATCATATGTCAAAGATCAGATAGTGACCGGGATCAAACTCTTACAGGTTACAAATAAATTGGATCCAATCACAGAACTTAGGGTCTGTTTACCAAACACTTGTCGGGTCACTCGGTAAGCACTTACCGAGTAATTGGGTAAGCGCTTAATAAACGTTTACCGAGTCACTTTACCTTATCGAATGAACTTGACAAGGATTGAGAATCTTATCCGGTAAGCAACAGGTCCAAGCACCAATCATACAAGTTAAGAAAAGTTACTAATTCTAACATCCTTTTTAAAGGTAAACAGCAACCGATAACTTACTTAACAAAGAATGGTAAAAAAACAGATGTTGGTATATGTACTAATATATGTATAATCCTCACAACCCCCGAAAAATAAATGGAATATAGAAAAAGATGAAAGAGAGATGTACCCCTAGTTCTACATTGACTAAACATTGGATGAAATCCATATATAGGAATTTATAAGCAGATGCTCAATCAATGATAAAAACAACCAAAATCACCTGCATCCAACTTCTTAGCTTTGTAAATAAATATATAGCAGTTGAATGAGGTTGCATCAATAGAACCTGAAACTGAACTGTTGAACTTTAAAGCCAAATTGTCTAAAGGCAAATTGGTATAAGAAAGAACTTGAACCAATTCAATAGCAACAAACAGAAACTGATGGATTCATTTTTGGACCAACAAAAAGGTAAGAAAACAACCCAAATTGAGAAATCGATAAACTTTTAGCAAATAGAAACTGATGGTACCTGAGGGCTGAGAAATCGATGAACTTTGTGTAAACAGAAACAAAGAAACCCAAATTGATTGTGCAAACAGAAACAAAGAAACCGAAAACCCTTGGTGATGGTGAAATTGTACCTGAGACGTGAAGACGTAGGTGAAGAAATCTCATCGCTCGGTATGGGCTGAGAGCCTGAGACGTGAAGACAGAGTACAACTGATTGAACAAGTTGAGAAATATGTTTGTATGTGTGCTCCAAGAACAATTGATTCTGTATGTCTGCTCCAAGAACAACTGAAATCAAGAGCATCATATAGCAAAAAAAATCTGAAATAGGAAGATGAAGATGAAGGAGAGATGGAATGGTCAGCGGATAATTTTTGAATCAAGAACCTTTGGGTCATCAAAATATAAACCACATTGAGACATCAAGTTAGAGGAGGAGGAAAAGTCTGATCCAAGAAATGAACTTCTTGACTTTCCTTTTGAATGGCATTAGAGATTTAAACAAATTATAGAAGGATGAAAAGTCTGATCAAAGAAAGAAACTATTTGACTTCCCTTTTTAATGGTAGTAAAGATTTAAAATTTTTGGTAGAAACCATGAAAGCTGAGAATGGAATGATAATTTTTTCTTTTAAATAAAGAGACAATGAACCATTGACAGATCGGTGGTGCTGCTGCTACTGCTTGGGTGCACATCATGCAGGAATTAAGAAATTTCAACATTCCATGCTTAAATTAGTTGTACCTTAGGCATAAAATGTTGTCTTTAAGAGTTTTTTGAATTTCTTGCATAAATTTGTTGTATGTTGTGCATGAATGGTTGTATTTAAGAGTATTGGTGTAAACCAATATTAAGGTAGTAATTGATAATAGATAGGGGGGCATTCATGAGAAAACTATTTTGTTGTGAGAACTGTGAGAACCAATTTCAGCCATTCATTTTATTATTATTATATATATAATAATTAATTTTCTTTTTCTTTTTAACCATCTACCCCTATTTTTTGTGGCTGAAATTGGTTCTCACAAACAAATTAGTTCTTATTTGATTACACCCCTATATATATATATATAAAAAGGAAGATGTTAAATGATGACATGGCACAATGAGAGGCATCCATTGCCATTTTTCTAATTTAACATAATTTTGTTTTTTTAAGATTAGCCTTGGTGAAGATGAAACAATAGTATTTAGGTTGTCCCACATTGGTAGGAAGATGAAAACTTAGTTGATAAAGAAGTGTGTATAAAAGGTTGCTTGATCTTGATGAAAAATGTGAAATGATGTTTGATTAAATATAGCAAAACCCAGGGTTAATAATTAAGTTAAATTTATATTATTTTCTTGGTTTAGTTTAAAATAATTCCAACCAAAGCGACATCTAGCGCCAAGAGGCCTAAACGAGTTTGTAGACGGTGTAATTCTTTGGGTAATCACGATTCGCACAATTGTCCGTCTCGTACGAAAGAAGATTGACTGGTTTTTTTACATTAGAGTTATGAGCATTGGATGTTATTTATTTTTTGTTGATCTTAGGGTTTGAATTTTTAATTTATGCTGTTAACTTAGACTTAATTTTGTTTTGCTTGGTCAGATTTTATTGTTCGTTTCATAAGTTTTTAACTATTAAAGCTACTTATATTCGCCATTTAGAGATTTCTCATTGTCACCCACATTCCACGTGTTAAGAAACTTATATTTTAAGTCATTATGCATGTTTTATTTTCTTTTTATATTCCATTTTTGCAATACCCGTGTTGATGTTTAGTGTTTCCGTCAGTTGTGAACCCATTAATTAATTGGGAAGTGGGCCTCATTATTGCCCTCCACTTCCTATTAAACCCTAGCCACACATCTTCCCTTTCATACATCTTTTACCCCAGTTTCACTTGCCATAGTTTCACCTTCTCACTCTAACCCTAAAATCTAGTTTCTACGATGGCGTCTTCTGACGATGAATACCCTCCCCCAAACCAGCCAAATGTTCCCCAATCCCTTCTTCGTTCCCTTGTGAACTATAACTTAGGGTTGTTGGCAGAAAATCGTGAGCTGGAACAGAAGGTTCAGGTGTTGGAAACCAAGTTGGAATGAAAGAGGCAGAAACTGAAGCACGAACAAACCATATCCAAGATTCGCAAGACTGATTACGACGACCTCTTTGTGAAGCTCTGGGATAGGACCGTTGCTATGGACAAGCAGACCAAGGCCATCAACAAGGTGAAGGCGTGGTGTTCATGAAATGCATTCGACGGTATAGATGGGGTTTAGCTATGGTTTGTATGGTGATGCGCCCCCTTTTTTTGAAATATCTTTTGGTTGTAAGCTTCACGTTAACTATGAAAAATAGTAGGGTTTTTTTTGCAGGGGTTATATAAAATACCCCCTTTTGAAAAAAATTGTATATGAAATCTATATGTTTATGATCATGGTGTTTATATTTATCTTTTGTGGTGAATGCATTAGTTTTCTGGTTGCTTTAACTCTATTTTTAAAAACCGGTAAAAACTTTTATGAAACAAACTTTTCACACATACTTATTTTTGATTCAGTTACCATGTTGTGTTTGATAATTTTATTTTGTTCAAGTCCCCAAAAAAAATTTCTATTTGCTTTTAATACAAAACCCTTTTAACTCTTTTTCTATGTGAGTTTTCATATATGAAACTTATGAAAGATATACTTAAAATGAAAACATGAAACAATTTCTTTAATATGAAACTATGAAATCATTAATTTAAGAAGTCATGGATTTATTTCACTCTGTCAAACTTTATTACGTAGGCTCTAGGTATAATAATGAAACCCTAAACCTATTTTCATACATTACTTTTATTATGAAACGCCACCCTACAACTTTTATTACTTATATTTTTTGATAATTTAAGTGTAAAAAACTTGTCTGAAAAAAGTATTTTCAATCCCATAAATTAGTGTTTAATTTTCAATCCCATAAATTAGTGTTTAATAAAATATCTAATAGTCTTCTTATGTAATTCATTCATGTTGGAGGTTCTTCAATTTTATTAACTACTTAATAATTTTTGAACCCACAATTTTTTTGTATTAAAATGGATCACTAACATCAAGTTATAAGAATCTTGTTTAGTGTCTATTTTACCAGGAACATAGTTGATACCAACATTCAAATAAAAGTAACTTGCAAAAAGTTCAAAAATTACCGAATTTACGAAACAACTAACGCATAAAAATAAACCAAATTGTGTTAATGTTTTCATGCAAACCGTATTGTTATTGAACTAACCATCGTACTTAAAAACCCCGAATCCGTTGCTTCCTTGTTGCTGCTGCATCAGCCATCTTTTTTGCTCTCTCCGATACATTAATCATGCTAAAACCCATTGCCTCCCACTCCACAAGATCCCTTTTTTTGTTGCATTCGCTCAACAACAGTTTCGTAGTGTATTTCTTTCGCAAGATCTAAAGCTGTTTGTCTTGGCCCGGTCCTTCCTTTCCTAATCCGCTGTACCACGTACGAACCCCCCCCCCCCCCCCCCCGCCCATATATGTTTCCATGTGCCTCATTAGGAATATGCCACTGTCCAGCTCGTTCTTGCTTGTTATCCATGGCATGCAAACACAGGTTTTTTCAGCCACCTTGATATGCTTCTCCGCAGGATGTGATGTGTTTTTTAGTTGGCGAAGAAACATTGTATGTTGTATCATATATTTTCAGCGGAAAAAAAATATTATTACATTATATTTTGTAAAACAAGTATTTAAGTTTGTTCGTATTATTACCAGAATATGAACATCGTAGTGGTACAAGTCGTCAATCTCTCCTACATCTGCCGTGTTGTCCAAAATCTATACTGTGTGGTACTTCAAGTCAAAAACGACACAGTAGAAATATTGACGCCTCTTCATGGGTATGAAAACCTACATTTACATATTATGTACGAAATTTTATCTGAATGAAATTCCTTATATATAACCTACTGTTATGAATTTTTAAGTCGAAATAGTGAATCATACCATATCTATGTTCTTTAGATTGATGTTGCTTGTGTTGAAATCGCATGCTCTTGCAAAGTTACGTTGAAAACACTTGAATCGTGCGTTGAAGTCATGCATGTCGTATAGTAAAACATATCCGTCCTGTTATGCATAACACGTTAGCGTTGAGATACTAATTATTATTTCACAATTGAAATACTTGTATTCATTACCGTTGTCCCGGTTTTCACAAACAATCTTCTTCGTGAGTCTCGGCTTCTTAAACGTTCTTCATTGTTCAACACAATAACCCACCCGTCTATTATGCTGCCAAATACGTTTTCGCGAGCAGCCAGTGTTTCTATTGCAACCCTCGTTATCGTTTGCCCGGAATCCGTTGAGAACACTATTTCACTACCATATGAAAATAGAGTGGCAAATTGTTACATATTCACAACATATATATATCATCTTAGCATAGTTTAATAAGATAATTGATAGGTTTTTTACTAGTACCTTGGAACTCCACTAGCTAAAATTGCCCATTCATGAACTTTCTTTTCCTCCGATGTGATGCCTTTTCCTAAAATCACTTGTCGTTTCACGTATGGTGATTTCATCTTATCTCCCAATTTCAGCACTCTCTTCCCTACTGCTGCTTCTACATTTGGTGTTTCGCACACTTTTTTACCTTTATCTTTCATGCCTCCACACGCCAACGGGGTTAACTGTGTGAAACCAACATCAAAACTAGGCGCGGTTTCATCCTGATATGAACCCCTGCATGTTGGTCCCTTTCATCCTTTTTTGAATTCTCCTTCTCGACTGAGTTAAGCCTAACAGTTTCATCTATTATACCCTAAGTCGTCTGGCTATACCATATTTGTGACAACGGGCTTTGGTTCTCTAGGGAGTCGGTTTCCGTGAAAGCAAGTTTTACCGGTGTTATCGTTCCGACTGTATGTTTTCCTTCGACATCATCATGAATGTCTTCTGCAGTGTTGTTTTCAAAATCATCGTCATTGTTTGCTCCTCCCCTCGCATCGTTCTCTGTAAATATGCTCTCTAGACTTTCCTTGTAATGCGCGAACTGATCCTCATATGAGAATAAACTTAAAGCCTCAGTTATCAACTCCTCGATGTCCCATTTTGTTGCGTATAACTCCATGAATTTTGCGTCTATCCGCTCCATGTAGTCCTGTTAAAGGTTATTGAATGTTATTTAATTATTTTTGGGTTTCACGCAATAAACATGAGATAAAAAGTGGCAATTCCACGTTCAATAAATATAGTATGAAACGTCGGCGCTTACCCGACTAAGCTCCTCCTCATCCAAACACAGACCGTCTTCGTCGTCGTCTTGGTTTACCCCACTTGTCCCTATGGCAGGAATGCCAATAGCTTGTTGTTGTGCCGAAGCATTATTTTCTTCCTATGTCTCTTCCTTTTGTTCTTCACATGTTATTTCTTGGATTCTTTCATGCTGAACTTCCGCCTCAATCGGGGTTGTTGACATTGTTGTCGTTTCAATCATGTCCTTACGTCTAGGTTGCCCAGCTGCTTCTTCAGTCACATGGTAGATTGTTGCCATATGAAGACCACCATTCCCAATGCGGTTGTTTTGCCATTTACGCAACTCTTCCATGTCCCATTCCATTGTGGGCAACACACGCATATGTACACATGTTGCGTTAACTGTTGTGTGATGCACATATAGTAGCTGAAAAAACCAGCATCACATATTCATAGTTTAGGCAAAAAAACATATTCACTTATCACTTACAGTGAGGAAGGTCAATGGCCCACAATAAAAGTTGTAGTACGTATCTCGCTTCCAATTGCGCTTGCTTCGTTCCACACAGTCGCATATGTACTTGCACCAGTTTATTCGACTCACCATGTTTATGTCATCAATTTTTGACATAAACACTGCGTTGCACCCCCCCCCCCCCCCCCCCGTTGGGCAACATTCCCCCATTGAGTTCACAAACAGTGCAATGAAATTCCACTTGAACTCCTCACCAATGATTCCCTTTTTGACAATTTCATTACTGACATCCGTAGGCCTCACTTTGTATTTATCGTATGTTTTCTTCCACATTTCATAAGCTCGCATCCCCTTTGTCGTTACATTTACAGTACTCAGATCAATTCCTTCCACACGTATCCCGAGCACTCTCTATACTACTTGCTTAGTTATCCGTAGTTCTAAATCCCCAACTTTTATGGACATCCTCATAGTGTCTAGGTTGTCCACAACAAAGTACCCTAGTTTCGACGGTATCCCATCGACTTTCATTCCTATTAGCGATTCGAAGCCCATTTCGCACAAACATTCCTTTTGATCATCCGTGAGATCTGCAAGTGTTGTTTGCAGGATCATGGGTGATGTTCGTGTTCTGATCCCACCTACATTCTCTCTATTAGCTGGCTTTGTCTCTTTATTCTTTCTTATCTTCTTTGATGCACGCAATTGCTCTTTACGTGCATGAATATTACGATCTGGCCTTTCAACAAAATCATCGTCCTCTTCAGGAAGGGCTGCCATAAAAAACCAATGTAGTTATTATCTATTTTTTCACGTGACTTTTATGAAATTTAATAAAAGCATTTTATTGTCACCTTCTCCGTAACAAATAATCTCCATACTTTTTGGTCTTTGTCTTTTCCTGTCTACCTTATCTTTCTTTGACGAGCTCCTTGTTTTCCTAGTTCCTCCTGAGTTGTCTTATATGAACAAAGACAAATTCAGGATCAACATATGAAAAAGAAATCAGTTTCACATATTTTAGATTATGAATCATCAACTACGTATTGTTATTGATCATACCTGTTATTTCATCCGCTAATGCCAACGAACTAAATCCCCTATCTAGTTTTTGTAAGATGCTTGTCAAATCTATTATGTTACACGTGAAATGCCCGCATGTGATAAAGTTTCATAACGTAACAAATTAATGCACGAAATAACATACCTTTTCCAGCAACTCTCATATTTTTTGACTTAGAATTCCCTTTTCCACTCCCAACTGGTGTAAAACATTGAATGCATAATTGAATATACATACAAAAAAGTGGTTTTTAAACTCCCACTAATCATATAAATATTATGCATCCGCCATAATTTGACCCCTTTTTGGATTGTTTCATATGTGTTTAGGTTTCGGAAATTTAACTACCAATTTTTTTTTATGTTTCATAATACCTATATTATCCCGCCTATTCAACCCTCTAACCAAACAATTTCACATTTGGGTTTGTCAAATAAGACATTCATTCCAGTTTCATACCTTCTATGATCGGACATTTTGTCGTTTCGGTCATCAACTCCATTGGACTCTGATCTTCATCTCTTAGAATATTTCTCATACTCGCATCCATTGAATCTTTCTTGTTTTTTCCCCTAAAAATTGCATATTTAATGTTACACTTAATTATATGATTATACAACAGTTGTTTCACACAAAAAAGTATGATAGTACCTTTTCCCTGTGTCTTCTCCGTCGATGTGCCGTCAAGGCAAACTGGGTTGTCACGTGTGTTCTTGAATTTTGAAAAAGAGTTCTTCACTCGGATTCTTTCGCTTGGCCTTCTAACTGTTTTTGGTATAACTATTGTATGTGAGTAATTGTGGTGTGTATTACGAAATTGTTTATATTGAGATAAAAAAAATTAAACCAAACCTCTTATTGGCGCAACAACTTCATTGTCCGCCATTTTTTTAATCATCTATTGAAATTTTTTGATTTCTTTGAGTTTCACTTCAATTGTTGTTGTTTCTAATCTTATTTCACAACTCTTCACCAAATGTAGTTATTTTTGAATAATCTCTCCGGCTTGTTAATTGTATAATTAGTGTATATTGGGCTACGGCCCATGGGCCTTGTTTAGGTGTCTTTTAGGGTTTGTATCTTGTATATATAGAGGGTTCACCCTCCTAGTTTGATCATCAAAGAATACCAGTTACTTTTACATGGTATCAGAGCTAGTAAATAGAAACCCTAGCCGCCGCCGGCAGAACTCGCCGGAACCCTAGCCGCTGCCGGCAGAACTCGCCGGAACCCTAGCCGTCGGCCTCTTGACCCAGATCTACTGCCGTCTGCCGCCCTCTGCCACCTGCCGCCGCCCTCTGCCGCCACCGCCACCGCCGGTTTCCAGCCACCACCTATTCAAAACCCTAGCCGCCGCCGTCGTCTGCCGCCGCCTGCCGCCGCCGAAATTTTTCTCCGTCCACCATCTGTAGTAATTTTCAGTCCCGAACCATCTGAGGTATTCCTTTATCATACTCTCCTGCCCCGTTTTAATCCTTAGTTTGTTTTAAACCTTTAATTGTCCAATGGGAGACGAAAAGAAGATTGAATCTGCTCCAGGAAGTCAATTTGCTCCTGGTATAATCAACTTTGCTTCGGTTTTACGCATTCCTGTGAAACTCGACTCTAGTAATTGGAGTTCTTGGAGTCTATTCGTTCAGAAAGGTCTTGCAAGCGTAGACAAATCAGATCATCTGACTAAACAACCTCCTGATCCGATTCTCCGGGAATGGTATATTGATGACAGTGGAATTCAGATGGCCTTGTGGAATGCTATGGAACCACAAATACTTACCATTGCTCAAAACTTTCCCACCGTGAAAGGAATGTGGGATCATCTTTCCTTATCCTTCTCGGCAAAGGAATCTCTATCTCATGCATATTCTGTGGTCCAAGCCTATAGCAGAGCCGAGCAAGGTGACTCTTCATTCACCGACTATTTTACCCGATTCTCAAAACTTCGGGATGAACTACGGACCATGTTTCCACCCACTACTGATTTGAAGATTCAGGAGGAGCGGAACGACAAGATGGATGTAATGATGTTTATTGCTGGTCTATCACCTAAATACTCTAATGCTCGCCCCTTATTGTTGAGCAACCCTACCGCTACATCCTCTGTTGCATCCACGTATCATCTGTTACGGGAAATGTATGGTCCGGATGCAACCACTACTGACACATCTGTCGTGCATACTTCTACTGGTAGGGCTACTAGCCGAGGTTCTCATGTGTTTCCAAAGAAGGGTATTGGACGTGGAAGTGGTATTCAGTGTAACTATTGCAAGGAATTCGGACACACGAAGTGGAATTGTCCGAATCGTCCTCCTGGATCTCAGCCACCTCCTTGTCCCAAAGCTCGAATTGCCACTATTGGTGAGCTTGCTGATCAAACTCCAGCCTACACGCTTAATGAGGAGGACTATCACCGACTCCAGCAACTCCTAGTCTCCCAGTCGATCTCCCTACTCCGCGCGCCAACTCAGCCAATTCAGGTACGTTTTCCAGTCTTGATTCATCTTGGGTTATTGATTCTGGAGCTACTCATCACATGACTGGGAATCAAGGTATCCTTTCTAGCCTACATAAAGCTTTCCATCCACCCGTTCGTCTTGCTGATGGATCTTCATGCCCAGTTCAGGGCATTGGATCCATTAACAATTCGACAAACCTACGCCTCTCCTCTATTTTGTTTGTTCCTAAATTTACTGATAGTCTTTGTTCAGTAAGTCAAATTACAAAACAAAATAACTGCTCTGCAACGTTTTTTCCTACTCACTGTATTTTTCAGGAACTGGGGACGAACCGACTGATTGGCACAGGCTTTGAATCAAGAGGTCTCTACCATTTATCCTTACCTTCACGTCCTGCAGCAAACATATATGATTCTAGTATAAGGGAGGCTCACTGCCGGCTAGGCCATCCCTCTGCAGCAGTTCTGAGACAACTGAGACCGGAATTTCCACTTTCGTCTATTAATTTTCATTGTGAGTCATGTCAGCTTGGTAAACACACCAGGCGTCCATATCCCCCTAGAGTGTCTAGTAGAGTCAGTTTTTCTTTTGAACTCGTGCATTCTGATGTATGGGGTCCTTGCCCTACAACGTCTACTTTGGGCTTTCAGTACTTCAGTACTTTTATTGATGATTATTCTCGTGCTACTTGGGTTTATTTATTAAAATCTCGTCGTGAAGTATTTACCATTTTTCGCGAATTTCATTCATATGTTCAAAACCAATTTAACTCATCAATCAAAACTTTACGATCCGATAATGCAAAGGAATACTTCTCTAATGACTTCTCTTCGTATTTGAAAACACACGGCATTGTTCATGAATCTTCGTGCGTATATACATCCCAACAAAATGGTGTTGTTGAACGCAAGAATCGCCATTTGTTGGATGTTGCTCGAACAATCATGTTTCAATCCCGTGTCCCTAAACAATTATGGGGGGACGCAATTCTTACTGCCGCATGCCTACACCTGTCCTGCATGGTAAATCCCCCTTTTCTGTACCCTTTCCTAAAGGAACTCCCTTTCCTCTTGCACCCAGAATTTTTGGATGCATAGCCTATGTTCATGATCATCGTCCACAACTCACTAAACTTGATCCACGAGCCATTCGTTGTGTCTTCCTTGGTTACTCACGAGTCCAGAAAGGGTATCGGTGTTATAGTCCCTCTCTTCACCGCTACTTTACTAGTGTCGATGTCACCTTCCATGAGTCATGCCCTTACTTCCTCGAACATTCCCATCCCATTTCTGACCCGTTCCCTGATCTTGACATACCCGACTCTCACCTTATTCCCACTTTTTCCTGTGTCCGTTGTACCCTCTGTTCCTCCGGTCTCAGACGCTCCGACTCCTGCTACCACGGGCCTACCGGCAGAACCTCCGCCGTTACTTTTCACATATGCTCGACGACGTAAGGATCAAACAACAGAGCCACTTAATTCACAACCGAACCATGACTCTGGTCCATCCTCAGTTCCACTTCCCACAAATGAGTCTGACACACAGTTGCCAGATACACCCTTACCAGAAACAACCATACCTAATACCACCTTTCCTACACCTGATGTTCCTATCTATGATCCTCCTGGAGCACCATTTCCCGATATACCTATTGCCTTTCGCAAAGAACCTCGACACTACACCCGTTATCCTATTCAGGATTATGTTGCCTACTCTCACCTCTCCCCCGAGTCTAAAGCCTATACCAGTACCCTTGATTCCTACCCAATTCCCATAAATGTGACGACTGCTCTAGCTCACCCAGGATGGCGACAGGCTATGGAAGACGAGTTAGGGGCTCTCCGGGCTAATCATACCTGGGATCTTGAAACACTTCCTCCGAGAAAACGTATTGTTGGTTGTCGTTGGGTATTTACAGTTAAACTACACCCGGATGGCTCCCTACATCGCCTGAAGGCTCGGTTAGTTGCTAAAGGGTATTCTCAGGCATACGACATTGATTATGATGAAACTTTCTCACCGGTTGCTAAAATGCCGTCTGTCCGTATTTGTATTGCCCTTGCTGCCATTCATCATTGGCCGCTCCATCAGCTTGATGTCAAGAACGCCTTTCTTAATGGCGTTCTTGAGGAGGAGGTATATATGGAGCAGCCAGCCAGCCACCTGGGTTCATTATCGAGGAGGAGGCCTCGAAAGTTTACAGATTACGCCATTCTTTATATGGTCTTAAGCAGTCTCCCAGGGCATGGTTTGGTCGATTTTCTAGTGTTATGGGAGAATTTGGGATGGTTCGCAGTGCATCTGATCATTCTGTGTTCTTTAGACACCGGCATGGCAAAAGGATTATTGTAGTGGTTTATGTTGATGACATCATAATTACAGGGGATGATGAGGTCGAGATTACCAAACTTAAACAGTTTCTTCAGTCGCAGTTTCAGATAAGCGACTTAGGTCGACTTCGGTACTTCCTTGGCATAGAGGTATCTCGCTCTCCACAAGGAATACTTCTCTCTCAAGAGAAGTATGTCCTTGATATGTTGACCGAATGTGGCTTACTGGGTTGCAAGCCCGTTGATACTCCAATGCTTCCTACAAGGAAGCTCCTTCTAGAGGACGGAGATCCGATGAAGGATCCTGAGCGCTACAGACGATTGGTCGGGAAGCTTAATTATTTAGCAGTCACACGACCAAATATTTTCTTTACCGTCAGTGTCCTGAGCCAATTCATGGCTGCTCCATACACTGGACACTGGGATGCTGCTCTTCGTGTCTTGAGATATCTCAAGACCACACCAGGTCTTGGCATCTTATATTCTGATCAGGGGCATTGTCGTGTGGGTGCTTTTACAGAAGAAGGAGATGGTCGGATATCTGGTTTTTCAGATGCAAATTGGGCAGGTTGCCCGATCTCTCGACGATCTACTATCGGGTATTGTGTATTTGTTGGAGGAAATCTTGTATCGTGGAAGAGTAAGAAGCAACACACAGTATCTAGATCTAGTGCTGAATCAGAATATAGAGCCATGGCAGATGTTACATCAGAAATGATATGGGTTCGTCGTCTTCTCATAGAGCTCGGTGTAGTTTCTAATAACTTGATGCGGTTATACTGCGATAGTCAATCAGCTATTCATATAGCAAAACATAAAGTATTTCATGAGCGGACGAAGCACATTGAGGTTGACTGTCATCTTATCAGAGATCGAGTTGTAGGCACACAAGCAGACCCTCCATCCATTCAACCAATTCACGTTAAGACAGACTTTCAGCTTGCGGACATCCTCTCACTAAACCTCTCCGAAAAACTCACATAGATTTTATTTGTAACAAGTTGGGCATGATTAACATTTATGCTCCAACTTGAGGAGGAGTGTTAATTTTATATTTAGTGTATATTGGGCTACGACCCATGGGCCTTGTTTAGGTGTCTTTTAGGGTTTGTATCTTGTATATATAGAGGGTTCACCCTCCTAGTTTTATTATCAAAGAATACCAGTTACTTTTACACGGCTTAATCGGGATTCGATTTCACCGGATTCCGAATCGTGCCCTAAATTAACGCCACCGGGAACATATCCTTTTGTGATTCATAATGTTGAATGACGATAGTACCCTTTCATATTTCTGCATGAGACCATTGTGCCCTTAATTTCATGCTTATTTACCTAATCTGCCACCGCGTCCTTTATAACCGTGGATCACTTTTATCTACGACCAAGATCAAGTTGCAATGGTTTCATTATAATCAATGGTTTCATAATAAGGGCCCTCTCTCACTCTCTCTCTCTCTCTCTCTCTCTATATATATATATATATATATATATATATATAATAAGAAACCAAAGATAATGACGTGGCATATCCTAAGCATTATAAGACCATTTTTCTTTTTTCTAAGACTTTTGATTTTTTAAATATTAGATATGCTAAAGACTTTTTCGTCCCTATACTAAAAAGATAAAATTCATTGAGTTAGGGTTGTTTTAGTAATTTTAAAAACCATCAGTGATGACGTGGAGCCTCCTAAAGCTTAGAATCCTCTCTATTAGAGAGTTTTATGTTTTTAACACACGGGGGTGGAAACGTCTTTTAGTAATTCATTGACCCTAATACATATACTAAAACAAAAACCATGGGTGCTGACGTGGAGCCTCCTAAAGTTTAGAATCCTCTCTATCTTTATTCTCAATTTTTTATTATTTTAAATGTTGAATATCTAAAATACGTTTCCACCCCCGTATGTTAAAACATAAAACTCATTGACAAAGAGTTATTTTGGTAATTTAAAAAAAATAACTTCCTAAACCTTTCATCTTCATTCTTAAAGATAAAACCACTAAATCTTCCAATCTTCATTCTTTAAGGTAAAACCTCCAAAACCTTTCATGTGATCATCCATTATAAATTGTCCATCACGAAATGTGTTCTTCCTCCTCTCAACCACTTGATGTATTATTCATTTCTAAAATCATTATTCTTCAACAAATTGTTTTCAAGGTAAACTCTTTTTCTTCTTTTCCGTCACTTGATTTGTTCTTTCATTTCACAAATTATTATTTTTCAACAAAATCGTTTGTAGGTAAACTTCTTTTCTCTCTTTCCATCGCTTGATTTGTTCTTTCATTTCACAAACTTTTATTCTTCAACAAAGTGGTTTTGAAGGTTTACTTGAGTATAATAATCCAGGTATTATTCGTTATTGACTTTTATTGGGATTTTAAAGTTTATTTTTACTTTTGTCGTAAATATTTTTTATGTTTTTCCAATAGAACCGGGGGTTTGTTCTTAGCAGCGGACAACAATTTTATAGTCTTGATGAAAACAATGATTCAATAATCGAGTTCTGCAAATACGTATTACATTCTATGATATATCTCAACAAACTTCAACATGTTCTTTTCAACTATTATTCTTATTTTACAGGTTATTTCGAGAAGACTAATACGTATTACATTCAGGTTATACGTTTCTTTTGACTTTTGTTATGATGTTAAAGTTCTTTTCTTATTTTCGTCTTTTATATTTTCCTAAGTTTTAAGTTTTACTAATCATTTTAACTCTTATTAAAATCATTATTTTTTTATTTACACGACACTCGAATATAATAATATGTATATTTTTATTTACAGAATACATATATTAAAACAAAAACCATGGGTGATGACGTGGAGCCTCCTAAAGCTTAGAATTATCTCTATCTTTTTTCTCAATTTTTTGATTTTTTTAAATGTTGAATATCTAAAAGACGTTTCCACCCCCGTATGTTAAAAACATAAAACTCATTGACATAGGGTTATTTTGGTAATTTAAAAAAAATAACTTCCTAAACCTTTCATCTTCATTCTTAAAGATAAAACCACTAAATCTTCCAATCTTCATTCTTTAAGGTAAAACCTCCAAAACCTTTCATGTGATCATCCATTATAAATTGTCCATCACGAAATGTGTTTATCCTCCTCTCAACCACTTGATGTATTATTCATTTCTAAAATCATTATTGTTCAACAAATTGTTTTCAAGGTAAACTCTTTTTCTTCTTCTCCATCACTTGATTTGTTCTTTCATTTCACAAATTATTATTCTTCAACAAAATCGTTTGTAGGTGAAGTTCTTTTCTCT
This sequence comes from Saussurea involucrata, assembly GCA_033807775.1. NCBI lineage: Eukaryota > Viridiplantae > Streptophyta > Magnoliopsida > Asterales > Asteraceae > Saussurea > Saussurea involucrata. The sequence continues at coordinate 134,700,875 of CM066315.1, forward strand.
CTTTCCATCGCTTGGTTTTTCTTTCATTTCACAAACTTTTTTTCTTCAACAAAGTGGTTTTGCAGGTTTACTTGAGTATAATAATCCAGGTATTATTCGTTATTGACTTTATTGGGATTTTAGAGTTTATTTTTACTTTTGTCGTAGTTATTTTTTATGTTTTTCCAATAGGATCGGCGGTTTGTTCTTAGCAGCGGACAACGATTTTATAGTCTTGATGAAAACAATTATTCAATAATGTAACGTCCCAAAAACAAAACATGCATTCATCTAGAAATAAGCATTCAGATTACATAATTAAACTTGTCCAAAAACATTCATCCTTCTATACTAAACAAAAATTGACAGCGGAAGTCTCTATTCCACAGCCGAGAGCTCTATCTATAAGTCATCATAGCCAAAACTTGAAGTCACTCTAAGCTTCAAGTCCTTCTTATCGCCTCCTAGTTCTTACTTGAAGAACCCTTAGCATGCTTATCTGAAAATGGTTTAGTTTTGAAAGCGAGGGTTAGACCAAAAGGTCTAGTGAATTCCCTCCGAGAACAACATGTACACAGTATAAAATCGTTTGTAAAAATATCATCGTAAACCTTAACATAACATCAGGCATGGTACTACACTGTGTATAGGATCACATAAACATCCCGCGATCGGGGCCCAATGGGCTACCCTCTCGCCCTCAACCGGAGCCTATGCAAACTCTCCTTCCCGGAGCTTACGCAGACTCCCATCTACCCGAATAGGAGAAAACGGATTCCAGCCTACCGGTCTGTCATACCCATCCAAGGGATGATCAGATCCCGAGGATCTATCTCTGATCCCACAGTGTAGACCGACTCCACATAGCACGTCATTCATTTCATAAAAACATACATCTTTCAACCTTTGTAAATCATCATTCTCAGTTACTCAAGTAACATACGTTTTCTCAAGTAAAACAGGTATTTCATGGAAAATCATGTGTGACGGTTATAAACATTTCATGCTCGTAAGTGAAATCATAATCAGATAAAATGTTTAACACTTTAAGTCGAAAAGGTTTAGGGAACTCACCTTGATAACGCTGAATGCACTCTTTAACTACCTCCAAGCTAATCCAGTCGAACACCTAAGGGCATTAGATTCGGATCAGATTAAACGGCTCAAACCTACTGACCAGCAAACACTTTCCGGGTACCAACCTGTCCGGACACCCTAACTTCCCGGATACCCACACTATCCGGATACCAGGACTTCCCGGACACACCCTCTTTCCGGACACCAATCCGGACACTCAACTTCCCGGACAAGGCAATCCGGATGCTAGACCTATCCGGCCAAAACCACCCGGACACTAAACTCATTCGGAGACTTCAGCCACCCGGAAACTATCATGAAATTCTACCCGAGAACTAGCTTTCTTATCCGGAAACCACTGTGGCAACCAGAATTGCTAGTGTCCGGATACGACGGCTGTTTGACAAAAGTGATCTAAAAGTGTTCATTAAGCTCATATTCTACCATTAATTCGATTTGACAAACCTAAGGGTTCATCCACCAATCTTACACAACCACTTAATTCACATTCCTACCATTAAATCGATTAACAAAGATTGAAACTCTCAAAACCCACTTTTAAGAAAAAAAAAGTGAAGAAAACTCAATGAATCTCTACATTCAGACTTAGAAATCCAAATTAAAAACGAGAGGAATACTACCAATCAACAAGGAAAACGGAAATAGCATAGATTACCTTGTTGATTTCGATTTCTGATTAGTCTTCCCCTTAATTTCTTCCCAAGAACCCTCTTCTTTTCCTTCTCTTTGCCTTAGCCGCCACACACCACAATCACAACCAAAATACTGATTTGTGAAAAATGAAGGAACCCTAGGGATTTGTGCATTTAAGTATCTTCACAAATTGACAGAAATGGTCCCTTAACTTATCTTTCGTTTCTTTCATTTTGACCACCAAACTCCAAGACTTACTAGAATTTGGGTTGTTACAACACTCCCCCCTTAAAAGAATTCCGTCTTCGGAATTCCTTATTGGAAGAGCTGCGGGTACCTCGACTTCATTTCCGACTCCAACTCCCACGTAGCCTCCGGGCCCTTGTGGTGTCGCCATTGTACCTTAACCAGCTTAGTCTCCTTGTTTCGTAACTTCCTTACCTTAACATCCGTGATGGCTTCGGGTTCTTCTACAAAGTTCAAATTTTCGTCCACCTTAATGTCATTTAACGGAACCGCTTTTGTCACGTCGGCTAGACATTTTCTTAGATTAGACACATGAAAAGCATTGTGGATACCTCGCAATTCTTCCCGTAGATCCAACCTATACGCCACTTCTCCAATTCGTTTCGTAATCTCGAATGGTCCGATGTAATGTGGGCTTAACTTCCCACGTTTTCCAAATCGTACCACTCCTTTCCAAGGAGACACCTTTAACAAGACATGGTCTCCGACTTGAAATTCTATGTCTTTCCATCTCTTATCTGCATAACTCTTCTGTCGGTCGCGAGCGACCTTCAGTCTTTCACGCACCAGGACTATCTTATCTGAAGTCAGTTGCACTAACTCCAGCCCGGCTAACTGCCTTTCTCCGACTTCGTTCCAACACAAAGGAGTTCGACATTTCCTACCATAGAGTGCCTCGAACGGCGCTGCCTTGATGCTCGAGTGATAGTTGTTATTGTAAGTGAACTCGATCAAAGGTAGATGCTTTTCCCACGTGCCTTGGAAATCTAAAGCACAAGCTCTTAACATGTCTTCCAACGTTTGGATCGTCCTCTCACTCTGACCGTCGGTCTGAGGATGATAAGCGGTACTCATCTTGATCTGCGATCCCATTTCTCTCTGGAAACTCCTCCAAAACGTGGAGGTAAACCTACTATCTCGGTTAGATACAATCGACGAAGGCACACCATGACGGGTTACGATCTCGTCGATGTACAACTTTGCTAACCGCTCCAACGAGTAAGACTCTCGTATAGGTAAGAAGTGTGCCGACTTTGTGAGACGATCCACAATCACCCATATAGCGTCAAAACCCTTTGGAGTCTTAGGCAAACGGGTTACGAAGTCCATCGTAATTTGATCCCACTTCCACATAGGTATCTCTAACGACTGGAGCTTTCCATACGGTCGTTGATGCTCAATTTTTACACGCGAACAAGTCATACAGGTCTCCACGAGATGAGCTATATCTTTCTTCATCCCAGGCCACCAATAATGAAACACCCTAAAAACGGGGTTAATTTAAACCTTAAAAATTACTACAAGTTATGATCAAAAACTTCAAACTTATATAACCTGAGGATCAAATGTAAGGTTTCTATATACAAACGACTTTACTTAAATAACTTATTAAATCTAATCATATCATAACAATCAGCTTAATTAAGTTATCTAAACAACCGTCCCAAATGTATCAAAGAATAACTAGATCCTCTGTTATCTCTAAGTCTAAATCTTTCAAAAGTTGTCTTCTCTCATTCCCGATTACTTCCCGGAGCTTGTACCTGGTAAGAAGATTCAACTTGAAACATTAGGCTTTCTCCTAGTGAGAAAACTCAAATCAAAATAAAATTTAATAATTAAAACATGCATAGATAACTCAAACTTGTTCTCACCCATCTTACCGTACGACAACTCCTTTCCAAATCGGGGAATCTACCCCGATCCCATACTTACGACTAACTCATCTAATCATAACAACAATTTTAAGAATCTACTATGAATCATCCCAGATTCACAGTCAATACTCAAACACAAGAAATTACAAGTCAAAACCTGCCTATTTCTTAATCAGGAAGTAGAGATTACAAATTACTTTATGCCTATCTCAAATCTTCCTCTCATCACTGGGAAATCTCCGACCTTCCCTATAACAATAGAAATCTCCGGTCTTCCAAAATCGAAATGGGAATTACAATCAAAATCTGCCTATTCCACGTTCCACCTCAGAATCAATGGTCCCAATGGGATTATAATATCGCGATACTCAAACGGGACTCACGATGATTCAAGGTACACCCAATTACTAAAAATTACATCCCTTTGGTCTATGGCGAGTAATCGGTTCCCATTATACCGTACCCAAGTGCCCTCGGTGACCGGATGCCCATTTTTAGTAAAAGCTCATAGCACATAATATATAAATATAATAATCGATACTACTATATGCGTCCGGCATACAATATATCATTTCTCCGAACATATTCTATATATATATAAATAAAGAATATTATTAGCTCCTCATCTCAATCTCTTAACTATCCCTTCTTTGCAACCTAGCACGGGAGTTAATGTCTCAAATGTTTAATCTACATTTTTGGACTCATAGATAGGTCCTTAATAATTTATCTTAACATGGCTTCAAATCGTATTTAGAATTCATAAACATGTAACAAATTGCATATAGCAGATAATCATACTTTACATGTAAGAATATTAATAAGTACCAGTTCATCAACTTCATATCTATCCCCTCTTAGCAATTTTAGCATGGGGATCAACATAGCACAACTTTTAATCGCCCTCTTGGGCTTATCTCTGACTTAATCAAGCCCATGTAAACATATCCATGCATACATATAAAACATCTATTTCAACATTAATTACTGAATTTTAAAGAGAGTTGAATAAACTCACCTGATATGAAATCACACTTCCTTTAATCCTTTTTAAACTTGTAGGGACTCCTTTCTTTACTACCACAGTTTACTGTAATAACCAATTTACATATACTGGTATTAATTTATAAAACAGAACCCTTCACAGCTAAAAATCTTTAATCTCTTAAAATTTCATCTCAAGTCGCAATGAACTGAAGTCGCAACCGCCTATTGCGATTCCAATTCCAAGTCACAACCAACTGTTGCGATTCCAACCTAAGTCGCAGCCTACCATTGCGATTTCACTCCAAATCGCAATCAACTGTTGCGACTACAGTACCAAGTCGCAATCCACCATTGCGATTCCACTCTAAATCGCAACCAACTGTTGCGACTCCAAAGCCAAGTCGCAACGGTCTATTGCGACAATCATGAATGTCGCAACTCAAGGTTGCGACTTCGATGATGTTCATCCAAGTCTCAGTCCACTCTGTTCATCCTTAAACCCAGATTTTGCAGTTTTAATCTATGTTTGTTTCTGATAATGTGCAGATATGTTTAAGGTTATAAACTAAACCTATTCATGTACTCAAATTTCCCAAAACCTCTATTTATCATAAAAACCCATTTCCAAACTATCTAACAATTTATAAACATAAAAGTTTAAGAATGGTTTACCTTTTGATGTCTTGAATTACTTCAAAAACTCAACTGAAATCTTTGTTTCCCTTTTTCTTCTCCTTCTTCTCGATTCCTTTCTCTCTCTCGGTTTTTCTTTCTCTCAAACCGTAACACACACAATATCACACACTCACACACTTAGTCACACACTTAGTCTATAATGACTAACATTAGGACACCTCACTTAAATTAAACATGAGTCATATGCATGTTACCAAACAAACCTCCAACTTTAAGAGAATAGTACTACAAACCCTCAACTTTAAAGGAATAACATAACACACCTCATACATAAATAAAACTCATAATAACCCTTAAGTTTAATATTCTCAAAAGAAATCTTTAAACTTTCAACATTTGTACTTTAACCTTACTTAAATTATAATACTCTATATAATTCAAGGTTACTCCAAATACAAATGCATTCTAAATCTTATTGAAATAATAATATCAAAATTTAGGATGTTACAATACTCCCCAACTTGAAAATGATTTCGTCCTCGAAATCGAAGCTAGGTAAACAAATGAGGATATTTAATCCTCATATCCTCTTCCAATTCTAAGGTCATAATAATACCTCAATGATGTAATACCACACCCTTAGGTCACAATTTCTTAACTGATCTTTCTATAACCCCTTACAGTTCCTCCAAACAACTACTCTTACCATCCATTTTTTTTTGGTAAGTGAAATTACATTATACCAACATGAAATATTTTGTACTTCTCTTCACTTTAAGTCTTACATACTTAATTCACAAATGAAAATACAGAAATAACAAGGATTCATCTTTTCATATTTTCTGAACCTTATCTCTTTCATCATTACTCACTCCCCAACTTAGATTTACAAACCTCCTTAGAGTAACTGTTATCATCAAATCCTTATTCGACTATTTCTTGGTCTACCATACATTTATCATTTCTCTCATGCTCACACGGAACATCCACCACACATAGCTACTATCCAACATGACAGTTTCTCTAGAATCATCAGCTAAGACCTTTAGCCAATTCCTCGTAACACCGAGAACTGCATTCAATGCATTTCTTTACATCCATGAAATACTTCGACACTCTTGACTAAACTTCATAACGAAGTACTACAGCTTAACGATTACAATATTCTCTTTGATAAAAAAAATGAAATATAAAAACTCACCTAAAATCCAATGGGATCGAGAAAAACAAGAGTTCTCCTTTCACCCCATCATCATCACAACTTAATCTCCAGGTCTCAAAATAACATTAATGTATACTACCTGGAAATCTACATACTTTAAAATCAAACATACTTATCATTTTGAATACTTCAATAATTACGGCAAACCATCATTAAATCTATGACTCACACGTTTCTTTAGTACAAAGTGCTACCACTTCCTCACACCACTATCGCACTACTTTACCACTTTGCAACCAAGCACTAAAGTGTTGTATATCAAAGGTGATAATTCCATTGAACCTGTAGTATGACTACAATCTTGGGTTCGATCTTTCTATCTTGCTTTCCACTTTAGCGTGGAGTACTACCCTCCAAACATTACTTGTCTCTTTCTCCCAACCTTTCTACATGCCGATAACATTATCTCATTATTATACATAATCAAACAGTTGCACCAAAATTCTAACTTAAGGCATTCAACCAAGTTATCTTGAAACGACATCACCGTCCAAAATTACTACACATTCTTTGATCTTCAACTAATACTTTCTCGGACAATTCTTTCATACATAAGAAGCAACTCCCATTCCTTAAGGATTTTGCATCTACTACACCACATTTTGACTAACACACTCATCATCTTCATTAAACTTCCAATGTTTCAAAAACATAAACTTACTTAGCGACCCACACAACCAAAATCACTTTGGATAAACACCCACTACCGCTCCGACATTCTATTCTGATATTAGCCATATCACCACGCCATCCTCCAAACTACATGCTCTAACAACTTTATTGACAAATAGTACACTCCATCCGAAATCTCCGAAAAGACTTCCATCTAATGTTCCCTCTTTCTATCTTCTCATTACTTACTGATTGCCACAATTATCTTGGCAATTGATGCCACTACTCATTAGTACATTCCCCACACATAACATCCCACAACAGATCAGGTCTACCATGGCCATTCATACACAATTCAAACTTACCTTCATGGCCTCCCGCATAATTTACCGAGTCTATTTCACTACTTTATTCCTCCCCAACTTTAGTTGAACCACAACTCACGAGTTTCTAATTAACTTAAACTTACTCGTTTCTTGCTAACTCTTTGTGATTCCAAACCAATACATAGACAAGGCACAATCCTTCACTATTCTAATACCCCTACAATGTAGTCCTTCAATTTTTTTTTTAAAAAAAAATTCTGATTCAGGACTTAACATTCATACATGTCCTCATAAGGATAACCAATGCATTTACGTCATGTAAACTTCAATTGTAATACCGTTAATGCAATTTCAACCCCAAGCCTACGTCGAGCTTATCAAATCGGGTCAATGCTCTTAAGACTCAAATGAGTCCAAAACCGAGCCACTTGCTCGAAGGATCTAATGATCATTTATCAATATCAACTCACGCAATATAATTACATCTAACTCACATTATGCAACACACGCTCCGAGGCGTGATAATCGTACGACCTCTTCATTGCTTCTTTCCCGATGAAGTCAATTCATATATGCATCTGAATGTACATGTATATGCAACTCTTTATATACTCCACAATGTATATGATTCGCCAAGGTTCATTAGTTCCAAAGGTACTAGGAACACGTAAATCATCAAACAGTCTTCACACCCAAGACGACACTTGTTCACATAAAATGCAGTTAAGCATATAACACATCCAAGACTCTATCTCGAGTCACTAAAACTTACAAACATTCAAAGACTCATTTGAATATAAATCAAGCCTTTAAGGCCAAAATAAACGTTTGGTTAAACATGTGTCACTCACACGGTTGCGTAAACCAAACCAAAAAAACATTGTTACTCAAAATCTTTACCTTTTTAATCCCTTAATTGGCCGTTGGCCTCAAAATAAAGGTTTACCACTCTCAAAACATTCACATTTTCAAAATGTACTACCTCATAATTATTGCTCATTCACAATAAACATTAAAAGCGTGCTTTGACTACATAGCTTTCACTTATGCAACAATTTATCAAAACTTCTTTCATTAGTGATTTATTCGTCAATCATTCAGAATTCCCTAAGTGTCGCACACAATAATATCCACTTTGCGCATACTCTCTGCATAACAGCATACCAGTATCGCTCACGGTTTTGTTCCTGCCCGCACAGGCATACGCGGGACGCACCCAGTGACAGGCAAAAGGCCTCATTCACCTCACACAACTGTCGACTTCAAAGTCAATAGTTGTCATGACGATACTTCCTTAACCCATTTTTTTTAAAAGGGTCCCTAACTGAACCTATTTCTTCCTCCGGACACAACCGTCCCTCGGCAACTGTATTTCTAGTCACCGAACAAGGGTATAGACCCTCATACAACCAACACTAAAGTCCACTTTCGACTCTCCCACTATTCACTTCTCATCCTGAACATAATTTCCAAAACTAAAAACCTTCTCCCATGCTTTATTCAACACCTCTCCATTCTTGGAGTTCTTTCTTAGCTTATAGTGTAATACTCTATGACCTAGCGAGATCATAGCCTTCATGCATGACAACTTGACACATAAATCATTTCGCATAATTTCTCATTTAAATAATAACACTTTGAACAACTTGGGCATACATGACCCCAACATTTTCATAACTCCAATGTACTGCACAACGATCTCGAGAATCGTTTGCATACTAAATTTCCGTAAGACTTAATCCTTTTTCAACCAAAACGATGTTGTTACGACAATAATGTATTGAATGAAAATCTTTTCATACGCCAAAAGTTTTAAAGAAATTATCAACACAGAGTAAATTAGTTGATTCTCACATGACATCATCACGTCAATACTTTTGTTGGTTATAAAAGTTTTGCTAGCCAATGTTTTCTTGGCCTTTTTCTACAATTTAACTTTTCATGTAAAATATGAAGTATTTTGCATTTTACTAGACTCCAAAATTTCGTTGTGCAGCGTAAATGAAATTGCCTTTTTTTTAATACACTCTTGCACATGATGACTCAATCTCAACTAAAATTGCTACTTATGCGTTTATTTTGAAATCAAGAAAACTTATGTAACATATTCTGGAACACCATGCATAAAACACTACTTGCAATTGAAGGCTACTTACTCAAACAAGGTCAATTGTTTTACTCAGTCAACTTATCATTGACACTCTTCTTCCGACCAGTGGTCGTCCTCTCGGCCTTATAATACTTGCTATACATGCATTCCACGGCCTACTTACTCAACCATGTCATACTATTTCCGTCAATCATCTCACATTCTATCTCTACACATTTCAATCCACCTATTAAAGGTTGTATCGACGAACTTTCATGAGTCTCGCCAATTCCAGGTTGTCTTTTCAAACTCTAATCATTTACCGATCTGTCCTCCAAAGAACTGAAGGATCTTAGTGATGTATTCACCATCATTCTGCTATAATAAAAAAAATAACCATATGGAATGGTTACACAATTCTAGACATTCAAAACGTACTTTACCGATCATTAGTCACTGTAACAATTTAGAAATAAGCATGCTCGTGTAACAATATATTCATAATAACAGTAGCTAATTGGAATTATGAACATATTAGACATGAAAATCCTCATTACCATTGTCACAGTACTAATTCAACGTATTTCCGTCAACCCTAAGACTATCCCGTCTTAACACTCCTACCCAAATCTCACAAGTCATAACTTAATTCATCACAACTTAAGTCTAAGTATCTCCTCAGCATACTTAGTTCACTTAAACTAATGCTCTGATACCATATTGAAACACCCTAAAAACAGGGTTAATTTAAACCTTAAAAATTACTACAAGTTATGATCAAAAACTTCAAACTTATATAACCTGAGGATCAAATGTAAGGTTTCTATATACAAACGACTTTACTTTAATAACTTATTAAATCTAATCATATCATATCATAACAATCAGCTTAATTAAGTTATCTAAACAACCGTCCCAAATGTATCAAAGAATAACTAGATCCTCTGTTATCTCTAAGTCTGAATCTTTCAAAAGTTCTCTTCTCTCATTCCCGATTACTTCCCGGAGCTTGTACCTGGTAAGAAGATTCAACTTGAAACATTAGGCTTTCGCCTAGTGAGAAAACTCAAATCAAAATAAAATTTAATAATTAAAACATGCATAGATAACTCAAACCTGTTCTCACTCATCTTACCGTACGACAACTCCTTTCCAAATCGGGGAATCTACCCCGATCCCATACTTACGACTAACTCATCTAATCATAACAACAATTTTAAGAATCTACTATGAATCATCCCAGATTCACAGTCAATACTCAAACACAAGAAATTACAAGTCAAAACCTGCCTATTTCTTAATCAGGAAGTAGAGATTACAAATTACTTTATGCCTATCTCAAATCTTCCTCTCATCACTGGAAAATCTCCGACCTTCCCTATAACAATGGAAATCTCCGATCTTCCAAAATCGAAATGGGAATTACAATCAAAATCTGCCTATTCCACATTCCACCTCATAATCAATGGTCCCAATGGGATTATAATATCGCGATACTCAAACGGGACTCACGATGATTCAAGGTACACCCAATTACTAAAAATTACATCCCTTTGGTCTATGGCGAGTAATCGGTTCCCATTATACCGTACCCAAGTGCCCTCGGTGACCGGATGCCTATTTTTAGTAAAAGCTCATAGCACATAATATATAAATATAATAATCGATACTACTATATGCGTCCGGCATACAATATATCATTTCTCCGAACATATTCTATATATATAAAAATAAAGAATATTATTAGCTCCTCATCTCAATCTCTTAACTATCCCTTCTTTGCAACCTAGCACGGGAGTTAATGTCTCAAATGTTTAATCTACATTTTTGGACTCATAGATAGGTCCTTAATAATTTATCTTAACATGGCTTCAAATCGTATTTAGAGTTCATAAACATGTAACAAATTGCATATAGCAGATAATCATACTTTACATGTAAGAATATTAATAAGTACCAGTTCATCAACTTCATAGCTATCCCCTCTTAGCAATTTTAGCATGGGGATCAACATAGCACAACTTTTAATCGCCCTCTTGGGCTTATCTCTGACTTAATCAAGCCCATGTAAACATATCCATGCATACATATAAAACATCTATTTCAACATTAATTACTGAATTTTAAAGAGAGTTGAATAAACTCACCTGATATGAAATCACACTTCCTTTAATCCTTTTTAAACTTGTAGGGACTCCTTTCTTTACTACCACAGTTTACTGTAATAACCAATTTACATATACTGGTATTAATTTATAAAACAGAACCCTTCACAGCTAAAAATCTTTAATCTCTTAAAATTTCATCTCAAGTCGCAATGAACTGAAGTCGCAACCGCCTATTGCGATTCCAATTCCAAGTCGCAACCAACTGTTGCGATTCCAACCTAAGTCGCAGCCTACCATTGCGATTTCACTCCAAATCGCAATCAACTGTTGCGACTACAGTACCAAGTCGCAATCCACCATTGCGATTCCACTCTAAATCGCAACCAACTGTTGCGACTCCAAAGCCAAGTCGCAACGGTCTATTGCGACAATCATGAATGTCGCAACTCAAGGTTGCGACTTCGATGATGTTCATCCAAGTCTCAGTCCACTCTGTTCATCCTTAAACCCAGATTTTGCAGTTTTAATCTATGTTTGTTTCTGATAATGTGCAGATATGTTTAAGGTTATAAACTAAACCTATTCATGTACTCAAATTTCCCAAAACCTCTATTTATCATAAAAACCCATTTCCAAACTATCTAACAATTTATAAACATAAAAGTTTAAGAATGGTTTACCTTTTGATGTCTTCAATTACTTCAAAAACTCAACTGAAATCTTTGTTTCCCTTTTTCTTCTCCTTCTTCTCGATTCCTTTCTCTCTCTCGGTTTTTCTTTCTCTCAAACCGTAACACACACAATATCACACACTCACACACTTAGTCACACACTTAGTCTATAATGACTAACATTAGGACACCTCACTTAAATTAAACATGAGTCATATGCATGTTACCAAACAAACCTCCAACTTTAAGAGAATAGTACTACAAACCCTCAACTTTAAAGGAATAACATAACACACCTCATACATAAATAAAACTCATAATAACCCTTAAGTTTAATATTCTCAAAAGAAATCTTTAAACTTTCAACATTTGTACTTTAACCTTACTTAAATTATAATACTCTATATAATTCAAGGTTACTCCAAATACAAATACATTCTAAATCTTATTGAAATAATAATATCAAAATTTAGGATGTTACAAATAATCTCGTCTTAGATCTCCATACATCTTATTAGTTTCTGAGTGGATCGAGTACTTTGATTTGTGGGCTTCTTCTAAAATACGCTTTCGGAGCTCTTCGAGTCTTGGGACCCAGATTCTCCCACTAAGACACTTCACCCCTCGACTATCTTCCATTAGTGAGGACGCTTGTCCTACCATTCTCTCTTTTTTGAGATTTTCCACCCCAAGCGCCTCTTCTTGGCATTTCTTTATCTCATCAAGCAAATTGAACGTCACCTCAGCCCTCATGGCTACAATACTGGGGGTTTCACTTCGTTCCTTACGGCTCAAGGCGTCCGCCACTACGTTGGCCTTACCTGGATGGTAATCAATCTTACAGTCGTAGTCGGTTAACAATTCAAATCATCTCCTTTGACGCATGTTCAACTCCTTTTGATCGAAGAGATGACACAAGCTTTTGTGATCAGTGAAGATCTGGCACTGAGTCCCATAAAGGTAATGTCGCCAAATCTTCAGAGCAAAAACCATTGCCGCTAATTCTAAATCATGCGTGGGATATCAAGTCTCGTGATCCTTTAGCTGCCGGGAGGCATAAGCGATCACCTTACCTCGTTGCATGAGTACGCAACCCAAACCGAGCTTTGATGCGTCACTGAACACTACGAAGTCATCCGAACCGTCCGGTAAGGACAACACCGGAGCGCTGCTTAACATCTCCTTTAACTCTTGAAAGGCTTCGTCTTGCTTCTCTAACCAGGCGAACTTGACATTCTTCTTGGTTAAGGACGTTAATGGCGTGGCAATACACGAAAAGTCCTTGATGAATTTCCGGTAGTAACCTTCCAGTCCGAGAAAACTCCGAACTTCTGACGGATTCTTGGGCTGCTCCCAATCTCGGATAGCTTCGATCTTAGCCGGGTCTACCATTATTCCACTCTCAGACACCACGTGTCCAAGAAACTGCACCTCTCTTAGCCAAAACTCACATTTAGAAAACTTCGCATACAGCTTCTCTCGCTTTAGCAGCTCGAGAATTGTTCGAAGGTGGCTTTCGTGCTCCTCTTCCGATTTTGAAAAAAATCAGAATATCATCTATGAACACTATCACGAACTTGTCTAAATAAGGTTGGCACACCCTATTCATTAGGTCCATGAATGCTGCCGGGGCGTTGGTCAGCCCGAACGGCATCACCAAAAACTCGTAGTGTCCATATGTGGTTCTGAAAGCGGTCTTTGGCACATCCTCCTCCCTTACCTTGAGTTGGTGATAACCTGACCTCAGGTCAATCTTGGAGAAGTAACTGGCTCCTTGCAATTGATCAAATAGGTCGTCAATCCTCGGTATCGGATACTTGTTCTTGATCGTGACCTTGTTGAGCTCACGATAGTCGATACACATCCGCATAGTACCGTCCTTCTTCTTCACGAAGAGCACAGGTGCTTCCTACGGAGACGTACTCGGTCTAACGAACCCCTTGTCTAACAACTCCTGCAACTGAGTCATCATTTCCTTCATTTCGGACGGAGCTAATCTATAAGGTGCACGAGCAATTGGTGCAGCTCCTGGCATCAGATCAATTTTGAACTCGATCTGACGATCTGGATGTAAACTTGTCAAATCATCCGGAAATACTTTTGGGAACTCATTTACTACACGCACATCACCCAACCCCCGCTTCTCTTTCTTGGCGTCCAACACGTACGCCAAGAACCCTTGACACCCCTTCCTCAAACACTTAGCAGCCCTGATCATCGAGATAAGGCTAGTCTTCCTATCACGGCGATTCCCATAGATCACTACGGAATCCCCATCAGGTAACCGAATCCTGACCAGCTTCTTGTTACAAACAATAGTCGCTTCGTTCACTGCTAACCAGTCCATTCCCAACACTATGTCAAACTCTCCCATTGCCATGAGATATAATTTCATTGACACCAACCTCCCTTCTATATCTATGACACAGTCCTCCACCACCTCCTTAACGTATACCCAACTATCATTGGCGGTTTCCACCTCTAGTGCTCTCTCCAAACGTCTAGGCCTTACCCCCAAACATTTCATAAAAGCATGTGATACAAAAGAGCGATTCGCTCCCGAATCAAATAACACCTTGGCACGCAGAGATTTCACTAGCAATGTACCTGCCACAACATCATGAGCTTCCTCCGCCTCCTCTGCAGTTATGCGGAACGCACGTCCCTTCGAACGTGTCGGTTCTGCTCCCTTGTCATTTCTTCCGTTCCCTTGACGTTCACCAAACTGGGCTGGTCCCCCTTTCTTCAGCTGAGGACAATCATTACGCATGTGGCCAGTAGCTCCACATTGGTAACAAGATTTTCCAGTCCCCGGACAATCCCTTGACAAATGATCAGGCAAGCCACACCAGTAGCATGAGTTTGAACCTGCCATGCATTCTCCCCGGTGCGCCTTGTTACACTTCGAACACGTTTGCCCAGCGGCATATTTGCTAACACGGTTGCCTGGTCGGAACATTTTTCCTCTTCTTGAGTCGTTACCCGGACCATCCCATTTGCGCTTCTCCCCACCCTTCTCAGTCGTCTGACGGTTCTTTTCTTTCTCAGTCAGCTCGGCCGTATTGATGGCCGCCTAAAAAGTAGTGGGGTTTCTAGTCAGAACCAATTCCCGAATACTGCTCTTCAACCCATGGATGAATCGTTCTACCCGACGCTCTTCCGTTGGCACATACAAATCAGCAAAGCGGGACTTCTCAATGAACTTAGAAGTATACTCCCGCACCGTCATTCCTCCCTGATCCAGACCCAGAAACTCTTCTTCCAACTTTTTAACTGCCGCGAGTGGACAGAATTGAGCTTTAAACTTGTCCACAAACATTTCCCACATCATCCCCTTAGCCATTGCCGAACCCTTTCCCCCCAGTCTCAGCCTCCCACCAGTAAACTGCATCAGATTTCAATATGGACAGAGCAAATATTACTCTATCCCCATCAGCACACTTGCAAGTATCGAAGACCAGTTCCATTTCTTTCACCCATTTCATTGCCGACACCGGGTCACACTCGCCCTTGAAAGTAGGGGGCTTGCATGAGGCAAAGGCCTTGTACCTACACCCTCTGGCTGCTGACTCATTCACCACCAGAGATATTGCTTTCGAGTGACTCCCAGTACCAGTCCCTACCGGGCTTGACAGTTCTACGCTTTCCCTATTCTCACTCGCCTCTTTGTTGCCCGAGGCTGACTCGTTTTGCTTAGCAAGGAGAGCTTGCAACGTCTATTGAATCTTACCCAGCTCAGCAGCCAGATTCTCTCGAGTGACAAATGCAGATCCACGGCCTCGACCACGTCCCCTCGTCGGATTCCCTCTTCTTACGGTAGCTGAGCTCTCCTGAATAGAGTCTTCTTGGTGGGCGGGAAAATCCGCACTCTGAGTCCTCCTGGTCACACGAGTCGTTCGTCGGGTCGGATGTCCCCGACCCCTTCCACGACCCCTACCCCTTCCCCTTCCACGGTTAACAGTTTCCCTTGCTGGTTCCACCGGTCCATTCTCTAGTATCCTTTCATCTTGATTCCTTGGCACAACAGGTGCCGACCTACTCCTTAAAGTTCTCCCAGCCATTTCGCTAATGCTGAAAGAAAACAACAATTAACCCTTGCTAAACATGACACAACAAATTTGCTATAAAAGGTAATTTAAGTACGCACATGTACCTGTAAGTTTGCTATTACACTGGCCAGGCGCAATCGCAAACTTACCTTACGTGTTTGTCCTTGGCAACTTATTTCCTAGCGCATTTTAGTGATCGTTCCTAGAGGCAATCCTATGTCTCGGTTGTGTTCCTAATCTTATAGTTTAAGTTTAGGCCCGATTGGTCACCTAAATCCCTTAAACTAAGGCTCTGATACCATTTGTAACGTCCCAATAACATAACATGCATTCATCTATACTAAACAAAAATTGACAGCGGAAGTCTCTATTCCACAGCCGAGAGCTCTATCTATAAGTCATCATAGCCAAAACTTGAAGTCACTCTAAGCTTCAAGTCCTTCTTATCGCCTCCTAGTTCTTACTTGAAGAACCCTTAGCATGCTTACCTGAAAATGGTTTAGTTTTGAAAGCGAGGATTAGACCAAAAGGTCTAGTGAATTCCCTCCGAGAACAACATGTACACAGTATAAAATCGTTTGTAAAAATATCATCGTAAACCTTAACATAACATCAGGCATGGTACAATACTGTGTATAGGATCACATAAACATTCCGCGATCGGGGCCCAATGGGCTACCCTCTCGCCCTCAACCGGAGCCTACGTAAACTCCCCTTCCCGGAGCTTACGCAGACTCCCCTCTACCCGAATAGGAGAAAACGGATTCCAGCCTATCGGTCTGTCATACCCATCCAAAGGATCATCAGATCCCGAGGATCTATCTGTGATCCCACAGTGTAGACCGACTCCACATAGCACGTCATTCATTTCATAAAAACATACATCTTTCAACCTTTGTAAATCATCATTCTCGGTTCCTCAAGTAACATACGTTTTCTCAAGTAAAACAGGTATTTCATGGAAAATCATGCGTGACGGTTATAAACATTTCATGCTCGTAAGTGAAATCATAATCAGATAAAATGTATAACACTTTAAGTCGAAAAGGTTTAGGGAACTCACCTTGATAACGCTGAATGCACTCTTTAACTACCTCCAAGCTAATCCAGTCGAACACCTAAGGGCATTAGATTCGGATCAGATTAAACGGCTCAAACCTACTGACCAGCAAACACTTTCCGGGTACCAACCTGTCCGGACACCCTAACTTCCCGGATACCCATACTATCCGAATACCAGGACTTCCCGGACACACCCTCTTTCCGGACACCAATCCGGACACTCAACTTCCCGGACAAGGCAATCCGAATGCTAGACCTATCCGACCAAAACCACCCGGACACTAAGCTCATCCGGAGACTTCAGCCACCCGGAAACTATCATGAAATTCTACCCGGGAACTAGCTTTCTTATCCGGAAACCACTGTGGCAACCAGAATTGCTAGTGTCCGGATACGACGGCTGTTTGACAAAAGTGATCTAAAAGTGTTCATTAAGCTCATATTCTACCATTAATTCGATTTGACAAACCTAAGGGTTCATCCACCAATCTTACACAACCACTTAATTCACATTCCTACCATTAAATCGATTAACAAAGATTGAAACTCTCAAAACCCACTTTTAAGAAGAAAAAAAGTGAAGAAAACTCAATGAATCTCTACATTCAGACTTAGAAATCCAAATTAAAAACGAGAGGAATACTACCAATCAACAAGGAAAACGGAAATAGCATAGATTACCTTGTTGATTTCGATTTCTGATTAGTCTCCCCCTTAATTTCTTCCCAAGAACCCTCTTCTTCTCCTTCTCTTTGCCTTAGCCGCCACACACCACAATCACAACCAAAATACTGATTTGTGAAAAATGAAGGAACCCTAGGGATTTGTGCATTTAAGTATCTTTACAAATTGACAGAAATGGTCCCTTAACTTATCTTTCGTTTCTTTCATTTTGACCACCAAACTCCAAGACTTACTAGAATTTGGGTTGTTACAAATAATCGAGTCCTGCAAATACGTATTACATTCTATGATATATCTCAACAAACTTCAACATGTTCCTTTTCAATTATTATTCTTATTTTGCAGGTTATTTCGAGAAGACTAATACGTATTACATATAGGTTATATATTTCTTTTGACTGTTGTTAATTTTGGTGATTTATAAAAAAATAACTTCCTAAACCTTTCATCTTCATTCTTAAAGATAAAACCACTAAATCTTCTCATCTTCATTCTTTAAGGTAAAACCTCCAAAACCTTTCGTGTGATCATCCATTATGAATTGTCCATCACGAAATGTGTTCTTCCTCCTCTCAACCACTTGATCTATTATTCATTTCTAAAATCATTATTCTTCAACAAATTGTTTTCAAGGTAAACTCTTTTTCTTCTTCTCCGTCACTTGATTTGTTCTTTCATTTCACAAATTATTATTTTTCAACAAAATCGTTTGTAGGTAAACTTCTTTTCTCGCTTTCCATCGTCTGATTTGTTCTTTCATTTCACAAACTTTTATTCTTCAATAAAGTGGTTTTGCAGGTTTACTTGAGTATAATAATCCAGGTATTATTCGTTATTGACTTTTGTTGGGATTTTAAAGTTTATTTTTACTTTTGTCGTAAATATTTTTTATGTTTTTCCAAAAGAACCGGCGGTTTGTTCTTAGCAGCTGACAACGATTTTATAGTCGTGATGAAAACAATGATTCAATAATTGAGTCCTGCAAATACATATTACATTCTATGATATATCTCAACAAACTTCAACATGTTCTTTTTCAATTATTATTCTTATTTTGCAGGTTATTTCGAGAAGACTAATACGTATTACATTCATGTTATATGTTTCTTTTGACTTTTGTTAGGATCTTAAAGTTATTTTCTTATTTTCGTCTTTTTATATTTTCCTAAGTTTTAAGTTTTACTAATCATTTTAACTCTTATTAAAATCTTTATTTTTTTATTTACATGACACTAGAATATAATTATATGTATATTTTTATTTACATAACAATTGAATGCAATAAGAAACGGATTATAATTGTATATATGTAAAATAAAATGAAGATTATTTAATTTAATACATTTTAATTTACATGTAAAAATATCTTATTGCAAGCAATATACATAAATGAGATCATACTTTATTATATTAAAATTTATCATTTATTATTATTTGTACAATGCCCTTATTATATATATATATATATATAATTAAGTGAATAACCAATAGCATTAATTACAATTTATTTAACTTTTTTATAACTTTTGTTTTGATTTTAGTGTATTTTTTTATTTTTCTCTTTTATACTTTTCTTAAGCTTTAAGTTGTACTATTAAAACTATTATAAAATTAATAACTTTTTTTACAAGATATGAAAATAATAATATGTATATTTTTATTTAAATACAATAAAAACTGATTATAATTAATAAAAATAAAATCAAAATTAATTACATTACATTAGTATACATAAATAAACTACTTATAATAATTTAATATAATATAACTTATCATTAATTATTGTTTACATATTACTTTTAACATTTGAGTTTAATTACTATTTATATAGCACCCACTATGTATTTTAATATCATTAAATGACTATTATCTATTAATCTTTATTCTTTTTTATTTTGATTTATTTTTAATATACAATGAATTACTAAACCTTTCATCTTTCTATTTTCTTTTTAATTTTCTTTTTCATTGTTTAATAAATGAAGTTCAGATACAACGGTTGATACATTTCTTTCACACTTCTCACGTTAACACAATTTCTCATTGGAACCCAACCGTATATATATTAAAGCTACAATTTCTATGATCATATACGCAAATACAAAACACGATGCAAGCCAGTAAAGAACCAACGGATATTGAGGTGGCAACACAAGATTCTAGATGACATTAGGGGTGCTCACGGGTTGGGTTGGCCGGGTTGGAGACACTTTAACAACCCAACCCAACCCAAACCGTTCGGATTGGGTTGGTCGGGTTGAAACTTTTATTGATCATTTCACCATTTAACTAAGTTATCATGTCTAAACAAATTGCTACATGTTTCTAAATATCTAAATGTTGAACAAATTACTAAATCGTCTAATAAAAGATTGCTTATAAATGTTTTGTTTATAAATGTGGCATCAAGAATCAATAACAAGATTACTAAAATAACAAGTGACCAACAATTGTCTGTTTATAAATGTTAAATAGTAACAATATTGTTTTGACAAAAACAAAAATGACAGTAACAAACATTCAAAATTAGATTTAAATGTTTTTACGGGATGTCACGGGTTGTCGGGTTGGGTCGGTTTGTTTTGGGTCTAACCCGTTATCAACCCAATATATACAGGTTGGCTCGGTTTGAGTTTTTTTTTGTCTCGGGTTAGGTTGGGTTAGTCGGGTTGGTCGGAAATTTGAGCACCCCTAGATGACATAATGAGAATTGAGTATTTATGTATTGATAAATTGTGGTTAAATTTTAAACATCTCACGTTGGTA
Source organism: Saussurea involucrata (assembly GCA_033807775.1). Taxonomy (NCBI): domain Eukaryota; kingdom Viridiplantae; phylum Streptophyta; class Magnoliopsida; order Asterales; family Asteraceae; genus Saussurea; species Saussurea involucrata. The sequence continues at coordinate 134,721,701 of CM066315.1, forward strand.
AGATGTTAAAACATTGCAATAAATAGCGGATGTATAAGAAAACATGATGTGATGTCATTGTGTCAACTCATAGATTTGGACTCATAAGGTTATCTTATTTGAATGGCCTTATTTTTTTCAAAACAAAACTTATTATTTAGATATCCCGCATTTGTGAGACTATCATAAAGTGACATTACAAAATTTGTGAATGCTTAAATCTTGAAATGTAGTGTGTTTTGTTTATACCAATCGATGCAAAGATGGTAGCTTGGGAAAGAAAATATGAATATACAAAATGTGGAATGATATCTTTGAAATTATAACCATGGATAGAAATATAGAATCAAACCCAATTCCAACCAACGATAAAAATTATAGTCATGAAAAATACGGTTGAAATTAATCAAAGCCTACCAAATGGTAAAACTTATATATGCTATATCTATTATATAGTACAGTAAGAACTAGATAATGATAAAATGGAAAGTTTTAAGACGTCTTTATCTTTTTTCTTGTATTCTGATTTATTTATAGAACCAATACAATAGTTACTAAACCTTTTATTTTCTTGCATTTTCAATTTTAGTTTTCTTAAAAATGAAATTAGAATGCATACATACATAAAACTACATATATTTTTATTTATTATGATAAAATGTAACAACCCAATTCTAAATATACAAGATAGAAGCTACCTCTTTAATTCATAATGCCAAAAACGGTTCAACATGGTCACACTATCAAGATTTACAACACAGGGTTCGCGAAAATAACCCTAAATACAGCTGAGAAATCTAACTAGACATAAAAAGGAAGTTCTTTTGCTCCTTCTAATCGCAAGCTCTGGCCCACGTCTTGCCAAAACCTCTAAACTTGCTCTCGGCAACTTGCTTACCTGAAAAGGTTTTAGTTTTGAAAAGCGAGGGTTAGACCATGAGGTCTAGTGAGTTCCCTCCACACCAAGTCACACCAAAATATTTCAGTTTATAAAATCAGTTATGAAAGCATTTATACCAATCATAACAAGCACATTAATATGATATGCACACATTGACACATGCTACTGGTATACGCTATAGTCACACACACCGTGACAGCGCAATAAGGCACACGCACGCTATAGTCACACACACCGTGACAGCGCGATAAGGCACACACACGCTATGGTCACACACACTGTGACAGTGTGATAGGGCACACACGGCCCATATATGAAACAAATTCATATATATAATTATTATGGGACACACCCCCATTTCACATAAAAGCCAGAGCATGGTCACACACGTATAATTCACACATGTTGTCACACAATTTATTTTCTCTTTGAAATAGAAGCAGTTGAAAAGCACACAGTTACATAATAATCTTCAAACACATTTATTCTTCATTTTGAAATAAATACAGTCGAAATGAGAACAGTTAGAAAATAACCATTAAACACACTTGTTTAAAAATTTAGGGTTAGAAAGACTCACCTGGCGTCCTGCTTAGAAGTTCCTACTCGCACCGATCATCTCTACACCCACCTACAAATTTAACCCATCACATGCACCGGATAAGACACACAAGATCTTACTGAATTTTACTAACTTGAAATGTCTCGGCCGGATAAACAGTGGATCCTAAGCCTCGGTCTCAAAAATAAATGAATCCCAGATCTATATATATATATATATAATATCGGACCTTAAATTAACTCACTTATACCCAAGCCCAAATTAAGTCAATTGTATTTGGTTCACTAACTTAAATCCACCCCATGGCCCATGATAAAAAGAAATGAAAATATTCATTCAACATTGGTCCACTAACTTAAATTCTAGATTCTTATGATAATTACTTCCGGTTTCCTTTAATTATCCAAACAACCAATTCTAATTAACTATCCAAACAATCAATTCTAATTTAAACCACACCCACCGGGCTCATGGCCCAAGACAAATTTCGGCTTCCAAAACCAATTAAATAACTACGGATCACACAACTAAATTCCGGAACTTGAGTATTTATGGCCCATTCCGGTTCTGCTTGCTATCCCAATACCGGAACCTGCTAAAAAAATTCTGGATCACTATAGAGAATTAATTCCGGAACTCACTCTTGAAAATTAATTCCGGAACTCACTTGTTGGTCTAAATTCCAGATCCGGTTCCAATCTTGGTCGGGTTTTTCTTATCGAACCACAACAAACTTAAACATTAAAATTAACCGTTACACACAGTCCCAATTAAGGCTAAATTTTTAGAATTAAGGGGAAACCAATTATCAATCGATTACATTATCTTAAACATCGATTCTTAGTTTTAAAATTGAATAAAAATCGCACAGACTCCATTCTCGTTCTTATCAGGTGGTAGCAAAACTCCAGACTCCCCAACATTCTAGACTAAAAATCCAAATTTTAAAAACATAAAAGATGGAGATTACCTTGCAAGATGAACACCCAGGTGAAAAACTCTGGAACTAATTGATTTTGGTTCTGCACGCCCAATCGCACCTCAGCCGCACACTCAATCCTTTGAGAGAAGAATGAAATTTATAGGGTTTGTACCCTTTTTATATCTCTCACACTAACCACTAAATTATTTCTTTTTTCACACTTGAACCACAAAACTTCTAATTTTCGGACTTCTACCATACTTTTTATCAATTGGCAAAAAAAAATTAGAACTCGGTTATTACATAAAACACATTCTAAATTACTTTTGTCGTTAATTAGAACACATAACATTTAAACGATAAAAACATAAATATTTTTTATTAATGCGTTAGTTTATTTGTAGTGATATAATAAATATAAATAAATTGGCAAATATACCATTCTCTTTCAACTTAAAAAAGAAAAAAAACTCCATACAATGTAATCACGTATCTAAACAATGCATAATATGAGTCCAATCTATCATTAATTGAAAAAACCTATTATGTATGTATGTATGTGTAATACCCCGGGTAAGTCCGTTAGTTAAATCCCCATTCCGTTAAATTTAATTAACTTTAAAGTTGAAAGTTTAGGGTAAGTTTGGGTTAAATTAGGAGTTAAGGGTGTTTTGGGTCATTAATGGATAGTTTAGGGTTTAGAGGATAAATATTGGTTAGATATTATCTATTGGTAAATCAGATAATTCATAAAAATCAGAAAATCAGATATTATCATAAGGTGTGTGTGTGTTTTGTGGAGAAAGGAAGAAAAAAGAAGAAAAGAGGTTTTAGAATTAGGGTTTCAATTTGGTGCAATTGGAAGTAGTTACAGGTATGTTTCCTTTACTAATTATGTTTATAATGGTTAGTAGATTGTTTCTATCGGTCTAGAATCGACATAATCGAACTGGTGTAAACCTCAGCCGATTTCTGGGTGAATTTTGGGTAAACCGACAGTGGTGTCCGGATACGTTGAAGGTGTCCGGATAGCACTGTTGGTGGTGTCCGGGTAGTTTTGTTGATGTTGTCCGGGTACTGTTTGAAGGTGTCCGGACGAGTCCTTTATCCGGGAAAATCTCTCTTTTCTATAGTTGTCCGGAAAAGTCATGTTGTCCGGAAAAGTCATGTTGTCCGGGTAACTTGTGGTATCCGGATACTTTTGCTGTTTGGCCATTTTTGAGAGTTTTAGATGCTGTCAAGTATCCAGTAACCTGTATTTTGTTAACCACTAGATAGGGAGTGAATGAGGACTGACTATCCTGTAGTCTTGACTTGAGTACGAGTTTGGGGGCAACATTTGAGGGTTTGAGCTCTTTAGAGTTGTTAGCCTTAGTAAGACTTATGTGTTTTATGTGGTAAAGAGATGTCTGTATCTATGTGTTACAGATCTTGTGAATTCTGGGTAAAAGGCTGAACCGGTTAAGAAGACTTGGAAACGTGTTAATAAGCAATCAGGTGAGTTTTACTTTAAAAGTAATTTCAACTGGAATACATACGTATGGTTTGGGAATGTGATAATTAGTGATTATGTGTTTATATGTATGGTATATGCGAATTACAATATAGTGAGATATTGTATTTACATGTGTATTATAAACGTGTTATAATACGTTGGCCGGGTTTAAGACCGGTGTGATTGGCTATAGAACTTGTATAGCGTTGTTTGGCTGTAGATGTTGTACAGCGTTGTATATTATTAGTTGGCTTGCTACCACTAATATGGCCAGGAGGAAATGAGAAGGAAAGGTACACGATGTGTGAGCTTAATTGGATATATGTAATTATGTGGCGTGATTTATATGAATGAAGTTTATATAAATGGTTTTTAAACTAACAGGGGTTTCTCACTTAGACCAACAGGTCTAACCCTCATTTTGTTTTAAAAATATGTATTCCAGGTGGCGGATCAAGTAAGGGCAAGTAAGTAGAGTATGAGATGGATGGCTAGTAAGGAAGACTATAAGACGAAGCTTTTGACTTATTTAGTAGTTGTAATGGAATGTTAAGTGTTATGGATGCAAATAGCACAAGGATTGTATTTCAAATGTTTTCTTTCTATTTGTAAAAGACTACCGGACCGTACATGTAAAGTGAAGTTTGTTTGTTATATCTAATTGTGTTATATTGTGTGATATGTCGTGTATATGGGATAAGGGATGTTACAAATGGTATCAGAGCCTTAGTTTAAGGGATTTAGGTATTTGTATCTGTACCTAGACTTAAACTGCATGTGAAGTAGGATGTCCCTATCATTATAGAACCTTGGGATGATGAAGTATAAAAGGTAGAAGGAACATCATGTAAGGTAATTTCATATTACACCTGGCCAGTGTAATCGTGATCTTACAGGTACATGTTTGAACTGGAATACCTTGTTATATGGGGTATGTGCTTATGTGTATATTAATCTTGTTTAAATCTACAGAATGGCAAGTGGTACAAGAAATTCGAATCGAGGAGGAGGAAGAAATCCAAACAGAACTAATCCGCCAGTAGGAACAGGGGACAGGGGAGGCAGAACAGGGGGCAGAACTGGAGGTAGACTTCGAGGTGGAGCTGGAGGTAGAACCGGAGGTAGAACTCAACAAAATAGTACGGATTTCATTACCAGAGCTGATTTAATGACAGAAATGGGGAGATTACAAGACAATATTCAAGCTATGCTCAACCAAGCTCATAATACTGAAACAGAAAGACCAGACCCTACTCTTGAAGAGGAGATGCCAATTACCCCAACGGTCTTACCGGTAATGAGAAAATGTGATTACAAAATGTTTCTTAGCTGCAAGCCTCCGACATTCTCAGGGGATCGGGATCCGGTGAAAGCAATGAGGTGGATGAAGGAAATTGAAGCCATTTTTAAAACGAGTAAGTGTGCGGACGAAGATAGAGTATTGTACGGGGCAGCCATGTTGAAAGGAGATGCGTTGTATTGGTGGGAATCGTTTATTCATTCAAAAGGACCCGATGTTTATTCTACCCTCTCTTGGGAAGAATTTGTGATAGTCTACAGGAACGCATTTTGTCCCCAAGCAGCCGTCAAACAACTGGAAGGAGAATTCATGAATTTGCAACAAGGAAGCTTATCCGTTCGAGATTATACTGCTAGCTTTCTGGAAAAATCTCGATTTGCAGAATACTATGTCGCTACAGAAGCGATGAAGATAGAAAGGTTTATCTTTGGGTTGAACTCAGAGATTAGAAGGTTAGTGACTGCAAAGGGACCCAATACCTTTTCAGCTGCAGTTGATGCAGTGGAAAATGTTGAACGAGATATGAGAAGGGATACGGGAGATAAGAGTATCGGAAAGAGAAAGTGGGAAGAACCATAATATGATCCGAAGAGGTCCCGATTTCAGAGGTATGATAACCGTCCGCCGTTTCGACCAGCGGAAAGACCATGTCCGAAGTGCAATCGTGTCCATCAAGGAAACTGCCAAGGTGATTTGCGAGCATGTTATAAGTGTGGGAAGACTGGGCACGTCATTAAGGATTGTAAGGTAACGCGGCTATGTTTCTTATGCAATTCTCCGGATCATTTCCAGTCAAACTGTCCGCGAGGGAGGATGCAGCAAGGTGGGTCATCAGGCAGGCCAGCAAATGTTAAACCAGTAGTGCCAAGACTGGAACCGCCAGTAACCAGAGGTCGCGCATTTCAGATGACTGAGAAAGAAGCGGAGGAAACTCCAGATGTGGTCACAGGTACATTTTTGATAAACTTTACACGTGCTAAGGTGTTATTTGATTCCGGTGCAAACCGATCGTTTGTGTCTCCTGCATTTGCTGCTTGTTTGTGTTTGAAACCTAAAATGTTAGATCATTCTCTATTAGTAGATACAACAAATGACAACCAAGTGTCGGTTAGTGAAGTATTTGATGGTTGTGTGATTAATATAGAGGGGTGTGGAGTGCCTATACAATTGTTTCCTATAACTTTGATAGAATTTGATGTAGTAGTGGGAATGGACTGGTTGGCTGAGAATCAGGCTAATATAGCGTGTGACAAGAAGATAATAAATGTTGTATTGCCTGAGAGAGGACCGGTAGTGATTTATGGTGATCGTAGGAATCATCAGTCCTGTCTTATATCACTAGTAAAGGCACGTAAGTGTGTGAATAAGGGTTGTCAGAGTTACTTGGCTTACGTGATAGATGTTAAGCCGGAAAAGATTAGGATGGAAGATATTCCTATCGTTAGTGAATTCCCTGAAGTATTCCCTGAAGACTTGAACAGTCTTCCGCCAGTTAGACAAGTCGAGTTCGGTATCGACTTAATTCCTGGAGCCACTCCTGTAGCCCGTGCACCGTACCGTTTGGCACCTCCAGAGATGAAAGAGATGATGGCACAACTACAAGATCTATCCGATAAGGGTTTCATCAGACTTAGTTCTTCGCCGTGGGGAGCACCAGTGTTATTTGTGAAAAAGAAAGATGGGTCGATGAGAATGTGTATTGACTACCGAGAATTGAATAAGCGCACGATAAAGAACAAGTATCCGCTACCCCGAATTGATGATCTCTTTGATCAGTTAGTTGGAGCTTGCTATTTCTCCAAGATTGATCTAAGGTCCGGTTATCACCAGCTGAAGGTTAAAGAAGAAGACGTTTTAAAGACTGCTTTTCGAACGAGGTATGGTCATCATGAATTTTTAGTAATGCCATTTGGATTGACGAACGCTCCAGCTGCCTTTATGGATTTGATGAATCGGGTATGTAAGCCGTATCTCGATAAATTTGTAATTGTTTTTATCGATGATATTCTTATCTATTCTCGATCCAAGGAAGAGCACGCGCAACATCTTCGTTTGATTCTAGAGCTGCTGAAGAAGGAAAGGTTGTATGCAAAATTTTCAAAATGTGAGTTCTGGTTACGGAAAGTACAATTTCTGGGGCACGTGGTTTCTGAGAAAGGTATACAAGTCGATCCGATGAAAGTAGAAGCAGTTGAAAAGTGGGAACAGCCCAAGACAGCAACCGAGGTACGCAGTTTTCTGGGTTTGGCCGGTTACTATCGGAAATTCATAAAGGACTTCTCTCGTATCGCAACGCCTTTGACTAAGCTGACCCGAAAGAATTTGAAGTTTGAATGGAAAGCGGAACAGGACGAGGCATTCAGAATATTGAAAGAGAAACTATGCAGCGCGCCAATTCTATCACTACCTGAAGGTTCTGAAGACTTTGTCGTTTACAGTGATGCGTCTAAATTGGGATTGGGTTGTGTGCTTATGCAGCGTGGAAAGGTTATAGCTTATGCTTCTCGCCAACTGAAGGATCATGAACGGCAGTATCCTACGCACGATATGGAGCTTGCTGCAGTCGTTTTCGCGTTAAAGATTTGGAGACATTATCTGTATGGTTCCAAATGTCAGATTTATACTGACCACAAGAGTCTTCAACATCTCTTTGATCAGAAGGAACTAAATATGAGACAAAGGAGATGGTTGGAATTGCTGAATGATTACGACTGTGAAATCCTTTATCACCCGGGAAAGGCGAATGTAGTGGCAGATGCGCTCAGTCGTCAAGAAAGGAGTGGAACAATAAAAGTTATTTCAATACGAACTGAACTCCTACCCAACATATCTGACGAATTGCAGAAGTGTCAAGTGGAGGCTTATCAGGATGAACATTTGAAATCAGAACGGTTAGCGGGGATGTCAGCATTGCTAGTAAAAGATGATCGGGGGTTATTGTGTCTGGGAAACAGAGTGTGGGTACCTCGTTTGGGTGGGTTACGTGAGCGTGTTTTACAAGAAGCTCATCAATCCCGTTTCTCTATTCACCCAGGTACAAACAAGATGTATAAAGACCTAAAGCAATTCTATTGGTGGCCGGGGATAAAAAGAGGGATTGCTCAGTATGTAGAACGGTGTGATACTTGTAGGAAGGTAAAGATCGAACATCAAAAGCCATTTGGTCAACTACAACGACTAGAAATACCTATGTGGAAGTGGGAGCAGATTACCACGGACTTTATCACAAAGCTACCAAGAACTCCGAAGGGATTCGATTCTATTTGGGTGATCGTCGACAGGTTGTCAAAGTCTGCACACTTCCTACCAATAAAGGAAACCGATTCATTGGAGCGATTAGCTAAGTTATACATTAATGAAATAGTAACTCGACATGGAGTTCCAATCTCGATCATTTCTGATCGTGATAGTCGTTTTACTTCAAGATTTTGGAGAAGCTTTCAAAGGGAAATGGGGACTCAGATAAAGTTAAGTACGGCGTATCATCCTCAAACAGATGGACAGAGTGAACGAACAATTCAGACCTTAGAAGATATGCTCCGGGCTTGTATTGTTGATTTTGGGGGATCGTGGGATAAACATTTGCCGTTAATCGAATTCGCTTACAACAACAGTTATCATTCCAGCATACAAGCGGCACCGTTTGAAGTACTGTATGGTAGGAAATGTCGAACGCCTCTGTGTTGGAACGAAGTGGGAGAGAAACAGTTAGCGGGGCCGGAAATAGTTCAGTTAACCGCCGATAAGGTTACACAGATCCGAGAAAGATTGAAAGTGGCTCAAGATAGACAGAAGAGTTACGCTGATCGCCGTCGAAAGCCGTTGGAATTTCAAGTTGGGGATTACGTAATGTTAAAGGTTTCGCCGTGGAAAGGAGTCATCAGATTCGGTCGACAGGGTAAGCTTAGCCCAAGGTATATTGGACCATTTGCAATCACTGAAAGGATCGGGGAGGTAGCTTACAGATTAGATCTTCCACCAGAGTTGAGCAGAATTCATAATGCATTTCACGTATCAAACTTCCGAAAGTGTTTAGTTACTCAAGATCAGGCAGTCTCCCTACCAGAGATACAAGTCGACGAAAGACTGAATTATGTGGAAGAACCGGAAGCAATAGTTGATCATAAAGTCAAAGTGCTGCGGAATAAGGAGATCAGGCAAGTGAAGGTTCAGTGGAGGCATCATAGAGGTCAGGATGCCACGTGGGAATCCGAATCGGAAATGAGAACCAAATACCCTCACCTTTTTGCCTAACCGAATTCCGGGACAGAATTCTCTTAAGGGGGAGATGATGTAATACCCCGGGTAAGTCCGTTAGTTAAATCCCCATTCCGTTAAATTTAATTAACTTTAAAGTTGGAAGTTTAGGGTAAGTTTGGGTTAAATTAGGAGTTAAGGGTGTTTTGGGTCATTAATGAATAGTTTAGGGTTTAGAGGATAAATATTGGTTAGATATTATCTATTGGTAAATCAGATAATTCATAAAAATCAGAAAATCAGATATTATCATAAGGTGTGTGTGTGTTTTGTGGAGAAAGGAAGAAAAAAGAAGAAAAGAGGTTTTAGAATTAGGGTTTCAATTTGGTGCAATTGGAAGTAGTTACAGGTATGTTTCCTTTACTAATTATGTTTATAATGGTTAGTAGATTGTTTCTATCGGTCTAGAATCGACATAATCGAACTGGTGTAAACCTCAGCCGATTTCTGGGTGAATTTTGGGTAAACCGACAGTGGTGTCCGGATACGTTGAAGGTGTCCGGATAGCACTGTTGGTGGTGTCCGGGTAGTTTTGTTGATGTTGTCCGGGTACTGTTTGAAGGTGTCCGGACGAGTCCTTTATCCGGGAAAATCTCTCTTTTCTATAGTTGTCCGGAAAAGTCATGTTGTCCGGAAAAGTCATGTTGTCCGGGTAACTTGTGGTATCCGGATACTTTTGCTGTTTGGCCATTTTTGAGAGTTTTAGATGCTGTCAAGTATCCAGTAACCTGTATTTTGTTAACCACTAGATAGGGAGTGAATGAGGACTGACTATCCTGTAGTCTTGACTTGAGTACGAGTTTGGGGGCAACATTTGAGGGTTTGAGCTCTTTAGAGTTGTTAGCCTTAGTAAGACTTATGTGTTTTATGTGGTAAAGAGATGTCTGTATCTATGTGTTACAGATCTTGTGAATTCTGGGTAAAAGGCTGAACCGGTTAAGAAGACTTGGAAACGTGTTAATAAGCAATCAGGTGAGTTTTACTTTAAAAGTAATTTCAACTGGAATACATACGTATGGTTTGGGAATGTGATAATTAGTGATTATGTGTTTATATGTATGGTATATGCGAATTACAATATAGTGAGATATTGTATTTACATGTGTATTATAAACGTGTTATAATACGTTGGCCGGGTTTAAGACCGGTGTGATTGGCTATAGAACTTGTATAGCGTTGTTTGGCTGTAGATGTTGTACAGCGTTGTATATTATTAGTTGGCTTGCTACCACTAATATGGCCAGGAGGAAATGAGAAGGAAAGGTACACGATGTGTGAGCTTAATTGGATATATGTAATTATGTGGCGTGATTTATATGAATGAAGTTTATATAAATGGTTTTTAAACTAACAGGGGTTTCTCACTTAGACCAACAGGTCTAACCCTCATTTTGTTTTAAAAATATGTATTCCAGGTGGCAGATCAAGTAAGGGCAAGTAAGTAGAGTATGAGATGGATGGCTAGTAAGGAAGACTATAAGACGAAGCTTTTGACATATTTAGTAGTTGTAATGGAATGTTAAGTGTTATGGATGCAAATAGCACAAGGATTGTATTTCAAATGTTTTCTTTCTATTTGTAAAAGACTACCGGACCGTACATGTAAAGTGAAGTTTGTTTGTTATATCTAATTGTGTTATATTGTGTGATATGTCGTGTATATGGGATAAGGGATGTTACAGTATGTACTAAAATGCCACTAATTAAGTTCTAATGATTTCTACAAATAATTTATATACTATTTATTGATTATCATATGTAACAATTAACATGTAACATATGGACAATCTGCATGTCACTACCCAAGTTATTCACGCTACCGTGCAACGCGCGGTTTCAACACTAGTTTATCTTAATTATTAACTTTGGGTTTTGCTATATTTTAGTCAAACATCATTTCACATTTTTCAACAACATCAAGCAACCATTTATATACACTTTTTCATCAACTAAGTTTTCATCTTCCTACCAATATGGGACATCCTAAATACTATTGTTCCATCTTCACCAAGGTTAATCTTTAAAAAAAACAAAATTATGTTAAATTAGAAAAATGGCAATACAGACTAGAGGTGGCCAAACTGACCCGACCCGACCCGACGGGCTGACCCGAACCGAAACCGGCCAAGAACCGGTTCTGGCCCGACCCGGTCAAGAACCGGTTTCAAGCCCGAGAGCCGGGACCGGTTCACGTATATAGGAATTTCCTCGATCCGACCCGGGACCGGTTCGTGACCCGGTTCGTGGCCCGACCCGATTTTTTTCAAAAACCAATGTGACCGTTATAGAGCCGTTTGGAACCCCTTGTGACCGTTTTTTGCCTAAAAAAACACCCTCCAAACCCCTTATAAATACTAGGGGTGTTATGGAGGTCATCACCACCTTACATTGCTTACAAAACACAAAAAACGCTTACCATTCTCATTTCTCGGCTCTCGTTATATTCGTTTCTCGCAAAAAACGCATACAATTCTCATTTCTCGGCTCTCGCTATATTCGTTTCTCGCAAATAACGCATACAATTCTCTAGTCTCTACTCTATAGTCTCTACTATAAAAAAATGGCCGAACAAAATTACATCGTTGTTGCCGACCATTCACGAAAAGCAGCGGTTTGGGATAATTTCAACTTGGTAAAATTTCCCGACGGTACAAAAAAAGCGCAATGCAAACGGTGTGGAGATTTCCTAAAACCCGAATCAAATAGCACGTTAAAGCGCCACTTCGAGGAAAGATGCAAGAGGTTGAAATCGGGTGACGATCCAACTCAACCCATACTTGACAATTCCGGTCAAGTATGGTCGTATGATAATGATCTCGCCCGAGAAATGCAAATGAAATGTGTCATTCAAATGGCGTTGCCGTTCGGACATTTCGACAATCCTCACATTACAAACATGATCAAAAATGGGTTCCAACCACGCTACAATGGTTCGGTAAGTCGTCAAACTCTTAAACGTGATGCTTTAAAATATTGGAATAAGGTTCAAAAAATTATGCGAGAAATGTTTTTAAACTTACCCAACAAAGTTTCTTTAACTTGTGATGTATGGAGCGCACCATGCGGATTGCCAGATTCTTATATATGCATAACGGCACATTGGATTGTGCCGGGATCGTGGCAATTATGCAAACGTGTAATCACGTTTGAGCTCTTTGGTTCGCCACATTCGGGTGAGCGTCAGTTTTCTATAATTATGAGATGTCTTCAATATTATAATTTAAAAAATAAAGTTATTAGTATTTCGTTTGATAATGCTAGTAATAATACGGCATGCGTAGACCGATTACGTTTGGCTTTATCCCCTATTTTAGAGGGAAAATTATTTCATACACGTTGTTGCGCACACATAATAAACTTAGCCGTTCAAGACGGCTTAAGTAAACTTAATGAGCCTTTAACTAAGTTTAGGCTTATGTTACGCCGAATTTTCACAAGAAATAAAAAAATGCAAAACTTATATAAAGATTATTGCAAACAAGTCGTTTTAGAGCTTTGGGACCGGCGCACGATATGCCGGTTCGATGGAATTCGACTTGGAAAATGATGGATAATTTATTAAGACAACAACAATATATTCAAGCATTTTATAACATTCATTACCCGGATAACACGATAACTCAGGATGATTGGACAATGATTCATCGCTTTCACGATATTTTGGGCGATTTCAAAACTGCAACAACTTTGTTATCCGGTGTTTATTATCCAACGAGCCATTTACTTTTAAATCAACTTTATATTTTGGCAAGTAAAATTGCTCAATACGAACAGGATTTGCACTTTCACGACGTGGTGAAACCAATGAAAGAAAAATTGGTAAAATATTTTAAAAAGATCCCCTTCACTTTTCTTTGTGCCGCGGCATTAAACCCGTTTTTAAATGTTACGGGTGTCGAAGTTTTAATACAAGCAATATGTGTATCGTTTGGTTTGGATTCTCTTACAAATTCTAGCTTTTCAAGGAAACGCATACAACAATTTAATACTGATTTTCATGAATTATATGAGATTTATAGAGTTAATTATGGGGGAGGAAGCCAACAAACCCCTACACCTCAAATGTTTTCACCGGGTTCTAGTAGCAGTCGTGGCCGAAACCGAGAAGACTTAATGCAAACTTTAATGCAATCGGTTGTCATGGAATCTTCTAAAAAAGCTAGATATGATGGGGATAATTTGGGTGAATTCAATCAATACGTACGTACTAATTTTATAACGGCATCCTTCACAAACGTCGTAGATGTTGAATCCCTAGATTTATTAGAATGGTGGAAAAGTAAACAATCAAGTTTCCCAATTATGGCCACTATTGCACTTGATATACTAACAATCCAAGCTAGTACTGTAGCTTCGGAGTCGGCCTTTTCTCTTAGTGGCAGGATCATATCGGAGCGTCGGACAAAATTAACCCCAAAATCGGTGGAGTGCTGCGTATGTCTGAAGGATTACTTGGATGGAGAAGACCGCATTCAAAATCGAACGAACCTGGAGGATGATATAGAAGGCGTGGAAGAAAACTTATTCGAAAACGACACGGATGAACTACTAAGTACGCCGTCTGTAACCGATACTTATGATGTTGGTAGTCTCGTAGATGACGAAGATGTAGACACCGACCGTCTTGACGATCAAACGGCTATTACACGACTGATGCAGTACAATACTCTTGAAGACTACAATCCAGATCAGAATCCATACTACGCTCCATACAATCCATTCAACTATAATCCATTCAATTACTATCCGGGACCGGGTGATGGGAGTGGAAGTTCGGGAGCGGGACCTTCGAATGTTTAGAATTTATGTATTGTAACTTGTAAGTTTGTAACTTAAAATTATATATAAATTATAAAACGTAAAAGTGTATTTTAGTGATATATATTATAAATAAAACGTATTTTTAAAGTGTATTTTACTTATCCAATTATTCCAATCCAATTTTTTTTGTTAAAGTTTAGTAATTAATTATTATACAAAGAAAGTAGTTTAAAAACATAAAAACCACAGGCCCGATTTGAAAACCGGTTCTCGGCCCGACCCGGCCCGGTTTTCATAAAACCGGGTTTATATACACTTAAACGGGTCAGATGTTTTCGGTTTAAACCCGGCCCGACCCGACCCGGTTCTCACCTGACCCGGTTCTTCTTGTTACTGTTTGGAACCGGGTTGTCCCCCGACCCGACCCGGCCCGAACCCGATTTTTGGCCACCTCTAATACAGACCTTTCATTGTGCCATATCATCATTTAACATTTTCCTTTTATTATATATATATGGATTGATTGATTGGTGATTGTTATATCAATTAGAATTCTTAAGGCCATCCGTATCGGTCTCGGGCTCGGGCTCGGGTAGGTTGAGGGCTTGGGAGGGTTCCAATACGGGGGGCGGGCTTGGCATGCGGGTTCCCAAACCCGTTGATCCCGAATGATTTGTTTGTTTTTTTATTTATTTTTAAAATTTTTGAAAATAAATAAACTCTAACGGCTAGCAACGGCTATATTTATATTTATTTATTTTTAATTTTTTTTCAATTTAATCACACTATATATATTAATCAACAAGACTTCGAGTTTTTCATATCCTCACATGATCACCTTTCGGGAGACGTTTTGAGGGCTACTTTAGCAAGAAAAGAGAAAATTAGAAAATATCATAATTTTTAGTGTTTTGTATTTTGTAATTTTTATTTTTTTAGTGTTTTGTATTTTGTAATTTTTAATTTTTAATTTTTTAATGAATGATATGAATTTTTATTTTTATTATTTATCTTATTTTTATTTATTAAAAAATATATAAATATTTTTATTTTGTTAAATAATTAAATGTATAAATAAAAGAATTAAAAAAATGAGGTGGCAAGAGGGCTTGAAGGTTCCGGTACTCCACTTTAGGGTAAGGAGAGGGTAAGGAGAAAAGCTGATGTGGCGCTGAGGTAGCTTGAGGGTTCCATTACGGAAGGTCTAATAAGTATTAATTTAAAAATAATAAAGCGTATCTAGTATTCTATATTTTTACTCTTCTATCATAAATTACATTTTTATTTTATATTATTTTAAAATAAGTATCAACATTTATAAACAGGTTTTTAACTTTTTACAATATTTTGAACTATGAAATAAAGAAAAAATTCTCGTTTAAAATATTATTTAGTATTAAAATATTAAAGGGAAATTAATTAAAATACCCTAACTTTGACTCTTCCTTACCAAAATACCCAAAATCTCGACACCTTTACCAAAATACCCTCATTTTCTGCGGTGGGCCCTGCGATCGTGGGCCCTAGCCCACGTGTCACACTCTTTTGGCCAAAAGTCCCGCGGAGGCCCCTCAAGAATGCCCGCGGTACACCTTTGGCCTCTGCCCGCGGAGGTAGCCCGCGATCGCGGGATGAACCGCCACGCGTCGACGTAGGGTAAACCCTAATTTGTTTAATGCTCACCAACCCCCCCCCCCCCCCCAACCCTAATAATCGCCGCTATAATAAGAGAGGGTGGGGGGACCTTTCGACCACCACTTCTTCAATTAAAATATCTCTCATCTCCTCTCCCAAACTTTCAATTTAGTCGTGTGGAATACGCGCTCGGATTGTTTTAAGATGGCTCGTGGTGAATGACAACTTAGGTCCCTAAACTTTGGTGAATGACAACTTAGGTCCCCTAACTTTGGTGAATGACAACTTAGGTCCCTAAACTTTTGTGAATGACAACTTAGGTCCCTATCTTTGGTGAATGACAACTTAGGTCCCTAAACCCTAATGAATGACAACTTAGGTCCCTAAACTTTTGTGAATGACAACTTAGGTCCCTAAACTTCTTTTGAATTTCCTAGCCATAAATAAATTTCCGTAAATAAATGGTATGAATATTAAATAGGCTTCACATGCCACACTCAAATTCATTTTGGCCTCTTGCCAAAAACATCTATATATAACACTATTATATATTGAAATAAAATAAACTGCAACATAGATCTTGTGATTCCCTGCTACCTGGAAGTCCAATAGATTAAGTGGTTTCTTTTCTACAACTAAAACAAACGAATAATTATCAACACAATAAACCAAACAAGCAAAAACATCTATATATAACACTAACTATAACATCCGTGAATGACTATGTAGAGGGATTTCTTTCACATTGACTTGACGTTAAAGTGCAAAGTTGGCTACATGGTGGAGTTAAGAGACCGCTTCAGGGGATTAGGTGATCGCGCAGCTACCCTTGAGGACATCTTTAGAGGGACACCTTTCGGTCCATGGATGGATCTAAGTTACTCTGGTGGCGACCCCACGCTAGTCCACATGTTTCTACAGTTGGAGGTCGAGGTCTCCAATGGTGAGCCGGAGGAGATGCATTTTGATTTCTTCGACAATCAATTGCGGTTTGGGCGTCGTGAGTTCTGTCTAATTACATGACTACTTTTTGGAGAGGCTCCCCTTCCTCCCTTAGTAGACTGCTCCTTCGTTCGTAGGGTTTGGGACGTGTCAGCATCTCGTTTGAAGCTGAAGGCAGTCGTGGAGACGATGAAAGAGGGCCTTAGGTTCCTAAGCGACGCCGATGTTGTCCGTGTATGCTTGGTGGCGATCGTGGATATGGGCTTCATAGGCCGTGAGTGGAGCCAGACTGCTTCCAAGACGGTCCTTAGGGCCGTCGAGGACTTTGATATGTTTAACAGGTACCCGTGGGGTAGCCACATCTGGACACATTGCTACACTATTTTGCACCGAGCCATTGCCAGACGCCCCGATCGACTTGCCAAGATGAATCTTTGTGGTTTTACATACGCCTTCAAGGTTAGATACGTAGTATAACATAAATAATAATACATACAAACTGTTTGGCTTTCCTTTTTACGTACTTGCTCTTCTTGTGTAATTCCAGATATGGATCTTGGAGATGTTTTCCGCAGCCGTCCAATATTTCGTCAAGCGCGACGACATATTACTTAGGGGAACCCGTTGGGACAAGAGTCTTTCCCTAAATAGGGCGATTTGGACTGAGTTCTTCAGTCAATCTAGACGTGTAAGTTCTTTTACCATATAAATATGATCTAAATTCTCTTTAATTAGCTATGTTTGACTACTTAAAGACTAATTTTCAGCCTAATGAAAGACCTTTATTCAAGAGCAGACGAATATTGCAGTTACTTTTTTAGTCGAATCTTACAGGCTCTTTTGCAAACGAATATTGCAGTTACCTTTTCAGTCGAATCTTACAGGCTCTTTTCAAACGAATCTTGCAGTGAACTATTCAGACGAATCATGCAGGCAACTTTTCAGACAAAATCTTTGACCATATCCACATCTCTGATGAAGAACATACATTTTCACGGCTATAAGTAGATGGCATGATGAAGTAGTAATTCACAACTTGCTATCTATCTTTTATACCCTCTACACCGTTTACAAACATTCTATCGCTTTTCTTAACACTATGGCTGCAGGTTCAAGATCAAGGGGGAACAGGTCGGCGAATGGGGATGGAACTTCACGTTCGGCAGCCTACCAACCACTGAACGATGGAGCTCGCCGGAGTACCTGGAAGGTACCGGAAACAGACGAGGAGTGGAGAACTATGGGCGAACTGCGGCCGATTATTCCATTCACGGCTGAGGAGAAAGCAGACTGGGAGATGTCATGGGAGAATTACCACTTCGATAATGGCAAGAGAAGCCCACCAATGTATCATTGTACCCAGCCGACGGGTCTTCCACAAAGTCAACGAATTACTCCCTTAGTGCAAAAAGCCATTGATGAGGCGAACACCGATATCGAAAAGGTAAAAGGTATGTGGAACCATAACAGGGGGATTCAGCAGGGAAAATGGAGTATCTAGCGGAGAAGAAACAAGAACTGGCCATGACTAGGGCTCACGTTCGGGAGCTGCAACGACAGATTAAGGAAGCTGAAGAGGAACTAGAAGAACTCGAATCGGACTACATGGGAATGGAGGACGTGATCAAGGAAAAGGTTAACTTGATCACCGGAATCCAGGACGCATTCCAGTCATAGATTTATTTGTTTACCTGCACTGTATCCGTTTCGGTTGGGAAGATGATTTGCAATAATTTCTAGATGATCGTCTTAATTAATTTCCTTGTTAAATAACTTAAAATGGGGAAAACATTTTCTTAAATTAATTTCTATATTAAAAACATTAAAATGGACAGGAAACAATACATTAAAAACCACATAAAATGATAAACTAAAAACTATAGGGACCATTTATGTTTTTTTTAAATTTGCCACAAACTTGAGGGGCCAAATATGTAATTTCGGCATACCGCGGGACCACCGCGGGGTATCCTCGCGAGACAGGGGCCAAAAGTGTACCGCAGGCAATCTTGAGGGGCCAAAGGTGTACCGCGGGCTACCTCCGTGGACAGGGGCCAAAGGTGTACCGTGAACATTCTTGAGGGGCCTCCGCGGGACTTTTGGCGAAAAGAGTGTGACACGTGGGCTAGGGCCAGCGATCGCGGGGCCCACCGCGGAAAATTGGGGTATTTTGGTAAAGCTGTCGAGATTTTGGGTATTTTGGTAAGAAAGAGTCAAAGTTAGGGTATTTTAATTAATTTCCCAATATTAAAATATACATTTAAAAATAATAAATTAATATTTAATATGGTAACTTGAGTGAGAAGCTAGATAACCTTGAAGGGTCCTGTTATATATAAAGCCTTTCACGTACCCTTCCCATGATATTAACATTTGATTGATCCTCAAACATTATCTCAGAAACCAACCAACAAAAGAGTTGGATTCCAAGAAATTATAATGGTGAGATCAGCAACTTCTAAAGATTTCTTGAAGTACTCAGTGAAAGGTGTGAAGATGAGTAAAGAGATGATGAAGTCATTTGAGAACCGTACCTTCTGCACCATTTGCATCCAAGATATCCAAGTCAAGGACAAGGTTTGTGTGCTTCACTGTTGTCATCTTTTCCACCATGGTTGCATCTTGAAAGCCCTCCATCACTCCAATACATGTCCCAATTGCCGCGCTTACTTCCCGCCTGCCCACGGCCACCGCCACCGCCCTATAATTTCTAGGATGCTTCACTCCATTTCAAGAAGAATAAACGCACTTGATGAAGCCATTATTGGAGCCATCCTTGATCTTCTAATCTCATCAGGTACAATTACATAACATTATAATCTCATCAGGTACAATCTCATCCTTGATTTCTTTCTTTCTGCATGATCAGATGCTATAAAACGACATGCACGGTCGGAAATCATCTTAGAGTTTCATTTTTTGACTTGCCAACTACTTTTTAAGGCAATACACGTGAGAAAATTTCAACATAAACCATTGATGATTTATGGGTTTTATTAAGTTAATAATCAGTCCCCTCATACACTTTTTTTTATCACTTGATTATTACAAACAACATCCGATTGATTGTTTAGTGCTGTAAACAAGTGTATATATATATATGCATGCAAGGTGTTTGTGAAAAATACTGAATTATAAAATTGTGTCTTCACGGTTAAAGGTTTGGATCAAGGATCGTAGGGGGCTTGATTAAGTTCAAAACAGAGAGTTGGGTTGCTTTGCTATTGGGATATAGAGCTGCAAAACAAGACTAATGCCATGAAAATCTGTAATTAATGAGTAGGGTGACTATGTTTTTTATCTAAATCTCTAAAGTACCCTTATATATATAAAATAAAGGTGGCATTGTTGCGGTTCGCCTAACCTCTGGTGTTCGTACGTGAGTGAGCCATTTGGAGTCTCACTAGAACACCCTGCATAAAATCAGTAAGTACATTATATTACTACATGATTCCCATACAAAAACTATACATCATAAATTAAATAACGGGATGAAATGTGTAATTAAGTACACAGAAAATACAGATACGAGGGGGGACATAGGGAGCAATCCAACCGCAATAAGGGGCTAATGCTGTTCTGTCCATAGCTAGTAAACCCATGCACTCCTAATTAATAATAATAAGCGGGAAATAAAAGATGAGGATATATAAGCAGGCCATAACCGGCTTATGGTTGCAAAGTTTCGTGGTACTTTTTAAGTTTTTATTGCAGTTATTAAACCTGGGAGCTTGGTGGCTTGGCTTGAAGTGGAAAACTTTTTTTTGAGTCTTTGAAAATCTGAAATCTAAATCATGAACCGTGTTGATGCAAAGAGATAACGAGTGACACTTTTGCTTGCATATATATATATATATGCTAAAACAGATCCCTTTCAACGGATGAACATATAATAATATCTGCGTATATAAGCAACTGGAAAGTAAGTAAAGGGGACTGTTAATATTTTGTAAAGCCCTTATGATCATAATTATATATATGTACTGAAATGCATTCTGAAATATACGAAAACAACGCTTTCTCTGAGGAACAAGTCATGTAAAAGATGCTTATGCAAAGATGAAATTTGAAAGACATGCATGATTTCCTTCCCTGTATGATTTTCTTGAAAAAGTTTTACGAAATCTTTTTTTTAAAGGAAAACTAATGGTTTTTCTTTAAAATTCTTTTGGTAGAAAGAAATCAAGAAGAATATTGGTCCAGTGTGGGTGTGTGATCAAGTTACAAAGGCCTTCCTTCCTTCCTCCCTTTCTACAAGACATTTTCTTGTGAGAGTTTCTGGAACTAATAGGGAGAAGGAAGATCTTTGTAATCAAAGAGTTTGCTGATCTGAGAAGAAGTTTTATATCGTTATTAGGTGAATTGGAGGATAAGAGATATGAGTTACTGGGAAGAATGGAGTGAGTAGGATGTTTATATATATATTATCAGCAGCGCGCCATGGTACAAGAGAAGCTTGTGTCTATAACAGAGTGAAAATGCATGGGGTGACTGAACTAAGAGAAACAGAAGGTTGGTATTTATCTGGAGACAAAGTGATGATGTACTGTGTCTGTTTATGATTAAGACTGAAAATTCAACTGAAGAAGAAAAGAAATATTATATTGGCTGATTCTGGTGGTAGATACTTACTGGAGGAATCAAGTACAAAGGTTTAGAAAAGAGAGAGATCAAGTCTTTTTTACTGGTGGTTGATTTTTAGAAGAAAAGATGGCATTGAAGGGTTTTGTTGCTGGTGGTTGATTTATACAAGGAAAGATGGCTTTGAAGGAGTTAATGTGGTATCTTAATAATAATGGGATGTAACAATCTTGACTGATGCCTCAAGTGAGGAAGAGTGAGTATGTGTGCAAGTTATGTAAATATATCCTTGATGATTTTGAGGCAGTGGATTTTGATGATGATGATTGTGTTTTATTTCAAATGCACTGAAAATGGTTTCTATCAAATGACAGGATAAAAGAAGAGCTTAATAGGAATTAGATATCAAAGACTAGGAATGGAGATTGAAAGGAGTACTTAAGCCTGGTTTTGATTTGAAATAAAAAGAAAGGGGACTGGGCCCTTTTCTGCAGCCACTCCCACTCATCTGAGAATGCAGGGTAGAGATTTGAAGTTTTCTTTTTCTTTTTCTTTTTTCCTTTTTTTCTTTTCTATAGGTAGGGTAGATAACTCCGCCAGTGTTGTCAACACTAGATGACATTGCCGGTCCCAAGCCCGGATAAAGGAGGAGGGTCGACCCATTGACAAACATAATATATAATTTGTTTACAAATTAGTACCTTTATTAATATTAGTCTACAGTCTACACCTTCATTTGCAACTTAAGTCTCAAGGTTCAAACAAGTTTTCTACTTAATAAAGTATCTATTTCATAAGTACCATGTAAAAATGGGAAAATATATACACATAAATAAAATAGAAATCTTTTTATGTCAAAAGTGTATTGAGCAACCTCTATCACCTTTGACTACCAAGTCAAAAGTGGGTCTATCTTTACAAATTTCATCCTTTTCCAAAATATGAAAATTGTATGTGATAAAGTGTAATGTAACATCTTTAGTAACTAAAATTGATAATAAATGGGAAATTAATTAAAGTTTGACTTTGACTTGCCAAAATATCCATTTTCTAAACCATTTTGCAAAAATACCAATTTTTTCCGCAATTGGGTCCGCGATCGCGGACCATGGTCCATTTTGAAAAAAATTATCCCGCGAATGTCCCGCTACCACTCAAATTTGTGATTTGTAATTGAAATTTACACTTTCAACCCCTATACTTATTTACTTACTTTACTTTATACCTTTTATTTTCATAATTTTAATTTTACATGTAACACATATAATCGTTTATTAACTAAAATACGTTAAAAAAATACGTTTTAATTTTAACAAGTTACACCATTATAATCGTCTCTTCGATACGTTCGAAATGAGCCCAATATTGAATATTTTTTGATTTATATATTTTAATATATATCATATACACTACATAAAAATATTTTTTATATTTAAAACTCATATTCTTATAGTTAATTATTTAATTTATGGTACTCTTATAGTTAAAATACGTTTTATTTATTTTATTATCGATGGTCCAAGTGTAAGTATTAAAAATTGACGGAGACTTTGTGATGGACAAACATCGATCCTTTTGTGCATACTCTGTAACTGCAAATACTTCAGCTCCAAACACACATGAATCATCATTCGCCAAATACCCATTTTCACAATTCTTAAATGAGTTCAGTGATACTAACTTGTCAAAACCTCATTTCATATTCTTCTCGTGAAACCTTGTCCTATTGTCATTCACGATATCTATAAACACATACAAATAATAATAATTTAAAACGATTTAATGAATTAGTTAATATATGATTATTATGTTAATGCGATAGGAGTGTAAAACAAAATTGAAAAAAATAAGAGATGTACCATAAATTAAATAATTAACTATAAGGGTATAAATTGTAAATATTAAAAATATTTTTATGTAGTATATATGATATATAATAAAATAAATAAATCCAAAAATATTCAATATTGGGCTTATTTCGAACGCATCGAAGAGACGATTATAATGGTGTAACTTGTTAAAATTAAAACATATTTTTTTAACGTATTTTAGTTAATAAACGATTATATGTGTTAAATGTAAAATTAAAATTATGAAAGTAAAAGGTATAAAGTAAAATAAGTAAATAAGTATAGGGGTTGAAAGTGTAAATTTCAATTACAAATCACAAATTTGAGTGGTAGCGGGACATTCGTGGGACACTCGTGGGATAAAAATTTTCAAAATGGACCCTGGTCCGCGATCGCAGACCCAATCGCAGAAAAAAATGGTTATTTTTGCCAAATGATTTAGAAAATAAGTATTTTGATAAGTCAAAGTCAAACTTTGAGTATTTTAATTAAATTCCCATTTCAATACTATATTATAGAATAATTGGTCACCGACATCAACCTAAGCTTAAATTGACAATTGACAATAATTCATAGAGAAACAAATTGAACTAGTCTTTATTATATATATATAAAAGGGAAAACCTTGGATTATTGAGGTGGCACCATGAAGATTAAGTATTCTCAAATGGTGAATTGTGGTTGATTTGGAGTTGTCAGAAGTTGAAAGATTGAAACAAAGTGATGTGTATAAGAAATGTGGATGGGATGCCTTTGTGTACATTCATGTGATTTAACTCATATGGTTGTCTATTTTGGATGACCTTAATGCAAAAAGAAAATAGTTTGATTCAATGAGTTGTCTTATTTTGGATGACTATCTTTTGCAAAAGAATATATTAGTATTTACTATCATCTTTATATCTTCTTTATAAGATAATAAGAAAATTTTAGAGTATTGAGATGATATCTTGATGATTGATTATTCTCAAATCTATATCAAAAGGGTTGTTTGGTCATTTTTAACCTCCAATTTTTAATAAAAGATAGTTATTTTTAGTCTACATGTTGAAACATTAATATATCAAATCAATCAATTAGTATATCATTATATATATATAACTATTAGCACCTCTTACACTTTAAAAAATAAAAATTATATCTTATTTTACCTCATGTTTGCATCCCACATTGGATGAAATAGTGAAATAGGCATGAAGGAGGTGGATACATAAAGAAAAGGGTCAACTTTTTTTTTGAATATTGTTTGCATCCGCATGATGGAATGAAAGTGGAAAAAGGGAGGCAAGTACAAAATAAAATGCCTAACATGGAAGTTGGAACAAACATATATCTCTCTAATCTCAATGTTTTGGTCAAGATCAATTATAGTAAATGTTTTTCATAGTGTAACATGCATTTCCCAATTCTTGGCCTTATGGTTAAGATCAAGTATAATATACATTCTTTTAGTTTCTCACATCATTGTTTGTATCCTAAATTGGATGAAAGAATATATTAGTATTTACTATCATCTTTATATCTTCTTTATAAGATAATAAGAAAATTTTAAAGTATTGAGATGGCATCTTGAGGATTGAGTATTATCAAATCTATATCAAAAGGGTTGTTTGGTCATTTTTAACCTCCAATTTTTAATAAAAGATGGTTATTTTTAGTCTACATGTTGAAACATTAATATATCAAATCAATCAATTAGTATATCATTATATATATAACTATTAGCACCACCTACACTTTAAAAAATAGAAATTATATCTTCTTTTACCTCATGTTTGCCTCCCACATTGGATGAAATAGTGAAATAGGCATGAGGGAGTTGGATAAATAAAGAAAATGGTCAACTCTTTTTTTGAATATTGTTTGCATCCACATTTGATGATGGAATGAAAGTGGAAAGAGGGGGGCAAGTACAAAATAAAATGCCTAGCATGGAAGTTGGAACAAACATATCTCTCTCTAATCTCAATGTTTGGTCAAGATCAATTATAGTAAATGTTTTTCATAGTGTAACATGCATTTCCCAATTCTTGGCCTTATGGTTAAGATCAAGTATAATATACATTCTTTTAGTTTCTCACATCATTGTTTGTATCCTAAATTGGATGAAAGAATGAAAGAGTTATGAGGGATGTGGATACAAAAAGAAAGAGACGATGTTTTTTTCTCAATATTGTTTGCATCCTAGATAGGATGATGAAATAAAAGTGGCAAAAGGGGGGTGACAAACATATCTTTCTCTAATCTCAACGTTTTGGTCAAGATCAACTATAGTATATGTTTTTCATAGTTTAACATGCGTTTTCCAATTATTGGCCTTTTGGTTAAGATCAAGTATTGTACATATTCTTTTAGTTTCTCACATCATTGTTTGAATCCTAAATTGGATGAAAGAATGAAAGAGTCACGAGGGATGTGGATACAAAAAGAAAGAGACCATGTTTTTTTCTCAATATTGTTTGCATCCCAAATAGGACGCTGAAATGAAAGTGGCAAAAGTGAGGTGAGTACAAAAAGAAATGACTAACAATAGAACAAACATATCTTTCCCGAATCTCGATCATTTGGTTTGGATCAAGAATAATATGTGTTTAGTTTAATATCAAATATTTTGGCCATCGGCCTACTTGGTATTTTATTTTTTATGAGGGAATGTCCATTATATGAGCTTGATGACGTGATTCTTTATGCGTCGTCTTGGTCTTAAGCTACTACCAAGGCTTGACGCAACTCTCTAATTTACAATTCAAATATTGTAAAATGGTGTTTTCATAAAGATGAATTTTCACTTTGAAAATATCTTCATATTGTTTATTCTCTCACATTATTATTTGCATCTTACATTGGATGAGATAATGAAAAGGGCACGAGAGAGGTGGATACAAAAAGAAAAAGTCATTTTTTCTCAATTTATTCTTTGCATCCCACATCGGATGATAAAATGAAAGTGACAAGAGGGTGATGAGTACAAAAATAAAGGGCCAAACATTCATTTTCTTGAATCTCGGCATTTTCTAGAATCGTCGACTCCACTTGATATTAATTTTATTTTCTATGTGGGAATGTCCATAATCCTAGCTTGGCGATGTGGTTTTTAATTGCGTCGTTTGAGTTTACACTACTAGCATAATTGCCCTTCTAATTTTCACTATAATAGAATGTTCTTTTTTTAATAGCTATAAATGAGATTTCAATTAAATTTGTTACAAAATTAAAATCATCACTTTGTCACCTTAAATAAGATTTCTATGATTGCGACTTCTACAAAAACAAATTACTAACATTGTAGAGTAACTTGCATGACCGTTGGCGGGCATAGTCAGAGAACCAAATTTAGCATTTGATTTTAAGATTGTTGCCAACATCTCTTAAGTTTTTTTTAATGTTGATGAGTAATTACAACACGAATTTGCCTAAAATTTGTTTAGATTAAGAGGGCACCAAACCTAGGATTCTAAATTCAAGAATAACATAAATTGTTTTTAATAATTTGTATTGTAATAAAGTAATATCATTAGTTTTTAATAATTTTCGTCAATATATGTTTAGTTTCTTCTAAAATGTATTAATTTCATGTCTTAGTTGATTAAATGTCTAAACACATGATTGAAGTTTATGCATATGACCATCACATCTTTAGTATGAAAATAATAAGGTTAGACTAAATTTTATATACAATCTAGGTTTTGATTACTTTATAATCTTAATACGTTGTTATCATCTCCTGCCGTCACTTAGGCTAATTTTTTAGTTTATGTTTTGTAGGTTATTAGATACACTTAACATATCCTTAAATAATCAACATAAGGTGTTATCGAAAAAAATGAAATACAACAAGGATGGTACATACACATATACCCATAATGGATATTAATCAACTATGTCGATATATATATACACATATATATATATATATATATATATATATATGTTGGTGTGTGTCTTAAACTCTTCGTAGCAAAAGACTATTGTCGATATATGCAAACTAATAAATTTTACATTGCATTCCTTTAAAAACAATTATCGCCACCGCGCAACACGCGGTGACCAACACTAGTATATATATATATATTAAAGAAGAAACCACCAATAATGATGTGACACATTGTTAGAAGAGGATTTGTCTAAATAAATTTTCTTATTGTTTTGAGTTTTTTAAATATTAAATAAGTTAAAGACTATTCTACCCCTAAATGAAAATTTTCTATTTCATTATAAGAAGGCTTCTTTGGTAATTTCACTTCCACTTTAACTAGCTTTAAATTTCACACTACATAACTTCCTAGAGCTATTAGAGCATCTCCAACAGCTCCCCTAAAATGGGGAAAATGAAGAAAATGAGAATTTTGGGCTAATATTTTGCTCCAACAGCTTCCCCAAAACTATCCCTAAAATGGAGAAAGTTGGAGAGAGAATTTTTTTTTCTACAAATATGGAGATCACTCCAAAAATGATTACCAAGTGAGAGGACCAATAAAAAACTTTGAAAATAAATATGTAGAGAGAGAAATAATATTTTAATAGATGAATGAAATATTTTAATATTTTAATTGATGTTGGATTCTTCAAAATGGAGAAGTTGTTGGAGATGAATATATTTTTTTTAGGGATTTTGGCTTTTGGTTTTCCATTTTGGAGAAATTATGGGAAAGTTGTTGGAGATGCTCTTATTATACTATTTTTATCTTCCATCTACTAATTAACAAATTAAAAAAATATTAAAGAAGAAACCACCAAAAATGATGTGACACATTGTTGGAAGAGGATTTGTCTAAAGAAATTTTCTCATTGTTTTGAGTTTTTTTATATATTAAATAAGTTAAAGACTATACCATCTCTAAATGAAAATTTTGTATTTCATTATAAGAAGGCTTCTTTGGTGATTTCACTCCCACTTTAACTAGCTTTAAATTTCACACTACATAACTTCCTAGAGCTATTATTATACTTTTTCATCTTCCATCTACTCATTAAGAAAATATTAAAGAAGAAACTACCAAGAATGATGTGACACATTGTTAAAAGATGATTTGTCTAAAGAAATTTTCTCATTGTTTTGAGTTTTTTAAATATTAAATAAGTTAAAGACTATTCTTTACTCCTAAATGAAAATTTTGCATTTCATTATAAAAAGGTCTCTTTGGTAATTTCACTTCCACTTTAACTAGCTTTAAATTTCACACTACATAACTTCCCAGAGTTATTATTATACTGTTTTCATCTTCCATCTACTAATTAAGAAAAAACAACAATAAATGATTTGACACATTGTTATAAAATGATTGTGTAATGATAAATTAAGTTAATGACTTTATAAAATGTTAAATAACTTAAAGATTTTTCTACACGTGAAATGAAAAATGTGTATGTCATTATTCTCACTAAAATAATAACAAAATTTTCAAGCCAAAGATGTTCTTAATTGAGCAACTCACATTCATAGTTCACATATATTTAAAAGTAAAATATGAAGTTTCTTATGTGGCATTTTATGAAAGTTATTTCATAATATTTTTAGAAAATTTTAGTTTTTTTTTTTTAAATTTTGTTTGTTTGTTATATTAATTGTATTTCATTAACTCATAAATGTCCTAGACATTTTGGTTTTCTATTCCGTTTTTTATCCAGTATATATATTACATCTCATTTAACCTTTTTTCCTTTTTTTACGAATCCTCCATCATATTGCAAACTACACAATCAATTGTCTAATCAAGATGGAAACATTTTTTTCTTTTGTTTTACAGGATTCTCCATTATATTGCAAACTATACAACTGAATGTCTCATCAAGATGGAAGCTATATTTTTATGGTTTGTTTAATGGGCTCATGTGAGCTATTTGTTGTTACTGATGTGTTGTGTTTTTTTACATAATTTTTTTATCGTCATACCGGTGTTCTTCCTTCATAAAATCCATATAAGAATGGTTACATTTTATTTTATTATTTAACCGTTGTTAATAAATATTTTTTATTCCATGCTATTGTATTTTGTTAATTATTGTTACATTTGCATTTCTGTGTGTGATATGTCATATTTATGTGAGTTTTTTTTTATTGTCGATACTAAATCTTATTTCACCATAAACTTTTTCGGGTTACAAATGTTATATTTTATTTTATTATTTGCCTGAGTTGTTATTGATAAATGCCTTCAGAAATATTCTGACTTAAAAGATCATTCAAATAAAAAACTCCATTTTTGGCGTAAAATCATCGTATGTGTTCTGTGCAATTGCACCTCTCTTTCATAGATCCAATCGACGGTTTGATTATTCGATAAAAAAATCCTCTGAAAAGTTGTCCGCTCGTGATCCAGAAGCACAGGTGTTAAAAACAGACACATCTAAAGCTTTCTGGTTCCACTTCTCCGCTCAAAACAGATCGATTTCAATCCAAAATCTGTTAACAATGGCGGATTCAGGATTCAGCGGTGATGAAACTGCTCCTTTCTTTGGTTTCCTCGGCGCAGCTGCTGCTCTTGTCTTCTCATGTACGTGATCAAATACCTAATTTCACATATCATTTTAGTTCCTTGATTGATCATTGATTTATCAATTACTTGTGCATAGAGATAGATTTGGTGTTGAATTATTACGTTTTGAACGAATTGGTATATTGAGATTTCGAATTGGATATTAGAACGATGGATTGTAATTCTAGAAATGTTCGATTTATGATTACTTTACTTTAATCGCTTATTTCTATATGTTTGATTTGATACTTGAGGAATTAAATACAAATCGGATAAATGTTACAAACCGAGTGAAAACCGATCAATTTGAGTTTGATTTGGAGTTATGATTCATATTGATTGACATGTTTTATTCTTGTATGCGTGTGTTTTTGATATATAATCATATTGTCATGTTTCTTTCCACACACAAAACAGTGGAAAATGGCACAAATAGCCATTTCAGCCGACCAAATTTACATCTTAGCCATTCTCTACCACTTTTTTTCTTTTCTTCAAAAAGGTCACCACCTCCGCAAGTAACCATTCCTCAACTTGCGGAGGGCCCAAAAATAAAAAAAGCTTTGTGTGAGGTGGGCATGCACTTGAGGTGGTTCCGCAAGTGAAGTTTGAACGAGAATTCCGCAAGTGGGTCCATGAGAGGTGGCTCCATGAGAGTTCAGCAAGTGGGCATGCATTTTTTTAACTTATCAAGCCCTTCCGCAAGTTGAGAAATGGTACTTGTGGAGGTAGTGACTTTTTTGAAAAGTCGGGAGAGAAATGGCTAAGAGGTAAATTTGGACGGCTGAAATGTCTATTTGTGCCATTTCCCCCACAAAACAGTCCTATATGAAACAACACTGTATAAACACTCACATGTGTTACATGAAAAAACTGTTTTGTAAGTTTGTAACATTTATTCGGTTTGTATTTTATTTGCCCTCTACCTGACAATTGGGGATACTGAAAAACCCGAAGTTCATGTTTTTTGGCTGATTTATTTGTACAGGTATGGGGGCAGCATATGGAACAGCGAAAAGTGGTGTAGGTGTGGCGTCAATGGGTGTGATGAGGCCTGAGCTAGTGATGAAATCTATTGTTCCTGTGGTTATGGCTGGTGTGCTCGGTATTTATGGTTTGATTATTGCTGTTATTATTAGTACCGGGATTAACCCTAAGGCGAAATCGTATTATCTGTTTGATGGCTACGCACATCTTTCCTCTGGTTTGGCTTGTGGTCTTGCTGGTCTCTCTGCCGGAATGGCGATTGGAATTGTTGGTGATGCCGGTGTCAGGTATTGTTCTTGATTCATAACTGATAGTTCATAGTTGTCTACGTTTCTGTTTATGTTTGACCCAAAATAGTTGTTTTGTTAAAAAGAAGTAGATAACTAAATTCTCAAGTTTGCAGTTAATTAATGCACAAATACTTAAGAACTGTGAAGAGAGGGAAGTTAATTAAGGGTAAAGTTGTCATTTGGTTGATTAAAAGGTGTAATATTTATGCATAGGGATGAGATCGGGAATGGACCGCTACTGATCCGGTTGTACCGAATTTTTTTGGGACTAAAAATGTAACACCCTAAAATCAGGGCCAATTTGAACCTTAAAATTTAACAAGGTATATCAAAATAGCATCCAAACTTTTCTTTATATAAGCAGAGAACTACATTATGAGGGTTCCTTTATACACAAATCGAATTCTCTAAATAAATCTAATCATGTCAACTATAATTAGATTAAATGGGTTATCTAAGCAATCCATCCAAAGCCTCCTCGCATCGTCTAAGTTCTCCGCTTATCATCAAAAGCACTCGTCCCACATCCCATTACTTCCCTGAACTCGTACTTGGTAAGAAGATTGAATTTGAACAATTAGGCTTACGCCTAGTGAGAACATCCAAATTCAAATTAAAACATTAAACAACTTGAAATCTCAGTTATTCAAGGCACATACACAAACCTGGTTTGACACCATTCTTACCGTACTCATACTCAACTCATAAAAACGGGAACATACCCGATCTCATGACTATGACTAACAATTGGAAAGTCATATCATCATATTCGGAGGCCTACTATGAATCATTACCGATTCTAGATCATCACTCAAGCCTAAAGAATTACAATCAGTCGCCATACCTTTTTCTTGGAATGAAAGCAGAAATAGCGTTTATGTATTGCCTATCTCTAATCCACCGAAAGCAACCGGAAACTACAATCATACTTTGTCTATTTCATGTTTCCACGTCTTAATCACGAATAGCAGTTATGTTTGCCTATTCACTACAGTCAATACGAATAGCAACTATATTTGCCTATTCCACTCCTCAACAAGAATAATAATTATACTTTGCCTATTTAATCATTTCAACTTGAATAGCAATTCTACTTTGCCTATTCAATCATTTCAACTTGAATAGCAATTCTACTTTTCCTATTCAATCATTCCTGATCACCTCTCGAAATCGGATTAACAATCCACATTATAGGTTATCGCCTCCTGAAATGGGATTAACAATCCACATTATAGGCTATCGCCTCCCGAAATGGGATTTACAATCCATATTATAGGCCAACGGGAATAATCCACGTTAATAATCACCTCTTGAAATGGGAATTACAAATTACTTCATGCCTATTCCACATTATAGGTTATCGCCTCCCGAAATGGGATTAACAATCCACATTATAGGCTATCGCCTCCCGAAATGGGATTAATAATCCACATTATAGGCCAACGGGAATAACGGTTGGTGCCCCGCCTACAGGGCCGTTCCTGATATTTTGGAGGCCCTGTACGGAAAACTAAATGTAATCTTAATTTTTTTCGTATTATTTATTATATTACTTTAGACTTTGTTTTATAATAAATATATCGATAACTTATTTTTGAATTTGATCCAAATGTCCATCTTTTTTTCTGTTTTGACACTAAATTTTAATTTTTAATGTTATTATGTTGGTGTGGATTCAAAATTAATAATTGATGTCAGTGTTTTAACTTCACAACTCATCCAATAAGGGTCTATGAGAAGATAGGAGATATGAAAGTGAGTAGGATATATGAATAACAATCATATTTCTATAGAATTGATCAACCATTTTCGGTAATTATAAAGCCCATATCAACAAGAACGTATTGCCATTAAAATTCAATATATTAAATATTAAAAGTGTGCCAAAAAACATACGAAGGAAATCAACAAATACTAAAAAAATCTAAATTCTCTTAAATATTGAAAGAAAAGTATAAGATATAACGTTAAACAACTAAAGTTATTCAGAGCATCTCTATTAACCATTTCATATATTTTTTTCTACCATTGACAATCTAAATTTAAAGTCTCTAAAAAAGTTATATTTAATTTCTATAACTATTTTAGTTTAACAATTCTTTCATTATTTTATATTATTAATTATTTTATAAGTTCATTATCTCAAAATACTTTAAAAATATTATACAAATAAAAAGAATGTAAATTAAAAACTTTAGATTTGAATTTTGAAGAATAAGTTATATAGAAAACATATTAAAAATAATAATATAACTAATTAAATCATTACGTAAAAAAAATAATAAAGCAATTATATATTTAAGCAATCCTAAAAAGAGTTAAAAATGAAGAAATTATTAAAAGGTGTAATATATTTAATTCATTTTAAAAATGATTTATAACATAACAAAGCTGCTTTTTTAAAATAAAAACTAAAATGGGCCGGGCAGGATTCGATCCCTTGTTTCGTTGATAGGAGACACTTGCACGGAAGCTTTTGCCATTCCACGAGAGTTGGGTTTTGTAAAACTTTGCATTAGATAAACTATATACTAACTTTATTATAAGTAAAAAATAAAAATATTCGGAGGCCCTCGACGATCGGAGGCCCTGTGCGGTAGGACCTATTCGCACACCCCAATGCACGGCCCTACCCGCCTATTCCACATTATAAAACAAAAACGGGAATTACCATTTAGAACCCGGTCTATCCCACGTGATCACATACTGCTAGTGCCTATGGATCCAACACACTTAGTAGTGTATATACATAATAACATATCACACTACTTCTTGTAACATATTCGTAACTCTACGAATATTCAACAACTCATCACTTCTTTATTCACAATTGTTGCCCTTTCAAATAATATAATTTAGAAACTAATCCAAACTCGATTACGGAACTATTTGAAAACAATATTTAAATCAAGATCGTAACTTAAATTAAATTCATATCTTAGAATAAATAGTTACATCCATCTCGGACCCAATCCTACTCCCGGAATTACACCATTCCTGTTCAAACCAAATTTTACTAAATTAAGAAGATACCAAATCGGCCCCAAACTTTAGAAATTAAAACATTTACAAATCCGGCCCAAAATCCTAAGTCCGAAACTTACTTGATTACCGGAACCAAAAGCCCAAAATACCGGAACTCAACATCTCGGCCCACATTCTGGAATTTGATTTCCGGATCACCTCCTTCAGCCCATCTTCCGGAAATGAATTCCGGATCACAACCCATGGCCTATTTCCGGTAATTGGTTCCGGATCCATACATAGAGCCCAAGTTCCGGAAATCAAAATTAAATCAATACCGGGCTTTCAAGCCCAATTCCGGTAATCAAAGCCCAACTC
Source organism: Saussurea involucrata (assembly GCA_033807775.1). NCBI lineage: Eukaryota > Viridiplantae > Streptophyta > Magnoliopsida > Asterales > Asteraceae > Saussurea > Saussurea involucrata. Next base: position 134,755,981 of record CM066315.1, read on the forward strand.
CCGGTATGTAAAATTAATCCCGGAACTCACTTGTGTAATCCCAATTCCGGATCTCGTTTACAAAAAGCCCAATTCCGGGACTTGGTTCCGGATCCCATTTGTGTACCGGAAGTTCAACCCAATTCCGGAAATCACCCAGTTTCGGAAATCCATTCCAGTTCCGGAATTTAATTATTTCCGGGACTTCGATACAGTGTATCCTATTTACATCAAATTCGTCTAAACCGCACTTCTAAACACAACTTAATAATCAATTTCATTCCAATACATAAGTACCAAATCATTCGGCCAATTTATACACAACATCTAACTCAATTTCAACTGATAATTTTAAAATGAAAGGGATGAACTCACCAAATTGAAGTTCAACCCAGAAATCCAATTCTTTCTCTGATTAACAACCTGATTGAGAGATGATTTCAACTGAATAAATACAACCTGATTAAGAAAACAAGAAGATGATTCAGACTCTTACCACACGATCACCCTTCCAATTTCTCTTTTCTTTCTCTTTTCTTCTTTCTCTTCTTTCTCTTTGAGCTATCTCTCAACCGACTTCCACAAGAACACTTTTGAGATCTTTCCCAATTGATACTGCTTATCCACACTTAAGGTAAGCTCTATTTCCAAGAATGACCAAATGACCCCTCAAGTTTAATTTTCAACTTAACATTAAACTTTGGTCACATTGCAAGTTTCAACCCTGGAGTTATAATTACAATTTAGTCCACAACTCAGACTAAATTACAATTCAACCTCATTCATATTAAAATAATACAATGGAGTTTCGGGGTGTTACAAAAAAGTAGGACCGAAAACTGAACCGTATGCACCCACCGGTTCGGTTTCGCTTTCGGGGCGGGAAAAATCAGTGCTAGGACCACTTGGGACCGAAATACATAAAAATGTATCAAATGTTCATCAATACCAATCACAAACCAAAATAACTTCATGTTGTTTCAAATGTGTATCAAAACCAATCCCAAACAATCAAAAGTTCAACAATCTTCGGTATTTTTTTACGCTTTTCCTTTTCCATTTTGCCCGTTTATCGCCTCTTCAATCTCTATATATCTTGATTAGGAAAAGATAATGTTAGTTTTATTTAGGAGATAATATGCATACTTAAGGAATTTAAAAATGCATTGTTTCTTAATATTCCGGTTCGGTTTCAGGGTTTTTTTCAGGAAAATCCCGGTACCGAATCCCGATTTTGTCTAATACTTGGAACCGAAAACCGGACCGATTACATGGTACCGGTTCGGTTCGGGAAAATGGTCCTTGAGGCTCCCTATTTATGCATGTCTAAAACTGTGTGCCATTTATACCGTTGACACTTATTTTGGGATGGAAGGAATATTGTGTTTGACGCATATTTGTGGTAGCGTGGTGGTCATGGAATTCTTAGGGGGCGTTTACTAAACGCTTACCAAGTCACATTACCTTACCGGATGAATATGGCAAGGACCAAGAATCTTACCCGGTAAGACGAAGGCAGGGACCGAGAGTCTTACCCGGTAAGTGAGGGCGACGAATCTTACCACGGTTAGCACTTAACGGGTTAATTGTTGCATATGATACCGTTTTGGTGGACTAAAATCTTACCCGGTAAGTAAGTGATAGTGTTGAATTTTGTCGGTAATCACTTACCCGGGTAAGCTTTTGGTAAACGGCCCCTTAGTTAGAAAAGGTCAAAAATATTGATCTTGTTCATTGAAGATGTCATATGATGCATGCTAATTGTGCTAATAGAAAAAAAGGCTTCCATCATCTCCCTTGCTTTTGTTCTTTGGAGGACCAATGCCTTGATAGTGTAGTCTTACAAGGTTCACGAAAACATTCAGCACCACGTCAAAAGTAAATTAATGCTATCGCATAGGGGTGTTTGTGGTGCGGTTTGGTGTGGTTTAGGGCCAAACCGCAAACCACACGTTGCAGTGCGGTTTGGCGGTCTAGATGAACACCCGTATAGAGTTATAGCATTTGAAGATTGGTTAGGGACTTGGGGTTCCTCTAGTCTTAGACAACTTTTGAAGATTTGTACTTCTTGAAGTTTTGAATTGAGAGTTAACAATTGGTGGGTGTTGTTAAACATTTTGTTTAATCCTCATTAAATATAATTTCATCCAAGTCCTTACGAACCACAAAACACGCCAATTTGTTTGAACTCTAGACACATCTTTTATTTACCAGATTTTCGCTTTCAACCCCCTAGCGTGGACGGCTGGACCTAAACAATACAAGTTAAGTACTCATTAATTAACTCAATCACTTCATTAGTTACTATTACCTAGACCCACAAATATAATTCTATTTTTTATATTCTTTCTGTTCAACAATAAAGTAAATAATATCATAATATTCATATTATATTATGATAGTTGCTTACTAGTATAGTTATTACATAAAATAGTAAGAAAAATGGTATGTTGCATTAGATACAGAAAAAATTTAATTTGTTTAGGACTTTGGTTCATTAATTATCTTTCCTAAATGATCCAAATAATTGATGACAAAGTGGTTTGTTTTAATTACTTGGAGTTAATTTCAGGTAGTTCTGGTTTATTCATCTTGATTAAATATAAGGATAGGATGTTGAATTTGTTCCATAAATATCAATCTTGAACATTAGTTTTTACATACTCCTCTTGAGATACTTTCCATCTCAATATCTGGTTTGTCTATAGAATAGTAATAACAATAAGATTACATAATCCAAAGAATTAAAATAAGTTTCCCAAAAAATACCCCTCCAATGGCTATTTTTTATGGGTAAAATAGTAGAATTATAAGAAAAAAAATTGTAAGACAAAAAATGGCTAGAATTGTCTTAGGGCCTGTTTGTTAGAAGCTTAATGAGCTTAATGGGACATATAGCTTCTTCAATCAGCTATGCATGACTGTTTGGTAGTGGCTTAATGATATAGAAATTGACTTATTTATTAAGCTTTTAGGAGGGAGCTTTATGCAGAAAGCTAAGTTTTGTCCAAACCAGTCTCTCCCAATTAAAAAACATGGTCCTTCCATCTATGAAAACACCCTCCCAAACAAAAATCTTTCCAATCTATACAGACAGATTAATCCACACAGACAACTTTATTCATACACGACTTAATGGAAAACCAACCAAACAGCCTCTTAGTTGAATCCAAAAAACGGCTAGAAGAAAGGAACGGCCGACGGGTACAAAAAACAGATTTTCAAGCCTCCAACGACTATTTTTGATCGGGCTTTGACCAAGTTTAATCCGGGTTGGGCTGGCCCAGCGACAAAAACAGGGGGTTTGACCGGGCTTTATTGGGTTCGATGAGATATTGAGATGGAAAGTATATCAAGAGGAGTTTGTAAAAGATGATGTTTAGGATTGATATTTGTGGAACAAACCGACTATTTTATTCTTATATTTAATTAGGATGGATAAACCAAAATTTACTCACATTAACTCCAAATAATTAAACCAAACCACTTTGTCATGAATTGTTTTGATCATTTTGGAAGGATAATTAATTGACCTCAGTGTTAAAGAAATTAAAATTTTCTATATCAAATGCAACATGCAACTTTTTTTCTTGTTTTATGTTATGAAAAATACTAGTACACAACTGTTTTATTCTAATATAAATATGATGATATTATATTTATTTTATTGTTGAAGAGAAAGAACTTAAAAAAGCAGAATTATATTGGCTAATTGTAATTAATAAAGTTATTTGAGTTAATTAACGAGTACTTAACTTGTATTGTTTAGGTTCAGGCTCAGGAGTTGAAAGTGTAAATATGGTGAATGAGGGATGTGTCTAGAGTTCAAACAAACCCTCATGTATTATGGTCACTAAAGACTTGGATGACATGATATTTAATAAGAGCATTAAACAAAACCACCACTTGTTAACTCTCAATTCAAAAATCAAGAAGTGCAAATCTTCAAAGTAAATAACTTATGTTATTTGAGTTAGGTGTTATTATTAGCGAGAGATCAAACCAATTTAAGTCATCTTTATGCTAAAGTTATATAACATTTGAAGCCTTGTTTGTACATTGAGCTTTATTGATTTTCAAGCTAGTTAGGGACATTTACTAAACGCTTACCCGTTAAGTGCTTACCGGGTTACTTACCTTGTCGGATGAACCTGGTAAGGACCCATAATCTTACCCGGTAAGAGTCCGGCAGGACCGAAGTCTTACCCGGAATGTGAGGATGACGACTCTTACCCGGTAAGTTCTTACCGGCTAAATTGTTGCATACAATCACGTTTTGATGCACTAGAATATTACCCCTTAAGGTAAGTGAGAGTGTTGAGTATTACAAGTAAGCGCTTACCGGGTAAGCAGTTGGGTAAACGACCCCTTAGTCTTTTCTAGATTCTAGATGATTAAATGCCATTAAACGTTTTCCAAATTCCTAAAAATTGAAAAGAAAATTTGACATAATGGCACAAAAGCTTATTTCATACCAAGTACTGCTCTAAGAAAATTAGGCACTTCAGCAGTCACACATTATGGAGAGTAAAACAACTGTTTTACAAAATATGAATACCCAAACTAAATCGGACATCGAGTTCAACCTAGAAAAGTGAGTTTATTTCTTAAGATACCCATCATGGCTTGATATACACGGATTAGGGGCTCTTTACTACAACTTAGGGGTTGTTTACTTACAGCTTAATGGTCTAGACGGCTTAATCGCTCAGCCATACAGGAGTGTTTCTTTTTGGCTTAATGCCATTAAGCCAAAATGGCTATATCGAATAAGCCAGGACCCCTCATTTGTCTCCATTAAGCTACCTCAAACAAATTAATGCCAGAAATGCATCAGAAATTATCTAACCCTCTTTTTTTGTCTTCCTCAAACCCATCGGTCTCTCGTCCCTTAATCAGACATACTTATCCAGACAGACAACTTAACCCATACAGGAAAAAAAAGGATAAACAACCCCTTAATGAGCTGAACAATTTAGATGGCTTATTCTGTTTATTTACGGCTTAATAGTTAAACCATTAAGACAAAATGGCTACATGGAATAAGCCATGACCCCTCACTTGTGGCCCCATTAAGCTACCTTAGACAAATTAATACCATAAATGCTCCTGAAATAATCCGACCCTCTCTCTTTCCTCTCTCAAACCCATCCGTCTCTCGTCCCTCACGCAGATCCAGACAGACAACTTAACCATATTAACCATACACGGCTTAATGGAAAAAGAAGTAAGAAACAACCCCTTAGTAATATTTGTAGACCACGGGATTGTGGAGATGTTCACTAGTCATACACCACACCGTTATTTGTTAGATGATGCTAAGTGGGCAGTCGTATATGACTTTTATTAGCTTGTTAATTTCTTGTTTCCATTTCTTTTTATGATAGATGCAAGTCATTTTCTTTTTTCCATGTGTAGTTATCATTATTGAGTTTGTGCTTCATAACTGGCTTAGGGTCCGTTTACCCAAACTTTTTACCCGGCTTACCCGGTAAGCGCTTATGGTAAGAGTCGACACTCTCACTTGCCTTACCACGTAAGATTCTAGTTCACCAAAACGGCATTGTATGCATCAATTTATCCGGTAAGCGCTAACCAGGTAAGAGGTAAGACCCTTGGTCCTTGTCATCGCTCTTACGTGTAGGATTCTTGGACCTTACCATGTTCATCCAATAAGGTAAGCGACCCGGTAAGCGCTTACTGGGTAAGAATTTGGTAAACGACCTCTTAGGTGGCGTTTGTTTTTTAAGAGGTGTTGAAGTCTGAAGTCTGATTTCACTTCTGATTTTTAAGAGGTGGTGCTGAAGTCTGAAATCTGAATCAATAAGACTGTTTGTTTTGTATACTGACAAACGTCTGAATATGTATAATTTTCTATTTTATCCCTAAAAAATTCAACTTAAATACTTCAATTGAAGTAAACATCGATGATCGAAGGACGGAACGAGAAAATAAAACAAAAGAAGGATGTTGACAGATTTGCGAGTTTGGGAGTTTTAATCATATATAAAACACCAAAGCATAGATTTAAGCGATTCAAGATGTTTTGGAAGCCAACACACGAATCTACAATATTCAGAGTGCATCTACGCAATCTAGGCTAAAATGGATGTTGGAATCGTAAGAATGATGCTCGACAGAAATAAGAGGTTATTAAGTGGCTAGGTTATCACTTAATTATTCATAGGACATCAATGGTTAAGAGGCTCTGAAAAAGAAGAAAAAACAAACAGTCTGAATTATCTTATGTCTAACCGAATCAGACATAAGTGACAATTAAGAACAGTTTGAATTATCTTATGGCTAACCGAATCAGACATAAGTGACAATTAAGAGCTTATTCTGTAAAAACAAACACCACCTTAGTCTTGGTGTGAAGGTCATGCCTCTTGAACCGGTGGTTGCACTAAGATTGCTATTAAGTGCCAAAACTTTTTCCATCTCATAATTAAGGGTAAAAATGGCAAAGTAGACATTACTTTTAAAAGTGGACACTTATATTGGGACAACCTAAATTAGAAATGTGCACACTTATTTTTGGATGGAGGAAGTGTTTTTTTCTCTTTCTGTTGCATACTAATTCCTCCATCCCAAAATAAGCGTCTACGTTACTATTTTAGTTTGTCCTAAAATAAGTGTCCTCCTTCAAAAGTAATGCCACTTTCCCATTTTACCCTTAATTATGTGATGGAGAAAATCTCTCTTTATAATTAAGGGTAAAATTGTCCTTTTGTTGATTAAAAAGTGTAATAATTACATTTCTTTTTCATCGTGGACATTTATATTGGGACGGACGGAGTATTTACTAGCATTGTTTCTTATTTCCTTTTCGCTCACACTTTGTACAATCAAAAGGATTTTTACGGAAACAGCTGCTTTACTATTTGGGGGTAGAGGACAAATTTGCTTACATTCCACCTCCAGACCCTACTTTCAAGTGTGATATATTGTGTTCATTTGGTTTAGTTAGTCTATCTGAAATCAACTAATTTCTTTTGGCAAAAATGAAAGATTTCAAAATAATAATGTTACACACCAGATCCAGACAGTAAAATCAAGGGTAATTTCTGGTTGTATTACTCACAATCTAAAGATGAACAAAGGGTTTTCTGGCTTCCGAGAGGCCAGAATCTCTCCACAGACTCACGTCCAAACAAAGTTTACAAAACAGATTCGATGTCATCTCACAAACCCATCCCTCCTATTTATACTAACTGATTCACCACCCCAGCAGTAAACGCTTGTACCCTAGCCTACTACAGTTGACTAAAATACCCGGGGTGTAACAAATAAATACTTAACGACATTTCATTTTGCTAAATACTTGTCTATTTTACAGAGCCAACGCGCAGCAGCCGAAGCTTTTCGTGGGGATGATTCTTATCCTCATCTTTGCGGAAGCTCTGGCCCTGTACGGTCTCATTGTTGGCATCATCTTGTCTTCGCGTGCCGGTCAGTCCCGAGCAGATTAAGAAGAATGAAAATGGAGTTTTTGTTTTTTTTACATCTATATCTGTTTGTTGTTTGTTCTCATTAATCAATCAAATCAAGCTCATGTTTTTAATTTGTTTATTTAAATTTCTTGATCTATTTATTTGTTGTCTCATTCTCATTAATGGTGTTGATGCAGAATAAGGCTTTTGTTAGTTGTCTACTTGTTGCAGTTGATTGGTCCTAATTAAGCATGTCTTTGATATGGAGCATATTTTTTGTAAGACTCAGTATCGTGTGAGAAGTTGAGTTAACTTGTGAAGCGTGAGAATTGGATCTCAAGTCCACCCATGAATCGTGCTTGAACGGGTATTGATACAGTGCATCTTATCTTGGTGCATCCCATCCTAATGTGCATCCAACAGTTAATAACCACTTCTCATACTTCTCACGTTAACTCAACTTCTCACCGGAACACGACCCTTTTTGCAATATTGGATTACATTAAGCATAGAAACTTAAATTTCCCAAAAGGAAATAACTTGATGAGAATGGTTAGGACCAAGAATCATATCCGGTAAGAGTTGTGCCAAGGATGAAGGATCTTACCAGGAGAAGACACTTAGGAGCTGTTTAACGCTTACCGGGTGTCACTTACCTTCCAAGTGAGCACGACAAGGACCTATCATCTTACCTGGTAAGACATAACAAGGGCTGAGACTCTTACCCGGTAAGTAAGGGAGTTTATAATATCTAAAACCATCAACTATTTGTTATAAACAAAATCACAACTTTACAACTTACACATAAGATAGAGAATGAACAAGCTCTTGCAAGTCATCAGTGGAAAAACCAATCTGATCCAGAAGGACATGATAATGGGTACTCGCTTTCATAAAACTCACAATTGGCCCATTCTGTGCACACAAATAGAAGTCGTTATTCTTTGGATGACAGACTTGATTGTCCACGATTGTTCCTGTAACGCAAGAAAGAAAACCAGTTCATTTTCCGCCCAAACTATTGATCTTCAATAATCAGAATCACAACCTGGTGGAACATTGTTTTGATCATTAGGTAGGAAAAACTTGGTGTGATGAGTCTTCTGGGCAACGATCACCGTGAACTTTGGATTCCACTCGTCATCCAAGAACTTGCAGGCCTAAATCAAAAGACATATAAGCACATATGATCTTAATTACAACTTCTAATTACAAAAAAACATCGATCAAACCTCCATTATTTGGTCCAGCTCGATATTTAACACTTGGCTAAACTGTGATTCGCTCACTCCATCCCTGCAAACAACAAAACGAATCAGGTTATACAACTAAACCCAACAAGTTCCCAAAAACCCGCGTCTTACCTAAAGATAATTATATTTTGAGGTTTCAGCTTTGGAGTACTCTGGTAAAAATCTTCCATTAATTCCCTGAAATCAAAAACTCAGTGTCAACCATTTCGACTCAAAAGTTTGAATCTTTTTTTTAAAACTTGACGATTGTCTTGGAGTGTATAAAACTATAAATGAACCACCTGATCATCCCTTCATCTTTAACATCTGAAACAGGCTTAAACAAGCCATCAATCATCTCAACTCTTGCAGATTGTGTCCGAACAGATGCCCTGTAACGAGAAACGAGCGGCCAATTCCTAGACCCAACAACCTACAAATCCCCAAGAAAATCAGCTTCAGATTGCTGTCATCGGGCTCAAAATCTACAAATCTCAACTTACAGCGGCAATCGAAGGAACGTCAGCACGGCCAGGAGAACCGTGAGAAACATCCATTCCAACAATAATGGTGGGAATCTTTGACACCACAGGCATATTTTTCGAGAACTCCATTGAAAGCAAGGAGTTGATACCACCCATCTGAAATCAAAGAAATACAAATGTGACCCGACTTACAGGAAGATTAAAAAAAACATCCAAAACAGCTTTGATATGAAATCAAGACCTTCGCGTTAATCTTTAGAAGAATGTTGGTCAGGTACTGATCATTGATCTTAGTCGGAGCCATGCACTGCGTCACTATCCCAAACTCCACCAGACACTTACGCTTCCAAGGACCTATCAACAACAGAACAACTACCATCAACAAAACAACAGTTTCTTTTTTCAGGTAGCAAAAGATCAAGAAAGAGAGTAAAAACCATAGATGTCCGAATTCTTTCTTTCCGGGAGGATGCATAGAAGAAACCGAGGAGGGCCAGGGAGTTTTTGTCTTATCAACTCAAACATCTTTTCCACACCAACAGTAGCAGGAGCTCGCCGAAAACTTAAGATCTAATACGAAGTCATTAACTTACACCAGTCAAGGCCCTCATTCGCTCTTGAGGCTTCTGTCTAGATTTCTCGACAAGGGAAGCTCTTTGTAAATTGGACAACGATTTTGTATATCGTTGCAAGGAAAACAAGTCACACAACTACATATCAACACAAATATGTATATTAGATTCATTTTGGATTTAGATGTTTAACAAAATCCAAATAGAATACCTCCAGAGGGATATAAACGGGCCGCTTTGGCTTCCCAACATCTAGACACGGGAAATCAGCAGAGATCGGGAGATCTATACGTTTATGATTGAAAAAGTAGTCAAACACCGTAATCTCAATGGCCTCACCAGGGCTGTTATTGCCATCTCTCTGGTTCCTTGATCTGAGTGAAAATCTACAAAACAAATTCACATTTAACAAGAAGTTGTACGTCATCAAACTTTGTAATCGACTCAAAAGATGTGAGTGAGACTATTGATTATAATAATAAGGTGTATAATTAGTATTGTTTTGTCATAACTCGTAATATATCAATTTATCTCTAACATATATTCCCATAAAATAGTTACATTCACCATGCAACCATATATAATATTGCTACTTAGTTTTGTTAAATTGTGGGACATTTTGGTAAATTGCTTATAATGTACTCGTTGCAACTTCGGCAAAAAATTCTCCAAGAAGTCTTCGTTCCCAACCTATGGTTGGACGAAAGAGTAACAAAAGTCGTCAATATTGTGACCACTTCGAGTATATGCCTGATTGAATTGTTAATTTTTCCCTGTTCGAGTTTTTTTTTATTTGCTTGAGACTATTTCTTCATAACTTAGTTTCTTGATACAGAATCTTGAAAAAAGAGGTTTTAGTCATATTATGTAAATGAAACATATTATATCAATTTTAATTTCATTTTTATACATAGTTTGATTTCAATTTAAATTAAAAAATGCAATTGAAATAATTATATATTGATGATTGTAATAAGTTATTTTTTATCTTGTGGCCACTGAGGATAAACTCAGGGCTGCACGCTTTTGCAGTCGGGCCAAAGACCCAAGTTTGCTAAGGGATTAGTCGGGGCTACGACCTCGGATACCCTTTCCCAAAAAAAATTAAGTTATTTTTTTCTAATATTATGTATTTGGTTATTCTGGTTTAATTTATATATATATATATATATATATATATATATATATATATATATATATATATATATATATATATATATATATATATAGAGGAAGACTATTTTGCAACCCTTAAAAAGGTTGAAACCGTTGCAACCATCATCTTAACCGTTGATCTCCATAGATTAGTTTCTAATATTCCTTAAGGGTTCTTTATATACAAAAGGGTATTATCGGAATTTCCTAATCATAGTATTAATATTTTTCTGAAATTGCCAACTTTTTAATCACTTGCCATGGATAAAGAATCAGATTATTATGGTAACCATATTTGATTTTTTAAATTCTTTAATTAATTTTGAAAATTTTAGCCTGTAATCATGATGAGATTGTACATATCTTTTTGAGTGATTCATTAAAATGCCCCAAGTTCACCAACCCTTTCATCCATTTGCCCTCTCTCTCTCCCAATTTACCAAAATACCCTGAAAATCCGTGGGCATCCGTGGACAAGCAAAAAATTCCGTGGGAATGCTGAAAATCCGTGGGCCACGGACAAAAAATCCGTGGGCCACGGACCAAAAATCCGTGGTCACTCACAAAACATCCGTGGGCAAGACAAATCCGCGGGCCACGGATTTTCAGGGTATTTTGGCAATTTGGGAGTGAGATAGGGCAATTGGATGAAAACGAAATGAACTTGGGGCATTTCGATTAATTTCTGTATCTTTTTAACTAATACAATATATTTCATGAAACCTTTCAATTTATACTCTAAAATCCGATAAGATTTTTTTGAATTTTTTCTGATATCATGTTTTATAATCATGTATTTAATTACTACCAATAATTTGTTGTTGGTAGTTTTCATAAACTAATGTATTTAATTACACTAAATAAGATGGTGTGAATTTCCATTAATCAATGTGTTTAATTAAATCCAGTGATTCGCTTTGTGTTTTCAAATTTTTTTCACTTGTAAAATTGATATAATTTATCTAGTTGTCAAAATCATTGCATGTGAATTTTTATTACTATTAATTTTTTGCAAGGCAACACAACCACCAAAATTTATTACCACAACAAAACCATCCAAAACAAATACAACACCCACCGAGCAACAGAAGCAAACAAAAACAGAAGGAAAAAGCATGGTTTGCAAGAAGTAAACCAGCTCAAAAGTTAAACGAAACTAGGGAGGTCACTGCAACTCCCACCCGACTCGAACATGAACCAAACAAGTAATACTACAAACCCGAAATACCTCGAACCTGTGTACCGACTCCACATCAGTTTACAAAACAGCAGGTACCGACTTAATCCAACCAGCTGACCCCATTCCTCATTCAGATGCAACCCATACAGCCCAGGCAGTGCCACCAGCCGCCCTGTACAGCTTAATCCACGTAGCCGACCCCATTCAACATTCAGAAGCAGCCCAAACAGCCCAAACAGCCCAAATAGCCCACCCAACAGCCCTTTACCAGCTTTATCCACACAGCCGAACCCCTGTTTTTAATAATTTGATTTCCCGTTTTCTTTTGTCTCCCGTTTCTGCAATAACCCAATATGCCATATCTCCAACGGTAGCTTCCTATTTTTAACATCAACCTTTTGAACTTCCGTAGCCTCAATATATAGCAACTATTATATGATAAATGTAAATATGAATCATTTTCTGATATATTAACAATCATTAATCAATTCATAACATTATAGATTATGTATGAACGAGTTTGAAAATCTTACCGTTGAAAATGAGAAGGGACTTGTGTAAAAGCACATGTCGTTATCGCGCTTCCAACGCAGCTTGCGTATCCGAACCTTCTCATAAATGTAACGGCACCAATCGATTTGTGAAATCATGGCACAAATCATGAATATATAATCAGTTGATTGTAAAATCGTTAATTGCTTTGTGACAATCATATCAATTCAGATCACATTAACAGTTGTTTTGATGTCACATGGTTAGATCATAGGTTTGAATGGTTTTAGCTAATGCATATGGGGTGCCAAAGTGTTTAAAACAGAAGCCTCACATAATGCAACCATCTATATTTTAATTTTGCCAATCATTCAATGAATTGGCAATTAGGAATTCACATTCAGTGGCCCATCTGTCCAGAAAATCCAAAATCATGATTAACAGCCTACTATATGCCTCATGTTATGATCCATGTTGTAGGATGGTAGATTAAAACACATATTCCTACTAACTCATTGATTGAAAAGCTAATACACAGCAATCAATTTTAAAAAATGTATTGGACAAACAGAACCATGAATAAGCAATCAAGAATGTACAATCTCCATGATATATACCCTCAGATTCAAAATCCAAGTCTCAAATTCGGTATGTATCAGCACATTATATACACGCACGTCAAAAAATTGTTCAACAAAAAATCCCCAAAAAAAACTACGAATAACATATGCAAATAGATCACCCACTGATTTCAAAATCATGATTTTTCTAATCACCCTTAATGATTTACAAACACGATTCATGATTAATAAAATCATGCTTTCGCATACACCCAAACCAAGATTCTAATTTCAATATGTAAATCCCGATAGGCGATTACCAAACTTTTTTCAAAAAAACCCTTAAATATCTTTTACACCGAATGATGCTCACCTAGAAATAATAAAAAAAACATTACGGAGATTTCATTTAGTAATATACCTTCATTAGATGCACTATTGGTAATCATTCCAGGCAAAGCTTGTACAGATGGTGGATCACCCGGTGAAAGAATGTCGATGATCATGTTTTCCATGTCATGCATCTCATGAACTTCGGCCTCAGTATTTTCTACCAGAAGTGGCAATTCTTCAATTGAATGGTCAAAATCGATGAGAACAGGGTCTGCAGCAGTGTTGCGGAAGCGAGAGAAAGAGTACTTCATCTTTATTCGCTCGCTTCTTCTTCCACTTGATGATTATTAACAAGATTGAAATAAACCCCTAATCAGTTTCTGATAAAACATTATCGACAGGAAACAACATCGATTTCTTTAGAGTTTGCAAACCAACCTCTGAATCTGTCACCCATTTTTCGTTTGAATGGGGTTGCATAAACTTTGTTTGAAAGATATCATATTATGCGGAAACAGAATCGTGAATAGGGAGTGAAAATTGGGGCTAAGATCAAACTGAATCTGGGTTGCCATAGTTAGCAGATTCTGGAGAATCACGATTTGACCAAAATACCCTTTAGCACCTTAAAAATGGAATGGTTAATTATATTAAATTTGAAAATTAATAAAAAATGTAGGAATTGATCCTAGCCATCTATTTTTAATCAATGGTTAGATCATAGGTTTCATTGGTTTCAACCTTTTTAAATGGTTTCAAAATAGTCGTCATCTATATATATATATATATATATCGTTTTTATACATATTGCTATATTGATAATAATAAGTTTTGGTTTTGATATTATAATATTAACTATATATATTAATTCATATTAATCTTTTATTTTATGTATTAATTTTAGTAGTGATATTAAATGCAATAAATATTGATTTAATTAGTAAAATTAAATGTAATAAGTGTATTGTTTATTAATGAGAGAATTAGTAATAAGTATATATTAAATTTATTAAATGATATTAAATATAATAAGTATTTCATTTATTAAAGAAGGGATTAATAATTAGTATTTAATTATATATTGATTCTAATTTTATTCATATATGGGTTATAATGTCATTTATATTTATATATGTATTGATTACTTTATATATTAACTTAAATTTTAGATATTTAATTTTATTTGAAATAATACATATCAATATATATACATATTGTAGTAAAGAAAAAGATAAAACTCGTGTGGCATGTCATTTAAATATATTGTTTTGAAATAATATATATAAAGAGCGTTATGTAAATAATATAACTGACAATGATCATAAGGTATTATATTGATGTGAATAATAGTCAATCTTCAATTATTTATTTATATTAATTATAACATTTTATTATTAAAAATACACATATTGTTATATTCAATTATCATTTAAATAGAAGTATACAATTGATCGTAATTTCATTCATATAATGGGTTTTTAAATATGTTGATTATATATATTCCTTGAATGTTATGTGAAAAAATAGAAGAATTTGAAATAAATTAAATAAACAAATTTAGGTTTAAACAAAGAAGATGAATAGTTTAAACATTTTGCTAATAACTACATCAAAAAAATGCAAAATTTAAGGGGGAAAAAGGAAGAAATTTGGGATTGAGATTCCTAGAAAATGTCATCTCATGTGTTTTTTCTTATAAAATTACAAACTGAAAATTAAAAAACTACGTACACATTACAGAATAAGAAGAAAAATCCACAACAAAAACCAATGTAACAATTGTAAATAAATTTAATGAAAAATCAAAAACTTATTTAGCACCAATGTTTAAAACATACAAAACATTTATAAAAAAATGCAAAATTTGAGGGAAAAAAGAAGAAACTTGGGATTGAGATGCTTAGAAAATGCCATCTAATTGGTTTTTCTTATAAATTTACAAATTGAAAATTAAGAAACTATGTAGACATAAAAGAATGAGAAAAAAATTCATCAACAAAAACCAAGGTAACAATTGTAAATAAATCGAATGAAAAACCAAAAGCTTATTTAACAACAATATGTAGAACACACAAAACATTAAAAAATATATGGAATTTTTTTTATAGAAAAAAAACAATGATATTAGGGAAGACACACACATACACATATCAACACTATATAACTCACATAAATCATTACTACGGAGGATGTCAATAATATCGACGAAAAGTAAATTCTATAAAGAAGAAACAACAAACAAATATACAAACCTAATACAACATGGTATAGAACATAAAAATTGGTAATCCTATGTTGATGGAGCATTAGGTTGTAGTTTATATATAATTTTGTTGTAGGTTTTCCTCTAATTAATAAATGGAAAGATGAAGAAGGTAAAATTAATGTCTCTAAGAAGTTATATAGTTTGGAAAATTAAAGCTAATTAAATTGGAAGTGAAATTACCAAAGAAACCTTTAATAATAAACAATGTTCAATCGATACTTCAACTTTTTGTGAAGATTATGAAGTATGTTACGAAAATATTTACATTTTTTTGGTTTATTCTTGCAATGTAAACTCTTTTATGTATTTGTTTTTGGTGTAGTGTAAACTATATATCTTGTTTGGTAAAATCATATGAAATGACATAAATTAATCTTACCGTCGAGCATACACCCTACTAACCAGTGTGTATTGTATATCGAGTAGACGAGATTTTGCACGCCCTCACCCTTAAACCTTATATACCCTACACTTAAGCAAGAGCATCTCCAACACATTCTTTAAATAAATCAAAATGGAGATTTTGTTATTTATTTTTCTTCCATACATTTTCTTTATTACTTTTTAAACTAAAGAAAACTTCAAATGTAAAGAAAGTTCTCTAAAATTAAAAATAAGGAGAAAAATTAATTTTTTGTCCATCAAAATGAATTATTATAATTTTAAAACTGTATGAGGATGATAAAATTATATAATATTTTAATAATTTAAATAGTGATGAAATATTTGAAATGGTGAGTTAGTAAGAGTAAGTCTTAACCACAACGATTGTGGCGAAGTGGTTAAGGCCCTGGGGATGTGGTGGATATCTCATATGTCCCGGGTTTGAATTCAGACAAACACAACAATTGTGGCCACTGATTTTAATAATCAGAGCTGATGTCTTGCAATCATAATTTGTCAAGAGATAAGTATAGGCATAACCTATGATCGATGCCCTTAAAAAAAGTTAAATGTTTTTTAGAGATTTTAACTTTTGTTTCTTTTTTTTTTCAGAAAAATTATAAGGAATTTATAGGAGATGCTCCAAAATTCTTGCTTAGTTTGGTGATTTGTTTAAAATTATATAAATGTATATATATATTATACTCAATAATCAATATATATATATATATAAAGGAGAATGTAGGGAGAGATGATTAAGGAGAAGTCTCCAATGAGGCTTTAGATTTTTCTTAGAGTTTTGATTTTCTTTTTAAAAAATTATTGCATTAAATGACTAAAACCTTTCATTATCTTTGTATTATTGTATAGTTTCTTTTATTATTGTTTTTAAGCTATGTTTTATTATTATTTTATTTGAAAAGCAAGATTTCATTACCAACAAACTAAATTACACAAGTCATGACCCACTATTGTAACAACCCATATTCTAATAGGTTGGAAGTTAAGTGTCAAGAATGAAAAGATGGAAAGTTAGCTAAGGACCTTTTTGCAATTAGAGGAAAACTACCTATAAGGACCAGAAATCTAGGTATTGTATACTGTTTCATTCTTTTGGTTGGCGGCTGAGTAGCGCATCAGGAGAAAGCGAGGTGAAGAGGTGTAGCAGCAAACGTGAGAAGAAGATCCCAAATCGTTGTAAGTATCCAATCTCTCGGTATAAATCCTACTTATAGAATTTACAGTAAGCCTCTGGTTGGTCTTGATTGCTTGATTTTGTATCTGGGTAGAGTTTAAGAACACTCTGAAGGGTATGTAATCAAATATTGGATTTCTAATCAAGGAAATGTGATAGATTAAAGGTTTTGGGTGTAGGGAAAAAGATGTAGCAGTTTGAGTATAATGTTTTGGTCATTGGCTGCATAAACTGAGAAGGATAGGAAGCTTCGACGTTAGAAATGCGGAGTTTTCGTCGTCTGTTCGGGTACCGGGAGTCGCCCGTACCGGGAATCGCCCGTACCAGGATTCACCGGTACCGGGAGTCGCCCGTACCGGGATTCACCGGTACCGGGAGTCGGGGTACCGGGAGTCGGACCTACCGGGACTGTTGGTCTGGGCTTCGTCTGCCAGGCCGCAGTATCGAGCTACTTGGGCCGATTGACTTAGAGTTTAGCTTAAGTCCCATGGGCTTAGTAAAGGATAAAAGAAATCCAAGAATGTATAGATGGGCCTAAATGTGTTAGTTGCGACCAAATTAAGAGAGGGACTTAGGATCAGAATTGGAGACGTGCCTAATTGAATTATGAATTAATTCTTAGGTGTACCAGCGTAGCGAGACAAGAGGCTAAGAAGAAGATTGCTTTTCAGGTGAGTTCCCTAAACCTTTTTACGACGCAAAGTGTTAAATGTTTTAACTGAATTTGGTTTCATTTACGAGCATGAACTATTGGTAACAATCACGCATGTTTACCCATGAACTCCATGTTTTACTTGAGAAAGCTTATTATGTATGATGAAATGAGAATGATGATTTAAAGGATTTAAAGGTGCATGTTTTATGAAAATGAATGATGTACTATGTGGAGTCGGCCTGCACTGTGGGATCAGAGAGGGATCCTCGGGGTCTGATGACCCCTTGGATATTTATGACGAGACGGTAGGTTGGAATTCGTTTCCTCCTAGGCGGGTATCGGGGAGTCTGCTTGGGCCCCGATACGAGAGGGCGAAAGGGGAGTCTGCTTGGGCCCCGATCGCAGAATGTTTATGTGATCCTATACACAGTGCGGTGCCATGCTTGTTGTATGTTAAGATTTACGTTGAATCTTTTATAAATGTCTTTATACTGGTTTACATGTTGTTTTCGGAGGGAGTTCACTAGACCTTTTGGTCTAACCCTCGCTTTTCAAAAACTAAACCATTTTCAGGTAAGCATGTTAAGGGTTCTTCAAGTAAGAACTAGGAGGCGATAAGAAGGGCTTGAAGCTTAGAGTAACTTCAAGGTTTGGCTATGATGTCTATAGAATAGCTCTCGGCTGTGGATTTAGAGACTTCCGCTGTCAATTTTGTCTAGTATGAATTATTGATGATGTAAAGACAAGGTTTTATGTAATTCGAATGCTTTTTTTATGGTTGTTTGCCTCTTAGGAAATGAGGGACGTTACAAATGGTATCAGAGCCATAGTTTAAGGGATTTAGGTGACCGGACGGGCCTAAACTTAAACTGTAAGATGAGGAACACAACCGAGACATAGGATTGCCTCTAGGAAAGATCACTATAAATGCGCTTAGGAATAAGGTGCCAAGGACAAGCGTGTAACGTAAGTTCAGGATTACACCTGGCCAGTGTAATTACAAACTTACAGGTACATGTGCGTGCTTACAATACCTTACTTATAGCAAATCTATGGTGTCATGTCTAGCAAGAACTAATTTTCGGTTTCTTTCAGTTTAGTACTATGACTGGGAGAACCCCGAGGGACAGGACAGTATCGGATGTTTCAAGAAATTTAGATGAGGTGGTCCTGAATGATGGGCCGATGCAACCTTGCCAGACTGATCTGTTACACTATTGCATGCTTAACCTACCGTATTGCTCCGAAGTGGTAGTTGGAAAATAGTGTTTATGTCGAGTTCCAGTGCTTTAGAATGTCAGTATGATCCCTGCGGGGTAGACTGAGGCCCCTAGTTGGGGAGGTTTCATGAGAAGTCACTTATGTTGTGAGATGTGTACACTTCGTAGAAAAGAAACGTTGGATAGATTGTTATGAGTCGTCTAGAGGTAGCTCTTCGTAGATTCGGAGAGGATGAACGTTGAGTTTAAGTAAGACTCCAGTCGGGAGAGTCTCAGTTCTTGAAACCATGGAATAGATCAGTCAGAATGGTAAGGAAGGACAGTGTCAGAACCTTGAAGGTATCAATAGAGCCCTGACTTTTGTAGTCAAGCTTTTCTATGGTAGGATAAACGAAGTAAGAGACCTATAGTGAATTGAAACCGTGTAGAAGTGGGAAGTGAAATAGATGATCAAAACGAATAGTATGGAAGGGTTAAGCAAGTGAAATGTGAAAAGCGTGTTCAGTAAGCAGTTGCATGACCGAGCGGGCGATCGTTAGTCGTAGGAAGAGTGTTAAGGATAAGTTGCGTAAGTAAAGCGGTTGACCTTGTTGCGGTGAGTTGCCTTCAATGGCAAGTAGAGTCTCATGCATGGCGATCTTTTATGTAACATGAAATTCTCACGATGTAAGATTAATGTGCAAATATCAAATTTTGATAGAAAAGGGGGTCAGAGTGTACAGACGTATGTTTAAGGAAAAAGATGATTTCCTTCGCATTGAGCATTGAAATTTTGAGGTTAACGATTTGCAAAGTATTTCACACTTTTAATGATAAGTTAAATTCTTTTATTACAAAAAGGTCAAGAGAATGTTTGCCAGCAAAACTTTTACAATCAAATGAGTAGTAGTTTGTTGTTATCATACAAATGAGTGTGAGAATCGACCGGTTTACTCTGTGTCAGTAATTTCTTTCGAAATTGTGTGGTATGAAATAATTTTCATTCAACGTATTACTTTCGTATTAATATTGTTCAGAAATGAGTAAGATTAAGGTCCACGGAAGGACGCATGCAAACGATTCTCGAATCGTTGTACAAGGCGTTGAAGTTATAAATGTGATGGGGTCATGCGTACCCAAATGTTTCCCAAACGTTATTTAAAATGATGAAATGTGCGAAAAGATTTATTTACTGTATTGTCATGCATGAAGGCTATGAACTCACTAGGTCATATTATAACACATGTTAAGCTAAGGAAAGACTGCAAGAGTGGAGAAGTGTCGGACAAATCAGGAAAGAATGTTGTAAGCTTAGTATTTGTGTGCAAGAGTAAAGGTGAACGGTGGAAGAGTCATAAGTGAATTATAGGGGTGATTGTGTGAGGGTATGTACCCTTGTTCGGTGTCTGGAAGTACGGGTGTCAAGATACGGTCGTATCCGGAGGAAGGATTTGAAGCCTTCAAGGTGATGGTTTTTGTGACTCGTTATGAGTAGTGTGATAAGGAAGGATGAAAGGTCTATGGCGTAGGAATATGAGTTTCGAGGCGAGCTTGTAAGGGTGATGTTACATGAGTACGCTTTGAGATAAGGAAGACGGATTTCAAAATTGATTAGGATGTATTAGTAGGATTAGGTTCCGTAAGGGAACCCATGTTAAGAATAAGTTAAGAAAGTAGTTACAGGTTGCCAGTTGATGTAGAAGCCGACAAATGTGTACGATGGCCGAGGTCGAAGACTTGAACCAGAAAGTTGAGAGTGATAGAACACCTTGTAGTAGTGCTAAGAGGATGAGAAGTTATTGTTTGATTTAAGCGTTCTATTTTACGAGGTGGGGAGGGTCCATAGAAGGACAAGATGTGTAACAAGCGAAATGAGGGTGTAGATCTTATCATTCAGGGAAGGGATGTGCCCTGATTCGTAAGGGTACGGATCATGGTGAGCTAGCTACAATGTTTGCGTGTGAGCTAATGGAGAACTCGTGAGTTATAGATCAACGAGTTGGGAAAGGACTGAGTAGCGAGTTAGACTCGATTTCGTACACGGGAGGATGTGAAGGCAAGTTTTAATCGTGTGAATGGTCATGAGGTGATGTTAGAGAGAGATGAAGTATCAGATAGAAACCTTTTGGGGGTTTCGGTTGAGACGTACGATTTGTTACCCAGATTGTTGGAGCACATAGGGTGTAAGTTGACTTTATGGTGTGAGGCTACCCAAAGGAGAAACCAATTATTTTGGTGGTAAGAGTTGCTAAGTAGGTGCATGTTGGAATCATTGGAAGTTTAAAGAGGATGAAGAGTGGATTAGCCAAATGTGTTACAGTAAATGTTAGATCCTTGTAGATCGTGAATTGTTTCTTATGTGAAAGGGAGTAACCCTAGAAGGAGATAGTTGAGAAGTTTGGTTACGATTAAAGAATGACGTGATAATGATTATGAGTCGGAGCGGGAGTATGATCATTAGTGATTTGAAATGTCACGATAGATGTATAAGCCTTTGATTGGTTGTTAAATTTTTAGGGATTTGTTAAGTAATGACATTTATTTGTTATTACAAAATGCGCTATGGTTCTACCGAAATTCTTACTAAGAGTTGATAAGGGAAAATCGATAGGTTAAAGTGAGAAGTTGATGATAGTACGTTGGAATATGTAAATTTCAAATTATTTAGTAATTTGTGAATGGTTGATTTACTCAGTGGAGTTGTTGGTTAAGAAATCAGTTTTGACTGATGGATTTTATGAATACCAGCATAGCGAGATGTGATGCTAAGTTATGATATTAAATGATTAAATATGATAATGTATATGGTTGATAGAAGGAAACGAATTGCATCTAAATCGGAGTTTATCATTTGAAATAAGTTGCTAATTACAATTGAAATGAATTGGTCGAGTTAAAGTTGCTTATGTGTGAGAGGAGGATCTATGTAAGTAAAAGTTGGAGATCAAAGAATGAGTAGTGACGACGAACACTAGTGTCGCTCCAAGACGACTTGGTGGAATGTTTGGGTTAGGATATTGATGTAACTGTTTGGTTATGTGAATAATAAGAAAGTGTTATCAGCATTTGGAAAGGTCGGAAGTAATAAACTTGACAGTAATGCCGAAAGGTGAAGGGTGGTGCAGAGGGATATTGAGAAGTGCGCGAACCGTTAGAAAGAATATTGAGGAAGGGAATTGTGTATGATTTTGGTGCAGGAAGGGAGTGGATAAGACAGTTGAATGGGTTAAGTTAGTGACCTTGTGAGAAATGTTTAAACGATTTGGTCGTGTAGTGTTTAAGCTAGTGAGATTAGTATGGCGTGACCATGGTTACTCCTCCCAGTGGAGTGAGGATAACTGGAGTTATGTTTCGTATGACGGAACGATCATGGCAATCAGCGAGGAACTGAGGTGTTTCAAGATAAGCTCAATTGAGTAAGTGAACACTTCAACGATGGGTTTGGAGGTTCCTACTCTTAGTTACGTATAAGTATGAGGTGGTGAAGTAGTGAGGATGTGAGAGTTAATTGTCGGATTGTGGTCTAGGTGGTCCGAGGAAAAGGAAAATGTTATCTGCCTAGACGATTGTTATGTGGTGCAAGGTTGTGAGTTGCGAGACGAAGAAGGAACTCGGGGTTATGAGTTGTCGGGATGTACAGGGTTGGCCTTGTGCCAAGCTGTCAGGTGAGTGAGTTGTTTCTTGGTAGACGAATTTTGTGCTGTAGCGGGGGTTTCCGCCAAGTTCCTCCTTAAAGGAAGAAAAGATGCGCGAGAAGCCTTGTTTAGTCTTCTATTGTTAAGACCGATCGATTAGGAGCAGTAACCTACGAGTGAGAGTACCGTAAGAACTGAAGGGAATGCATTCAATGCTCCATGTTTCGAATGTAATGAGGTGGTTGGCTGAGTTAGAGATGGCCCCACCTTGGGGGTGTTGGAATCGGAAATGAGGGCGAGGTACCCATAGCTCTTCCAATAAGGAATTCCGGGGACGGAATTCTTTTGAGGGGGGAGTGTTGTAACAACCCATATTCTAATAGGTTGGAAGTTAAGTGTCAAGAATGAAAAGATGGAAAGTTAGCTAAGGACCTTTTTGCAATTAGAGGAAAACTACCTATAAGGACCAGAAATCTAGGTATTGTATACTGTTTCATTCTTTTGGTTGGCGGCTGAGTAACGCATCAGGAGGAAGCGAGGTGAAGAGGTGTAGCAGCAAACGTGAGAAGAAGAGCCCAAATCGTTGTAAGTATCCAATCTCTCGGTATAAATCCTACTTATAGAATTTACAGTAAGCCTCTGGTTGGTCTTGATTGCTTGATTTTGTATCTGGGTAGAGTTTAAGAACACTCTGAAGGGTATGTAATCAAATATTGGATTTCTAATCAAGGAAATGTGATAGATTAAAGGTTTTGGGTGTAGGGAAAAAGATGTAGCAGTTTGAGTATAATGTTTTGGTCATTGGCCGCATAAATTGAGAAGGATAGGAAGCTTCGACGTTAGAAATTCGGAGTTTTCGTCGTCTGTTCGGGTACCGGGAGTCGCCCGTACCGGGATTCACCGGTACCGGGAGTCGAGGTACCGGGAGTCGGACCTACCGGGACTGTTGGTCTGGGCTTCGTCTGCCAGGCCGCAGTATCGAGCTACTTGGGCCGATGGACTTAGAGTTTAGCTTAAGTCCCATGGGCTTAGTAAAGGATAAAAGAAATCCAAGAATGTATAGATGGGCCTAAATGTGTTAGTTGCGACCAAATTAAGAGAGGGACTTAGGATCAGAATTGGAGACGTGCCTAATTGAATTATGAATTAATTCTTAGGTGTACCAGCGTAGCGAGACAAGAGGCTAAGAAGAAGATTGCTTTTCAGGTGAGTTCCCTAAACCTTTTTACGACGCAAAGTGTTAAATGTTTTAACTGAATTTGGTTTCATTTACGAGCATGAACTGTTGGTAACAATCACGCATGTTTACCCATGAACTCCATGTTTTACTTGAGAAAGCTTATTATGTATGATGAAATGAGAATGATGATTTAAAGGATTTAAAGGTGCATGTTTTATGAAAATGAATGATGTGCTATGTGGAGTCGGCCTGCACTGTGGGATCAGAGAGGGATCCTCGGGGTCTGATGACCCCTTGGATATTTATGACGAGACGGTAGGTTGGAATTCGTTTCCTCCTAGGCGGGTATCGGGGAGTCTGCTTGGGCCCCGATACGAGAAGGCGAAATGGGAGTCTGCTTGGGCCCCGATCGCAGAATGTTTATGTGATCCTATACACAGTGCGGTGCCATGCTTGTTGTATGTTAAGATTTACGTTGAATCTTTTATAAATGTCTTTATACTGGTTTACATGTTGTTTTCGGAGGGAGTTCACTAGACCTTTTGGTCTAACCCTCGCTTTTCAAAAACTAAACCATTTTCAGGTAAGCATGTTAAGGGTTCTTCAAGTAAGAACTAGGAGGCGATAAGAAGGGCTTGAAGCTTAGAGTAACTTCAAGGTTTGGCTATGATGTCTATAGAATAGCTCTCGGCTGTGGATCTAGAGACTTCCGCTGTCAATTTTGTCTAGTATGAATTATTGATGATGTAAAGACAAGGTTTTATGTAATTCGAATGCTTTTTTATGGTTGTTTGCCTCTTAGGAAATGAGGGACGTTACAACTATGGCCACACCAAACAGGACCTACCTGTAACAAAAACCACAAACAACCAGTAGGCCTTTTGCAGAACTTAAGCAAACAAATTTTACAAAAAGAAATAGAACTCAGCTGGCCATGGAATAGCCTCAGGCCCTTCTGCGAACTCACCAAACGGCTTTAGGCTCGACTCCCATTCACTGTTTGGACAGACTGAGTCCCTCGAGCACCGACTCTATTCTCCAGCACAATCACGGTTTTAACAAGCTGTTTGGAGCGGCCAACCAGATTTTAACCACCCGACTCCTTCGCTGTATCCATTCGAAACTACGTCTTTGGAAATCGAAAAAGGCGTCATTTAGACGTTTTTTGCTACCTTTGAAGACGATCTCGTTCCGATTTCCCCAAATGAAGTAAAGCATCGTCCAAACCACGCCTGTCCGGACGGGCGAAATGTGTTTCCTCCTGCAGAATTATGAGTGCCTAAAACATCAGATATCGATACCAAACTGTTGTGATTAATGTTCCACCACTAGAATATTTTCTCCCAAAGGTTGCGAACATCTTCACACGATACACGTGCGTGGTCGAGTGATTCTACTTCCTTTTCGCACCGCGGACATAGGGTGGAAGGCATGTCAACATCCATGTTGTCAAGTAGCTCTCTACACGGGATGCGTCCACGCCTAACTCTCCACACGAATATCGCGACCTTCTTTGGGACCACCACGTTTCCACCACCACTCCTCTATTAACCCTTTTTTCTTCTAATAACACCTTAAGTTTTTGAACCGATCGAGAATTTCCCATCATC
Organism: Saussurea involucrata; assembly: GCA_033807775.1. NCBI lineage: Eukaryota > Viridiplantae > Streptophyta > Magnoliopsida > Asterales > Asteraceae > Saussurea > Saussurea involucrata. The sequence continues at coordinate 134,781,526 of CM066315.1, forward strand.
ACCCAACCCCCAATTTGCCCGATCCTCCCTATCTCCATTTGGTTTCCAACCTTGAACCAACGATACAAGATTCTCCAACTCTCCTAACTCTCTTCCCCTCGGAACCCTTCTCCAACCCCAATTCCACACCCAATCGTTTCCCACCCACACTCCCCTCTCGGCTATCGAGACATCTTTATTGGTCTCTAATAGCATTAGCCTTTTGAAGCGAGATCCCAACTCCACCCTCCTAACCATCTGTCCTTCCACAACTTAGTTTCCCGACCGTTTCCAACATCCATCCCGAAGGATGCCTGGAAGTCAATACCCACCTTTCCCAATTCTTTTCCTATTTTAGTGATGTTTACCCAAACCGACGACCTCCCCAAGTTGTTACCCGACAGCCCCTTTAGAGCACCCTCCTCCCCATATATACTTTTTATAATTTTTACCCAAAGCGCCCGCCCCTTTCTCTACCCCAAACCTCCACCACCATTTCCCCAATAAGCCCTAATTGGTGTCTTGAAGACATCCTACTTTTAACCCCCCCCCCCTTATTAAAGTCCCTTACCACATTTTCCCACCGAACCCAAGCCACCCCTTTGTTTGGAACCGACCCTTTCCCACCACCCCAAAAAAATTTACTCCTCACACTTTCTAACTCCCTAATCACACCTCTCGGAGCTCGGAAAAGCGAGAAAAAATACAAGGAGATAGACCCAAGAACCGACTTCACCAACGTTAATCTACCACCGAAGGATATGAGATGACTTCCACGAAGCCAATTTATTCATTACTTTCTCCACCACAATCTTCCAATTTTCTCTTTTGCTCATTGATGCACCAACCGGAAGTCCAAGGTATGAGAATGGTAATGTCCCATACCCACAACCCAATCCTCTAGCCCAAGCTTGGACTCCATCTTCTTTTACTCCCACTCCGAATAATTTACTTTTGCTTAGGTTGATCCTTAGACCCGAAAGCTTATGAAAACATTGGAGAATTTTCATGAGTTTTTTTAAGTTTGTCAAGTCCCACTTACCAAAAAATATAACGTCATCGGCGTATTGTAGATGCGTCAATAATACCTCCTTTTTCCCGATTCTTAATCCTTCAAACAACCCTTTGTCTTTTGCTTCCAACATCAATACGTTAAGGCTTTCCGCTACCACCAAAAAAGGGAAAGGAGCAAGAGGGTCTCCTTGCCTTAATCCTTTCTCCATTCTAAATTCCTTTGTAGGTGACCCATTCACCAAGACCGAAACCGTCGCCGATTCTAAGCATGACTTAATCCAACCGCACCACTTACTTCCGAATCCCATCATCTTCAACGACTCGATTAAGAAATCCCATTCCACGCTATCGTATGCTTTCTCGAAATCCACCTTAAATACCATCCCTTTCTTCTTTGATCTTTTTAGCTCTTCCACCACCTCGTTTGCAACGAGGACACCATCCAAAATGTATCTCCCTTTTAAGAAGGTCGTTTGAGTTTCCCCGATAATCTTTCCCATCACTTTTTTCATTCTTTCCGCCATGGATTTCACAATGATTTTGTAGAATGACCCAATGAGACTAATTGGCCGGAATTTGTTGAGTTCAATCGGGCTTTGGTTTTTCGGTATGAGCGTTAAAAACGACGCGTTACACCCCCTTTTTATTTCCGCTCCTCCCCAAAAACTCTCTATAGCCCTCATGAGGTCCCCTTTGACAATATCCCAATATCTTTTTATAAAGAACAAGGAAATCCCATCCGGTCCCGGGGCTTTGTTATTTCCGCACATTTTTATCGCTTCACCTATTTCTTCCTCCGAGAATGGTTTTTCTAGATTTTTGGCCTCTTCCGGTTGCAATCTTTTGAATTTCTCACTTCGCAACTTCGGTCCATTCCTTCTTTGTGACGAGAATTTGGATTTGAAGAAGTCGAATACGACTTCTTTAATTTCTCCCGGGTCCTCCGACCAATGAGAATTAATTTTTAAACCCCGAATGCCATTCATCATTTCTCTTCTCCTAATCTCCGCATGAAAAAATCTAGAGTTCTCGTCCCCATCCGTGCACCACTTGATTTTAACCTTTTGAGATGCTATGTCCGCTTTCCTTCTTTCACCATCCAACCATTTCTTGCGACATTCCACCCACCGATTTTTACCACTCTCATCAAGATCCCCGTTTCCCGCTAAACCTTCCAATCTTTGCGCCTCTTGTTTGTGTCTTTCGATCTCTCCATCTAGAGCCGTGAATTTCTCGTGACATATTTTTTTCACCTCCAACTTAGAGCTCTTTAATTTCTCTCTAAAGATACCAATCGGGAACCTTGACTTTACCTCCCTTCCCCAAGCTTCCTTTATGGCGTTCTCAACTTCCTTCCCTTCCAACCAAGTATCAAAGATTTTGAAGGGCTTCGGTCCAAAGTCTCGATTAGTGTCACTTAAAATGATCGGGAAGTGATCCGACCACTTTCGCTCAAGTACCGCAACTCCCAAGTTCCTCCAAGCTAAATGGAATTCGTTGGACACCAAAAACCGGTCTAATTTACTATACTTTGTACCGTCATCGCTAACCCTCGTGTATTTTTGACCTCCCATGGGAACATCCACCAACCGACTATTTCTAATGAAATTGACAATTGTTGAATTCTTCCGCCCCTTTCTTGTTTGTGATCGAATTTAATCTTTCGTGTGAGCCTCTTACTTCGTTGAAGTCCCGAACATGCACCACAACACATCCTCTTTCTCGCATAAAGTTTCAAGGGTTCTCCATAATTCCAACCTATCTTTTGATTCCCTCGGACCGTACACATTAACCAAGCATACTTTTTCGTTTATCCCATTCCACTTCCCTATTGCCACCAACACATTTTTTTTCCGCCATAAAGTGTTCACAATTAAACACCTTTCTGTCCCAAATCATTAACAATCCCCCCGAATTTCCTGTAGCCTCGGATTGAATGAAATCCCCGTCTTCATATCCCCAAAGGTTGACCACTTGTGTCTCATCCCACCTCTTATACTTAGTTTCCTGGATTCCGATTACGTCTATCTTTTTTTTTTACAAATACTTCGAACCCAATTTTGTTTCTCTTTTCCTCCTAATCCTCTAGTATTAATGGACACAATCTTCATAGAATTTTTTAGTTTCGAGCGACTTACCTTGCTCACTGCCTTCAACCCGTGTTCCTTTCCTTCTTGCCTCCATCTCCTTCTTTTTCTCCTGCCCTAATTTCTTCCTAAATTCTTCCGCGCTGGCGGAACAATCTGTGCTCCTTAAGTCATTCGCAACCGCTACGTGTGACTCCGAGTTTACACTTCCTTTAGATTTTTTCCTGAGCCTTTCCATTTTTTGTGGCGCTTTCCCTTTACTGGAATTCTTCTGCTTGTTTCTTTGTACGTTCGAACGTGCCATTTGTTTAAAAATATATGAAAGCTCATCCTCCCAGTACCCATACGTCTATATTCGTTTCCTTTTGAATGATTCTCCGTCCCACTTACGCGATTGATTCTTGCCGACTCATATCTTTCCTTTGTTGATATTTGGGCATCTCCATCATATCCGCTGTTGCAGTCTTCCTTTTCACCATCATACTCATTTTCGCTTCTACCTGTTCGATCAGGCTTTTCATGCGCTCCTAGGCCTCATTTTTCCTTGTTGATACATGTCCAGTTTGTTGATTGGGCTCATTAGTATTACCGAATCCATTAGGATCAAATTGGGTTGTACTACATCCATCCAAATCTTCCAACCAGTTTTTCTTTTGGGCTTCACTTTGGCCCAACATCTCATTTGGTCTACCTTCCTTTTGAACTGGATCCACTCCACATACCCTAGATTCATCATTTTTTAAACTTTCTTTATTTCCCAAGGATCTACCAATGATTGGTGACTCTTCGGGTTCTGTGTTGTCGCCCCTCCTTCTCCTAATGACTTTCCGGCAGACCCCGGTACTGTCGTCGCCGACGGCGGCATTTCTCCGATGTATTCCCCCGCCACCACTGGTCGTTGCGTCTTGTTTTGCTCGCTGTTTTTCCCCATGTCGTTATCTCCTTCTATCCAACTTTCTTGAGCCGCCCATTCGTTCCCTTCCCCGTCCTCTTCAGTCCACTCCGAATGAATGGATGTTTCTTCGTCATCCCACTCGTTGTTCATCGCATCCTCCCCATAGTACAACGACATATCTGCTTCCTCCTCCGTGATGCTCACTCTATAGTATAGATTATCCACTTTAATGCTTCTAAGATCATCGATTTTAGTTCTGATCGACGTTACCACTAAGGTCTTTCCATACTCCAGATCATTGCACTCTTCCCATTCGCAATTTGTTACTTTCATAACATGACCCCAGTTTGCCGCTATTGCCTTGAAGACTTCCTGATTTCTCGCATGTAGAGGCACACCCTGAATTTTCAACCACACGATCCTCTCCGCTGAGCAAAAACCCTCAGACCATCTCCTTAGTCCCTTCACCCACTGATGTAATCCATGCATCTTATTTTTTAGTACATTTTGCAGTGATTGCTCATTTTCGAAAGTGAGGATTATGTTCCTCCCACCCATTACCTTCACCACACATTCTGAAGGCATTTCCGATTTACACAAGGCTCTCACCGCGTCAATGTTCTCCAAGACTGTTACATTTCCTATCAGGCATTTTCTTAGTCTTTTCTCCCCTTCTTCGCTCGATTTCCATTGTAGTAGTATTTCTTTTTTATCTTCTTTTTCTTTCTGTGTTTCTGGGGCCCGACTGTTCTGCCACCCCTTAACCACCTCGCTGAAAGATCTGTTCAATCCGTTATCCTTCCCCGTTTGTTTTTCAGCCTTATCGGTCCTATGTGTGTTTATCGTTTCTTTCCTGTTGCCTCGTCCCCCTTGACTGTTGTTATTGGCTTCGTATACTCTTAGTTTGAACGTACCTATCCATAATTCGTTGAGCCTCCTTTCTAACCCTTTCACATCAGACACGTTTCTAAACCTCACGAAACCGAACTTTTCCCACTGAACATCCTTTTCCTCGCCATATAAATATCACCTACATCTCCAAATCTCTTGAAGGCTTTCCATAAGTGCAATACTTCCCAATTCTCCGGGAAGTTGAAGAACATGAATGAAGTTAGATTGTTGTGCTGAATACGATTCCAATGGTTTCCGTTGTATCCGATCTCGCTTCTCCTAGTCTCACGTCCCACTCTGTCACTCTGCCTCACTGTCGCTCCCCTCCACCCTCTCTCTCCTCTCCACCCTCTCTCTATCCTCTCTCTCATCTCACTAAGTAACATCACCATTTTTTATTATTTTTTTGTTTAAGCTATGTTTTATTATTTAAGCTAACAATCTGTAACATCCCAAAATCATAACATGCATTCAACTAGAAAGGAAGCATTCAATTTACATAAATCGCTTGTCTTTACATCATTAATAGAGTGATCTAAACAAAATGACAGCGGAAGTTTCTAAGTCCACAACCGAGATTCTATCTATAGTCATCCTTCAAATCTTGGAGTCACTATGAGCTCCACATTCGTCCATGCCTCCTCCTAGTCTTACTAGAAGAACCCACGATACGCTTACCTGGTAGCAATTTCCTTTCTAACCTCGTGTCCCGTTCCGTCCGTACACCAATTTTAAGCTCCTCCACATATACGAAACGATGCCAAGACCTCTTTCCTATTCTTTTCTTCTTCACTTCACAGCCGCCAAGAATGAGACAATAATCAGTAGCAATAACGTGACCTAGGGATCTGAGTCTATTTATATTTTCTAAACTTTGCAAATGAATCCCTCACTAAACTTTCATTTCTCATATTTTGGCCACAGAGCTTTCAAGCCTTCTAGAATTTGGGTTATTGCAACACTCCCCCCTTAAAAGAATTCCGTCCCCGGAATTCCTTATTGGAAGAGACGTGGGTTTCATGCCCACACCACACTGATACTTTCCCCAAGGTAATGCCACTTCTGACACAGTCAACCACCTCATACTTATATGTAACTAAGAGTAGGAACCTCCAAACCCATCGGTGACGGGTTCACCTTCTCAGATTAAACTTATCCTGAACACATCAATTCTTCGCTGATTGCCACGGTCGTTCCTTCCTAAAAACATAACTCCGGGTACTCTCACTCCACCAGGAGGAGTAACCAAGGTCATACTATACTATCATCTCTAGCTTAAACACGGTACGGCCAAATCGTTTAAGCATCTCTCACAAAGTCGCTAACTTAACTCATTCAGTCGTCATATCCACTCATTTCCTGCACACACACATACACAATTCATTTCCTCATTACTCTTTCCAACATTTCGTACACTGATCAATGACAATCTACACACACTGCATCTTTCGGCATTACCGTCAAACTTACTACTTCCACTTCACTCACTTATTACGACATACTATCTTCACCTCCCCACGTTAGCGTGGAGCACTGTCCACCAAACATTACTTGCCTCATTACTTACATACTCAAACAGTTGTACCAAGATTCCATCTTAAAGTATTCAACCCAGTCGTCTTGGAACGACACTAGTGATTGACGTCACTACACATTCTTTAATGATTTTACCTCTATTCCGCCACATTCTGACTAACACAACCGTCATCCTCTTTAAACTTCCAATGATCCCAACAATATGCTTACATGGCGATTCCTTCAGCTAACAACGCTTGGTTTCTCCTTTGAGTAACCACCCATCACCATTCCGTCATTCTTTCCTGAACATAAACATCCCACAACGTCAACTTACACCCTACGCTCCCCAACAATCTGATTAACAGATCATAAATCTCATTCGAAACCCCCAAAAGCTTCTATTTGATGCTTTCTTTCTCTCTAACATCCCCTTACTACGATACTAGCTGACACCTTTAGCTTGACAAATACTGTCAATACCCATCGGTACACCCTCTACTCATGGCATCACACTGTAGACCAGATCTCTCATGATCATTCTTACACAATTCATACTTGCCTTCATATTTTCTCACTACTTCTTACCTTCTCACTCTGGCTGAACTATAACTCCCTAGTTCCCAATTAGCTCAAATGTAATCGTTCTTGCTCGCTCTTTTACGATCCGAGCCCTTACATAAGCTGGACACAGTCCCTCACTGGACGATAAAATCTACACATTCGCTTCGCTCGTGCTACATACCTCATCATTCTACGAGCCCTCCATACTTCATAGGTAGGACGCTTAATCAAAACAATAACTTCTCATCCTCTTAGCACCCCTACAAGGCGTTCTATTAACTTTCAACCTTCTGGTTCAAGTCTTCGGCCTCGGCCGTCTTACACGACTGTCGACTTCTACCCTAACCGACAACCTGTAACTACATTCTTAACTTATTCTTTAACAAGGATTCCTTACGGAACCTAATCCTTCCAACATATCATCATCAACTTCATGATCTGTCTCCCTCTTTTCGAAACCTACTCATGTGTCATCAACATTACAATCTCACCTTGAAACTCATATGCCTATGCCATAGACATTTCACTCTTTCTCACCACACTACTCACAACGAGTTGCAAGAACCATCACCTTGAAGGCTTCAACTCCTTCCTACGGACGCAACCGTCTTTAGGCAACTGTACTGCCAGTTACCGAACAGAGTGCAAACCCTCATACACTCAACACTATAGTCCACTTTTGACTCTCTACCACTGTTCACCTTTTCTCTTGAACACAAATACTAAAGCTACAACATTCTTTCCTGAATTGTCCGACACTTCTCCACCCTTGGAGTTCTTTCTTAGCTTAACATGTAATATCTTACGACCTAGTGAACTCATAGCCTTCATACATGACAACGCAGTAGATAAATCTTCTCGCGCATTTCATCATTTTAAACAACGTTTGGAAAAACACTTGGGTACACGTGACCCCATCACTCTTATAACTTCAACGCCCTGCACAACGATTCGAGAATCGTTTGCATGCGTCTTTCCGTGAACCTCACCCTTACTATATCCGAACGATGTTATTATGACAGTAATACGCTGAATGAAATCCCTTTCATACAATACAATTCCAACATTTTACTGACATCAAGCAAAACAGTCGGTTCTCACCCCTCTTATATGACCTCAACATGTTAAAACTCATTTTGATTGTAAAAGTTTTGCTGGCAAACGTTTTCTCGACCTTTTTGTAACAATTTAACTTATCACGACAAGTGTGAAAATATTTTGCGAATCGTTAGGTTCAAATTTTCATTGTGTAATATGAATGAGGTCATCTTTTCTTTAAACATACACTTGCACATTCTGACTCATTTTCGATTAAAATTGATATTTACACATTTGACTTAAATCATGAAAATTTTATGTTACACATAAGAACGCTATGCATGAGACTCTACTTGCAATTGAAGACTACTCACTCTAACAAGGTCAACCGCTTTACTTACGCAACTTATCCTTGACACTACGCCTACGACCAATGGTCGTCCCCTCGGCCGTGCAATAACATGCTGAACACGCTTTCCATAACTCACTTACTCGACCATTTCATACTATTTCGTTTTGATCGACTATCTCACTTCTTACCTCTACATGCTTTCAATTTACTATAGGTATCTTAATTTCTTTATCCTGCCATTGAAAGGCTCGACTAAGAAGTCAGGACTCCATTGACACTTTCAAGATTTTGACACTGTCCTTCCTCATCATCCGAACTGATCTACCTTGCAATCTCATGAACTGGGACTCTCCTGAAGCAGGAGCTTTACTCAAACTCAACATCCATCCCCTTTGAATCCTCGAAGAGTCACCTCTAAACGACTCATTATATTCTATATAACATTCTCTCCCTTTGGTGTATACACACACCACAACATAAGTGATCTTACACGACGCATCCCAAGCAAAGGATATCGGTCTATTCCTTAGGGATCTTGCTGACTTATTCCTCCACGTTCTCTCAGTCATAGTGCTAAACTGGAAGAAACCAATAATTAATCCTTGCTATACATGACACAACGAATTTGCTATAAGTAAGGTATGGTAAGCACGCCCATGTACCTGTAAGTTCGTAATTACACTGGCCAGGTGTAATCCCAAGCTTACCTTACACGTTTGTCCTTGGCACCTTATTTCTAATCGCATTTATAGTGATCGTCCTAGAGGCATTCCTATGTCTCGGCTGTGTTCCTCGTCTTACAGTTTAAGTTTAGGCCCTAATGGTCACCTAAATCCCTTAAACTAGGGCTCTGATACCATTTGTAACATCCCAAAATCATAACATGCATTCAACTAGAAAGGAAACATTCAATTTACATAAATCGCTTGTCTTTACATCATTAATAGAGTGAACTAAACAAAATGACAGCGGAAGTTTCTAAATCCACAGCCGAGATTCTATCTATAGTCATCCTTCAAATCTTGGAGTCACTATGAGCTCCACATTCGTCCATGCCTCCTCCTAGTCTTACTAGAAGAACCCACGATACGCTTACCTGGTAGCAATTTCCTTTCTAACCTCGTGTCTCGTTTCGTCCGTACGCCAATTTCAAGCTCCTCCACACATACGAAACGATGCCAAGACCTCTTTCCTATTCTTTTCTTCTTCACTTCACAGCCGCCAAGAATGAGACAATAATCAGTAGCAATAACGTGGCCTAGGGATCTGAGTCTATTTATATTTTCTAAACTTTGCAAATGAATCCCTCACTAAACTTTCATTTCTCATATTTTGGCCACAGAGCTTTCAAGCCTTCTAGAATTTGGGTTATTACACAATCAATATATATATATATATATATATATATATATATATATATAAAGGAGAATGTAGAGAGAGAGGATTAAGGAGAAGCCTCCAATGAGGCTTTAGATTTTTCTTAGAGTTTTGATTTTCTTTTTAAAAAATTGTTGCATTAAATGACTAAAACCTTTCATTATCTTTGTATTATTGTATAGTTTCTTTTATTATTTTTTTAACCTATGTTTTATTATTATTTTTTTAAGCTATGTTTTATTTTTTATTTTGTTTAAGCTATGTTTTATTATTTAAGCTAACAATGTTTATAAATCAAAAATATTTTAAGCTATGTTTTATTATTGTATACTTTGTTTTATTATTATTTTTAAGCTATTTTTATTATTTTTTCTTTAAGCTATGTTTTATTATTCTTTTGTTTAAGCTAAAAAACTTTTTATTTTTCATTTTATAAGATAGATAACATCAATATAACTCAAATATTTTTTTAATAGGTAATATTTTTTTAACCTTTAAGTAGGCTAACAATGTTTATAAATCAAAAATATTTTTAATGTATGTCCTTGTACATTTTTATGGATAAGGTAACAATACTTATAAATCAAAAACTTATCTAATAAAATATATTTTTATTTAATTATTTTTTTGTTTTTCTTAATAAGTTAACAATGATTATAAATCAAAACTTTTAAATTGTTTTATTTTCTTAGTAATATATATACCCATGTTTATATTCTTTCTTTTAGTATGCTAAAAATACTTATAAATCAATATTAAATAAATTATATTTTTTTGTTATTTAGTGAGATAACAACTGCTTATAAATCAATAATTTTTTGATAAATTATAATTGTTATTTTATAACAATGGTTATTTTATTATCTATTATTTTTCTTTTAGTAAGCTAAAAATGCTTATAAATCATATTTTTAATATGGTATATTTTTATTTATTTACATTTTTTTGTAAAGCTAACAATACTTATAAATCAAAACATATCTAATAAAGTTCATTTTTTATTTATTTAATTTTTTGTTTTTCTTACTAAGCTAACAATAATTATAAATCAAAACTTTTAAATTGTTTTATTGTTTTAGTAAGATACCAATGTTTATATACTTTCTTTTAGCAAGCTAACAATACCTTTTTTTAATAAGATAACAATGACTTATAAATCAACATTTTTTTTTAATAAAGTATATTAATCTTTATAATAATATTTGTATTTAGCGCGCATGCAAGGCTTGTTACCTAGTTTTATAGATATTACACAAAAGTATATTGCTTTTGAACTCCAATATGCATTGATTCACCTTCAGTGGCCTTAAATTTGAATGCCACCACTTCTCCTGCATTCAACTCCCAAGATGTGAGAACATCACTGCAATTTGTGAATGCGAATGAACCGTCGTTGTATTGTTTAAAAAATACATTTTTAGTAGCTTCAGTATGCTCATTAGTCAAAACTACTTCCAAAGTGTCTGTTCTCCCAAGTTTATTTTGTTGAAGACTGTTCATCTGTGATAGAAAATGGTCTCGAACTTTCTTCTTTGTCAAATAAATCTTCCCACTATAGCATGTGTCTGTATCTGTAAGCTTCTTGACTATCGTACCTATAGACATTTTCTCAAAACTGTACTGTGTAATAAGTGAATATTTGTGCAAATAAACATCTAGTAATATATATATATATATATAGGAATCCTGCATGGCATGCAGTATCTTCAAAAACTAATGATGTGGATTAAAAAAATTCAAGTTAACATTTTTTCATTATATCCATTTATGAACCACCTTAATTAAATATTACTTAAATGTGAATCATGCTCATATCTTAACAGTGTATCTCTATTTGTTCAAAAGCATACGGACGGAAATAAAAAATTTCAACAAAGTGAAAGCATGAATAATTGTCTTTAAAAATATGTTAGCTACCAACATTCAATGTTACGTTTTCTTGAACATTTTGAGAGGTTGATTGTGGATCGTCGTTATGAAGAGCTAAAGGCAGACTATAGGGTAAGTCAGCGTAATTTAGCACCATCTCTTCCCATTGAAATTTTGAACCATGCCGCAACTTTATATACCCCAGCAATGCTGAGAATGTTTGAAGTTGAAATTTCACATGCTTATAATTGTGCTATGGAACTTTGTACCTGTGTAGGAGTAGTAGAAGAGTATAAGCTTACTCCTAATGGTAAGTATTTTCACCACAAAGTTAAATATGACTCATCAGCCAATACGGTGATATGTAGTTGCAAAGTTTGAGTTTGCGCGAATATTGTGCTCACATATTCTTAAGGTGTTTTCCTTTCGTAATGTTGTCAAAATACCTTCACAATACATTTTAAAGAGGTGGACAAAACATGCTAAGATGGGAGTTACGAGTAGTACTTCTGAGATTAAACAAAAAGATGATCCTAAACCATTTTTGGCACTACGTTATCAAGATTTGTCCAGATCTTACACTCAGATTGTAACAAAAGCATCGGAAACTGAAAAGTGCCGCAGGTCCTGTGTTTTTATCCATCATCTGTTGTAGAGCTTCAGTAGATGTATCACTCAGAGTGATAGTTGTTGAAGAGAGTGGGGGGAAAACAGGTGGAGTGACCAAAGAAATAGTAGAAGGAATGAAGGTTGAGAAGAGGGATTGGGTAAGAGGTTCGGCGTTGGATCCGCTGAGAATTACTTCCGCAATACTTGGAGGTACTGAGGGAGGGAGGTTCTATTCCAAGACAACCTCAGCGTTTAGAGACGCTGAAGCGGGTATAGAAGGGATGGATTCAGCAGCTGTGGCAGAGCGTACCACTGAACTTTCCAGCGGCTCTTGTAGAGAGAGTGTCGTGGAGTCTTCAGTCTGGGTAGACTTGGGGGGTTGCTCCTTGGTTTTCTTGGGCTTTGGAGCACCAAGAGTGGTTGATGAGTGTTTTCTCTTTCGAGGAATGGGTGTTGCAGTCTGGGTACCAGCGGTTGGGATTACCGTGGAGGTAGCTGCAGAAGTAGAAGAAGTAGGAGGTCTAAGAAGAGATAAGAGTTTAGAAAGACATACCTCATTTGGCAAGGGCTTGAAGTCAAGAACTTTAGGGCCAACCTATGAGAGCTTCAGGTCGCCCACCTTCGGGTATTTGTGTTTCAGCCCTTGTTCGAAGAGAGCGCTGATAAACCGGGGATATGGAACAGTTGTTGGTCTCTCTATTGCATCCACCCTGAGCATCATATCGTCGAATATGATCTTTGCCCAATCAATGTGAAGGCCTTTCAGCAGAGAGTACCCCATAGCCTGTTAGGGTTTGGATGCTTGGTTAGTTGACCCAACCTTTGTTGTCATGCAGCTGATCAAGTGAGCAAAGATGAAGTTCATCTCGCTGGGCATTTTGGATTTCTTGATGGTAGTCAGCTTCTTCTTAGGGAGTTTGTCTCTCTCTGTTTCCCATACGTACTGCATTGCATCAAATAATGCAATCAGTGCTTCCCTGTCAGCGAGGTTTTTGGTGTTTGGTAGAGGGACAAAGCATTTTTATTTGGAACTACCAGGAAGGAAGGTTCAGGGAACACCTGATAGCGCCAGGGGTTATCTTGGAAGTACCATGCTCAGTGTAAAAGAGAATGACATCGACCATTTTCTTCGGGTCTTTAGTTGAGGGTACTTGAGCTCTTCTGGCAGTATACCAGAACTGAGCGAGAAGATGTTTGTGAGCTGGAGGTGTTTTGGTCAGAGCTGTTGATAGAGGACAAGTCTGAAGGAAGACAACAACGTCGTTCAAGTGTGTAATCTTCTTTTTCGGAAGGAAATCGAAGAGGGCATATGGATTGTTTCCCTGAAAGGTAACTTCCTCCAGTTTAAAGTCGACATGAGGGGCTTTGATGAGTTCAATACTTTCAGAGGAAGTGGGGGACTGAGCAGTGGGAGCTTCAGTAGATGCCATTTCTGTTTATTAAAGTATAAACATGAAGAATATGAAAAGAATTTCTTAAGATGGATAAAGTTCCAAAATAAGGGGTTAGGGTTTTGTAATTTCTATTTAGAGAAAGAAATAGAAATTAGGGTTATATCAACAAATGTTATATTATGATTTTTCTATTATTATTTCTAAATTATAAATATGTTAAATTCTTTAAATTACAGTTCATTAAATAAAAAAAGAAAAATTATCATTTAATTAAATAAAATAAGTATCATTGGATTAAGGCAAGGATTCCATCGAGATGAAATGAAATCCATGGGTTTAGCTGTGGAATGGTGAATTCAATCAATTAAGGATTTTGTTGGAATCTGAAGGATTCCGTCACTTGCATTCTGTGAACCAAACAGTGTCATGGAATTTGGTCAATGGAATTGGTCATTCCAATTCCTTCAAATTCCTTCCAATTCCATGAACCAAACAACCCCTAAGATTGAACCCCGGGAATATCTTGTATTTCCCCACAAGTAGATAAATTAACATTATGTAATCACTAATTCAACCTTCCGATTGATAAATAAAAAGTTTTAACAAAATATTACCAATTCTTATTTTGAATAATGTAAGCGTTACATAAGAATATGTAACATCCCAAAAATACAACATACTTTAATTCATAAAATAAGTATTCAAATTACATGGCATAACTTGTCTTTAATCATTCATAAGCTAGTACTAGACAAAATTGACAGCGAAAGTCTCTATTCCACAGCCGAGAGCTCTATCTAAAGGTAATAAGCAAAATCTGGAGTCGCTCTAATCTCCAAAACCATCTTGCGTCATCTCTTAGTTCTTACTAGAAGAACCTGTAGCTCGCTTACCTGAAAATGGTTTAGTTTTGAAAAGCAAGGGTTAGACCAAAAGGTCTAGTGAATTCCCTCCGTAAAACAACATGAATAAATAATGTGGAAACATTTCGTTGAGAACATCGTAAAGCATCACATAAGGTATTGCACTGTGTGATGGACCACATAACCATCCGCGATCGGGGCCCAAGCAGATTTCCCTTTCGCCCTCGAAGGTATCGGGGCCCAAACAGACTCCCCTTTACCCGCCTAGGAGGGAAACGAATTCCAACCAATAGGCTCATCATACATATCCAAGGGATCTTCGAATCCCGAGGCTCACTGATCCTACAGTGCAGACCGACACCACATAGCATGCACATACGTTACATAAAGCATTAGAATCTTTATAAATCATGCTTTTCCTTTCATCATACCAATGTTCTTTTAGATAACAAGAGTACGTTCATGAGAGACATGCATATCAGTTTGTAAACATTTCATGCTCGTTAAATAAAACCATAATCAGTAAAAAGAACCATTTGACATTTTACGTCGTAAAAGGGTTTAGGGAACTCACCTGATACTAGTGTTGCACGTACTTCTGCTATACCTCTGAACTAAACGAATCGGACACCTAAGGATAATAGAGTTTCATCAGATTAGACTGTCCGATCCTACAGGCTACTGAACTTTCCGGATGCAACATTCTATCCGGACACTCACCAGTTTTCCGGACGAAATACGCTTTCCGGATACTACCGACTTTCCGGGCAAAACTTCCCGGACACTAGACCTTTCCGGACACACTATCCGGACTCTAGTCCTTTCCGGACACACTATCCGGAAAAATACATGTCCGGTGACACTCATGTAACTCCTACCCGGACACTTGCAAAACGTCCGGACACTATCGAAACCTCAGTGTCCGGAAACCACGGCTGTTCGAACATAACTCATCTAAAAGTGATCATTAACTTGTTTTCAGCCATTAGATTGATCAGATAAACGTAAGGGTTCATCCACCAACCCTAAACACCCATTTAATCCACTTTTAAACCATCTAAAATGACACATTAGCAATAAACCTCAAAATACACAATAAAGGGATATTTTGGTGAGAACTTAGCAATTTCCCCAAGATTCCCTCCCCAAATTCTTAGACAACAGAGAAAGAATAATCGCATTAACTGAGTAGGAAAGATTTGATGATTACCTTTAGACTCTTCTCCTTAATTGAAATCACTTGCTTGCTTCCTTCTCCCTTTCTCTTCTTGAGCCGCCAAACACACACACACACAAACCAAAAATACTGATTTTCTCATTAACCCTAGGGATTTGGGCCATATACCCCTTTCACCAAATTACAAATAAGTCCCTCAACAATACTTTCATTTCTTTCACTTTGACCACCAAACTCTAAAACCCACTAGAATTTGGGTTGTTACAACACTCCCCCCTTAAAAGAATTCCGTCCCCGGAATTCCTCATTGGAAAAGATGCGGGTATCTGGCCTGCATAACCGAATCCAACTCCCAGGCCGCCTCTGGACCCTTGTGGTGTCGCCATTGTACCTTAACCAGCTTGGTCTCCTTATTCCGTGACTTCCTTACCTTAACATCCGTGATTGCTTCAGGTTCCTCTACAAAACTTAACTTCTCATCCACCTTTATATCATTCAACGACACCGCTTTGGTGACGTCGGCTAGACATTTCCTCAAGTTGGACACATGTAACGCATTGTGGATGCTGCGCAATTCTTCTGGTAGGTTCAATCTATAAGCCACTGCTCTAATTCGTTCTGTAATCTCGAATGGTCCGATGTAACGTGGGCTTAGTTTCCCCCGTTTCCCAAATCATACCACTCCTTTCCAAGGAGACACCTTTAGCAAAACATGGTCTCCGACTTGGAATTCAATATCCTTTCGTCTCTTATCCGCATAACTTTTCTGTCGGTCGCGAGCGACCTTCAGTCTCTCACGCACTTGGACTATCTTGTCCGAAGTCAGTTGCACTAGCTCTAGCCCGGCTAACTGCCTTTCTCCGACCTCGTTCCAACACAGGGGCGTCCGACATTTCCTACCATAGAGCGCCTCAAACGGCGCTGCCTTGATGCTCGAGTGATAGCTGTTATTGTAAGCGAACTCGATCAATGGTAGGTGCTTTTCCCAAGAGCCTTGGAAATCTAAAGCACATGCTCTCAACATGTCTTCCAACGTTTGGATCGTCCGCTCACTCTGACCGTCGGTCTGAGGATGATAAGCGGTACTCATCTTAATCTGCGATCCCATTTCTCTTTGGAAACTTCTCCAAAAGTTAAAGGTAAACCGGCTATCTCGGTCAGATATTATCGACGAAGGCACACCATGGAGGGTTACGATCTCATCAATGTATAACTTGGCTAACTGCTCCAACGAGTAAGACTCTCGTATAGGCAGAAAGTGAACTGACTTCGTGAGTCGATCCACGATCACCCAAATAGTGTCATAACCCTTCGGAGTTCTAGGCAAATGGGTCACGAAATCCATCGTGATCTGGTCCCACTTCCACATTGGTACATCCAGAGATTGAAGCTTTTCGTACGGTCTCTGATGTTCGATCTTCACACGTGGACACGTTATACACGTCTCAACGAAGTGAGCCACATCCTTTTTCATTCAAGGCCACCAATAGTCTCGTCGAAGATCTCCATACATCTTATTAGTTCCAGGGTGAATCGTATACTTTGATTTGTGAGCCTCTTCTAAAATCATTTTCCTGAGCTCCCCGAATTTCGGGACCCAGATTCTCCCACAGAAAAACTTCACCCCCAACTGTCTTCCACTAACGAGAACACTTGTCCGACCAGTCTTTCCTTCTTGAGATTGTCAGCTCCGAGTGCCTCGGCTTGACATTTCTTTATTTCGGCTAACAGATTGAACGTTACCTCGGCCCTCATTGCCACAATGCTGGGGACCTCGCTTCTTTCTTTACGACTCAAAGCGTCCGCCACCAGGTTCGCCTTACCTGGATGATATTCGATCTTACAGTCGTAATCGGTCAACAATTCAATCCATCTCCTTTGGCGGATATTCAACTCTTTTTGGTCAAAGAGATGACATAGGCTTTTGTGGTCCGTGAAAATCTGGCACTTCGTCCCGTACAGGTAATGTCGCCAAATCTTCAGAGCGAAAACCACGGTCGCCAATTCTAAATCGTGAGTAGGGTATCGAACCTCGTGATCCTTTAACTGTCGGGAGGCATAAGCGATCACCTTTCCCCTTTGCATGAGTACACAACCCAATCCGAGTTTTGATGCGTCACTGAAAACCACGAAGTCATCAGACCCATCCGGTAACGACAATACCGGAGCGCTGCTCAGCATATCCTTCAGTCTTTGAAAAGCTTCCTCTTGCTTCTCAGACCAGGTGAACTTGACATTCTTCTTGGTTAAAGAAGTCAGTGGCGTGGCGATACGCGAAAAGTCCTTGATGAACTTTCGGTAGTAACCTGCCAGTCCGAGGAAACTTCGAACTTCTGACGGATTCTTAGGATGCTCCCAATCTCGGATGGCTTCAATCTTTGCCTGGTCAACCATGATCCCCTTCTCAGACACCACGTGCCCGAGAAACTGCACCTCTCTCAACCAAAATTCGCATTTGGAAAACTTCGCATACAGCTTCTCTTGCTTTAACAGCTCGAGAATCGTTCGAAGGTGATTTTCGTGCTCCGTTTCCGATCTTGAGAAAATCAGAATATCGTCTATGAACACTATCACGAACTAGTCTAAATAAGGTTGGCATACCCTATTCATTAAGTCCATGAATGCTGTCGGGGCGTTGGTTAGCCCGAACGACATCACCAAGTATTCGTAGTGTCCATACCTGGTCTTGAATGCAGTCTTCGGAACATCCTCCTTTCTCACCTTGAGTTGGTGATAACCCGACCTCAAGTCTATCCTGGAGAAGTAATTGGCTCCTTGCAACTGATCGAACATGTCGTCAATCCTCGGTATCGGGTACTTGTTCTTGATCGTGACTTTATTGAGTTCCCGGTAATCGATACACATCCGCATAGTACTGTCCTTCTTCTTCACGAAGAGTACAGGTGCTCCCCACGGAGACGTACTTGGTCTGACGAACCCCTTGTCTAACAGTTCCTGCAACTGAGTCATCATTTCTTTCATTTCGGAGGACGCCAATCTATAGGGTGCGCGGGTAATCGGTGCAGCTCCAGGCATCAAATCAATTCTGAACTCGATCTGACGATCCGGAGGTAGACTTGTCAAGTCATCCGGAAATACTTCCGGGTACTCATTTACTACCCGCACATCGCCCACTCCACGCTTCTCTTTCTTGGCATCCAACACGTACACCAAGTATCCACGACACCCCTTCTTCAGACACTTAGTAGCCCTAATCATAGAGATGAGGCTATTCTATCTATTACGGCGGTTCCCATAAATCACTATGGGATCCCCCTCGGGTGATTGAATCCTGATCAACTTTTTGTTGCAAGCGATATTCGCATCATTCGCGGCTAACCAGTCCATACCCAACACCACATCGAACTCTCCCATTGCCATGGGATATAATTTCATAGGTATCAATCTTCCTTCTATATCTATGAAACAGTCCTCTACCACCTCCTTAACACACACCAGACTATCGTTGGCAGTTTCCACCTCTAGAGCTCTCTCTAAACGTCTAGGCATCACCCCCAAACATTTCATGAATGCATGCGATACAAAAGAGCGGTTTGCTCCTGAATCAAACAACACCTTGGCAAATAGAGAGTTCACTAGAAACGTACCTGCCACAACATCTGGAATTTCTTCCGTCTCCTCCGCAGTCGTGCGAAACGCACGCCCTTTCGCACGTGCCGACTCCGCTCCCTTATCATTTCCTCTTCCTCCCTGACGATCCCCAAACTGAGCTGATCCACCCTTTTTCAACTACGGACAATCATACCGTGTGTGACCAGTAGCTCCACATTGGAAACATGATTTCCCTTTGGGGCAGTCCCTTGACATGTGATCGGGCAAGCCACACCGGTAGCATGAGTGTGAACCTGCCATGCAATCACCCCGGTGTACCTTATTGCATTTCGTACACGGTTTCCCAGCGGTATCTTTGTTCGCACGGTTATCTGGTCGGAACACCTTCCCTTTCCTGGTGTCATTACCCGGCCCATCCCATTTACGCTTTTCGCCACCCTTCTCAGATGTTTGGAGGTTCTTTTCCTTCTCAATCAGCTCGGCCGTATTGATGGCCGCCTGAAAGGTAGTGGGATTTCTTGTCAGAACCAGTTCTTGGATATTACTTTTCAACCCATGGATGAAGCGTTCCACCTGTCGATCCTCCATTGGCACATACAGATCAGCAAAACGAGATTTCTCGATAAACTTAGAGGTGTACTCTCGTACCGTCATTCCTCCCTGTTCTAAACCCAGAAACTCTTCTTCCAGCTTTTTCACTGCCGTGAGTGGGCAGAACTGCGCTTTAAACCTGTCTACAAACGATTCCCAGAACATCCCCTTTGCCATCGCAGAACCCTTTCCCCCAGTTTTGGCTTCCCACCAGTAAACTGCATCAGATTTCAACATGGACAAGGCAAACATCACCTTGTCCCCATCAGCACACTTGCAAGTATCGAATACTAGTTCCATCTCCTTCACCCACTTCATTGCCAGAACCGGGTCACACTCGCCCTTGAACGTAGGGGGCTTGCATGAGGCAAATGCCTTAAAGTTACAACCCTTAGCTGCTGACTCATTCACCACCAAAGATATTGCTTTCGAGTGGCTCCCAGTACCAGTCTCTACCGGTCTTGACAATTCCACACTTTCCTTATTCTCAGTCGTCTCTTTGCTTTCCGAGGCTGACTCATTCTGTTTAGCAAGAAGAGTCTGCAAAGTTTCCTGAATCTTACCCAGCTCAGCAGCCAGATTTTCTCGAGTGACAAATGCGGATCCCCGACCTCGACCACGTCCCCTTGTTGGGTTCCCTCTTCTTACAGTAGCCGAACTCTCCTGGACAGAGTCTTCTTGGTTGACAGGAATTTCCATACTCCTTGTCCTTCCACGACCCCTTCCACGGCCCCTTCCGCGACCTCTCCCGCGACCCCTTCCGCGGTTAACCGGTCCATTCTCTAGGACCTCTTCCTCCTGATTCCTTGGTACAGTAGGTACCGACTTACTCCTCAAATTTCTCCCAGACATTCGCGAATACTGAAAGAAAACAATAATTAACCTTTGCTAGACATGACATCACAAAATGCTATATAAGGTAATGTAAGCACGCGCATGTACCTTAAGTTCATAATTGCACTGGCCAGGTGCAATCCCAAACTTACCTTACACGTTTGTCCTTGGCACCTTATTCTTAAGCGCAATTATAGTGATCGTTTCTAAAGGCAATCCTATGTCTCGGCTGTGTTCCTCATCCTACAGTTTAAGTTTAGGCCCGAATGGTCACCTAAATCTCTTAAACTAAGGCTCTGATACCATTTGTAACGTCCCAAAAACACAACATGCTTTAATTCACAAAATAAGTATTCAAATTACATGGCATAACTTGTCTTTAATCATTCATAAGCTAGTACTAGACAAAATTGACAGCGGAAGTCTTTATTCCATAGCCGAGAGCTCTATCTAAAGGTAATAAGCAAAATCTGGAATCGCTCTAATCTCCAAAACCATCTCGCGTCATCTCTTAGTTCTTACTAGAAGAACCTATAGCTCGCTTACCTGAAAATGGTTTAGTTTTGAAAAGCAAGGGTTAGACCAAAAGGTCTAGTGAATTCCCTCCGTAAAACAACATGAATAAATAATGTGAAAACATTTCGTTGAGAACATCGTAAATCATCACATAAGGTACTGCACTGTGTGATGGACCACATAACCATCCGCGATCGGGCCCAAGCAGACTCCCCTTTCGCCCTCGAAGGTATCGGGGCCCAAGCAGACTCCCATTTACCCTCCTAGGAGGGAAACAAATTCCAACCAATAGGCTCATCATACATATCCAAGGGATCTTCGAATCCCGAGGCTCACTGATCCCACGGTGCAGACCGACACCACATAGCATGCACATACGTTACATAAAGCATTAGAATCTTTATAAATCATGCTTTTCCTTTCATCATACCAATGTTCTTTTAGATAACAAGAGTACGTTCATGAGAGACATGCATATCAGTTTGTAAACATTTCATGCTCGTTAAATAAAACCATAATCAGTAAAAAGAACCATTTGACATTTTACGTCGTAAAAGGGTTTAGGGAACTCACCTGATACTAGTGTTGCACGTACTTATGCTATACCTCTGAACTAAACGAACCGGACACCTAAGGATAATAGAGTTTCATCAGATTAGACTGTCCGATCCTACAGGCTACTGAACTTTCCGGATGCAACATTCTATCCGGACACTCACCAGTTTTCCGGACGAAATACGCTTTCCGGATACTACCGACTTTCCGGACAAAACTGCCCGGACACTAGACCTTTCCGGACACACTATCAGGACTCTAGTCCTTTCCGGACACACTATCCGGAAAAATACATGTCCGATGACACTCATGTAACTCCTACCCGAACACTTGCAAAACGTCCGGACACTATCGAAACCCCAGTGTCCGGAAACCACGGCTGTTCGAACATAACCCATCTAAAAGTGATCATTAACTTGTTTTCAGCAATTAGATTGATCAGATAAACGTAAGGGTTCATCCACCAACCCTAAACACCCATTTAATCCACTTTTAAACAATCTAAAATGACACATTAGCAATAAACCTCAAAATACACAATAAAGGGATATTTAGGTGAGAACTTAGCAATTTCCCCATGATTCCCTCCCTAATTTCTTAGACAACAGAGAAAGAATAATCGCATTAAACTGAGTAGGAAAGATTTGATGATTACCTTTAGACTCTTCTCCTTAATTGAAATCACTTGCTTGCTTCCTTCTCCCTTTCTCTTCTTGAGCCGCCAAACACACACACACAAACCAAAAATAGTGATTTTCTCATCAACCCTAGGGATTTGGGCCATATACCCCTTTCACCAAATTACAAATAAGTCCCTCAACAATAGTTTCATTTCTTTCACTTTGACCACCAAACTCTAAAACCCACTAGAATTTGGGTTGTTACAAAATAAATGGTATCCGATTAAAAACTCGTCCGGTCAGATGCAACAACTCTTTCAAAGTAAAACAAGAAAAAGAACACAAATAAGATAAACTGTAACTAAAAATTAGATAAACCAATATTCAAAAAAGGCACGAGCACACATCAGGAGCGCGATATTTGCATAAATGGTATTCGATCGCCTCTTTTCCACACTTGTAGCAAAAGCTAATTCCACATCTGTAACAAGATGAGCAGATCAAGTTATCATGCAGTTGAAGTAGTTCCTTATTCCATGCAGTTGAAAACAAGTTATCATCATTAACTACAATAAAGTAACCATGATGCAGTCAGTATCTTATATTTATTTAGATATATGGCCTAATTTTATTTTATCTTCAAATTATATACATGTTAGTTTGTAAGAATTATGATTTTTTTGGGTAACCGTGGGTTTCTAGGCCAGCTTACGCGCACCGACTAAACCCCGGACGACCACGAATGGCCTGGAGTCATCGCAAGTGAACCTCCATGGCCAAAAGGGCTTTTGACAGTGCCTGGAATTTTTCATTGCCCAGATAGAGGAACAAAACTACAAATGATTGTATAGGAGTCTTGTTAGAAACATTTGCAATCTTGCTCCTTTTGGCCAATTCAAAAATTTTAGTTGCAAACCGAAAAAAGAAATAAATTTGTGATTCGATCAATCGAAAAAAGAAATTGATCGTATAAACACATGAAAAAATAAGAATGGGTCCGGGAGAGATTGTTAAACTTAATGGGCGGCCTCGAACGAATACGATAAGAAAAAATCGGAGAGGTCCACCCATACCGTTATACAGTTAAAATTAATCAATCTTTTATATAGTAAATGATTAGAAAAATAGAAGTGGTTTTGGATTGGACTCTGCCTACTGAGTACCAACCACCTCCCAATTATACAGGATATGTCGTATTGTACGTTTCGAATCTTGGTCGTGAAATATTAGAAGGTAAATATTTTGTTGTTGAAAAATCCGATTTCAAAGGTTGATAATCCTTGGAGAGGAAAAGTTCATACTCTAAATTTTGTGAAACTACTTGTTTTTACGCCATGTTACATTGATATATTTTATGTCTTTCTTTAGTTGGGAAAGAAATTATGTATTTTTACATAACTTACCATTTTATATTGAGTTATTTTAAATGTAAATCTTTTAGTCCCTTTAGCCCATTGGCAAGTTCGACCCGTTTATAGGACAAGTTCTCATGCCTGCAAAAATGTGCTTGAATTTATTAGACCCGTTAGACCAGAAAATACATATTAGGCCTAGCCCGTATCCAGCTCAAACCCACAAATAATCAGAGCATCTCCAACAGCTTCCCCATAATTTCTCCAAAATGGGGAACCAAAAGCCAAAATCTTCAAAAAAATATACATTCATCTCCAACAGCTTCCCTATTTTGGTGAATCCAACATTAATTAAAATATTAAAAGATTATTTCTCTCTCTCCATATTTATTTTCAAAGTTTTCTATTAGTCCTCTCACTTGGTAATCATTTTTGGAGTGATCTTCGTATTTTAGTCCAAAATCCCCATTTTCTCCATTTTAAGGAAGCTGTTAGATGCTCTCACCTCTAGTTTATATCTGGTGTTTTATTTGGGCATCTCAAAAAGGATACTTTTTGGACTATTAATGTGTTGTATTGTAGAGTTTATCTTAAATGTAAATTACGTTGAAATACGTAAGGTTTTAACTATTCTATTATACTAGTGTTCGACACCACGCGTTGCGTGGTGACGATAAATTATGTAGAAAATATTAAAATTAAATGGTTGATGATCACATAGCATATATTAAACATAAGAATTGATATTTCACTTGATATGAAACCGTCTCATCATCCTTAGTTCACTTGAGACTATTTCTTCTTAGCTTAAATAAGAATCAATATTACATTTGATATGAAGTTGCTCATGATCCTTAGTTGTTTCTTTTGATATATATAATTAAATAATAGCTAAGTAGTTCTACATCATCAAACTTTGTAATTGACACAAAATGATAGATGATAAAAGAAGTGAGTGAGACTATTAATTATAATAATGAGATGTATAATTAATATTGTTTTGTCATAACTCGTTATATCGATTTATCTTTAACATAGATTTCCATAAAATAATTATATTCACCATGCAACCATAATGTAACAACCCAAAATCCTGTTAGTGTTTAGAGTTTGGGGGTCAAATTAAAAGAAAGCAAAGTTTCATTTGAGGGACTAAATTGAAAATTTCTGAAATATAAATAGACTCGGATCCCTAGGGTTGGAGGGGGAATATTCATTGTGCACTGGTTGGCGGCTGAAAGGAAGGAGAAGCGAGAAAGAGGAGAAATCAGTATTAATTGCAAGAGAAACTTCTAGCTGGTAAGAAATCCACTTCCTCCTTTTTGTAGTTTGATAACTGTATGAGCATTGGGTAATAAATTCCATTCATCTTTTCCACTATTCAAGTCGTATGGTTTAAGTTAAGAACAAGTGGGTGAATTCCAATTTGAGGACTCAAATGGCTGGTTAGGTTAGGCCCCTGTTAATGTTTCTTGTGAAAGCACGTGGGAGATAATGAGAAATATTTGTGAGTAAGGACGCCTATAAAAACCTCTTGAGTAATCCTGTTTAGGAAGAAATCGTTGGGAAGGGTTCGAGTTATTTGCTGTTGATCGTAGAACCAGGCTCAAGTTTGCGGGATTTAGGACCACCGGGACTTGGGTTGCGGGAGTTCAAACCACCGGGACTTGGGTTGCGGGAGTTCAAATCACCGGGACTTGGGTTGCGGGAGTTCAAACCATCGGGACTTCCACTCCATTACCGATAGTTTGAGTACCGATAGGAGAGTCCCGCAATTTCCTGATGCAAAGCCGTTACCGGGGCTTAAGCCCAGCAAGCCAGCGCCTGGGCCGAAGGTTTTGGGCCAAGGGAAGAGTTGGGCCGGCTGTTTGGTTGGACCGACAAGATGATTGGGCCAAGAGGCCCTTCTCTTTATTCTTTTGGACTAGTTTAATTGGACTAGATTGTGGTTAAATCTCGAGTTAGCGATTGCTTAACCGTAAGTCGATTGGTGATCCAATCAACTTAAGATCGGACTTAAAAGAGAACTTAGGGTCAGAAGCTAAGTTGCATCTAATTAGTTTATGCAATTAATTCACTAGGTGTACGAACGGAACATGGCTCGAGGTTAGGAAGGAGCTTGCAACCAGGTGAGTTTCCTAAACCTTATTTTGACGTAAATGTTAAATGATTCTTTTACTGAAAATGGTTTTATCGAGCATGAAATGTTTACGATCTGATATGCATGGAAGGAAAGGAATGTTTTATATGTTGTATTGATGCGCATGATTTATAAAGTGTCAAATGCTTTTATAAAATGTATGTGCATGTTATGTGATGTCGGTCTGTACTGTGGGATCAATGAGCCTCGGGATCTGATGGTCCCTTGGTTATGTACGACGAGACGGTAGGTTGGAATTCGTTTCCTCCTAGGCGGGTATCGGGGAGTCTGCTTGGGCCCCGATACGAGAGGGCGAAAGGGGAGTCTGCTTGGGCCCCGATCGCGATTGGTTAAGCGATCCACTACACAGTGCAGTACCATATGTGATGCTTTACGATGTATGATGCATTTTTAATAAAAATGATTTCGTATTATCTATACATGTTGTTTTATGGAGGGAATTCACTAGACCTTTTGGTCTAACCCTCGCTTTTCAAAACTAAACCATTTTCAGGTAAGCGTGTAGCGAGTTCTTCTAAGTAGAACTAGAGACGGCTTGGAAGCAATGGTGCTCGTGAGGCTCCCAGTTTTAGATTGATATGTCTAGTTAGTGCTCGGCTGTGGCTTAGAGAGACTTCCGCTGTTTATGATTAGTGCTAACGTTAAAGTTTTTGTTAAGTATGTTTTAGCATTGATGTAAGGACAAGCTCAGTTATGTAATTTGAATGTTGATCTTATGACTTTGACCTTTTATGGAAAGTGGGACGTTACAAATGGTATCAGAGCCTTAGTTTAAGGGATTTAGGTGACCATTCGGGCCTAAACTTAAACTGTAAGATGAGGAACACAGCCGAGACATAGGATTGCCTCTAGGAACGATCACTATAAATGCGCTTAGGAATAAGGTCCCAAGGACAAACGTGTAAGGTAAGTTTGGGATTACACCTGGCCAGTGTAATTACGAACTTACAGGTACATGTGCGTGCTTACAATACCTTACTTATAGCAAATTTGTTGTGTCACATCTAGTAAGGATTAACTATCGGTTTCTTTCAGTTTAGCGCTATGGCTGGGAGAGCGTTGAAGAATAAGTCAGCAAGATCCCTGAGGGATAGACCGAGCCCCATTATTTGGGGAAGTGTCGTGTAAGAGTCATTATGATGTGGGGTATGTGGACATCGTAGAGAAGAAACGTTGTGAAGAATGTTATGAGTCGTCTAGAGGTAGCTCTTCATGGATTCGGAGAGGATGGGTGTTTGAGTTTGGGTAAGACTCCAGTGTCAAGAGAGTCCTAGTTATGGAGATCATGAGATAGACCAGTTGGGATGGTAAGATAGAACAGTGGCAAAACCTTGAAAGTGTCAATGGAGCCCTGATTTCTTAGTCGAGCCTTTCAGTGGCAGAATAAATGAAATAAGATACATATATTGAATTGAAAGCATGTAGAAGTAGAAAGTGAGATGGTTGATCAAAACGAAGGTAGTATGAAATGATTGAGTAAGTGAGATGTAGAACGCTTGTGCAGCGAGTTGTTGCATGACCGAGAGGACGACCATTGGTCGTAGGTAGAATGTCAAAGATAAGTTGCGTGGGTAAAGCGGTTGACCTTGCTAGGGTGTGTAGCCTTCAATTGCAAGTAGAGTTTCATGCATAGCTTTCTTAAATATAACATGAAAATTTTCACGATTTAAATTAGATGGGTAAATATCAATTTTGATCAAAAAGGAGTCGGAATGTGCAAGCGTATGTTTAAAGAAAAGGTAATTTCATTCACATTGCACAATGAAATTTTGAGCCTAACGATTTCAAAGTATTTCACACTTTTCATGATAAGTTAAATTATTACAAAAGGTCGAGAAGACGTGTGCCAACAAAACTTTTACAATCAAATGAATTTTAACCGATTGATATCATATAAAAGAATGTGAGAACCGACCGGTTTACTTGGTGTCAGTAATTTATTTCGAAATTGTGTCGTATGGAAGGATTTTCATTCAACGTATTACTGCCGTAATAACATCGTTCGGAATTGAGTAAGATTAAGGTTCACGGAAAGATGTGTGCAAACGATTCTCGAATCGTTGTGCAGGGCGTTGAAGTTATAATAGTGATGGGGTCATGTGTACCCAAGTGTTTTTCCAAACGTTGTTTATTTAAAATGATAAAATGTGTAAAAAGGATTTATTTATTGTATTGTCATGCATGAAGGCTATGAACCTACTAGGCCGTTGAATATTACGTTATAAGTTAAGAAGAAACTCCGAGAGTGGAAAGGTGTTGGACAAGTCAGGGGAGAACGTGCGTGGTTGCAGTATATGTGTTCTAGAGGAAAGGTGAACAGTGGTAGAATCGGAAGTGGAATACAATATCGGTTGTATGAGGGTTTGCACCCTTGTTCGGTACCCGGAGGTACATTTGTCAAGGGACGGTTGTGACCGGAGGAAGGACTTGAAGCCTTCAAGGTGATGGTTCTAGCAACTCGTTATGAGTAGTGTGGTGAGGAAGAATGAAATGCCTATGGCGTAGGAATATGAGTTTCAAGGTGAGCTTGTAATGTTGTCGTTACATGAGTAGGTGTCGAAAGGAGGGAGACAGATCATGAAGGTGATTATGATATGTGGAAGGATTAGGCTCCGTAAGGAACTAATGTTAAAGGATAAGTTAAGGAAGTAGTTAAGTGCTATCTTTTGTCGTTGAAGTCGGCAACGGTGTATGTTGGCCGAGGCCGAAGACTCAACCAGATGAGTGTAAGTCGATAGAATATCTTGTAGAGGTGTTAAATTAGTAAGAGACTGTTGTTGTTGAATAGGCGTTCTACTTACGAGGTGAGGAGGGCCCGTAGAAGGACCAGGTGTGTAACACAAGCGGAGTGAGTGTAGACTATTCCAGTCAGTAAGAAAATGTGCCGTGTCTAAGAAAGGACTCGGATCATAAAAAGCTAGCTAGGATGTTTGTGTTTGAGCTAAGTGTGAACTCATGAGCCATAGTTCAACAAGTTGAGAGAGAACTAAGTAGCGAGACAGACTCGTTTGTAGTATACGGGAGGATATGAAGGAAGGGGGTGAATGTACGAACGAATAGTAGCTGCAATTGCCAAGATATCTGTGTCAGTCGGTGATGTAGTAAGGCGATGTTAGAAATACGTAGGATTAGAAGGAAGTCCTTTTGGGATTTCGGGTAGAGTGTACGTTTTGCAATCCCAGTTGTTGAAATAAGTGGTTGGTAAGTTGGTGTTTATTTTGACTGTTATCGGAATGGAATGTCGGGGCAGAATTGGGTGATTGCCCAGCTGTGCGACCAAGATTTATGGTTATGTATGTTGTTAAGTATATTCTTGAAGGCAGAGTAAGCTTAAAGAAGATGATGAATAGATTAGTCAAGCTGTAGTTTAGTAGATGAGAAATCGTTAAAGAATGAAAATTGTTTCTTATGCGTGAGGGAATGATCCTAGAAGGAAATAGTCGGAAATTTTGGTTATGTTTAAGGAATGACATGATGATGATTGTGGGTCGGAGTGGTAGTATGATCATTAGTTGATTTGAAATGTCATGATAGAGGTATAAGCCTGTGGTTGGTTGATTAAAATTTTTATAGATTTGTTAAGTAATGACGTTCATTTGTTATTCAGGATGTGTTACAATTCTTGGGGAAGTGTTATTGAGATTAACACACTGATTGTTAAAGAATTATTTAAGGTAAATCTAAGTAAGAAAGTCGGGATGACGGTATATATATATATATACATCTGTCTGTTTGTATGATCATGGTGGTTAATCGAAAGAATTGTGGAACCCGAGTTTCGGGGTGTTCCTGAGTTAATAGATCCGTTTGTAATAGGGAATCCAAAGGGGGTGGATTATTAGAGTGAATAGGGGACGTTACTAAGAATCATACTTTGGGGTCATTGGAAGTTAAAGAGGATGAGGGTTGTGTTAGTCAAAATGTGGTGGGATAGATGTGAAGTCCTTAAAGAATGTGAATTGTTGCTTATATGTGAAAGAAATGTCTGAGAAGGTAAAAGTTGGAGATTTAAGAATGCGTAGTGACATCGAACACTGGTCTTGTTTCAAGACGGCTTGGTTGAATGCCTTAAGATAAGATCTTGGTGCAACTGCTTGGTTATGTAAGTAATGAGAAAGCGGTATCAATGTGTGGAAAAGTCGGGAGAAAGGGGCAAGTAATGTTTGGCGAGCAGTGCTCTACGCTAACGTGGGGAGGGTGTAGATAGTATGTCGGAACAAGTGAGTAAATTGGAAGTAGTAAACTCGACAGTATTGCCGAAAGGTACAGTATTGTGTAGATGGTCATTGTTAAGTGTGCGAACCGTTGGAAAGAATATTGAGGAAGGAAATTGTGTATGTTTCGGTGCAGGGAAGAAGTGGATGAGACAACTAAATGAGTTAAGTTAGTGACTTTGCGAGAAATGGTCAAACGATTTGGTCGTGGAGCGATAAGCTAGTGAGAATAGTATGGTGTGACCATGGTTACTCCTCCCAGTTGGGCGAGGATAACCGGAGCTATGTTTTTATGATTGAACGAACGTAGCAATCAGCGAGGAGTGGTTGTGTTTCAGGACAAGTTTATTTCGAGTAGGTGGACACTTCGGCAGTGGGTTGGAGGTTCCTATTCTTAGTTACATGTAAGCATGGAGTGGTGAAGTGGTGAGGATTTGAGAGGTGATTGTCGAACTACGGTCTATGTGGTCCGAGATAAAGGAAATGTTATACGCATGGATGATTGTTGGGTGGTGCAAGGTTACGAATTGTGTTACAAAAAGGAACTCGGAATTATGAGTTGTCGGGAGGTACAGGGCTGGCCTTGTGCCAAGTTGCCAAGTGAGTGAATGTTTCTTAGTAAATGAATCTCGTGTTGTAGCGGGGAGATTCACAGGTTCTTCCTTAAAGGAAGCATTGATGCATGAGAAGCTTTATTTAATCTTCTAGTGTTAAGACCGATCGAATAGGAACAGTAGCCTATGAATTAGGGTATCGTAAGAATGAAAGGGAATGCATCCAATGTTCCATGTTTCAAAAAAAATATTATGAAGTGGTTGACTAAGTCAAGGGTGGCTTTACCTTGGGGATGTGTCAGTTGTGGTGTCGGCTTGTAAATCGCGTCCCTTTCTATGAGGAATTCCGGGGACGGAATTCTTTTAAGGGGGGAGTGTTGTAACAACCCAAAATCCTATTAGTGTTTAGAGTTTGGGGGTCAAATTAAAAGAAAGCAAAGTTTCATTTGAGGGACTAAATTGAAAATTTCTGAAATATAAATAGACTCAGATCCCTAGGGTTGGAGGGGGAATATTCATTGTGCACTGGTTGGCGACTGAAAGGAAGGAGAAGCGAGAAAGAGGAGAAATCAGTATTAATTGCAAGAGAAACTTCTAGCTGGTAAGAAATCCACTTCCTCCTTTTTGTAGTTTGATAACTGTATGAGCATTGGGTAATAAATTCCATTCATCTTTTCCACTATTCAAGTCGTATGGTTTAAATTAAGAACAAGTGGGTGAATTCCAATTTGAGGTCTCAAATGGATGGTTAGGTTAGGCCCCTGTTAATGTTTCTTGTGAAAGCACGTGGGAGATAATGAGAAATATTTGTGAGTAAGGACGCCTATAAAAACCTCTTGAGTAATCCTGTTTAGGAAGAAATCGTTGGGAAGGGTTCGAGTTATTTGCTGTTGATCGTAGAACCAAACTCAAGTTTGCGGGATTTAGGACCACCGGGACTTGGGTTGCGGGAGTTCAAACCATCGGGACTTCCACTCCATTACCGATAGTTTGAGTACCGATAGGAGAGTCCCGCAATTTCCTGATGCAAAGCCGTTACCGGGGCTTAAGCCCAGCAAGCCAGTGCCTGGGCCGAAGGTTTTGGGCCAAGGGAAGAGTTGGGCCGGCTGTTTGGTTGGACCGACAAGATGATTGGGCCAAGAGGCCCTTCTCTTTATTCTTTTGGACTAGTTTAATTGGACTAGATTGTGTTTAAATCTCGAGTTAGCGATTGCTTAACCGTAAGTCGATTGGTGATCTAATCAACTTAAGATCGGACTTAAAAGAGAACTTAGGGTCAGAAGCTAAGTTGCATCTAATTAGTTTATGCAATTAATTCACTAGGTGTACGAACGGAACAAGGCTCGAGGTTAGGAAGGAGCTTGCAACCAGGTGAGTTCCCTAACCTTATTTTGACGTAAATGTTAAATGATTCTTTTACTGAAAATGGTTTTATCGAGCATGAAATGTTTACGATCTGATATGCATGGAAGGAAAGGAATGTTTTATATGTTGTATTGATGCGCATGATTTATAAAGTGTCAAATGCTTTTATAAAATGTATGTGCATGTTATGTGATGTCGGTCTGTACCGTGGGATCAATGAGCCTCGGGATCTGATGGTCCCTTGGTTATGTACGACGAGACGGTAGGTTGGAATTCGTTTCCTCCTAGGCGGGTATCGGGGAGTCTGCTTGGGCCCCGATACGAGAGGGCGAAAGGGGAGTCTGCTTGGGCCCCGATCGCGATTGGTTAAGCGATCCACTACACAGTGCAGTACCATATGTTATGCTTTACGATGTATGATGCATTTTTAATAAAAATGATTTCGTATTATCTATACATGTTGTTTTATGGAGGGAATTCACTAGACCTTTTGGTCTAACCCTCGCTTTTCAAAACTAAACCATTTTCAGGTAAGCGTGTAGCGAGTTCTTCTAAGTAGAACTAGAGACGGCTTGGAAGCAATGGTGCTCGTGAGGCTCCCAGTTTTAGATTGATATGTCTAGTTAGTGCTCGGCTGTGGCTTAGAGAGACTTCCGCTGTTTATGATTAATGCTAACGTTAAAGTTTTTGTTAAGTATGTTTTAGCATTGATGTAAGGACAAGCTCAGTTATGTAATTTGAATGTTGATCTTATGACTTTGACCTTTTATGGAAAGTGGGACGTTACACATAATATTGATACCTAGTTTTGTTTAATTGTGGGACATTTTGGTAAATTGTTTACATTTATTATAATGTACTCGTTGCTACGTCGTCTAAAAATTCTCCATGAAGTCCTCGTTCCCAACCTACGGTTGGACGAAAGACTGAAAGAGTAACAAAAGTCGTCATTATTGTGACTACTTCGAGTATATGCGAGCTGATTGAATTGTTAATTTTTCCATGTTCGAGTTTTTTTTATTTGTTTGAGACTGTTTCTTCATAGCTTAGTTTTTAGTAGAGAATCTTGAAAAAAGAGATTTAGTCATATTATGTAAAATGAAGCGTATTATATCAATTTAATTTCATTTTTATACATAGTTTGATTTCAATTTAAATTAAAAAATGCAGTTGAAGTAATTATATATTGATGAATGTAATGAGTTATTCTTTCTAATTTTATATATTTAGTTATTCTAATTTATATATACTAGTGTCCATCCCGCGCGTTGCGCGGTAGCGATAAATATTTTAAGTACTTGACCGAGTTGAGTTAAGATAAAACGTAGTTTCTCCATTAATAGTTAATGAGATACAATTTTAAAAATATACTGTATTTTCATAAGTGGTACATTTTCATATAGTATCGACCTTCTCTTCGAGATCCTTCATTCTTGCTAATTTATTATGGATTCAAATCGTGAGCTAAAACATATTTAGCTAACTAAATTTTTGACTATCAAAATTATCCCTTATTTCTTATAATTACCTTCATTCTCCAATCTTATGCCTTTTGAGAATACTGAAATCTCACAATGTGACTCATAATAATGGTTGTTCTTTTTATATAAATGAAGTTATATAAAGGTTAATATTTAATAAAAACTGATTTTTAGCAAAATAGGTCGACTAAAAAAAGACAACCAAATAAGTTATCACAAACTCTTTTAAACTTGTAAGGCATCTTATCCACATTTTCCTTTGCTTGCCTATTGTTTTAAATTTGTTACCAATCTGTAGATGTTGACTTACCAAATAAGACATCTCATCCACCTTTTATATACTGACCTCTTCTTTCAAATCTATAATTTTTCACCGATGTGGGATAAACAAATAAGACATCTCTTCCTGCTTTTATATACTAACACCCTCTTCCAAATCTATTGTCTTTCCGTCGATGTGGGATAATTAAATAAGACTCTCATTTACTTTACATACTCACTAATTCTTCCAAATTTATCGTCTTTCTATCAATGTGGATAACATCATCTTAATTCAAGATTTGATAATACTTACATCTTCTTGTGACTTGTGAGATAATAATAATAAAAACATCACGGTTCAACATTTGATAATATTATATAATTTGATTAAATATAATGATTTATATACATTTATCTATCAATTTATTTACTTAAATAAATAGTTTTTTAAGAAAAATAAGGTTGGCCATAAAGAATATCTAGTCAAGCAATCCTTTAATTAATCAAAAGCCAAGTCTCCTTGTTTATTATAGTTACTTTCATTCTTCAATCTTATATTACTTATCATTGTGGGAGGATTAAAACACCACCACAATGCTAGATTTTGAAATACACAGATCTCACACTGCCACATTATCATATACTATTATTTCTTCTTTAATCTATAAATTTAATTATTTCAGTTTTTTTAACTTCCCAACAATGTTAGATAGCTAAAAATCAACCACCCCACCATTTGTAAAATACTCAAATTTCACGGTGTCACATCATGACCTTTAGTTCAATTATTGGTTTATAACATTTTTATTAATTGATATATTAATCGATTGATTTTTTATATAATAATAATTTTTATTTGTTTTTCAAAAAATTCATCCAAAATAAAACAATCTATGAATCATGGCCCTATGGATCATGGATGAGCACAAATGTACCACATTCACATTTTCTATTCACATCTTTATTCTAACTTTTCAACTTTTCACCAATGTGGGATAAACAATAACTCAACCACACAATTCACCACTTGAGAATACTCATATCTCATGGTGTCATCTCATAACCTTTTGGTTTTTTTAATATATACATATATATATATATATATATATATATAATATTGATAATTGATGATATTTTTTGTAAAAAATATCATCTAAAATAATACAATTTTATGTGTCAAAACCGACGAATAGACACAAATGCATTACACTCACCTTTCTTACACATCTTTATTCTATTTTTCAACTTGTCACCAATGTGAAATAGCTAAAAGTAAACTACAATTGAGCATTTGAGAATACTCAATTTTCATGATGCAAAAAAAATGTCATCCAAAATAAGACAACCATATGAGAATGGACACAAAAACATCACATCCACCTTTTTATACACCTCTTTATTCAAAATTTTCAACTTTTCATCAATGTGGGAGAGCTAAAGCTCAACCACAATCTATCATTTGAGAATAATCTCATGATGCAAAATAAAGGTTATTCAAAATAAGATAACTCTATGAGAATGAAAACAAAGTCATCACATCCAACTTTTTTATACACACATAATTGTTCTAATATTTCAACTCCTCACCAATGTGGGATAGCTATAACTCAACCACAATCCACCATTTGAGAATACTCAATTCTCATGATGCCACCTCATTCCTATTGGGTTTTCCTTTTATATATATAAAGATATATATATATATATATATATATATTATATAATAATTTTTTTTATTTTATGTATTGATTTTAGTAGTAATATTAAAGTACTAAGTATTGATTTAATTAGTGAAATTAAATGCATGTAATAAGTATATTATTTATTAATGAGAGAGTTAGTAATAAATATTTGAATATATATTAAATTTATTTAATGATATTAAATTAAATAAGCATTTCATTTATTAAAGAAGGGATTAATAATAAATATTTAGTTATATATTGATTCTAATTTTATTCATATATATATTGGTTCTAAATATATAATTTAAATAATATATATATATATAACATTAGGTAAATAATATAAGATAATGATCATAAGGTATTATATTGATGTGAATAATAGTCATCTTCAGTTATTTATTTATTTATATTAATTATAATCATTTTATTTTTAAAAATACACATATTATTATATTCAATTATAATCTAAATAGAAGTATACATATTGATCGTAATTTCATTTATATAATCAGTTTTTAAATATGTTGATTATATATATTCCTTGTATGTTATGTGGAAAAAAAATTAGAATAATGTGAAATAAATTAAATAAACAAATTTAGGTGTAAACAAAAATAATAAATAGTTTAATTAATTAAACATACTGCTAATAACTACATCAAAAAATGCAAAACTTGAGGAAAAAGAAGAAACATGAGATTGAGATGCCTAGAAAATGTCATATCATGTGGTTTTTCTTATATAATTACAAACTAAAAATTAGGAAACTATGTAGATATAAAAGAATGAGAAAAAATCCACAACAAAAAGCAAGGTAAAAATTGTAAATAAATTGAATGAAAAACTAAAAACTTATTTAAAATTAAGAAACTATGTAGACATAAAAAATGAAAGAAAAATTCACAACAAAAATCAAGGTAACAATTGTAAATAGATTGAATGAAAAACCAAAAACTTATTTAACAACAATATATAAAACACACAAAACATTAAAAATATATATGAAATTTTTTTATAGAAAAAAACAATGATATTGATTGGGAAGACACACACATATACACGTATCAACAGTATATAACTCACATAAATCATTACCCGGGAATTTTATGGAGGATGGGCAAGCATCGACGAAATGTAAATTCTACAAAGAATAAACAACAAATAAACATAGTATATAATAAAAGTGTTAATTTCATGTTGGTGGAGTATGTAACGACCCGGACCAATTTGAAAAGTTTTACGCTTTTCGTCAAGTTTTGTTAATAAGTGAAAGTTGAGGGGCTAGTTAGTATTTTTGGGTTGGAGTATAAAAAGGGCTCAAAACCCTAGGAACATTCTCATTTCACTGATTTGATTAGTGTTTGTCGGCTGTTCTTCTTGAGAGAAAAGAGGAGAACTTTTGGAAGGTTTTGGGTTTAAGAGAGAGGGATCATCAAGACTTGGAATCAGAAGAAGAAATAGGATTGGATTTCGTTCTCTGCAAGAATCGTAGCAGGTAACCTCTCCTCCTTATCTTTAATCCTTAATTCTTGCTGATGATTTAGTCATTTGAGGGTTTTTGTTGAAAAGTAGAGTTTGAAACTTAAATGAGAGAAATCGGGTCTTGTAGTGTGTTTCAGTTGCTAAGAACTCGGAAATTGTTAAGTTTAGTGATGTTGTTGCTATTGCTAATCTTTACTACGAGAGAATCGAGCTAACCAGTAGATTTCAGCCTCAAAAAGGGTCCAGGTCTTCGTCCGGAAACCGCCCTAGACGTCCGGAAACCTTCTTGGGCGTCCGGACTCCTTGCTTGGGAGAAGGTCCCCGGACGAGGAAGTTGTCCGGATAGGTTGGGTTTTCCGGGTATGAGTTGTGTCCGGTAAGTTCGGTACCCGGAAAGGGGTATCGTCCGGAGAGTAGTAGTTACCCGGATAAGGGTGTTTTCCGGACTAGGTTGTTGTCCGGTTAGATGGGTGTCCGAACTCTTTAGCGTCCGAAAAAGTAGGGTTGTCCGGAAAACTGAGTCGTCCGGATACTTTTGCTGAGTTGTTGTTTTATGCCCGTTTATTCAGGGAAGTCGATTTGGAAGTTTGGAACTGTTTAGGGACGAGAAGTAAGAGCCTGAGGTGAGTTTTCTAAACTAAAATGTATGGCTTTTAAAGTGTTTTCAAATGTGTTATAAATGTTGAGAAATTGCCACGCCTTATTATTATGCTTTAATTGCATGAAAGTTGTTTAAAGTTTTATGTAGAATGTA
The DNA here is from genome assembly GCA_033807775.1 of Saussurea involucrata. Taxonomy (NCBI): domain Eukaryota; kingdom Viridiplantae; phylum Streptophyta; class Magnoliopsida; order Asterales; family Asteraceae; genus Saussurea; species Saussurea involucrata. The sequence continues at coordinate 134,819,151 of CM066315.1, forward strand.
TGCATACATCATGGAGACGTAAACTGGCAAAGACGGGAGAGTAGTTCCGCCAGCTCTCGTGCGGGAAGGGAGGTCCCTATATGCCAGGAGCGAGGCTCCACAAGGCAGCATGAGGCTGACTCGTTGTCACCTTCGGGTGGCTTCAGGGTGTCAGATTACGAGGAGGCGGACTTTAGTCCGTATACGATTTTGACGTGTTGAGTATGAATGTTTAAAGCTGAAAAGATAAACTGTTTTTAAATGCTTTGATAACTGTTAGGAGGGACTCACTAGACCTCATGGTCTAACCCTCGCATTTTCAAATTAAAACCTTTTCAGGTAAGCAGGTTTCCAGGAGCTCGGGCAAATAGGCTGAGCTTAGCGTGAAGAGTCAAGAAGTGTAGGGACACTCTAGCATTTAGTTTTTCTCAGTTGTGTAGGTTGTTTCCGTAAACCTTTTGAGTATTTGTAATGAAATTTTGAGACCGTGATTTTGGGATGTTATGAATTTGATGTTTTGCATGTTATGTTTGGATGGGTCTTTACAGTTGGTATCAGAGCCATAGTTTAAGGGATTTAGGTGACCGAAAGGGAGCCTAGACTTAAACTGTGAGAAGTAGAGTCACAACTGAGAAACATGAATGCGTTAGGAAAGCACTATTTTAAGGTAGGATTTATAGGGTACTGAGGACGGTCATGTAAGGTAAGTTTGGAGTTACATCTGGCCAGTGTAACTGTGAACTTACAGGTACATGTATGTGCTTAAACTACCTTGTTATCCTATGTCGTGGCGCTAGGGAGTCTTCTATGCGTTGTTAGGCCTTTGTTAGTAAGTAAACTTTCCGTTGTTTTGCTGCTACATCAGAATGTCTGCGAGATCATTGAGAAGTAGGTCCATACCAGCGGCGGTAGACACACGAACCAAGAGTACTACACTGCGTGAGGAAGCAGTGAGAATCGAGGAAGAACCAGTGAATCAACCAAGAGCAGTAGCCACTCGGGGACGAGGGAGGGGTCGTGGAAGGCCTAAGGGAGCGGTGCCGAGAAAAGCGGCGACTGAAGCGGGGGAAACAACCGCCAAGGAAAAGAGTAAGAAGAAGAAGGCAACCATCAAGCGTACGACTAAGAGTATGGCAGAACCCGAAGTGCAGGTTATCTCTGAACAGGAAAGTTCCGTGCCTGTAACAAAGACCAAAGCAAAGAAAGGGCGTAAGTCCGAGGCCACGCAGGCTTTTATAACTGAGGAGAAGTTCACATCCGAGATGGGGAAAATACAGGAGACTCTGAAGGAAGTTTTAGAAAATCAGAACAAGACGGCATCTGGGGAACCGAGCAAAAGTAGTACTGGGAAGAAGACAGTGGAAGGTAGCGAACCGCGCACTGGGATGGGCACCAACTCGATGATCACTCCGTTCGTCGATGAACCAAAGACAGCGAAGGGGTGCACATTTAAGGCTTTCAACTCATGCAAACCACCGACCTACAATGGGGAGCGTGATCCCGTTAAGGCTATTCAGTGGGTTCGTGAGATGGAGCTGGTCTTCGATACAAGTAAATGCGCGGAGGAAGATAAAGTTCTGTTTGCAAGGTCATCGTTGAAGGCAGAAGCGATCTTCTGGTGGGATGTTGAAACCGGGGGAAAGGGATCAGAGGTGGCAAGGAGCATGTCGTGGGAGACATTTGTGAGAAAGTTCAAGGCTCAATACTGCCCTCTGGCGGCAGTTAAGAAGTTATAGGAAGAGTTTCTGAGCTTGGAGCAGGGGTCAATGACAGTTCAGGAGTATACGCTGAAATTTATCGAGAAGTCCAGATCTGCTGAGTTATATGTACCAACTGAAGAGAGGCGGATTGAGCGGTACATCTATGGGTTGAAAAGCAGTATTAGAGAGTTGGTGCAGGCAAAGGAACCAACTACGTTTCAGGCAGCAGTTGACAAGGCAGAATTGACAGAGAAAGATAAGATCAGGCAGATGAATGAGAGAGCTGGGGATAAGCGCAAATGGGAAGGACCGACCCGAGTCAGTAAGAAGCCAAACACGAACAGAGTTGAACCGCGGGCAGGCTTCCGGTCAGCCGAAAGGCCTTGTAGTAAATGTAACCGAGCGCACTGAGGTGAATGTTTGGCTGATAAGGAGGGATGCTATAACTGTGGGAAGACGGGACATTTGGCCCGAGATTGCCGTGGACAGAGGTCTTGTTTTCATTGCGGGCTATCGGGTCACGTTAAATGGGATTGTCCGCAACTAAAGAAGGGTAAGGCAGGGGTGAAGGTGGCAGCAATGGAGGTAAAGGCATTGAGAGGGGGGTGGAGCCGGCTCGTGCTAGAGCGAGGGCATTCTACATGACAGCTGAGGAGGCGGAGAGCGCGCCGGATGTAGTGACAGGTACCTTTCCTATAGACTCGATATTTGCTAAAGTGATGTTTGATACGGGGGCAAATCGTTCATTTGTGTCGCCCGTTTTTGCTCAAAGGCTGCGAGTGAAACCCAAGAGGTTAAACTTAGGGCTTGAAGTAGATATAGCGGGTGGTTGTCGAGTCTGGGTAAGGGATGTCTATGAGGGTTGCAATATAGACATAGATGGTCACTCTTTTCCATTGGAACTTTATCCAATGGGAATGGGGGAGTTTGATGTAGTCCTAGGAATGGACTGGCTAGCGGGGAATGATGCGAGCATTGTGTGTAATAAGAAGCTGATCCGTATACCCCTAGCCGATAAGGGAGAGGTGGTAATATACGGGGATCAACGAAGTAGGAAGTCGTGTCTAGTTTCGTTGATGAAAGCTAGGCGATGTTTGGGGAAGGGTTGTGCGGGGTATCTAGCGTATGTACTAGATGCCAAGAAAGAGAAGAAAAGTGTGGGAGATGTGCCCGTAGTGAATGAGTACCCTGAGGTGTTTCCCGATGACTTGACAAACCTACCTCCGGATCGTCAAGTGGAGTTCAGAATTGACCTTGTGCCGGGGGCGGCACCGATTGCTCGTGCGCCCTATCGGTTAGCTCCAGCGGAGATGAAAGAGATGATGACCCAATTGCAGGAGTTACTCGACAAAGGTTTCATACGTCCGAGTTTATCACCTTGGGGAGCACCTGTACTTTTCGTTAAGAAGAAGGATGGATCGATGCGAATGTGCATAGATTATCGCGAGCTTAATAAAGTAACCGTGAAGAACAAGTACCCGCTCCCGAGAATCGATGATCTCTTCGACCAGCTGCAAGGCGCGAGCTACTTCTCAAAGATAGACTTGAGGTCGGGTTATCATCAGTTGAAGGTGAGAGAAGAAGACGTACCGAAAACGGCGTTCCGTACGAGATATGGGCATTACGAGTTCCTAGTCATGCCCTTCGGGTTGACTAACGCGCCCACAGTGTTCATGGATCTGATGAACCGGGTGTGTAACTCGTTGTTGGATAAGTGCGTGATCGTCTTTATTGACGATATCTTAATCTATTCTCGTACGCGGGAGGATCACGAGCGTCACCTTCGGACAGCGTTGGAGTTGCTAAAGCGCGAAAGGTTATATGCAAAGTTTTCGAAATGCGAGTTCTGGCTCAGAGAAGTTCAGTTTTTGGGGCACGTAGTATCTGCGGATGGAATCAAGGTAGATCCTGCAAAGATCGAAGCCATCAAAGACTGGGAGGCGCCTAGAAATCCTTCAGAGGTGAGAAGTTTCCTTGGTCTAGCCGGATACTACCGTAAGTTTATTCAAGACTTTTCTCGAATAGCTTCGCCTTTGACCTTGTTGACAAGGAAGAACGTCAAATTCGTATGGGAGGAAGCTCAGAAGGCCGCGTTTGAGAAATTGAAGGAAAGTTTGTGCAGTGCTCCAATCCTATCGCTACCGAATGGATCGGAAGGGTTTGTAGTGTACAGCGACGCTTCCAAGCTCGGGTTGGGATGCGTGTTGAGGCAGAATGGGAAGGTGATTTCATACGCTTCGCGTCAGTTGAAAGATCACGAAAAGAATTATCCCACCCATGACATGGAATTAGCGGCCGTTGTCTTTGCGTTAAAAATATGGCGACATTACCTCTATGGGGTGAAGTGTCAGATTTACACCGACCACAAGAGCCTGAAGCATCTGTTTGATCAAAAAGAGCTGAACATGAGACAGAGGAGGTGGATGGAACTGTTGAACGATTACGATTGCGAAGTCCTTTACCACCCGGGTAAAGCCAATGTGGTGGCAGACGCGTTGAGTCGGAAAGAACGTGGAGAGCAGACCAAAATCGTGGCTTTCCGAATGGAAGCAACCTCAAATCTGCTTGAAGAGATTAAGAAGTTTCAGAAAGAAGCACTGTTAGAAGGAAATGTGAAGAGCGAACGAGTTGTCGGGATTGCGACATCGTTTGAAGTCAACAGTAGCGGGTTGAAATGCATAAAAGGCCGAGTATGGGTGCCAAGGATCGGTGACTTAAGAGTAAAGATCCTCGAAGAGACGCATAAGTCACGATTGTCCGTGCACCCGGGCACAAACTAGATGTACAGGGATTTGAGGCAGCTCTACTGGTGGCCGGGGATGAAGGAGGATATCGCTCATTTCGTGGAGCGGTGTGTGACTTGCTTGAAGGTTAAGGCAGAACATCAGCGACCTTATGGTGAGTTGCAGTCCACGGTGATACCAGTGTGGAAGTGGGACAACATCACGATGGATTTTGTCACGAAATTGCCGAAAACCCCTAAGGGCAACGATACGATCTGGGTGATAGTGGATATTCTCACCAAGTTGGCTCATTTCTTGCCTATGAGGGAGTCCTATTCGTTGGAAAAGTTGGCACGGTTGTACATCACCGAGATTGTGTCTAGGCATGGAGTGCCAAAGTCCATTGTGTCTGATCGGGATAGTCGATTCACATCAAAGTTTTGGAGGAGCCTCCAGCGCGAATTGGGGTCTCAAGTGAAGCTGAGCATGGCATATCATCCGCAGACGGATGGTCAGAGCGAAAGGACGATCCAAACGCTGGAAGATATGTTGAGAGCTTGTATAATTGAATTCAAGGGGTCGTGGGAGACGTACTTGCCGTTGATAGAATTCTCTTACAACAACAGCTATCACACAAGTATTCAAGCGGCACCATTTGAGGCGTTGTACGGGCGAAAATGCCGCACGCCGTTATGCTGGAATGAAGTGGGAGAAAGACAGTTGACAGGTCCAGAAATTGTACAGCTGACGTCAGAAAAGATAGAAGTGATTCGAGAAAGAATGAAAGTTGCCCAAGATCGACAGAAAAAGTATGCCGATAGACGAAGGAAGCCGATTGAGTTCCAAGTGGGGGACAGAGTGATGCTCAAGGTGTCACCTTGGAAAGGCGTGATTCGTTTTGGAAAGAAAGGGAAGTTGAGACCGAGGTATGTCGGTCCGTTCGCGATAGTTGAAAGAGTAGGCCCCGTGGCCTACAAGTTAAAGTTACCAGAAGAACTAGAGCGAGTCCATCCGACTTTCCACGTGTCAAATCTGAAGAAATGCTCGGCCGAGGCTGATGTGGCCATTCCTTTGGAGGATATAAGCGTCGACGAGAAATTGACATTCGAGGAAGAGCCAATCGAGATCGTAGACAGTAAAGTGCGGAAAACGAGGAACAAGGAAGTCCGTTTAGTGAAAGTTCATTGGAGATACCACAACGGACGAGAAGCTACGTGGGAGGTAGAATCGGATATGAAGTCTAGGTACCCTCACCTTTTCGAAAATGGAATTCCGGGGACGGAATTCTTTTGAGGGGGGAGTGTTGTAACGACCCGGACCAATTTGGAAAGTTTTACGCTTTTCGTCAAGTTTTGTTAATAAGTGAAAGTTGAGGGGCTAGTTAGTATTTTTGGGTTGGAGTATAAAAAGGGCTCAAAACCCTAGGAACATTCTCATTTCACTGATTTGATTAGTGTTTGTCGGCTGTTCTTCTTGAGAGAAAAGAGGAGAACTTTTGGAAGGTTTTGGGTTTAAGAGAGAGGGATCATCAAGACTTGGAATCAGAATAAGAAATAGGATTGGATTTCGTTCTCTGCAAGAATCGTAGCAGGTAACCTCTCCTCCTTATCTTTAATCCTTAATTCTTGCTGATGATTTAGTCATTTGAGGGTTTTTGTTGAAAAGTAGAGTTTGAAACTTAAATGAGAGAAATCGGGTCTTGTAGTGTGTTTCAGTTGCTAAGAACTCGGAAATTGTTAAGTTTAGTGATGTTGTTGCTATTGCTAATCTTTACTTCGAGAGAATCGAGCTAACCAGTAGATTTCAGCCTCAAAAAGGGTCCAGGTCGTCGTCCGGAAACCGCCCTGGACGTCCGGAAACCTTCTTGGGCGTCCGGACTCCTTGCTTGGGAGAAGGTCCCCGGACGAGGAAGTTGTCCGGATAGGTTGGGTTTTCCGGGTATGAGTTGTGTCCGGTAAGATCGGTACCCGGAAAGGGGTATCGTCCGGAGAGTAGTAGTTACCCGGATAAGGGTGTTGTCCGGACTAGGTTGTTGTCCGGTTAGATGGGTGTCCGGACTCTTTAGCGTCCGGAAAAGTAGGGTTGTCCGGAAAACTGAGTCGTCCGGATACTTTTGCTGAGTTGTTGTTTTATGCCCGTTTATTCAGGGAAGTCGATTTGGAAGTTTGGAACTGTTTAGGGACGACAAGTAAGAGCCTGAGGTGAGTTTTCTAAACTAAAATGTATGGCTTTTAAAGTGTTTTCAAATGTGTTATAAATGTTGAGAAATTGCCACGCCTTATTATTATGCTTTAATTGCATGAAAGTTGTTTAAAGTTTTATGTAGAATGTATGCATACATCATGGAGACGTAAACTGGCAAAGACGGGAGAGTAGTTCCGCCAGCTCTCGTGCGGGAAGGGAGGTCCCTATATGCCAGGAGCGAGGCTCCACAAGGCAGCATGAGGCTGACTCGTTGTCACCTTCGGGTGGCTTCAGGGTGTCAGATTACGAGGAGGCGGACTTTAGTCCGTATACGATTTTGACGTGTTGAGTATGAATGTTTAAAGCTGAAAAGATAAACTGTTTTTAAATGCTTTGATAACTGTTAGGAGGGACTCACTAGACCTCATGGTCTAACCCTCGCATTTTCAAATTAAAACCTTTTCAGGTAAGTAGGTTTCCAGGAGCTCGGGCAAATAGGCTGAGCTTAGCGTGAAGAGTCAAGAAGTGTAGGGACACTCTAGCATTTAGTTTTTCTCAGTTGTGTAGGTTGTTTCCGCAAACCTTTTGAGTATTTGTAATGAAATTTTGAGACCGTGATTTTGGGATGTTATGAATTTGATGTTTTGCATGTTAAGTTTGGATGGGTCTTTACAGAGTATTAGGTTGTAGTATATATAACTTTGTTGTAGGTTTTGCTCTAATTAATAAATGGAAATATGAAGAGGGTAAAATTAATGTCTCTAAGAAGTTGGATAGTTTGGAAATTAAAGCTAAACAAATTGGAAGTGAAATTACCAAATAAACCTTCATATAATGACATACACAATTTTCATTTAGGGGTGAAATGGTCATTTATAAAAAGCTTTTTATTAAAGAAAATCAAAATTATGAGAAAATAAAGAAAGGTGAATGAAGGCTTCTCATGAGGCCACATAAGCAACTCCACATTTTGCTTTTAGATATATACTAGTGTTCGACATCGCGCATTGCGCGATGATCAAATTTTTTGTTAACAAAACTATGAAAATTATTGTTATTATTTTCATAGATATGGAATATGTTGCAAATACATATACAATGATTTATTTTAAATATTGATTGACTTTAAAATTATTTAGTTAATAGAATTATGAAATATGTTGGATGTGTGAGATAAATTATTAGTAATAACTAAAATTTATATATTTATATATAACATTAATGAACGTCGTTTAAAATAAATCATTACAAAAAATAACATAAATTGAAAAATAAAACAAAATACAAAGTAGTAGAAGATATCAGATAACCAAGGCTCGAGACTACAATAAATAAAAATTAAAAACATTTAGATTTAGAATAAATCTTCTATACTTAAACGGAAACAACACACATACAAATTGTTTCAACAATTACCAAATAAAATTACATTATTAAATTTTTGTATTATCATTAAAATAGGCAATTTAAAGAATCTTTATATAAAAAAACATATAATATGATTATTTCAACAATTGTAATCATCTTTTAAAAAAAATACGACAATACGTGAAAAGTGTAATAAAGTGTTTATATTTATCAATATTATTAAATTGTTATAACAAAAAACGTAGAATTCTTTAGATTCTAAGAGATCTTTTTATCAAGAATCCACAATTTTTGTTTAGTCATTGACTTTTCTTCCAATATTTTTTTTCTCCTTTATGATCAATTCCTTAATTTTTTGGTAGTTTGGGTCAAAGTTTGTATTGATGCGTGAGTCACGTGAACACGATTACATAGCATTGTCAATCCGTTTTCACTTTCTTTTTTAAACGTGATTCATCAACTTTATTTTCTAAATTGATTGTCTTGGATACATTGTTAACAGTGGTATCAATCTCGTTAAATTGTAGCAAAAAGTTGATGTTGAAACTTATAAGTTAATGAAGCAAAAAAAAATTCACAAAATGAAATCGACCTAACTTTTAACATAATTCAAAATAATTGGAGGTCAAGAAAACAAATTCGAAGAATGTTAGTCAGTTTACGTTTTAGTAGAACATGGATTTTTCAAATGAACACTCGAATCAAATCAAGAAACGAATATAAAAACGAAGATTTGTTGTCTCGTGCGAGTAATAAAGTAATATCAAAATAATCAATACTCAAATGTTTTTTAGCATTGTGGGTTACATTCCGGAAAAGTGACATAAAAATGAGAATTAAGGTAGCAATAAATCACGAAACTACAAAATAGAAAAAATCAACAATACATTGTACTTGAAGTAGTACTCAAATGAAATACTTACATGTAATAATAATATATGTGCTTTGATGATAAAACTTTGATGTTCTTCGACATACGTAGGTAGCTTGTTTCCCTTGTCACTTACTATAAAAAAGACAACATAAAAGACACTTGAAGTCAATACAATAACAAATAACTCAACAATGAACAAATATCGATAACAAAGATTAATCTTTTAATATTACAAATTTAGGAGAGAAATGTGTTAGAGGGAGAAAGTGAAAGGTAGTTTGTTGAATGACAAATGGTTAAAACACCAATAACATAACAAAAGAAAAGAAAACACTTATGTTTAAATAAGGGAAATGAATGACTAATTAAAATAAAGAAAAGAAAATGAATGGTTGGTAACATAAAGAAAGGAAAATAAAAAGTCAGTTTACATAAATTACAATAAATTGAATCAGTAATTAAAATAAATAATGAAAAACTAATTAATAACATAAAAAGAGGAAAACAAATGGTTAATAACATAAATTGCCATGGATATATAAAATTACTATTAAAGACCCTCATTTATAATAAAAATATAATTTATATATGAGAATGGAAAAGTCTTTAATATATATTCTATATTTTAAAAATCAAAAAATTGATAAGAAAAAAGAGAATACATTCTATGTATTAGAATGTGTCATATCATCTCTTTAAAACCCCCTTTTATGAATATAAACATTGTCAAGATGTTACATCATTTTTTGACAATGCTCATTTATATAGATTTATTATGTAAATTAGTCTAATATTTTTTGGAAAAGAGAAAGACTCCCGGCAATAGATTAAAAAGCAAAAGCAACAATTACAAAGACATCACAACTTATATATTTATATAGATTTATTATGTAAATTAGGCTATATATTTATATAATAAAAGTTCTAGAAACTTGTAAAAAGAAATGAAATGTTCATTCATTTCATGCTAAAACTTAAAAACTGAAGAAAGTAAGAACTAATGTTTCCAGTTTTTTCAAGAAATCATATCACCTTTTGATGATTCTCTGTTATATAGATATATAAATAGATTATAATCCTATGAATTTAATTAAAAGATGGTGGTCATTTAATAAAATGTTTGATTAAATTAGTGTAAGATAAATAGAAATTATATTTATTGATGTTTTTATGTTGTGCAAATAAAGATAATTATAAAATAATAAATAATATTAAATATTAAATAAAAAATGTAAGGTAAATAATTTATAATACTATAAATTTAATTAGAAGATGGTGGATTCATTTAATAAATGTTTGATTAAATTAGTGTAAGGTAAATAGAAATTTTATTTGTTGATGTCTTTATGTTGTGCAAATTATAATAATTATAAACAATAAAGAAAATTATACGTCAAATAATAAATGTAAGATAGATAAAAATTATATTTGTTGATGTCTTTGTGTATAATAAAAATAATTATAAAATACAAAGAAAATTAGATGTTAAATGAAAAGTTAAAGTCATTTAATGAGAAGCTAATTTTTTATTTAAAAAAAATTCAAAATTAGGAGAAATTAGGAAAGGGGAAATGGTGGCTTCTCATTATGCCACCTAAGCAACTCCACATTTTGCTTTTATATATATATATATATATATAAATAGATTTAACAACAATATGAAAAACACACAAAACATTAAAAAATGCAATTGAGGGAAAAAAAAGTTAGGATTGAGATACTTAGAAAATGCCATCTTATGTGGTTTTTCTTATAAAATTACAAATTAAAAATTAAGAAACTACGTAGACATAAAAAATGAAAGAAAATTTCACAACAAAAATCAAGGTAACAATTGTAAATAGATTGAACGAAAAACCAAAAACTTATTTAACAACAATATATAAAACACACAAAACATTAAAAAAATATATGAATTTTTTTATAGAAAAAACAATGATATTGATTGAGAAGACACACACATATGTATTTCATTTATTAAAGAATGGATTAATAATTAATATTTAATTATATATTGATTCTAATTTTATTCATATATGGGTTATAATGTCATTTATATTTATATATGTATTGATTACTTTATATATTAACTCAAATTTTAGATATTTAATTTTATTTGAAAATAATACATATCAATATATATACATATTGTAGTAAAGAAAAAGATAAAACTCGTGTGACATGTCATTTAAATATATTGTTTTGAAATAATATATATAAAGAGCGTTATGTAAATAATATAACTGACAATGATCATAAGGTATTATATTGATGTGAATAATAGTCAATCTTCAATTATTTATTTATATTAATTATAACATTTTATTATTAAAAATACACATATTGTTATATTCAATTATCATTTAAATAGAAGTATACAATTGATCGTAATTTCATTCATATAATGGGTTTTTAAATATGTAGATTATATATATTCCTTGAATGTTATGTGAAAAAATAGAAGAATTTGAAATAAATTAAATAAACAAATTTAGGTTTAAACAAAGAAGATGAATAGTTTAAACATTTTGCTAATAACTACATCAAAAAATGCAAAATTTAAGGGGGGAAAAGGAAGAAATTTGGGATTGAGATTCCTAGAAAATGTCATCTCATGTGTTTTTTCTTATAAAATTACAAACTGAAAATTAAAAAACTATGTACACATTACAGAATAAGAAGAAAAATCCACAACAAAAACCAATGTAACAATTGTAAATAAATTTAATGAAAAATCAAAAACTTATTTAGCAACAATGTTTAAAGCATACAAAACATTTAAAAAATGCAAAATTTGAGGGAAAAAAGAAGAAACTTGGGATTGAGATGCTTAGAAAATGCCATCTAATTGGTTTTTCTTATAAAATTACAAATTGAAAATTAAGAAACTATGTAGACATAAAAGAATGAGAAAAAAATTCATCAACAAAAACCAAGGTAACAATTGTAAATAAATCGAATGAAAAACCAAAAGCTTATTTAACAACAATATGTAGAACACACAAAACATTAAAAAATATATGGAATTTTTTTATAGAAAAAAAACAATGATATTAGGGAAGACACACACATACACATATCAACACTATATAACTCACATAAATCATTACTATAGAGGATGTCAATAATATCGACGAAAAGTAAATTCTATAAAGAAGAAACAACAAACAAATATACAAACCTAATACAACATGGTATAGAACATAAAAATTGGTAATCCTATGTTGATGGAGCATTAGGTTTTATTATTATTTTATTTGAAAAGCAAGATTTCATTACCAACAAACTAATTTACACAAGTCATGACCCACTATGGCCACACCAAACAGGACCTACCTGTAACAAAAACCACAAACAACCAGTAGGCCTTTTGCAAAACTTAAGCAAACAAATTTTACAAAAAGAAATAGAACTCAGCTGGGCATGGAATAGCCTCAGGCCCTTCTGCGAACTCACCAAACGGCTTTAGGCTCGACTCCCATTCACTGTTTGGACAGACTGAGTCCCTCGAGCACCGACTCTATTCTCCAGCACAATCAGGATGAAGTAAAGCATCGTCCAAACCACGCCTGTCCGGACGGGCGAAATGTGTTTCCTCCTGCAGAATTATGAGTGCCTAAAACATCAGATATCGATACCAAACTGTTGTGATTAATGTTCCACCACCGGAATATTTTCTCCCAAAGGTTGCGAACATCTTCACACGATACACGTGCGTGGTCGAGTGATTCTACTTCCTTTTCGCATCGCGGACATAGGGTGGAAGGCATGTCAACATCCATGTTGTCAAGTAGCTCTCTACACGGGATGCGTCCACGCCTAACTCTCCACACGAATATCGCGACCTTCTTTGGGACCACCACGTTTCCACCACCACTCCTCTATTAACCCTTTTTTCTTCTAATAACACCTTAAGTTTTTTAACCGATCGAGAATTTCCCATCATCACCCAACCCCCAATTTGCCCGATCCTCCCTATCTCCATCTGGTTTCCAACCTTAAACCAACGATACAAGATTCTCCAACTCTCCTAACTCTCTTCCCCTCGGAACCCTTCTCCAACCCCAATTCCACACTCCCCTCTCGGCTATCGAGACATCTTTATTGGTCTCTAATAGCATTAGCCTTTTGAAGCGAGATCCCAACTCCACCCCTCCTAACCATCTGTCCTTCCACAACTTAGTTTCCCGACCGTTTCCAACATCCATCCCGAAGGATGCCTGGAAGTCAATACCCACCTTTCCCAATTCTTTTCCTATTTTAGTGATGTTTACCCAAACCGACGACCTCCCCAAGTTGTTACCCGACAGCTCCTTTAGAGCACCCTCCTCCCCATACATACTTTTTATAATTTTTACCCAAAGCGCCCGCCCCTTTCTCTACCCCAAACCTCCACCACCATTTCCCCAATAAGCCCTAATTGGTGTCTTGAAGACATCCCACTTTTAACCCCCCCTTATTAAAGTCCCTTACCACATTTTCCCACCGAACCCAAGCCACCCCTTTGTTTGGAACCGACCCTTTCCCACCACCCCAAAAAAATTTACTCCTCACACTTTCTAACTCCCTAATCACACCTCTCGGAGCTCGGAAAAGCGAGAAAAAATACAAGGAGATAGACCCAAGAACCGACTTCACCAACGTTAATCTACCACCGAAGGATATGAGCTTTGACTTCCACGAAGCCAATTTATTCATTACTTTCTCCACCACAATCTTCCAATTTTCTCTTTTGCTCATTTATGCACCAACCGGAAGTCCAAGGTATGAGAATGGTAATGTCCCATACCCACAACCCAATCCTCTAGCCCAAGCTTGGACTCCATCTTCTTTTACTCCCACTCCGAATAATTTACTTTTGCTTAGGTTGATCCTTAGACCCGAAAGCTTATGAAAACATTGGAGAATTTTCATGAGTTTTTTTAAGTTTGTCAAGTCCCACTTACCAAAAAATATAACGTCATCGGCGTATTGTAGATGCGTCAATAATACCTCATTTTTCCCGATTCTTTATCCTTCAAACAACCCTTTGTCTTTTGCTTCCAACGTCAATACGTTAAGGCTTTCCGCTACCACCAAAAAAAGGAAAGGAGCAAGAGGGTCTCCTTGCCTTAATCCTTTCTCCATTCTAAATTCCTTTGTAGGTGACCCATTCACCAAGACCGAAACCGTCGCCGATTCTAAGCATGACTTAATCCAACCGCACCACTTACTTCCGAATCCCATCATCTTCAACGACTCGATTAAGAAATCCCATTCCACGCTATTGTATGCTTTCTCGAAATCCACCTTAAATACCATCCATTTCTTCTTTGATCTTTTTAGCTCTTCCACCACCTCGTTTGCAACGAGGACACCATCCAAAATATATCTCCCTTTTAAGAAGGTCGTTTGAGTTTCCCCGATAATCTTTCCCATCACTTTTTTCATTCTTTTCGCCATGGCTTTCGCAATGATTTTGTAGAATGCCCCAATGAGACTAATTGGCCGGAATTTGTTGAGTTCAATCGGCCTTTGGTTTTTCGGTATGAGCGTTAAAAACGACGCGTTACACCCCCTTTTTATTTCCGCTCCTCCCCAAAAACTCTCTATAGCCCTCATGAGGTCCCCTTTGACAATATCCCAATATCTTTTTATAAAGAACAAGGAAATCCCATCCGGTCCCGGGGCTATGTTATTTCCGCACATTTTTATCGCTTCACCTATTTCTTCCTCCGAGAAAGGTTTTTCTAGATTTTTGGCCTCTTCCGGTTGCAATCTTTTGAATTTCTCACTTCGCAACTTCGGTCCATTCCTTCTTTGTGACAAGAATTTGGATTTGAAGAAGTCGAATACGGCTTCTTTAATTTCTCCCGGGTCCTTCGACCAATGAGAATTAATTTTTAAACCCCGAATGCCATTCATCATTTCTCTTCTCCTAATCGCCGCATGAAAAAATCTAGAGTTCTCGTCCCCATCCGTGCACCACTTGATTTTAGCCTTTTGAGATGCTATGTCCGCTTTCCTTCTTTCACCATCCAACCATTTCTTGCGACATTCCACCCACCGATTTTTACCACTCTCATCAAGATCCCCGTTTCCCGCTAAACCTTCCAATCTTTGCGCCTCTTGTTTGTGTCTTTCGATCTCTCCATCTAGAGCCGTGAATTTCTCGTGACATATTTTTTTCACCTCCAACTTAGCGCTCTTTAATTTCTCTCTAAAGATACCAATCGGGAACCTTGACTTTACCTCCCTTCCCCAAGCTTCCTTTATGGCGTTCTCAACTTCCTTCCCTTCCAACCAAGTATCAAAGATTTTGAAGGGCTTCGGTCCAAAGTCTCGATTAGTGTCACTTAAAATGATCGGGAAGTGGTCCGACCACTTTCGCTCAAGTACCGCAACTCCCAAGTTCCTCCAAGCTAAATGGAATTCGTTGGACACCAAAAACCGGTCTAATTTACTATACTTTGTACCGTCATCGCTAACCCTCGTGTATTTTTGACCTCCCATGGGAACATCCACCAACCGACTATTTCTAATGAAATTGACAATTGTTGAATTCTTCCGCCCCTTTCTTGTTTTTGATTGAATTTAATCTTTCGTGTGAGCCTCTTACTTCGTTGAAGTCCCGAACATGCACCACAACACATCCTCTTTCTCGCATAAAGTTTCAAGGGTTCTCCATAATTCCAACCTATCTTTTGATTCCCTCGGACCGTACACATTAACCAAGCCTACTTTTTCGTTTATCCCATTCCACTTCCCTATTGCCACCAACACATTTTTTTTCCGCCATAAAGTGTTCACAATTAAACACCTTTCTGTCCCAAATCATTAACAATCCCCCCGAATTTCCTGTAGCCTCGGATTGAATGAAATCCCCGTCTTCATATCCCCAAAGGTTGACCACTTGTGTCTCATCCCACCTCTTATACTTAGTTTCCTGGATTCCGATTACGTCTATCTTTTCTTTTTTACAAATACTTCGAACCCAATTTTGTTTCTCTTTTCCTCCTAATCCTCTAGTATTAATGGACACAATCTTCATAGATTTTTTTAGTTTCGAGCGACTTACCTTGCTCACTGCCTTCAACCCGTGTTCCTTTCCTTCTTGCCTCCATCTCCTTCTTTTTCTCCTGCCCTAATTTCTTCCCAAATTCTTCCGCGCTGGCGGAACAATCCGTGCTCCTTAAGTCATTCGCAACCGCTACGTGTGACTCCGAGTTTACACTTCCTTTAGATTTTTCCTGAGCCTTTCCATTTTCTGTGGCGCTTTCCCTTTACTGGAATTCTTCTGCTTGTTTCTTTGTACGTTCGAACGTGCCATTTGTTTAAAAATATGAAAGCTCATCCTCCCAGTACCCATACATCTATATTCGTTTCCTTTTGAATGATTCTCCGTCCCACTTACGCGATTGATTTTTGTCGACTCATATCTTTCCTTTGTTGATCTTTGGGCATCTCCATCATATCCGCTGTTGCAGTCTTCCTTTTCACCATCATACTCATTTTCGCTTCTACCTGTTCGATCAGGCTTTTCATGCGCTCCTGGGGCCTCATTTTTCCTTGTTGATACATGTCCAGTTTGTTGATTGGGCTCATTAGTATTACCGAATCCATTAGGATCAAATTGTGTTGTACTACATCCATCCAAATCTTCCAACCAGTTTTTCTTTTGGGCTTCACTTTGGCCCAACATCTCATTTGGTTTACCTTCCTTTTGAACCGGATCCACTCCACATACCCTAGATTCATCATTTTTTAAACTTTCTTTATTTCCCAAGGATCTACCAACGGTTGGTGACTCTTCGGGTTCTGTGTTGTCGCCCCCTCCTTCTCCGAATGACTTTCCGGCAGACCCCGGTACTGTCGTCGCCGACGACGGCATTTCTCCGATGTATTCCCCCGCCACCACTGGTCGTTGCGTCTTGTTTTGCTCTCTATTTTTTCCCATGTCGTTATCTCCTTCTATCCAACTTTCTTGAGCCGCCCATTCGTTCCCTTCCCCGTCCTCTTCAGTCCACTCCGAATGAATGGATGTTTCTTCGTCATCCCACTCGCTGTTCATCGCATCCTCCCCATAGTACAACGACATATCTGCTTCCTCCTCCGTGATGCTCACTCTATAGTATAGATTATCCACTTTAATGCTTCTAAGATCATCGATTTTAGTTCTGATCGACGTTACCACTAAGGTCTTTCCATACTCCAGATCATTGCACTCTTCCCATTCGCAATTTGTTACTTTCATAACATGACCCCAGTTTGCCGCTATTGCCTTGAAGACTTCCTGATTTCTCGCATGTAGAGGCACACCCTGAATTTTCAACCACACGATCCTCTCTGTTGAGCAAAAACCCTCAGACCATCTCCTTAGTCCCTTCACCCACTGATGTAATCCATGCATCTTACTTTTAGTACATTTTGCAGTGATTGCTCATTTTCGAAAGTGAGGATTATGTTCCTCCGACCCATTACCTTCACCACACATTCTGAAGGCATTTCCGATTTACACAAGGCTCTCACCGCGTCAATGTTCTCCAAGACTGTTACATTTCCTATCAGGCATTTTCTTAGTCTTTTCTTCCCTTCTTCGCTCGATTTCCATTGTAGTAGTATTTCTTTTTTATCTTCTTTTTCTTTCTGTGTTTCTGGGGACCGACTGTTCTGCCACCCCTTAACCACCTCGCTGAAAGATCTGTTCAATCCGTTATCCTTCCCCGTTTGTTTTTCAGCCTTATCGGTCCTATGTGTGTTTATCTTTTCTTTCCTGTTGCCTCGTCCCCCTTGACTGTTGTTATTGGCTTCGTATACTCTTAGTTTGAACGTACCTATCCATAATTCGTTGAGCCTCCTTTCTAACCCTTTCACATCAGACACGTTTCTAAACCTCACGAAACCGAACTTTTTTCCACTGAACATCCTTTTCCTCGCCATATAAATATCACCTACATCTCCAAATCTCTTGAAGGCTTTCCATAAGTGCAATACTTCCCAATTCTCCGGGAAGTTGAAGAACAGGAATGAAGTTAGATTGTTGTGCTGAATACGATTCCAATGGTTTCTGTTGTATCCGATCTCGCTTCTCCTAGTCTCACGTCCCACTCTGTCACTCTGCCTCACTGTCGCTCCCCTCCACCCTCTCTCTCCTTTCCACCCTCTCTCTCTCCTCTCTCTCATCTCACTAAGTAACATCACCATTTTTTATTATTTTTTTGTTTAAGCTATGTTTTATTATTTAAGCTAACAATCTGTAACATCCCAAAATCATAACATGCATTCAACTAGAAAGGAAGCATTCAATTTACATAAATCGCTTGTCTTTACATCATTAATAGAGTGAACTAAACAAAATGACAGCGGAAGTTTCTAAGTCCACAGCCGAGATTCTATCTATAGTCATCCTTCAAATCTTGGAGTCACTATGAGCTCCACATTCGTCCATGCCTCCTCTTAGTCTTACTAGAAGAACCCACGATACGCTTACCTGGTAGCAATTTCCTTTCTAACCTCGTGTCCCGTTCCGTCCGTACACCAATTTTAAGCTCCTCCACACACACGAAACGATGCCAAGACCTCTTTCCTATTCTTTTCTTCTTCACTTCACAGCCGCCAAGAATGAGACAATAATCAGTAGCAATAACGTGACCTAGGGATCTGAGTCTATTTATATTTTCTAAACTTTGCAAATGAATCCCTCACTAAACTTTCATTTCTCATATTTTGGCCACAGAGCTTTCAAGCCTTCTAGAATTTGGGTTATTGCAACACTCCCCCCTTAAAAGAATTCCGTCCCCGGAATTCGTTATTGGAAGAGACGTGGGTTTCATGCCCACACCACACTGATACTTTCCCCAAGGTAATGCCACTTCTGACACAGTCAACCACCTCATACTAAACTTATCCTGAACACATCAATTCTTCGCTGATTGCCACGGTCGTTCCTTCCTAAAAACATAACTCCGGGTACTCTCACTCCACCAGGAGGAGTAACCAAGGTCATACTATACTATCATCTCTAGCTTAAACACGGTACGGCCAAATCGTTTAAGCATCTCTCACAAAGTCGCTAACTTAACTCATTCAGTCGTCATATCCACTCCTTTCCTGCACACACACATACACAATTCATTTCCTCATTACTCTTTCCAACGTTTCGTACACTGATCAATGACAATCTACACACACTGCATCTTTCGGCATTACCGTCAAACTTACTACTTCCACTTCACTCACTTATTACGACATACTATCTTCACCTCCCCACGTTAGCGTGGAGCACTGTCCACCAAACATTACTTGCCTCATTACTTACATACTCAAACAGTTGTACCAAGATTCCATCTTAAAGTATTCAACCCAGTCGTCTTGGAACGACACTAGTGATTGACGTCACTACACATTCTTTAATGATTTTACCTCTATTCCGCCACATTCTGACTAACACAACCGTCATCCTCTTTAAACTTCCAATGATCCCAACAATATGCTTACATGGCGATTCCTTCAGCTAACAACGCTTGGTTTCTCCTTTGAGTAACCACCCATCACCATTCCGTCATTCTTTCCTGAACATAAACATCCCACAACGTCAACTTACACCCTACGCGCCCCAACAATCTGATTAACAGATCATAAATCTCATTCGAAACCCCCAAAAGCTTCTATGTGATGCTTTCTTTCTCTCTAACATCCCCTTACTACGATACTAGCTGGCACCTTTAGCTTGACAAATACTGTCAATACCCATCGGTACACCCTCTGCTCATGGCATCACACTGCAGACCAGATCTCTCATGATCATTCTTACACAATTCATACTTGCCTTCACATTTTCTCACTACTTCTTCCCTTCTCACTCTGGCTGAACTATAACTCCCTAGTTCCCAATTAACTCAAATGTAATCGTTCTTGCTCGCTCTTTTACGATCTGAGCCCTTACATAAGCTGGACACAGTCCCTCACTGAACGATAAAATCTACACATTCGCTTCGCTCGTGCTACATACCTCATCATTCTACGAGCCCTCCATACTTCATAGGTAGGACGCTTAATCAAAACAATAACTTATCATCCTCTTAGCACCCCTACAAGGTGTTCTATTAACTTTCAACCTTCTGGTTCAAGTCTTCGGCCTCGGCCGTCTTACACGACTGTCGACTTCTACCCTAACCGACAACCTGTAACTACATTCTTAACTTATTCTTTAACAAGGATTCCTTACGGAACCTAATCCTTCCAACATATCATCATCAACTTCATGATCTGTCTCCCTCTTTTCGAAACCTACTCATGTGTCATCAACATTACAATCTCACCTTGAAACTCATATGCCTATGCCATAGACATTTCACTATTTCTCACCACACTACTCACAACGAGTTGCAAGAACCATCACCTTGAAGGCTTCAACTCCTTCCTACGGACACAACCGTCCCTAGGCAACCGTACTGCCAGTTACCGAACAGAGTGCAAACCCTCATACACTCAACACTATAGTCCACTTTTGACTCTCTACCACTATTCACCTTTTCTCTTGAACACACATACTAAAGCTACAACATTTTTTCCTGAATTGTCCGACACTTCTCCACCCTTGGAGTTCTTTCTTAGCTTAACATGTAATATCTTACGACCTAGTGAACTCATAGCCTTCATGCATGACAACGCAGTAGATAAATCTTCTCGCGCATTTCATCATTTTAAACAACGTTTGGAAAAACACTTGGGTACATGTGACCCCATCACTCTTATAAATTCAACGCCCTGCACAACGATTCGAGAATCGTTTGCATGCGTCTTTCCGTGAACCTCACCCTTACTATATCCGAACGATGTTATTATGACAGTAATACGCTGAATGAAATCCCTTTCATACAATACAATTCCAACATTTTACCGACATCAAGCAAAACAGTCGGTTCTCACCCCTCTTATATGACCTCAACATGTTAAAACTCATTTTGATTGTAAAAGTTTTGTTGGCAAACGTTTTCTCGACCTTTTTGTAACAATTTAACTTATCACGACAAGTGTGAAAATATTTTGCGAATCGTTAGGTTCAAAATTTCATTGTGTAATATGAATGAGGTCATCTTTTCTTTAAACATACGCTTGCACATTCTGACTCATTTTCGATTAAAATTGATATTTACACATTTGACTTAAATCATGAAAATTTTATGTTACACATAAGAACGCTATGCATGAGACTCTACTTGCAATTGAAGGTTACTCACTCTAACAAG
Source organism: Saussurea involucrata (assembly GCA_033807775.1). Taxonomy (NCBI): domain Eukaryota; kingdom Viridiplantae; phylum Streptophyta; class Magnoliopsida; order Asterales; family Asteraceae; genus Saussurea; species Saussurea involucrata. Next base: position 134,840,209 of record CM066315.1, read on the forward strand.
GTCAACCGCTTTACTTACGCAACTTATCCTTGACACTACGCCTACGACCAATGGTCGTCCCCTCGGCCGTGCAATAACATGCTGAACACGCTTTCCACAACTCACTTACTCGACCATTTCATACTATTTCGTTTTGATCGACTATCTCACTTCTTACCTCTACATGCTTTCAATTTACTATAGGTATCTTAATTTCTTTATCCTGCCATTGAAAGGCTCGACTAAGAAGTCAGAACTCCATTGACACTTTCAAGATTTTGACACTGTCCTTCCTCATCATCCGAACTGATCTACCTTGCAATCTCATGAACTGGGACTCTCCTGAAGCAGGAGCTTTACTCAAACTCAACATCCATCCCCTTCGAATCCTCGAAGAGTCACCTCTAAATGACTCATTATATTCTATATAACATTCTCTCTCTTTGGTGTATACACACACCACAACATAAGTGATCTTACACGACGCATCCCAAGCAAAGGATCTCGGTCTATTCCTCAGGGATCTTGCTGACTTATTCCTCCATGCTCTCTCAGTCATAGTGCTAAACTGGAAGAAACCAATAATTAATCCTTGCTATACATGACACAACGAATTTGCTATAAGTAAGGTATGGTAAGCACGCCCATGTACCTGTAAGTTCGTAATTACACTGGCCAGGTGTAATCCCAAGCTTACCTTACACGTTTGTCCTTGGCACCTTATTTCTAATCGCATTTATAGTGATCGTCCTAGAGGCATTCCTATGTCTCGGCTGTGTTCCTCGTCTTACAGTTTAAGTTTAGGCCCTAATGGTCACCTAAATCCCTTAAACTAGGGCTCTGATACCATTTGTAACATCCCAAAATCATAACATGCATTCAACTAGAAAGGAAACATTCAATTTACATAAATCGCTTGTCTTTACATCATTAATAGAGTGAACTAAACAAAATGACAGCGGAAGTTTCTAAATCCACAGCCGAGATTCTATCTATAGTCATCCTTCAAATCTTGGAGTCACTATGAGCTCCACATTCGTCCATGCCTCCTCCTAGTCTTACTAGAAGAACCCACGATACGCTTGCCTGGTAGCAATTTCCTTTCTAACCTCGTGTCCCGTTTCGTCCGTACACCAATTTCAAGCTCCTCCACACACACGAAACGATGCCAAGACCTCTTTCCTATTCTTTTCTTCTTCACTTCACAGCCGCCAAGAATGAGACAATAATCAGTAGCAATAACGTGACATAGGGATCTGAGTCTATTTATATTTTCTAAACTTTGCAAATGAATCCCTCACTAAACTTTCATTTCTCATATTTTGGCCACAGAGCTTTCAAGCCTTCTAGAATTTGGGTTATTACACAATCAATATATATATATATATATAAAGGAGAATGTAGAGAGAGAGGATTAAGGAGAAGCCTCCAATGAGGCTTTAGATTTTTCTTAGAGTTTTGTATTTTCTTTTTAAAAAATTGTTGCATTAAATGACTAAAACCTTTCATTATCTTTGTATTATTGTATAGTTTCTTTTATTATTTTTTTAACCTATGTTTTATTATTATTTTTTTAAGCTATGTTTTATTTTTTATTTTGTTTAAGCTATGTTTTATTATTTAAGCTAACAATGTTTATAAATCAAAAATATTTTAAGCTATGTTTTATTATTGTATACTTTGTTTTATTATTATTTTTAAGCTATGTTTTATTATTTTTTCTTTAAGCTATGTTTTATTATTCTTTTGTTTAAGCTAAAAAACTTTTTATTTTTCATTTTATAAGATAGATAACATCAATATAAATCAAATACTTTTTTAATAGGTAATATTTTTTTAACCTTTAAGTAGGCTAACAATGTTTATAAATCAAAAATATTTTTAATGTATGTCCTTGTACATTTTTATGGATAAGGTAACAATACTTATAAATCAAAAACTTATCTAATAAAATATATTTTTATTTAATTATTTTTTTGTTTTCTTAATAAGTTAACAATGATTATAAATCAAAACTTTTAAATTGTTTTATTTTCTTAGTAATATATATACCCATGTTTATATTCTTTCTTTTAGTATGCTAAAAATACTTATAAATCAATATTAAATAAATTATATTTTTTTGTTATTTAGTGAGATAACAACTGCTTATAAATCAATAATTTTTTGATAAATTATAATTGTTATTTTATAACAATGGTTATTTTATTATCTATTATTTTTCTTTTAGTAAGCTAAAAATGCTTATAAATCATATTTTTAATATGGTATATTTTTATTTATTTACATTTTTTTGTAAAGCTAACAATACTTATAAATCAAAACATATCTAATAAAGTTCATTTTTTATTTATTTAATTTTTTGTTTTTCTTACTAAGCTAACAATAATTATAAATCAAAACTTTTAAATTGTTTTATTGTTTTAGTAAGATACCAATGTTTATATACTTTCTTTTAGCAAGCTAACAATACCTTTTTTTAATAAGATAACAATGACTTATAAATCAACATTTTTTTTAATAAAGTATATTAATCTTTATAATAATATTTGTATTTAGCGCGCATGCAAGATGCAAGGCTTGTTACCTAGTTTTATAGATATTACACAAAAGTATATTGCTTTTGAACTCCAATATGCATTGATTCACCTTCAGTGGCCTTAAATTTGAATGCCACCACTTCTCCTGCATTCAACTCCCAAGATGTGAGAACATCACTGCAATTTGTGAATGCGAATGAACCGTCGTTGTATTGTTTAAAAAATACATTTTTAGTAGCTTCAGTATGCTCATTAGTCAAAACTACTTCCAAAGTGTCTGTTCTCCCAAGTTTATTTTGTTGAAGACTGTTCATCTGTGATAGAAAATGGTCTCGAACTTTCTTCTTTGTCAAATAAATCTTCCCACTATAGCATGTGTCTGTATCTGTAAGCTTCTTGACTATCGTACCTATAGACATTTTCTCAAAACTGTACTGTGTAATAAGTGAATATTTGTGCAAATAAACATCTAGTAATATATATATATATATATAGGAATCCTGCATGGCATGCAGTATCTTCAAAAACTAATGATGTGGATTAAAAAAATTCAAGTTAATATTTTTTCATTATATCCATTTATGAACCACCTTAATTAAATATTACTTAAATGTGAATCATGCTCATATCTTAACAGTGTATCTCTATTTGTTCAAAAGCATACGGACGGAAATAAAAAATTTCAACAAAGTGAAAGCATGAATAATTGTCTTTAAAAATATGTTAGCTACCAACATTCAATGTTACGTTTTCTTGAACATTTTGAGAGGTTGATTGTGGATCGTCGTTATGAAGAGCTAAAGGCAGACTATAGGGTAAGTCAGCGTAATTTAGCACCATCTCTTCCCATTGAAATTTTGAACCATGCCGCAACTTTATATACCCCAGCAATGCTGAGAATGTTTGAAGTTGAAATTTCACATGCTTATAATTGTGCTATGGAACTTTGTACCTGTGTAGGAGTAGTAGAAGAGTATAAGCTTACTCCTAATGGTAAGTATTTTCACCACAAAGTTAAATATGACTCATCAGCCAATACGGTGATATGTAGTTGCAAAGTTTGAGTTTGCGCGAATATTGTGCTCACATATTCTTAAGGTGTTTTCCTTTCGTAATGTTGTCAAAATACCTTCACAATACATTTTAAAGAGGTGGACAAAACATGCTAAGATGGGAGTTACGAGTAGTACTTCTGAGATTAAACAAAAAGATGATCCTAAACCATTTTTGGCACTACGTTATCAAGATTTGTCCAGATCTTACACTCAGATTGTAACAAAAGCATCGGAAACTGAAAAGTGCCGCAGGTCCTGTGTTTTTATCCATCATCTGTTGTAGAGCTTCAGTATATGTATCACTCAGAGTGATAGTTGTTGAAGAGAGTGGGGGGAAAACAGGTGGAGTGACCAAAGAAATAGTAGAAGGAATGAAGGTTGAGAAGAGGGATTGGGTAAGAGGTTCAGCGTTGGATCCACTGAGAATTACTTCCGCAATACTTGGAGGTACTGAGGGAGGGAGGTTCTATTCCAAGACAACCTCAGCGTTTAGAGACGCTGAAGCGGGTATAGAAGGGATGGATTCAGCAGCTGTGGCAGAGCGTACCACTGAACTTTCCAGCGGCTCTTGTAGAGAGAGTGTCGTGGAGTCTTCAGTCTGGGTAGACTTGGGGGGTTGCTCCTTGGTTTTCTTGGGCTTTGGAGCACCAAGAGTGGTTGATGAGTGTTTTCTCTTTCGAGGAATGGGTGTTGCAGTCTGGGTACTAGCGGTTGGGATTACCGTGGAGGTAGCTGCAGAAGTAGAAGAAGTAGGAGGTCTAAGAAGAGATAAGAGTTTAGAAAGACATACCTCATTTGGCAAGGGCTTGAAGTCAAGAACTTTAGGGCCAACCTATGAGAGCTTCAGGTCGCCCACCTTCGGGTATTTGTGTTTCAGCCCTTGTTCGAAGAGAGCGCTGATAAACCGGGGATATGGAACAGTTGTTGGTCTCTCTATTGCATCCACCCTGAGCATCATATCGTCGAATATGATCTTTGCCCAATCAATGTGAAGGCCTTTCAGCAGAGAGTACCCCATAGCCTGTTGGGGTTTGGATGCTTGGTTAGTTGACCCAACCTTTGTTGTCATGCAGCTGATCAAGTGAGCAAAGATGAAGTTCATCTCACTGGGCATTTTGGATTTCTTGATGGTAGTCAGCTTCTTCTTAGGCAGTTTGTCTCTCTCTGTTTCCCATACGTACTGCATTGCATCAAAGAATGCAATCAGTGCTTCCCTGTCAGCGAGGTTTTTGGTGTTTGGTAGAGGGACAAAGCATTTTTATTTGGAACTACCAGGAAGGAAGGTTCAGGGAACACCTGATAGCGCCAGGGGTTATCTTGGAAGTACCATGCTCAGTGTAAAAGAGAATGACATCGACCATTTTCTTCGGGTCTTTAGTTGAGGGTACTTGAGCTCTTCTGGCAGTATACCAGAACTGAGCGAGAAGATGTTTGTGAGCTGGAGGTGTTTTGGTCAGAGTTGTTGATAGAGGACAAGTCTGAAGGAAGACAACAACGTCGTTCAAGTGTGTAATCTTCTTTTTCGGAAGGAAATCGAAGAGGGCATATGGATTGTTTCCCTGAAAGGTAACTTCCTCCAGTTTAAAGTCGACATGAGGGGCTTTGATGAGTTCAATACTTTCAGAGGAAGTGGGGGACTGAGCAGTGGGAGCTTCAGTAGATGCCATTTCTGTTTATTAAAGTATAAACATGAAGAATATGAAAAGAATTTCTTAAGATGGATAAAGTTCCAAAATAAGGGGTTAGGGTTTTGTAATTTCTATTTAGAGAAAGAAATAGAAATTAGGGTTATATCAACAAATGTTATATTATGATTTTTCTATTATTATTTCTAAATTATAAATATGTTAAATTCTTTAAATTACAGTTCATTAAATAAAAAAAGAAAAATTATCATTTAATTAAATAAAATAAGTATCATTGGATTAAGGCAAGGATTCCATCGAGATGAAATGAAATCCATGGGTTTAGCTGTTGAATGGTGAATTCAATCAATTAAGGATTTTGTTGGAATCTGAAGGATTCCGTCACTTGCATTCTGTGAACCAAACAGTGTCATGGAATTTGGTCAATGGAATTGGTCATTCCAATTCCTTCAAATTCCTTCCAATTCCATGAACCAAACAACCCCTAAGATTGAACCCCGGGAATATCTTATATTTCCCCACAAGTAGATAAATTAACATTATGTAATCACTAATTCAACCTTCCGATTGATAAATAAAAAGTTTTAACAAAATATTACCAATTCTTATTTTGAATAATGTAAGCGTTACATAAGAATATGTAACATCCCAAAAATACAACATACTTTAATTCATAAAATAAGTATTCAAATTACATGGCATAACTTGTCTTTAATCATTCATAAGCTAGTACTAGACAAAATTGACAGCGAAAGTCTCTATTCCACAGCCGAGAGCTCTATCTAAAGGTAATAAGCAAAATCTGGAGTCGCTCTAATCTCCAAAACCATCTCGCGTCATCTCTTAGTTCTTACTAGAAGAACCTGTAGCTCGCTTACCTGAAAATGGTTTAGTTTTGAAAAGCAAGGGTTAGACCAAAAGGTCTAGTGAATTCCCTCCGTAAAACAACATGAATAAATAATGTGGAAACATTTCGTTGAGAACATCGTAAAGCATCACATAAGGTATTGCACTATGTGATGGACCACATAACCATCCGCGATCGGGGCCCAAGCAGATTTCCCTTTCGCCCTCGAAGGTATCGGGGCCCAAACAGACTCCCCTTTACCCGCCTAGGAGGGAAACGAATTCCAACCAATAGGCTCATCATACATATCCAAGGGATCTTCGAATCCCGAGGCTCACTGATCCTACAGTGCAGACCGACACCACATAGCATGCACATACGTTACATAAAGCATTAGAATCTTTATAAATCATGCTTTTCCTTTCATCATACCAATGTTCTTTTAGATAACAAGAGTACGTTCATGAGAGACATGCATATCAGTTTGTAAACATTTCATGCTCGTTAAATAAAACCATAATCGGTAAAAAGAACCATTTGACATTTTACGTCGTAAAAGGGTTTAGGGAACTCACCTGATACTAGTGTTGCACGTACTTCTGCTATACCTCTGAACTAAACGAATCGGACACCTAAGGATAATAGAGTTTCATCAGATTAGACTGTCCGATCCTACAGGCTACTGAACTTTCCGGATGCAACATTCTATCCGGACACTCACCAGTTTTCCGGACGAAATACGCTTTCCGGATACTACCGACTTTCCGGGCAAAACTTCCCGGACACTAGACCTTTCCGGACACACTATCCGGACTCTAGGCCTTTCCGGACACACTATCCGGAAAAATATATGTCCGGTGACACTCATGTAACTCCTACCCGGACACTTGCAAAACGTCCGGACACTATCGAAACCTCAGTGTCCGGAAACCACGGCTGTTCGAACATAACTCATCTAAAAGTGATCATTAACTTGTTTTCAGCCATTAGATTGATCAGATAAACGTAAGGGTTCATCCACCAACCCTAAACACCCATTTAATCCACTTTTAAACCATCTAAAATGACACATTAGCAATAAACCTCAAAATACACAATAAGGGGATATTTTGGTGAGAACTTAGCAATTTCCCCAAGATTCCCTCCCCAAATTCTTAGACAACAGAGAAAGAATAATCGCATTAACTGAGTAGGAAAGATTTGATGATTACCTTTAGACTCTTCTCCTTAATTGAAATCACTTGCTTGCTTCCTTCTCCCTTTCTCTTCTTGAGCCGCCAAACACACACAAACCAAAAATACTGATTTTCTCATTAACCCTAGGGATTTGGGCCATATACCCCTTTCACCAAATTACAAATAAGTCCCTCAACAATACTTTCATTTCTTTCACTTTGACCACCAAACTCTAAAACCCACTAGAATTTGGGTTGTTACAACACTCCCCCCTTAAAAGAATTCCGTCCCCGGAATTCCTCATTGGAAAAGATGCGGGTATCTGGCCTGCATAACCGAATCCAACTCCCAGGCCGCCTCTGGACCCTTGTGGTATCGCCATTGTACCTTAACCAGCTTGGTCTCCTTATTCCGTGACTTCCTTACCTTAACATCCGTGATTGCTTCAGGTTCCTCTACAAAACTTAACTTCTCATCCACCTTTATATCATTCAACGACACCGCTTTGGTGACGTCGGCTAGACATTTCCTCAAGTTGGACACATGTAACGCATTGTGGATGCTGCGCAATTCTTCCGGTAGGTTCAATCTATAAGCCACTGCTCCAATTCGTTCTGTAATCTCGAATGGTCCGATGTAACGTGGGCTTAGTTTCCCCCGTTTCCCAAATCATACCACTCCTTTCCAAGGAGACACCTTTAGCAAAACATGGTCTCCGACTTGGAATTCAATATCCTTTCGTCTCTTATCCGCATAACTTTTCTGTCGGTCGCGAGCGACCTTCAGTCTCTCACGCACTTGGACTATCTTGTCCGAAGTCAGTTGCACTAGCTCTAGCCCGGCTAACTGCCTTTCTCCGACCTCGTTCCAACACAGGGGCGTCCGACATTTCCTACCATAGAGCGCCTCAAACGGCGCTGCCTTGATGCTCGAGTGATAGCTGTTATTGTAAGCGAACTCGATCAATGGTAGGTGCTTTTCCCAAGAGCCTTGGAAATCTAAAGCACATGCTCTCAACATGTCTTCCAACGTTTGGATCGTCCGCTCACTCTGACCGTCGGTCTGAGGATGATAAGCGGTACTCATCTTAATCTGCGATCCCATTTCTCTTTGGAAACTTCTCCAAAAGTTAAAGGTAAACCGGCTATCTCGGTCAGATATTATCGACGAAGGCACACCATGGAGGGTTACGATCTCATCAATGTATAACTTGGCTAACTGCTCCAACGAGTAAGACTCTCGTATAGGCAGAAAGTGAACTGACTTCGTGAGTCGATCCACGATCACCCAAATAGTGTCATAACCCTTCGGAGTTCTAGGCAAATGGGTCACGAAATCCATCGTGATCTGGTCCCACTTCCACATTGGTACATGACAGTGCTTTGAATACACCGATAGACGTGTAATAATTAAACCTCAACGCAAGTATACATCGAGATCTAATGTCGTCTTTCAAGTAATAAAGTGGTAAAATACCAGATATCGTTCCCACAGAGATTGGAGTAAAAGCGCAATAAAAGTCTAATAAAAGAAATGATTTCCAAGGATCAATTCGAAGATAATATTTGTTTGTTGGGAGTTGGATTATCACAGGCTATATGAAACAGATAATAAAGGATAACAAGGGTGTAAGATGTTGGGGTGAGATTTAAACAAAACTTCCAGCGGACCAATGCTATGGTAATGCTACAGCATTGTGTCTTTCAACACTTCCGTTCACCATCTACTTTTCAGGTTGCCCTCTCGGGTTTTCTGCCATTCACTACTGATCTAGCAGCCACTAAACCCATCTCTGGTGTTATGTGTCAGAACTATCAATAGCAAAAAGAGTCCTTCCAAGTATACGGATAAACAAATCTCTTTGTTAAAATCACTCTCTCGAGCCGATTCCCATATCAGTTAAGTTGACGTGTTCTAAGTGGGTCATCTCTGACTCGCACTCTACACTATTACCATCTACATAGATGATCAACTTATCGGGCAAAATCAACCAGAAAGAACAGAGGTGACAAATCTCTTTGCCAGTCGCTCTCTCAAGCTTACTTTCTTTGTCATTCGGATTGACGTGCATATCAATGACTCATCTCTGAGACCATGGCACTTTAACACTTTCAAAGTGATCATCCGTCTAGAAGTAACTTGAACTTTTATAAAACTTAACATGAAATGGTGAACATCATTATTGAGAAACGATGTCCACTTTTCATTGTGTTTAAAACCTCACCCTTTAATCTCACACCCAAGCTATTTAAATTTAGCTACTCATATTGAAATGTAAATGACAAGAAATATAAATTACTGAAATTAAAGACAGATATGTAAATGACAATAAAGTAAAATGTAAGTATTAAAAGACTATAAGTTAGTGCAGCAATGTTGTACCAATGCTGCAGCAACTCATAGCTAATAATAAGAACATGAAGAACAAGATGAAGATTGCATAAAATTAAAGAGATTCTGGAATTCAGCTGTGAGAACTGAACTCCAAAGTTGTCTAACAAAAACTAAAACATACTACTTCTATTTATACTAAGAGGAGAGAAGGCAAGCTTACTAACTAAACTATTCAACACTATTCAAGCACTATTCAAGTTGGTACAAAATACTATAGCACCCATGCCTCCCATGATGGTCTTTTTAGAGTTGAACAAAACTTCATCAGGCATTGAATTAATTCTTCTAGAAGATGGTGAGTCATAGTCCCAAAATTAAGCAACAAAAAGCCTTCTAGAAGTTGATTCTTTCTTCCAATCGTCCAGTCTTCAATGTTGTAGCATTAGGCAGGGATGCACTATATAAATAAACATAATAAGCCTTCTTAACGCAGTAAACGACCGGTAAATCATAATCTTAGCTCCATTAAACAAAGATTGAAAATAAGTAATAAAAAGGACTCAAATGTTGGGATAAAATAGCAAATTCTAACTAAAAAGGAGAAGAAAAAGATATAATATGCATTAATAAATAATGCATATCACACCCTCAAATTTAAAGTGTTGTTTGTCCCCAAACAACTAAAAGACCTAAAAAGAAAATGACTCAATTTTGAAATTTCTTGCAAGAATATGGCATTAAGTGCCCACACAATGTAGAACATACCCCATGGAATTCATAGCCTTTCATAAATCTTTTATCATTCATTTAAAGCCTAAGTGTGTGTGGATCATAAGCTAGCACTACTCTTCTTTTTGTTAGACTCAACACATCCTACATTTAGAATCAGTAGGGCTTTTTGGGGTCACTCTTTGGCATTTCTTTTCTCACCAAGCCTTTTCTCTCAACAAAAATTTTCACTTTGTGCACTTTTCTTGTTGACTTTTTATACCTTGCCCCTATGGGACATTTTTGCACAATATTTATCATATAAGAGCTTTGCTCTTTTGAGTGATCTTTTCATGCTTTAAGGTGTAACCTTCCCACCCTCAAATTTATCTTTTACAATGTCCTCATTGTAACATTGAAGTTCATAGGTGTATAAAGGCTACAAGTGGCTTTTTAGATATTGAAAAGAAGGCCTAGATCATTTCCTAAATGTGTATAGGGTGTGTGAGTCAAGTTGTGTCCCAAGAAGAAATTTGCTAGTTCTAACAAGAACACATAACTTAGGTAAATTAGTGATAAAAAATTATTAGGACTATGAAAAAAAACAAGGTATGCTTATATGTGTAATCTTGCAAAAGAAAAGAAACCTAAAAAAATGATAACATTATCCCAGACTCAAAATAAAAATAAAAATGGAAGCTAAGGAAGATGATTTGAACCTGCCCTACTCCTTAAGAGTAGGTTGTGAATCCTTGGATGCTCCTGCCAATGCTGTAGCATCCATCTGTTGCTTCTTTTCCTTTAGCAGGCTGTCCCTTTCAGCTTCTCATTTTCTGTGGTCAGCCTCCATTTTTCAACCTTCACCTTGCTCAACCTGATCAACACCTTCTTGACCTGTTCTCCCTGTTTTGAACTCGGCTTTCAGATCTTTCTTCATCTCTTCCAACTTTTTTTTTCTCAACACATCATCTCGAACCGCAAGTATTTTCACCCTCGAAATGGTGATCGATTTTCTTGATGAATAATGGCAAGATGGTTTGAAAAACAGAGGGAAGAAGAAAGAGGTGGAAGAAATCATTTTTTTTAGAGAGAAAGAGACAAAGATGGTTTTTTAGGAGAAATAGAAGTTAAAAGGTTGATTTATTGGGTTGGAAAATGGAACTAATCTTTTGTTTTTATCCTAAAAAAATGAACCACTTTAGTTGGATATGGAAAGAAAAGCACACTTTTAGTTTGCCCATAGTACAAGCATGGGTGAAAAGATATTTAAATGCCATACCTCTTGTACTCTTGCTATTCTTTTGCTAAAAAATGAAAATATTTGGGGTAAGGGCTGGAGTATTTGGTGGGCAAAGGTACCATCATGTTGTCTTTTGTTGAAAAAAGGTTTCAACAACTCTCACTATTCATGTACTCTCTTTTAGAAAAACTAGTAAGTTGTCCAAAAAGAGATGGGTCTTTGCTTGGATTGTTTTTAAAATCAAAACCCTCCATATTTACACCTTTCCAGCAAAAGTAGCAAAAGTAGCAAAAGTAGCAAAAGTAGCAGGGCCCACTTTTTAGATATTTTTTTCACAACTTTTTCTTTCACAAAACCAGGGGCTGGATGCTGAAATGATGCTACAGCATCCACTGCTTATCTTTTGTGCCTAAAGAGATGACTTCCTAGAAAGCAGAAAATTTAAACTAAGAAATTAGAACTACATAATATTTACAAACATGTATGAACCAAGTGGTTGGAGTGAATGTTTCGGCACAAGAATCCGCATTTTCTTCTTTTAACAAGGTGTTCTTCTTTTTCAACAACCGGGTCTCTTGTTAACAACTTATTAAATAGTAGTGGAATTTGCTGGAGCACATCAGTATGCTCCTCAGCCCAAACGGTACTCACCGACTTAAGTTGGTGTTTCTCTTTCCACTTATGCTTGTACACGTTTCTCATCACGTGTTTCTCTATTTGATCATGGCACAATATTTTAATGGAACAAATGGGGGAACAGGTCATCCCCCAAAGATTTTTCCACACCACCTCACCAACAATAGAACTTGATTTTATGAAGATTCCCGAGTCCATGGATTGATCATCACGTCCCTTTTCAGAAACAACTTGAAGATTTTCTGCACAGCATTGCTGCACGAATGCTGCAGCATCCGCAACAATATGTTTTTTCTGCACAGATTCAAGGTAGGGGTTAATGAAAATCTTGGCATCGTGTTGCACCTCTTCACTATTTTGAAGTGAAGAGGGATTGCTTAAATGCTCAGGTTCTTCCTCATAACTCTCCATCTCTTGACTATTTTTCAAAGTATTGACCTCATCCTCATCCTTACCAATACATTCAATATTTTCAATCTCACTTGGTATAAGATTTTGGTTTTGTCTGTTGATCTCTTCAATATAAGCCGACATGTTTGCAAAAGATATTTCCATTCTTTGTGTGTACTCTTTCACCATAGTTTCAAGAGATTCGAAGTTTTCAACTTGTTCTAAAGAGGGCGAAGGGGGTAAAAATGAGTTGTTAAATTCATCCCCTTGAAAACTCTCAGAAAAATCAACTTGTTCCTCCCAAGATTGGTCAAAAGTATTTGCGTAAGTGTTACTCCACTCTTGGTAGGGTGGTGTTGGTGATGTGAAAGTGCCATGATCTTGATTATTTAGAAAAAAATTAGGATGATCCTCCCATGATTGAGTGTAACCATTGAAGTGTGAGGTATCCCAATTACTATCTCCCATGAAATAACTGGAATCGGGGTTCGAAGGGCAATAATATGTGAAATGATTTCCGCCACAGAAGTCACAGAAAACAATTTCATACGACCCAAACGAATGTCCCATTGAATCCATATTCACAAAAAGATAAACCCAAAGCTTGTTACTTGTATATACATGGAGACGTACGACAAGCAACAATGGTGGTAGAAAAATCAAATCTTTTAAAATACTTTTATAGACTTTTAGCGTGCCAATCCCCGGCAACGGCGCCAAAAACTTGACAGTGCTTTGAATACACCGATAGACGTGTAATAATTAAACCTCAACGCAAGTATACATCGAGATCTAATGTCGTCTTTCAAGTAATAAAGTGGTAAAATACCAGATATCGTTCCCACAGAGATTGGAGTAAAAGCGCAATAAAAGTCTAATAAAAGAAATGATTTCCAAGGATCAATTCGAAGATAATATTTGTTTGTTGGGAGTTGGATTATCACAGGCTATATGAAACAGATAATAAAGGATAACAAGGGTGTAAGATGTTGGGGTGAGATTTAAACAAAACTTCCAGCGGACCAATGCTATGGTAATGCTACAGCATTGTGTCTTTCAACACTTCCGTTCACCATCTACTTTTCAGGTTGCCCTCTCGGGTTTTCTGCCATTCACTACTGATCTAGCAGCCACTAAACCCATCTCTGGTGTTATGTGTCAGAACTATCAATAGCAAAAAGAGTCCTTCCAAGTATACGGATAAACAAATCTCTTTGTTAAAATCACTCTCTCGAGCCGATTCCCATATCAGTTAAGTTGACGTGTTCTAAGTGGGTCATCTCTGACTCGCACTCTACACTATTACCATCTACATAGATGATCAACTTATCGGGCAAAATCAACCAGAAAGAACAGAGGTGACAAATCTCTTTGCCAGTCGCTCTCTCAAGCTTACTTTCTTTGTCATTCGGATTGACGTGCATATCAATGACTCATCTCTGAGACCATGGCACTTTAACACTTTCAAAGTGATCATCCGTCTAGAAGTAACTTGAACTTTTATAAAACTTAACATGAAATGGTGAACATCATTATTGAGAAACGATGTCCACTTTTCATTGTGTTTAAAACCTCACCCTTTAATCTCACACCCAAGCTATTTAAATTTAGCTACTCATATTGAAATGTAAATGACAAGAAATATAAATTACTGAAATTAAAGACAGATATGTAAATGACAATAAAGTAAAATGTAAGTATTAAAAGACTATAAGTTAGTGCAGCAATGTTGTACCAATGCTGCAGCAACTCATAGCTAATAATAAGAACATGAAGAACAAGATGAAGATTGCATAAAATTAAAGAGATTCTGGAATTCAGCTGTGAGAACTGAACTCCAAAGTTGTCTAACAAAAACTAAAACATACTACTTCTATTTATACTAAGAGGAGAGAAGGCAAGCTTACTAACTAAACTATTCAACACTATTCAAGCACTATTCAAGTTGGTACAAAATACTATAGCACCCATGCCTCCCATGATGGTCTTTTTAGAGTTGAACAAAACTTCATCAGGCATTGAATTAATTCTTCTAGAAGATGGTGAGTCATAGTCCCAAAATTAAGCAACAAAAAGCCTTCTAGAAGTTGATTCTTTCTTCCAATCGTCCAGTCTTCAATGTTGTAGCATTAGGCAGGGCTGCACTATATACATAAACATAATAAGCCTTCTTAACGCAGTAAACGACATGTAAATCATAATCTTAGCTCCATTAAACAAATATTGAAAATAAGTAATAAAAATGACTCAAATGTTGGGATAAAATAGCAAATTCTAACTAAAAAGGAGAAGAAAAAGATATAATATGCATTAATAAATAATGCATATCAGTACATCCAGAGATTGAAGCTTTTCGTACGGTCTCTGATGTTCGATCTTCACACGTGGACACGTTATACATGTCTCAACGAAGTGAGCCACATCCTTTTTCATTCCAGGCCACCAATAGTCTCGTCGAAGATCTCCATACATCTTATTAGTTCTAGGGTGAATCGTATACTTTGATTTGTGAGCCTCTTCTAAAATCATTTTCCTGAGCTCCCCGAATTTCGGGACCCAGATTCTCCCACAGAAAAACTTCACCCCCGACTGTCTTCCACTAACGAGAACACTTGTCCGACCAGTCTTTCCTTCTTGAGATTGTCAGCTCCGAGTGCCTCGGCTTGACATTTCTTTATTTCGGCTAACAGATTGAACGTTACCTCGGCCCTCATTGCCACAATGCTGGGGACCTCGCTTCTTTCTTTACGACTCAAAGCGTCCGCCACCAGGTTCGCCTTACCTGGATGATATTCGATCTTACAGTCGTAAATATTCAACTCTTTTTGGTCAAAGAGATGACATAGGCTTTTGTGGTCCGTGAAAATCTGGCACTTCGTCCCGTACAGGTAATGTCGCCAAATCTTCAGAGCGAAAACCACGGTCGCCAATTCTAAATCGTGAGTGGGGTATCGAACCTCGTGATCCTTTAACTGTCGGGAGGCATAAGCGATCACCTTTCCCCTTTGCATGAGTACACAACCCAATCCGAGTTTTGATGCGTCACTGAAAACCACGAAGTCATCAGACCCATCCGGTAACGACAATACCCGAGCGCTGCTCAGCATATCCTTCAGTCTTTGAAAAGCTTCCTCTTGCTTCTCAGACCAGGTGAACTTGACATTCTTCTTGGTTAAAGAAGTCAGTGGCGTGGCGATACGCGAAAAGTCCTTGATGAACTTTCGGTAGTAACCTGCCAGTCCGAGGAAACTTCGAACTTCTGACGGATTCTTAGGTTGCTCCCAATCTCGGATGGCTTCAATCTTTGCCTGGTCAACCATGATCCCCTTCTCAGACACCACGTGCCCGAGAAACTGCACCTCTCTCAACCAAAATTCGCATTTGGAAAACTTCGCATACAGCTTCTCTTGCTTTAACAGCTCGAGAATCGTTCGAAGGTGATTTTCGTGCTCCGTTTCCGATCTTGAGAAAATCAGAATATCGTCTATGAACACTATCACGAACTAGTCTAAATAAGGTTGGCATACCCTATTCATTAAGTCCATGAATGCTGTCGGGGCGTTGGTTAGCTCGAACGACATCACCAAGAATTCGTAGTGTCCATACCTGGTCCTGAATGCAGTCTTCGGCACATCCTCCTTTCTCACCTTGAGTTGGTGATAACCCGACCTCAAGTCTATCTTGGAGAAGTAATTGGCTCCTTGCAACTGATCGAACATGTCGTCAATCCTCGGTATCGGATACTTGTTCTTGATCGTGACTTTATTGAGTTCCCGGTAATCGATACACATCCGCATAGTACTGTCCTTCTTCTTCACGAAGAGTACAGGTGCTCCCCACGGAGACGTACTTGGTCTGACGAACCCCTTGTCTAACAGTTCCTGCAACTGAGTCATCATTTCTTTCATTTCGGAGGACGCCAATCTATAGGGTGCGCGGGTAATCGGTGCAGCTCCAGGCATCAAATCAATTCTGAACTCGATCTGACGATCCGGAGGTAGACTTGTCAAGTCATCCGGAAATACTTCCGGGTACTCATTTACTACCCGCACATCGCCCACTCCACGCTTCTCTTTCTTGGCATCCAACACGTACGCCAAGTATCCACGACACCCCTTCTTCAGACACTTAGTAGCCCTAATCGTAGAGATGAGGCTATTCTATCTATTACGGCGGTTCCCATAAATCACTATGGGATCCCCCTCGGGTGATTGAATCCTGATCAACTTTTTGTTGCAAGCGATATTCGCATCATTCGCGGCTAACCAGTCCATACCCAACACCACATCGAACTCTCCCATTGCCATGGGATATAATTTCATAGGTATCAATCTTCCTTCTATATCTATGAAACAGTCCTCTACCACCTCCTTAACACACACCAGACTATCGTTGGCAGTTTCCACCTCTAGAGCTCTCTCTAAACGTCTAGGCATCACCCCCAAACATTTCATGAATGCATGCGATACAAAAGAGCGGTTTGCTCCTGAATCAAACAACACCTTGGCAAATAGAGAGTTCACTAGAAACGTACCTGCCACAACATCTGGAATTTCTTCCGTCTCCTCCGCAGTCGTGCGAAACGCACGCCCTTTCGCACGTGCCGACTCCGCTCCCTTATCATTTCCTCTTCCTCCCTGACGATCCCCAAACTGAGCTGATCCACCCTTTTTCAACTACGGACAATCATACCGTGTGTGACCGGTAGCTCCACATTGGAAACATGATTTCCCTTTGGGGCAGTCCCTTGACATGTGATCGGGCAAGCCACACCGGTAGCATGAGTGTGAACCTGCCATGCAATCACCCCGGTGTACCTTATTGCATTTCGTACACGGTTTCCCAGCGGTATCTTTGTTCGCACGGTTATCTGGTCGGAACACCTTCCCTTTCCTGGAGTCATTACCCGGCCCATCCCATTTACGCTTTTCGCCACCCTTCTCAGATGTTTGGAGGTTCTTTTCCTTCTCAATCAGCTCGGCCGTATTGATGGCCGCCTGAAAGGTAGTGGGATTCCTTGTCAGAACCAGTTCTTGGATATTACTTTTCAACCCATGGATGAAGCGTTCCACCTGTCGATCCTCCATTGGCACATACAGATCAGCAAAACGAGATTTCTCGATAAACTTAGAGGTGTACTCTCGTACCGTCATTCCTCCCTGTTCTAAACCCAGAAACTCTTCTTCCAGCTTTTTCACTGCCGTGAGTGGGCAGAACTGCGCTTTAAACCTGTCTACAAACGATTCCCAGAACATCCCCTTTGCCATCGTAGAACCCTTTCCCCCAGTTTTGGCTTCCCACCAGTAAACTGCATCAGATTTCAACATGGACAAGGCAAACATCACCCTGTCCCCATCAGCACACTTGCAAGTAGCGAATACTAGTTCCATCTCCTTCACCCACTTCATTGCCAGAACCGGGTCACACTCGCCCTTGAACGTAGGGGGCTTGCATGAGGCAAATGCCTTAAAGTTACAACCCTTAGCTGCTAACTCATTCACCACCAAAGATATTGCTTTCGAGTGGCTCCCAGTACCAGTCTCTACCGGTCTTGACAATTCCGCACTTTCCTTATTCTCAGTCGTCTCTTTGCTTTCCGAGGCTGACTCATTCTGTTTAGCAAGAAGAGTCTGCAAAGTTTCCTGAATCTTACCCAGCTCAGCAGCCAGATTTTCTCGAGTGACAAATGCGGATCCCCGGCCTCGACCACGTCCCCTTGTTGGGTTCCCTCTTCTTACAGTAGCCGAACTCTCCTGGACAGAGTCTTCTTGGTTGACAGGAATTTCCATACTCCTTGTCCTTCCACGACCCCTTCCACGGCCCCTTCCGCGACCTCTTCCGCGACCCCTTCCGCGGTTAACCGGTCCATTCTCTAGGACCTCTTCCTCCTGATTCCTTGGTACAGTAGGTACCGACTTACTCCTCAAATTTCTCCCAGACATTCGCGAATACTGAAAGAAAGCAATAATTAACCTTTGCTAGACATGACATCACAAAATGCTATATAAGGTAATGTAAGCACGCGCATGTACCTTAAGTTCATAATTGCACTGGCCAGGTGCAATCCCAAACTTACCTTACACGTTTGTCCTTGGCACTTTATTCTTAAGCGCAATTATAGTGATCGTTTCTAAAGGCAATCCTATGTCTCGGCTGTGTTCCTCATCCTACAGTTTAAGTTTAGGCCCGAATGGTCACCTAAATCTCTTAAACTAAGGCTCTGATACCATTTGTAACGTCCCAAAAACACAACATGCTTTAATTCACAAAATAAGTATTCAAATTACATGGCATAACTTGTCTTTAATCATTCATAAGCTAGTACTAGACAAAATTGACAGCGGAAGTCTTTATTCCACAGCCGAGAGCTCTATCTAAAGGTAATAAGCAAAATCTGGAATCGCTCTAATCTCCAAAACCATCTCGCGTCATCTCTTAGTTCTTACTAGAAGAACCTATAGCTCGCTTACCTGAAAATGGTTTAGTTTTGAAAAGCGAGGGTTAGACCAAAAGGTCTAGTGAATTCCCTCCGTAAAACAACATGAATAAATAATGTGAAAACATTTCGTTGAGAACATCGTAAATCATCACATAAGGTACTGCACTGTGTGATGGACCACATAACCATCCGCGATCGGGCCCAAGCAGACTCCCCTTTCGCCCTCGAAGGTATCGTGGCCCAAGCAGACTCCCATTTACCCTCCTAGGAGGGAAACAAATTCCAACCAATAGGCTCATCATACATATCCAAGGGATCTTCGAATCCCGAGGCTCACTGATCCCACGGTGCAGACCGACACCACATAGCATGCACATACGTTACATAAAGCATTAGAATCTTTATAAATCATGCTTTTCCTTTCATCATACCAATGTTCTTTTAGATAACAAGAGTACGTTCATGAGAGACATGCATATCAGTTTGTAAACATTTCATGCTCGTTAAATAAAACCATAATCAGTAAAAAGAACCATTTGACATTTTACGTCGTAAAAGGGTTTAGGGAACTCACCTGATACTAGTGTTGCACGTACTTCTGCTATACCTCTGAACTAAACGAACCGGACACCTAAGGATAATAGAGTTTCATCAGATTAGACTGTCTGATCCTACAGGCTACTGAACTTTCCGGATGCAACATTCTATCCGGACACTCACCAGTTTTCCGGACGAAATACGCTTTCCGGATACTACTGACTTTCCGGACAAAACTGCCCGGACACTAGACCTTTCCGGACACACTATCCGGACTCTAGTCCTTTCCGGACACACTATCCGGAATAATACATGTCCGGTGACACTCATGTAACTCCTACCCGGACACTTGCAAAACGTCCGGACACTATCGAAACCTCAGTGTCCGGAAACCACGGCTGTTCGAACATAACCCATCTAAAAGTGATCATTAACTTGTTTTCAGCAATTAGATTGATTAGATAAATGTAAGGGTTCATCCACCAACCCTAAACACCCATTTAATCCACTTTTAAACAATCTAAAAGTGAACCGTGGGTAACCGTGGGTTTCTAGGCCAGCTTACGCGCACCGACTAAACCCCGGACGACCACGAATGGCCTGGAGTCATCGCAAGTGAACCTCCATGGCCAAAAGGGCTTTTGACAGTGCCTGGAATTTTTCATTGCCCAGATAGAGGAACAAAACTACAAATGATTGTATAGGAGTCTTGTTAGAAACATTTGCAATCTTGCTCCTTTTGGCCAATTCAAAAAATTTAGTTGCAAACCGAAAAAAGAAATAAATTTGTGATTCGATCAATCGAAAAAAGAAATTGATCGTATAAACACATGAAAAAATAAGAATGGGTCCGGGAGAGATTGTTAAACTTAATGGGCGGCCTCGAACGAATACGATAAGAAAAAATCGGAGAGGTCCACCCATACCGTTATACAGTTAAAATTAATCAATCTTTTATATAGTAAATGATTAGAAAAATAGAAGTGGTTTTGGATTGGACTCTGCCTACTGAGTACCAACCACCTCCCAATTATACAGGATATGTCGTATTGTACGTTTCGAATCTTGGTCGTGAAATATTAGAAGGTAAATATTTTGTTGTTGAAAATCCGATTTCAAAGGTTGATAATCCTTGGAGAGGAAAAGTTCATACTCTAAATTTTGTGAAACTACTTGTTTTTACGCCATGTTACATTGATATATTTTATGTCTTTCTTTAGTTGGGAAAGAAATTATGTATTTTTACATAACTTACCATTTTATATTGAGTTATTTTAAATGTAAATCTTTTAGTCCCTTTAGCCCATTGGCAAGTTCGACCCGTTTATAGGACAAGTTCTCATGCCTGCAAAAATGTGCTTGAATTTATTAGACCCGTTAGACCAGAAAATACATATTAGGCCTAGCCCGTATCCAGCTCAAACCCACAAATAATCAGAGCATCTCCAACAGCTTCCCCATAATTTCTCCAAAATGGGGAACCAAAAGCCAAAATCTTCAAAAAAATATACATTCATCTCCAACAGCTTCCCTATTTTGGTGAATCCAACATTAATTAAAATATTAAAAGATTATTTCTCTCTCTCCATATTTATTTTCAAAGTTTTCTATTAGTCCTCTCACTTGGTAATCATTTTTGGAGTGATCTTCGTATTTTAGTCCAAAATCCCCATTTTCTCCATTTTAAGGAAGCTGTTAGATGCTCTCACCTCTAGTTTATATCTGGTGTTTTATTTGGGCATCTCAAAAAGGATACCTTTTGGACTATTAATGTGTTGTATTGTAGAGTTTATCTTAAATGTAAATTACGTTGAAATACGTAAGGTTTTAACTATTCTATTATACTAGTGTTCGACACCACGCGTTGCGTGGTGACGATAAATTATGTAGAAAATATTAAAATTAAATGGTTGATGATCACATAGCATATATTAAACATAAGAATTGATATTTCACTTGATATGAAACCGTCTCATCATCCTTAGTTCACTTGAGACTATTTCTTCTTAGCTTAAATAAGAATCAATATTACATTTGATATGAAGTTGCTCATGATCCTTAGTTGTTTTTTTTGATATATATAATTAAATAATAGCTAAGTAGTTCTACATCATCAAACTTTGTAATTGACACAAAATGATAGGTGATAAAAGAAGTGAGTGAGACTATTAATTATAATAATGAGATGTATAATTAATATTGTTTTGTCATAACTCGTTATATCGATTTATCTTTAACATAGATTTCCATAAAATAATTATATTCACCATGCAACCATAATGTAACAACCCAAAATCCTGTTAGTGTTTAGAGTTTGGGGGTCAAATTAAAAGAAAGCAAAGTTTCATTTGAGGGACTAAATTGAAAATTTCTGAAATATAAATAGACTCAGATCCCTAGGGTTGGAGGGGGAATATTCATTGTGCACTGGTTGGCGGCTGAAAGGAAGGAGAAGCGAGAAAGAGGAGATATCAGTATTAATTGCAAGAGAAACTTCTAGCTGGTAAGAAATCCACTTCCTCCTTTTTGTAGTTTGATAACTGTATGAGCATTGGGTAATAAATTCCATTCATCTTTTCCACTATTCAAGTCGTATGGTTTAAATTAAGAACAAGTGGGTGAATTCCAATTTGAGGACTCAAATGGCTGGTTAGGTTAGGCCCCTGTTAATGTTTCTTGTGAAAGCACGTGGGAGATAATGAGAAATATTTGTGAGTAAGGACGCCTATAAAAACCTCTTGAGTAATCCTGTTTAGGAAGAAATCGTTGGGAAGGGTTCGAGTTATTTGTTGTTGATCGTAGAACCAGGCTCAAGTTTGCGGGATTTAGGACCACCGGGACTTGGGTTGCGGGAGTTCAAACCACCGGGACTTGGGTTGCGGGAGTTCAAATCACCGGGACTTGGTTTGCGGGAGTTCAAACCATCGGGACTTCCACTCCATTACCGATAGTTTGAGTACCGATAGGAGAGTCCCGCAATTTCCTGATGCAAAGCCGTTACCGGGGCTTAAGCCCAGCAAGCCAGCGCCTGGGCCGAAAGTTTTGGGCCAAGGGAAGAGTTGGGCCGGCTGTTTGGTTGGACCGACAAGATGATTGGGCCAAGAGGCCCTTCTCTTTATTCTTTTGGACTAGTTTAATTGGACTAGATTGTGGTTAAATCTCGAGTTAGCGATTGCTTAACCGTAAGTCGATTGGTGATCCAATCAACTTAAGATCGGACTTAAAAGAGAACTTAGGGTCAGAAGCTAAGTTGCATCTAATTAGTTTATGCAATTAATTCACTAGGTGTACGAACGGAACAAGGCTCGAGGTTAGGAAGGAGCTTGCAACCAGGTGAGTTCCCTAAACCTTATTTTGACGTAAATGTTAAATGATTCTTTTACTGAAAATGGTTTTATCGAGCATGAAATGTTTACGATCTGATATGCATGGAAGGAAAGGAATGTTTTATATGTTGTATTGATGCGCATGATTTATAAAGTGTCAAGTGCTTTTATAAAATGTATGTGCATGTTATGTGATGTCGGTCTGTACTGTGGGATCAATGAGCCTCGGGATCTGATGGTCCCTTGGTTATGTACGACGAGACGGTAGGTTGGAATTCGTTTCCTCCTAGGCGGGTATCGGGGAGTCTGCTTGGGCCCCGATACGAGAGGGCGAAAGGGGAGTCTGCTTGGGCCCCGATCGCGATTGGTTAAGCGATCCACTACACAGTGCAATACCATATGTGATGCTTTACGATGTATGATGCATTTTTAATAAAAATGATTTCGTATTATCTATACATGTTGTTTTATGGAGGGAATTCACTAGACCTTTTGGTCTAACCCTCGCTTTTCAAAACTAAACCATTTTCAGGTAAGCGTGTAGCGAGTTCTTCTAAGTAGAACTAGAGACGGCTTGGAAGCAATGGTGCTCGTGAGGCTCCCAGTTTTAGATTGATATGTCTAGTTAGTGCTCGGCTGTGGCTTAGAGAGACTTCCGCTGTTTATGATTAGTGCTAACGTTAAAGTTTTTGTTAAGTATGTTTTAGCATTGATGTAAGGACAAGCTCAGTTATGTAATTTGAATGTTGATCTTATGACTTTGACCTTTTATGGAAAGTGGGACGTTACAAATGGTATCAGAGCCTTAGTTTAAGGGATTTAGGTGACCATTCGGGCCTAAACTTAAACTGTAAGATGAGGAACACAGCCGAGACATAGGATTGCCTCTAGGAACGATCACTATAAATGCGCTTAGGAATAAGGTCCCAAGGACAAACGTGTAAGGTAAGTTTGGGATTACACCTGGCCAGTGTAATTACGAACTTACAGGTACATGTGCGTGCTTACAATACCTTACTTATAGCAAATTTGTTGTGTCACATCTAGTAAGGATTAACTATCGGTTTCTTTCAGTTTAGCGCTATGGCTGGGAGAGCGTTGAAGAATAAGTCAGCAAGATCCCTGAGGGATAGACCGAGCCCCATTATTTGGGGAAGTGTCGTGTAAGAGTCATTATGATGTGGGGTATGTGGACATCGTAGAGAAGAAACGTTGTGAAGAATGTTATGAGTCGTCTAGAGGTAGCTCTTCATGGATTCGGAGAGGATGGGTGTTTGAGTTTGGGTAAGACTCCAGTGTCAAGAGAGTCCTAGTTATGGAGATCATGAGATAGACCAGTTGGGATGGTAAGATAGAACAGTGGCAAAACCTTGAAAGTGTCAATGGAGCCCTGATTTCTTAGTCGAGCCTTTCAGTGGCAGAATAAATGAAATAAGATACATATATTGAATTGAAAGCATGTAGAAGTAGAAAGTGAGATGGTTGATCAAAACGAAGGTAGTATGAAATGATTGAGTAAGTGAGATGTAGAACGCTTGTGCAGCGAGTTGTTGCATGACCGAGAGGACGACCATTGGTCGTAGGTAGAATGTCAAAGATAAGTTGCGTGGGTAAAGCGGTTGACCTTGCTAGGGTGTGTAGCCTTCAATTGCAAGTAGAGTTTCATGCATAGCTTTCTTAAATATAACATGAAAATTTTCACGATTTAAATTAGATGGGTAAATATCAATTTTGATCAAAAAGGAGTCGGAATGTGCAAGCGTATGTTTAAAGAAAAGGTAATTTCATTCACATTGCACAATGAAATTTTGAGCCTAACGATTTCAAAGTATTTCACACTTTTCATGATAAGTTAAATTATTACAAAAGGTCGAGAAGACGTGTGCCAGCAAAACTTTTACAATCAAATGAATTTAACCGATTGATATCATATAAAAGAATGTGAGAACCGACCGGTTTACTTGGTGTCAGTAATTTATTTCGAAATTGTGTCGTATGGAAGGATTTTCATTCAACGTATTACTGCCGTAATAACATCGTTCGGAATTGAGTAAGATTAAGGTTCACGGAAAGATGTGTGCAAACGATTCTCGAATCGTTGTGCAGGGCGTTGAAGTTATAATAGTGATGGGGTCATGTGTACCCAAGTGTTTTTCCAAACGTTGTTTATTTAAAATGATAAAATGTGTAAAAAGGATTTATTTATTGTATTGTCATGCATGAAGGCTATGAACCTACTAGGCCGTTGAATATTACGTTATAAGTTAAGAAGAAACTCCGAGAGTGGAAAGGTGTTGGACAAGTCAGGGGAGAACGTGCGTGGTTGCAGTATATGTGTTCTAGAGGAAAGGTGAACAGTGGTAGAATCGGAAGTGGAATACAATATCGGTTGTATGAGGGTTTGCACCCTTGTTCGGTACCCGGAGGTACATTTGTCAAGGGACGGTTGTGACCGGAGGAAGGACTTGAAGCCTTCAAGGTGATGGTTCTAGCAACTCGTTATGAGTAGTGTGGTGAGGAAGAATGAAATGCCTATGGCGTAGGAATATGAGTTTCAAGGTGAGCTTGTAATGTTGTCGTTACATGAGTAGGTGTCGAAAGGAGGGAGACAGATCATGAAGGTGATTATGATATGTGGAAGGATTAGGCTCCGTAAGGAACTAATGTTAAAGGATAAGTTAAGGAAGTAGTTAAGTGCTATCTTTTGTCGTTGAAGTCGGCAACGGTGTATGTTGGCCGAGGCCGAAGACTCAACCAGATGAGTGTAAGTCGATAGAATATCTTGTAGAGGTGTTAAATTAGTAAGAGACTGTTGTTGTTGAATAGGCGTTCTACTTACGAGGTGAGGAGGGCCCGTAGAAGGACCAGGTGTGTAACACAAGCGGAGTGAGTGTAGACTATTCCAGTCAGTAAGAAAATGTGCCGTGTCTAAGAAAGGACTCGGATCATAAAAAGCTAGCTAGGATGTTTGTGTTTGAGCTAAGTGTGAACTCATGAGCCATAGTTCAACAAGTTGAGAGAGAACTAAGTAGCGAGACAGACTCGTTTGTAGTATACGGGAGGATATGAAGGAAGGGGGTGAATGTACGAACGAATAGTAGCTGCAATTGCCAAGATATCTGTGTCAGTCGGTGATGTAGTAAGGCGATGTTAGAAATACGTAGGATTAGAAGGAAGTCCTTTTGGGATTTCGGGTAGAGTGTACGTTTTGCAATCCCAGTTGTTGAAATAAGTGGTTGGTAAGTTGGTGTTTATTTTGACTGTTATCGGAATGGAATGTCGGGGCAGAATTGGGTGATTGCCCAGCTGTGCGACCAAGATTTATGGTTATGTATGTTGTTAAGTATATTCTTGAAGGCAGAGTAAGCTTAAAGAAGATGATGAATAGATTAGTCAAGCTGTAGTTTAGTAGATGAGAAATCGTTAAAGAATGAAAATTGTTTCTTATGCGTGAGGGAATGATCCTAGAAGGAAATAGTCGGAAATTTTGGTTATGTTTAAGGAATGACATGATGATGATTGTGGGTCGGAGTGGTAGTATGATCATTAGTTGATTTGAAATGTCATGATAGAGGTATAAGCCTGTGGTTGGTTGATTAAAATTTTTATAGATTTGTTAAGTAATGACGTTCATTTGTTATTCAGGATGTGTTACAATTCTTGGGGAAGTGTTATTGAGATTAACACACTGATTGTTAAAGAATTATTTAAGGTAAATCTAAGTAAGAAAGTCGGGATGACGGTATATATATATATATACATCTGTCTGTTTGTATGATCATGGTGGTTAATCGAAAGAATTGTGGAACCCGAGTTTCGGGGTGTTCCTGAGTTAATAGATCCGTTTGTAATAGGGAATCCAAAGGGGGTGGATTATTAGAGTGAATAGGGGACGTTACTAAGAATCATACTTTGGGGTCATTGGAAGTTAAAGAGGATGAGGGTTGTGTTAGTCAAAATGTGGTGGGATAGATGTGAAGTCCTTAAAGAATGTGAATTGTTGCTTATATGTGAAAGAAATGTCTGAGAAGGTAAAAGTTGGAGATTTAAGAATGCGTAGTGACATCGAACACTGGTCTTGTTTCAAGACGGCTTGGTTGAATGCCTTAAGATAAGATCTTGGTGCAACTGCTTGGTTATGTAAGTAATGAGAAAGCGGTATCAATGTGTGGAAAAGTCGGGAGAAAGGGGCAAGTAATGTTTGGCGAGCAGTGCTCTACGCTAACGTGGGGAGGGTGTAGATAGTATGTCGGAACAAGTGAGTAAATTGGAAGTAGTAAACTCGACAGTATTGCCGAAAGGTACAGTATTGTGTAGATGGTCATTGTTAAGTGTGCGAACCGTTGGAAAGAATATTGAGGAAGGAAATTGTGTATGTTTCGGTGCAGGGAAGAAGTGGATGAGACAACTAAATGAGTTAAGTTAGTGACTTTGCGAGAAATGGTCAAACGATTTGGTCGTGGAGCGATAAGCTAGTGAGAATAGTATGGTGTGACCATGGTTACTCCTCCCAGTTGGGCGAGGATAACCGGAGCTATGTTTTTATGATTGAACGAACGTAGCAATCAGCGAGGAGTGGTTGTGTTTCAGGACAAGTTTATTTCGAGTAGGTGGACACTTCGGCAGTGGGTTGGAGGTTCCTATTCTTAGTTACATGTAAGCATGGAGTGGTGAAGTGGTGAGGATTTGAGAGGTGATTGTCGAACTACGGTCTATGTGGTCCGAGATAAAGGAAATGTTATACGCATGGATGATTGTTGGGTGGTGCAAGGTTACGAATTGTGTTACAAAAAGGAACTCGGAATTATGAGTTGTCGGGAGGTACAGGGCTGGCCTTGTGCCAAGTTGCCAAGTGAGTGAATGTTTCTTAGTAAATGAATCTCGTGTTGTAGCGGGGAGATTCGCAGGTTCTTCCTTAAAGGAAGCATTGATGCATGAGAAGCTTTATTTAATCTTCTAGTGTTAAGACCGATCGAATAGGAACAGTAGCCTATGAATTAGGGTATCGTAAGAATGAAAGGGAATGCATCCAATGTTCCATGTTTCAAAAAAAAAATTATGAAGTGGTTGACTAAGTCAAGGGTGGCTTTACCTTGGGGATGTGTCAGTTGTGGTGTCGGCTTGTAAATCGCGTCCCTTTCTATGAGGAATTCCGGGGACGGAATTCTTTTAAGGGGGGAGTGTTGTAAAAACCCAAAATCCTATTAGTGTTTAGAGTTTGGGGGTCAAATTAAAAGAAAGCAAAGTTTCATTTGAGGGACTAAATTGAAAATTTCTGAAATATAAATAGACTCAGATCCCTAGGGTTGGAGGGGGAATATTCATTGTGCACTGGTTGGCGACTGAAAGGAAGGAGAAGCGAGAAAGAGGAGAAATCAGTATTAATTGCAAGAGAAACTTCTAGCTGGTAAGAAATCCACTTCCTCCTTTTTGTAGTTTGATAACTGTATGAGCATTGGGTAATAAATTCCATTCATCTTTTCCACTATTCAAGTCGTATGGTTTAAATTAAGAACAAGTGGGTGAATTCCAATTTGAGGTCTCAAATGGATGGTTAGGTTAGGCCCCTGTTAATGTTTCTTGTGAAAGCACGTGGGAGATAATGAGAAATATTTGTGAGTAAGGACGCCTATAAAAACCTCTTGAGTAATCCTGTTTAGGAAGAAATCGTTGGGAAGGGTTCGAGTTATTTGCTGTTGATCGTAGAACCAGACTCAAGTTTGCGGGATTTAGGACCACCGGGACTTGGGTTGCGGGAGTTCAAACCATCGGGACTTCCACTCCATTACCGATAGTTTGAGTACCGATAGGAGAGTCCCGCAATTTCCTGATGCAAAGCCGTTACCGGGGCTTAAGCCCAGCAAGCCAGTGCCTGGGCCGAAGGTTTTGGGCCAAGGGAAGAGTTGGGCCGGCTGTTTGGTTGGACCGACAAGATGATTGGGCCAAGAGGCCCTTCTCTTTATTCTTTTGGACTAGTTTAATTGGACTAGATTGTGTTTAAATCTCGAGTTAGCGATTGCTTAACCGTAAGTCGATTGGTGATCTAATCAACTTAAGATCGGACTTAAAAGAGAACTTAGGGTCAGAAGCTAAGTTGCATCTAATTAGTTTATGCAATTAATTCACTAGGTGTACGAACGGAACAAGGCTCGAGGTTAGGAAGGAGCTTGCAACCAGGTGAGTTCCCTAACCTTATTTTGACGTAAATGTTAAATGATTCTTTTACTGAAAATGGTTTTATCGAGCATGAAATGTTTACGATCTGATATGCATGGAAGGAAAGGAATGTTTTATATGTTGTATTGATGCGCATGATTTATAAAGTGTCAAATGCTTTTATAAAATGTATGTGCATGTTATGTGATGTCGGTCTGTACCGTGGGATCAATGAGCCTCGGGATCTGATGGTCCCTTGGTTATGTACGACGAGACGGTAGGTTGGAATTCGTTTCCTCCTAGGCGGGTATCGGGGAGTCTGCTTGGGCCCCGATACGAGAGGGCGAAAGGGGAGTCTGCTTGGGCCCCGATCGCGATTGGTTAAGCGATCCACTACACAGTGCAGTACCATATGTTATGCTTTACGATGTATGATGCATTTTTAATAAAAATGATTTCGTATTATCTATACATGTTGTTTTATGGAGGGAATTCACTAGACCTTTTGGTCTAACCCTCGCTTTTCAAAACTAAACCATTTTCAGGTAAGCGTGTAGCGAGTTCTTCTAAGTAGAACTAGAGACGGCTTGGAAGCAATGGTGCTCGTGAGGCTCCCAG
Source organism: Saussurea involucrata (assembly GCA_033807775.1). NCBI lineage: Eukaryota > Viridiplantae > Streptophyta > Magnoliopsida > Asterales > Asteraceae > Saussurea > Saussurea involucrata. Next base: position 134,869,836 of record CM066315.1, read on the forward strand.
TTTTAGATTGATATGTCTAGTTAGTGCTCGGCTGTGGCTTAGAGAGACTTCCGCTGTTTATGATTAATGCTAACGTTAAAGTTTTTGTTAAGTATGTTTTAGCATTGATGTAAGGACAAGCTCAGTTATGTAATTTGAATGTTGATCTTATGACTTTGACCTTTTATGGAAAGTGGGACGTTACACATAATATTGATACCTAGTTTTGTTTAATTGTGGGACATTTTGGTAAATTGTTTACATTTATTATAATGTACTCGTTGCTACGTCGTCTAAAAATTCTCCATGAAGTCCTCGTTCCCAACCTACGGTTGGACGAAAGACTGAAAGAGTAACAAAAGTCGTCATTATTGTGACTACTTCGAGTATATGCGAGCTGATTGAATTGTTAATTTTTCCATGTTCGAGTTTTTTTTATTTGTTTGAGACTGTTTCTTCATAGCTTAGTTTTTAGTAGAGAATCTTGAAAAAAGAGATTTAGTCATATTATGTAAAATGAAGCGTATTATATCAATTTAATTTCATTTTTATACATAGTTTGATTTCAATTTAAATTAAAAAATGCAGTTGAAGTAATTATATATTGATGATTGTAATGAGTTATTCTTTCTAATTTTATATATTTAGTTATTCTAATTTATATATACTAGTGTCCATCCCGCGCGTTGCGCGGTAGCGATAAATATTTTAAGTACTTGACCGAGTTGAGTTAAGATAAAACGTAGTTTCTCCATTAATAGTTAATGAGATACAATTTTAAAAATATACTGTATTTTCATAAGTGGTACATTTTCATATAGTATCGACCTTCTCTTCGAGATCCTTCATTCTTGCTAATTTATTATGGATTCAAATCGTGAGCTAAAACATATTTAGCTAACTAAATTTTTGACTATCAAAATTATCCCTTATTTCTTATAATTACCTTCATTCTCCAATCTTATGCCTTTTGAGAATACTGAAATCTCACAATGTGACTCATAATAATGGTTGTTCTTTTTATATAAATGAAGTTATATAAAGGTTAATATTTAATAAAAACTGATTTTTAGCAAAATAGGTCGACTAAAAAAAGACAACCAAATAAGTTATCACAAACTCTTTTAAACTTGTAAGGCATCTTATCCACATTTTCCTTTGCTTGCCTATTGTTTTAAATTTGTTACCAATCTGTAGATGTTGACTTACCAAATAAGACATCTCATCCACCTTTTATATACTGACCTCTTCTTTCAAATCTATAATTTTTCACCGATGTGGGATAAACAAATAAGACATCTCTTCCTGCTTTTATATACTAACACCCTCTTCCAAATCTATTGTCTTTCCGTCGATGTGGGATAATTAAATAAGACTCCCATTTACTTTACATACTCACTAATTCTTCCAAATTTATCGTCTTTCTATCAATGTGGATAACATCATCTTAATTCAAGATTTGATAATACTTACATCTTCTTGTGACTTGTGAGATAATAATAATAAAAACATCACGGTTCAACATTTGATAATATTATATAATTTGATTAAATATAATGATTTTTATACATTTATCTATCAATTTATTTACTTAAATAAATAGTTTTTTAAGAAAAATAAGGTTGGCCATAAAGAATATCTAGTCAAGCAATCCTTTAATTAATCAAAAGCCAAGTCTCCTTGTTTATTATAGTTACTTTCATTCTTCAATCTTATATTACTTATCATTGTGGGAGGATTAAAACACCACCACAATGCACTTATCATTGTGGGAGGATTAAAACACCACCACAATGCTAGATTTTGAAATACACAGATCTCACACTGCCACATTATCATATACTATTATTTCTTCTTTAATCTATAAATTTAATTATTTCAGTTTTTTTAACTTTCCAACAATGTTAGATAGCTAAAAATCAACCACCCCACCATTTGTAAAATACTCAAATTTCACGGTGTCACATCATGACCTTTAGTTCAATTATTGGTTTATAACATTTTTATTAATTGATATATTAATCGATTGATTTTTTATATAATAATAATTTTTATTTGTTTTTCAAAAAATTCATCCAAAATAAAACAATCTATGAATCATGGCCCTATGGATCATGGATGGGCACAAATGTACCACATTCACATTTTCTATTCACATCTTTATTCTAACTTTTCACCAATGTGGGATAAACAATAACTCAACCACACAATTCACCACTTGAGAATACTCATATCTCATGGTGTCATCTCATAACCTTTTGGTTTTTTTAATATATACATATATATATATATATATAATATTGATAATTGATGATATTTTTTGTAAAAAATGTCATCTAAAATAATACAATTTTATGTGTCAAAACCGACGAATAGACACAAATGCATTACACTCACCTTTCTTACACATCTTTATTCTATTTTTCAACTTGTCACCAATGTGAAATAGCTAAAAGTAAACTATAATTGAGCATTTGAGAATACTCAATTTTCATGATGCAAAAAAAATGTCATCCAAAATAAGACAACCATATGAGAATGGACACAAAAACATCACATCCACCTCTTTATTCAAAATTTTCAACTTTTCATCAATGTGGGAGAGCTAAAGCTCAACCACAATCTATCATTTGAGAATAATCTCATGATGCAAAATAAAGGTTATTCAAAATAAGATAACTCTATGAGAATGAAAACAAAGTCATCACATCCAACTTTTTTATACACACATAATTGTTCTAATATTTCAACTCCTCACCAATGTGGGATAGCTATAACTCAACCACAATCCACCATTTGAGAATACTCAATTCTCATGATGCCACCTCATTCCTATTGGGTTTTCCTTTTATATATATAAAGATATATATATATATATATATATATATTTGATAATAATTTTTTTATTTTATGTATTGATTTTAGTAGTAATATTAAATGTACTAAGTATTGATTTAATTAGTGAAATTAAATGCATGTAATAAGTATATTATTTATTAATGAGAGAGTTAGTAATAAATATTTGAATATATATTAAATTTATTTAATGATATTAAATTAAATAAGCATTTCATTTATTAAAGAAGGGATTAATAATAAATATTTAGTTATATATTGATTCTAATTTTATTCATATATATATTGGTTCTAAATATATAATTTAAATAATATATATATATATAACATTAGGTAAATAATATAAGATAATGATCATAAGGTATTATATTGATGTGAATAATAGTCATCTTCAGTTATTTATTTATTTATATTAATTATAATCATTTTATTTTTTAAAATACACATATTATTATATTCAATTATAATCTAAATAGAAGTATACATATTGATCGTAATTTCATTTATATAATCAGTTTTTAAATATGTTGATTATATATATTCCTTGTATGTTATGTGGAAAAAAAATTAGAATAATGTGAAATAAATTAAATAAACAAATTTAGGTGTAAACAAAAATAATAAATAGTTTAATTAATTAAACATATTGCTAATAACTACATCAAAAAATGCAAAACTTGAGGAAAAAGAAGAAACATGAGATTGAGATGCCTAGAAAATGTCATATCATGTGGTTTTTCTTATATAATTACAAACTAAAAATTAGGAAACTATGTAGATATAAAAGAATGAGAAAAAATCCACAACAAAAAGCAAGGTAAAAATTGTAAATAAATTGAATGAAAAACTAAAAACTTATTTAAAATTAAGAAACTATGTAGACATAAAAAAATGAAAGAAAAATTCACAACAAAAATCAAGGTAACAATTGTAAATAGATTGAATGAAAAACCAAAAACTTATTTAACAACAATATATAAAACACACAAAACATTAAAAATATATATGAAATTTTTTTATAGAAAAAAACAATGATATTGATTGGGAAGACACACACATATACACGTATCAACAGTATATAACTCACATAAATCATTACCCGGGAATTTTATGGAGGATGGGCAAGCATCGACGAAATGTAAATTCTACAAAGAATAAACAACAAATAAACATAGTATATAATAAAAGTGTTAATTTCATGTTGGTGGAGTATGTAACGACCCGGACCAATTTGAAAAGTTTTACGCTTTTCGTCAAGTTTTGTTAATAAGTGAAAGTTGAGGGGCTAGTTAGTATTTTTGGGTTGGAGTATAAAAAGGGCTAAAAACCCTAGGAACATTCTCATTTCACTAATTTGATTAGTGTTTGTCGGCTGTTCTTCTTGAGAGAAAAGATGAGAACTTTTGGAAGGTTTTGGGTTTAAGAGAGAGGGATCATCAAGACTTGGAATCAGAAGAAGAAATAGGATTGGATTTTGTTCTCTGCAAGAATCGTAGCAGGTAACCTCTCCTCCTTATCTTTAATCCTTAATTCTTGCTGATGATTTAGTCATTTGAGGGTTTTTGTTGAAAAGTAGAGTTTGAAACTTAAATGAGAGAAATCGGGTCTTGTAGTGTGTTTCAGTTGCTAAGAACTCGGAAATTGTTAAGTTTAGTGATGTTGTTGCTATTGCTAATCTTTACTTCGAGAGAATCGAGCTAACCAGTAGATTTCAGCCTCAAAAAGGGTCCAGGTCGTCGTCCGGAAACCGCCCTGGACGTCCGGAAACCTTCTTGGGCGTCCGGACTCCTTGCTTGGGAGAAGGTCCCCGGACGAGGAAGTTGTCCGGATAGGTTGGGTTTTCCGGGTATGAGTTGTGTCCGGTAAGTTCGGTACCCGGAAAGGGGTATCGTCCGGAGAGTAGTAGTTACCCGGATAAGGGTGTTGTCCGGACTAGGTTGTTGTCCGGTTAGATGGGTGTCCGAACTCTTTAGCGTCCGGAAAAGTAGGGTTGTCCGGAAAACTGAGTCGTCCGGATACTTTTGCTGAGTTGTTGTTTTATGCCCGTTTATTCAGGGAAGTCGATTTGGAAGTTTGGAACTGTTTAGGGACGACAAGTAAGAGCCTGAGGTGAGTTTTCTAAACTAAAATGTATGGCTTTTAAAGTGTTTTCAAATGTGTTATAAATGTTGAGAAATTGCCACGCCTTATTATTATGCTTTAATTGCATGAAAGTTGTTTAAAGTTTTATGTAGAATGTATGCATACATCATGGAGACGTAAACTGGCAAAGACGGGAGAGTAGTTCCGCCAGCTCTCGTGCGGGAAGGGAGGCCCCTATATGCCAGGAGCGAGGCTCCACAAGGCAGCATGAGGCTGACTCGTTGTCACCTTCGGGTGGCTTCAGGGTGTCAGATTACGAGGAGGCGGACTTTAGTCCGTATACAATTTTGACGTGTTGAGTATGAATGTTTAAAGCTGAAAAGATAAACTGTTTTTAAATGCTTTGATAACTGTTAGGAGGGACTCACTAGACCTCATGGTCTAACCCTCGCATTTTCAAATTAAAACCTTTTCAGGTAAGCAGGTTTCCAGGAGCTCGGGCAAATAGGCTGAGCTTAGCGTGAAGAGTCAAGAAGTGTAGGGACACTCTAGCATTTAGTTTTTCTCAGTTGTGTAGGTTGTTTCCGTAAACCTTTTGAGTATTTGTAATGAAATTTTGAGACCGTGATTTTGGGATGTTATGAATTTGATGTTTTGCATGTTAAGTTTGGATGGGTCTTTACAGTTGGTATCAGAGCCATAGTTTAAGGGATTTAGGTGACCGAAAGGGAGCCTAGACTTAAACTGTGAGAAGTAGAGTCACAACTGAGAAACATGAATGCGTTAGGAAAGCACTATTTTAAGGTAGGATTTATAGGGTACTGAGGACGGTCATGTAAGGTAAGTTTGGAGTTACATCTGGCCAGTGTAACTGTGAACTTACAGGTACATGTATGTGCTTAAACTACCTTGTTATCCTGTGTCGTGGCGCTAGGGAGTCTTCTATGCGTTGTTAGGCCTTTGTTAGTAAGTAAACTTTTCGTTGTTTTGCTGCTACATCAGAATGTCTGCGAGATCATTGAGAAGTAGGTCCATACCAGCGGCGGTAGACACACGAACCAAGAGTACTACACTGCGTGAGGAAGCAGTGAGAATCGAGGAAGAACCAGTGAATCAACCAAGAGCAGTAGCCACTCGGGGACGAGGGAGGGGTCGTGGAAGGCCTAAGGGAGCGGTGCCGAGAAAAGCGGCGACTGAAGCGGGGGAAACAACCGCCAAGGAAAAGAGTAAGAAGAAGAAGGCAACCATCAAGCGTACGACTAAGAGTATGGCAGAACCCGAAGTGCAGGTTATCTCTGAACAGGAAAGTTCCGTGCCTGTAACAAAGACCAAAGCAAAGAAAGGGCGTAAGTCCGAGGCCACGCAGGCTTTTATAACTGAGGAGAAGTTCACATCCGAGATGGGGAAAATACAGGAGACTATGAAGGAAGTTTTAGAAAATCAGAACAAGACGGCATTTGGGGAACTGAGCAAAAGTAGTACTGGGAAGAAGACAGTGGAAGGTAGCGAACCGCGCACTGGGATGGGCACCAACTCGATGATCACTCCGTTCGTCGATGAACCAAAGACAGCGAAGGGGTGCACATTTAAGGCTTTCAACTCATGCAAACCACCGACCTACAATGGGGAGCGTGATCCCGTTAAGGCTATTCAGTGGGTTCGTGAGATGGAGCTGGTCTTCGATACAAGTAAATGCGCGGAGGAAGATAAAGTTCTGTTTGCAAGGTCATCGTTGAAGGCAGAAGCGATCTTCTGGTGGGATGTTGAAACCGGGGGAAAGGGATCAGAGGTGGCAAGGAGCATGTCGTGGGAGACATTTGTGAGAAAGTTCAAGGCTCAATACTGCCCTCTGGCGGCAGTTAAGAAGTTATAGGAAGAGTTTCTGAGCTTGGAGCAGGGGTCAATGACAGTTCAGGAGTATACGCTGAAATTTATCGAGAAGTCCAGATCTGCTGAGTTATATGTACCAACTGAAGAGAGGCGGATTGAGCGGTACATCTATGGGTTGAAAAGCAGTATTAGAGAGTTGGTGCAGGCAAAGGAACCAACTACGTTTCAGGCAGCAGTTGACAAGACAGAATTGACAGAGAAAGATAAGATCAGGCAGATGAATGAGAGAGCTGGGGATAAGCGCAAATGGGAAGGACCGACCCGAGTCAGTAAGAAGCCAAACACGAACAGAGTTGAACCGCGGGCAGGCTTCCGGTCAGCCGAAAGGCCTTGTAGTAAATGTAACCGAGCGCACTGAGGTGAATGTTTGGCTGATAAGGAGGGATGCTATAACTGTGGGAAGACGGGACATTTGGCCCGAGATTGCCGTGGACAGAGGTCTTGTTTTCATTGCGGGCTATCGGGTCACGTTAAATGGGATTGTCCGCAACTAAAGAAGGGTAAGGCAGGGGGTGAAGGTGGCAGCAATGGAGGTAAAGGCATTGAGAGGGGGGTGGAGCCGGCTCGTGCTAGAGCGAGGGCATTCCACATGACAGCTGAGGAGGCGGAGAGCGCGCCGGATGTAGTGACAGGTACCTTTCCTATAGACTCGATATTTGCTAAAGTGATGTTTGATACGGGGGCAAATCGTTCATTTGTGTCGCCCGTTTTTGCTCAAAGGCTGCGAGTGAAACCCAAGAGGTTAAACTTAGGGCTTGAAGTAGATGTAGCGGGTGGTTGTCGAGTCTGGGTAAGGGATGTCTATGAGGGTTGCAATATAGACATAGATGGTCACTCTTTTCCATTGGAACTTTATCCAATGGGAATGGGGGAGTTTGATGTAGTCCTAGGAATGGACTAGCTAGCGGGGAATGATGCGAGCATTGTGTGTAATAAGAAGCTGATCCGTATACCCCTAGCCGATAAGGGAGAGGTGGTAATATACGGGGATCAACGAAGTAGGAAGTCGTGTCTAGTTTCGTTGATGAAAGCTAGGCGATGTTTGGGGAAGGGTTGTGCGGGGTATCTAGCGTATGTACTAGATGCCAAGAAAGAGAAGAAAAGTGTGGGAGATGTGCCCGTAGTGAATGAGTACCCTGAGGTGTTTCCCGATGACTTGACAAACCTACCTCCGGATCGTCAAGTGGAGTTCAGAATTGACCTTGTGCCGGGGGCGGCACCGATTGCTCGTGCGCCCTATCGGTTAGCTCCAGCGGAGATGAAAGAGATGATGACCCAATTGCAGGAGTTACTCGACAAAGGTTTCATACGTCCGAGTTTATCACCTTGGGGAGCACCTGTACTTTTCGTTAAGAAGAAGGATGGATCGATGCGAATGTTCATAGATTATCGCGAGCTTAATAAAGTAACCGTGAAGAACAAGTACCCGCTCCCGAGAATCGATGATCTCTTCGACCAGCTGCAAGGCGCGAGCTACTTCTCAAAGATAGACTTGAGGTCGGGTTATCATCAGTTGAAGGTGAGAGAAGAAGACGTACCGAAAACGGCGTTCCGTACGAGATATGGGCATTACGAGTTCCTAGTCATGCCCTTCGGGTTGACTAACGCGCCCACATTGTTCATGGATCTGATGAACCGGGTGTGTAACTCGTTGTTGGATAAGTGTGTGATCGTCTTTATTGACGATATCTTAATCTATTCTCGTACGCGGGAGGATCACGAGCGTCACCTTCGGACAGCGTTGGAGTTGCTAAAGCGCGAAAGGTTATATGCAAAGTTTTCGAAATGCGAGTTCTGGCTCAGAGAAGTTCAGTTTTTGGGGCACGTAGTATCTGCGGATGGAATCAAGGTAGATCCTGCAAAGATCGAAGCCATCAAAGACTGGGAGGCGCCTAGAAATCCTTCAGAGGTGAGAAGTTTCCTTGGTCTAGCCGGATACTACCGTAAGTTTATTCAAGACTTTTCTCGAATAGCTTCGCCTTTGACCTTGTTGACAAGGAAGAACGTCAAATTCGTATGGGAGGAAGCTCAGAAGGCCGCGTTTGAGAAATTGAAGGAAAGTTTGTGCAGTGCTCCAATCCTATCGCTACCGAATGGATCAGAAGGGTTTGTAGTGTACAGCGACGCTTCCAAGCTCGGGTTGGGATGCGTGTTGAGGCAGAATGGGAAGGTGATTTCCTACGCTTCGCGTCAGTTGAAAGATCACGAAAAGAATTATCCCACCCATGACATGGAATTAGCGGCCGTTGTCTTTGCGTTAAAAATATGGCGACATTACCTCTATGGGGTGAAGTGTCAGATTTACACCGACCACAAGAGCCTGAAGAATCTGTTTGATCAAAAAGAGCTGAACATGAGACAGAGGAGGTGGATGGAACTGTTGAACGATTACGATTGCGAAGTCCTTTACCACCCGGGTAAAGCCAATGTGGTGGCAGACGCGTTGAGTCGGAAAGAACGTGGAGAGCAGACCAAAATCGTGGCTTTCCGAATGGAAGCAACCTCAAATCTGCTTGAAGAGATTAAGAAGTTTCAGAAAGAAGCACTGTTAGAAGGAAATGTGAAGAGCGAACGAGTTGTCGGGATTGCGACATCGTTTGAAGTCAACAGTAGCGGGTTGAAATGCATAAAAGGCCGAGTATGGGTGCCAAGGATCGGTGACTTAAGAGTAAAGATCCTCGAAGAGACGCATAAGTCACGATTGTCCGTGCACCCGGGCACAAACTAGATGTACAGGGATTTGAGGCAGCTCTACTGGTGGCCGGGGATGAAGGAGGATATCGCTCATTTCGTGGAGCGGTGTGTGACTTGCTTGAAGGTTAAGGCAGAACATCAGCGACCTTATGGTGAGTTGCAGTCCACGGTGATACCAGTGTGGAAGTGGGACAACATCACGATGGATTTTGTCACGAAATTGCCGAAAACCCCTAAGGGCAACGATACGATCTGGGTGATAGTGGATATTCTCACCAAGTCGGCTCATTTCTTGCCTATGAGGGAGTCGTATTCGTTGGAAACGTTGGCACGGTTGTACATCACCGAGATTGTGTCTAGGCATGGAGTGCCAAAGTCCATTGTGTCTGATCGGGATAGTCGATTCACATCAAAGTTTTGGAGGAGCCTCCAGCGCGAATTGGGGTCTCAAGTGAAGCTGAGCACGGCATATCATCCGCAGACGGATGGTCAGAGCGAAAGGACGATCCAAACGCTGGAAGATATGTTGAGAGCTTGTATAATTGAATTCAAGGGATCGTGGGAGACGTACTTGCCGTTGATAGAATTCTCTTACAACAACAACTATCACACAAGTATTCAAGCGGCACCATTTGAGGCGTTGTACGGGCGAAAATGCCGCACACCGTTATGCTGGAATGAAGTGGGAGAAAGACAGTTGACAGGTCCAGAAATTGTACAGCTGACGTCAGAAAAGATAGAAGTGATTCGAGAAAGAATGAAAGTTGCCCAAGATCGACAGAAAAAGTATGCCGATAGACGAAGGAAGCCGATTGAGTTCCAAGTGGGGGACAGAGTGATGCTCAAGGTGTCACCTTGGAAAGGCGTGATTCATTTTGGAAAGAAAGGGAAGTTGAGACCGAGGTATGTCGGTCCGTTCGCGATAGTTGAAAGAGTAGGCCCCGTGGCCTACAAGTTAAAGTTACCAGAAGAACTAGAGCGAGTCCATCCGACTTTCCATGTGTCAAATCTGAAGAAATGCTTGGCCGAGGCTGATGTGGCCATTCCTTTGGAGGATATAAGCGTCGACGAGAAATTGACATTCGAGGAAGAGCCAATCGAGATCGTAGACAGTAAAGTGCGGAAAACGAGGAACAAGGAAGTCCGTTTAGTGAAAGTTCATTGGAGATACCACAACGGACGAGAAGCTACGTGGGAGGTAGAATCGGATATGAAGTCTAGGTACCCTCACCTTTTCGAAAATGGAATTCCGGGGACGGAATTCTTTTGAGGGGGGAGTGTTGTAACGACCCGGACCAATTTGGAAAGTTTTACGCTTTTCGTCAAGTTTTGTTAATAAGTGAAAGTTGAGGGGCTAGTTAGTATTTTTGGGTTGGAGTATAAAAAGGGCTCAAAACCCTAGGAACATTCTCATTTCACTGATTTGATTAGTGTTTGTCGGTTGTTCTTCTTGAGAGAAAAGAGGAGAACTTTTGGAAGGTTTTGGGTTTAAGAGAGAGGGATCATCAAGACTTGGAATCAGAAGAAGAAATAGGATTGGATTTCGTTCTCTGCAAGAATCGTAGCAGGTAACCTCTCCTCCTTATCTTTAATCCTTAATTCTTGCTGATGATTTAGTCATTTGAGGGTTTTTGTTGAAAAGTAGAGTTTGAAACTTAAATGAGAGAAATCGGGTCTTGTAGTGTGTTTCAGTTGCTAAGAACTCGGAAATTGTTAAGTTTAGTGATGTTGTTGCTATTGCTAATCTTTACTTCGAGAGAATCGAGCTAACCAGTAGATTTCAGCCTCAAAAAGGGTCCAGGTCGTCGTCCGGAAACCGCCCTGGACGTCCGGAAACCTTCTTGGGCGTCCGGACTCCTTGCTTGGGAGAAGGTCCCCGGACGAGGAAGTTGTCCGGATAGGTTGGGTTTTCCGGGTATGAGTTGTGTCCGGTAAGTTCGGTACCCGGAAAGGGGTATCGTCCGGAGAGTAGTAGTTACCCGGATAAGGGTGTTGTCCGGACTAGGTTGTTGTCCGGTTAGATGGGTGTCCGGACTCTTTAGCGTCCGGAAAAGTAGGGTTGTCCGGAAAACTGAGTCGTCCGGATACTTTTGCTGAGTTGTTGTTTTATGCCTGTTTATTCAGGGAAGTCGATTTGGAAGTTTGGAACTGTTTAGGGACGACAAGTAAGAGCCTGAGGTGAGTTTTCTAAACTAAAATGTATGGCTTTTAAAGTGTTTTCAAATGTGTTATAAATGTTGAGAAATTGCCACGCCTTATTATTATGCTTTAATTGCATGAAAGTTGTTTAAAGTTTTATGTAGAATGTATGCATACATCATGGAGACGTAAACTGGCAAAGACGGGAGAGTAGTTCCGCCAGCTCTCGTGCGGGAAGGGAGGTCCCTATATGCCAGGAGCGAGGCTCCACAAGGCAGCATGAGGCTGACTCGTTGTCACCTTCGGGTGGCTTCAGGGTGTCAGATTACGAGGAGGCGGACTTTAGTCCGTATACGATTTTGACGTGTTGAGTATGAATGTTTAAAGCTGAAAAGATAAACTGTTTTTAAATGCTTTGATAACTGTTAGGAGGGACTCACTAGACCTCATGGTCTAACCCTCGCATTTTCAAATTAAAACCTTTTCAGGTAAGTAGGTTTCCAGGAGCTCGGGCAAATAGGCTGAGCTTAGCGTGAAGAGTCAAGAAGTGTAGGGACACTCTAGCATTTAGTTTTTCTCAGTTGTGTAGGTTGTTTCCGCAAACCTTTTGAGTATTTGTAATGAAATTTTGAGACCGTGATTTTGGGATGTTATGAATTTGATGTTTTGCATGTTAAGTTTGGATGGGTCTTTACAGAGTATTAGGTTGTAGTATATATAACTTTGTTGTAGGTTTTGCTCTAATTAATAAATGGAAATATGAAGAGGGTAAAATTAATGTCTCTAAGAAGTTGGATAGTTTGGAAATTAAAGCTAAACAAATTGGAAGTGAAATTACCAAATAAACCTTCATATAATGACATACACAATTTTCATTTAGGGGTGAAATGGTCATTTATAAAAAGCTTTTTATTAAAGAAAATCAAAATTATGAGAAAATAAAGAAAGGTGAATGAAGGCTTCTCATGAGGCCACATAAGCAACTCCACATTTTGCTTTTAGATATATACTAGTGTTCGACATCGCGCATTGCGCGATGATCAAATTTTTTGTTAACAAAACTATGAAAATTATTGTTATTATTTTCATAGATATGGAATATGTTGCAAATACATATACAATGATTTATTTTAAATATTGATTGACTTTAAAATTATTTAGTTAATAGAATTATGAAATATGTTGGATGTGTGAGATAAATTATTAGTAATAACTAAAATTTATATATTTATATATAACATTAATGAACGTCGTTTAAAATAAATCATTACAAAAAATAACATAAATTGAAAAATAAAACAAAATACAAAGTAGTAGAAGATATCAGATAACCAAGGCTCGAGACTACAATAAATAAAAATTAAAAACATTTAGATTTAGAATAAATCTTCTATACTTAAACGGAAACAACACACATACAAATTGTTTCAACAATTACCAAATAAAATTACATTATTAAATTTTTGTATTATCATTAAAATAGGCAATTTAAAGAATCTTTATATAAAAAAACATATAATATGATTATTTCAACAATTGTAATCATCTTTTAAAAAAAATACGACAATACGTGAAAAGTGTAATAAAGTGTTTATATTTATCAATATTATTAAATTGTTATAACAAAAAACGTAGAATTCTTTAGATTCTAAGAGATCTTTTTATCAAGAATCCACAATTTTTGTTTAGTCATTGACTTTTCTTCCAATATTTTTTTTCTCCTTTATGATCAATTCCTTAATTTTTTGGTAGTTTGGGTCAAAGTTTGTATTGATGCGTGAGTCACGTGAACACGATTACATAGCATTGTCAATCCGTTTTCACTTTCTTTTTTAAACGTGATTCATCAACTTTATTTTCTAAATTGATTGTCTTGGATACATTGTTAACAGTGGTATCAATCTCGTTAAATTGTAGCAAAAAGTTGATGTTGAAACTTATAAGTTAATGAAGCAAAAAAAAATTCACAAAATGAAATCGACCTAACTTTTAACATAATTCAAAATAATTGGAGGTCAAGAAAACAAATTCGAAGAATGTTAGTCAGTTTACGTTTTAGTAGAACATGGATTTTTCAAATGAACACTCGAATCAAATCAAGAAACGAATATAAAAACGAAGATTTGTTGTCTCGTGCGAGTAATAAAGTAATATCAAAATAATCAATACTCAAATGTTTTTTAGCATTGTGGGTTACATTCCGGAAAAGTGACATAAAAATGAGAATTAAGGTAGCAATAAATCACGAAACTACAAAATAGAAAAAATCAACAATACATTGTACTTGAAGTAGTACTCAAATGAAATACTTACATGTAATAATAATATATGTGCTTTGATGATAAAACTTTGATGTTCTTCGACATACGTAGGTAGCTTGTTTCCCTTGTCACTTACTATAAAAAAGACAACATAAAAGACACTTGAAGTCAATACAATAACAAATAACTCAACAATGAACAAATATCGATAACAAAGATTAATCTTTTAATATTACAAATTTAGGAGAGAAATGTGTTAGAGGGAGAAAGTGAAAGGTAGTTTGTTGAATGACAAATGGTTAAAACACCAATAACATAACAAAAGAAAAGAAAACACTTATGTTTAAATAAGGGAAATGAATGACTAATTAAAATAAAGAAAAGAAAATGAATGGTTGGTAACATAAAGAAAGGAAAATAAAAAGTCAGTTTACATAAATTACAATAAATTGAATCAGTAATTAAAATAAATAATGAAAAACTAATTAATAACATAAAAAGAGGAAAACAAATGGTTAATAACATAAATTGCCATCGATATATAAAATTACTATTAAAGACCCTCATTTATAATAAAAATATAATTTATATATGAGAATGGAAAAGTCTTTAATATATATTCTATATTTTAAAAATCAAAAAATTGATAAGAAAAAAGAGAATACATTCTATGTATTAGAATGTGTCATATCATCTCTTTAAAACCCCCTTTTATGAATATAAACATTGTCAAGATGTTACATCATTTTTTGACAATGCTCATTTATATAGATTTATTATGTAAATTAGTCTAATATTTTTTGGAAAAGAGAAAGACTCCCGACAATAGATTAAAAAGCAAAAGCAACAATTACAAAGACATCACAACTTATATATTTATATAGATTTATTATGTAAATTAGGCTATATATTTATATAATAAAAGTTCTAGAAACTTGTAAAAAGAAATGAAATGTTCATTCATTTCATGCTAAAAACTTAAAAACTGAAGAAAGTAAGAACTAATGTTTCCAGTTTTTTCAAGAAATCATATCATCTTTTGATGATTCTCTGTTATATAGATATATAAATAGATTATAATCCTATGAATTTAATTAAAAGATGGTGGTCATTTAATAAAATGTTTGATTAAATTAGTGTAAGATAAATAGAAATTATATTTATTGATGTTTTTATGTTGTGCAAATAAAGATAATTATAAAATAATAAATAATATTAAATATTAAATAAAAAATGTAAGGTAAATAATTTATAATACTATAAATTTAATTAGAAGATGGTGGATTCATTTAATAAATGTTTGATTAAATTAGTGTAAGGTAAATAGAAATTATATTTGTTGATGTCTTTATGTTGTGCAAATTATAATAATTATAAACAATAAAGAAAATTATACATCAAATAATAAATGTAAGATAGATAAAAATTATATTTGTTGATGTCTTTGTGTATAATAAAAATAATTATAAAATACAAAGAAAATTAGATGTTAAATGAAAAGTTAAAGTCATTTAATGAGAAGCTAATTTTTTATTTAAAAGAAATTCAAAATTAGGAGAAATTAGGAAAGGGGAAATGGTGGCTTCTCATTATGCCACCTAAGCAACTCCACATTTTGCTTTTATATATATATATATATATATAAATAGATTTAACAACAATATGAAAAACACACAAAACATTAAAAAATGCAATTGAGGGAAAAAAAAGTTAGGATTGAGATACTTAGAAAATGCCATCTTATGTGGTTTTTCTTATAAAATTACAAATTTAAAATTAAGAAACTACGTAGACATAAAAAAATGAAAGAAAATTTCACAACAAAAATCAAGGTAACAATTGTAAATAGATTGAACGAAAAACCAAAAACTTATTTAACAACAATATATAAAACACACAAAACATTAAAAAAATATATGAATTTTTTTATAGAAAAAACAATGATATTGATTGAGAAGACACACACATATGTATTTCATTTATTAAAGAATGGATTAATAATTAATATTTAATTATATATTGATTCTAATTTTATTCATATATGGGTTATAATGTCATTTATATTTATATATGTATTGATTACTTTATATATTAACTCAAATTTTAGATATTTAATTTTATTTGAAAATAATACATATCAATATATATACATATTGTAGTAAAGAAAAAGATAAAACTCGTGTGACATGTCATTTAAATATATTGTTTTGAAATAATATATATAAAGAGCGTTATGTAAATAATATAACTGACAATGATCATAAGATATTATATTGATGTGAATAATAGTCAATCTTCAATTATTTATTTATATTAATTATAACATTTTATTATTAAAAATACACATATTGTTATATTCAATTATCATTTAAATAGAAGTATACAATTGATCGTAATTTCATTCATATAATGGGTTTTTAAATATGTAGATTATATATATTCCTTGAATGTTATGTGAAAAAATAGAAGAATTTGAAATAAATTAAATAAACAAATTTAGGTTTAAACAAAGAAGATGAATAGTTTAAACATTTTGCTAATAACTACATCAAAAAATGCAAAATTTAAGGGGGAAAAAGGAAGAAATTTGGGATTGAGATTCCTAGAAAATGTCATCTCATGTGTTTTTTCTTATAAAATTACAAACTGAAAATTAAAAAACTACGTACACATTACAGAATAAGAAGAAAAATCCACAACAAAAACCAATGTAACAATTGTAAATAAATTTAATGAAAAATCAAAAACTTATTTAGCAACAATGTTTAAAGCATACAAAACATTTAAAAAATGCAAAATTTGAGGGAAAAAAGAAGAAACTTGGGATTGAGATGCTTAGAAAATGCCATCTAATTGGTTTTTCTTATAAAATTACAAATTGAAAATTAAGAAACTATGTAGACATAAAAGAATGAGAAAAAAATTATACAACAAAAACCAAGGTAACAATTGTAAATAAATCGAATGAAAAACCAAAAACTTATTTAACAACAATATGTAGAACACACAAAACATTAAAAAGTATATGGAATTTTTTTATAGAAAAAAAACAATGATATTAGGGAAGACACACACACACATACGCATATCAACACTATATAACTCACATAAATCATTACCTGGAAGTTTTATGGAGGATGACAATAATATCGACGAAAAGTAAATTCTATAAAGAGGAAACAACAAACAAATATACAAACCTAATACAACATTGTTAGACAACCTAGGGGGGTAAGGTTGTATTTAAATAATTTACTTTCAAAAATTCTTTTATAAAAAAATATCTTAATAATGTAAATACAACAGAGTATATGAAAACACAACAGATACGTATAAATACAGGATAGTATAAATACAGTAAATAAAGCAGAGTATATATACAATAATTATATAAACAGATATAATTAAATGCACAGCGGAAATATAAAGAGATAAGGGATAGAGATACTTGACACGGAGATTTAGTGATCTACCACAACTTGGTAAATCACTAGCCGAGACACTTCCCGACACGATCCAATAAACGTATTCTTTACGGTAGAATACAAACCAAATACAAAGGAAAGCAATAGGCTCTCAAGCTTCAGCTAATTGAGATATACAGGATCACACACCCGTTATTCAAACACTTACAAGAGGAGTATAACTCACAATGGAAATCACTCTTGTATAATATTTATCACTTGGATATTTTATAAAAACGTTTTATAAAATAAATATGTAGTGATAATATGTAGTATGGAATATTAGTTGGGAGAATAGATGGCTGTTGGTTGTTCTCTTGTCTATTTTTCTTCTCCACCATCGCATGCATTATATAGCAGCTCTTCCAACGGATATATGCATCCGCGGTATACCGCCAAATGCACGCGGTATACCGTGCAGTAATAAAAGTACTTTGCAGAAGAGAAAGTCAACCCTGCAAAACAAACGTAAACTTGTACCCGCGGTATACCGGCTTAACATCGCGGTATACCGCCCAACTGTACCCGCGGTATACCTGCTAAACACCGCGGTATACCGCCCAGACAAAAGGACGACCAATCAATCAGAGATCTACAGTAAGCCGCCGCGGTATACCTGCTGAACCTCGCGGTATACCTGCGTCAGAAAAGGACAGCTTCAAGGACGCAACCAATCTTTGCTGGATCTTCTCAAAAACCTTATTTAATTTAAAATCATTTATGGTTTTTAGAAATATCCAAGTGGTATATTATTTTAGGGTGTTTATCATTATAAATTATAAACACTAATGACAACGTAAATCTTCCGTCTTGAACTCTTCAGATAAAATCTTCGTGTTCTTCAAGAACTGTACACTTGGATAGGATTGTTAGATAAACAATAATACGGTGTGTTTGTAATCATCAAAATAAATATATATAGATATATAGAGATGTGGTACACTTGCACCAACAATCTCCCCCTTTTTGATGATGACAAACACAACCGCTAAGCATGAGCATATGCGGTTTCTCTCCCCCGTTTGTCGAAACAAAAAGGGTCAAGAAAGACGGTATGCTTCCCCTCGAGAGATGCTCCCCCTCAAAATATGCATATATTTGAGAGAGCATAATCTCATAGGTAAAAGATAAAAAGCTCCCCCTCAAAAAAATAACGAATTATAAAATTTGAGGAACAATAAAATATGCATAAAAAAAAGCATATAATAGACATAAAACAAAATAACCTAAAAGAAACACTTGCACCAAAAAAAAAGATCTTAAGGCTTCGATTTTTCGGTTAATTTTATGTGAGCAAAAAATTACCACGTATTATGACCTCGTCAGGGAACACGTATTATATCCTCGTCAGGAAACACGTATTATATCCTCGTCAGGAAACACGTATTATATCCTCGTCAGGAAACACGTATTATATCCTCGTCAGGAAACACGTATTGTATCCTCGTCAGGAAACACGTATTATATCCTCGCCAGGAAACACGTATTATATCCTCGTCAGGAAACACCTACAAAAGGCAAAGAAAATTTTTCGTGGTACCCTTTTCTTATGGGTCCTTTTAACAGTTAGTATAAAACAAAAACTGCAAATAAAAAAATTAAAATATGTTGTCGACATAAAATAAAACATGACAACATACAATCCACAAAATTTGTTTAAAACCACAAACGCATCCCACCGGGATTGTCAACATTAAACATTCCTTTCGGAATCCATTTTCTAACCATTCTAATTTTGCGATTGTATTTATCATACACATAAAATGAAGCATTTATATTCGCATTAGGTCTAGAAAAATTACTATTATACATACGAGCATACGGTTTCCTCGGTATATAATTTTTATTATTCATTTTAGGTACATACGGAGGTTTTTGCACATATTGATTTCTTGTACTTACTTTAGGTGATTCATAATGTCTTCTAATTGGCATACAAGAACATTTATCTTTGCAAGTATCGGAACCAATGCCTTTTCGACAGTTTATACTGTTAGACATATTTAGCATGTTAAGAACTTTATCATTGCTATTTTGAAATGCTTTAGCTAACATATTATCTTTTTCATATAAATCGCATTTAGCTTTTAAACAAGCATTATCATTTATGAGAATATCACATTTTGCACATATGTCATTTTCTTCTATTCTTTTATCTAAACATGCAAGTTTCTCATTTAAAACATCACATGATTTGCAAACAATATTTTCGCATGCTTTCTTTTCTAAAGTGATAACTTTATCATTTAACTCATTTTTGATTTTATTATCACATGCAATGGTTTGTTTACAATTATTCAACTTATTTTGACATAATAATAATTCTTCTTTTAATTTAGCATTCTCATTTTTATAACTATTTACGAGAACAATCAATTTTTGAAAAGAGACATTTAGCATATCAATATCATCATCGTTATCACTACAACTAGAATAACTTGAGTATGAAGTACATACCTCTTTCTCGCAGTCGACGATGAGACAAGTTTCTTCATTTCTTTGATCTCGGGTTTCGTCTCTCTTTTCTTTTGAGTTTTCACCATAGGTGATGTTCAAGTTCTCCCAAATATCACGAGCAGTTTCAAAGAGATAAACACGCTCAATATCATCGTTAGTAAGAACCGAAAAGAGAAAATTTTTGGCTTCATAATTTAAACAACAATTATCCTTATCTTCGTCGGACCATTCCGAGCTAGGTTTTTCAACAACTTTGTTGTTTTGAAATTTTGTGGGTTTGAAATCTCCTTTAATAATAATATCCCAAATATTTTGATTTATCCCACGAACATAACGTTCAAAAGAATTTGCCCAAAGATCAAAATTTTCGAAATCAATAAGAAGAGATTTAGAAAACCAAGCATTTTGTTGAGCCATTAAATAAAAGATATAACTTTAAAAATTTAAACAGATAATTTTTGAAAGCCCCGCTCTGATACCAATTGTTAGACAACCTAGGGGGGGTAAGGTTGTATTTAAATAATTTACTTTCAAAAATTCTTTTATAAAAAAATATCTTAATAATGTAAATACAACAGAGTATATGAAAACACAACAGATACGTATAAATACAGGATAGTATAAATACAGTAAATAAAGCAGAGTATATATACAATAATTATATAAACAGATATAATTAAATGCACAGCGGAAATATAAAGAGATAAGGGATAGAGATACTTGACACGGAGATTTAGTGATCTACCACAACTTGGTAAATCACTAGCCGAGACACTTCCCGACACGATCCAATAAACGTATTCTTTACGGTAGAATACAAACCAAATACAAAGGAAAGCAATAGGCTCTCAAGCTTCAGCTAATTGAGATATACAGGATCACACACCCGTTATTCAAACACTTACAAGAGGAGTATAACTCACAATGGAAATCACTCTTGTATAATATTTATCACTTGGATATTTTATAAAAACGTTTTATAAAATAAATATGTAGTGATAATATGTAGTATGGAATATTAGTTGGTAGAATAGATGGCTGTTGGTTGTTCTCTTGTCTATTTTTCTTCTCCACCATCGCATGCATTATATAGCAGCTCTTCCAACGGATATATGCATCCGCGGTATACCGCCAAATGCACGCGGTATACCGTGCAGTAATAAAAGTACTTTGCAGAAGAGAAAGTCAACCCTGCAAAACAAACGTAAACTTGTACCCGCGGTATACCGGCTTAACATCGCGGTATACCGCCCAACTGTACCCGCGGTATACCTGCTAAACACCGCGGTATACCGCCCAGACAAAAGGACGACCAATCAATCAGAGATCTACAGTAAGCCGCCGCGGTATACCTGCTGAACCTCGCGGTATACCTGCGTCAGAAAAGGACAGCTTCAAGGACGCAACCAATCTTTGCTGGATCTTCTCAAAAACCTTATTTAATTTAAAATCATTTATGGTTTTTAGAAATATCCAAGTGGTATATTATTTTAGGGTGTTTATCATTATAAATTATAAACACTAATGACAACGTAAATCTTCCGTCTTGAACTCTTCAGATAAAATCTTCGTGTTCTTCAAGAACTGTACACTTGGATAGGATTGTTAGATAAACAATAATACGGTGTGTTTGTAATCATCAAAATAAATATATATAGATATATAGAGATGTGGTACACTTGCACCAACAAACATGGTATAGAACATAAAAATTGGTAATCCTATGTTGATGGAGCATTAGGTTGTAGTTTATATATAATTTTGTTGTAGGTTTTCCTCTAATTAATAAATGGAAAGATGAAGAGGGTAAAATTAATGTCTCTAAGAAGTTAAATAGTTTGGAAAATTAAAGCTAATTAAATTGGAAGTGAAATTACCAAAGAAACCTTCATATAATGAAATACATTATTTTCATTTAGGGGTAGAATAGTCATTTATGAGAAGCTTTTTATTTAAAAAATCAAAATTATGAGAAAATAGAGAAATGTGAATGGAGGCTTCTCATGATGCCACATAAGCAACTCCACATTTTGCTTTTATATAGATATAGATATAGATTGCATAATCTAAAAGTCCCAAACACTTGCAAAACAAACAAAATGGGTTGGTTTGTCAATACTGAAAACTGAGGTCTGAGGGTAGCAAATCTAAAATCTAAGTTTGAATAATAAGCAAAGCAGACATTTGTACCAACATTAAGAATATCAACATTGACCTGGACAATTGAGCTTGAGCGTGCCTTGTTGTCCAATTATATATGCTTTTCCTGAATTCACAACCTAACCTTGTAGAAGTAACATTTGGAGTTTATGGCCGAAAAGTATGAATATAACTGTAACAAAGAAAAGTCGACAATTGAAAAACTATCATTACAAGTTTCCTTCAAATGTTGAACAATAAATGGAGAAGCGTGGTGATTATTATCAAGCTTTACTATAGGATGGTGCAAAAAGGTAAACCCGATTGAAAGTTTGATGATTCAGTTTTGTGTGGTTCATTTTGCATTATGACAATTGACATGAGACACCTAGACTTTATGAATATATATTTTTCTTGACTCGTTAAGAATGAAGCAAGTTTAAAATTTAAAATTGACTTATTATATATTTAAAGTTAAAGTTGTAGGATCTTAAAATGCTAAAATTCATAAAAATACAATGAATATATGGCTTAGAGGTTGTTTACCAAACTCTTAGACCATCCGCATCGGACCAGCTGGTTGGAGCTGGTTGTGGCTGGCTGGTTTTAAACACCATCGCCAAAGTGTGGGTTGGAGCTGTGTGGGTTACCTCTTTTTTTCTTTTTTTTTCTTTTTTCTCTCCTATAAATACCCATCTTTCCCACTTCATTTTTTCACACCACCAAATTTTCTCTCAATCTCTCCCATCTTCCCCACTTCATTCTACTCTCTCAATATTCTTTCTTTCTTCAAAAAAAAATTATGGATAAACAAACACAAGATTTCACAACACCACGACGAGGTTCCAAATCGCGAGGCACGAGCTCGCAACCGTCCCCGACGGAAAATATTTTCAATCTTTCAACACCACCATCAACCTACCATGGAAGCATACAACAATACCATATGTATTCACCCAACACCATCCCGGCTGGGTTCCAACAATTTAATTCGGGTGGATTCCAACAATTTAAATTAATATACTTGTAACAAAAATAAAAATAAAAATAAATAAAAGATGGGATGGTGGTGTGGGATGGATGTGGGGGTTTGTGGGTTAGAAGGGGTTGGAAGGGAAAAATGATGTGGCACTGATGTGGCAGTGAAAAGTGTGGGTTAGTGAGGGATGGATGCTGATAGTCTTAGCAGGTAAGTATGCGTCAGTCACTTACCTTACTGAGTGAGTTTGACATTTGACAAGGACCAATAATAAACCAACACGAAGTTTTTAAAATAAAAGCACCAAACATGTATAATAAACTTCATGCACTTACGAAATAACTTTTTGAATATAAAATCTTACCCGATTGATCGAAGAATGAACGAATCTGATCCCTAAACCCTAAAATCTCTATTGTTGCACGACGATTCGTATTTTTGTATCCATCTGAGATGAGAAATTGCGCAAACGTGGATAAATCAACATTGAAAACCTTGAGAAATTGAACTTGGAACGTGAAGAGCTAGAGAAATTGGGCAAACCTGAAGATGAGAAATGGAGTAGAGACTTCGAAATATGGAATCGAGAGATCAAATCGTGGAATGTGAAGAGATGGAGAAATCAAGCAAACCTGGAGATAAGAAATGGAGTAGACGAGTAAACCTGAGCAAACCTAGAGATGATAAATGTATTGATATATGGAGAAATGGAGCAAACCAAGACATGTAGAAATCGAAAGGTTTAATGGAGAGGATCAAATTGGAGGTTGAAAGGGCTTTGCGAGGGTTTGGAAAACCAATACAACAACTGCAAATTTAACTTGTACCTTCTGCTATTTAACTTAAATAGCAGTTAAATATTTGGAGCAAGAAATAAAGGAAGACAACATTTTTTTGACCAATGGGGGGGGGCCAAAGGTCAAGCTAGTCCATGTTCTGTGACAATAGTTGTTCTAATAAAAAGTGAAAAATACACGTTCATAGGTGTTAGCAGTTAGCACTATTCATCTCGACAATTTTCCCCTTTTTACCTTAAAAACAAAATTTCACAAATATCTGGTTTTTTCAATTAAATTTTGTTTGACAACTAACAACATACGCTAAATAAAGATGACTTGAACTTACTTGAATTATATATCTCGAAAGTTATCTTCAGTTGAAACTTTTGTGTGTCAGCTTTATGACATATTTCATAATGATGGATTCAAGATTTAACGACTTGTTAATAATAGTTGTAATCTACAATTGCATAATCTAAAAGTCCCAAACACTTGCAAAACAAGTTTGTTAGTATAAAATGGGTTGGTTTGTCAATAATGAAAACTGAGATCTGAGGGTAGCAAATCTAAAATCTAAGTTTGAATAATAACCAAAGCAGACATTTGTACCAACAGTAAGAATATCAACATTGACATGGACAATTGAGCTTGAGCGTGCCTTGTTCTCCAATTATATATGCTTTTCCTGAA
Source organism: Saussurea involucrata (assembly GCA_033807775.1). NCBI lineage: Eukaryota > Viridiplantae > Streptophyta > Magnoliopsida > Asterales > Asteraceae > Saussurea > Saussurea involucrata. The sequence goes on from CM066315.1 coordinate 134,894,245, forward strand.
TCCACAACCTAACCTTGTAGAAGTAACATTTGGAGTTTATGGCCGAAAAGTATGAATATAACTGTAACAAAGAAAAGTCGACACTTGAAAAACTATCATTACAAGTTTGCCTTCAAATGTTGAACAAGAAATGGAGAAACGTGGTGATTATTATCAAGCTTTACTATAGGATGGTGCAAAAAGGTAAACCCGATTGCAAGCTTTACAAGAAAGAGTACTCTTACCCGGTAAGCGCTTACCGGGTAAAAGACGCTTACCAACAATCTATTTTGATGGTCGAGAATGATACTCAACAAGGTAACTGAGGGTGGTGACTTATCGGTAAGTGCTTACTCGATAAGCGATTGATAAATGGCCACCCAATTCCTTTTATTTAGTGTAATTATATATATATATATATATATATATATATATATATATTATATTTTCTAATAATTGTAACAAACACTCAAATCTTCCTTCATATTTTATATGCATTTTGATTGGTAGTTATTAAATCTTATAACCGTTAATGATGTGAACGTTAACTTATGAAATTATAATGTAGTTTACAAAATAAAATCATATAAAAATCAATCAATAGGTTAAAAACTCGTTTATCAAGTGAAATGAATACAAACTAAGGGGTCGTTTACTAAACGCTTACCCGCTCACTTCACCTTATCGGATGAACATGACAAAAATTGAGAATCTTACCCGATAAGAGCAATGACAATGACCAAGAGTCTTACCCGGTAAGTGATAATGACGACTCTTACCCGGTAAGCACTCGTTGAATAAAAATGTTGCATACGATGTTGTTTTAATGGACTAAAATCTTACCAGGTAAGATAAGTGAAGTGTTGACTATCACCGGTAAGCGCTTACCGAGTAAGTTTTTAGGTAAACGGCCCCTAAGACGATCCGTACCTTTGCTACATTTCTATGCATTCTTTTGAAATTTTCTTTTGATTATCAAAATGGTAACAATTATAAGGGACTTATTTTGACTTTTTCTAAACAGTAGGGATCATTCTGTCATTTTTCATATTTGTGGATGGTTATTCCAGAAAGGTTCTAGAATCATTACAACTGTTTAAAACATAAAAGTCTGAAGTTTGAGGCGTAGAAACAATCTTCACAAAATTTCATTGGAAATGGCTTCTTCCTCATCTTCTTCTGTATCTCTAATGGCTTCCCAAACCCTAATCCTCCAAAACCCTACCTTCCTTCACCCTCACAGACCCTCAATTATCTCACTTTCCAAACCAAAATCCCCAATCTCCTCAACATCCCTTCGTCTTTCGCTCAAAAACCCTAAAAAATCCCTAATTATCGCCTCATCTTCATCTTCACCTACAGTATCCCCAAATCCACCGGCGCCACCGCTACTCGCCGGCTCCAATAGAACAATCACAACTCTAGTCGCAATTGCCCTCACAGCATCCAAAGTATTCGCCCAGAAAATCTCCATTTTCGCCGTGAATTCGAACCTTCAACAAAACCTAATGTCAATCACCGGACCGTTGTTTTTCGCTACCATGAGTGGGCGGTCGGGTCGCCTGCACACGCCGTTGACGGTTGTGGCGGCCGGAATGGCGAAATGGCTCGATATTTACAGTGGAGTTTTGCTGGTTAGGGTTTTGTTGAGTTGGTTTCCGAATATTCCATGGGATAGACAGCCGTTGTCAGCTATTCGTGATTTGTGTGATCCTTATTTGAATTTGTTTAGGAACATTATCCCTCCAGTGTTCGATACTTTGGATGTTAGCCCTTTGTTGGCTTTTGCAGTATTGGGTTTGCTTTCTGGAATTATGAGCAGCAGCAAGGTGGCATAGTAGGAAACAAAAGGTATAATCGGTGATAAATTTCTTAACTTTGTGTTTATTTATTTATATAAATGTATTCTTATATGTTTAGCTGTTCTTGGTTTTGTGGTATGGAATTCATGTGATAACTTTGCATTGAATTACAGATGAGTTTGTTTTGGATTCATTTTGAACAATCTTGGATTCTTGATCTCTTTGCTCATAGAATTGTATGTTTGGATGCAAGTGTTTGATGTATAAACAAAACTCACCAGAACAAAATTGGCTTTATAGTATGTCGTTTACTAAATGGCATTTAGTAAATGCTTATCGGGAAAGCGCTTATTTGCAGCGACACAAGTTTTGAAACCACAATAAGAACACAAGTTTCCTTGGTACTGTTCCTTTTCTTCGACCATAGACTAGAGTTCGAATCCTGTTAGTCTCATTTTTTAGGTTTTTAGCTTTTAATTCAAATTTATTATGTTTCTGAAAAAATTTGTGTTAAAAGACTTGAATCGAGTTATGAAAAGCAATGAACTAACCAACATACCAATGATTACTTTGTGAAATATATATATATATATATATATATATAGAGAGAGAGAGAGAGAGAGAGAGGAAGGATCATGCGAGAAGTTAAACATTATGTGAAAATGCGAGAAGTGTTAAATCATATATGATTACACAGCATGTGAATGTGTTTAATCATATATGATTAAACGTCTATGTATTGCCACCTATGTTTAATCATATATGATTAAGCTTGTGTATCATATATGATAACACACTTCTCGCATTCTCGCATTCTCGCATAAGATACACAAGGATCGTGTGAGAAGTTGAGGTTAACGTGAGAAGCATGAGAAGTGGATCTGAACCATTTGATCACTTTTAATCAAATGCCCTTCCATGAATTGTAGCTTAGAAGAGAATTAATCCGGTGCATCTTATCCTAATGTGCATCCATTTGTCATTCAAGAGCTGATAACTACTTCTCACGCTTCTCACGTTAACCTCAACTTCTCGCTGTCGCCGGAACCCAACCTTTTATATATATATATATATATATATATATATATAGGGTCTGGTTCAAGGGAAAACCTCAAATAAACGGAAAACTAAGGAACACTCTTGTAGCCGTTCATATGGGCGGTATGCACTTGTGCATACAGGTTATTTGTAACATGCATTTGTGCATATATGCACAAATGCATAATGCACTTGTGCATAAAACCAAAAAGTCAACTATTTACCTGTATGCACAAGTGCATACCGTTCAGATGAAGGGCCACCAGGGTGTTCTTCAGTTTTTCGTTTTTTTGAGGTTTTCTCTTGAACCTCTCTCTCTCTCTATATATATATATATATTTGTTTCTTATAGTCAAATGGTGCAACTACTTGAAAATTTATGGTCTCTACTTATCTAGTGTCACTTCTCTTATCGGGTGAGCATGAGAAGTACCAAGAATCTTAAATAACGATTACCAACAACACATTTTGATGGCTGAGAATGTTACCCCGATAAGATAAGCGAGGTTGATGACTTTTGTTGGTGGCGCATACTAAGTAAGCATTTGGTAAACAACCCTTATATGTGTCAATAGACTAGGATATTAGGACTTCAAGTTTATAGTAAGTTCTATGTAAAAGTGTTACTATAACTTGATAAGATGATTTCGGCCGTCCTAACAAGCTTTTTAGGGCACTTTTGGAATTCTATTGGCCTTTTTAGGTCACTTTACACTCTCTATACTTTTATATAACACTTGTTTTCATAAGACACTTTTTCAAATAGTGTCATGTAAAAAGACTAAAAGGACGTTTTTCCAAAGTGTCCTTAACAAATTTGAGAGGACGCCTTTAAATATGATGTGGGTTATTGTTTGGTGATTTGGTCTTATTAATATACGTCTTATAAAGCAGTTTATTAGGACATTTTAGACATATTTGCCCTCCTTCAAACCCGATTTTGTTGTAGTAACTTACATTCATTCGGTAAGTAATATGAATTTTATGTGCAACACCCTTTATGTTTCTGTTTCATTCGGGCCTTCCAAGCCCGTTTTCAGTGGTCAAAGAATGGTTCTGGGATTTTTGTGGCCTGGGTTGTTCGGGGCCAGGATTAGGGGTTGTAGAAGGAGCCAATCGGGTCTAACCATATTTAAGAGAGAGGAACAATATTTAATTGTTTCTCACCAATTGGAGACATTGAAACTAAATGTATTGAATATTCCAGTAATATAGTTAATGGTATAATTGCTAAAATAGAGTAGCTGCCTGAACTGAATGTAAATTTTTTAGAAATTTTATTTTAGAAAAATTATAGCATTTAACTGTTGGAGATGCTCTTATGTGTTTGTGTGTCTTGAGTACTAACTATTAGGTGAGACCAGATTGTGGGTCCTTAATCGGTCCAAAGTTTTTTGAGACGGACCGGATAAAGCTATGTCCTTTTTACGGCCCATATAAAAGCTTGGATCAGCCCGCCCCCATCTCTAAAAGGTGTTTCATACTCCCATTTTGAAATGTATTTTATATCATTTGCTAAAAAAAAATTTGGAAAGGGTATCCCAGGCACAACCCGGACTAATCCCTGACAATTTTGAAACTTAAAGATGTCTTATCAATGTTGAGGACGCCTGGAATCGAACCCTGTATGGGATATTCCACCACATCACCCAGGGCGATCAACCACTGTGCTACAACCTGATTGACATCATTTGCTAACTTTCTTGTTTGATATGTTCGTTTAACGTAATTTTTACATATTTTAATGCTCGTGAATCATAACTTGCTGAATAAAAACGTTTAAAAAGTTTGAATTGAGCTCTGGTTCGAACTTTTCCGGGTTTATGCTCTGATCCCAGTATACTTATATGTCTATTTTCTTGGTTACAAAACAGGTCTGCAAGTTTATGGATACGGGTTTTACTATTCATTAGCATTGTGAAAGGTTGATCTCTCGGTGTCTTCAAATTTTGCTCGTTTTTCTTATATTCGTAAGCAAGTAGTCGGATAATGTAATACCATTGAAGGTAGTACTAATTTCTACCATGATCGAATAGGTCTGTCTGCTAGGTGACCGGCTGCTTATAAATGGCGGTTTGGACGGATTTTTATTAATGCATGATGTTTACATGCTTGTTGTTTGTTATATATACGAGTTCGCGTTCAAACGAGTTTTAAATGCTTGTTTCACATTCGACATTGATGGCGTTTTTGTAAACCAGATCAAACCAAACACAGACATTTTATACGCCGCAAATTGATTTTTAAAAGGGGAAAAATAATACTTCTTACGTCTTAAATTAAGCTTTCACGTTTCTATTTTAGTTTGTTCTATAATAAAGTGTCGTTTGTTTTTTAAGAGGTGATGAAGTCTGATTTCACTTCTGATTTTTAAGAGATGCCGTTGAAGTCTGAAATTTGAATTAATAAGACTGTTCGTTTCTGTAAACTGACAAACGTCTAAATATATATAATTGTCTGTTTTATCCAAAAAAAAATTGACTTAAATACGTGAAGTGAGTATCGATAATTGAAGAACAAAACAAAAAAAGGAAGCAAAAGAATGATGCTGACAGATTTACGAGACTGTAAAGTTTTAATCATATGTCACATGTCAAAGCCTCGATTTAAGCGATTCAAGATGTTCAAGAAAGATAACACACATATTTACAATCTTTGTGTTTTGCAAATTTGAGGTGTATCTGGGTAAAACCGACGTTGAAAGCGAAAAAAATGGTGCTAAACGGAAATAAGAGCTAATAAAGTGACCAATGAGCTGTTTGTTTTTAAAAAAATACCTCTTAAAACCTCTTACGTCTTAAAGTTAAAGAGGTTTTTCAGATTTAAGACTGTTTGTTCTATTTTTATAAAAAGGTCTGAAAACCTCTTATTGTCCTTTGAAATTTTAGAGGTGATCCACTTAATTCCTCTTTTTTTAGGGTTCAGTTTCTTCTACCTACTCCTCAATTTCAGGCATGGTTGATGGGTATGAATGTGTGTGTTATCAAATAGTGGTCTCTTTCACGTTGGAATTTTAAAACATAATATTTTTAGTCAATTAAACAGATTCAGATGTTTATCATTTTATAAAAACAAACAGTCTATTACTTAATTTTTCAGAGAACATTAAGGGTTAAGATACTTTGAAAAAGGTAAAACAAACGGTCTGAATTATCTTATGTGTGATCGAATCAGACATAAGTGACGAGTTTTTTTCGAAAAACAAACACCACCCAAGTGTTCACTTTCAAAAGTGATTTCCACTTTTCCATTTCTAACCTTAATTATTATGAGAAGGAACAAGTTTCTCTCTTTATTATCTCTCTTTGATCAAGAGTAAAAGTATAATTTAGTTTTTTAAAATCTAATAATTACACATTTTTAAAACTATGTGTCATTTTAGTTGTGAACATTTATTTTGGAACGAAAGAGTATTTGTTTTTCAAGGTAAAATATACAAAATGCAACGAAGTTTGTCTTTATTCCAATTTAGTGTAAGATTTTTTTTTCACAATTAGTGTAACAAAGTTCTATTTTTGCTATTTTAAGACCAAATTACATAAGCATGTTCAGAAATCCTACATGGCGATGATAATTACTGAAGTGGTATTAAAATTAACATCTATTGATTACATGTCAAACAACATGGATTTGATTAATAAAAATCTAAATATCAAAGTTTTTTGGATCCCCATTTTCATGGAGACGACCATCGGAAGTTTATTTGCCTCTTTGTTTAACAATCTACTAATCTGCTCTATTTATCTCATTCTATATATAATTCAAACACAAGAAAATATCAATGAACAAAAAAGTGGGACGAGACTCATTCGTATATAGTTGAAATCCGACCAAAAAACCTATTTTGATGATCCAAACATTAATATAGGAATATGAGGATGATGAAGAAGATGAAGATTTTGATATGGATGAAGACTAGGAAAATAACAAGATTTTAGGTTCTTGGTTGTTGCACAATGGCTAACTAGGGATATTTGGTTGTTAGAGTTGGATTAATTAAAATGATTTTTAATTTATTAAATTATTGTAAAAAACAGGTATTATTTGAAATTAATACGATTAAATAATGATTTAACATAAAAGTTAGAGTAAACTACAATTTTGGTCCCTGGTGTATACCAAAATCTCCGAAAGTGGTCCTTAAACTTCAACAAGTGCAAGAATAGTCCCTGGTGTCCTTATTTTGCTATGAAAATGGTCCCTAGCTACAGTAACTCCGTTAAACACCCAGTTAAGTCAGGGGTAAAATGGTCTTTTTACTTTATTTATTTATTTTTCTATTAAAATAAGAATATATTTTATATTTTATATATTTTTATTATATATATAGATATATATATATATATATATACAGTGGTGGAGAAGACCACCATCACCACTCCACCACCATCACCGTTCGTACTTCTTCCTCGGAGAAACAGTAGCACCATGAGGATCAAAATCTCTCAATCCATCAGGATTGTTTTTGAAGAACTGAGACCCAGAGAATCCTTTGTCACTCCGCTGGGAAACAAGTCGACGATGACGGAGGCCGGCCGCCGGCGGACGAAGGAGACGATGGCGAGTCCGGCGTATGCTCAGATAAGGCAGAAACCGTAGCTTCCTCGTGTTTACTGCTATCGAGCTCGGAACTAAAAAGCGATTGTTCGGATTCAAGGGAATTTGAAGCATCGACAAAAGGGAATTCTTCAAGGGCGTCGTGGAATTTAGCGTCCTGGCCTCCGATTACGTTGCTACTATCGTCATGGAAGATCAATTTCGAAGATTGGTGTTCCATTGAAGAGGAATTGGAAGAATCATCTAGGGTTAGGGTTTGGATGATTGGGGAAGAAAGGGGAGATTGGAAGTAAACTCTGTCATTAATGTACCATTTGTGATGGTGGTGGAGTGGTTATGGTGGTCTTCTCCGGTGGTCATCTCCGGCGTGTCTAGGACTTCTCCGGCCGCCATTAATATACCATTTGGGAAAGTAAACTCTGTCATTAATGGGTTGAATTATGAGAAGAGCAAAAGCCAAAATCAGTTTTTTTGATGATTTCTAACATCTTACAGCTTCCAAAATCAGTTTCTTTGATGATTTCTAACATCTTACAGCTTCCAAAATCGTTTTTCATCACAAAATCTGTTTGGTTAAGATTTTGAAGATCAACAGTTAGTGTTCATCGACATTTCTCAAGAAGATATTGATCAATCTAGTTTGTTTGTGTTGATTGATTCAATTTGTCTCCACACATCGAATTTATTGTTGATTTCGTACATATAGCAACTGGTCGATGTGAAAAACAATCAATAGTTCAGTGTTTAAAATATCATCGAAGTAGTTCACGAACATGATGATCAATGTTGGATTTCTTGTGTTTGTTGATCGAGCTTGATATCACAGATCGATTCGGTTTTGAGTTTCAGTCATTCTGCATGTTTTAGAATCGAAAAAGAAGAGTAAATCAGCAAGTTATTTGGTCTGAAAGTTCATTCGCCGGAAAATCGTTTTCGCCAGAAAAGTTTGCCGGAGTTCATATTTTGAGGTTTTCGCAAGCTACAACTCAGAGCCTCATTCTGAAAGTTTTCGCAATCCAAGCCACATAGCTCAGTTCAATTTTCTCAAGCAATACAGATCTTAATCAAATGTTTTCACAACTCACTTGAAAGAAGTTTTCGCATGCTGAAGGAATGAAACTGAAAAAATGTTTTCGCAACTCACTTGAAAGAAGTTTTTGAGTAAACTACATATATATACGGAGGTGGTGGCCGGACCATCGCCGGAGATGGTGGCCGACGGAGGTGGTTTACGAAGGCGATGGCCACATATATATATATATAATATAAAATTTATTTTTATTTTAATAGAAAAATAAATAAAAAAGTAAAAAGACCATTTTACCCCTGACTTAACTGGGACTTAACTGGGTTTTTAACTGAGTTACTGTAGCAGGGACCATTTTCAGAGCAAAATAAGGAGACCAGGGACGAAAAATGTCGTTTTTGAAGTTTAGGGACCACTTTCGGTGATTTTGGTATACACCAGGGACCAAAATTGTAGTTTACTCTAAAAGTTAATGTTATAATTAGAAAAAGAGTAAACTACACTTTTGGTCCCTGTGGTTTAGTGATTATAACACATTTGGTCCCTACAGTTTAAAAATTACACTTTAGCCACTGCAGTATGCTATTTGGTCTGGATTTGGTCCCTCTTCGTTAAGTTCGTTAAAAAATCTCGTTAGATGAGGGGTATTTTAGTCTTTTTCATTTTTACTTCATTTTTCTTTAATAAATAAACTGTAGGGACTAAATTTGTTATACCATAAATATATGTTTTCTTTGAATATTCATCTTCTCCAACCAAATCATCAAGAACACCAACACCAAGAACATTTGACAAACTCTAAATACATGAGGGATCTTCAACTATATTCGAGAAACGATCAAAGAACCATCTGGAACGATCTCACGGCTGTGAAACAAGAACCATCTGGAACCAAGAGCTTTAACTACAAAGTAAACCCTAGAAACCCAAATCGGCACCTTTGACTGTAGCTTAATCCAAAGGAAACCCAAAATCTAAATCACTCAAGAGAGTATCGGAGTTTAACATACCAATTTGTCCAATTTTATCGGAATTACTCAGATCGTTCCAATTTGAATGAACAGTCTCGATCCCACTGTTGAATATATGAGGGATCTTCAACTATATTCGATATACGAGAGATCGAGATCGAGATCGAGATCTGAGAATTTGTACTGGGGAAGACGCCGACGGGGGAACACACAGGACGGGAAACGCCGGTGGGGAACATGCTTGTTCTTTCGATTTCGCACCCTCTTCAGATCGATTTGAAGTTTATCGATCATCTTTGTCTTCTCTCCTTATCTCTATCTGTTTCATCAACCGTCTTTCTCTCTTTGTCTCTCTCTCCACCTTGGACCGATCTCTTGATCTAGATCCATCTCCATCTCTCTCTCTTTCTCTCTTTGTTGAAATTGATGTTGTTGTAAAGAAATCTTCCCAGGGGAGTGGTGTGGGCACTGATGGTCTCCTTTCCCTCCTTAGCTTTGTTGTAAAGAAATATCCCCACAAAATGGATTTTAGCAACAGATTCCATTTACCCAAGACTTCAAAAGTCTGACCTAACTTGCATGGTTTTGAAATCTTGATTCCAAAATAAAAGTGCAAGAACATTTGCTAAATGTTTTTGAAATTGGATTTAGCTTTAGAGTTTGATTTAATGTTTAATTTAGAGTTTGTCAAATGTTCTTGGTGTTGGTGTTCTTGATGATTTGTTTGGAGAAGATGAATATTCAAAGAAAATATATATTTATGGTATAACAAATTTAGTCCCTACAGTTTATTTATTAAAGAAAAATGAAGTAAAAATGAAAAAGACTAAAATACCCCTCATCTAACGATATTTTTTAACGGACTTAACGAAGAGGGACCAAATCCGGACCAAATAGCATACTGTAGTGGCTAAAGTGTAATTTTTAAACTATAGGGACCAAATGTGTTATAATCACTAAACCACAGGGACCAAAAGTGTAGTTTACTCTTAGAAAAAATATTCTTTTCAAAGTAATTTTTTATTTATCAAAATGATACAAAATTAAGGAGTAAACTCTACTTTTGGTCCCTGAGGTATAGTGATTTTTTTGAAAGCAACCCCTGTGGTTTCATAAGTCGAGTTGTTGTCCTCATGGTTTTGATTTTACGCTAGATTTGGGACCTGGTCACTAACAGGGTTAAAAACAACCGTTAGTTTCAGGGGCATTTTCGTCATTTCACCATTTTGTCCTAATTTTGTAATTGTATTTGTTTCTTCTTAATTCTATCAAAAGTAGCAAACTTTAGGGACCAAATTGTAACACTTCTAATATATATATATATATATATATATATATATATATATATATATATATATATAAACCTAAACCCTGTTAATCTCATCACAGGGATCAAACCCGTCTTCCTCCTCCCCCAACTACATCTCCGGCCACCACCAGAAACTCCGGCCACCACTCTCTTTCTCTCTTCATCTTCTTCCCAAAGCACACACTCACATATAATAAAAAGTCAGGTAATCTTCTTCGTCTCTCCTCCGACGAACCACCGCCGCCTCCGCCTCCGCCTCCCTTCCTACCACCGCCGCCTCTGCCGTCTCGACTCCTCTCACCACCGCCGCGTGCTGCCGTAACGCCACCACCCCCTTCCTCTCAAATTCACAGGGTAAGGGCATCCCTTTCATCTAAACACAACCAACCACCGCCGGCAACCGCAATCTACCACCGGAGTTTCAAGAACCACAAAACCCCATTGAAATTTCTGAAATCAAAAACAGATTTTGGAAAACAAGATTTCTTAAAAACGCGGTAAATGCATGTGGAAATCAAAACCCATTTCAGAAATTCAAAAAAGAAAACAACTTGTTGTTGTTGTTGTTGATTTCTTGAAGATATATGTGTATATATATATATATATATATATATATATAATAATTTATGGCACGTTTAATTTGTGACTTTCTGTACGTAGGCTCTTCCAGAGACTCTGAAGATAGTGTAGACCACCATTGCCAAGCAGTTGTCGGTCGATGAAAACACAGTCTCCCCAGCAACCAAATTTGCCGACCTTGGTGCTGACTCCCTTGACACCGTAATAATTTCGATGATCTTCTAATTCATTTTCTTTCATCTGATTGCATATATATAAACCAAGATTGATTATATTATTGAACTAAAGTATATATTAATTACAGGTGGAGATTATGATGGCTTTGGAAGAACAGTTTGGAGTCTCGATTGAAGAAAGTGGAGCTGAGAACATCTCCACGGTTCAAGATGCTGCTGATCTAATCCAAAAAGTCAAAGCAGCTGAATGATTAATTCATTTGTCTGAATTAATTTTGTCATCATCATTATTTGTTTTTCTTTTCTCTTCTTTTCCAAAAGTAGTAATAAATGGATGCGGATATGTTGACAAAAATTCATTCAGAAATGTCATTTGAATTTACAAGCTCACAACAGAGTTTAATTACTAACCTTGATTAATAATATGTACACAGGCTAATTAAGAAAAACAGGATATTAATTAAAACCAGAAAAAAGAAAGAAAGAAAGAAATCCATATATACAGGTAAAAAAAGATATATATATATATATATATATATATATATATGTGTGTGTGTGTGTGTGTGTGTGTGAGAATTAAGAACAAAAGAGTCAATTACAAGTTGGTCCCTAAAGTTTGCTACTTTTGATAGAATTAAGAAGAAACAAATACAATTACAAAAATAGGATAAAATGGTGAAATGACGAAAATGCCCCTGAAACTAACGGTTGTTTTTAACCCTGTTAGTGACCAGGTCCCAAATCTAGCGTAAAATCAAAACCATGAGGACAACAACTTGACTTATAAAACCACAGGGGTTGCTTTCAAAAAAATCACTATACCTCAGGGACCAAAAGTAGAGTTTACTCCAAAATTAAGAGTAAATTACATTTTTAGTCCCTGTAGTTTGTTGAAAATTTCTATTTTTGTCCTTATGGTTTTGAAATCGTGATTTTCGTTCCCATGATTTATAATTCATCTTTTTCGTTAAGGTTTAAATTTTATTGCTATTTTCATTCTTATGGTTTAAAATTCATTTATGTTTTAGTCCTTCATACTTAAAAGTAGTATTTTAGCCTTAGGAATGAAAATAGAAATGAATTGCAAAACTATAAGGACTAAAATCAAAATTTCAAAACCACAGGGATGAAATATGCAATTTTTAGCAAACCACAGGGACGAAAAACGTAATTTACTCTAAAATTAAATTAAAGAGTAAATTACATTTTTAGTTCATGTGGCTTGTTGAAAATTTCTATTTTCGTTCTTATGATTTTGAAATTGTGATTTTCATTCATATGGTTTATAATTCATCACCTTATTCGTCCTTATGATCTAAACTTTATCTCTATTTTTATCCCTATGGTTTACAATTCATTTATGTTTTAGGGTTTGTTTACCAAATTTTTTATTAAGTCCTGTATGTATAAATTTATCTGTCCGGATTAATTTGTATGTCTGGATAAAATTGTGGTGGTGTTTACTTTTCCCCTTGAATTAATAGTCTGAATGACATAAATGGCCAATTTACCCCTTTGTTGAAAATATGCTTGAAATCGATACATTACTATATAGTATCCACAGACACAACAATATGCTTGGAAATCAAAACAAAATCAGATAAAAAGCTACTGTTCATATAAAAAAATGAGATTCCAACTTCAAATCGATATATTTTTAATCGATACATCTCTATCAAATCACAACTCGTTTATGTAACACCCTCAAAATTGGAACGAGCAACTAACGGTAATTTCGATAAATAACTAAAATATGATAAAACATTCCTACAAAACATCCTTATTTTGCCTCAAAGTTTAAACATCACAAACTTCATAACTAATAACTCAAGGCGGGTGTTACTTAACCCAATTGCAAGTTGCTAATCCCAAATAAGTGCGGAAGACTTCGCTAAGCATTTCACTTCTCGTGCACTCTACTAGCACTCATCACTTCACAGTGTAACTAAAGCTATTCCCAACCTGAACCTGTTGCACATGCCGACAAATAAAAAGGTTAGGCTAACGCCTAGTGAGTTCAAGAGTTTACATCTTGAGCAAATCATTTGATAAACCAAAAGCTTCAACTTAATAAATGATTTTCAAAAAGGGTTTGTATAAAAGACATCGATAACCCATTTTCCAGACACACACAATTTCTGATAGGAAAGCTTCCAATGAAAATCGTTTCTCTGCAAAGGACTCAAATCCAAAACTCACATCAAGAGTTAATTAATAATGATCTCTCAAATAATCGTCAATGCGAATAAGACTCCAATAGTTAAAAACATCCAATAAGGATGTAACATAAATTCGTCCATCAATCATGGAAAACAATCCAAATACATATAATTTAATCTCAACAATGCGAATAAATAAAATACCCGAAATCAACACCCTTCGGTGACGGGGGAGACCCGATCTCATCGAATGTGGCAAATACATAAAATAAACCACAATTAATAAACGCAAGTAAGCTTCTTGGATGTGGAAAGCAGATGATATCAACCATACTAGGTCTTTAGTCAATCTTCGGCATCAACCATACTAGGTCTTTAGCCCATCTTAGACATCAACCATGCTAGGTCTTTAGTCCATCTCCGACATCAACCAAAACTAGGTCTTTAGCCCATTTTAGACATCAACCATACTAGGTCTTTAGTCCATTTTATACATCAACCATACTAGGTCTTTAGTCCATTTTATACATCAACCATACTAGGTCTTTAGTCCATTTAAACTACCAAGTTCAACCATACTAGGTCTTTACCTTGGAAACCTACCATACAAAACAAGCTTACTTGACGTAAATATATACATGACTGTAATAACCGTGAACCAATTGTTAGAGTTTCTAGTCTTGGGGAAAAATTTAATAAAATTTTTAAAGTTTGAGGGCCAGCTTGTAAAAAAATTTAGACAAGGTTTATAAAGCCACCTTTTGGGCACAAAACCCTAGGTGTGCATTTCTTCTTGCTTGTTGTTGACGGCTGGAAAAGGGTGAAGAAGGGAGAAAGCTATTTTTCCATTTCAAGTGAAAGGAAGGTGAAAGCATTCATCAAATCGACAGGAGCGGTAGCTTTTGGAGACTAATTTTATCAGGTAATCTTTCTTGCTAACTCTTTAGAAATGTTGTTTGAATTTAAAAGTTGGAGAGTTCTTAATTTAAAAGACCTTGCAGAATGTTAATAAGAGAGGAGTTGGATAATCTTCTACCTTAGGTTTAACACTTTAAATCAAGTTGTAAGGATCAAAGAAAGGAAATAAATGCAGCAAGAAAGCTTAAGGAACTGTTAGTTTAATCTTTCGCATTATCTGAAAATTTCAATCGATTGGTCGTATGCGATAGCTTAGCCGTAGTCCCGATATGCGCTGGTTGTGAGTATCGGTATTAAGCCTTTTCAGTCCCGTAGCCAATTGGGAGTACCGGTGGACTTTGGTCTCGGTACCGGTGGAATTTCCACGTCCCGGTACTCTTTTTCTTTTATTGGAGTTCCGGTAGGATTGCAACCAAGTCCCGGTAGCCTACTTGATGCAACTCCCGGTATTGTGTTTAAGTAATATCGGTAGTGTAAAATGCATAGTCTCGGTATTGTATGGAGAAGTCGATGGGTTATGTTGGGCCGCTTGTTTGGTTGTACCAATATATTATTAAAGAGTGTTGGGCCACGTGTGAGTCTCACAATTTTCATATCATCCCATGGGCCACGTGAACTCAAATGGATATATGTGGCTTAGTGTGGCCACGTGACCCCCCCCCCCCCCCTATGAATTGAAAAGTGAGCTGTGTGTGTGCTTGTTTAGTTGGACCGTAGACCCATGGACAAATCCAGCAAGCCATTTTCCTATGTATCAACACGTGGTCCATTTTATTTAAATGTTGGGCCATACTGTTAGTAGCATGAACCAACATTTAGGATCCAATGTTATTATTGAAGGTTGGGAACCTAGAGTTGGGTAATTTAATGGATCCGGTATAGTATTTAAATTGGATGGGTAGACAAAGACCATTAATTATGATTTCTGGACTAGAAGTGTGATCTACCAACTTAGATAAGTTTGGGTTAAGTTCGGGATTTAACTCGAATATTAAACGAACGAATTATGACGTACATTATTAATAATATAATAGGTATCCCACCTAGAGATCGGAAGTGTAAGTGAGGAGCTGTGGAGCGGGCAAGCCAGGTGAGTTTTTCTAACTAAAATACGTGCTCTTACGTGTTTTCTCAATGAAAGTGATTATATGTAAATGCCCTGTTATTTTACATGACTTTTACGTAAATGAAAGATTTATACTTTACTGATCAGTGTACGTGTACGAGCATGATTTAATTACAAGTTTTTACGAATGTTATCCCATGAAAATAATGCTTTACTGAAAAGATTGTTCCAGCCAGATGAAATGGATTGTAAAATGTTATACGGAGTTCATGTTTTACGTTTATGATGAACTATGTGTATGCTATGTGGAGTCGGTCTGCACTATGGGATCAGAGATAGATCCTCGGGTTCTGATGATCCCTTGGATATGTATGACAGACTGGTAGGTTGGAATCCGTTTCCTCCTATTTCGAGTTGAGGGGAGTCTGCGTAGGCTCCGGGAAGGGGAGTCTACGTAGGCTCCAAAGAAAGGGCGAAAGGGGAGTCTGCTTGGGCCCCGATCGCGAAATGTTATGTGATCCCTTGCACAGTGCAGTACCATGAATGATGTTTATGTGAAGAGTATGAACTGTTTTATAAATGATTTTTATAATGTTGTTTTACACTGTTTATGAAGGGAACTCACTAGACCTCATGGTCTAACCCTCGCTTTTCAAAACTAAAACCTTTTCAGGTAAGCTGATAGTAGAAGGCTCAGGTAAGTGAGCAAGAGCCAGATAGAGTACAGGTGCAGCTAGAGACAGTGCCGGTGCCACTTATAGTAATAAGTTGTTCTCAGTTGTGTATAGGTTGTTTCCGCCAACCTCAGTTTTAGAAGTAATGTAATGGAATTTCGGAACCCAGTTATGAGAATGTTATGTTTTATGCTATGTTGGTCTTATATGGAATTTGGGTTGTTACAATTGGTATCAGAGCCATAGTTTAAGGGATTTAGGTGACCGGACGGGCCTAAACTTAAACTTGGGAGTAGAAATCACAACTGAGAATCAGGAAATGCGTTAGGAAGGCACTATTGTAGATACAGAAAATGCGTTAGGAGGACACTATTATAGAGATAGGGCTAATAAGGTACTGAGGACTGTCATGTAAAGTAAGTTTGAGATTCCACCTGGCCAGTGTAATTGCAAACTTACAGGTTCATGTATGTGCTTAACATGCCTTATTAACCTGCCTTATTATTCCGAAGTGGTAGTCAGGAGCTAGTGGTTATGTCGTATTCCAGTACTTTAGAATGTCGGCAAAATCCCTGAGGGGTAGACTGAGACCCCTTGTTGGGGAAGTTTCATGGGAAATCATTTATGAGGTGAAGAATGTATACATCGTAGAGACGAAATGTTGTTTAGAATGTTATGAATCGTATAGAGATAGATCTTCGTGGGTTTGAAGAGATAAAATGATTGATTTTGAGTAAGACTCTTATTTCTAGAAAGTCCCAGTTCTAGAAATAGTGGGATGAGATCAGTTAGAATGGTAAGGAATAACAGTGTTGAAATCTTGAGTGTATCAATAGGACCCTGACTTCTTAGTCGAGCTTTTCAATGGCAGGGTAAATGAAATAAGATACCTTTAGTGAAATGAAAACATGTAGAAGTAGAAAATGAGATAGCTGATCAGAATGAAAGTAGTAGAAAATGGTTGAGTAAGGGGGATGTAGAACGTATGTACTACAAGTTGTTGCAGGACCGAGAGGACGACCATTGGTCTTGGGTAAAGTGTCAAAGGTAAGCTGCGTGAATAAAGCGGTTGACCTTATTAGAGTGAGTAGCCTTCACTTACCAGTGGAGTCTCCTGCATGACGTTCTTTTATGTAACATGAAATTTTTCCGATTTAAGTTAAATGTGTAAATATAAATCTTGATCGAAAACGAGTCAGAAAGTGCACGCGCTTGTTTAAAGAAAAGGTGATTTCATTCACATTGCACATTGAAATTTTGAGCTTAACGATTTGCAAAGTATTCCACATTTTAATGATAAGTTAAATTGTTACAAAAAGGTCGGGAAAATGTTAGATAGCCAAACTTTTACAATCAGATGCTTATTGACCTATTGATATCGTACAAATGAGTGTGAGAACCGACTGATTTACTTTGTGTCGGTAATTCTTTCAGAATTGTGTCTAATGAAAAGATTTTCATGCAATATATTACTGTCGTAATAACATCGTTGGAATTGAATAAGATTAAGGCTCACGGAAAGATGCATGCAAACGATTCTCGAATCGTTGTGCCAGGCGTTGATGTTATAAAAGTAATGGGGTCATGTGTACCCAAGTGTTTTTCCAAACATTGTTTATTTAAAATAATGGAATGTGCGAAAAGATTTATTTATTGTAGTGTCATGCATGGAGGCTATGAACTCACTAGGTCGTAAGATATTACATGTCAAGCTAAAGAAGAACTCCAAGAGTAGGAAAAGTGTCAGACAAATCAGGAAAGAATGTTGTAGCCTTAGTACTTTTGTTGAAGAGGAAAGGTGAACAGCGGTGGAGTCAGAAGTAGATTATAGTAACGGTCGTATGAGGGTTTGCACCCTTATTCGGTAACTGGAAGTACGGTTGTCAAGGGACGGTTGTGTCTAGAGGAAGGACTTGAAGCCTTCAAGGTGATGGTACTAGCATCTCGTTATGAGTAGTGCGGTGAGGAATGATGAAATGTCCATGGCATAGGAACATGAGGTTCGAGGTGAGCGTGTAAAGTTGTTGTTACATGAGTAGGTTTCGAAAAGAGGGAGACAGATTATGAAGTTGATCATGATATGTTGGTAAGGGAACCCATGTTAAAGAATAAGTTAAGAAAGTACTTACAGGTTGTCTGTTGTTGTAGAAGTCGACAGTTGTGTAAGGTGGTCGAGGCCGAAGACTTGAACCAGAAAGTTGAAAGTCGATAGAACACCGTGTAGGGGTGTTAAGAGGATGAGGAGTTATTGTTTCGATTAAGCGTTCTATTTACGAGGTAGGGACGGTTCGTAGAATGTTGAGGTATTGCAACTCGGGCGAAGCGAGTGTGTGGATTTTTCGTTCGGTGAGGGACTGTGTACAGCTTATGTAAGGGCTCGGATCGTAAAGAGCTAGTTAGAATGTTTGTGTTTGAGCTATTTGAGGACTCGGGAGTTATAGTACAACAAGTTGGGAAAGGACTACGTAGCGAGATAGACTTGATTATGTATTCGGGAGGATATGAAGGCAAGTTCGAAATGTGCGAATGATCATGAGAGATCTGATCTGCCGTGTAATGTTATGAGTAGAGAATGTACGGACGAGTAGTGGCATCAATTGCCTAATTATATGTGACAGTCCGTGTGGTAGTATTGTGACGTTGGGAAGAGGAAGCATCAAATGGAAGCCTGTTGCGGGGGGATCCGGTTGAGATGTACAATTTGTTGCTCAAGTTGTTGGAAAACGTGGTTTGTAAGTTGACGTCGTGATTTGACTTTTGTCAAGAGGGAATGTCAGAGCGGTAGGGAGATGTTGCACAATTAAGGGACCAAGTGTCCTCGATTGTGTGAGTTGCTAAGTAAGTATGTTGTGGAAATCTTTGGGAGTTTTAGAGAAGGCGATGGATGGGTTAGTCGAAGATGTGGGGTAGTAGATGCGAAATCTTCGAAGAATGTGAATTGTTTCTTATGTATGGAGAAAGTATTCGAGGAGGTAATGGTGAGAGACCGTAAGTAGACGTGGAATAACCGTGAGTTCCGGCGTGGGGACGGAAACGAGCAAATGGAGGCGCGAGTGACCTTGGATTCTTCTAGTGGTGTTTAAGCGAGTATAGTATTCGTAGAGGTTGCAAGAAAAATAGTACAAGATGGCACGAGATAGCAAAGTGGTGACTTACCGAGGGCGGTTCCAGCGTATGGGGTACGGTTATGTTTTCCCATCAGAACGGTTTGGGGTGACCGAGTAGAACTGAGCTGGTTGGATTGAGGAACATAAGGCTCTTGAGCCTTGAAGTTTGAGAAAAGGGTAAGGTGAACTCAGTCTGTAGGTCCGTCGAAGTTTTGAAAGTAGAATAGATGATGGCGACCTTGCAAGAGATGCAGACGATAAGAAGTGACTTTTGTCATTAGTAGGTGAGATAGAGCAGCGGTATAAAAGTAAGACTGGTCAGAGAAATTAAAGAAGTGTGTGTCAGAAATCTATGTGGCTGTTCCTTTGAGAGGACATCAGTTTTGAGGAGAGATTGACTTGTGTAGAAGAACCGATAGAAATCGTGAGCGGTAAGGTTTGCTTAGCGAGGAACATAGAAGTTCGACTAGTAAAATTTCAGTAGAGGCGGACATGAAGTCCAAGTGCCCTCATCTTTTCGAGAATAGAATTCCGGGGACAGAATTCTTTTGAGGGGGGAGTGTTGTAATAACCGTGACCCAATTGTTAGAGTTTCTAGTCTTGGGGAAAAATTTAATAAAATTTTTAAAGTTTGAGGGCCAGCTTGTAAAAAAATTTGGACAAGGTTTATAAAGCCACCTTTTGGGCACAAAACCCTAGGTGTGCATTTCTTCTTGCTTGTTGTTGACGGCTGGAAAAGGGTGAAGAAAGGAGAAAGCTATTTTTCCATTTCAAGTGAAAGGAAGGTGAAAGCATTCATCAAATCGACAGGAGCAGTAGCTTTTGGAGACTAATTTTATCAGGTAATCTTTCTTGCTAACTCTTTAGAAATGTTGTTTGAATTTAAAAGTTGGAGAGTTCTTAATTTAAAAGACCTTGCAGAATGTTAATAAGAGAGGAGTTGGATAATCTTCTACCTTAAGGTTTAACACTTTAAATCAAGTTGTAAGGATCAAAGAAAGGAAATAAATGCAGCAAGAAAGCTTAAGGAACTGTTAGTTTAAGCTTTCGCATTATCTGAAAATTTCAATCGTTTGGTCGTATGCGATAGCTTAGCCGTAGTCCCGATATGCGATGGTTGTGAGTATCGGTATTAAGCCTTTTCAGTCCCGTAGCCAATTGGGAGTACCGGTGGACTTTGGTCTCGGTACCGGTGGAATTTCCACGTCCCGGTACTCTTTTTCTTTTATTGGAGTTCCGGTAGGATTGCAACCAAGTCCCGGTAGCCTACTTGATGCAACTCCCGGTATTGTGTTTAAGTAATATCGGTAGTGTAAAATGCATAGTCTCGGTATTGTATGGAGAAGTCGATGGGTTATGTTGGGCCGCATGTTTGGTTGTACCAAGATATTATTAAAGAGTGTTGGGCCACGTGTGAGTCTCACAATTTTCATATCATCCCATGGGCCACGTGAACTCAAATGGATATGTGTGGCTTAGTGTGGCCACGTGACCCCCCTATGAATTGAAAAGTGAGTTGTGTGTGTGCTTGTTTAGTTGGACCGTAGACCCATGGACAAATCCAGCAAGCCATTTTCCTATGTATCAACACGTGATCCATTTTATTTAAATGTTGGGCCATATTGTTAGTAGCATGAACCAACATTTAGGATCCAATGTTATTATTGAAGGTTGGGAACCTAGAGTTGGGTAATTTAATGGATCCGGTATAGTATTTAAATTGGATGGGTAGACAAAGACCATTAATTATGATTTCTGGACTAGAAGTGTGATCTACCAACTTAGATAAGTTTGGGTTAAGTTCGGGATTTAACTCGAATATTAAACGAACGAATTATGACGTACATTATTAATAATATAATAGGTATCCCACCTAGAGATCGGAAGTGTAAGTGAGGAGCTGTGGAGCGGGCAAGCCATGTGAGTTTTTCTAACTAAAATACGTGTTCTTACGTGTTTTCTCAATGAAAGTGATTATATGTAAATGCCCTGTTATTTTACATGACTTTTACGTAAATGAAAGATTTATACTTTACTGATCAGGGTACGTGTACGAGCATGATTTAATTACAAGTTTTTACGAATGTTATCCCATGAAAATAATGCTTTACTGAAAAGATTGTTCCAGCCAGATGAAATGGATTGTAAAATGTTATACGGAGTTCATGTTTTACGTTCATGATGAACTATGTGTATGCTATGTGGAGTCGGTTTGCACTGTGGGATCAGAGATAGATCCTCGGGTTCTGATGATCCCTTGGATATGTATGACAGACTGGTAGGTTGGAATCCGTTTCCTCCTATTTCGAGTAGAGGGGAGTCTGCGTAGGCTCCGGGAAGGGGAGTCTACGTAGGCTCCAAAGAAAGGGCGAAAGAGGAGTCTGCTTGGGCCCCGATCGCGAAATGTTATGTGATCCCTTGCACAGTGCAGTACCATGAATGATGTTTATGTAAAGAGTATGAATTGTTTTATAAATGATTTTTATAATGTTGTTTTACACTGTTTATGGAGGCAACTCACTAGACCTCATGGTCTAACCCTCGCTTTTCAAAACTAAAACCTTTTCAGGTAAGCTGATAGTAGAAGGCTCAGGTAAGTGAGCAAGAGCCAGATAGAGTACAGGTGCAGCTAGAGACAGTGCCGGTGCCACTTGTAGTAATAAGTTGTTCTCAGTTGTGTATAGGTTGTTTCCGCCAACCTCAGTTTTAGAAGTAATGTAATGGAATTTCGGAACCCAGTTATGAGAATGTTATGTTTTATGCTATGTTGGTCTTATATGGAATTTGGGTTGTTACAATGACCCCAAAAGAATAACTAATGCATTCAAATCATGTAAACATCAAATATAATGCAATTCATGCAACTCAAACCCCAACCCACGTCGAGCTTATTAAAAAAATCGGGCGAATGCCCTCGAGACTTAACCGAGTCCAAAATCGAGCCCTCTGCTCAAAAGATCTAATGATCGTTTATCAATATCAATTCATGCAAATGAAATGCATCTAACTCGCATCATGCAACACACGCTCCGAGGCATGATAATCTCACAACCCCTTCATTGCCACCTTCCCAATGAAGTCAAATCATATATGCATCTACCTGTACACGTATATGTAACTCTTTCATAACTCAACAATGCATATAACTCACCAAGGTTCATTAGTTCCAAAGATACTAAGAACACAAACCATCAAACGGTCTTCACACACAAGTCCAACACTTAAACCGACACGTATTCAAATAAAATGCAATTAAGCATATTACACACCCAAGACTCCACCTCGAGTCACCAAAATCGGCAAACACTCAAAAGACTCATTTGAGTATAAATCAAGCCTTTAAAGGCCAAAATAATCGTTTAGTTAAATACAGGTCACTCACACGGTTACGTAAACCAAAATACATCGTTTCTCAAACTCTTTACTCTTTGGATTTCTCAATTGGCCACCTGCCAAAAAAAGGTTTACAACTCTCAAAGTATTCATACGGTCAAGATTGACCAAAATCCCAAATGTGGGTGCTTTACAAGATTTGTAAAGCTCAACACTTTAATTAATCAAAACCCACTAATTACTCAACAAGTGATAATTTTATATAAAGCACACAAATACTTTAAAATAAACATTTTGGCATGTACAAAGTTTTCACAAAGCAACTTGAACTCACCTCGCTAGATTAGGCTAAATCTAGATTTTCCCAAACGTATGCTCCTTTGAAGAAACACGAATCCTCAAGCTCCAAATCTTCCAAAAACCTAGATCCACAATTTTTAACCATAAATAACCATACTTAACCATTTAGAATTGTTCCCCAAACATCAACCATCAAAATCTCCATTTATACCCAAAACCCCAATTTGACCTAATTTCCTCAAAATCATCCAACCTGAAAATGGAGGAACAAAACACTAGGAGATCATCAATGGAGCATTTATAACTCACAATAAAGCTTGTAGATGGAGGAAATGAACTTACCACTTAGGTTTTGAGCAAAACCTTCAAAACTTAGAAATTCCAAGAAATGGGGATGAACTCTTGATTTAACACTTGGGGTTGGGATTAGAAACTTGGATGATGAAAGAACACTTGTTTTCAAGAGGAAAGCTCCAAAATCGGCTAGGGTTCCCCATGGAGGAAGGAGGAACGATTTGGGAGAGAAAGAGAAAAGGGTTATGAGAAATGGTAGCAAAAATCAGAGTATTTAACTCCCTGTCCCCCGACGGCGATTATGACACAGCGATAGTGACAGTGTCACTATCGCGAGTGTCACTATCGCTGAGAATGTATCGAGAGGTACTGGAATCTCGCGATTGTATGTTAGTGCTTAAAATGTAATTGTACCATGTAGAAGGACCTTTTGTGTAAATAGGGTATTCTATACCCTAGGTATATAATGTTTGTTTATTTCCTCTTTAGGGTAAGAGGTCATCCATCACACATAGTAGCCACACACACTTAGGATTCTTTATTGTAATTGTGTGCTACATTGAGATTATTGAATATAGAGATGACTTCCATTGATGTTAATATGGATTGATTACTTGTTCTGGGATCACAATTGGTATCAGAGCCTGTAAATCTGTGATTTGGTTAGGATTGAGAGAAATATTTCCATTTTTGAGAGTTCTTCATTTTTTCTTCAATGTTTGATTGATTTTAGCCATTAGAGTTCTTCTAATGGATTGGAATTGATCAAGGGTTGTTTCTAGGATAGTCCTGTGTGTTTTATTCCAAAAACGCAAGGATCGAAGCTCAGATTGGATTGTTTTCTTCATTTTAGCACTTTTATCTTACTGCACTCTGTTTTGGATCGAAAATCACTGTTCTAGTGGTTTTTGGACAAAACTTGAAGTAGTAAACCTGTCCAGAATCGTATTTCGACCTTACCTACCATTTTTCAGATCATTTGGATCATTATTGAAGATTCAACTCCTGATCTTTTGAATATTCATCGAAATCGCAATCAGGATATTCATCGAAATCGCAATCAGGATCTTCATCGAAATCGCAATCGTCTGATATTCATCGAAATCGCAGTGAGCATTGAGTGAACAGTACTAAGTCGCAGTGACCTATTGCGACTTTGATCCCGAATCGCAGTCCATTAACCCGTGAACAGTACCAAATCGCAATCCTCTATTGCGACTCCAAGTGTTGCGATTCCATTTCATTGCGACTCCAAGTGTTGCGATTCCAATTATTGCGACTTCATTTGTTGCGATTCCAACTGTTGCGACTTCAAGCATTGCGACTTCATTGCATTGAGACTTCAAACCCATTGCGACTTTAAGTGCGTTGAGACTTGAACTTGAAAATTTAAAAGTTACTCCTAATCAGATTAATCAGATTTTTAACGATCAACAACAAGTAATCCAAAATGACTGCCAGAGATATGTTAACTATTGGTTCAAAGGACAAACCACCCGTTCTTTTCCCGAAAGACTTTAAGATTTGGAAAGACAGATTCCTTGACTACGTTGAAAGACAAGAAAATGGAACTTTTATCCATGAATCCTTGATAAACGGGGTTCTAGGAGAGGTTCGTGAAGAAGATCCAGATGGTAACATGTTAGTTATTCATCCAAAGGACTACACAGGTGACAATTTGTTGAGATACAAAGCCGATAAAGCAGCTAGGTCTTTAGTTATGCAAGCCTTAACCAACGACATATATCGGAAGGTTGATAGTTTAAGTGAAACAGGTAAAGGTATGTTTGATGAACTTATCAAGCTATATAAAGGGTCAGAAGTGGAAAACCAGCTGAGAATATCAAATGTATTCAATACGTATGAGAATTTCAAGCAGAAGGAGGGTGAGAGTTTAGATAAAGCATATGATCGTTTCACAACTATCCTAAATGATCTCAACAGTTACAAAGTATCAAAATCCATCATGGAGACTAATGTGAAGTTCTTGAACGTGCTTCAGCCCGAGTGGAAGAAGTATGCTCATAGAATGAAACAGAATTCCTAACTGGATTCTCTTCTGCTACAACAAATGTTTGAAACCTTAAAGCAAGATGAAGATGATGCTGAGTTGAAAAGGAAGAAGTTGATGAAAAATGAGAAGAATGGTAAGAAGGAAAAGAAGATGGTGGGGTCTGAGAAGAAGGCAGAAGAAGATGAGATTGAAGATGAGCCGTTAGCATTGTTGTCAAGAAAAGCTAAGGGCAAGAGTGTTCAGAGAGAAGAATTTGAATTAGACCAAGCTGACTTGGATGAAGCAGAAAGCTTAAGGCAGGCTATGATACTTCTTTCCAAGGCCTTTCAACACAGATTTGTAAAAACTCCCGGATCAAACAACCAACGTAACTCATCTGGTTCTAAAAACTATGAACATAAGAATCGGATTGAGTCAAAGAAGTTTGATGATCACAAGGAAGATGGTAAAAGGCTGTAGATGAAGAAGTTTGTTGAGAAAAAGGATGAAGATCAAAAGTGTTACAACTGTGGGAAAACCGGTCATTTCTCCAAAGACTGCTGGAAACCAAAGGTGAAGAATTCCGACTACTACAAACAGAAGGCTTTGTTAGCTGAACAGAAAGAGTCGGGGATTGAGCTTCCAGTGGAGGAAGAGTTTTGGTTGGACCAGACAGATGATGAAGAGGAGGAAGACACGGCTGCTTTTGCTAGGATGTGCTTGATGAGCAGAGATGATGAGGATTCAGAGGCTGATGCGGCGCCTGAGACAAATGAGGTAGATCTCTGCACTATTAATCATTTTGGTAATCAGTTCAAAGTTTTTCAATTAAAACTTGATGAACAAAGAGAGAAACTCAAAAAGGCACATAAAACTATTGAACTTCAAAAGCAAGCTATCATTGACCATAAACAGTTAAATGATGATTTGAAAGTTGAAAGGGTTGAAATCGAAAAATCCCGCACTTATTTCCGAAGAAAAATGGATGAAATGGGAGAAAATGTAAGAATTGCTGAAAATAGGAAGAATGAACTTGAACAAATGTTGCGTTCTTACAAAGATATTAATAACGAATTGTCTGAAAAGGCAAGTGATCTAGAAGAAAAATTGTATAAACTTGGTCAATCTGAACAAACCATTTTTCTAAACACACCAAAGAATTTCAGATATTACAATTCAAAATGGGGTTTGGGATATGACAATCCTCATTATTTGGAGAATGCTTTGAAAAAGGCACCTTGTTTATACAAGTTTCGATGGCTTAAGTTTCTAAAAGATCCTAAATTCAAGATTAAATGGCTTAATGAGGAGGAACAAGGAGTTGAGGAAGAAGTTAAAAGAAAGACAACTGTAACCATACAACTTCCTTATATTTATGATCAAGCAAATAGGAAGGCTATGCAAGATAAGAAAACCTTGCCTAATGACTATTTTGAAAGCTATATTGTTCAGCCACCAAAGGGAACTGTATCAAAACCCGTTTCTGATGGAAAAATATATTATCCTCCCTTGGTGCTTGAACAGAAGCTTGTCGATCTTGAATTGAATATTAAAAGCAAAATTGAAGAAGTCAGAAATGACGATCAACTTGCTTTTGATATCGAAAAGGAAGTGATGTTAACTGTTTTGATAAATACCATGAATGACAAATCTGAAAAGGTTGTTTCTGTTTCGTCTTCAAAAACCTTAGAAGAAAAGAAATCTCTTGAACTTAGATGTTTGAATCTCTCACAACAAGTCTCTGATTTTCAGAAAAAGTTATTTCTTGAAAAAGAAAATATTGAGAAAGAAAGAGAGAGATTTAAATTCGAAAGAACATCTTTTGAAACTGAAAATGTTTTTCTTATAAAGAAAATATCTGATTTAGAAAACATTTTGATCAAAGAGAGAAATGGTCTTGAGTCCAATAAAGAATACTTTCAAAATGAAATCTCAAGACTGATGGGAAAATTGACAAGTTTATCCACTGAAGCTATGACAGAGTTTGCTAGCAAAGCTTCCTCTGATTCAGATGCTTCCTCATGCAAAGCCTTCATAGGCAATACTAATAACAGAAGCATGATGGCGAATGAGTTGGATGATTTTGGTCCCATTGAGATTGAGGAACAACCTGTTAATGAAAATTCTTGTGACCTCTCTCATAACTCCTCCTCCAATGATATTAAAGTTGATCATGTTATTGACACTCCTTGCGAAAGGAAGGATAAGCAAGCTCAACAAAAGAATGTTAATTTTGACTTTAGTGCAAAACTTCCAGATCATTCTGACTTTTTGGTCAAGGAAGAGAAACCCAAGGAGAATTTCTTCGAGGGGGAATCTTCTAAAACCGTTAAGAAAAAGAAGAAGAATAAGCGCAAATCTAAATCTTCTAAAGTTCAAAATTCCTACGCTTACGATTCTTATCTTGATTCCATTTCAGATCGTAATTTAAGAAATAACTCGCGGGTTGAGTGGAGAATAAAGGAGTTCACACATGATGTGGCCCAGAGAAAATCATCTACTGTTGCTTTTAATTCCATGAAAAACACTTTTGTTTCTAATGTTAGTAATCGTGTTGCTTCAAACAAACAAAAACTTGTAATTCCGTACAAGATTTCTTCTATGCAACAACTGATTAATTTAGCACATGATCAAATTTGTTGCTCTTCTTGTGGTGTAGATGATTTTATCTGCAAGTCTGATTATTCTTCGTGGTTTGGTTATAACTTCTATGGTTCAAATCGTTTTTATTCAAATAGATATTATAACCACTACAATTCAAAGAAAAAGGTTAATTCTCCTAACCCGAAAGGACCCAATTGGCAGTGGGTACCTAAAACTGTTTAAATCCCATTTTGCAGCTCCGTCATGTGTGGTATTTGGATTCTGGTTGCTCAAAACACATGACAGGAAGGAAGGAACTGTTGAGCAATTTTGTGGAACACGATGGAGGGAAAGTTAAGTTTGGAAATGATCATTACGCTCCAATCATGGGTTATGGAGATATTGTGGCCGACAACGTCAGAATAACTAAAGTGAATTATGTTGAAGGCTTAGGGAATAACTTATTTAGTATAGGTCAGTTTTGTGATAAAGACCTAGAAGTCCATTTCAAGAAGACTCGGTGTGCAATTCTAACCGACGGAGGAAATGAACTTCTAGTTGGTTCGCGGAAATCAAATCTTTACACTATTGATCTATCAAAGGTTAAGCCAAAGAATGACGTGTGTCTGTTGACTAAGGCAACTATGGAAAAGAGTTGTTTATGGCATAGACGACTATCTCATCTCAACTTTCGTTACATTCAAAAGCTAACGTTGGGTGATTTAGTTATAGGTCTACCAGTTTTGCAGTTTGAGAAAGACAACTTCTGTATTGCTTGTGAGAAGGGGAAGATAAAGCGAGCTCCTCATCCACCGAAACCCGAACCCAGCACACACAAACCTTTAGAAATCCTTCATATGGATCTCTGTGGTCCGATGAAGACTCAGAGTGTCAGTGCCAAACGATACGTGTTAGTGATTGTCGATGATTATTCGAGATATACTTGGGTCAAGTTTCTTCGATCAAAAGATGAAACAACTGACTTGATCATCTCATTAATCAAGCAACTTCAAGTGAACCGTCAACAATCAGTTCAGACTGTTAGGTCAGACAACGGGACAGAATTCAAGAACAAGACTCTTGATGATTTCTTTAAATCGTTAGGAATATCTCATCAGTATTCTGCGGCTAGAACTCCTCAGCAGAACGGAGTCGTTGAAAGCCAAAACCGCACACTTGTTGAAGCTGCCAGAACGATGCTGTCTTATGCTGATCTACCTCTGTTCTTGTGGGCTGAAGCTGTTGCTACGGCATGCTATACACAAAACCGTTCTATAATCCATCGTCGGTTTGGTAAAACTCCATATGAACTGATTAATAATAGAAAACCTGTGATACACTACTTTCGTGTGTTTGGATGCAGGTGTGTTGTGCTGAACGACAAGGACAACTTGAACAAATTCAGTCCAAAGGGTATTGAGGGCGTTTTCATCGGATACTCACTTACGTCAAAAGCATATAGAGTCTATTTCAAGTCGTCTAGAACTGTGAAAGAAAGCGTAAATGTCAGATTTGATGAAACCGAGACGATGGTTTCTGTGCAAAACAGTACAGAACCCGCTATATCAGGTGTACTAGCATCTGGACAGATTCGTCCTATGGTGACTAGATCTTCGAACAAGGATCAAGCATCCGCTTCTAACTCTAAACCTGATGATCTTGATTTATTGTTTGAATACTTTTATGATGATTTTTTCAGTAGTGATAAACCTAATTCATCTATGTCTAACAGGAGCAATGTTGCCACACCACCAGCTAATGCTACATTGTCAGGGCCTACACCGGAACTGACTACTCCTTCATCTGGTGCAACAACTCCTGCTTCGTCTTCAAGTAACACGCATATGGCATCTCCACAAGCAACACAACATGTATCTACGAATGGTGCTTCTTCGTCAGGTACAACTTCTAACGCCAATGGTGAGGATTCTGCAACTCAACATGAGTCATCTTCTGAAGCAGAACCGGAGGCAGTTCCTGTTGACACTTCTGTCAATGAACCCGCCCGACAACCGGAACCTACCTTGACAATAGAGCTGAATTTTGATAAAGATCCTACCTTAGTGGATCCCAACTATGGTGCTATAATTGTTCATCCTCATGCTTCAAGATGGACTAAGAGTCACCCAATTGAACAAGTCATTGGTGATGTCTCCGAACCTGTTAAGACTAGATCTGCAACGGCCAATGAAGTCCTTTACGCGCTTTTTCTAAGTCAAGTTGAACCAACCTCAGTTCGACAAGCCTTGGAAGATCCGGATTGGATCATAACCATGCAAGATGAGCTGAATTCGTTTGAAGCATTGAATGTGTGGCGATTAGTTCCTAGACCCAAAGGTAAAACAGTAATTGGTACCAAGTGGGTCCTCAAGAATAAGAAAGATAAAGATGGGATTGTTGTGAGAAATAAAGCACGCCTTGTAGCAAAAGGGTATAGGCAACAAGAGGGAATTGACTATGATGAAACGTATGCACCGGTGGCTCGCTTAGAGGCAATTCGGATGTTTCTTGCATTTGCCGCTTTCAGAAACTTCACTGTCTATCAAATGGACGTGAAGACTGCTTTCTTGAACGGTATCTTGAAAGAAGAAGTATATGTTTCTCAACCAGAGGGTTTTGTGGACAAAGATAAACCAGATCATGTCTACATTCTTGACAAAGCTCTCTACGGTCTAAAGCAAGCCCCTCGCGCCTGGTATGAAATCTTATCTACCTACCTACTTGGTGCTGGCTTTCGAATAGGTAAAATCGACACAACTCTCTTCACTCTGCATAAAAACGGTGAGATCCTTTTTGTACAAATTTACGTTGATGATATTATATTTGGCTCAACTGACCCTGGATTGTGTACTTGGTTCTCGGGTATAATGAAGACCAGATTCCAGATGAGTATGATGGGAGAGATTAATTTCTTTCTTGGATTACAAGTCAAGCAATTCTCCTCAGGCATCTTCATTAACCAGTCGAAGTACGTGTTTGACATCTTTAAGAAATTTAAGATGAAAAATTGTACCTCTATTGGAACACCTATGGCTCCTGGATCTAAAATAGGTCCGGATCCACTTGGTGAATATGTAGATGTTAAGGATTACCGCGGGATGATAGGCTCTTTAATGTACCTGACGGCAAGTCGTCCAGATATAATGTTTGCAACATGTCTCTGTGCAAGATTTCAGGCACAACCAAAGGTATCTCATCGGAGTGCTGTTAAAAGAATCTTTCGATACTTGAAGGGGACACCGTACCTTGGTCTGTGGTACCCGAAAGGAACAGGATTTGAACTCACTGCATATTCTGATGCCGATCATGGTGGTAGTATGCTAGACCGGAAGAGCACATCTGGTCATGTCCAGTTTTTGGGTGATAAACTAGTAAGTTGGTCCTCGAGGAAACAGAATTGTGTTTCAACATCAACTGCGGAGGCAGAATATGTGGCCGCTGCCAGTTGTTGTTCACAGGTTATGTGGATGAAGACTCAACTATCTGACTATGACTTCAAGTATGAGAAGATCCCCATTTACTGCGATAGCAAGAGTGCAATTGCAATATCAGCTAATCCGGTCCAACATACAAAGACCAAACACATAGACATAAGGTATCATTTCATCAAAGATCACATTGAAAAAGGTACGATTGAGCTATACTTTGTCACAACTGAGTTTCAACTTGCCGATCTTTTTACCAAAGCCTTGGATGAAAAACGTTTTAATTTCTTAGTATCCAAGCTTGGCATGTTGAACATGAAAGTTTAATATTATATATTGATCATATAATGAATGGAAATATGTGTAACTCAATCTAGATTTCTCTATCTAGATTGATACATACAAATTTTCATCTCATTCTATTCTCAATCTAAAATATTTATTTTCATGTCTTTGTTGTTTTTTCTTTGTTTATTATCTCTGCTGCCTTTTATTTCTTGTTATGATATCTATGCCTGCATAAGGTGTGTTAATAGTCTCAGGGGGAGTACAAATTTAAAGAGTATGCACAAGAATAGGGGGAGCGTGTATCTCTGACTGAGCTTGTAAGTGTTGATTTCCTGTGCTTCTTACTTGAAGATCTCAAGGTAAGTTTTCTAATCTGTTTTTAAACCACTTGCTTTTAAATGATGAAAATCTCTTTGCAAAATCTTTGCATCATTTAAGGGGGAGTGAAAACCGTGTTTTTAAAACCATAAGTGCTTAATCAATTGGAAGTTGGACATCTTCCAATGTGATAAAATCTTTCTTTGATTATCTGAAAAATGTCCAATTTACATCAATATCGCTTGTGATTTCACATGTGGACAGTGAGATGTCGCAGCCTTCTATTGCGACTTCTCAATGAGCTTAATTAGTATCAAATCGCAATGGTCTATTGCGACTTGGAGGTTTGAACAGTGCCAAATCGCAATGGCCTACTGCGACTTGACCATGTGAACAGTACCGAATCGCAATAGTCCATTGCGACTTGGTCAGATGAACAGTACCGAATCGCAATAGTCCATTGCGACTTGGTCAGGTGAACAGTACCGAATCGCAATAGTCCATTGCGACTTGGTCAGGTGAACAGTGTAAATCGCAATGGTCTATTGCGATTTCAAAATTTGTCAAGTCGTGATTTGTTCATTGCGACTTGATGACACGTGGCTGGTCAACCCTTGGACCAATCAGATTGTGCCACGTGTCACTTTTTTGAAAAATTTCGTATATGATTGAGACTTTGACTTTTCAAAATTCAAAATCTTCCTTAAACCCTCTCGAAATCTCTCTCATCTGCTATTTTGATTCGAAGTTTTTATCGAGTTTCTGGTTCGAGGGATCTTTTCACATCATCATCAAGGTATTGTATCTCGATCCTCATCGATTTCCATCCATTAATTCGTATGCTATGTTCATGTTTAGGGTTTTAGGTTCAGTTTGCTTAATTCTGCCTAAAGTACATCTATTGTTGTTAGATAGCAATTTTAGGTGGTTAGGGTTTAGTCTCGATGTAATTACGAGTCTAGTGGTAGTGGTTTTAACACTTTTAGAGCGAAAAACAAGTTTCTTAGGGATTGAACACTTAGGTTTTTTCTGTGTTCAACCAAGTCGCAACCAACATGTCCTTCAAACATTCATCCAAGTCGCAGTGGTCACACATTCATCCAAGTCGCAATCGTTCATTGCGACTTGAGGACCAAATCGCAATCTTGCATTGCGACTTCAACTGGTCTCATCCTCTTCCCATTGCGATGTCGCAGTGGTCTGTGACTTGCTATTTTTAGTTGATTGCGACTTGGCCAACACTTAGAAATTTTTTGGAAAAGTTTTTCAAGGTAAACTCGATTTTGGTCCGATTCTTAACTGTGTACTATTCCAGATGGCTGATCAAGATAAACTCGATTTCGCATCGTTCGTCACTTCCGTCAGTGAACGCGCATGATCTAGACGAGGAGATTTATCCGTCGACGAGCCCGGCTTTGCAATTTCTAGATAACAACCACCATCTAGATCTTGCAGTTCGTTTTGAACATCCAATCATCACTGAAATTATCAGTCGTCATCCGGTACTGACTGCATTGACGAAGGTTGAGCTCGTGCCCGCGATATACCTCAAACAGTTCTGGAGTACCTTAACCTACCGACCAAAAGATCGAGTACCAAAGTTTACAGCTAAGCTAGACCACTTTGATGTCCGATTCACACTTCGGGGACTTAGACGATCTCTAAACCTTCCCAGTGAAAATATTCAGGATCCGATTCCTGAATCTCAGCTTCTTGAGGACATTCGAAGTCTGGGTTATCAACCTCCACCCAATCTTCCACTGACTGGATCTTCAACGTTCAGACGTAACTTCCTACCGCCACTCTACTATTCGATATGCTCTATCTTCAACAGATGTATGACTTCAAAGCATACTGGGTTAGATAAGACCAACCTAGCCACTCTACGCATGTTCCACGCGTTCGTCTTCAATCATAACATCGACTATGCTGTCTTGATTTGGAATGAAATGATTGAACTCGCTGCTGATCAGTTAAAACCCAAGATGAGACGTAACTTTGTCCCATTTCAGCGTTTCTTCCAGATCTTGATACATCAAGCCATGACAGACAACGACCAGATCCCACGCCGAGAGCAACATCCCCGAGGGCCGAGCAAGTACATGCACGTTCTAAGAATGCCCAAAGCGATGAATTTTGCTCATACTGCCGTTCTACGAGAAGACTTACTCGCTTATGCCGACCAACAGTCCAGGGTAGTTAGGCAGTATAGGATAGACAATGCATTGCCGGTCCAGCCAGAGCCGGAGGGACCTACCCACGAAGCAAATCCTTTAGGAGGTGAGGGTCCAAGAGTCGAGGGGGTTCAGGAACAAGGGGGTGTTCCTGAACAACGAGGGGTGAGAAGAACTAAAAGAAAGAGTGTTGGGAGAAGATTACGGACTGTTGGTCATGCATCCTCTTCGCGACCAGATCAACCACCACCTCAAATTCCTCCAGTTAATGTCTTTGATGCTGATGTATCTTGGGGTGAAGCTTATGCCGCTGCATCATCTCCCGATGATGATGCAGCCAATCAAGACAATGAGATGGAACCTTTCTTTCCTCCACATGATGATGATGACGATAATGATGATGACGACTCAGGACATGACCCTTTAGTGAACTTGATTCCGAGACATATGGGCAAAAGGCCACGGGTTGTGAGTTCAGATACTGAGTCGACTCGGCACACCGAATTTCTCGACACTGCTACTGCTGCTGCGGGTCTTTCAAATATAAATGAAGAAGTAGAAGAAGAAGTAGTAGTAGAACAGATAGGTAGTGGTGAGGAACGAGGGAGAAAAGAATTGAGTGAAGCTGTGACAGAGCCGGAAAAAGTTTTAACTACCGACTCTCCCCAAACCGTTACTAGCCGGGTAGCCACATCTACTACCGACGTG
This sequence comes from Saussurea involucrata, assembly GCA_033807775.1. Classification (NCBI taxonomy): domain Eukaryota; kingdom Viridiplantae; phylum Streptophyta; class Magnoliopsida; order Asterales; family Asteraceae; genus Saussurea; species Saussurea involucrata. The sequence goes on from CM066315.1 coordinate 134,929,023, forward strand.
CGTTCGTCGCCGTTGCGTATTGAACAAGTCGTGGTCCGCCCAGCCATGCAAAGCACAGCCCCACTCACCCACTCATCGGTCTCTCAACAGGTCGATGTTTCATTCTCCACAGGGGTTTTAGCACAAACACTATCGGCGACACACTCGGTGTCTGCTGGTATTGAAACAGGTAGGCTCCCTCCCCGGCCACCGCCGTTCCTTCAAAGCACATCGAGTCTAGGACCATTTGGAACAACTTCTTTTCCTAGGACACCGATGACGGTACAACACCAAGTTGGAGACTTTCGTGTCCCAACCGGAACGCCCAGAGTGTCGTCGCCATTCGTTGGTGCTTCACGAGGACCGGGCGGAAGACCTATCAATGTTAACCCTATGCCAACATTGAACATAGGCCATACAGTCTCTTCGACTGCTATGTCAACCAGTAACCTAAGTGGTCTGGGTGTTAGTTCCCTTGATGCAGAACGTGTACGGTCTTCTATTGGACCGGATAACCTTGTAACAGTGCCTCTTTTGCAGCTTGCCATCAAGTCCTTGAGCAACTCTTATAAAGCTCATGTTGCCGAAATGAAAGAAGAGATGAAAAAGTTGTCTCAAGATGTATCCAGAGCTGTGAAAGGAAAAGGCTTTGCAGAATCTACTGAAGCTCAACATGACCCACAAACTCTACCAGTTCCATTACACCAAATCCCAACTGACCAGCTCAAATCAGAGTTGTTACCCCGACTCTTAGCCCAAGGCGATTCCAACACTGCTGAAGAAGTAGATCTTGTTTCTCTACTACGCCAACAATCACCAACCTCAAACTTCAACATCCTCAGATGGGTTAGCTACTATAAACACACAGTATCAGAAGCTAACTGATGCTATCACAGATATGACCAACGCCCTACTGACTGGATATCAGGCTCTTGCCACACGGGTTTCAGTGGTTGAAGAAAGGTGTGGTGTTCAAGCTGAAACCTCACAGAAAAGGAGACATGATGATCAGGATCCGCCTGATCAACATGAGGGGGAGAAGAGATCTACAGGAGTTGGTGAATCTAGTGGGACAGCTACTGGAATTGTTCATGGCTCAGATCAGCCAGCTGGTGAACAGGGAACAGGTGGAACAGATACTGTTATGGAGATAGTGGAAGACTCATCAGTTCTAGCTGATGTCATAGCTGGGGTTGAAAAGCCTTCGGCTGTTGACAATAGAACAGTAGACGTGCAGATGGCTGATAATATGCTTATTGATATAATCCACATTGATTCAGAGGAAGAGCCAGAGCAGTTAAGTCACAAGATAAAGGAAGAAATGGTTGATGCTCTAGGTGCTGCACTTGATACTACCGGGGATCAGGCTATGGAAATTGAATCTAAAGATGAAGCTCCACCGCTGATTGAAACAGCAGGTCCAAGCTCAGGTACTCTAGCTCCACATGCACCGATAATACCAGATGGTAAAAATAGAGATCGAGTACTTGATGCAGAACTTCGGTTTTCAAAGATTGTGAGATGAGGTATAGTTGAGGGGCTATTTGTGCATTTTTTTGGAACTTGTTGCATGGGTCACGGCCCATGGCTGAATCCCTTCTCGTTTTCTTTTTCCTTTCCTTGTGATTCAAGCAACCAATCACCTAAACCCTAGAGCCCTTCTCGTTTCCTTGCGATGTGCGGCCGAGAAAGAGAGAAACGAAGAGAGAGAGAGAGATCGCGAGAGAGAGAGAGGAGAAGAAGAACGCAGCGGCAACCCCTTTCGCCGCCGCTGCTGCTGTCGTCGGAGACCGCCACCACCTGCTGTCGTCGGAGGAATCGAGAGAGAGAGGTTTGGTTGTGGTGGTGAGACGTCGTCGTGAGGTAAGTAGCTCTCTCGTTCGTCTCGTTCTTTTCTTTTTCCTTTTCGTTTTTCCGGCGAGACCACCACCGCCGCACGCCGTCGCTACGGTGGCTGTGGGTGGAGGGCGGTGGCAGTGGGTGACACTCTTAGCGTAAATCCCGAATCGATTAAGCCGCGAACCGTTTTATAAAGCTATCAGTTTATGAAAATTCTAGTGTGCTGTCCAGTTTTCGTGTAGTCATAACTTTTCTGTCGTAACTCCGTTTGAGCCGAAACTGGCGCCCACGGTTCAAGTTCGGGGTCGGGCACGTTTTCCGTGTTTTAGCGGAAAACTGGTTCGGTCTCTAGCTGGGTGGAAAAGTGGTCGCAATTTCGGTGATTCGTCATTTTATGTGCAAAATTCTGGAATCTGCCACTGTTTTGCGTAGACCATAACTTTCTGCTCGTAACTCGGTTTGGGGTGAAACCGGTGTCAAAAGTTCCCTTTTTGAGTCTAGAAACTTTTCTGTGTTTTGTGCAAAACCCAGTTCGGGACGTAGCATGGGTCAAACTGTCGTTTTATACTGATAAGTGCTGTTTTTCGCTGTTCTGCGGGCTGATCTTATAAAATCCGTAATTAATTGTAGAAAAATCGTTAGGAGGCGTATAATATGTCCTTGGAACCCTAACTCAGAGGAATTTCTGTTCATGAAATAATATTGGGAATTTTCTGGGTTTAAAGGGGTCGAAACAGGTCCCGAACAGACCTGTTTGGCGAGAACGGAATTTAGTTTTAGTGACGGTTTAAGCGTGTGTCGTGTCATAGGGTCCGGGTCTCGTATTGACACGTTTTAACATGCATTTAGGTGCTGGGAAGTGACCGTAATTGTGAAGCTTGAATTGTGTTATTAAGTTGGGCGCGCATTCGAGGTGAGTTCTCTCACTGTGTAGTTAGGGGTTGTATGCATGTCATAATAGTTTGTATGTACTATTGTCTTTGTGGTGTGAACTAGTTGTTTGTGGTGCGTAATATTTGATTGGTTTGAATGCTTGGTATAAATGTGTCACATTACAATTCGGTGGGACCGAGGCCTCAATGGTACTGAGGTGTTGGTTACATTACAATTCGGTGGGACCGAGGCCTCGATGGTACTGAGGTGTTGGTTACATTACAATTCGGTGGGACCGAGGCCTCGATGGTACTGAGGTGTTGGATACATTACAATTCGGTGGGACCGAGGCCTCGATGGTACTGAGGTGTTGGATACATTACAATTCGGTGGGACCGAGGCCTCGATGGTACTGAGGTGTTGGATACATAATTACTTGTAGATGTTTACTCGTTTTATGTAACTGTGATGTTGTTGCTTATGTGCGGATAGGGGTGATATGTATATAATTCCTATCTGCGCATGTGTTGGAATTCACTAAGCTTCGTGCTTACCCTTTCCCAATAAACTGTGGTTTCAGGTACGGGCGGCTCCAAGGCGTGACGAGTACACACTGGCGCGCGAGAAGAGCTGGTTGCTTTATGATTTTAATAATTAAACGTTTATTCCGCTGGTTTTATTTTTATAAAGACATTAATTATGTGTTTGCAAACGAAACGTTGGGATCATTTATTGAGTTGTTATCAATGAATTGTTTATTTAAAAATTTAAATTTGCTTGTAATTTTTGGGACGTTACAACTTGGTATCAGAGCACAGCTTGAGTGAATCAAACGCACCTCGGTGCGTTTGGTCTCAAGTTGCGGCTGGGAAATTTTCAAATTCGTTTTAAAATCGTTTTGGAGGTAAAAGAAAAAGTAAAAACCCGTTCGAGGAACGGTGATTAAGGGCGCAGTGTGTACAGTCAGCCGGAGCCGAAGGGAAAGGTACAATGCTTAGTGTTTTATTGCTTTCTAGATCATAGAGTATGCATGCTAGATTGCCTGTTGTGGACACTATGCTGTATGTTGTAATGCTTGCTATTAGGAATTTATGCTAATTATGATAGGTTACTAAGTGGATGCCCTCTAGGTCGTATGCAGTAAGAGATTTATAGCCTTAGAATATTCGATTTAGTTCTATTGCGCAACTCTTGTTTGAGTCCAATCGTTCTAGGATAGAGTCTTGTATTCGACTGTCTATTTATTTCGCACTGCATATAATCGGGTATTCGCGAGGTCACCCGTTATAATTAGTAGGGATTCGGTAGTAGCAAGGGTAGTGGGATAAGAGGAAGTTCCTAGAGAGCTGGGAAGGGTGTTTATGTACGAGTACGTGTGCTAGATTGCTTTCTAGAACATAGGAGTATGTATGCTAAATTGCTTGGTGCTTGTTACACTGTATTGCATGTCTGCTGCTTGCTATTAGGGATTTGGCAGTAGCAAGGGTAGTGGTTTGGATGGATTTCCTAGGGAGCTAGGAAGAGTGTGTACATATGCCGGTGCGGGCATATGTGTATAGTTTCGGCGAGAAACTACTTGGACCCCTTGGGATGGAACTCGGAACGGGCGTTGATAGGTGTGGATGGTAGTAGTAGAGCTCCTACTACCGGAGGCACAGGATCAATGCTCGAGTCGGGGAAGTCACGAGGAATCCAAGGAGTTGAGCGTGAGTGTTGTTAGTATGAGTTATTATGTGCTAATAACGCGTTGTATTGTCTACCCAGAATAGCCATCACCAGGAGGAACAACTATAGTAAACCTACTAGTACAGGTGTGTACTCGAAGTGTTTTGAGGTGATGATCGTTGGGGGTAGTGATGAAGGTCCTAAACTAGTAGTCGTTGGAATAGAAAGACGATTCTAATATTAGTCACTTGGAGTGACGATAAGGATGATATTTGTTGTAAGCAGATCATTTCGGGCCAAGATGGAAGATTGTGCTAGAGTCATAGGCTCATAGAGCCGACTTTGATTTGAGGAAAACCCGTAAGATGATTTGATGTGATTTCCCAACTTGCCTTAAGAGGTTTAAATGTCTGGATGACAATAGTAGACCGGAGAGTTTCGGAGTAGTAGGGGTCGAGACGTTGAATGCCGAATGAGTCATGCACGAAGTTATTTTGGAAATAAGATTGCATTAACAAATTCTTGTGTTTCAAATCTTTGTATGGACGGTGTTTAGGAATTTTGGGAACTGCTCAGCACACGCACACGATTTTGAAATATGGTTTTGAAAGTGCATGAAATCGTTTTATCACGGGAATGCAAACTTTGTTAGAATTTGTCTCATTTTCGTTATTTTTCCAACGGTTCTTTCGGGTACGATGTTATCCGTGTTTTGTGGTGGTTAAGATGTTGGGTAAGTGACTACGGATTGAGACTCTAACATTGGAACTCCTCCACATGTGTTAGAGTTGAGACGAAAAGTTACATTCCACGATGTCTGTATAAAGGCTATTTTGGTGATTTGTTTAAAATGAGTTTGGAATTCATGTGTCGCTTAACTTTTCGTTCGAGAGTTTGTATTACTAAGTGTTTTATTGCAAATAGTTCAGTGTGTGGATTGATTCATGCGTGACATAAGTGATGCATGGAGGAATTTTGGTAACATTTCATAAGGAGTTGTTTTGTGCGCTTTTTTTTAGTCAGCTAAAGGTTTTTTTTGACATTTCCATGAAAATGTGATTTATCGACTTAGGGGTATGCATACTGGGGTAACCTTTGTTCTCGACATTTTGATGAACGAGTCGTGCATGAAAATGTTTTAGTTCCTTTTTGTCGAAATGAAAGACCATTTGATCCAAGGAGTGTTTTAATGTTGTGAACATCATGCATACGATTACAATGTGTTATATTTTGGAAATATAAATGCGTAGATTGTTGACATTCGGTTAATTTAGAATTACCGATCTTTTCTTTTTGGGAAATTAAAAACTTTTGCTTTGGAGGAAACGAGTATTTTGAGCATTTTCGATAAATACATTTTAAACTATAATGTTTTGGCGTTATATGTCCCAAGTACGAAACTTGAGGAAGTGTTACAAGCTTGCATGCCTGCCCCCAGTTTGAGATTTTATGAGGTTTTAGTCGATATTTCCAATTAATAGAAGCGGACTGGTTTCTGTCTTCAAGTTTGAAACTTACACGAGATAGTTGTGTTTTAACAAAAATATATTTGTAAACCGTGTCATCGTTTTGTGTGATTAGCTGACGCGCGAAAAATTTGTGGCGAACCCTGTGCCACGTCTTTTTAATGATTAAGAAGAAGAATTTTTGAATCAAATGTCGTGAAACTTATTTTGAATTATGTGCACACCTTTGTCGCACCATGTTTAAGGTCAAGCGGTTACTTTAAGTGCACGTCATGAGTCAATCCATACTGGAATCGAGGCGGTTCATTTTAAAGAAATTATTTATTACGCTTGCTTTTGTGTGAGTAAACTGAACTGCAATGGAACGATTTTCAACATGATTTTCCTATGTGGGACGAGCGTGTCCAGATTTGCGTAACTATCGATCAGGTAATAGTAGTTTTATTACATATGATCTCTTGAGATGAAAATCCTGATGTTGAAAATATTTTGTAAATGATTTTGTAAACCATTTGGGGAAATGTGCTTTTAAGTGTCATGTGTCATTTCGAGAATTTTTAGGGTGTGAGTCCTTTTGGAAAACTCTTTTGTTTAACCCGTGTTGAGTCTGAGACTAAGGTTGATTTCAGGGTATTGCTTGCTTAAACTTTGTTTAAACGCATTTTCCGACCTATGGGTCTAGCAAGCGTGGAGCATTTTGCTCGGTTTTGACTTGGAGTTAGTCATGGGCCAATTGCCCGGTTTTATTGGCTCGATGTGGAGTCTAGTTGATGAGTTGTTTTTGTCGCACCGTTTGGCATTCTTTGCACGTTGAGTGTTTACATGTTTGGGTGAGTGAGTCAATCCGGAATAGGCATGTTGTTGGTAGGCTGTTTGCTTTGGATCCTTAGACACGTTAGTCAGTCGTTGGTAATGGTCGGTTGGGTATCTCGGGGTGGGACCCCGGTATTCATGTGTTTTAACCTAGACTTTCCAGTAGGTACTAGGAGGATATAGTTGTGGGCACTTACCTGGGAGGTAGTTCCGGTGTGCTGGGTCTTGAGGCGTTACCTGGGAGGTAGACGTCAAGGTGTATCCTCGATACAGTGTGACTTGGCTTCGTAGAGCAAGTGTGGATGATACGTCGACGGTGGAAGGTAGATATTCCACGCGCGTTAGTACTGTAGGCCGAATAGTATCGGTTAAGGGATTGATGCCCTTTGTTATTAAGAGAATAAATGCGCATCAACCATTTTGGGGTAGGTGGTATGTTTAGGTGTCGACTTTTGGGCTTGAGGCCAAACACCTTTAGTATAATCGGAGAGTTGTAGCCGATTTTAAGATAATCATGGTGACGGTAGTAGTAACCCTGAAATGATCACTTGTGATGGATGGTTATGGTGGAATGACCTACGTGTGTGTTAGTTGATTTGGTTGTGGGGAATAGCTAATTGTGTTAATGTCTAGGATAATACCACGCTTATGTGAGTTATTGTAATCGGTTGGACCGATGTTCGGCGGGTGGCCGATGTTTGTTATTGTAATCGGTTGGACCGATGTTCGGCGGGTGGCCGATGTTTGTTATTGTAATCGGTTGGACCGATGTTCGGCGGGTGGCCGATGTTTGTTATTGTAATCGGTTGGACCGATGTTCGGCAGGGGGTCGATGTTTTGTTAATATAAGTTATTGAAAATCTTTGGAGTCTATTAGAATTCGTAGAAGTTAATCGTCAATTAATGATAGGAGGGATCGTAATCGAGTATCCTGTGGAGTATACTGGTGAGCAGCTTTAGAGTGGTTAGAGCTTGAGATTGGACTCGGAATGTATGGAATATCTAAGGTTGGGGGACAACCGTAGTCGCTTGGCTAGGAATGATTTCAATTGTCGGGGTGTTTTGCTGATCATAATCCCAGTGTCTTAGAAAGAGTACGTTAGTAAGAATAGTATTCGAGAAGTTTAGTAGGGGTTTCAAGTGGACTTAGGAACCTGAGGTTGAGATGAGGGAGATCTATCCGGAGCTATTCGTAGGCAGAGACTTCGAGGGCGAAGTCTAATCCAAGTGGGGGAGAGTTGTAAAGCCCGTGTCCCGATATGTTTATATATATTTTAATTAATTGCTTTAATATCGTTCTTTTAGCGAATCTTTACTAACGGGGTTAGCAAGTTTGACCAAATGCGTAATAAATCTTTAAACCATTTTAAAGTGTTTACCTTTAATTGTTTTTGGTTAGTGGTTTGGTGTCAAAAAGGACCAAAAATGTTAGCTTACGTGTCTTTTGTTATAGATTGTGAGATGAGGTATAGTTGAGGGGCTATTTGTGCATTTTTTTTGGAACTTGTTGCATGGGTCACGGCCCATGGCTGAATCCCTTCTCGTTTTCTTTTTCCTTTCCTTGTGATTCAAGCAACCAATCACCTAAACCCTAGAGCCCTTCTCGTTTCCTTGCGATGTGCGGTCGAGAAAGAGAGAAACGAAGAGAGAGAGAGAGATCGCGAGAGAGAGAGAGGAGAAGAAGAACGCAGCGGCAGCCCCTTTCGCCGCCGCTGCTGCTGTCGTCGGAGACCGCCACCACCTGCTGTCGTCGGAGGAATCGAGAGAGAGAGGTTTGGTTGTGGTGGTGAGACGTCGTCATGAGGTAAGTAGCTCTCTCGTTCGTCTCGTTCTTTTCTTTTTCCTTTTCGTTTTTCCGGCGAGACCACCACCGCCGCACGCCGTCGCTACGGTGGCTGTGGGTGGAGGGCGGTGGCAGTGGGTGACACTCTTAGCGTAAATCCCGAATCGATTAAGCCGCGAACCGTTTTATAAAGCTATCAGTTTATGAAAATTCTAGTGTGCTGTCCAGTTTTCGTGTAGTCATAACTTTTCTGTCGTAACTCCGTTTGAGCCGAAACTGGCGCCCACGGTTCAAGTTCGGGGTCGGGCACGTTTTCCGTGTTTTAGCGGAAAACTGGTTCGGTCTCTAGCTGGGTGGAAAAGTGGTCGCAATTTCGGTGATTCGTCATTTTATGTGCAAAATTCTGGAATCTGCCACTGTTTTGCGTAGACCATAACTTTCTGCTCGTAACTCGGTTTGGGGTGAAACCGGTGTCAAAAGTTCCCTTTTTGAGTCTAGAAACTTTTCTGTGTTTTGTGCAAAACCCAGTTCGGGACGTAGCATGGGTCAAACTGTCGTTTTATACTGATAAGTGCTGTTTTTCGCTGTTCTGCGGGCTGATCTTATAAAATCCGTAATTAATTGTAGAAAAATCGTTAGGAGGCGTATAATATGTCCTTGGAACCCTAACTTAGAGGACTTTCTGGTCATGAAATAATATTGGGAATTTTCTGGGTTTAAAGGGGTCGAAACAGGTCCCGAACAGACCTGTTTGGCGAGAACGGAATTTAGTTTTAGTGACGGTTTAAGCGTGTGTCGTGTCATAGGGTCCGGGTCTCGTATTGACACGTTTTAACATGCATTTAGGTGCTGGGAAGTGACCGTAATTGTGAAGCTTGAATTGTGTTATTAAGCTGGGCGCGCATTCGAGGTGAGTTCTCTCACTGTGTAGTTAGGGGTTGTATGCATGTCATAATAGTTTGTATGTACTATTGTCTTTGTGGTGTGAACTAGTTGTTTGTGGTGCGTAATATTTGATTGGTTTGAAGGCTTGGTATAAATGTGTCACATTACAATTCGGTGGGACCGAGGCCTCGATGGTACTGAGGTGTTGGTTACATTACAATTCGGTGGGACCGAGGCCTCGATGGTACTGAGGTGTTGGATACATTACAATTCGGTGGGACCGAGGCCTCGATGGTACTAAGGTGTTGGATACATTACAATTCGGTGGGACCGAGGCCTCGATGGTACTGAGGTGTTGGATACATAATTACTTGTAGATGTTTACTCGTTTTATGTAACTGTGATGTTGTTGCTTATGTGCGGATAGGGGTGATATGTATATAATTCCTATCTGCGCATGTGTTGGAATTCACTAAGCTTCGTGCTTACCCTTTCCCAATAAACTGTGGTTTCAGGTACGGGCGGCTCCAAGGCGTGACGAGTACACACTGGCGCGCGAGAAGAGCTGGTTGCTTTATGATTTTAATAATTAAACGTTTATTCCGCTGGTTTTATTTTTATAAAGACATTAATTATGTGTTTGCAAACGAAACGTTGGGATCATTTATTGAGTTGTTATCAATGAATTGTTTATTTAAAAATTTAAATTTGCTTGTAATTTTTGGGACGTTACAATGTGCGGGAAGTTCAGCGAGTCAATTTGGAAAAGGTATATGGTATTGAAGATTGGCCATCACTGAAGAAGGTCGAATTCTTATATGTCATGAAGAACAAAGACAAAGGATCAGAAGCAGTCAAGTCAGATAACATGATCATGAAGATACTCAAAGTTGAATCTCAGAAGCTGTTTGATGTCTTCTATCCTGAGTTCACAGTCTTGAGATCAGATGGGTCTGAACACGTATTTTCTGAAGCTGATTTCAAGAGTCTGAGGCTGAATGGCCTTCTGAGTCTTTTCAACCTTCTTGTTGAACATCCGGAGCTGAAGAGTCCTGAGAACAGAATACAATACAGAGCTGCCTTCAGAAGTGTGAAAAACTTTATGAAGAATATTCTCAAGTTCTCTTATCTTACTGACTTTCAGATGGGCTTGGAATCTTTTCAAGCCAATGTGAACCTGAGAAGACCGAACAGACGCTTATCAGATATTCAAGGTATCCCAGCTTACACCGTACTGAGCAAGCCAGAACTTGGAGTTGTTTACATTGATACTGACTCAAAGAAGAAGTTCATGCGAGTCATTGAAATTAACAAGTTCTGTGAGGGTACTTTGAAGATCATCTCAGTTCATCTGGAAAGCAGGCTTCGTCTGGATGCCAATGGAGAAGTAAAGCTTACTGACAAAGAAAAGGATCTGATCAACCAAGTGCTAAAAGCCATATCTTACCGAAAAGACTACCGCCTGGAACTGCTCCGATTCGAACATATCTTTGGTCTCCGTAAACATCATGTGACACCCGTAGACGTCTAAATCTTTTTCTCTACATTGGTACAAAGGGGGAGAATGTTAGTGCTTAAAATGTAATTGTACCATGTAGAAGGACCTTTTGTGTAAATAGGGTATTCTATACCCTAGGTATATAATGTTTGTTTATTTCCTCTTTAGGGTAAGAGGTCATCCATCACACATAGTAGCCACACACACTTAGGATTCTTCATTGTAATTGTGTGCTACATTGAGATTATTGAATATAGAGATGACTTCCATTGATGTTAATATGGATTGATTACTTGTTCTGGGATCACATTGTGCCCCTGCGATAGTGACACGGTCACAATCGCAGGGCACTCTCGCCCAGAGTGTACCGAGCCCAAAACTTCACTTCTCTCATATGGAACACCCTTGATTCCCGAGATGACTAAAAAGATTGAATTCCCAACCCAAAACCACAATTTAGAAATCATAAACGCACGGAATAACTTTCACTTTCCGAAATTTACAGGTGTTACAGTTTACTTAGGAATCACAATCAAAATCGAACCTGTGAAATCTTTAAAGTCTGGAACGAAATCGAACATGTGAAATCTTTAAAATCTGGAACGAAATTGAACCTATGAAATCTGGAACGAAAGCGAACCTGTAGATATCTAGAACAAAATCAAACTTCAAAAACGAAATGCTACTTTACAAATGAAATCAAACTTCAGAAACTTCAATGAAGTCTGGAACGAAATCGAAAACAATATCCTCTTCTGAATTCAAACAAGACCTGGAATGAAATCGAACTTCAGAGAAGGAGACGCAGGGTCGTCGAGGAAAATAGGGAGGTGTCGATGAGAAAGAAGACGGTCGATGAAGCAGCAAAGAAAAACGAAGCAAAAATAAATGAGTGTGCAGCAAAAAAGATGAATACATATGGCTGTAGGAAGGGACGTCGTCGGAGAGAGCAGCCGGAGAGAGAAGCGATGTGGGAGAGATGCGATGGAGAAGTGGCGAGAGGCGATGGAGAAGAAGTATCTAGGGTTAAACAAGAATGTTTTTTTTGAAAAGGTAGAATTGTCTAACTTTTGTCTTAATGGGGACAACATACCCTTTACCCACTATACGATTAAGCCACTTGCTGTGCGATTAAGTCGCAAGTAAACACCCTTAAATGTCTGTGCTAATAAGCCAATTTTGTTATTAAGTCCATTAAGTCACAAGTAAACACACCCTTAGTCCTTCATACTTAAAAGTAGTCACGGGGATGAAAATAGAAATGAATTGCAAACTATAAGGACGAAAATCCAAATTTCAAAACCACAGAGATGAAATCCGCAATTTTTAGCAAACCACAGGGATGAAAAACGTAATTTACTCTAAAATTAAATTAAATTAAATTTATAGTAAACTGCAATTTTGGTCCCTGTGGTATGCTGTGTTTCTCATTTTTAAATTGTAATTTTGGTCCCTATGGTCAGGTCTTTGTAAAATGACATATATGTCTTCATGTGCAAGACATATGAGGGACATTTAACAGCTGCAATTAACAGCTGTTAGTCCTAGGGACTAAAATCGAGTATTTTTGCATATTATAGGGGTTTTCTTGCAATAAAATTTTTGTAGAAACCAAAAATGAGAAAAACAACATACCATAGGGACAAAAATTGCAGTTTACTCTTAAATTTATATTTGTTTATCCCGAAAGAAGGGAGTTTCGTCGAACTTTGCGTGCACACAACCCAGAGGCGCATGTTAGCCTTTCTCTCTTCCCCCAAAACCTATTTCAATCCAACTTCAACATCAAATTCCCTTTCCCAAGCTTTTCTGCTTTCCAAATCTCCTGCAAATAATACGAAATTTAGCACTTGATCATCCGGTAATGCTCTTTTGCCTCCTAATTTTGATCGAATTTTTTGTAGTTAATCATGATTTTGTTCTATTATCTTAGTTTAGGTGTGGATAATCTTCAATTGTGAATTGAATTACTTCGATTGTAGCTATGCGTTCGATTTATTTTGAAACATTCGATCACTATATCTGGTTTCGGCTTTATGATTTTTGTGTTGCGGCATCTGCTTGTGTTCTATTTTTTTTGCTCTAATTACTGATTTCGTTTGGACTTAGGTTGCTGGATTGGGGTGGGAAGAAGAGTAAATATGGTATGTATCTCATGATCTTGTTGTTAGTTGTTTGTGTTACTTCTGATCCTAAATAGTTGTAGCAGTTTTTTCATGTCAAATTCTTGGTGTTTGTTGGGGGTGGGGTAGAAAATAGAGATGCATTATTTAGTTTTGAGGTCAAACCGCTAACACTAGACTCGAATTCGTACAAAATTTATGATTATACTGATTTTTAGCACTCCAACCATCCATTGAGATAAAAGAAAACTATACTTTGGTTTGAAGGTCAAATGGGCTAAATTGAAAGCTCAAAGTGTAAATGGATTTCTCTATTCAGAACGAGGGGTTAACAAAATAATGCAAATAGTAACATGTGTTGAATAGAGTGCCTTGCAATTTTCAGTTCTGTGAAATACCAAAAAGATCGTTCAAATGTCACAAACTCACAATGCATCTCTTTCTTTTGGGGGGTACTTTGTTTTTGTTGCATTTTACTCATAAGTGATGCATTTTGGTGATACACTCTTGATAGGTTGAAGAAGAATGATTTAAAACATAATAATCAATTAAATCATTAACTTACGTTTGGATTTTGTAGGGATATTATGGCTGTAGTTCTCCAAATCTGATATTTAAAACAATTTTCAAGAACAATGATTTAAAAACATTTATTACCATAAGTTGTCTCCCTTCAGAGGATAATGCTGTTGAATGATGTTATCAAATGGGAAGAAGTTCAATGATCATTACTTCTTGTCATCCATGGACTATGTATGCTTATGTATAGCCAAGGTTAAGAGATATAGACATTCTAGTTTTGAGCATCATATTTTTGTTATATCTGAAAATGTGCATATTCACGCCCTCCTTTCACATGAATACGATATGTTAACATTTTAAATTTGTATTACAAATTAATATTGTTTCTGAAGAGAGCATTACAAGTTACTAGATGTTCTTAATTTGGGAAATTTGTGCTACGATCATGGTCATGCCACTATTACTATTATTCTCTGTCACTAGTTATTGACTTAATGTCTTAACTTGAAAGTCGAAAAAGTTCAATAGACATGTCTTATCAAATATATTTGTTTTAGTTGAATTAAAGCAGTACAATTTGGCACTTACAAATAGACGGGGAAGAGAATGGTTTTATCTACAATATTTTGAACCGACTTTATTTTCTCTGTTTAAGCTCCTTCTCCTTCTTAGCCATGTTAGCAATGGAAGGAGGATCTTTAGTGACGATGTATCTAATTTGTATTCAGTTTCTTTGATATAAAAAGTCAGGAATATATCTCCCGCAACACTCATTCTTTACTGATAGTTTGAGGTTCTTAATTATTTATTTGTTATCCACACACATCTTTATGGCTTCTAGCAAAAGAAGATAAAAAATTCATATCACTCACATTATTGTTAAGTTAGTATTTAGGGCTAATTGCATGAAGTTGTAATGTACTTTGGTCCGATTCCTATTATGTGTAATATACTTTCAAAACTTCAATTTTGTTACCTCATATGTGATATCTCGAACATTTAGACCAAAGTTTGTTACACAAAATAGGAATCTACCAAAGTACATTACATTTTCATGCATTCTTGTATGTAAACCAGGTGTACTTAAATGTTTGAGACGTCACATCTGAGGTATCAAAATGAAGGTTTTGAAAGTACGTTATGGAAAATAGGAATCGGACGAAAATAAGAAATTTTCATGCAATTTGCCTTTCTATTTATTAGAAGCTATCTACTCGGGGATTGGTTCCTCAGCAAACTTATAAGGGGCTGTTTGTTTACTTCTTAATAGTTTTATTAAGAGATAAGAGTTAAATTTTGTTTGGCAAAAAAAGGCTGCCTCTTAATGGCTCTAAACCCTCTGAATGATTTTGTATCTTGGGCCTCCCTTAACCATTCAACGCCCTGATTTCTGAACAATTACCAAACAACCATAGTTCATTTTGCACTATATCATAAGAGCCTCTTAATGATTCTGACAACTTAATCATTCTGCACCAAATCATTCAGCAGCTGCCAAACAGCCCCTAAGTGAAAGATGATTAGGCAACCCGGGGGTGGGGTTGTGCATGCATAATTTTCTTTTTCTTAAAATATTTGTTTGTTTGGAAATACGTTTGAATAACACAAGTACAAACACAAATATGTGCAAAATAAGAGAGTAAGAAAGATAGATCAAACACGATGATACAGAGTGATTCCAATAATTTTCTTTGCGGCATACTTCCCAATATTTTTTTTATCCATGCATGCTTTACCAAATAGAACATGATATCATATTTTGGTGCAATTATAATAATCATTTAAAAAAATGCAATGAAATGATTAATTTTCAAAACACATCGGGTTTTTGTTCGTCGATCATCAAAACAGTGTAATAAATAAATAGAAAATGAATTCCGTACACTGGCACCACATATATGTTCCATCTTTTTATTATGATTCCTCTAGTACTGGATACACTTTTAATTTATATTTCTTATTGTTTTTTGTTGCCTCTCTATTTTTTTCTTTTCTGTTCTATGTGCATTATATTGTTTTTATGTTTTCGATTTACTAGCATGAAGATGATATTAATAGTTACTAATTTTATCATGTTCATATTTATTCTATTGCTTGTGAAATGCAGTATTTCAATTATGGATATCATGGAACATCCTTTGAGCAAACATATCGGTGCTACCCTGCATCTTTTATTGACAAGGTTTGGAAGCTTTATTAATGTGTATTGAATTTATTACTTGTATACAGTATGGACTAGCACCTGCACCTTCAATTTATACTATACATTGACTTGGCTCAGAATAAGCCATTATTTGGCAACATTCACATTTTTTTCGTTTACTTCTTTATAATGTAGATCGTACCAAAGAATGATATTTAACAACTGTGTTTTAGAAAACCGTGATTGGTTGACAAAATATTGTAAACAACTAAACACTAGTTATAAATTTGTTGGCTTGATTGATGTAATCATGGCTAAAGGTGGGTTTATAAAAGAATGCACATTGACCACTTGGCTTTTATGGGGTTGAGGTTTCAAATCCAATAAAACATCATCTCTATTTTCTTTTGCTCATTTGTTTCAACCCCCCCTCTCCCCGCGCCTCTTTTGGTATCCTTCCTTCACATTCTGATTCACTTATCTAACATAAATTAAAACATCATTAACGCTACAAGAAATAGGCGAATGATCGTGTGAGAAGTGGATATGAACCGTTGATCGCTTTTAATCAAATGCCCTCCCATGAATTGCGGCTTTGAAGCGAATTGATCTGGTGCATCTCGGTGCGTCTTATCTCGGTGCATCTCATCCTAATGTGCATCCATTTCTCATCCAACGGTTGATAACCACTTCTCACGTTAACCTCAACTTATCACCGGAACCCAACCCACAAGAAATATAACATTAAAAAGGGCCTTAAGGTTTGCTTCCAAAATTAACGTTCTAAAATTGATCTGTCAATTCTACCATAGAAAGACTTTAAAAGCTAAAGGCTAGTTGGATGAGGGTAACTAGATTAAGTAAGCAACGTCCTAATTGTGTTGCTCATTTATTCCTCGAGTGGTTCTTTGATTTGGAAAATTGGACACTTATTTAGGAACAGAGGGAGTACATATTTTACTACTCTCACTTGATGCCATGTTTGATTGGAGTTTCTATTATTAATTCTAACTCTTTGATCTTTTTATTTGTTTCAGCCCCATATAGAAAATGGTGACAAAAGTGAGTGGTTATTGTTTTTAATGCTTGTATGTTTTGCATTTTGAGTTTTCCATGCAATTACTGATACTTTTATTTGTTTCCTTTCCAGTTATAATGCCTCCTTCTGCACTTGATCGCCTCGGTTGGTTGATAAAATTAGATATACTTAAAAATATCTTTTATCTTGTTGTGCTAGCAGTTTGAAATAAAATCTGTATTTTATACTGCAGCTTCCCTCCACATTGATTATCCGATGTTATTTGAGCTACGTAATGCTTCTACTGATAGATCGTCACATTGTGGTGTCCTAGAGTTTATTGCAGAAGAAGGCTTGATATATATGCCTTATTGGGTATATATCATATCTCAAATTCCTTCTACTTTTTCGTTTTTCTTTTTGCCTTTTTTGTGCTTAGGTCATATAGACCTTTAAGCCCCGTATGCCGGTGTTCACGGTCCGGTTTGGGAGGTTTAACCCCCCAAACCACAAGCCAAATCGCAACGGCGGTTTATGAAAATTTCCAAACAGAGTGGTTTCGTAGCAAGTGACCGAACTGGTCAAACCAGACCACAAAAGGCGGTCTGTTTTGACCGGTTTAGGCGGTTTGGGCCTATTATGGGTTTTAAACTAAAAAAACACAACATATATTTCAAAAAATGAAATTTCTACCACTATAACATTATTAAATAAGTATTATACCAAGTTATAAAAGAAACATCTTTCTCAAAATTAAAATACATTGAGCAAGTTGAAATTTTTTATACAAGTTCATTAACAACAATAGTTGAATTTTGGACAAACATTGAGCAAGTCGATGAACGATTTGAAGCTTTGGATATTGATTTTTGACAGATTTTTGTCGATTTAGATAACGGCCAATTGAGAAATGAAAACCAAAAACTTAATGTCTTGGACATATATTTTTTAGTTTGATCATAAAAAGTTGAGTTTATAACATGAAAACTAAATATAATTAGTACTTGTGTATTTTGGTGGTCAGTTCGTTCCAAATCGCTCTAAAAATGTTCAAACCACGGACCGGACCGACATACCGCTCAAACTGCCAAAAACAGTCCGGTTTGACTTGGTTTGAGCGGTTCAACGGTTTTTTTGAACACCCCTTCATATGCATATATGCGTATCCATTTACTCCTTGCAGATGATGGAAAATCTGCTTTTACAAGAAGGAGACATTGTGAGAGTAAAGAATGTGACCCTTCCAAAGGGTACATACGTTAAGTTGCAACCACACACAACAGACTTTTTGAATATTTCCAATCCGAAAGCAATGTAAGTCGGCAAACTTTTCCATGGTCTGCTACGTATTACATATTTATTTGCGATAAATATTTATATTTGCATTTTTCAACTCAATCTTCTAAATGCTCTTTTGTGCTTCCCATGCAGCTTGGAGACAACGCTGAGGAACTTTTCTTGTTTGACCACGGGAGATAGCATTATGGTGGCTTATAACAATAAGAAATACTACATAGATATCATTGAATCGAAGCCTTCCAGTGCAATAAGCATCATTGAAACCGACTGTGAGGTAGACTTTGCTCCTCCTCTTGATTACAAGGAACCAGAGAGGCCTGTATCTTCTATTCCTTCAAGCAAGGCAGCTGCGGAAGGTATGAATCTGTTTCCATGTTTCAAGTCGTTTTTATATTTTTTTCTCATATGATTATACACTTTTATCTCACCATGACTTTCAGCTTTCGAGTTTTTTAGATTTAGTGACATTTTACTAAGGACACATGTTTGCTTTTATTTGGTTGATTATGAACTCTTATAATGAACTCCTAGGGGTTGGCTCAGCAGTAATCACATAGTCATCTATTGTGTTATGACTAGGGGTGTAAACGAGCTGAGTCGAGTTGAGTAGCAGGTTATTCGAGCTTGGCTCGAAAAACTAATATCAGGGTCGAGCTCAACTAACTTTTTCAAAGTCGGGCTCAAGCTTGAGCTCGATATTTTTTTCAATGTTTGAGCTCGAGCTCGATGCTCGTTTATGAGCTCGAACTAGAGATCGATTAACTCGTTTATTTACTCTAGCTTGATGATTTTTATATTTTGATTATATAATTTGGAAAAATATGTGTGGCTCGAAAAAGTGTATGCTCGAATGGCTCGATACGGCTTAACTCGACTCATAAAGTTTAATCGAGCTTTCAAACGAGTCAAGTCGAACATTGGTGTTACGGAGCGCGACTCATTAACTTAAACGAGCTTTGTTTTGTGTTCGAGATCGACTCAAGCTCGAGGATTATTAGGCTCTAGCTTCGTTACATGGTTTTAAAAGAGCGTGTGAGGCGTATGCCTCGAGGCGAGGTGGCGCCTCTGAATCCCCAAATGAGGTGTAAGCTTTGATTGTTTGAGGCGTGAGGCAGTGGAGAGGCGTACGCCTCAGTACAGAGGCTAAATTATTTAAAAAAATGACTGAAACCTTATCTATTTCTTTTTTGAAAACCTTGTTCTTCTCTGGTTCTTCTAAGCCTTATCTGCTGCTCGTCTATTGTTCTTCGAGAGTGCCAGTTTACCCGATTTCGTTGCGTTTTCTTCTTTTATTCTCTACGGTTCACGAGAGTATTATGTATATGTATATAATGGATACACTTCTTTTATATTTAGTCTCTGTTATGTATCACTCTCACAGTCACACTTCTACTTCCACTTTATTGATATTTAATATTTGAGTAAATTACGTTTTTCATCCCTGTGGTTTGCTAAAAATTACGGATTTCGTTCCTGTGGTTTTGAAATTTCGGTTTTCATCCCTATAGTTTGCAATTCATTTCTCTTTTCGTCCCTGAGGCCAAAAACACTACCTTTAAGTATGAGGACTAAAATAGAAATGAATTGTAAACCATAGGGATGAAAATAGCAAATAAATTTTAAATCATAAGGACGAAAAAGGTGATGAATTATAAACCATAAGGATGAAAATTGTAATTTCAAAACCATAAGGACGAAAATAGAAATTTTCAACAAACCACAGGGACTAAAAATGTAATTTACTCTTAATGTTTTTTTCTTTATGAGCTGTGAGCATATTAATGTATACAGATACATACATATATATGTATGTTTATATCTATATTTTGTGATTGAAAAAAGTGTATATTTAGATTCTTTGTTACTATATCTATACTTGTGTCTAGTACTCAAGTGTCAAGTGTGTGTGTGTATATATTGCATATTGGTATAAATATATTTTGTGTAGTATATATATTTCCGCCTCGGGGCTTACGCTTCGTACCGTCTCGAGGCTTACGCCTCGCCACGTTGAGGGAAAACGCCTTGATGAACGATTCCGCTTTTGAAAACCTTGACTCGTCAAAAGCTCGACTCGTTGACACCCTTACTCATGACACAATAGGTTTTGATTATGTTGGGTGCTTTGCCGTAGTTTGAGTGTGCGTGACAGTAGACTCGGATCCTGTTGACTTAGGGGCTGTTTGTTTACTTCTTAATAGTTCCATTAAGAGGCAACATCTGAATCGCTAAGAGGTGAATCTTGTTTGGTAAAAAAAAGTCTGCCTGCACCATTAAGAGTGAATCGCTAATGGTTCCAAAACCCTCTTAATCATTATGACCACTTAATCTCCTGCACCAAACCATTCAGCAACTGCCAAACAGCCCCTTAGTCAGGTGAACGGTCGGGTACCCAATTATAAAAGAAATGAACCTTCATACTTGTTTCTTAGAAGAACATTACAACCATGGTGCTTTTTTGTACATCTGATTTCTTTTTGTTTTCATTTGTGTCCATGCAGAGCAAGCAGCTCCAGTTGAGGAACCGAAATTTAACCCATTTACAGGATCAGGGAGACGGCTGGATGGTAAGCCTTTGAAGCACCAGCCACCGCCTGTTTCATCCCCTTCTGGATCGAAAGGAAAGCAACCCGCCACTTCTGGTGGCAGTGGGCCGCCATCTACTGGTTCTTCTACTTCACAAACTACCTCCCGCCAATCTCAGGGAAAACTTGTGTTCGGTTCTAATGCCAACCAGCGTGCCGCCCCTCAAAAGCAAAAGGTATTTTGGTATACCTTCCATTATTAAATTGCATAAAAACTTGTGTATGTGAGTAGAGTTTTCTGAAAATGGATCAGCATTTTTTAGCTTCTCCGCATATCAATAAAGTTGCGAACGGTCGCCTAACTTCAATTCTATCTTGGCAAAAAGTGGATTACCGGCAAACCCAATTGGCCCCACACGTAGGGGTGTTATTCGGTCGGTTAAAGCGGTTTTCGATTTATTAGGTTTTCAAGTTTTTTTTAAATATAACCGATAACCAAAGCAGATAAGCTTCAGTTTAACCCGTTTCGGTTTATTCGGTTTTTGGGTTATTCGGTTAACCGGTTAAACCAAATAAGGATTTATATATATTTTTTTCGTTGGACACTTTTTCTCAAATTAATTGTCGGTTACTTTTAATATATAATTGTATCATACAATAGTACTCAACAATTGACTTATATTACGTAAAAGCACCGTTTATCAACCAATATCTACCAAATAACATTATTATTTTTTGAATGCGGTTGTAAATCAAGCAAAAACGTAATCTAATAAAAAACCTTATCTACTATCATTAAAAATATTATCTAACAATAAAGTACGTAAAATAATAATAGTATAACATGTATTTGGTTTATTTTTTATGAACATGAAATATGTAAAATATTAGAAAAATATGTTATTCGGTTCAACGGAATTAGGAAAAATTAACCGAAAATCAAACCGAAGGATTCTTATTCGGTTAACCGAACCGTTTAACCCGAAAACCGAATACCCCGAAACCGTCTAACCCAACTTCCATTCGGTTCGAGTGGGCTATTCGGTTTTGGTTATTTTTGACACCCCTACGGCCACACGGAACCCGCCCCCGGGCACCACATTGAGGAGGCATTTCATGAGCTGACTCGGCGGCCAACGCAAGTGGACGGATTCAAGCCCACATCCTGTGGGATTTGAACCTGAATCTGTTGGGTATTTGGGCAAAGTCACCACGCCCCTTCTCTCCACCCCATTAAGATCACTACTATTTTTTTGTTACTTGATATATGGTTGCCAATGGTTTCATAACTTTTTAAAAAAAGAAAAAGAAAAAGTGGTCTCATAACTTCTTTTTCTAATTATTACTGACCCTCCCGGACCCCACCTCCGAGTGTGATATACTGGGCTTGTTTGGTTTGACTTGATGATACCCATTTCAGTTGACTCTTAAACTCATAATCGTTCTTCTTGATTTGCAGGAAGTTGGTAAGGAGACGAAACCAGATGCGCCCTCGAACGAAGAACCAAAGTTCCAAGCCTTCACAGGTAAGAAATACTCGCTCAGGGGCTAACCGTTTATCAACTTTTCTTAAAACCTTTGCTGGTTTTAACCTGTAATGAAACT
The DNA here is from genome assembly GCA_033807775.1 of Saussurea involucrata. NCBI lineage: Eukaryota > Viridiplantae > Streptophyta > Magnoliopsida > Asterales > Asteraceae > Saussurea > Saussurea involucrata. Next base: position 134,951,059 of record CM066315.1, read on the forward strand.
TAGATTTAATTTAAAGTATTTAGTCAAGTTTGCCCCTTAATCTCGGGTTTCTGGGTCCCACCGTAAGTTGTCTAGTTATAAACGGTTTTTTAAAACATCGGAATGGTTTTTCGTCAATATATACGATCGATCATGTAGGACACTTTTAGGGTTTCTTTGTGTGCATGTGTGTGTGTTTTTTATAAATAAATGTTCAACGGCCATCTTGTTCCCAGTCGACACTCGTTTTACCTGGCAATCATCCACTCATGTCCTCCAGTAATTCATATCGTACTGTTTAGGATTTAGGGTTTAGGGTGCTCGTGTTGCTGACCACCCTTAACGGGCACCACATTGGAGTTTTCATCCGCCCTTCACTGCATTCATGTTGTAATGCCGTTCACTGTTGTTTTTCAAGTTATGACGTCTGGGATTCATCATTGTCCTTTCACTTCCGTTATTTACACCACCATTTCAACAAAATAACGGCTTCTTTTCACCAACTGTGACACCGCCGGTGCCCTCGCCACAAGTCTGCCACTAGAGGTGCACAAGTAGCTTGTGACTGGTACTGGTTTAAGGGGCCGTTTACCTAGTCACTTACCTGGGTAAGTGCTTACAGTAAAATTCAACACTATCACTTACTTCCTGGGTAAGATTTAAGTCCACCAAATGGCATCGTGTGCAACAATTTAGCCGGTAAGCGCTAACCGTGGTAAGAGCCGTCGCACGCACTTACCGGGTAAGACTCTCGGTCCTTGCTTCCGTTCTTACCGGGAAAAATTCTTAGTCCTTGCCATATTCATTCGGTAAGCTAATGTGACTTGGTAAGCACTTACCCGGGTAAGCGTTTTGTAAACGGCCCCTAAGGGGCCGATTACTGAACACTTACCAGGTAAGAGCATCTTCGAAAGCTATGCTAAAATAGAAAAAGAGGGATTTTAGCAAATTTTTGCTATCTTGTATGATAAAATAGAGAAAAGAGAAAGACAGAAGATAAAATCTCTAAATTTGGAGAAATCTCTAAAACTCATTTTTTTTTAAGAAAGAGAATATTTTAATCTTTACACCAATAATTAGAAGAGAGAAATAATATTTTATTAATATAGTGATTGTTTTAATAATATAACCAATATTACAATCTTTAAAATAGAATAACTGTTGGAGTTGGAAGTGATTTTTTTAGAGATTTTGATATTTAGTACTCTATTTTAGAAGAGAACAAAATATAGCATAGTTGTTGGAGATGCTTTAAGTGCTTATCGGTTCACTTTATCTTATCGGATGAACATGACAAAGATTGAGAAAGATCGAGTCTCTTACCTGGTAAGTGAGAGTGATAACTCTTACTCTGTAAGTGCTTACCGGATAAAAATGTTGAATACGGTGCCGTTTTAATGGACTAAAATCTTACCTGGTATGTTAAGTGAAAATGTTGACTATTACCTGTAAACGCTTACCGGGTAAGACTTGGGTTAATGGCCTCTAAAAGTCTGACCGGTTATAACCGGTTACGGTTTTTTATGGGACCATTTTGCTCTTTTGTTAAGTATAGATTGGTATTTGAGTTGGTTCAATCAAAACACCCTCAAGATTGTGTTCTTGAAACCGATTTCTTGTGTTTTAGTGAACATAGTACAATTTTTTATTTTTTCGCAGTAGCAGTTTACATAAAATACATCATAAATGTTTAAAGAATAATAACAAATTATAATAACAAATGATAACTATATTTGAAATATAGAAAAAATGATATTAAAATCTATGTTTACAACACTTACGGTTTTCGTGAGAAAGACCGGGTACGATTAGGACTGGTTGTGAAATGACTGTCGATTAAAGGTCTGGTCAAGGCCGTTTTTTGTCCACCTCTACTGGCTAGCTAGCCATTCCTCAAATCTAACCGTATGTTACCCAAAGGACTAAGCTGTCGTTTGGTTTGCAGAATGTTTTTTGATGAAATGAAATCTATCAAATGAATTTGACTTTGAAAAAATTGGAATAGAAGTGTTGTCATGTTTGACCACTTGTTTGGTTGACAAACATCGGAATGAAATTTATTAAAGAATTGCAATATGTTTGTTTGGTTCATAAAATGTAGCTTTGGAACTGAAATGAAATATTGATAAATGATCAAAATATATCTTTTTTGAAAATTTTAAATTTGGAAAAACTAGCAAGCTACGACTTGAAAGCTTACTCTTCTGGAGAAAGGACTTTCTTTACAAAACAAAAAATATTTCAAAAAAGTAAAATAAAATAAATGAATAAATAAATATTAAATATTTCAAAAGAAATAAAACATAAAAAAAATTAATAAGATTATATTTAATTTAAATTAATTAGAAGATATAACATTCATTACATTCCATCAAAATCCCAACTTATTCTGAACGAATGATGAAATACATTATTTGTGGAATTTGGTGCACTTTGAAGATTTTTCTTTAGGAAAATATAAATCAAACGAATGAATGAAATCCGATCAAAGAAATTCAACATTCCAATTCAATCAAATTTCTTCAGAATCTGCGAACCAAACATCACGTAAGAGTATTTCCAACAAATTTTCTAAAATTTCTTCAAAATCTTTAAAACATAATACATTCAACTCAAAGAGATTATTCACTTTGGAGATTAGAATATTAGATGAAGGTTCAAACGAGGAGCGCACCAAAACGTGAGAACGTGAGGAGCAATTGACAGTTATGAATCACATGTGATTGGCAGTTGTGGATCACATGTGATTCACAACTGATCTGGAGGAGCAATTGACAGTTATGAATCACATATGATTAACAGTTGTGAATCATTAATGATCCGCGACTTGCCACCTCGCGCCACGCCTCGCGCCACATCTTGCGCGAATTTTCGATTTGTTCCGATTTTTTAGCAGTTGTTGATCACATGTGATCAGAAGCATGGGAGTGCTCCTCACGTTCTCTTAAATTGATGCGCTCCTCGTTTGAACCCGCCTCTAGAATATTAATTATATTATTTAAATATCCTTTCATCTAACAGAATATTGTTTCTCTCTCTAGAATTTTAGTTTCAAAGTTTCCTGTTGGATGAAATATATTAAAAAAAACATTTCTCTGTCTTTGTAATCATTTTTAAAGAATTCTTCGAGTTTGGAATATTTTACTTCCTCATTTTGAAGAATCTAAAAACATGTTCTTTTTCTCCATTTTAGAAAATTTGAGACCTCTAAATCCCTCTCTTTTAACTATTCAATCACGTCATACCTTGGGTTGGTTCTCAAAATCCACGAAGTTGTTAGTGATGGGCGAAAACCGGTTATGATAATACCAGTAAAAAAACGTGTAAATGGTATGGACTAGTTTAACCGGCTTGTTGATCGATGAGAGAGTGTCATGTTTTCTTTGAATTTATATCGAGCGTTTTTTGGTCATCTCTTGCTTTACCTCTTCTCTCCCATTAGCAATCAATCGCTTGCACATCACATGCTTACAGTTGTCGTTGGATGTTTATATGTATTATGTTTTCCTTCCTAGACATTATGCGATCATGGAAGCCCACTCGTTATTTGGTAATGATTTTTTTTAAGTATGTTATTTGCAATAATTTGAATTTCGAAAGGCTTTTGATGTCCTAAGATTGTGTTTTAATGTTTGTTGAACTGTTTTTTTTATTGTTTAGCGTGAATGACAAGATTTGGTAATACTGTATTCATCTTCGTCCTTTCGATTTCATCATTTATGTATCCGAAATTCAATATAAGTGGATACACACCTATACATATGGCTCGTTTTCATTCATTTACAGATGCAATTTCGAATATTTGAGCGGCCGAGTCTTTTATTTTTCCTCTCAAATCCATTTGTATGTTACATTAGTTGTAAAGTAACAAAATCCTTAAAAAGGTTAATTTTTTGTTCATTTTTTTCTTTATTATGTTTAGTAACATACTAAATTTTATATATTCTTTCCGTCCCAAAATAAATGCCACAATAAAAAATATGCAGTTTTAGTGATGTGTAATTATTACATTTTTTAATTAACAAAATAACAATTTTACTTTTAATTATAAAGAAAAAAGTTTTTATTTATGACACAATAAAGGGTAGAATAGTCAATAGAAAAGTTGACATTTATTTGTGAAAGTGAACACTTGTTTTAGGAAAAACTAAAAGAGTAACGTAAACATTTATTTTGAGACAGAAGGAATACTATTCAAGTACAAGTAAACAAAACAACATAGTAAGTTCGTTCAAGGGGTAGGGTGAATCCTCTATAAGGACTAGCGGAACAGTGTAGCAACAGGTAAATAAAATCCATCAAATACAATGATCTCTACTTCAAACTCCCCACCTCAAATCAACCTTGAAAGTGGATTGTACCTTATGAAGTTCTATTTGTACCTTGATAAGAACCAAATGAACATCTCATATTCAAATGACTACTTGGAAAAATGAAACCTAAAAGGTAGGCTTTTACAAGTTACTTCTGTCTTAAAACAAGTGCCTACATCACTAATTTTAGTTTGTTTTAAAATTCATCCACTTAAAAAAGTAGATTTATATACTTTATCATTCTCCCTTGATTATGATATGGATAAAATTTTCCACTCTATTATTAAGGGTAAAATTGCCTTTTTATTAATTAAAAAACGTAATAATTACACAATACTAAACTTGTGTCATTTCATTGTAGACCTAAATTTTGGAACGGGAGGAACATTATTATCGTGGAGAGTTCTTATAAAGAACATTCGTTCTTACCTCAAATTTTCTGTGAAATGTTATTTTATTAGTTGTTTATATATATATATTTGATTTATATGATAATTATTGATGTTAGAGAAAATACATATAACCCACAAAAAGGAGGTTCTTGTACTTGACTATCAATTGTGAATTTTTATGTTCTCAATTACTTCAGTTGGCAATGATGTGGCAAAAAATGCAAAAAAATGGTCCTTAGTAAATTTCTTTCCAATAGACAGAACAAAGAGTCTTTGACCTAGCGGTATTTGGATTATCAGTAAAAGCCCAACCTTCTAAGAGAACAGGGGTTCAAGCCTCACAAAAAATGAGCAGTGTGTGAGTATTTGCCCTATTGATCACCGGAAAGAGTGAAATTTGTTTGTAACAAGGATCGAAATCTTGTTAACATCACACCCAACTATCTACCCAAAAAACTGCAACAACTTTATGTTTTCCGTTGGCATAAGTGTAAGGTTTCATAATCCAGATAAATATACAAAATAGAAAACTTTATATCATACGTACTTGCCGTTGAAACTTCTTTTTGGCTTTCGGGTTTTCTTACCACGCAGAAGATGGCGTCGCCTCGACACCAAAACGCTAAAAAATGTGGTGATGATATCTTATTCTCAAACTACAACTTTTTGGGCTAAAATGGCTTTCAATGCTTCTTTGATAAATGGATATTTGTATGAGAACCCCAACTCTTTGGCTCTAACAGGAACCACCCTTTGTCCTTCCAAAACCTACCAAAAACCCGAAACCGGGTTAAATTACTTTCCAAAAATGCCCTTGCGGAGAGAAGAGAGGTTTCAACGTATAGAAAATGGACAACACACAATCTTCAACGAAGGCTAGACAAGCACAAATTGTTCCAGAGTATTGAGTCCCTAGAGTGGTAAGACATTGGATCTGATATCATGTGACAATATGTGGAACCTCATTAGATTACTCTCTAAAAGAGCCCTTGAGGAAATACTCGGAGGTTCCAACATATAGAAAATGGACAACGTGATCTTCAATGGAGTCTAGATGAGCACAAATTGCTCTGATACCATGTGAGAATATGTGGAACCTCCTTAAATTACTTTCCAAAAAAGCCCTTGAGGAGAGGAAGGAGGTTCCAATATATAGAAAATAGACAACACGTCCTCTTCAACAGAGGCATTGTCCCAGAATGTTGAGTCCTTAGATTGATAGACTTTGCCTCTAATACCATGTGGAAATATGTGGAACCCCGTTAGATTACTCTCCAAAAGAGTTCTTGAGGAGAGAAGGGAGATTCCAACATATTTAGGAGAACCCAACAGAAACATATCATAGGGTTGTTAGAGGTGGATGTTTGGGTTGTACAGTACAACCCAGGAATGCATATAGTGGGGAAGGAGAGTGTAATGAAATGCTTACCACTGTAGCACCTTCTCCAAGGACTGCTTTGAGAGCTAAGTCAGGCACCGGTAGCCACGAGGGTCGGCCCAAGGCGGATCCCAGGTGTTTGCACATCTCAGCTAGACGAACAGGGTTTGGTGCGGTTCCATTGATAACTCCTGATATCGTATTCAAGATCAAAATGTTGATGATAAATAATCGAAGCCGAACCCACATTCTCCATATTTAGTATGTAAAAATATATCATGCAAAAAGCCCACGGAAACAACTGCTCTACTCTTTGGGTTACACGTCGGTTTGCGTATATCCCACCCCCACACCATAAACAACCCACATTCTCAACATTAGTGAATATGATAAGTATAATTTTTTATATTATTAAAAAAACCATTTGGTTAGCCATAAACTAATTTATAAGCTAGTTTTTGAAAAGCTACTTCAAGTAGCTCTAGAGAGTTTTTTTTCCTATTTTTTTCCAATTATGCCCCTTAAATATATCCAATTAATTTTTCAACATGTCTTTTTAGGTCATTTTATATCGTCATACTTTGAGAGAAAATATTGATAAACAAGCAAAAGAAAATTGACCTTTATAAGAAGGATTTGACAAGGCTTCACATAACAGATTCACCAAGTCATCCACATGAATCCAGGAAAACCTACAACATTCCGAAAAATAAGGGTCTGTTTGTTAGGAGCTTAAGGAGTTTAATGGGACTCGCAACTTATTTAGTCAGCTATACATGACTTTTTGGTAGTGGCTTAATGCTATAGAAAGTGGCTTATTCAGTAAGCTTCTAGAGGGAGCTTTATGCAGAAAGCCAAAGTTTTTTCTGAACCAGTCTCCCAATATGAAAAAACCCTCCCAAATAAAAAGTCTTTCCAATCTATACAGACAGATGAATCCACACAGATAACTTTATCCATACAGGACTCAATGGAATACCAACCAAACAGCCCCTAAGTGTCAAACTAAATTTCATTGTTTTTAATGCAATCATATTTGTGCAGCTGTATCATCTTGGCTCCATGCAACGTCAAATTCTTTGATCAAGAAACCGTGATTTATAATAGCATAAGGCATAGTCTAGATCAAAACAATTACTTCCTCTGTCCACGATGAAAAAGACACCTTAGTTTTAGAAATATGTAATTATTACACTTACTAAAAGACAACTCTACCCTTAATAGTAGAGAGATAATGAAATTCTCCATCTCGTACTTAAGGATAGAATAGGAAAGTAGACACTTACTAAAAGACAATTTTACCCTTAACAATAGAGCGTAACAAATTTCTCCATCTCATACTTAAGGGTAGAATAGGAAAGTAGACACTTACTAAAAGGCAATTTTACCCTTAATAGTAGAGAGTAATGAATTTCTCCACCTCATACTTAACGGTAGAATAGGAAAGTAGACACTTACTAAAAGGACAATTTTACCCTTAATGTAATGAATTTCTCCATCTCATACTTAAGGGTAGAACAGGAAAGTAGACACTTACTAAAAGGACAATTTGACCCTTACAGTAGAGAGTAATGGACTTCTCCATCTCATACTTAAGGGTAGAATAGGAAAGTAGACACTAAAAGACAAATTTACCCTTAATAGTAGAGAGTAACGAATTTCTCCACCTGATACTTGAGGGTAGAATAGGAAAGTAGACAGTTACTAAAAGGACAATTTTACCCTTAAAAGTAGAGAGCAGTGAATTTCTCCATCTCATACTTAAGGGTAGAATAGGAAAGTAGACACTTACTAAAAGACAAATTTACCCTTAACAATAGAGAGTCATGAATTTCTCCATCTCATACTTATGGGTAGAATAGGAAAGTAGACACTTACAAAAAGACGATTTTACCCTTAACAGTAGAGAGTAATGAATTTCTTCATCTCATACTTAAGTCTAGAATAGGAAAGTAGACACTTACTAAAAGACCAATTTACCCTTAACAGTAGAGAGTAATGAATTTCTCCATCGCATACTTAAGGGTAGAATAGGAAAGTAGACACTTACAAAAAGACAATTTTACCCTTAACAGTAGAGAGTAATGAATTTCTCCATCTCATGCTTACGGGTAGAATATGAAAGTAGACACTTACTAAAAGACAAATTTTACCTTAATAGTAGAGAGTAATTAATTTCTCCATCTCATACGTAAGGGTAGAATAGTAGGCACTTACTTCCGAACACTTATTTTGCGATGGGGAGAGTATATGATTATATCTTCCCTGGAAAGTTAGGAATTAAATCCCTAATGCAATTTTAACCATCTAACAATTCACATGGATACCCAGAAGTTAAATATGATACCATTGTTTTCCAGAGCCCAATGGTCCTCCAGCAAACATCATGAAGATGGGAATCATTTTAGCTGCAAAGTAACAAGAACGAGTGTTTACGAATCAATTAACTCATCATATTCATAATGCATATCTTGAATTTGAATGGTTATTCACAAGAACGCTCTTTTTGGATTTATTCACAAGAGTTTTTCAATGTGCACAGTGGAGGTGCAAGTGCTTCCAAATAGAAGCATAACGAGCATTCAGACAATGATTCCCATCACGTTACGAACCTAAAGCACCACCATCTTTCCCAAGAACAACACCAATACGAATAAGTGCGAGTCTAACATCCTTATCAACGCCAAGGGCCGTTCCTTCCCATTCTCTGCAAACCTGATTATACATAACATGTAGTTAGGGATTGTTTGACATTTGTTGAATGGTTTGGTGCAGAATTATTAAGTGGTCATAATCATTAAGAGACTCTTATGATATAGTGCAAAATGAAATACGGTTGTTTGGTAAATTTTCAGAATGAAATCAGGGAGCTGAATGGTTAAGGGAGACCCAATATACAAAATCATTCAAAGGGTTTTAGAACCATTAAGAGGCGGACATTTTCTTTTGCCAAACAAGATTTACCTCTTAGCGATTCAGAGGTTGCCTCTTAATGGAACTATTAAAAGGTAAACAAACAGCCCCTTAGCAAGTACTCCCTCCGTCAAAAAATAAATGTACACAATGAAAAGGCATGCAATTTTAGAAACGCGTAATTATCACATTTTTTATTAACTAAATGACAATTTTATCCTTAATAATAGATAGCATAATGAATTTCTCCATCTCATAATTAAGGGTAGAATTGGAAAGTAGGCTCTTGCTTTTGAAAGTGGGCGCTTCTTTTGGAACAAACTAAAATAGAAATGTGGACACTTATTTGGGACGGAGGGAGTACATGGGCAAACAATTGCTACTAGCACAAATCCATTAGTACCCGTCACATTTCTACTAACATTCGAATTAAAAAGTCCCATTTTTTTCACCTCGGATAGATAATCATTTCCCGAAGGGCTTTGTTCGTCAAACAATTGAGTTTCACTAGTACCTGAGTCAAAAAAATGATTAATCTTTAATATAAACACCATTCCATATAGAAGTTAAACATAAGCAATTAAACATGAATAATGCACAACAACTTATTCCCACTAATTTATCTTGTTCTTTTTTCCTTATTTTTTACTCCCTCCGTCCCAAAATCAAACAATCACAACGAAAAAGGCACACATGTTTAGAATTGTGTAATTATTACACTTTTTAATCAACTACATGACAATTTTACCCTTAATAATAGAGGGAGTAATGATTTTTTTCATCTCATAATTAACGGTAGAATTAGAAAGTAGGCACATACATTTGAAATTGGACACTTATTCTGGGACATACTAAAATAGAAATGCCGACACTTATTTGGGACGGGGGAAGTAGCATGGTAACGCATGCACACACACCCACTGCCTTTGACAAAATAGTAACTTCTTTATATTCAAGCAAAAATGCTCAAGTCAAATCAATTACTCCCTCCGTCCCAAAATAAGTGTCCACAACATTAATGACATACAGTTTTAGACATGCATAATTATTACACTTTTTAATTAACTAAATGACAACTATACCCCTAAAAATTTCTCTCTCTTCATAACATTTAAAGATTTGTGCATTAATGAAGGGTAGATTTGAGAACTTTTGTTATATATTTTTGAAACTGGACACTTATTTTAGGACAAATATAAATAGAAATGTGGAAACTTATTTTGGGTTGGAGGAAGTTTATGATAGTTCATTAAGAAAGCAAGGGCAAGATTTTACTCTCAGCTTGAATATATAATCGGTTGATGCCAGAAAAGCATACCAACCTTTTTACAAGATAAATTATAAACAAAATATTCTATCAAGCCCTTACCGTAATATCCCACTGCTGTTGCACTAACCAAAACTGTAGGTCTTGCATCAGTTGGGGAGTTATTTATCAAGTCAACAACCTTCATGGTCAATGAAACAGTTTGTCAACAGAAGGTAAAAATGTAGTGGGTCCCATTTTCATTTTCTCCTTGTATCAGGAGACCCATAATCACATTCTCCCGGTATCAGATAAATGGGACCCACAAATTGAAAATAAGTGATCAAATCAAACAGAAACGCCTTCAAGCAAGTAAAAGTAAAGCAAAAGCTTTTATTTTTCATTTTCTGTGGACGACTTTTATTTAAACCAAAATCTAACCTTTGAGGTGACCCTGATCCTGCTTTCCTTGATCTCTTTCTTGATCTGCAGTAACACATAGTAAATTAATTGTCAACTTACTACATTCTCATTAGCATATCAGACATATTACGGGGCTGTTTACTTACAGCTTAATGAGCTTAATGCCATACATGAGTGTTTCTTTACGGCCTAAACGTTAAGCCATTAAACTAAATTGACTATATGGAATAAGCCTGGAACCCTCATTTGTCCCGATTAAGCCACCCCAGACAAATTAATACCTGAAATGCCCATAAATAATCCAACCCTCTCTTTTTGCCTCCCTCAAACCCATTGGTCTCCCGTTCCTCAGACAGAGAGATTATCCAGACAGACAACTTTACCCATACAGGGCTTAAAAAAAAGTAAGACACTTTCTCTACAGCTAAAAGGAAAAGGTGAAACTATTTATATGTCATTACAAATAACAAGAAAGATGTACATGTTACATATAAATTAATGAAATTATGGTTTATCCAATCTATAAGAAATGAAGGGTAATTTAGGAACATCAACTACCTTAATGTTCATTTTAAGATATGATTATCACTGGGACAAAGAAAAAACACACAATGGACTCTATTCTGGAAAGAGGGTGTAGATAAGAAAATCTGGAAAAAGGTCCTGTTTAGCTTTAAACATAGTCAATTTTATAGAGACAAATTCATTATTTTTTATACAGTGTGTATTGTGTACCAAACTCCTTAGTACTTATAAATAGGAGTGAGTAGTCACTGTACAAAACAATTTATCTGAAAACAAATTCTATTTTTCTCTCTACACTTTCAAGCTTAATGTTGTCCCTTAACCACATCAAACTCTCTCAAGATTATTATAAACCTGACTTCCACGTGACAAAAGGAAGTTAGGGGCCGTTTACCCAATGCTTACCCGGTAAGTGCTTACCGCTAAGAGTCAACACTTTCACTTAACTTATCGGGTAAGATTTTAGTCCATTAAAACGGCATCGTATGCTACAATTTATCCGGTAAGTGCTTGCCGGGTAAGAGTCGTCACTCTCACTTACCGGGTAAGATTCTCAATTATTGTCATGTTCATCCGATAAGGTAAAATGACCCGGTAAGCACTTACCGGATAAGCGTTTGGTAAACAGCCCTGTTAAACCCAATATATGTGTCACCTATTCTAGAAGGAATAAGAAGCAAGGGTAAATCAGTCTTTTCAATTGTAATGAGTTGTTAGGGAGATGATTAGCTCTAACTGATGTATAAAGTAGAGGGTGAAAACAATTAGAGGGTATGCAGATAATAAAACAGAAATTCGTTGGGAGAGTTGCCCTACCTCTAGAAAGCTGGGGAATCTGTTTGATTCTTGAATAATATTGAGAATTGATCGATAGTTTCATTTTTTGTTGATTAACACTCAACGTGCCCCTTAGTTTGTAAAAGTCATGTGGTAGCTGACTATGGCCGGTTTTTCAAACTATAGACAATGCGACTCTTAAACCATTAAACTTTGAGCACCAAGCCACCAACTACAAAAAATAGTATCTTATGTAAATAACTTCCGATTTTTGAATACATAATATGATGGAACTATATGATAAATTAGTACAAATTGCTCGCCAACTTGAGATAATTGAATATGTGCAACTGTGAAGCAGCAACCATGTCTAGAAGCCACAAATGATGTTGATGGTGGCCCACTATAAAGACATCAGAAATCAAAATATTAACTAGGGTCGGGTTTTGGGGAGAAGTTGAGGTTAACGTGAGAAGCGTGATAAGTGGTTATCAACCGTTAGATGAGAAATGGATGCACATTAGGATGAGATACACCGAGATGCACCGGATCAATTCCCTTCTAAGGCGCAATTCTTGGGAGGACATTTGATTAAAAGAGATCAACGGTTCAGATCCACTTCTCACGCTTCTCACGTTAACCTCAACTTCTCACACGATCCTTCGCCATATTAACTAAGCAGTTTACATACCTCTGGAGACCATCTTGTACTAATAGGCAACCCAGCCAAGTTTACAACACCAGTTGACCCTTGAATGCAATCTTTCCACTGGGGTTCCTCTGCAATTACAATGCCTGGAAATTCCTTGACTACAACCAATAAAAGAGGAACAAGTCAGCGAAGCTTTTTTAGGAATGAACAAAAAACAATGTGATATTGTAATTTCCCACAAAAGAAATGAGGAATTGACTTATGTCACCATGCTCTTTGCACTGGCTCTGAAAACAACATTAGTACTTCCAAAAATCCAACCCAAAAACACAGTACTTGAAAAATGTGAACTTTTTTGGCCAGCTTTTTATTTTGAGTTGATGCATTTACAAAAACAAACAGTCTTATTGATTCAGATTTCAGACTTCAGCACCACCTCTTATCAATTAGAAGTGAAATAAAACTTCAGACTTCAGCACCTCTTAAAAAACGCCGCCTAAGTGATTGCTATAATATTCTAATTGGCACTTGCTTTCAAAGTTATATTGTACTTGCAAAAACTTTAAAAAAGAAACGTTATGGATATTAGTGAACACCGCTGCTGAATTTTTATTAAGAATATCCCATTTTCACTTTATTATTATTGTTAAATATATTTTAAATATTTTGTTAATAATCAAATAATTCTATAAAAATATGTATCAAATATTTAAAATGGAAATTAAGTTGAGACTAAACAGAACAAATATGATGAATGATTAACGTACAAGTCATCACATTATAGGTTTTGTCAAATGAAACTACCGTAGAAATCCACCAAAACTCATATTTGCCTAATTGGCTTGTTTCATGAAACAATTCATTTTCAAAACATCTTCATTCTATTTTATCTTTTATAATTAAAATGCAGTTTTAAAATTTAAGATAAAAAATTAATTTTATAAGATTTGAGTACAGGAGCGCCTCACTTCTTGATACATATTTGAATAAAATTATTTGATCATTAGGAAATATCTCATTTTCTATCAAATAGATGTTCCAAGGTTTAAATTATAATATAAAGTTTTAAATTAAAGTTGAACTTTCCAGAATGGGTGGGATTTCATGAAAAGTATTAACAGTTTCTTATATTTACACATAGCTAAGGTAACCATTACCTTCTTACCCGGAAAAATGGACTGAGCTTTAGATCTAGATCGAGTCAGGACACAGATACTATGGTTATCTGCAAATCCGGAGTTAGTTAAGATTCAGTTAGATATATATTATGTAGAACATAGACACAAATAAAATTAAAAAATAGAAATTAAAAATCATTACTTCATTTGTAATAGACATTAAAACAATATCTAGCTTTTAAAAGAGAAGATCTCTAAACATCTCCATATGAATGAACACAGGAAAAAACCCACAACAAATGAGCACAAAGGCAAGATGTTATACGGCCATAAATCATAATTGCATACTTGGAGATAATAGTTAATCAGTGGGAGAACATAAATTCAAAACCATCGAATCAATTAACATAATAATTAGTCTTTCTCATTAATTTGGTTGACTTGGTATTAACTAGTGATCACTGTTAACCAATTTTTAAAAGAACAAAAATCAGCCTTCAAGTCAGATTCTATGGGACAGAAGTGATGCTTCTAAAGATGCTGAAGCTGGCACAACTACTTGAGAATAGTTTCACAGACTTAGCGGGTGTTTACTTTTAGCTTAATAAGCTTAATGGGTTTTTAGCTTGATTAATTAAGCTATATTAAAATGTTTGATTTTGACTTAATACTAACCATTGGGCTTAACTTGGTCAGCTGGCCCGCCCTATCTCTTTGTAACAATGCCACACATATTCAGGCTTCCATCACTAAGATCTCATACCATTTTTCCTCTTAAAACATTCTTTCTTAACATGTAATCAATTAGAAACAGATTTGTTTGAAACTCTCCTCTTCATTATTAAGTGTATGAATAGATGGCCATATTTATACCTTCATGGAGCCTTTGCACCAATCTTTTCCCTATAAAACCTGTAGCCCCTGTTATAGATATCGTCATCTGGTTTCCCTGCAACAAATACCAGTTTAGATGAGTTCTCCACCATCAAAAACTAAGTTTGTGTCCAAATGGCTCGCCATAGTTTTATATAATTATGGATGGTTTTTATATAATCAGGGCTATATACATGGGGGCAGGGGCGGAGCTAGGAATTTAAGTTAGGGGGTCCAGCCGACCAGCCTTTCGGGGTTATACTTTGTTGTAGAATAACAACAACAGATATTATAATGAACAACTTAATAAATATTGATATTGGTATTTAATAATTCAAACAAATTACAATTTACATAGCACCGGCCTGCCCCCTACTCCCCTCTGCCCATGGTTAGATAGGGTCATAATGTGCATGTTCTAGACTTTATGATGCCAGCCTCAACTTTATAAATTTTCAAACCTCACATGATTGTCATTGAGTGTAGCTAAATGTGAAACTGTTGCACCAAAAAATCCTTCCTGCTTATGAGAGCATCTCCAACAGGTTCTCTATAATTTCTCTAAAATAGAGAACCAAAAGGCAAAATCTCTAAATAAAATTAACATTTCACTCCAACAGATTCTCTATTTTAGAGATTTCAACATTCATTATATTATTAAAGTATTATATAATTTTATCATCCCAATGTACTTTAAAAAAATTATATAAAATGATGATAGATTAATCTTATTGGTGGAAATCAACAAAGTAGTAATTAATCTCTCACTTCCCATCAAGTTTTAGAGAATTCTCTAATCTTGGAGTTTTTTTCTTGTTTTCTCTATTTTAGAGAACAAGATAGAGAATTTGTTGAAGCCAAATAGAGAACAAAATCTCCATTTTATCTATTTTAGAGAAGCTGTTGGAGATGCTCTTATAATTTGAGTAGCCCAACCAGAGGGTGAGATTGCTAAGGATTGCATAGCAATTTATTTTCCATTAAGGTGGGCATTTCTTCTCTTATAACTTAAATGATGAAACCTTATATGACGGTACAATTAAACGAGGAGTGTCTTATTTGTCAAAACCTAATATTTCCCAAAATCAATGTAGAAATAAATAAGGTTACCAACTTACACAATAATTCAAATAAGAGATACTCCATCCATGGCACAAAAAGGTTTGCAATATTTGACAAGATAAATAGCATGATAAAGTTTCAATTCCAAGTAAAATCTATCAAATAGCACTCGATAATGAAAGGGTAATCTTGTGGACAAACATCAATAGCACTAATCTTTTGTAAGGAATGTTATGGTTCCTTTACCTTGAAATTTTGTCGGAAAAAGGACACATTAAAATTTGCATAACAAGAAATTGCTGCAATTTTTATGCCGGAAACTTCTAATAAAAAGTTAAGAATCCTCAAAAATTAAACCTGCAAATGATATTTTAGTATCAAAATGTAGCTACATACTTTTTGAAAGAGGGAGTATAACATAACTGTCTGTTCACTTATATAGTAAGCTTTTAGTTTTAGACGACTTGGTGCATGAACAATTCAATCAACCACTTCAATTCAAGCATCATCTCCTTAAATTCTCATCAAAACACTTGAAAATCGACGCGCTCGTTCGATACATTCGTTTCATGAACATTCGGAAGGAAATAAAGAAATCAAACTCAATTCACCTTAAGAGATTGAGAGGAGCCATTGACGTCGGTTTTAACACACCAAACCCTAACTCTTCTGAATCCACACACCTGAAACAACAAACAAAATTAAACGGTATCGCATCATATCAATTTCAACAACGTAAAACACAAATCGCGAGAAAGAAGAAGACGGTACCGAAGTAGGTTGATGAGAAGAGTGAAGAGATGGAGAAATTGAGGTAGTCCAAGCCAAAGCAGAAGCTCCACAGACCTCCATTGATTTCAGAAATGTAATTACGAGAAATATTTGGAAGAAGCTAATGTTTTGAAGCTGGAGCTAGTGGTTGCTGTGGACAACAACAATGGTGGATGAGTCATCGTGTTTGCATTTGAGCCACATTAATAAGGGGGAAATTAATTAAAATACCCCAAGTTTGACCAACTGTTACCGAAATACCCTATTTTTTTCCATTTTGCAAAAATACCCTAAATACCCGCGATGGATCCCGCGATCACGGGCTAGGACTGACGTGGCACGTACTTTGGGTACAAATACCCGCGATGGATCCCACGATCGCGGGTTAGGGCTGACGTGGCACGTACTTTGGGTACAAATGCCCCGCGAAGCCCCTCAACTTTGGCCGCGGTGCACTTTTGGTCCCTGCCCGCGATCGCAGCCTGCGATGGACCAAAATTTACAGTTTTGGTCCCTGAAAATTTACACTTTCAGCCCCTGTACTTAGACGAATCTTGCATGCTTTTACTGTTTTTTTCCACAATTATTGTACTTTGAAGACCGATTTGTGGTTGAAATTCATTTGCATGTTTGAGATTTCATCCATAAATATCAGTAATATGCAATTCACAATTCACACTTGTTCTTGCTTTCTTTCTTGATTTCTCTCTTGCTTTCTTTCTTTGAATTGCTTTCTCTCTTGATTTCTCTTCTCTCATTTCATCCACAAATGGCATCGTCATCAAACCCTAAGTCTACTCCTGAAAAAATGCCACCTCAAATCGAGGTCGCCATAGCAAAAAAGGAAAAGGAGATAGATGAACTAACAGAAGAGTGGAAAAAAATTATGGACATGAAGGCAGTCCATTTGAGAAAGATCGAAGAGGAAGACAGGGAGATCAAAAGGATGAAAGGGGATATAAAAGCTAGGGAGGCTCGTGTTCGTCGAGAACAAGAAGCAATTCACCATATTCTGCAAGACTTCGCAATTATTCAAGCGAAGGTAAACGAGAAGCAAGCTTGGATTGATGAAACTAAATCAATTTTTAAGTAGGTGGTGGTTGTTTTAGTTGTTTTGTATTTTTTTTCTTGTTTTGTAATTTTTTTACCGTGTTGTTGTTTTGTATTTTTTGTTGTTGTTAATTTATCTGAAAAGTAGTTTTTAAGCCGCTGAACCACGGTTAGGTTGGATACATCATGCAAGGTCAAGTCAGAGGTTACCTCATTCGTGGGCCTACTCCTCTTGTAGAATATATGACAACCCTCAACTCATTTGCTAAAGTGTGTGCGGGTTGTGGTACACAATGGCCATACGTGGTTGCAAAAGCAGAAGCCGTTGAAGAAGGGTCAGAAAGATTGAAGATGAAGAGCATGTTGGATGGAATACAAACTAGCTGTGTTATCAATGTTTATTTAAAATCATATGTATGTGTGTATATATCTAATATGAATATATTTATCATTTACAAACTAGCTGTGTTATCAATGTTCATTTAAAAGCATATGTATGTGTGTATATATATCATTTACAAATCAGTGTTTAGATCAACAGTATCATATGTGTTTGTTCCAACAAAAATGTCAAGAAATGATCATTTCCAGATCTTACAGATAAAGGTCTCCTTTTTTAAGTCTTCTTCTTCTTCATATATACATAATATATATATATATATCTAAAAAGCTAGAAACCTGCTTCCATTCTTGCTACTAATCTTTCTTGCTATATAAACAGACATGTGTACTCAGAGTTAACATTCACTGCCATGGTAACAATCAACCTTTCTTCTTTCTTTCGCTTATCATATCAAACTCCTATTTTCTTTATGTGTGTAAATATATAATACGAATATATATATCATTTACAAACTAGCTGTGTTATCAATGTTCATTTAGAAGCATATGTATGTGTGTATATATATCATTTACAAATCAGTGTTTAGATCAACAGTATCAACAGTATCATATGTGTTTGTTCCATATGGTTCAAGCTGTGACGGGCCCGGGGTGTGACTGACAGAATGTCTCCTTGGCACGGTTGAAGGGGCGGGATTTGGACACTCTCCACGAGTGTGTCCTACGCATTGGCACCGAGTACATCTTCGTTGTATCGAACTTTCACCACGTGATGGACGTCGGTCGTTCTTTCTCGGTCTCCCGGCCCTGTTCTTATCCATTAAAGGTGGATAGCATGGTGGAAGCGGGTCGGGTGGATACACCCATGCTGCAGGGGGTCCAGCCGGGTTTATTACCTCCACGTATGTTTTCCGGTAATATTCGGACGTGAAGAAAGGTACAGCCAAGTCGCTGCAATCTGTACGACCCATATATGTTGCTGCAGCGATGGCATGGCCGCACGGTAACCCAGATTTATCCCATTCGCGACACGAACAAAGGTGGTCTTCCATATTCACAATCGCGTGAATATAGTCATCATGCACCTCGTACTTCCCATACCCGATTGCTCTTACCGGCCATGTCGCCGCACGACGCGCCCTGTACTGAACGATATTCTCCGTCGTTGGTGTGAGTGCATTTTGCATCTCAGCTCCTTTTAGGCGTCGAATTTGGTACCACTCTTGTTGAAAGGCCCGAAAGTAGTCCATAAGATTAATAATCGGACATCTACGCGCAAAACGGGAGAGTGCATTCACAGACTCTGCACTATTCGAGGTCAGAATGTCATACCGTTGTCCAGGAAAATGGGTCGCGGACCACCTCTCCGGTCCAGCATCGTCAAAGACTTTGGCTGCTTCCTTGACACTGTATCGTAGCATATTCATGTACTTGTTAAACTCCCGATCCGTATATGCTCTGCATGCCGCCCAATAGACATCCTTGTAGGTGGTAATACGTTTGTCCTTGGATTTGGCGTTCATCTCCAAATGTCGACAGCATATGGCGTGAGGGGCGTTTGGGTACATGGCAGAGATTGCGGCGCTTATGGAAGGAGCCCTGTCAGACATAAACACCAACCCTTGCGGGTCTCCGATAGCTTGTCTCAACATGGACATAAACCAAGTCCACTCGTCCCCGGTTTCAGACTTGCCTACGCCGAAAGCTACTGGAACGATGGAGTTATCCCCGTCCATGGCAACCGTCAGGAACATCATACCCAAGTAACGGCCCTTTAAATGGGCTGCGTCTATTATCAGGACACGACGTAGATTTGCCACAAATGTGCGGATCTGCAAAAACATAGGTTAAAATGTTATAGTTTATAATGTGTAAATGTTATAGTTTATAACGTGTAAACATATGACGTGTTAAAATACGTACTGCGGGTCCAAGGGCCACGAAGCACATCTCAAACCGTCCACGTGAATCGGTCCGTAGCTGCGTGACAGTACCAGGGTTCTGCAGCTGCAAATTATATAAATATGTCGGGAGTCGTTCATACGACTCCTCGAACGTGCCTCTCACCATAAACAGTGCATGGCAGCGCGCACGCCACGCTTGGTGGTAATCAATCGTGACGTCGAACTGCCGGTGAACGTCGTGGACGATGTCCTTTGGACGCAATGACCTGCTAACATCAAGAAATTTGTTTTTCAGGATCGCACCCAAAGTCTTTTTGCCGGCTTGTTTGTGGTGGGGATTAAGTTGTGTCCTCGTACAAGTGTGTACGTCGTGCAACTTTCTAATCATTATCGCCCCTCCTTTGGGACCCGTGTGAATCACGTACAACCTCCACTCACACTTTTCTCTAGCACATTCAACTACGTATTTGCTTTTGTCAGATGCCCGCACGCGACTTTGGAAACCCTCTTCCAAGAACTTGAGTCCGATCTGACTTGCTAAGAGATCCTTCGAATCGAATATCTGACCTGCTGTTAAACTTTCTCTGCGAATATAAGGTGTAGGTTCGTAGCTTTGTGTCTGGGTATGGGAGTCTGGAAGAATAGGGGGCATATCAAAAAAGTCATTTATCTGACTACATGATTTTCTACTAGGGGTATATTATTCGTGATCATCATTATCGGTGTCTGATCTGTCTATTTCAGAATTACCCGTTCTGAAAACGTGGGTTTCGTCATCAGCAACTCCAGCAGTACGCCATTCGTGTGGTTGTGGTGGTTGTTGTTGTTGAGAATCAGGCTGCTCTATTTGTTGAGAATCAGGCTGCTCTATTTGTTGAGAATTAGGCTGCTCTATTTGTTGAGAATCACCCTCCTCGTCACCGTCGTCGTCACCGTCGTCGTCACCGTCGGATACGCCGGGATACACAAAGAGTAATGGGGGTCTTTCTGAATCGACTGCAAGGTGCAGAAAAGTAGAGATATCCCCATCGTTGGATAAATCCACAAATGACCCATCGCCATTTTTAAACACTAACTTGCAAATATCAGAAGAGTTGATTCCACATTTTTGCATGGCGTATGCAACAAACTTCTGATAAGTATAGTTTACTGACACTTTTACACCATGCTTAGATTTATAAGCAAAATTCCACTCATTGTTATCTTGCACCCATTCACCATCAAAACAGAAATATAGCTTAGCTTTTGCAACAGATGAACTCATTTTTTCAGTAGTATCTCAAACACAAAATATTGCAGAAAGAAATATTGCAACAATGAAATCGTTGTGTGAGGATTATGGCTTGCATTTTACGTCTATTTATCAATGAAACAACCAACATATCAGAAAACCAATCTCTCATTTCATCCACAAACTGGTATTCTAAAAACATTGATTCAAACATGCAAATGAATTTCAACCACAAATTGGTAATAATTGTGGAAAAAAACAGTAAAACAGGGGCTGAAAGTGTAAATTTTCAGGGACCAAAAGTGTAAATTTTCAGGGACCAAAACTGTAAATTTTGGTCCATCGCGGGCAGGGACCAAAAGTGCACCGCGGCCAAAGTTGAGGGGCTTCGCGGGGCATTTGGGGCCAAAGTACGTGCCACGTCACCGTATCCCGCGATCGCGGGACCTCATCGCAGGTATTTTGGGTATTTTTGCAAAATTGAAAAAATTTAGGGTATTTTGGTAACTCAATGTTTGACTTAGGGTATTTTAATTAATTTCCCTTAATAAGGGGGTGTTTGGGATTGCTTATTTAAAACAACTTATCTTTTTTTACAAAAGTGCTTATCATCTTATTACATGTTAAATTGGAGTTTTGCATAAAAGTAAATTAGGTTTCAAGGCTAATACGTTGTTTTCAATAAGTTAGAATCATTTGACTTATCAAAAAATGCTTATCACCGGTTTGGCACCGCTATAAGCACTTTTCTTTTTCCTTATCCAAACACTCAAAAGTGCTTATCACAAATTTGGCATCGGAATAAGTCAAAAAAACCCTTAGCAATCCCAAACACCCCCTAAATATAGGAGTGAATTACACCTGAATTACACATGAGGTTTAGACCATCCACACCCCTGTTGCAATACAATACTGATTCCCCCGATTACACATCAACTATATATTTTTTTAATGTTTGTATAGGTTTATCTATTAGTATTTGTATTTTCATAAATTTTATATTAATGTACTTTTATTTTAGTAATTTAAATAGAAAACGTTGCATAAAAATATCATTTTTTAAAATAAAACGTGGGTAAGAAATCTTGATAAAAAAATTGTTCAAATAAACTAATAAAATTAATAAACATATTATTAATTAATGTTTAAACAAACAAATTAATTAATTAAATTAAACAAAAATGGATTTGTTTAATATATATGTGTTTGTGAAAAATCTTTCTAATTGTGAAAGAAGTGGCTACACTTGCAAGACCTTGCAAGCCAGATGACACGTCATGTCATCCTGCAAGGCCTTTGTGCAAGACGTGTGTGGATGTTCTTACTCAAAACTTGGATTTGGTCCCTAACTTTTTGATTTACTTTTATTCATGGTTCTTCTATGTTTAAAGTGAATTAAACATATGAGGATCATGAGTGAAAGTAAATAAAACATAGGAAAACTATGAGTGAAAGTAGATTAAAAACTTAGAGACCACCACCGAAGATAGTGTACTTTAGGGATCAAATTCAAAATTTGGGTAAACCACATGGACCACCGGTGTAATTCACTCTAAATATAGAGTAAATTACAATTTTAGTTTTGTCTCTGTGATTTGTTAATAATTCTAATTTTAGTCCCTGTGATTTAAACATTGTAATTTTTGTTTTTGTGGTTTATAATTTATTGCTATTTTGGTCCTTGGATTAATTCTTTCTCTATAAATATAAGAGACTAAAGCAAAAGAGAATTTTAAACCATATGGACCACATAAAGAATAAAAACAACAATGAGCCAGTGAATTATAAACCATAGAAACAAAAACCATAGTTTTTAAACCTGATAGTTGCAACTTTAACTAATCACAGGGACAAAATAATTTACTCTTACATATATTCTTCGTATCTTATTTGAAATTGATTTCCATTCCAATTCCATCTTTTGTTTGAAATTGAATTCCATTACAATTCCATCTTTGCTTCGAGAGATTTTTCTGGATTTGAAATCCCATAATTTTAAAATTTTGGAATCCAATGGGATGGTTAGTATTAGGGGTGTGCAAACCCCGAATAGTTCGAATTTTGAACCCGAATCGAAAATAAGGTGTTTGTGCAAAACCCAAATACCATGAAATCCGAAAATCAGAAACCCCACTTAAAACACCCTAAAAACACAATAAATTTAAACCTTAAATTTATCAAAGTACTGCGATATCTTCCAAGACTTTTATACCTAATCTAATCCATGACAATAAGATCAGATTATAAGGGTTGCTTAGGTGATCTTCCAAAACAACTTCGTTATAATCTAATCCCTCCATTTCACCTCCAAAAGCTATGACTTCAAAAATCATTATCCATTCATTCACTTCACATCCCTTCCCGAGCCAGTACCTGGTAAGAAATTTTAATTTGGAAACATTAGGCTTACGCCTAGTGAGAACATCCGGTTTTAGATCAAAACCTTTATAAACTTTGAAAACAAAACATATAAATTAACCTGATTGCAAACTTTCTTACCGTACACATAACATCTTTCGATGACGGGAATCATACTCGATTCCATGAGTATGACAAACACTAAGTAAGTCATAATATCATGTTCAAGAGCGCCACTACCAGTGGCGGATCCAAGAAATTTATGGAGTGGGGTCCTTAAGTAGTTAACAAAAAAAGTACTATTGTACCATGTGATTATAATTAATAATAAGTGATTACATAAGTTGATTTCTACGAGTTTTCATCATCTGAAAACGAGTCATTACATCTTGATTTGTAACCTTAGCAAGTAGTTCTTTTTCTACGGCACAAATTACACACGAATTCAAAAAGTCGTCACAAATTCGATTGCGCAAAGTGGACTTCACAAGCTTCATTGCAGAAAAGCATCTCTCAACTGTTGCGGTTGCAACAGGCAAAACCAACGCAAGCTTCAATAATCGATAGACCAAAGGAAACACAAGATGTTTCCTTGTTTCGATCATCACTCTACCAAGCTCGGATATACCTTTCAGGTTAGCAAATAATTCATCATGTCGGACATTGTCAATGTAGAGTTGAAGTTGGTGCTCAAGAGTCATTCTTTCGTCATTGTTAAAATCATCAGGATATAACTCTGTCAACCTTAGTAACTTTGATGGGTCAAAGTCACAAAATGAGTAATGAGGATCCAAAGCGGACATACACGTGAGCAATTCGGAACTTACCTCATCAAATCTGTCACCAAACTCTTGAATTTGCATATCCAAAACTGTGTTAAAACGTTCGAACTCGTAATAATGTCGGTGTGTGATATTTGTCTTGTGCCTTCGACTTTTTGGATTGACATAAATTTCTTCCATGTTTACCGTTGCGATATCGTGATTTCCGCAAAAAGAAGTGACCTTCTTAAGAAGCTGACAAAACCCATCAACCCTGAACTGTTGCAGTTGTCGCTTGGTTGATTTCACCAACGAAACGACATTCAAGATGTCTTGATCTTTTTTCTGAAGAGCCTGTGATAATGATTCTGTGACCCCCAAAATATGCAACATCAGATGCAAATAAAACACACTATCAAATGATTGGAAATATATTTGAAGACCATTTGCCTGACGTTGGTTGTAAGGATTCCCACACACTTCTTTGACATATTGAAGCACCTCAATAACAGATGGAAACAAATCAACCAAACGCTTAAGTGTTTTGTAGTGTGAACCCCATCGTGTATCTCCAGGTCTTCCCAGAGAAAGCTCTTGATTTAAGCCACTACCTGTTTCAGTTATACCGCTACCAATCGCTTCTTGTACTTTCTCCTTTTGAATTTCTCGAACCATATCTAATCGCTTGCAAGAAGCGCAAACCACATTCATCAAAGATGATATCGCGTCAAAAAATTTCCCAACCTCAATGTGTTTATGTGCAACCGCCACAACAACTAACTGAAGTTGGTGAGCAAAACAATGTACATAATATGCTGAGCTATTCTCTCTTAAGATTAAAGCTTTCAAACCATTGAATTGGTCACGCATATTGCTTGCTCCATCATAACCTTGGCCTCTAATCCTTTTCAAACTCAAATCATGTTCAACAAATAAACATTCAATCGCAGATTTAAGAGATAAAGCATTTGTCTCCTTCACATGTACAAGACCGACAAATCTTTCTTTAACAATCCCACATGTAACATATCGCAAAACCACGACCATTTGTTCCTTTTTAGAGACGTCACTCGACTCGTCAACTAACAAGGAAAATACATCATCACCGATCTCTTGGAAAATAAGTTTAAGTATCTCTTGTGCAAAGCAATGAACTATATTTTTTTGAATGCTTGGTGCCACCATTAGATTATTTCTGGGAGCATTTCCTAATGTAACCTTACCGACAACCTCGTTTTGCTCTCGGATTAACTGTATTAATTGCAAGAAATTACCTCTATTAAAAGACGTTTCTGACTCATCATGACCACGGAAAGGTAATGAACCATTCAACAGAAATCTACTAGCATCAACCGAAGCATTTAACCGAATACGATATTCATTCTTTTGGATATCACTTTGTTTTTGAAAAGCAACGACAATTGATTGAGCTTGTCTCATTAGGTCCTCACATTTCTTAACAGCTAGATTGTGGAAACTATTAATGTGGCCCACATGAGTAGTTAGTCTCTCAGACTTATTCCAGCTACTAAAGCCTTCAGTCAAGAAAGCATCAAACCCACCTTGTCCACCACACTGATCTCTAAATAAGTAACAACATAAGCAAAAAACTTTATCTGCTTTTAAACTATACTCCAACCAGTTACCGTATTGATCAAACCAAGTCGGTTAAAACGTCTTGGCTTGTTCCCTATTATTCGTCTTGGAAAGTCGTGACCGCGGGGTTGACACGGCCCTTTAATCAAATACTTTCGTCTGATTTCATCTCTTTGATTAGGGTGGTACTGTGTAATTATTTTCCTTTCAGACGGATCCGAAGGAAGATCATTCAAATCAACCAAGCTAGGCGTCGAAGGAAGATCATTGTTCAAGTTGGTTCCACTTGTTGAAGCTTTTCTTTTTAGATATCTTTCCATTTTCTAGCAAAACAAGGGAAAAAGCAAGAATGTATTAAATATTAATTGTGATTTGTGAACCTTGTTGCAAAAGCCAAAGTAGACAGCAAAAGCCAGAATGTGTTAAATATTTACAGTAAACACTACTTACTGTAAAAACTGTGAAATTTGCTATTTGCAAAAGGCCAAAAGCCAAAGCCCCAAATAAGAGATGGAATTGCATACTTACTGTAAAAACTAAAAAGTGAAATTGGAATTGCATACTTAATGTAAAAACTAAAAAGTGAAATTGGAAATGCCTACTTAATGTGAAAACTGAAAAGTGAAATTGCCTACTCATAATGAATTCCAAATCCCCAAATAAAAGATGGAATCAATGGTTAGTGGTTACTTTACTTTACACAAATAAAAGAGAAAGTTATGTCAACAACTACAAGACAACAACAGCAACTCAGCAAGATGAAATCATGAAATCAATGGTTAAAATTTACAAGTTACATCACTACATCAGTGTAACACAACTCATCAAGATGAAATCAATGGAAGATGGAATCAAGCATAGAAATCGCAAGAAAACCCTACCCTAAATCGACCTTGTTGTTCGCCTGTTTGTGTGTTGAAGAGAAGAAATCGCAAGAAACCCTACCCTAAATCGACCTTGTTGTTTGTTTGTTGATGATAAATTGAGAAGAAATAAGAGTGAATCGCCGCCGCCGCTGAGGAATCGGAACTGGGTCGCTGGATGGGGGAATCGTCGCTGCTAAAGATGGGGTCCCTGGTAGATTTCACGGGGGGGGGGGGGGGGGGGACACAAGTAACCAAATGGTAATTTTTGTAAAAAAAAATATTTAACCTAGGTAATTTTTTTTTTGACTATTTGACTGGGGTCCCATCCCCCCCCCCCCCCCCTTTAACACACTACGTCCGCCACTGGCCACTACGAATCACCACGTATTCTAGAATACAGCTAATGTCCAAGAAATTACAATTAAGCGCCATGCCTATTTCTTGGTGTGGAAGTAGGGATTACAATTAAGAGCCATGCCTATCCCTTATTTTCCAATAGAAATCGGGAATTACAATTTAGATCCCTGCATATTCCACGATTTTATGTCACAATACGAAATGAGAATTACCATTAAGAGCCCGACCTATTCCCCATTTCAAATCAACAGGAATTACGATTAAGTGTCACACCTATTCCACGTTTATCAAATAATGCTAGTCCATATGGATCCATTACACTTCCTAGCATGTGTGCGTACCAATTCAAAACACATATTGAATCGTATCATACTCGCAGTGTAACACCCTTGAATTGGAAAATAGCAACTAAATAAAATTTTCGATAATAAAACCAAAATAATATGATTTATCCCTATAAATCAATACGGGAAATACCTCCATCAATACATATAACTCCAGGCTTAAATACAAAGACTAAGTTCACGTCGGGTGTTACTTAACTCAAGTACAAATGCTATTCCCAAAACTTAATGCGGAAGACTTCACTACCAATTCACCTCCCGAGCACACGACTAGCACTCGACCTTTCGCAGTGTCACTAGAACTATTCCCAACCTGAACCTGTTGCACATGCCGACAAATAAAAAGGTTAGGCTAACGCCTAGTGAGTTCAAGAGTTTATAACATGATTTATATAATTTGTAGAATGAAAGTTTGCGACATAAATCATGATTTCCAAAAGGGTTTATGAAAGATTGTAAACGACTCATTTTTCAATGCACACAAAATCTATGAGAAAAGTTCCCAAAATGTATAAGGCGTTTTCCAAAATGAACTCCAACTCACTCCAAAACGTGCTTGGACGTTAAATATCCCAAGAAATATAAACGTGGATAAAACTCCAATATTTAAAACATCCAAATAGGATAAGGCATAGAACTCTGCCAATAAACCATGAAGACATTTCATATAAATAAAGAGCGTCACCGAAAATATGGATAAAAGTAACTACCCAAAAACAACACCTTTCGGTAACGGGGGAGACCCGATTCCATCGAAAGTGACGGGCACATAAAGTTAGGCCACTTATGATATTACTGGATTACACCTCAAGTCCCGGTCTTAGTTTCCATGTCATTAAGACATCACAACCTCAAACCTTTCCCATGCCTTTTTTGCCTACTCCGTCGAGTTACACCTCAAGGACTTATGGGACCATATTGCCTATCCAGTCTAGACGAGTTACACCTCAAGGACTTCAATGTCCCTTATTGCCTACTCGCTAGTGGCCCCACGGCCTAACGCATATAACCATGCGTCCCAATAGTCCACTCCTCGTGCACAAAGAGATAGACCATCAAATAAAGACTGGCTTATGTGCCTATGATCCAATGCAACACAATCTACAAAACATGCCCAACTCGGAATGACTAAAACACCGAAGCATGTAAATATCAATAATGTGCAATAATGTGCAATGTGTTGCAATAAGTGCAAATCATAAATAAGACTGCACATTGAGCCATTAAAACCGGACAAAATGTCCCCAAGACTTCCTTAAAGTCAAAACCGAGCAAAATGCTCCAAACCCATTAGACCCATAAATAACGGTCCTCATAATACAAAATGCATTTAAACATCGTTTAGGTAAACAAGTACCACAAAATCATCCTTAAACCAAAACTCGACACGGGTTACACAAAGGGTTTTCCCAAAAGGACTCATACCCTTAAAATTCTCAAAATAACCCTTGACACTAAATTGTGTATTTCCCAGATGGTTTATAAAATCAATTACACTAACATGATTAAACCATTGAATAAACTCCATTTTGAACAATAATTCTTTTAAGGACATATTTATGATTTCTACACATCAAAATATCCAAAAATCCCAAATATGGGTGTTTTACAACATTTGTGAAGTTAAACACTTCAAAAGGGGTTAAACACTTCAAAAGGGGTTAAACCCATCAAATAACTTAACATTTATAATTTCACGTAAAACACACAAGTACTTGGAAAATAACATTTTGGCATGTACAAAGTTTTCACAAATCAACTTGAACTCACCTTGCTAGATTTAGGCTAAATCTAGGTTTTCCCCAAACGTAAGCTCCTTTGAGAAACTTGCATCTTCAAGTCAAATCTTCCAAAAACCTAGATCCGTAAGTTTCCAACCATAAATAATCATCCCAAACACTTATATATGTTTTCCCCAACATAAAACATCCAAAACCACCAAAATATCAAAACCCTAACTTTTTAGATGGAGAAAAGTGAGAAGCTTACCTCCACTACCACCAAATACTCTTGGATCATCCAATATATTTCAAAACTATTTATAGATCCTTGAAGAGCTCCCAAAAACGAAACCATAGCAACTTGAATCACTCAAATCGGAGTTGGGATGCAAAAGTTATGAAGGAATGAAGATTGAGGGCTGAAAATCGCGTCTTAATACACCAGACCCGTTCCCGCGGCCTACCTCGCGGTCTCAAGTCGCATGGTAGGTCATGCGCCTCCCCAAGGCGTGGACTCCAAAGGCTTACGCGGCGTGGTCCGTGGCCCAAGGTCGCGCACCAGGCCGCGCGACCCCCTGTTGGGTCGGATACTGTTTCGGCCGTAACTTCTTCGTTTTAGCTCCGTTTTCGCTCCGGAAAGAACCGTTGGACTCGTATTCGAATTCCCCATAAAAAAAAAGACAATAAAATCTAGGATTTAATCAAAAATCCTATTTTTCATATTTTACTTAAAGATCGGTTCCACACTGATTCGAAATTGTGCTTATCCGAAAATTACGGGTGTTACAATCCTCCCAACCTTAGGATGATTTCATCCTCGAAATCTAGCCCCCAAATACCCAAGGGTTATCGAACTCAACTATTTCCATGTTGCCTCAGTTTCCAACCGAATTTCGAATCCCTTCTTGCCAGAACTGCTATGACAACTTCATGTCGATACTTACGATCAATGACCATTTAGACCCACTACACTTATGCCCGAGTGAATGCTTAATTTACTAAGGTAGTGTAACACCCCAAAAACAGGGCTAATTTAAACCTTGAAATTTACACCAGTTATGATAATAAAACTTCAAACTTATATAACAAGAGGATCACTGTAAGGTTTTCTATATACAACAACTTCTAAATCAAATAACCTATTAATCAAATCATACATCATAATTAGATTAACTAGGTTATCTAATCATCTGTCCCAAAACATCAAAAGAATACTAGATCCTCTGTCATCTCCAAGTTTGAGTTCTTCCCAAAACCCTCAACACACAATCCCGCTTATCTCCCGGAGCTTGTACCTGGTAAGAAAATTCAACTTGAAACATTAGGCTTTCGCCTAGTGAGAATATTCAAATCAAATTAAAATTCATCAATTAAAATATTAACAGATATATCAAACCTGTTATCAGTCATCTTACCATACCAAGCTCTTATCAACCACTGGAATCCACCCATTCCCTTACTTATGACTAATTCATCTAGTCATCATACTACCATCAAGAATTACTATAAATCCCACCGGATTATAAGTAACTCCAACTCCCAGAAATTACAGTTTCCAAACCTGCTTCTTTCTGAATTGAGATTACAATTTTTCTACATTGGTTTATCTCTAAACTTCTCTACGATGAAGATATCTCATCTTTCGTTTGAAATGGGAATTACAACTCTAAGTCTGCTATTCCTCATTTCACTTCCTCCCCACCTTGAATCACTGGTCCCCCAAATGAGATTTTATCGCGATCAACAACCACCGGAGACCCTCACAGATGATTCAAGATTCACTCCAACAACTAGAAATACATCCCAACAGTCCCTGGCTAGTAAACGGTTCTCATTATACCGTACTTTATGCCCACTAGACCAGATGCATATTTCTAGCCAACGCCACACAATAATTGTGTATCATCACTCTTTCTATTGTATGCTAAAGTTATACAATTCATCATATATTCTATATCTCTATGTACAGAATATTAATTTCAACGATTATCCCCACTTTGCCATTTAGCATCGAGGATCAACATCTCAACAATTAACTACAGTTCCGGACTCATAAATAAGTCCTTACAATTTAACATAACATGGTTTTTACATCAACAACAGAGTTATAAACATATAACAAATAGCATATAACTATCAGATTGTATTCCACATAAAAGCTTCAAACTACTACTGAAAGTCCAAAACTTTTCGCAAGCCACTGTAGCGAAAAGCTACACTTTTCGCAAGCCAAAGCTGCGAATTCCTCACTTTTCGCAAGCCAAAGCTGCGAATTCCTCACTTTTCGCAAGACACTGTTGCGAATTCCTCACTTTTCGCAACCCTCTATTGCGAAAACCTTCACTTTGCGCAACCTACTGTTGCGAAAAGTTCACTGTTCATCTGTTAAGCCAGTTTATAAAATTAGTGTATTAAGCTTACTACTTCTCAATTAATTCATATAAAAGCATTCAGACATAGTTTAACACCTATCTATATCGATTTCAATTGCTAATTTTAAGAAGAAGTGAATAAAACTCACCTGGTCAGAAACTGAACACTGAGCAGTTCTTCAAAACTTCAAATCAGCTTCCCAGAACAGTTCTAAACATATAAATATGCAATTAACTATCTTTCTTACAAGAAATCAGTAAAAGAAATCAAGTTTCTTACCACAAATTCAAGCTATTCCTTTTCTTCTTCTCTTCTTCTCGTTCTTTCTATCTCTCACTCTCGATTTCTCTCTTTCTCTGCGTACTGAGTAAACACACACACAATTAGTCACTTAAGACTAATTGTGTGACACCTCTTGATAAAACACTGCTGAGTCATAACTCAACTTACCAACCACACCCTTAACTTTAAAGGAATGACATAACAAACCCTCAAGATAAATTTCACATTTAACTTTGCACTATTGCCAAATTACAAACTTAACCCCAAAGTTAATACTTGTAATTTACAAAATAATACAACGGAAATTCGAGATGTTACAGGTAGCCTCTAACTGAATGACTTCGGTCATCTCCCAACCTTATGTGATCCATACTTCCTCATCGTCCGATCTCAACTTCCACTCAGCCCAGATCTACACGCTTTAAAGTTTCTTCTCCAACCAACCCGAGGGTTGGTTACCACCGAAACCAACAAAATCTCCAAATCCAACCGTCCCGCTGCTGAATTGACATTTGACCCTAGAGAGCACTAATAGACCCCAAAACATGTGGTCGTCCCTGACCCAACGATCATACAACTCCAAGAATACATCCCTTTACCAAAAATCCAATCTGCAAATTCTTTTACCAAATCAAGGAAAGTCGTCCTACTAAATCCACTTAACACAATCTGAACTTCTTAAAATCACTACAAGCGATACGATTGTCCCTTATGATTGGACTACAACACTTCCAATACCCTGACGGTTCATGGCCTCAAAGTCCAAAGTTGACACCTAACCATACCACCAAAATTCAAATCACTGCAGTACTCCACACATGGGTTCCATTCTTCGAGCATTCCCACAAAATCAAGGTTATCAATATGGTGCCTAAAGGGTCCTTGTAACGTCCCAAAAATTACAAGGAATTTTAAAATTTTAAAAATAATGCATTTCGTTATGATCAAACCATAAGTTAACAAATCCCATTACAATAAAAATAAACGTCGTTAATTAAAACCGTCAAATGAAATTTAAGCAGCGGAAAAGTTATATAATTAAATCCCCATTTAAAAAGTTAAACTTAAACAGCCTTCGCCTTGCGCCCGTGTGTACCGTCATGCCCGACTACTACTCGCACCTGAAATCATAAGATATTGGGAAGGGGTAAGCACGAAGCTTAGTGAATTCCATCACATGCGCAGATATGAATTATATACACATCACCCCTATCCGCACATAAGCAACAACATCACAGTTACATAAAACGAGTAAACATCTACAAGTAATTATGTATCCAACACCTCGGTCCCACCGAGCCCCCGGTCCCACCGAGCCCTCGGTCCCACCGAGTTGTAATGTAACACACTCGTCACACCGAGTTCCCACAACGTTTCTTTCCACTTCCTCGGTCCCACCGAGTTGTAATGTAACACACTCGTCACACCGAGTTCCCACAACGTTTCTTTCCACTTCCTCGGTCCCACCGAGCCCTCGGTCCCACCGAGTTGTAATGTAACACATTTATACTAAGCATTTAAACCAATCAAATATTACACACCACACACAACAAAGACAATAGTACATACAAACTACTATGACATGCATACAACCCCTAACTACACAGTGAGAGAACTCACCTCAAACGCACAGCTTATGACCTCAACCGCAACACGAACCGGCCAACACCAGTTCACCTTGTTCCACCTAAATAAGCGTTAACAATTGTCAAAGTGACGTCCCAAACCAAAACCACGACTACTAACTTTAAAACACATCTTTCCAGTTTTTTACTCTCAACACGCAGGTCTGTTCGGGACCTGTTTAACCCCTTATAAACTAATTAAACCAGAAATATTTTTCCATAAACACAAAGTCCCACGTCTTAGGGTTCCAGGGACATATCGCACGCGCTCTAACGATTTTTCTACAATTTACTATGGATTTTACAAAACCGGCTTGCTGCAGTGTGAAAAACAGGACCTTTCAGTACAAAACAGCAGTTTGACACTAGCTATGGTCCGAACTGGTTTTTCCGCAAAACATAAGAAACTTACTAGACTCAGAATGGGATATTTTGGCACTAGTTTCACCCCAATACGACGTTCCTATAAAAAGTTATGGCTTTCCCAAAACAGTGGCGGAAACTGTGACTTTTTTTTTATAAAACGGAACGTGAAACTGTCAATTCCGGACCTGCTGTATCAACAGCCAAATTACGCCTAGCTAGAGGCCGAACCGGACTTCCGCTAAAACACGAAAAGTGTGCCCGGCACAGAATGTGAACCGTGGGCACCGGATTCGCCTCAATCCGAGATACGAAGGAAAAGTTATGGCCGTCGCAAAACAGTGGCAGAAAAACGTTTTCACATGAAATGACAAAAGTTGTTTATAAACCCATTAAGCCAAAGCTTAACCCAAACAGACCCGAACAGCCTACAAGCTTACTGGAAAGGGCTATACTACGCTGGACAACAACCGTGCACTACCCACTGCCACCTCCGGCAGAGGCGGCCGTTGGCGGCGGCGGCGGCTCAAAGCTTCCGACGAAACCACACCAAAACGCACACCCCGACTTACCCACACTCTCACCCGCATACACCCACACACCCGCACACATACGCACCCCTCCTGCCGTCACCCGGCGGTATGCAGCGGCGGCCCCACCGCCGGCAGCCGTGGCTGCGGCGGTGGTGGTGGTGGTTTACCAATTCCGACGAAGAGAACGGAAACACGGGATTACCTCGACGTGACTTCTCCTCCACTCTTTCCGGCAGAAACGACGACGATTCTCCCCTCTTTCCGGCGAACTTTCTCCCTCTCTCTCCGGCGACTCTCTCTTCTCTTACTCCGGCGACTCTCTCTCTCTTACTCACGGCGACGACAACGAAAGGGGAGGGGGGAAATTCAGCCGAGAGGAACGAGACGTGAGGGAGAGAGACTTTAGGGTTTATTTCTTTCTCCTACTTGCTAAGTCACGATTCAAACACACAGTATGGGTTTTGGTTTTGGACTTGCATGGGCCAATCACCACCTTTGGCCCTTTAACAATTTTGGTCCCTCAACTACTTCCTTCTCGCAATCTAACTAAAGCTTTGACATAATTAACGATTATGTCCAATTCGTCTAACCCCGTTAACGGAACCACATTAAATAAAACTTTTTAAAAAAGAATTAATACTAATAAATTACATACCGGGATACGGGCTTTGCAGTCCTACACGTCCCTTATGCGAAAATTGACCAAGACCCAAAACAAAGTTTCCGACAAGAACGGTTACCACCAACCTCAATATAAGATACTGCGAACTTAACTCTTCCGTTACAAAAGTACATCAACCTTGCAACCGATACCACTCGGCCAACAGTACCATCACGCGTCGGAATACACAACGTTCCATTATCGAAATGCTACTCATACTTACTCTTAACCGGGGCTACTTAACCTTTCCGAGGTCCTAAAGAGTTCAAGGTTCTCAAGTGAATTATTTAACAAATATGACAATCAAAACTTTTTATAGAAATTTTCAACACAAAGGTTTTCATATCAAATTAATCGTACGCATAAAAACTACTACTATCAGTTCGATAGTTGCGTAAAAATGGACACGCTCGTCCCACGTATGAAAATCATGTTGAAAACTATTTCAACGCAGTTTAGATTATTAACAAAACACAAAAGCGTAACAAACAACTTCTTTGAAATGAACCGCTACGGTCCTAGTATGGATTGATTCATGTCATGCATGTAAAGTAACTGCCTACTTTAAATAGTGTGTAACAAAAATGTTTGCACGTACTTCAAAAGAAATTTAAACGACATTCGACTCCGAAAATTCCTCTTTACCCTTAAAATGGCAGGGAACAAGGTTCACCAACAAAGTTTGTGTGCGTCAGTTTATTTCACAAAAACGATGAAACGATTCATAAGTACACTTTGGTCAAAACATAAAATGACTCGCGTCAGTTCCATGTTTAAAGACAAATTCAATACGCTTTCATCATTCGGAGGCATCGACTAAAATATCGTGAAGAAATCTCAAATTGGAGTATGCATGCAAACTTGTAATATTCTCCTAGTAGTTTGCTTGAAATGAAATAGCATGCATCGGCTAGTTCATGATAAAATTTCAACAGATGAAATTCTTTAAATCAAATTTCAAAATTTTCTCATTTAGTCATATAATGACATATGAGTAAAACATTTTTGACAAGGCTCACACACATTAATGTGTTTTCCCAAAACTTAGGAGAAAATAAGTGCTAGTAAATGGTTGACACCGAAAAGGGTTCAACCGACTTCAAATCTCGAATTGTACCAACAGTGCGCATCAATGTTCAAAAACATAATTAATTCTACGCACTCTAGGTTTAGGCGAATAATTTTCCAAAATCCCCATCACGAAGCATTTACATCAAAAAGGTCTTTTTACTTGTAATACAAAACGTCAAAATGTCGATGCTTAAAATTTACTTATTAAACACTCAAAATACACCTTTTCTTTAAAACCAAAAAGGTTTACAATTTTCCAAAATGTTCATCGAACCAAAATTGACCAAATGTCAACGACTCACACGTTCGTGTTTTCAAAATGTAACGTATCGTAAACCATGCATGATCCCCACAACACTAAAACGTACTTTGACCAAATGACCTTCATTTATGCAATGAGTTATGTTGGGTCACCAAGGATTTGAAATTGACTCACCGATGTTTTCCCTAAAACTCCTACTTAGAATATTTTAGTTCAGTTCTTTGAATGACTTGTACAAGATATCAAATGTTCGGTGAAGTCGAAGATCAACCGAAACCAAGCTTGAAGACTCTCTACTTGTGGAAAATAGAAGACTCTCGGCAACATTCAAACAAGTCATCACCACCGAAATTCCTTGACATTTCGGTGGCCTTCTCTCCACCGAATTTATAGGACAATTTCGGTGGCCTTCTTCCACCGAAGTGCATGGACAAATTCGGTGGCCCCATCCACCACCGATGACTCTTTCGGTGCTCCTCTCACCACCGAAATATACTTGTAATTTCGGTGGTCCTCTCACCACCGAAGATTTCTCAATCTCGGTGGACTAGTCTTCTTTCCACCGAAGATTTCTCAATCTCGGTGGAAACCACTTCGGTGCTAAAAGCTCAAGACAGAAGATCATTTATTATGGGACAATATCCTCCAGCAGAGAAAAGTGACAGTTTGTCTCTTTATCCACTTTCAGTTAAGGTCCCTTTTATCTGCTCAAGCTACTATGTCTGCACCTAGTGAAAAGTGACAAGGACTTTACAGTTCTCCTGAAGTCAACATTATCAGCATATGTGAAGATGACAAGTGTCCCAAGCATTTAATGCTTGGGCACTCCTTGGCACTATAAAAGGAGAAGTGCTCTTCATGCAATTCTCACGCTTTCAAGAAATTCTCTCAGTGCAAGAAACCTTCTTTTAAGCCTTAAAACTCAATAGCTTTGCTCTCAGTGTTCTTAGTTGTTTTGTTGTATACTTTGTGTAAGATTGTTAGAATAGTTTATCTGTTCTTTTCCGCAACAGTCTTAAGTTTTCTGTGTGTAATTCTTTTGAAAATTTTTCAAATATAAGATTTAAATTGTGAAATTTTTGTGTATTGTATTCAACCCCCCCTTCTACAATACTTGTTAAGCCATCTGGGACTAACAAGTGGTATCAGAGCAGAAAGTTTAATCCCATAAACTTGATCTGCGATGGCTGCCTCTTCTTCTTCTACTGTTGAAAACTCTCTTCAAAACAACTTTTCAGAAAATGGGTCTATTTCAAAACCTCCTAAGTTTAATGCCAACAACTTCTCCTTGTGAAAAAGCCGCATGATGCTATTCATGGAAGGAGTGGATACTAGATATCCAACCATTCTCAAAGAGGGACCCATTATCCCCAGAGTTTGGGCTCGCTATGACACGCAGAGGCCAGGTAAAGAGACCTTTGAAAAGGAAATCTCTAGTGATTCTGATGAGGAAAAATCCAGTGCTACTGGTCGGTATATTCTCAAAAATCCTAAAAAGTATACTGATGAGGAAAAACGTTTAGTTACTCTTGACTCCAAGGTAAGAGCTATTATTGCTCTCTCTCTTCCTGATGAGGTCTACCACTCTTTGGTGAACTTTGAAACTGCCAAAGAAATGTGGACCACTCTATGTGTTCTGTACGAAGGTACAGAGGAAGTCAAGAAATGTAAAAAGATTGGTCTTATCAGAAAGTATGAACTATTTTCTTTTGAAAAAGGAGAATCTCTTCCTAGCTTCTACAATCGCTTCAACTCTCTTATTAATGATCTCAAGTTATTGGGCAGAGTCTATGATAATGAGGAAGTTTTATGCAAGTTCATGGACTGTCTCCCAGAATTTTGGGAAAACATATGTACTTGTATTAAAACTACCAAGGACCTTGAGTTCATGCCCTTAACTGTTTTATATGGTACTCTTTTCAATTTTGAGCAAACCAAGCTTCAACGGAAATCTTTCATCAAAGAAATAAAGAGCTCCTCTATAGCTCTTGTTAGTGAAAGTTCCAAGAATTCTCAAAATCTTCCTAGAATCACCTATCCTTCATCTGACTCTGACAATGACAGCCAAACAAATGTAACCCACCAAACGGAAGCATATCTTAGTGATGCTGATGATGAAGGTGAGGATATCATGGTTGAACAGTTGTCGGATGAGATGGCAATGATGGCCGGTTCTAAACACAAGTTTCGTCCCTTCAACAAATCTCGAAGTCTTAGAAAAACTTCATCTTTCAAAACTTCTTCTGACAAGTCTAATGAGGAATGCTACAATTGTGGCAAGAAAGGACATTTTGCATCTGAGTGTAGAAGCAAGCGTATCTCCAAGTCCAGATTTACTTCTTCTGACAATCCCTCTTCAAAAAGGGAAAAATCCAAACACATGCCTTTCAAATCAACCTTTCCCAAAAAGGAGTCCCCACCATCCTTCTTAAATCATCAGGAGCGTGCTGAGAAATACAAGGCCAAGTACAAGAAAGAGAAGGAAAGGAGTGAGGGTTTAGAGAGAAAAGGGAAGGGTCTCATGGCAGAAACCCACGATTGGGACGACGAAGACACCTCCGACAGTGATTCTCAGAATAGATGCTTCGTGGCCATCTCAGAAGAAATGGAAGTTTCCGAAAAGGCCACTTCTCCTATGGCTCTGGTGGCAACTGGGTGCTCCACAGCCTACGCTCAGGTACATCCCTTCAATAATATGTCTGATATTGAAAAGATCAATGCCTATGAGTCTTTAACTCAAGATTTTTATTCTGTTAAAGACAGTAAGAATAGAAAATCTGCTCAAGTGAAAGAGCTCAAAGCTGAACTTGAAATTTGCATGTCTAAGCTTAAAAGGTTTGAGGAAATCAAAAATGAGCTTGAGGACTTGAAAACAATAAATCATGTGATCTCAAAAGAAAAGAACTCCCTGTTTAAGAAACTAAAAAGGGAACAAGAAGTCATCAAAAAATGGTCAAGCTCTTCCAAAAATCTTGAACAAATCTTTCAAAGTCAAATCTGTAGTTCAAACAAGTTCGGTCTAGGATTTGGAAAAACTGATGTTTGTGAGTCCACTCTTGCTCTTGTTCCCCCCACCAATGCATGTGATGATTTCTCTGATTCTAGCTCTTGTGATTCCATCTCTTTGAACTCGTTAGATCTGTGTGAAGCCTTAAAGTATGGTATATCCTTAAAGGCCAAAGACTCCTCATTGCAAATCATTGAGAAGCAAGATTCAAATGACGTTTCTAAACCCATCCATGATCAGCTCAAATTTTCGGCCATGGATGAAGCCTCCTCCTCAAACTCTTCAAAAGCTAATCCTTCCAAAAGATCTAAACCCACCGATCTTATCCCCTTTGTGCCCACCGATCCCTCAATCAATGATCCTCCAATTC
Source organism: Saussurea involucrata (assembly GCA_033807775.1). Classification (NCBI taxonomy): domain Eukaryota; kingdom Viridiplantae; phylum Streptophyta; class Magnoliopsida; order Asterales; family Asteraceae; genus Saussurea; species Saussurea involucrata. The sequence continues at coordinate 134,990,558 of CM066315.1, forward strand.
CTCTTCATGAAGTGTTAAAATCTATTCACATAGATACCTACACCGAACCTAAGCCCTTCTTCCATCCTTAATCTCACCGAAAATCACATGGCATCCACTACCGAAAATCCCATCTTACACCAAACCTCTGATCCCACTACTCCAGTTCACTCTACTTCTCATACCCCATCACCTTTACCCCCTGCTCTAAAATGGACCAAAGATCACCCCATAGATCAAATTATTGGTGACCAACAAGCAGGTGTCCAAACTCGCAGAGGAGTTGGAAATATTTGTCTCTATGTGAATTTCCTCTCTCTCTCTGAACCCAAGAAAGTGGATGAAGCTCTATCAGATCCTTGTTGGATCACTGCCATGCAAGAAGAACTTTCTCAGTTCCAGAGAAATAAAGTTTGGAGATTGGTTCCCAAACCCAGAAACAAGACAATCATTGGAACCAAGTGGGTATTCAGGAACAAAATGGATGAAGATGGTACTGTTATCAGGAACAAGGCCCGATTAGTAGCTCAAGGATACAGACAGGAAGAAGGCATTGACTATGATGAAACATTTGCCCCTGTTGCAAGACTTGAAGCTATAAGGATCTTTCTGGCTCATGCTGCCTACCGAAATTTTAGGGTCTTTCAAATGGATGTTAAAAGTGCCTTTCTCAATAGGGAACTTGCAGAGGAAGTCTATGTGAAACAACCTCCTGGCTTTGAAGACCCAGCTCATCCAGACTATGTATACAGACTTGACAAAGCATTGTATGGTCTCAAGCAAGCTCCACGTGCTTGGTATGACACTCTTGCCAACTTTCTTCTCAAGCATGGATATTCCAGAGGTAAAATTGACAATACTCTCTTCATCAAAGAAACCTCAGGTAATATCATTCTTGTTCAAATCTATGTTGATGACATCATCTTTGGTGCCACTGATGAATGCCTATGTGATGAGTTTGCTTCTATCATGATGAGTGAATATGAGATGAGCATGATGGGAGAGCTTACATTTTTCTTGGGCCTTCAAGTCAAACAATCTTCAGAAGGGATTTTTATAAATCAAAGCAAATATATTCGTGACCTTCTGAAGAAATTTAACTTTCTAGATAGCTCTCCTATGAAAACTCCCATGGCACCTCCCTTGAAACTGTGTGCTGATCTAAAAGGTGAATCTGTGGATGTCACTCTTTACCGAGGTATGATAGGCTCTCTGCTTTACCTAACTGCTAGCAGACCGGATATTATGTTTGCTACCTGTCTATGTGCTCGTTATCAGGCCAATCCTAAAGAATCACATTTAAAGGCTGTAAAACGAATTTTTCGGTACCTTAAGGGCACACTGCACTTGGGTCTTTGGTATCCCAGAGACTCGGGTTTTGAACTAATTGGTTACTCAGATTCAGACTATGCAGGTTCCCAGATTGATAGAAAGAGTACTACAGGAAGCTGTCAGCTCCTTGGTGGAAAATTGGTAAGTTGGTCCAGCAAGAAACAAAACTCTGTATCAACCTCTACTGCTGAGGCTGAATATGTAGCTGCTGGGAGCTGTTGTGCTCAGATTCTATGGATGAGAAACCAACTACGGGACTATAATCAATTCTTTTCTAAAGTCCCAATTCTGTGTGATAATTCCAGTGCTATAGCTATAGCAAATAATCCTGTTCTTCACTCTAGATCTAAACACATCGATATCAGGTATCATTTCATCAGGGACCACATTTCCAAAGGTGACATTGAACTGCACTTCATTCCCACCGATTTGCAGCTTGCTGATCTTTTCACCAAACCTCTTGATGAAACCAGGTTCAACTTTCTCATCAGTGAACTTGGGATGTGCAATCTACAAGAATAAACAAGTGTTCATACTCCACCGATCTCACATCGGTGGACTCTTTTTTATCTACCTCTCTCTCACCACCGATCTCTCATCGGTGGACAAATCTATGTGTTAAATCTTTTCTTTTCTTCTTTCTTTCCAACCACCGAATCAAAATTCGGTGGCATCTTCTCGGTCCACATTTTGGTAGAAGTTATCTAAACCCTCCCCGAAATTCTACAAATTCGGTGAAACCTTTCTACCACCGAAGCCTCATTTCGGTGATAATCTTCAAAATCGGTGAAACTTGTCCACCACCGAAGTCTCATTTCGGTGGTCATCTCCATTCGGTGATACCATTCCACCACCGAAATCCAAATTCGGTGAATCCACTCTACCACCGAAGTTCCATTTCGGTGGTAATCTCCTCAATCGGTGAAACCCTACGACTTTTTCCACCGATCCTCCACCGATCTCTCACCGATTGTCCACCGAATAATCACCGAAATGTCCACCGAACCATCACCGAGTCTACACCGATCCTTACGATTCCCAACACCCACTTGTGACCACTCAATTGCATTTGTGTCAGACCTTTCGCCTATCCGCCGTTCCGTGTCCCGATTCCCCAAGAAACCTTTCATCTCATGAGTCGCATGTCCCATTTCCCCATGCAAAATCATCATCACGGTACCTTATCCTTTCACTATATATACATACCGTCCCCTACATCTTTTCCACTTCTTCCTCAAGTTTCAAACCTGCACTCTCTCTTCTCTCTCAAACACATTTCTCTCATGGCATCTTCTCGATACCCTATTCCCACACGATTTGAAGAGCTTAAGTTTAATCAATGCAATCACGTTGCCCGCTTCGACCCGGATCCAGCTCATTCCGAGTTCTCCATAGTCGCAAAGTTCCTCACTCGCTCTCCTCTTCTTCATGCCTTTTCATGCAACCCCAAGATGAGTAAAATGCTCATTGGCAGATTTTGGTTAACATGTGTGTACGATCCCTCCAACGAAGCCATTCACGCCTCCATTCTTTCCGACGACGCCGGTGATCACGACCTCACTTTTGGAGTCGATGATGTTCGTCTCGCTCTCAAGATCGACGCCTTTTCCGACTATGAAGACATGTATTTGGACACCATACATGAAGACATTGTTCTTACCACCGGTTATGTGCTCGACGACTCCTCCAAAAGCTCCAAAGGCCCCGGTACTCTTCTTCGCAGCAAAATGGGAGGCATTTGGAATTTCTTCTTTGCCCACGTTATCCATTGCCTCTCACGCAAAACAAGTGGGCATGATCAATCGCCTTCACACGTCAACAAACTTGCTCATGCCCTCATCTTCCAAAGAAAAGTCGACTTCGCCCAATATTTCTTCTCAGAGCTTGTCGAGGTCATCAAGACTCCCAAGAAATGCTATGTTGCCTTTCCACGCTTCATCTCAATGATCATACAGCACAAACTTTCTAAGGCATTGGAGTCAGATCGCAAATCCCCTTTATCACGCTTCTCTTATGACTGGTCTTCTCCGTGTGTAGGCACCAAAACTCTCAACGTTAAGCCTCTCGCCACCGATCGCCCATTACGACCAGGTATGATCTCTTTTGCTCTTTCTCCCGAACTACATTGGGGTGATGCGGAAATTCCCGGGTTTCAACACCTAGAAATTCCCGAGGTCCCTCCAACTGTAGTGGCCCCTACTCCCCGTTACCGAGTTACGTCGGGTGGCACTCAAAAGAAACGACGAAAGGCCACCGACACCTCCGCACCCGCTTCTCGAACTACGTCACCGAGAGTTCCCTCGGAGGCTTCCCCGGTTCAAACCCCTTCTCATAAGCGGAGGCACTCATCTTCCCCTTCGGGATCTCTTCCAAAGAGGTCCCGGAAACCATCGGCCCCTCCAACAAATCCAACTGTCGATTCTTAAAAATCGCCGGTTGTTGAACTTCATCCCTCCGGGCCAAGGGTATCCGTTTCAGACCCCACCAACTCCTCTGTTGCCTCTCAAAAGGCCTCAGTTGTACACTTGGAGAACCCTCAACAAACCTCCCCACTCGATTCTTTGGGTGGTGGAGATGACCTCGAGGTCTCTCCTCTCGAGGGTTCTGATTTTTCACTTCACAGCCTTTCACCCGATCAGTTTCTGATCGATGAGATTGCACAACCCAATCAGGGTTCCCCCCCACAGACTTCACCCCCAAATGATTTCTTTGCATTTCTTTTAGCAGACACTGGTTCTCCCCGAACCATCCCGTCCCCCGAAGAACATCCCATCGAGCCTCCCTCGCCGAGGCAACACTCTCCACAACGTTCACCCTCACCTCCCCGACCTCCCCGAACCCTCTACACCGACGCACTCGCGCCTCACTTACGACATCCTCTTACCGAAGCGGATCCCCTTCGATGGCACTGTTCGTTCCCCGAAATCGGTGGCCAAACTTCCCCGCACATCGACCGCACCTCTACCTTTCTTAAATCTACCATCACCTTAATCTCCCAAGCCAATTCCCGCATCTCTAACCTCGAGTCTCAGCTACCGCATCTTCTTCTTGATGCCATCACCGAAGCCCTACGCCATTCAAGAAAAATTATCTACCCTTTCTACCACAGTGGAGTCCCTCTCCAAACCTTCCACCGACTCACCCAATCCTGAACGTTCCCAGTGGGAAATGGATCTCGGTGACTTTGCCTTGGTTCCCCATACCACCGAAACGAGTCTGGCCTTCCTACACTCCAAGTTTGATAAGGCCTTCTATGAGTTGGGTTTCAAGTTACCGGCTGTTCCTGAGGGGGAGAAAACCGCGGCTCCACCGAAACTTCCATCCATCAAGAAACTTTCCAGTAACCAGCCTCCACCGAAACCCTCTTCACCAAAATCCTCCTCTTCACCGAAATCCTCCTCACCACCGAAACTCTCTACCTCTTCACCGAAACCCTCTTCTCCACCGAAAATTGTCTCACTCTCACCGACCCATACTGGCTCCACCGAAGCTCTTGACCTTAATGCATCAGTTGAGGGGGAGCAGTCCAGCAAAGCTCCCGAAGACAAAGGAAAAAGAACTCTTTCGGCCGAAGAATTGGCCAGAGAAGCAAAGAAGAAAAAGGATCTGGCAAGATATGGGGCTCGACCGAAGGACGCTGAAACTCTCAAACTCAAGCCTGCTTCTCAACCTATCACCACCAAACTTGGCCTCTCTGCTCAAGAAATTGAGGAAGCAAGAATAGCTCAAATCGACTTAGACAAATCCAGAGATCTGTCTCTCAAAGCTGCCGCAGAAGAAGCTACAAAAGTCAAGTCCACCGATGCCATCCAAACACAGAAATCGGTGCTCAGTGCCTTGGAACAAGAAAAGAATGAAGAAATTAGTTGGTACAAAAAGACCATGCACCACCGAAGCTATAGGTCACAAATTTCTTCAGTAAAGATTGCCACCTCCAAGGCAAACCCTCAAGACATCAGATTGATTATTAACTGGGAAGATGGTTCTATGAAGAGTGTGAAAGAAAGCCATCTCCAACTCTTCGGTCTCTCGGAATGGTATGAAATCACTCAACACCTTGTCAGGAGTCCAAATCCAAAGAAAGACATCTTTGTCAAATACATTGATGGTCTAATGAATAAGATGAAGGAGATCAAAAGAAAACATAACATCACCCTCTCCACCGAAGAAAGAGCCAAACTGCAGTCTCTGAAAGACAAGATCATCCTCCCCAAAGTCAAAAATCCTCCTGACTCAGTCTTCAAGGAAATGGCAAGAGAAGGTAAAATCCCGAATGTAAACAATCTTAACCTTACCATTCCCACTTCTGTTCCCTATCCTACCACAACCTTAAGCCTCTCACCAATACCAGGATTGTTCTTTAACGACGGTCTCGGTCGTCGGGCATTCTTCAGATTTGCCCAGATATCCATCGCCGATACTATATTTCTGGAAGGCATTCACAACCTCTTTCCGAACATCCCCGAAGCTCAACCGTTCTATAGAAACTTACTGGATGAAATCAAGCGCCGCAAAACCTCAAAGAAGTAAGTTCTCTCCATTTGGTACTTGTAAAAGTTAGTTTCTCATTTTGTAAATTGTACGAGAACTTATCTTAATACAAGTATCTCTATTTGAATTTTATTTCTGTACATACTTTATCTTTCGTTACCTGTAAATACTGTACATAGTATACATACGCATACAAAAGAAAAAGATCAAAAAGAACAAAAAGAATGGTCTATGTGAAAAGAACCCAAAAGAGTAAAAAGGGTCAAAAACGCACTTACTTTTATTTACTCTTGAATATTCTAAGATAAGGAGCTCAAATTCAAATAGGGGGAGATTGTTGGGTCACCAAGGATTTGAAATTGACTCACCGATGTTTTCCCTAAAACTCCTACTTAGAATATTTTAGTTCAGTTCTTTGAATGACTTGTACAAGATATCAAATGTTCGGTGAAGTCGAAGATCAACCGAAACCAAGCTTGAAGACTCTCTACTTGTGGAAAATAGAAGACTCTCGGCAACATTCAAACAAGTCATCACCACCGAAATTCCTTGACATTTCGGTGGCCTTCTCTCCACCGAATTTATAGGACAATTTCGGTGGCCTTCTTCCACCGAAGTGCATGGACAAATTCGGTGGCCCCATCCACCACCGATGACTCTTTCGGTGCTCCTCTCACCACCGAAATATACTTGTAATTTAGGTGGTCCTCTCACCACCGAAGATTTCTCAATCTCGGTGGACTAGTCTTCTTTCCACCGAAGATTTCTCAATCTCGGTGGAAACCACTTCGGTGCTAAAAGCTCAAGACAGAAGATCATTTATTATGAGACAATATCCTCCAGCAGAGAAAAGTGACAGTTTGTCTCTTTATCCACTTTCAGTTAAGGTCCCTTTTATCTGCTCAAGCTACTCTGTCTGCACCTAGTGAAAAGTGACAAGGACTTTACAGTTCTCCTGAAGTCAACATTATCAGCATATGTGAAGATGACAAGTGTCCCAAGCATTTAATGCTTGGGCACTCCTTGGCACTATAAAAGGAGAAGTGCTCTTCATGCAATTCTCACGCTTTCAAGAAATTCTCTCAGTGCAAGAAACCTTCTTTTAAGCCTTAAAACTCAATAGCTTTGCTCTCAGTGTTCTTAGTTGTTTTGTTGTATACTTTGTGTAAGATTGTTAGAATAGTTTATCTGTTCTTTTCCGCAACAGTCTTAAGTTTTCTGTGTGTAATTCTTTTGAAAGTTTTTCAAATATAAGAATTAAAATTGTGAAATTTTTGTGTATTGTATTCAACCCCCCCTTCTACAATACTTGTTAAGCCATCTGGGACTAACAAGTTAATAAAATGTTTTCATTCACGATCCATTTATCAAAGTGTCGAGAAGTAATGGTTACCAAGCTATGCATACCCCTAGGTCGATATAATGCATTTGCGTGAAATGATAATAAAACAATCAACTGACCGAAAGCGCAATAAGCAAATTGTTATGAAATGTGATAAGTGCTCAATTTTGAGTATTTACGCACTTCCTTTTTTATCTTTTTATAGAATTTTGTGCTTTAAAATCCCAACTTGAGTCATCTTTTTACTTATTTTCTCTATTATTAGATTGGAGCTAAGGTTTGTGGTTTACTTGTACTATTTAGGATGAATAGCTAATGTTTGGTTCAAATCGCAAATCCTTGTTTATCACAGGCAAGTGCTGCAGCATGGCTGGAGCATGAGTCTGGCGCTTTTGGAGAGGAAGAATGGGCGGATGGCTAAAATATAGTGGAAGCAGCTAATCTTTAGTCCAATGGCTTTTCTTTTGATCACTTGGTCTTTACGTGGTTATCAGCTAGCAAAACACTCTAGTTGTAATTGAAGTAGTTTATGTACTTTCTAGTTACCTTTTGCATAACTTAGTTAATGTAACCTAATGGGATTAGTTAGTTGTTACACTTTTGGTCCCTCTATTGGTACTATAAATAGAAGGCTTGAGCTCATTTAATATAACACCACTTGGACTGATCTTAAATCAGTGCCAATTCTCTCCTTCATTTCCAATCATCTCCAGAAACATTCTTCTTGTTCTTATTGTTCTTAGTGTTCTTCAAATCTTCTTAAGATCTCCTTCTACCCAGATGAATGCTTGCAGCAACCTTCGTAGCACCAAGCTGACTGTTTTAAATTGCTTTCTTTAAATCCATTGTTCGCCTTTATTCTTGTCATTTACTTTACGTCTTTAATTTTCTGCACTTCATTTCAGTACTCTACATTATTGTATTTACTTTTCGCTTTACATTCTTGTAGTTTTTCTTACTTGTAATTTATTTTCTCGTCGTTTTAGTTATAGCCATTTACATTTCCAAGTCATTTACATTCTAGCATCATGTTTACATTCCAAGTCCTTTATATTTGCTTTCTTTTATTTGTTGTTATGAGTAGCTAATCATATTAGCTTGGGTGTGAGGCAAAGGGTGATATGTTAACCAAAGGAAAGTAGGTGTTTTTGTGGCAAAAATGATGTTTTATTATTCCAACCCAAGTTCTATCAAGATAATACAATCCTTTGACAAATTGATCACTTTGATAGTGTTAAAGTGTCATGGACCTAGAGATAGGCCATTGAATAACACGTCAATTTGGATGACATAAGGGGTAATATCGAGAGAGTTACTTGCAACAAGAGTTGTTACTTTTGTTTTCTAAAATGATTCATTCTTGATAAGTTGTCACTTTTCTCAAAGGGTTGAAATGGAGTAGACTTAGAGATAAGCTACTTAGGAATACACAAACTTGGGAGGTACGGGGGTTATATCGAGAGAGTAACTTTTAACAAATAGAATTTGTTTCGTCGTATACTTTGAGAACTCCATTCCATCGTTCCTTTACCTTTGGTTCTGCTCAGAGATGAGATTGCTGACTGCTATTGGAATCATGGGATGGTGAGAGTCCGAGAGGAACGTGTCTCAAAGTAGATAATAAAACTAGTTTTTGTCACTGTTATGCTGCAGCACCACTGCAACATTAGTCTACTGGAATTTGGGTTCACGTATCATCACGAGTCTTACACCCTTGCTTTTCTTTTAATCTTGTTAATTAGAATCTGTGTTAATCATCAACCAACCAACCAAAAGATTTTCTTCCAAATCGTCATCTGAAATCACTTCTTTCATCATACTTTAATAGCAATTTTAACTCCAATCTCTGTGGGACGATAATCGGTATTTTACCACTTTATTACTTGATAGACGACATAGTTCTAAATAAGTATACTTGCTTATTGGTTCTATTAGCACACGTCTGTAGGTGTATTCAAAGCACTGACCTGTCAAGTTTTTGGCGCCGTTGGCGGGGATTGGTAAGCTAAAAGTCTATAAAAGTATTTTAAAAGATTTGATTTTTCTAAGCACCGTTGGGTATTTTAAAGATTTTCTAAAAGTGGTGTATGTCAAGAATATCCCGTGGGGAACTTTTGGAGCTAGATCCGGATATTGAGAGAACTTTTCATCAAAGAAGAAGAATTCAAAGAACATCAAACTCACTCAATATGGACGGACCCTCGCCCGGTTTTGAAAACAGACCACCAAATCCACCACCTTTAGAAAATCCCGTTCGGCCGCCTTTGGAAAATCCCATGAGACCACCTTTAGAAAATCCAATTCGGCCTCCGCCAATCTTTGTAAATAATCATCAAAATCCACCACTTTTTGGTAATCCACCGTTTCACCCATTTCAACCAAATCCACCACCTCACAATCATAACAATGAGGAAGGAGATGATAATGGATCTGTTGGTAATGGTGAACCACTTAACATCATTGATCTTGCAAACTCAAAAGATGGAAGAATTATGGACTATGCAATCCCAAATTTTGAGCAATTAAATTCGGGGATTGTTAGGCCACAATTGGATACTCTACATTTTGAACCAAAACCCATCATGTTTCAAATGTTGCAAGCCAATGGTCAATTTGCCGGATTACCATCGGAGGATCCCCATTCACATTTAAAATATTTTATGGAGATCACCGATGTTTTTCTAATCCCTGGAGTATCTCCCGAAGCCTTAAGGCTCACTTTATTTCCATTTTCTCTAAGGGATAAGGCAAGAATATGGTTCAATTCATTAGCACCAGGTTCAGTACCATCTTGGGGTGATATGGCTGAGAAGTTTTTGCGAAAATATTTTCCACCTACCCGGAATGCTAAGTCCAGAAACAAAATTTGCATGTTTAAACAAATGGACGATGAAGCAATTTCCGATGCATGGGAAAGGTTTAAAGAATTATTAAGGAAGTGCCCTCACCATGGCATTCCCTACTGTATTCAACTCGAGACGTTTTACAATGGACTTGATTCCAATACAAAACAAATGCTCGATGCGACTTCAGGAGGGGCCTTTACCTTTAACACCTACAATACCGGGTATGAAATTCTTGAAAAGATTTCAGCAAACAACGGACAATGGGCTGATCCAAGAGCTCAAATTTCAACTCAAAAGAAAACTTCTGGGTTGCATGAAATTGATGCATACACTGCATTGACAGCTCAGCTTGCTTCCATGACTAATATGCTTACAAACATCACTTCAGGTCAAGGAGCATAGCCGGCTGTCACTAAAACTCATGCACCTGTCCTTTCTATGCAATGTGTTTGCTGTGGTGAGGAACATTCTTTTGAACATTGTCCTCACAATTCTGAGTTTGTTAATTATGTTCAAAACAGACCTAATCCTCACTCTAACACATACAATGCCAGTTGGAAGCAGCACCCAAACTTCTCTTGGACTAGCCCATGTTTGAATCCACCTGCACAAAAACCACAAGGGAATTCTAATTTTCAAAATCAAGCAAACAGCTCCCAAAACCATTACAAAGGGAATTTTCAAAACAACCATCATCAGAATAATCGTCATCAAGGTTTTCAAAATAATCAACCACCTTTTCAAAACCAAAATCATGCACCTCCACATGATGACTCAAATCTTTCTTTGGAAGCAATCATGAAAGGGTTTATGACCTAAACTCAGGCTTCACTCAGAAATCTTGAAACTCAAGTCAGTCAGCTTGCTTTAAATCAAAGTACTAGGGCCTCAGGAACTTTGCCTAGTAATACTGAAATCCCAAAGGCCACAGAAAAGGAACATGTGAAGGCTGTAACTCTTAGGAGTGGAAAAGAATTACCTGAAACTGTGGAAAAGGAATTTGGCCCTTTAACCAAAACAGATTTTGAAAAATTATCCAAAGCCAATCCTACTCCAGAGATTCAAATTATTCCAAAACCACCAAGTCAAAAAGAAGACCAAGACCCTAAGATCTCCAGTCCAAGTCCACCCAATGTGACCAAAAGCATATTGGAACCATCTTGCTCAAAACCTTCAAACAAAGCTGTTATCAAACCAGTTCCCCCTTACATCCATTACCCCCAAAGGATGAGGAATGAGAAGGAGGAATTGCAATTTACAAAGTTTTTGGATGTTTTCAAACAATTGCACATCAACATACCACTTGTTGAGGCAATTGAGTAGATGCCCAACTATGCCAAGTTCCTTAAAGATATTTTGAGTAAGAAAAAGAAACTGACCGAGTATGAGACTGTTGCCCTCACTGAAGGCTGCAGTGCTCTGTTTTCCAACAAAATACCCCCTAAGCAAAAAGACCCAGGGAGTTTTACCATTCCCTGTTCAATAGGTGGGAAAGAAGTTGGACAAGCTTTGTGTGATGTAGGTGCCAGTGTCAATCTCATGCCCTTGTCAATTTTCAAAAGTTAAGGAATAGGAGAAGCCAGACCTACCACAGTCACACTCATTTTAGCAGATGATAACGCCACTTTTTGGCGTTATTTTCGGTCCTGAAACCAATGAGATTGGCTTGTGTTCTAGCAAAAAGGCGTGGATTTTACGGTTTATCTAGTGAAATATACAGGTTATTTTTGAGACGGCAATCATCGGGAAAAGAAGCTAAAAAGAGCCTAAAACGAGTCCAAAACGAAGCCAACGGAAGCCCGAAATCCAAGCCCAAGACCCGAACCCGAACCAGGACCAGGACCCGAACCGCGAACCAGAAACTGACCCGTACAGCTCAGAAAAGCGCGCGACTTGCAAGTCGCGCAGCAAGTCGCGTAACTCTCTGTTTCAGCATTTAAGTTTGGCGAATTTTCTGATTTTAGGTCATTCTTGATACGACTCACACACGACGAACGGCAGCGACTTAGGGGCGATTTTGAGAGCTTTTTTGGAGCTTTTGGAGCCACGATAGAGGATCGATTTGAGTCAGATTCAACACGCGAAGTAGATACGAGCACGAGAGAAGGGAGTACATCATTCCATTCACCACGTTCACTTTTACTATGTTTTCATTCATTGTTTCCATTCTTTCTCTTGTGTTTGAATCCACCACCAACATGAACTAAATTCTAGATGTTGGGGGTTGGAATAAATTTGGTTTAAGCATGTGAACATATGATTTGAACTTTTATCAGTTTTCTTATTTAATGAAGCATGTGATTTCGTTTCTAATGCTTTTGTGAGTTTAGCTAGCTTCCAATTGTTGTGTTGTTTTCAATTGAGTTCGAGAGAATTAATTGTTAACTAGAACTAGAAATTACATGCCTAAGGTGAGAAAGGAGATAGAGATATTCCGAGTAAGCCTTAGTCCCATTAAAATCTTGCGCTTAATGTGTTTTGAATTACATAGGTTAAGATCGAGAGATAAAACTTGTGTTTTCAAGATAAAAACTGTGGTTGCTTGAGAAAGAACCATGCTTTAAAATAAAACCCGCTGTTGCTTCAGAAAGAACAACGGTGATCTAAAGATTGGGTATTCATTAAAGAGAACGACTAGTAATTGTCTTGAGTCAGATGTTTATATGTGAGAACCATTGGATTTCCAACCCTCAACTGTTTTCTCTATCAGAAGTTCCTTAAGCTGTTTCTGTCTCGTTTGTGATTTATTTTGCTTGCAATTAAGTAGTTTATAAACCAATCATTCAAAGATCGATAGTTCAGTTAATAGCAATTGTAGTCATTGTGATACTTAGTTCCTAGTTCCCTGTGTTCGATACTCGTACTTTCTAAGTACTATTACTTGATTTCGACCCGTACACTTGCGGTAAGATTTAGGGGGGGGTGGGGGTGATACCCGCCTATCAAGTTTTTGGCGCCATTGCCGGGGAACTAGTTGCAATTGATAGCACTACCAGCTATAAGAGCTATTACATTGAACATTTTTTTTCTTTATTTTAATTTCACCACTTTCAATTTCTGGATTGCTAACTTCGCCTACTTTCTTTTCAGGTACTAATTGGTTTATGCCAAGAAAAACTCGAGGGAAGGAAATCGAACCACTTGATCCGGAGATCGAAAGAACCGCCCGCCAGATACGTAAAGCATCCAGAGACCAAAGGCAATTGAGGATGGGTGACGAGATACCTGTCAATAGACCACCTGTCAACAACCCGGCACCACCACCTCCCGAGAGACGTCCTATGCGGTCGTTTGCCGACCCGAACGTGGCAGCCGCACGCATAAGAGTCCAAGCACCCACCACTGCGGCGAATTACTTCGAGATCAAGCTGAGCACCATCGTGATGGTGTAACAAAATCAGTTCGGGGGAGCACCAACTGAAGACCCTCATGCACATCTTCGTGCATTTGAACGAATCTGCAACACGTTCAAGATTAATGGGATGGAGGAGAATGCGATAAAACTGAGGCTATTAAGCTTTTCCTTAAAGGGTAGAGCTAAAATTTGGATAGAGGGCTTACCATCGGATCTTATCACCACATGGGCCGACCTGAAAGCCGCATTCCTCCAGAAATTCTTCCCACCGGGGAGAACTGCTCAACTGATGGCCGACATCACTCATTTCGCGCAATGGGATCAAGAGACCTTGTATGAAGCGTGGGAGAGATACAAAGACATGATCAAGAAGTGCCCTCATCACGGGTTACAAGGTTGGGTCATCATCCAAACGTTCTTTGGAGGACTTCACCCACAGTTCAAGAACGAAATCACTGCTGCCGCGGGTGGAGCTTTAATGAACAAAACGTATGAAGAAGTTGTCGACTTGATCGAGAATTTAGCCGAGCATAGCTACGTCACGCCACGATCCTCTATCAGACGGGTAGCGAGTGTTCAAGAAAATGATGAGCTGAAGGAACTAAAAGCTCAACTAGCTGCGATCACAACCCATCTGAAAGGAGGCAGTCCTCAAGAACCTGAACCGGTTCAATTTGTGCAAAACCAAAACAACCAGCCGAGGAACGACCCTTTCTCGAACACCTATAATGAGGGGTGTAAGAAGCATCCAAATTTTTATGGGGTCAACCCGGTCAACCACCACAAGGTAATAACTCTAACTCTTCCAATTCTTTTAATACTAACAGTGTTTCCCGTCCTCCAGGTTTTAACCAAAGGAATTTAAATGAGGGGCCATCCATGGAGAAGAAATCGGGACTGAAAGACATGATGATGAAGTTCATGACCAAGATAGAAAGCACGGTCGGAGAGTTAGCAAGCACGGTTAATACGGTAAAAGCTGCAACCGATCAGAACACTGCATCCATCAGAATTCTAGAGAGGCAAGTGGGGCAGATTTCGGAAGCCTTACAACACCGAGCCCCCGGGACATTCCCGAGTCAGACTGAAACGAAGAACCAGGAAGAATGTAATGCCATCTATTTGATAAGTGGCAAGGAGCTGATCGAGGACAATACACAGGAACCGCCATCAAAGGAAACCGATCATGAAGAGAAAGAGGTTGAGGTTGTAGATATGGACGAGTTGGAAGCCGAGAAAGAGTTTGAGATGGAGGAAAATCCAGAGGATGAAGAGAAAAAGAAGGAGCAATCAAGGGTCCCAAAGCAACTACCGGTCAAGCCGGTAATCAAATCGTACGTGCCACCGCTACCATATCCGAACCGAGTGAAGGCACATAAAGATGAGGAACAGTTCAAGAATTTCCTCGATGTCTTCAAGAAGCTTCACATCAACATTCCATTCGCGGAGGCACTGGCACAAATGCCAACCTACCTCAAGTTCATGAAGGAGATTATATCCAAGAAGAGGGCGATCGATCACCAGTCCACCGTTGCACTTACTGAAGAGTGTAGCGCGATCATCCAGAACAAGCTTCCCCCGAAGCTTAAAGATCCAGGGAGTTTTTCAATCCCTATTCAAATTGGGAAGTTTAATTTTGATAAAGTGTTGTGTGATCTAGGAGCGAGTATTAACTTAATGCCTTTATCTGTTTTCAGGAAACTCGGCTTGGGTGAGGTGAACCCAACATATATGACACTTAAGCTTGCGGGTCGATCGATCGTATACCCGTATGGAGTGATAGAAGATATGCTCATCAAGGTTGGAAATTTCTATTTCCCGGTGGACTTCGTGGTGCTGGACATTAATGAAGATGTAGAGGTCCCGCTGATATTGGGAAGATCATTCCTAGCCACGTGTAGAGCGCTGATTGACATGGAAGAAGGAGAGATGACCCTAAGGGTTGGTGGCGAGAAGGTAGTATTCAAGATGTTCGATAAGGAAAGAGGCAAAGGTGAAGAGAAACCGGATGAGCAAGGAAAGTCAGATGTGAAAGAATCCGTGAAGAACCGCAAGTGTGGGCGATTCAATTCCGCGAATACCGAGCCAAGTTGAGATTCACATAGTCGTGCCACGACTTTAACCAAGGCGCTGGGTGGGAGGCAACCCACCGATGTTAGTTTTCTTTTTAATTTCCAGTTTTTGAGTGTGTTTTTATTTAAAAAAAAAAACAATAAAAAATGAAAAAACGAAAAATCAAAGAAATAGATGAAACAGTGACATACGCGGTATTTCCCGCGGCTTACAAACCGCACGGAAAACCGCGGGGGTCTCTGAATGGTTTTCCAAACAGAGACTTACGCGGCTTGTGCCGCGGTTTCCAAATTGCGCGCCAAACCACGCGGCTCCCCTGTTTCTGTTTTCGTGCTGTGTTTTCTTTTCCTGTTTTGTGTGTTTCGTTTCTTTGTTTTCTTTTGTTTTTGCTTTGTTTCGCTTGTTTTTGCATTCCCGCTCTCGCTCCATTTTCTCCGATGTCTCTCAATCGTGGGCACTCCAAGCTTCATGAGAATATTCTCCGTCCAGGCAAACAGGTACGCTCTAAACTTTGTATGTAACGAGTGTGTATGATGTTTGGTTTCTTAGTAGCTAAACGAGATGCAACAAACCTAAGTTTCACTTAGGTTTGGGGTGCCTCAATTTTAAACATCTACACACTCACTTCTAATCCTGTGCAAACCTCGGTTTCACCAAGGTTTGGGGTTGGCTTTTGTTTTGACAAACCTAGGCCGTGGCCTAGGTTTGGGGTGCCCATGTTGAAAATATTTAGGCTAGCTCTTTGATGTTTCTAGTTAATATTTTGTCTTGCCTGTCTGATAACTACCATAACTGCACAACGATACTTTTTGTATCGCCTACGCCGACACTTGCACATTGGGGACAATGTGTGGGTAAGGTTTGGGGTTACCCAATCGGGCCCACGTTAATGCACGTAGATTTCCTGCACCTCTGCATGCTTAGATCGCATTAGCTAAAATTTTTGTTTTGAGTGATTGAGACCGACCAGTGTGGGAAGAATCTTGTGATAGTGATGTGACCATTAGGGAAGGACTGGGAAAGGACATGACTAGGGACATTAGTGGAGACCACCCAATAGCGAGTTTTGAGCCTAAAAGACGTCTTTCATTTCGAGGGATTCATACACGAAAATCGTATACACTTTTTCGAGTTCCTTGTCGTGAATATAGAATGATCTCGCTATATTATTGCATTGAGTAGCAAAGACGACCATCGGGATATTGGGTAAGGGTGTAGTAGACCCTATCGTGTGGACCTTAAGAGATGATTCCAGGCATTGTGTGTTTTGTTTTAACCCATTTTTAGCTATCGTACCTTCCGACCCATTATGTGTGTACCCATAACCCATTTTTGCAGCCAAACACTTACCGTATTCGTTTCTAAACCCACCATTTAACCAATAGCCAATAAACCTAGCCAACCCTTATCCAAAAGTGTTTCAATCCAAAGCAGTACAGGCCAGTTATGAAAATAGAAAGAAAAGAGGGCCAATGCAGCCCCAATGCAAATAAAGAGGACCAATGAAGTCCCAAGTTAAAAAAAAGAAAAGAAAGAAAAGAAAAGAAAAATACAGTTAGTTAAATAGTATTTATAGCAGCTAAATAAGAGAGTCAAAGCGACTCCAACAATGCCAAAGAGGGCCAAAAGATAGAATGTGAAGAAAGTTCGGTCCTGAAACCAATGAGATTGGCATTATTTTCGGTCCTGAAACCAATGAGATTGGCTTGTGTTCTAGCAAAAAGGCGTGGATTTTACGGTTTATCTAGTGAAATATACAGGTTATTCTTGAGACGGCAATCATCGGGAAAAGAAGCTAAAAAGAGCCTAAAACGAGTCCAAAACGAAGCCAACGGAAGCCCGAAATCCAAGCCCAAGACCCGCACCCGAACCAGGACCCGAACCGCGAACCAGAAACTGACCCGCACAGCTCAGAAAGCGCGCGACTTGCCACGCGACTTGCAAGTCGCGCAGCAAGTCGCGTAACTCTCTGTTTCAGCATTTAAGTTTGGCGAATTTTCTGATTTTAGGTCATTCTCGATACGACTCACACACGACGAACGGCAGCGACTTAGGGGCGATTTTGAGAGCTTTTTCGGAGCTTTTGGAGCCACGATAGAGGATCGATTGGAGTCAGATTCAACACGCGAAGTAGATACGAGCACGAGAGAAGGGAGTACATCATTCCATTCACCACGTTCACTTTTACTATGTTTTCATTCATTGTTTCCATTCTTTCTCTTGTGTTTGAATCCACCACCAACATGAACTAAATTCTAGATGTTGGGGGTTGGAATGAATTTGGTTTAAGCATGTGAACATATGATTTGAACTTTTATCAATTTTCTTATTTAATGAAGCATGTGATTTCGTTTCTAATGCTTTTGTGAGTTTAGCTAGCTTCCAATTGTTGTGTTGTTTTCAATTGAGTTCGAGAGAATTAATTGTTAACTAGAACTAGAAATTACATGCCTAAGGTGAGAAAGGAGATAGAGATATTCCGAGTAAGCCTTATTCCCATTAAAATCTTGCGCTTAATGTGTTTTGAATTACATAGGTTAAGATCGAGAGATAAAACTTGTGTTTTCAAGATAAAAACTGTGGTTGCTTGAGAAAGAACCATGCTTTAAAATAAAACCCGCTATTGCTTCAGAAAGAACAACGGTGATCTAAAGATTGGGTATTCATTAAAGAGAACGACTGGTAATTGTCTTGAGTCAGATGTTTATATGTGAGAACCATTGGATTTCCAACCCTCAACTGTTTTCTCTATCAGAAGTTCCTTAAGTTGTTTCTGTCTCGTTTGTGATTTATTTTGCTTGCAATTAAGTAGTTTATAAACCAACCATTCAAAGATCGATAGTTCAGTTAATAGCAATTGTAGTCATTGTGATACTTAGTTCCTAGTTCCCTGTGTTCGATACTCGTACTTTGTAAGTACTATTACTTGATTTCGACCCGTACACTTGCGGTAAGATTTAGGGGGGGTGATACCCGCCTATCAGCAGATAAGACCATTGCCTATCCAAAGGGTAAGATTGAAGATGTGTTAGTCCAGGTTGACAAATTCATCTTTCCAGCTGATTTTATCATTTTAGACTTTGAGGTTGATAAGGATATTCCCATTCTTTTGGGAAGACCTTTCTTAGCCACTGGTAGAACTTTGATAGATGTCCAGAAAGGAGAGTTGACCATGAGACTTCAGGACCAAAAAGTCACATTTAATGTCTCCAATTCTTTAAAATACCCTAATGATATGGAAGACTGCTCAAGCCTAGGTACCATTGAGTCATTGTGTCATGAGGATGAAGTCGAACAGACCTGTAGGATAAAAGAGGTGGATGAGGAAAGTGAGGAATATGATGATGATGATGATGAAATTTTCATAGAAGAGGAGACTGTCCCTTTGGTTGTTGCAACATTTGAGCTGCTGGAAAATAGTGAGCAAAAATCAGTCGTACCTTCCATAGTTTCACCACCTGACCTGGAGTTGAAGAAACTCCCATCTCACCTGAAATATGCCTTTCTAGGAAAAGAAGACAAATTACCTGTTATCATATCAGCTACACTAGAATTGCATCAGGAAAAGAAGTTAGTGGATATGTTGAAGTTGCACACCAAAGCTATAAGATGGACCATTGCTGACCTTAGGGGATTAGTCCTTCCATTTGTCAACATAAGATCATCTTAGAAGAAAAGAACTTCAAATCCATAGAACCTCAAAGAAGGCTAAACCCTGTCATGAAAGAGGTAGTAAAAAAAGAAATTTTAAAATGGTTAGATGCAAGAATAATCTTCCCAATAGCCAGTAGTTCATGGGTTAGTCCAATCCAATGTGTGCCAAAGAAGGGAGGGATCACTGTCATTTCCAATGACAAGAACGAACTCATCCCAACTAGAATAGTCTTCGGATGGAGAATTTGCATGGACTATCGTAGGCTAAACAATGATACTCAAAAAGATCATTTTCCTTTACCCTTTGTTGATCAAATGTTGGACAGGTTGGCTAGAAAAGAATTTTACTGCTTCTTGGATGGATACTCAGGTTACAACCAGATAGCCATAGCACCGGAAGACCAAGAGCAGACTACTTTCACTTGTCCTTTTGGCACTTTTGCCTTTAGGAGAATGCCCTTTGGACTTTGCAATGCACCTGCCACTTTCCAAAGATGCATGATGTCCATATTCTCTGACATGCTTGAAAAGTCCATTGAAATATTTATGGATGATTTTTCTGTTTATGGTTCATCTTTTGATCATTGTTTGGAAAATCTAAAACTAAGTCTTAAAAGGTATGAGGAAACTGACTTGGTTCTTAACTGGGAAAAATGTCATTTCATGGTTACAGAAGGAATTGTCCTTGGTCATTTAATTTCAAAAAGAGGAGTTGAGGTAGATAAAGCTAAACTTGAAGTTATCGAAAAACTACCTAAACCAACCACTGTTAAAGGAATCAGAAGCTTTCTTGGTCATGCTGGTTTTTATAGACGTTTTATAAAAGATTTCTCAAAGATTTCAAAGCCTTTATGTCTACTATTACAGCAAGACCAAAAATTTGATTTTAATGAGGATTGTAGAAATGCATTCCTTACTTTAAAGAAAGCTTTGGTGACTGCTCCAGTAGTTGTTGCTCCTGAATGGGGCAAACCTTTTGAAATCATGTGTGATGCAAGTGATTGGGCTGTTGGTGCAGTTTTAGGTCAAAGAAAAGAAAAGATTTTTCATTCTATCTACTATGCAAGCAAAACCCTAAATGAAGTTCAAATTAATTACACAACAACTGAAAAAGAGTTATTAGCAGTGGTTTTCGCATTTGAAAATTTTAGATCATATCTAATGGGAGCTAAAGTCATTGTTCACACTGACCATGCTGCCATTAAATATCTCATTTCAAAGAAAGATGCAAAACCAAGGCTAATAAGATGGGTTTTGCTATTACAAGAATTTGACCTGGAAATTGTTGATAGGAAAGGAGTGGAGAACCAAGTGGCTGATCACCTGTCTAGGTTAGAAAGGTTAGTTGAAAGCAGGGAAGGAGGAGACATCATAGAAACCTTCCCTGATGAAAAGATTCTTATGGTGCAATCACAACTGCCATGGTTTGCTGACATAGCTAATTATTTAACTTGTGGCATCAAACCTTCTGATTATACTCACCATATGCTGAATAAATTTCTCCATGATTGCAAATTTTACATATGGGATGACCCTTTTCTGTTTAAACTTGGAGCAGATCAAATATTGAGAAGATGCATCCCAGAAACAGAAGTGGTAGCAATTCTGCAGCATTGCCACCAATCAGCTTATGGAGGACATTTTGGAGGCCAAAGAACAGCAGCTAAAGCTCTTCAATCTGGTTTCTATTGGCCTACTCTCTTCAAAGATGCCCATAGCTTTGCACAAAGGTGTAATGAATGCCAGAGAAGTGGTTCCATTTCTCAGAAAAATGAAATGCCTCTGAATGGTATCTTAGAGGTGGAATTGTTTGATGTATGGGGAGTTGATTTTATGGGTCCATTTCCACCTTCAAACAATTGCCAATACATTCTTGTTGCTGTTGATTATGTATCCAAGTGGGTAGAAGCAATGGCATGTGTTTCAAGTGATGCAAAAACTGTTGTTAAGTTTTTACAAAAACATATTTTTACAAGGTTTGGAACCCCCGTGCACTAATCAGTGATGAGGGTACCCATTTTATAAACATATTGTTAAGTAAAGTTCTTGAAAAGTATAATGTGAAACACAGAGTTGCCACTGCTTACCACCCTCAAACAAATGGTTTAGCTGAACTCTCAAATAGGGAAATTAAAGGGATTTTGGAAAAGGTTGTCAAGCCAAATATAAAAGACTGGGCTTTCAAGTTAGATGATGCTTTATGGGCATATAGGACTGCTTTCAAAACGCCTTTAGGTATGTCTCCATACAAGCAAGTCTTTGGAAAGGCTTGGCACCTCCCTTTAGAGTTAGAGCACAAAGCATATTGGGCTATAAAGGAATTAAACATGGGCTTAGATGATGCTGGTAACAAGAGAAAGTTACAACTCTGTGAACTAGAGGAACATAGGAACATGTCCTATGAAAATGCCAAGTTGTATAAGGAGAAAACAAAAAAATGGCATGACAATAGGATTAGACACCGAGAGTTGAAAGCATGTCAGAAATGCCTCTTGTTTAATTCCAGGCTGAAATTATTTCCTGGTAAACTTAAGTCTAGATGGTCAGGCCCATTTGTAATCCACAAAGTTTACCATATGGGGCAGTAGACTTAGTTAACCCGGAAGACAACACGGTGTTCAAAGTAAATGGTCAGAGGGTAAAACTATATCATGATGCTGCAGCATCCCCACAGAATTATCCTGTGGAGGTGATCTCTTTGTGCTAAAAGCTTCAGTCTAGAGATGGGAACTATCTTAAAGTTCCAAAACTTTTGTAAATATTATTTTAATGTTTTAGGTTAAGATTCTGTATTACTTGTATTTTATGTGTTCGTTAGTGTGCAGATAAAGTGAAAGAATGCAAGCCACCAAGAAAAAGATCAAAAGTAACTTTTGGGAGATGTCTGGAATAGCAATTGTCATATGGGAATTGGCAGGGGTATAATAGGAACTTCAGTATAATTTTTGAAAAGAGAAGGCATCATAAGCTATTTTTAAAGCTTGAACTCCATAGTACATACTGACGTTTCCACATTGTACAACCTTAGTCTTTACCCATTGAGCAAAACCCCTTACCCAAAAATTACAGCTGTAAAACACATAGAAACCCTCTCTTATTATCAGATAAGTACCACCACTCTCTTACCATCCTTTCAACTTCTACTTTTTCCCTCTCTCTCTACACCGTATCTCTCTCTTCTCTCTGTTTCTGCTATCGAAAATCATCATCAAGAACAACAAAAACCCACCTGAAATCTCTTCTTCTTGATCGAGTTCAATGGCTCGAGTAAAGAGGGTTGCACCGAGAAACCCTAATGGCAACAAGAATCACCCTATCCGAAGAAGCGAACGTAACCAAGCTGTGGTTCGGCCTCCGGCCACCACCAATCGACCACCAGAAACCGTGGTGCTCGAGGATCAATCCGCCACACCGATGAAACTAACCGAAATTTTGAAAAAGAAAAAGCATGCAGTCGTGGGTGGAGTCTCTAAAGTCGTAACCAACACCGATGAACCTGCTGGAGCTTCGACCGCCATCACTGATCCATCTGAAGTCAAAAAGCCGACTGAGGAACTAGCTGGAACCAAAGCCCTCATTAAGGAAACCACTGAAATCTCAAAAACCACCACCGCAGAACCACTTCAACTACATTGGATTCGGTACTATCTTCTACTCCTACAGAGGTACTCTCTAAACCACCTACTCCTAAAACCAACCCTATCAATACATCGGAAGATGATTCTGACAGACCCATTGTGTCCGCCACGATAGATACCCAAATCTTTTCAAAAAAGGGACCAATGAATCATTTTCCGGTGTAGACCCTGAAAATATAACCACCGACCCTAATGTTGAGGCTGAGAAAACGAACACAGGGGAGGGGGTGATTCAAATAGAAAATACAGGGGAGGGGGTGACTCAAACAGAAAAGGAAGGGGAAGGGGTGAATGAGACTGAGAATAATGGGGAGGAAATAGCTCATGTTGAGACGGTGATAACAGATTCAGGGGTAGAAATAACTCAAACCGAGGGTGGAATAGTTGAGAATGAAGAACGAAGGGGAGAGAAATTGCCCGACCTAAATGAAAGTTTGCTCTGTTCGGATGATGACCTTTTGATTAAGACCCTGAGACCAAAGAAAAGAAAAGATTTAGGAAAAACCCATGCCACCAAGACCAACCCACAACCTAGAAAAAAGACTAGGAAAAACATGGAGAAAGGTGAGCCTTCTAGAACCAAAGCAGGGGAATCAAACTGCCATGTTGCAGCATCTGTGCAGCATGAGCAGTCCGTTAACAAGAAGGGTAAGAAGGGTAAAGAGAAAGCTGATGAGAGAGATGGATTTATGCCTAGACCACAGAAACTACACCATGGTTTCAGTTCCAAAGCTGCATATAAGGTATGGTCTAAATTCCAAACCAAAGTAGGTTTACCGACAAGGGTTTTGATGAACAAAGCCTTAGAGAGTATCAGTTTATCAGCCAAGTCATAGATTCCCAAGGACTTGAGAAACTTTGTCAAGTCTACACCCATTACAACCTGAGCCTGATTAGGGAGTTTTACTGTGAACTCTATGCGAACTCATCTCCAAAACTCCATGTTAGAGGTGTCCTGATCAACATGACATCCAAAAGAATCAACCGATACCTAAACCTTTCACCTCCAAAGAAGACCGACTATTCCAGGTTGTTGCAACATGCTACTCACGATGATTTGGCTGAAGTTGTGGCTGTCTTGGGTAAGCCAAGATCTGATTGGGAGTCCCATGCCAGTTTGATGCTGAGAACTTTTCAAGCTCGGAACTTGACTGCTAATTCAAATGTTTGGATTAATCTGGAAAGACGATAAATCTGGGACGAATAATCTTGGGGAGTATGCGGGAGTGTGCTACCAGGGTGCGGGGAAAATTTTATTTCCCCGGTATGCTTACTCAGATGTTGATAGAGGATGGTGTACCGCATTATATGGACGACTTGATCGTCAAAGAGCAGCGGAAAAAATGGGTAATCGATATGAGGATGGTGGTGCGCTTGACAAACAGGAAAGAGAAAGGGATGGAATCGGCTGACATGATGAACGTGATCCAAGATTTGCTAAATCAGAATGGGGCTTTGATGGAAGCGATGAACAAACAGAAAGAAGAGTTCATGGCAAAATACGAGGATTTAAGGAAGGAATTAGTGGCGGCTGTAGAAGCAAAGAAGAAGAAAGCTGAGGAAGGGTATGCTGTGGAGAAGGAGGTGATGCGGTTGCAACACATGTTGGAAGAGAAGAAAGCCAAGATAGCCAAGCTGAAGGAAGAAAAGGCCGAGTTGATGGAGGCAAATGCGATGTTGAGAGCAGAAGCTGCTGCCCAGATAGGTGCTGCAGCATCCAGGGGAGAAGGACCCACAAAACCACTGCTTTTGGGATCAAGCAGCCTACTCACGTCTGAGTAGGGCAGGTTAAATCGCACCCTTACGCTCCACTTTCTGTTAGTTTTAGTTAATTGAGCCTGGGATCTGTTTTTACACTTTTTAGGTTTATTTTGCATGCGTTAAATACATGATTGGTACGTGGATAATTGTTAGCATAACCCGAATAATTATGAAAAGTCCAAGTTTCATTTCTAGGGGTGATTAATGCTAGAACTAGAATCACACTTGCTTGGGACACAATTTGGTCCACATTCATCACAAGTCACAAAAAGGATCTATGCTTTTATTCCTTTTTCACATTTTTAGCCACCTTGTTCTTTTGCTATACACTTCTTTTTCCCTTACAATGAGGACATTGCAAATTCTTTAGTTTGGGGTGGGGGTGCCTAAAAATGGCAAAAGAAATTGGCAAGAGCAAAGCTCATCAAAAATCAAAATCATAGATTGCCATGTGGTTTAAAACACCAAAAATACCCCATAGGGGTAGGTGTATGCATTCAACAAAGAAAAGAACCAAAAAGTGCCAAATTTGAAAAAATTTCAATGTTGATACATGGGGTGTGAAAAGGCTAAGGTGAGAAAAGATTTGCCAAAAGAGAGAAACCCAATTCACCGAAAGGCTTTAGTAATTTGTGATGATGAATGTGTGATCATGACAAAGAGAATGTGATGCTAGCTTATGGTTCATAATTGCTCTTAGATTTTGTTTTCTTTAGTTACTTTGGATTTATGAAAGGTTATGCTTTGCACATTTGACATTACCAATTTCATGACTTGCACTTAATGCTCACATCTTGCAAAATTATACAAAATTGAGTCTTTTCTTTTGTCTTTTTATTGCTTGGAGACAAGCAAAGTTCTTAGTTTGGGGTGGTGATAAGTGCTCAATTTTGAGTATTTACGCACTTCCTATTTTATCTTTTTATAGAATTTTGCTCTTTAAAATCCCAACTTGAGTCATCTTTTTACTTATTTTCTCTTTTATTAGATTGAAGCTAAGGTTTGTGGTTTAATTGTACTATTTAGGATGAATAGCTAATGTTTGGTTCAAATCGCAAATCCTTGTTTATCACAGGCAAGTGCTGCAGCATGGCTGGAGCATGAGTCTGACGCTTTTGGAGAGGAAGAATGGGCGGATGGCTAAAATAGAGTGGAAGCAGCTAATCTTTTGTCCAATGGCTTTTCTTTTGATCACTTGGTCTTTACATGGTTATTAGCTGGCAAAACACTCTAGTTGTAATTGAAGTAGTTTATGTACTTTCTAGTTACCTTTTGCATAACTTAGTTAATGTAACCTAATGGGATTAGTTAGTTGTTACACTTTTGGTCCCTCTATTGGTACAATAAATAGAGGGCTTGGGCTCATTTAATATAACACCACTTGGACTGATCTTAAATCAGTGCCAATTCTCTCCTTCATTTCCAATCATCTCCAGAAACATTCTTCTTGTTCTTATTGTTCTTAGTGTTCTTCAAATCTTCTTAAGATCTCCTTCTACCCAGATGAATGCTTGCAGCAACCTTCGTAGCACCAAGCTGACTGTTTTAAATTGCTTTCTTTAAATCCATTGTTCGCCTTTAATCTTGTCATTTACTTTACGTCTTTAATTTTCTGCACTTCATTTCAGTACTCTACATTATTGTATTTACTTTTCGCTTTACATTCTTGTAGTTTTTCTTACTTGTAATTTATTTTCTCGTCGTTTTAGTTATAGCCATTTACATTTCCAAGTCATTTACATTCTAGCATCATGTTTACATTCCAAGTCCTTAATATTTGCTTTCTTTTATTTGTTGTCATGAGTAGCTAATCATATTAGCTTGGGTGTGAGGCAAAGGGTGATATGTTAACCAAAGGAAAGTAGGTGTTTTTGTGGCAAAAATGATGTTTTATTATTCCAACCCAAGTTCTATCAAGATAATACAATCCTTTGACAAATTGATCACTTTGATACTGTTAAAGTGTCATGGACCTAGAGATAGGCCATTGAATAGCACGTCAATTTGGATGACATAAGGGGTAATATCGAGAGAGTTACTTGCAACGAGAGTTGTTACTTTTGTTTTCTAAAATGATTCATTCTTGATAAGTTGTCACTTTTCTCAAAGGGTTGAAATGGAGTAGACTTAGAGATAAGCTACTTAGGAATACACAAACTTGGGAGGTACGGGGGTTATATCGAGAGAGTAACTTTTAACAAAGAGAATTTGTTTCGCCGTATACTTTGAGAACTCCATTCCATCGTTCCTTTACCTTTGGTTCTGCTCCGAGATGAGATTGCTGACTGCTATTGGAATCATGGGATGGTGAGAGTCCAAGAGGAACGTGTCTCAAAGTAGATAATAAAACTAGTTTTTGTCACTGTTATGCTGCAGCACCACTGCAACATTAGTCTACTGGAATTTGGGTTCACGTATCATCACGAGTCTTACACCCTTGCTTTTCTTTTAATCTTGTTAATTAGAATCCGTGTTAATCATCAACCAACCAACCAAAAGATTTTCATCCAAATCGTCATCTGAAATCACTTCTTTCATCATACTTTAATAGCAATTTTAACTCCAATCTCTATGGGACGATAATCGGTATTTTACCACTTTATTACTTGATAGACGACATAGTTCTAAATAAGTATACTTGCTTATTGGTTCTATTAGCACACGTCTGTAGGTGTATTCAAAGCACTGACCTATCAAAATGCTATCAAGGTGTTCTTTCATGCATTACTTACGTCACATATAAATCAATCCATATACTGAACAAGTTGCAACAAAATGTACTAATGCAAATATTTGAAAGAGAAATTACGCGACACCAAAGTTCCAAAACTCGTCCCTTTTGGTCGCCTTACGGCATAAAATAACATTTCTCAACAAAACCCGAGTGGGACAAAATGTCCAACATAACTCATAAATCCCCACATAATAAATTGAGTATGCACATTATGAAATTACACTCACGCGACACAAAACGTCGTAAGACCAAAACTCCATGAAACTCAATGGGGCTCAATGACCTCAAGTCAACAAAATGGCACCAAACCTTTCGCTCCCCAAAAATCGAATTGCAATAAGCAACATCATGACTAAAACGTCAAAATCTCGAAAATCCCCTTTTTGTTGTAACACCATATAAACAACATTGTTTAACAAACTCACATTAGACAAATTCTCCAAAATAGTTTTACATAGACATAATGGAAGATAACTTTCCATCCAATCCTTAACATATGTGGAGGAGATTCAATGTTAAAGTCATAAGCCGTAGTTACTTGCCCAACACCTTAAACATCAATAAAATATGGATATCACTGTATCCGAAAGTAACGTTGGACAATAATAAAATAAAGGAAGTCCCGACGAAGTTTGCAACTCCTGCAATAAAATAATTTCATGCATGTTTAAAACCATAATTTAAAATCTTGTGTGTGCTAAATGTTTTTCCGATATTTTGTAACACAATCCACATAAGGATTTGAAACACAAGAAATAACTGATATTCCGATATTCTCTCAAACTTATGCTCTGATACCAACTTGTAACACCCTCAAATTGGGAAAGAACAACTAAATAAAATTTTCGATAATACAACCAAAATAATAGGATTTATCCCTATAAATCAATACGGGAAATACCTCCATCAATACATATAACTCCAGTCTTAAATACAAAGACTAAGTTCACGTCGGGTATTACTTAACTCAAGTACAAATGCTATTCCCAAAACTTAATGCGGAAGACTTCACTACTAATTCACCTCCCGAGCACACGACTAGCATTCGACCTTTCGCAGTGTCACTAGAACTATTCCCAACCTGAACTTGTTGCACATGCCGACAAATAAAAAGGTTAGGCTAACGCCTAGTGAGTTCAAGAGTTTATAACATGATTTATATAATTTGTAGAATGAAAGTTTGCGACATAAATCATGATTTCCAAAAGGGTTTATGAAAGGATGTAAACGACTCATTTTCCAATGCACACAAAATCTATGAGAAAAGTTCCCAAAATGTATAAGGCGTTTTCCAAAATGAATTCCAACCCCAACTCACTCCAAAACGTGCTTGGACGTTAAATATCCCAAGAAATATAAACGTGGACAAAACTCCAATATTTAAAACATCCAAATAGAATGAGGCATAGAACTCTGCCAATAAACCATGAAGACATTTCATATAAATAAAGAGCGTCACCGAAAATATGGATAAACGTAACTACCCAAAAACAACACCTTTCGGTGACGGAGGAGACCCGATTCCATCGAAAGTGACGGGCACATAAAGTTAGGCCACTTATGATGTTACTGGATTATACCTCAAGTCCCGGTCTTAGTTTCCATGCCATAAAGACATTACAACCTCAAACCTTTCCCATGCCTTTTTTGCCTACTCTGTCGAGTTACACCTCAAGGACTTATGGGACCATATTGCCTATCCAGTCTAGACGAGTTACACCTCAAGGACTTCAATATCCCTTATTGCCTACTCGCTAGTGGCCCCATGGCCTAACGCATATAACCATTTATAAGTGCTCATATTTGAGTATTTAAGCACTTATTTCTCTTCTCTTTTAGGTAGGATTTTACACTTTTACATCCCAATTTGAGTCTTTTATTTCATTATTTTACACTTTCTTGATTTGGAGCTTAGGTTGATGATTTACTTGTTTTCATGGGGTGTTTAGGTTAATTCTTACCTCTTTTGGAATTTTTTTTGATGAACAGGTCATGCTGCAGCATCATTGCAGCATTGATTCAGCAGGTCTTTTGAAGAAGGGAGAATTGGAAACTGATTAAAAGGGAGTGGAAGTGGCATTTCTTTTGTCCAGCGGTCGAAGCTAATATTCAGCTGATTAGAACCCTTAGTTGCAATGTAATAGCTTTATGTAGTTTTCTAGTTTGGTTTAGGTAACTTGTTGTTTATTTCCAACAACTTTAGTTGCTTATTTACACCTTTGGCCCCTCCCTATTTTCTATAAATAGGAGGCTTTGGGTGCCTTTATTGTCACCCCTTTTTGTAACCCACTTCCTACTTTTGGGTTGATCTTAATCAACACCAATTCTCTCTAAATTTCCAGTAACTTTTCAGTTCATCATTGCTCTTCATTTAATGTTCTTAACATCTTCAAATCTTCATACACCCGTATGAATGCTTGGAGCATCGTCTGTAGCACTGGACAGAAAGCTTTACTTTGCTTTATTTAATTCCTTCTTGCATCTTTAATCTTGTTATTTACTTTACGTCTTTATTTTATTGCACTTAGTTTAAGAATTTTACATTATTGTACTTATATTCCATCCTTTAATCTTGTCATTTACTTCCTTGTAATTTTATTTTCTTGTCACTTATTAATTATAGTCTCTTACTTTTTAAGTATCATTTACATTCTAGCATAATGTTTATTTTCCAAGTCTCTTGCATTTTATTTGCTTTATTTATTGTCATGAGTAGCTAATCATATTAGCTTGGGTGTGAGGCAAAGGGTGTTATGTTGACCAAAAGAAAGTAGGCATTTTGTGGCAAAAATGATGTTTTATTATTCCAACCCAAGTTTCTTCAAGATAATACAATCCTTTGACAAATTGATCACTTTGATAGTGTTAAAGTGTCATGGACCTAGAGATAGGCCATTGAATAGCACGTCAATTTGGATGACATAAGGGGTAATATCGAGAGAGTTACTTGCAACGAGAGTTGTTACTTTTGTTTTCTAAAATGATTCATTCTTGATAAGTTATCTTTTTCTCAAAGGGTTAAAATGGAGTAGACTTAGAGATAAGTTACTTAGGATTATACAAACTTGGGAGGTACGGGGGTTATATCGAGAGAGTGACTTTTAACAAAGAGAATTTGTTTCGCCGTATACCTTGAGAACGCCTTTCCATCATTTCTTTACCTTAGGTTCTGCTCAAAGATGAGATTACTTACTGCTACTGGAATCATGGGATGGTGAGAGTCCGAGAGGAACGTGTCTCAAAGCAGATAATAAAACCAGTTTTTGTCACTATGATGTTGCAGCATCATGCTGTAGCATTAGCCTACTGGAAGTTGGTTTAACATAACATCACGAGTCTTACACCCTCACTTCTCTTTTATTACTGTTTGTTATAATCTGTGATACTCATCAACCAACCAATCAAAGATATTTTCTTCCAAATCATCTTCCGAAATCATTTCTTTCATCATACTTTTATAGCAATTTTAACTCCAATCTCTGTGGGACGATAATCGGTATTTTACCACTTTATTACTTGATAGACATAGTTCCGTATAAGTATACTTGCTTATTGGTTCTATTAGCACACGTCTATAGGTGTACTCCAAGCACTCATCAACCATGCATCCCAATAGTCCACTCCTCGTGCACAAAGAGATAGACCATCAAATAAAGACTGACTTACGTGCCTATGGATCCAATGCAACACAGTCTACAAAACATGCCCAACCCGGAATGACTAAAACACCGAAGCATGTAAATATCAATAATGTGCAATAATATGCAATGTGTTGCAATAAATACAAATCATAAATAAGACTCCACATTGAGCCATTAAAACCGGACAAAATGTCCCCAAGACTTCCTTAAAGTCAAAACCGAGCAAAATGCTCCAAACCCATTAGACCCATAAATAACGGTCCTCATAATATAAAATACATTTAAACATCGTTTAGGTAAACAAGTACCACAAAATCATGCTTAACCCAAAACTCGACACGGGTTACACAAAGGGTTTTCCCAAAAGGACTCATACCCTTAAAATTCTCAAAATGACCCTTGACACTAAATTGTGTATTTCCCAAATGGTTTATAAAATCAATTACACTAACATGATTAAACCATTGAATAAACTCCATTTGAGCAATAATTCTTTTAAGGACATATTTATGATTTCTACACATCAAAATATCCAAAAATCCCAAATATGGGTGTTTTACAACATTTGTGAAGTTAAACACTTCAAAAGGGGTTAAACCCATCAAATAACTTAACAGTTGATAATTTCAAGTAAAACACACAAGTACTTGGAAAATAACATTTTTGGCATGTACAAAGTTTTCACAAATTAACTTGACCTCACCTTGCTAGATTTAGGCTAAATTTAGGTTTTCCCCAAACGTAAGCTCCTTTGAGAAACTTGCATCTTCAAGCCAAATCTTCCAAAAACCTAGATCCACAAGTTTCCAACCATAAATAATCATCCCCAAACACTTATATATGTTTTCCCCAACATAAAACATCCAAAACCACCAAAATACCAAAACGCTAACTTTTTAGATGGAGAAAAGTGAGAAGCTTACCTCCACTACCACCAAATACTCTTGGATCATCCAATATACTTCAAAACTCTTTCTAGATCCTTGAAGAGCTCCCAAAAACGAAACCATAGTGTAACATCTCGATTTTTTATATAAAGTGTTACGTTTGGTTTATTGAATAATTTGAGTATAATTATTTGATAGATTAATTTTAGAGTTTATCCCCGAATAAGTTTCGTTAATTGTTTTACGGAGTTATAAGTTAAGGGGTAAACTTTAATTTTATCTTATAAGTTGGAGGGTGGAAGTTGCTAAGTGTTGAAAGTGAATGGTTGGTTTGGTTAAGATGGTGAAAGTTGCATCACCACCACCGCCTCTTTGATTTAAAAAGAAGCAAAAGTGAAACACTTCTTCACTTTTTCTATTTTGGTATGTGTGTGTGTGTTCTCGGTGGTAAGAAGAAAGAAAGAAGGAGAAGAAGAAATCAAATTTCTGCAGTAAAATTAGAGTTCCATTTGGTGAAAAACAAAGGTATGTCTTCATCTAATCAATTCTCTTTTATATACTAAGCTTGCTATTGGGTTAGAATTGGGTTATGATGTTTTTGTAAGATATGGGATTTCTGGGTTTATAAGTCTCTTCTACCGGTAGTTTTATGCATATCTGTAAATTTATAGGTTCATGCATGGCTTAAAAGTATCAGTTTTGACTTAAATACGTTTTCTGTTAGTTGAGACAAAGATGAACATTAGTTAGTTGCGACAAAGATGAGAGTTGCGACAAAGATGATTGTCGCAACAGTGAGTTGCGATAAAGTGAGTGTATCGCAACCAGTTGGTTGCGATAAGATGTTATGTCGCAACAGTTGGTTGCGATAAGAGGGGGATATCGCAACAATGGGTTGCGATAAGCGTGATGTCGCAAGTAGTGGGTTGCGATAAGTGACGATATTTTGGGTTATTTAGGATTTTAAGAGTCCTAATCAGTAAATTGATACAAGTACAATATGTATTTGGGTATTTCAGACTTTGTGAAGTTTGGTGACGGAAATCCTTACAACTTTAAGAAGTAAAGTAAGAGTGACGCTATTGCTGTCAGGTGAGTTCATTCTTACCTTACTTTCTTTTATAAACGTATTTCAATTTATGGTAAGGTATATTTTATAATGAATGTTTCCTGAATGAGTTTTGATACAAAGCAAAATTGGTTATCTTGAAATTAATGGTTTTGCTTAACTTCATTAACGTTATTTGAAAATGATTTATATTAAGCAATAACCTGCACGGGTACAAATAAGTGTAATGGATCCATAGGCACTAGTTTTTATGAACACATGGAATAGGCGTGGACTAATCGTAATTCCAGTGTGTATGATAAACGTGGAATAGGCGTGGACTAATCGTAATTTCCGTTTAGGTGAAATGAGGAATAGGCATGGACTAATCGTAATTCCCATTTCACATTGATGAGAAATCGTGGGATAGGCGTGGATTAATCGTAATTCCCGATTTCTAAGAAAGGAAAGAGATAGACATGGCTTAATTGTAATCTCTACTTCCTTTCCAAGAAATTGACATGGATAATTGTGATTTCTTGGATATGAGCATTAATCTAGAATCCGTGGAGATTCGTAGTGGGCTCTTGAACATGATATCATGACTGACTTGGTGTCAGGTCATATTCATGGAATCGGGTTTAATCCCGTCATCGTAAGATGTTTTTACATATGGTAAGAAAGAAGGTAAACCAGGTTTGTTATGCCTTGTTTACATTGATTTTAAAAGTATTATTTTGAAACCGAATGTTCTCACTAGGCGTTAGCCTAATCGTTTCAAATTATATTTTCTTACCAGGTACTAGCTCGGGAAAGTAAAGGTATGTGGGACGAGTGTATTCGAGTGTATACTTTTGGAGGAAAGTGGAGAAGTTAGCCTTAGTGAGGAGATTTTGGTAAATCCTAGATAACCAGTTTAATCTGATCTTAGTTGACAGGATTAGATTAATAGGTTATTTTGAATTTGCATTGGTGTATATATGAATCCTTAAGGTTAATTCTCTGTTTATGTATAAAGTTTGGAAGGTTTATGTTTAAATCTTGTTACAAATTGAGGTTTAAATTAGCCCTGATTTTTAGGGTGTTACACATAGCAACTTGAATCACTCAAATCGGAGTTGGGATGCAAAAGTTATGAAGGAATGAAGATTGAGGGCTGAAAATCGCGTCTTAATACACCAGACCCGTTCCCGCGGCCTACATCGCGGCCTCAAGTCGCATGGTAGGTCGCGCGCCTCCCCAAGGCGTGGACTCCAGAGGCTTACGCGGCTTGGGCCGCGGCCCAAGGTCGCGCACCAGGCCGCGCGGCCCCCTGTTGGGTCGGATACTGTTTCGGCCGTAACTTCTTCGTTATAGCTCCGTTTTCGCTCCGGAAAAAACCGTTGGACTTGTATTCGAATTCCCCATCAAACAAGATAATAAAATCTAGGATTTAATCCAAAATCCTATTTTTCTTAAAGATCGGTTCCACACTGATTCGAAATTGTGCTTATCCGAAAATTACGGGTGTTACACGCAGTTGAGTTATAATTATGTTCGTACTGTTAAAAATCAAGATATGTTTCATATTCGGAAAACACTTGATCAGTACAACTTTGTACAGAAAATATCCACGAAAACTTGTCCGGTAAACTAACTCGGACCCAAGTCCGGAAAAAATATCCGAAAACATCCGGAATCCCAAGCAATCCGGTAACATCCGAAAAAAGTAGCCGGACTCCAAGTCCGGTACCATCCGGAAACCAAAGAAATTTCGATACTTACCAGAAACTTCGACCTGTACTCGATTTTCAACTAAAAACCCACTGTAACTTCAATTCTCAAGCATATACTTGCCACTAAAGTATTTCCAAACACTTAGATACTTTAGTATCATAGAAATTAATCAATTCAATTCCAATAACTTTAAAAGTAAGATGAGCTCACATGATTTGGAAGTACTCAGGTCGGTATCAAACCAATTCAAAATTCAATTCCTTTTCACCCAAAGTTGAATCGATAACCTAATTGAAGAACCAGTTCAACTTACAATTACCAATCCTCAGGAATTAGAAAGTGAAGAGGATGATCAATTCTTACCAGAACGAAAATACTAAACTTGCTCTGCTTGTAACCGACTTCCCAGAACCAAATTGAGATAATCTCAAAGCTTTCAGTCGACCTTCACCTCTTATACCTCAATTTCTCCATTTTACAATTTAACCCAAAACTTTTGGTCAAATACACTTTTAATCCTTCAACTTTAATTTATAACATATCACTTAAATAACATCATTTAACATTTAAACGTTCTTCCAAAATAAACGCATCATAAATACGGAAATTTCAAGGTGTTACACCACTTTTGAGGGGGATATTTGGGTTCGGGCTAGGTTTGATCTTTGACCACCCGACCCGTTCAAAAACCCAAAATTATATACATTATATATTTTAAATATTATATAAATCTATTTATTTATGTAATTATCTTTTGAAAATCATAAATTTTAGTCGGTCGAAATGTTTTCTAATTTCTAAACTTACTATCGATTTCATCAATCTCTCAACTGATTGAATTCATATATACTTTTTGCATTATAATAAAACTCGAACTCGACCGACATCAACCCGAACCAGAAGCAGTCCGAAATCCAAAACCTAAAACTCGGGTTTTGAGTTCCATATCCGAAATCCAATCGGGTTTTGAGTTCCATATCCGAAATCCAATCGGGTTTTTGGTTTGCCCACCCGCCCCGCCCCGCCCCGCCCGATGCACACCCTAGTTAGTATTTCAAATGATTTGTATGTAATAATATTTTAAAATATGTTAAACGTATTTGTTTTATAGTAATCAATTAATAAAAAAGGTAATTTAATTATTTTTCATTACTATTTATAATTTCTTTTATAAATTATTTATAAGAAATAAATTCAATTTCATTCCAAATCTTACAAAACAAACACTCCAAGCATTTCTTTCCGATTCCAAATCTACTTTCCATAAAATCCAAATCACTCAAAATCATTCCATCAAACCAAATGCCTTTATTCTAGTGTAGATTTTTATAAGCAAAAAACACATTTCATATAAATCACGGATTTGGTTTTGAATGGGAATCAAACATTAGTAGAGCTAAAACCGAGTAGCGGATCGACTACACAGGTTTCGCCGTTTCGGCCTAATTTATCAGTTTTACTGTTCCATTAAACCTTATAACAATCATATCTGAAAATAAAATCCTATTACATGTGCTAAGAGCAATATGAACTTTTCTTTTCTTAAATGACACATTTTATGTTAAAAAAGACCTTATTGTAAATAATGAGAACAATGTTATTGTTTGTGTTTGTCATCCAAATTTAGAAAACATACCAAATACTTATTTAGTAAGCAGTTTCAGACGAAACCACAAGGGTTGTGGCGTAGTGGTTAAGACCTTGGGGATGTGGTGGAATATTCCGTTTGCCCCGGGTTCGAATCAATGCGTACACACAACAACTGTGACCACTGAGTTTAATCAGAGCTGGTGTCTTGCAGTCATACTTTGGTAGGGGATTAGTCTACGCATAGCTTAAGACACCCTTAAAAAAAGCATTTTCAGACGAGAGTCACTATCATCACTTATCTTATCAGGTAACATTCTCGGCTATCAAAATGGATTATTAGTAAACATCTCTTATAACCCACTAATAGCTAACCAGGTAAGAGTCTTCTCCCTTGTCAGGTAAGATTTTCAGTCCTTGCCTCTTATTGGGTAAGAGTCTTGGTCTTTATCATGCTCGTCCGGTAAAATACGTGACAACAGACAAACACTTACTCGGTAAACGTTAAACAACCCTTGTTACAATCAATCGACCCACTTCTCATTACGTTTTTTCATTTTTAGTTATTCAAATTTATAGGATTGCAATATTTGTATAAAATTAATACCAACTAAAAAAGTTGACACCAATTAATTGATTGATGAATTTCGAATTCGAATAAATATTTAAAAAAACGGCACACGATTTTTGAAATATGTAATTGTTACACTTTTTATTTAACTAAACGTCGATCACTCCATTTGCAATTTGCGTAGCCTTTTATTGATTGAGATCGAGAAGTTTAAGATACGGCAGCTGTAACATCTTTATTGTAGCGGTTGTATTTCATGTGGCTCTTGACGAGTTGCCCTGCCGCGAGTGCCGCCATGAGAGACAACTCTCCGGCGAGAACCGCGGCGGCGACCACCTTAGCCAACTGTCGTGCATTTGATCCGGCCGATTCTTTGTTTGCACCCTTAACTCCCAGCAAGTTTAGGCATGCCGCTTGTGAAGCCAACTGAGTTCCACCGCCCACGGTCCCAACCTCGATCGACGGCATGGTCACCGACGCATGAAGGTCTTTGCCGCCGTTCACCGCTTCCATCATGGTGATGCAGTGGGAGCTTTCGATGTTCTGGGCCGGATCTTGGCCGGTGGCAAGGTACACCGCCGCCACAATGTTGCTAGCGTGGGCGTTGAACCCGCCAAGAGCTCCGGCCATGGCGGATCCGGCGAGGTTCTTGAGCACGCTCAACTCCACCAACGAACCTATATCCGTCTTCAATACCGCCTTCACGATTTCTCCGTTTATGATGGCTTCGCAAACCACCGATTTGCCTCTTCCTTCGATCCAGTTCACGGCCGCCGGTTTCTTATCGGAGCAATAGTTGCCGGAGATGCTGATGACGTCCATGTCGGGAAAGTCGGCACGGAGATGCTCCAAAACGTATTGGACGCCTTTCGAAACCATGTTCATCCCCATTGCGTCACCGGTGCTACAAGTGAACCTCATGTATAGATTCTTCCCCGCAATCGCACATCGGATTCTTTGTAGCCTCCCGAATCGGCTTGATCTGCGAATTATTGCATCCACCCGAATTTAATCGACTAGATACTATTAGAAGTTGCAAAAATATGTCAATACCAAAGGTCTGTTTACCAACACAAATTGAGTAAACGCTAACCGAAGTAAGAGTCCCTCTTGAAGCTTACCACATCATTGGCCATAATCTCGGTCAGCATCATGGACCGATCCATGATGCAGACCGAGATGCTAACATGGTAAGCTAAATGAGAGACTCTTACTCGGTCAATGATTAGCGCTGACTGCTGACAAGACCACACTCTTGTTAGCGTTTACTCGGTTTGTGCTGGTAAACAGTCTCATAGTAGTGTCACTTACAATAAAATTGGGTTTATAGGACGTCAAAATTTTGTAAGCATCCAAATAGATCGTTAGACTTAATTTATAGGACGCCAAAAATTTGCAAGCGTCTTAATAAATCGTTTTATAAGACTTAATTTATAAGATCAAAAAAATAAAGTGGCATATCTAAAGACATTGTAATGAGTTTATAGGACGTTTTTGGGTGTCGTAAAAAAACGTTGTATTAGCTATTTTACATGAAACTATTTGAAGAAACATCTTATAAAAACAAATGTTCTATAAAAAGATGTTTATAGGACGTTTCTCAAAAGTATCATATAAAATAGCTAATGTGACACATTGTATTAAAAGTGTTCTAAAAACTTGTTAAGACGCACATGCGTCTCATAAACTTATTACAACGTCTTTAGATAGGACACTTTATTTTATCAGATAAACTAATAAACTAAGTCTTATAAAACAGTCTATTAGGATATTAGGATGCTTAAGAA
Source organism: Saussurea involucrata (assembly GCA_033807775.1). Classification (NCBI taxonomy): domain Eukaryota; kingdom Viridiplantae; phylum Streptophyta; class Magnoliopsida; order Asterales; family Asteraceae; genus Saussurea; species Saussurea involucrata. The sequence continues at coordinate 135,029,000 of CM066315.1, forward strand.
TTGTTGGTGTCCTATAAACCTAGTTTTGTTGTAGTGTGTTAGCTAGAAACTAGAACTATCTTACTTGTTAAAAACCGAGGCAAGAGTCTCGAAGTTTCGTGGTTCTTCCATGAAAAACTTCAAATCGGCCGCCCTCTTGGCGGTGCCGAACCTGACGACCGGCGCTCGAGTCATGCCATCCTTGAGTAAGATGGTGGTGGCTCCACCGGCGGTGTAAATGGCCTTACAACCCCGGTTAGTGCTAGCAACAAGACACCCTTCGGTGGTCGCCATCGGAACCCAAAACTCCTTTCCGTCCAGCAACACTGGGCCAGCGACACCAACGGGTATTTGGACATAACCAACCGGCATTTCACAACACTGTCCCAATATGGATTCGTAATCAAGCCCGTCTAGCGGCAAACCGTGAAGAGACTTTCCGGTTACCCTCTCCAAGGCCATTCTCCTGATAAACGCTGCACGTTTGCAGTCCCCGAGCTTCGATTCCAACGAGTAAGATGGCGTTTTACCAGAAACCACGGATTGTATCACGACCTCGTCCTCTTCGGTCACTATTGTTTCCGTTGGTACCATTTCTGCATCCTTCTTTTCGACTTGTTTTATCGGCACGCCAGATTTGTGATCGTCTGTAGCATTGATGTCTTCTTTACAGGTGGATGCCGTATTGATGAATAAAGTAAAGATTACTCGTGATGGTGGTGTCGGGTTGCGAGTAAATTTGCTTCCACAGGGAGCCCGTGGAACTGTTTGTTCGGATAATCGAAGTAAAGATTGTTGTATAATTAACACTTATACAAGACTAATTAGATCTTAAATTGATTTTACCAATAAACTATTCAAGGTTCTAAATGGTCTGAGGTGTGATATTGCGACGAGATCAAGCCTTAAGCCTTAGAAGTTGCCGCACAGTGTTTTCCTTTACAAGGCTTAAGATGGCAAGTCAATATATATATATATATATATATATAGCCTTAGGTTCAATAGAGAAGTGCAATTTTTTTGAGAAATAGAGAAGTGATATTGGCCATTCATTCGGTCAAGATCGATTATAATTGGTCAAAAGTTGCGGCTGTTCCAAAAATAGAAGGGTAATTTCGTAACTTTTACAAAAAACACGGGTTGAGTTCATATATGAATCTGTGTGATTCACATATGAACTATACGTTCATATATGAATCTTTGTAATTCACATATGAACTCTTTATAACTAATTCATATATGAACCTTTGTGTTTCATATATGAACCTTTGTGTTTCATATATGAACCTTTGTGTTTCATATATGAACCTTTGTGTTTCATATATGAACCTTTGTGTTTCATATATGAACCTTTGTGTTTCATATATGAAACTAATTAACTGTAGGTTCATATATGAATCAGTTGAACCAATTAACTGATTCATATATGAATCAGTTGAACCAATTAACTGATTCATATATGAATCTTTGTGTTCATATATGAACCTTTGTAATTTACATATAAACTTGTTTTAACTAATTCATATATGAATTTTTGTGTTCATATATGAACCTTTGTGATTTATATATAATTTTTTTTAACTAATTCTCATATGAACAAATTAACTGATTCATATATGAATCACAAAGGTTTATATATGAATTAGTTAAAAATATTTTATATGTGAATTACAAAGGTTCATATATGAACACAAAGGTTCATATATGAACCTGTCCCGCGTATTTTTTACAAAACTACCCCTCTATCTTGTGCAGACCACGCGAGGAATTATCCTCTGCTTCTCGGTCAAAGCCGCCGATCTTGATCGAATGCATGACCAAGATCACTTCTCTATTTCTCAAAATATTTGTACTTCTCTTTTGAACCCTTCCCTTTATATATATAATTATATATACACACACATATAGGGAGGTTCAAATAAGAAAGACAAAAATGTTGAGAACGTAGGAATAAATGATTCATATGTGAATCATTGGTAAAAGGAGACATGGGCTCATATATGCATCTTCGTATGTGAATAATTGGTAAAAAGGTAGGTAAGCAAACGTGAGTTCACATATGCATCTTCAAATGAATATTTTCCGGGTTTACTAATTATTCACATATGAATAACTTATTCCTGCATTTTCAACCATGATTCACATGTGAATATTTCTTTTCTACATTCTTATCTTTTTGTTTTTGTTATTTGAAGGTTCCCGTATATATACATATATGTTTTTCAAGGCATACGTAAAGCAGTAAGTCGGTATAGAAGACTAAGTAGATCCCAACTTACCAATAGGATGCTTACCGACGTAAGGATCAGCATGCCGCCACTTATTGTACCGTGCCTCACCATCAACGATCATTCTATTGATAGTATCTATATCATCCTGGACATCTCATAGAATTAATAAAACAAAAGGGGGAAGGGGGGCTATAACGAAAGCAAAGATAAACGAACCACATGCTTGTTTGCATCAAATCTCTCAGGAACTGCATCAACCTGCAAGTTTTACGACGAAAACAACCAAAGTTAAATCAAACACATAAATGTAAGCAAATCAAAAGAGCTCAAATAAAGAAAACAAGCCACGAGGGACGGATACATACGTTATGGTAAAAGAGACGATGATGAACATCCGAATTGAGAGCATTTTTTATGGCGTGTCTATAAAGGGTTCTGACCCGCTCCTTCTGTATTGCCCTCTTTGTGATATAAGACACAAATCTGCTCATCTTTGATCCTTTTTTTGGATAAGATCATACCAACACTAATGCAGATTCCAACTTTGATTCTCTCTACTCTGTGTTTCTAGCCAATCCTCAGTAGAATATGGTGGGTGATAAGTAAACACCATATTCAAAAAGAAATGGTGTAAATAACAGTGTAAATAGCAGGACAATGAAGCCAACAAGGGACAGTAGCAGACATTGATTGTACTTTTTGTTATCATGGTATTGTTGTATTAAATGGTGGTCCATATGTAATAATTTGGTCCATGTACCAAATTTAAACTAAAGAAAAAAAGAAATTGTTTTTTGTTATAATTTGTTTAATTCAAAATTTTGTTATGATATAAATATTTTAGATTTAAAAATAAGGATAAAATTTATGTTGGTTTTAATGAAGTATCTTGTCGTAATAGCAGGGTTTAACGTTTATCATATATTTGAATGTGCTTATCAGTTAGTTATCGTTTAGTCAGGGACGGACTTAGAAACTTTTTCATACGGTGGCACCAAATTTTTTCAAACGGTTTTTATCGACATGTTTATCTTTTTTACCAACGTTCAATATCGACCGATATGTTTTTAGCCAAATTTCGGTGTTTCGAGGGATTTTTAAAGTTTTTGGCTTGATTTCAAGTATTTTTAAGTTTTTTTAACGATTTTGAGGGACTTTTTCAGTATTTTTGGTTGATTTTTTCGGTTTTTTTGGTTGATTTTTTGGTTGATTACGAGATACGGTTGCACTTTCAAAAGAATATGGTAACACCTTTCACGAAACCAAAATTTTTTACCCTTCGCCAGAGAAATGATACGGTGGCACGTGCCACCGTGTGCCCTTATAAAGGTCCGTCCATGCATTTAGCTTTATACAGTCCAAATGTGGAGCTCTAAAATTGTAAACTTAAATTTTAAGAACATGAGGTAAAAGTTTTATAATATACATATGGAAGAGTTCAAACGAGAACATCTTCATTTTACGAAAACATGAGAACACATTTTACTATAGTCAATCACATATGATACTAAATCACAGACTTACCCTGGGCAAAGTCGCCCGCATACCACCAGGTCCCATGTGTATTATCGCATATGATTGGCTATATTAAAAGAGTGTTCTTGAAATTTTGCAAAATAAATATGTTCTTGTTTGAATTTCCACCTATATATATATAAATAAATATATATATATATATATATATAGAGAGAGAGAGAGAGAGGGGGAGGGAGGGAGGTTTAGTGGAAAACCTTAAAATACGAAAAAGAACACCCTGGTGGCCCTTCATCTAGACGGTATGCAGTTGTGCATACAGGTAAATTATGTTTTTTTTTATTTTTATGCACGTGTGTATGTTACAAATTACTTGTATGCACAAGTACATACCATCCAGATGAAGGGCTATCAGGGTGTTCTTCAGTTTTCCCTTTTTTTGAGATTTTCCCCTGAACCTGACCCTATATATATATGGCTTCGTAAAATGCAAACATTGCATTTGTTGCACACCTTACAAACCACATTGTGCATATGTACAGAACCAATGTGCATATATGAACAATGTGCATATGCATACGTGTAAGAATATACATATAATGGACATACATTCATATGAGATAATGCATATATGCATCTCAGATTATGCATATATGCAAATTGGTTTGTAAGGGGTGCAACAAATACATGGTTTGTATTTGATTTGTACCATATATATATATATATATATATAGAGGTGAATTCAAACGAAAACGCTAACTATTTACGAGAACACGAGAACGGCCGCCCATGTACAAAATCACATGTGATTCACGTACAAAATCACATGTGATTTTACACTACCTGGAAATCTGGACGTGAATCACATGTGATTTTGTACAAAATCCAGGTAGTGTAAAATCACATGTGATTTTGTACAAATCACGTACAAAATCCAGGTAGTGTAAAATCACATGTGATTTTGTACGTGAATCACATGTGATTTTGTACATGGACGGCCGTTCTCGTAAATAGTTAGCGTTCTCGTTTGAACCTTTTTTTCTATCTCTCTCTCTCTCTCTCTCTCTCTCTATATATATATATATATATATATATGAACTGAACAATTGAGGAACACTCTAATAATCATATGTATGTATGAGCCCACTCCTCCAAAAACCCAAATTTTCATTCGGGGTTAAATCTTGGGGGATCATTTTCATTCGTCTGCCTGAACCAAACAACCCGTTAGATTTTAGTTTCAACCCAAAACATAACAAACCCCAATTGAATCCTTCATCACCACTCCATTTGGATCTTAATGACGATGTTAATAATGTTACTTTTGATGGTTCAACAGCAAAGACTTTAATTAATTATAAAGGCGATGTATCCTTCTATTTTCAAACTGACAACTTTGTGGGCTAAAATGGCTTTCAATGCTTCTTTGATATATGGATATTTGAATGAAAATCCCATTTTAAAACATTTAATTATAAATGCCAAAAAAGAATCTTGTTGGAATCCTATACCACCTAGACTGCGTAGATACAGATTAGCGTGCCAACGATTCTAGTTTTAACGAGCTACTCGAGCTCAAACACAAAATACAGTTCTTTTAACTTGACACATCGAGCTTCATATAAAATGTTCTACTCGGCTTGTTTGAAAGCTTGATTAAAATTTCGAGCCGAGCCAAGCCATTAAAACATACACTTTCTCGATCCAAACATGTTTTTTTTGGAAGGGTGTCCTAGGCTATATATAGACTAATCCCTTGGCAAATTATGACTGTAAGACATCAACCCTGATTAAACCTCAATGGCCACAAGTTACGTACGACTGGATTCGAACCTTGGGTTGCTGGGCAGATGGGATATTCCACCACATCTCCAGGGCCTTAACCAATACGCCACAGCCCTTGTGGTTCGATCCAAACATGTTCAAAAAATATAAAATCAAAACATAACAATTAGGGAAATTAACCAAACTAGCCATTTTGGTGTATAATCCAGGTGGGTTTAGCTTGCAGAATGGGCATTCCGGCTTGCAAAATCTTCTTAGTGGCTTGTGAAATGGCCCACCAGTATCAAATTTTATTCATAAAAATACATTCTGTAAATTGTGAAATGAGCACTTGCGGAATATATTTTGGTTCAAACATGAAAAGTGAAGATGTTCGTCCAAAATGGCTAGTTTGGTCAATTTCACTACAAACAATAATCGTGCCTGAGCCGATAAACGAATTAACCAATCCCGAGTTTGAGCCCATATATGAGCTTATAACGCTTGAATTTCGGGTATAATTTATAACACAAATTAGTTAAACAAGCATCAAGCTCAAACTCGAGTACTATTTTGAAAAAGTTCTTCGAGCTCGAGACCAATATTATTTTCTCAATTCGATCTCGAACAATCTGTCACTCGACTTGACTCGGCTTATTAACACCCTTAATATAGACCACTAAACCTGATATATAGGGTCAGGTTCAAACGAGAAGTTAAACACTTTCACACGAGAAGTTTCAATATCATATATGATTAGACGCATGATACACAAGCTTAATTATATATGACTGAACACATGTTGCATTGACAACACATAGACGCTTAATCATATATGATTAAACACACCCAAAATGTTTAACTTCTCGCATAATCTTTCTTCTCTCTCTCTCTCTCCCTCTCTCTCTCTCTCTCTGTGTGTGTGTGTGTGTATATATATTATGTATCTATAAACGGATTCTTTTAGAGAAAGATTCAAAGGAGTTCCACATATCTTAAACAAATGTAATGAGAAGCGTACCACTGTAGCACCTTCGCCAAGGACTACTTTGAGAACCAATTCAGGTACCGGTATCCATGAGGGTCGGCCCAAGACAGATCCGAGGTGTTCACACATCTCAGATACACGAACACGATTTGGTGCAGTCCCGTTGATAACTCCTGATATCACATTCAAGGTTAATTTGTTGATGAATAATAGAAGTCGATCGAAGCCACATTCTATAATGTTTTTGAAGTATATAATATTTATATACGACAAATATTCATGCAAACTCATCACCTTTGGTGAGGCTTGAACCTTTGACTTTCAGAGAGGTTAGGCTCTACTGATAACTCGAGTACTACTGAGCCAATGACCCTTTGGTATCTTAGGTAGATCATGTGAAAAGATACAGTTATAGAGGGAAGTTCCGTTAGGAACCCAAAATTGATTAGAAACCCGGGAACCACCCATTGGGCACCACTTGCCCCTCTTCAAGATGAATATTCATCATGAATAACACATTCAAGATGAATATGGAAATGTTATTCATCATGAATCACACATTCATAATGAATATGGACTTGTTAATTGTTATTCATCATGTATCACACATTCCTGATTAATGTGTTACAACATTCACGATGAATAACACGTCTATATTCCTGACGAGAATGCCATGTTGTCCGACTATAGGCGGTCCCAGGTTCCTAATCAATTTTAGGTTACGTTTTCACCTTTGTAAGATGGATTTATCAAGGCTTCATATAACAAATTTGCCACGTCATCAACATGAATCTAGGAAGACCTACAACATTAACAATATCAAGTTAGAGTCCCCTTCTTTTACAAACCCAATAATTCGTATAAACTAGTTTTCATGTTCACATGTGAAAATGCAATGTTTATAAACTGTTATTTTATATGTGAAACAACACATTAAAAACTGGTTTGTAAGTTTGTATGATTTTATTAGGTCTGTAAATGATAATGCGTCTATAAGATTTAGCTTCATCCTTATCCATGCAATCATATTTGTTCAGCTTTAGTGTGTTGGCCCCATGTTTTAACAAAATACCCCTTGTCATGTTCTTTAGTCCAAAAACTTGCATAAGACATAGTCTAGATCAAAACAATTATGGGTTTATCTTGTGAAACATTTGAAACCAATTTTATTGGTAAACATGTGGTCAAGGGGTATTTTAGTAAAATCACTTTTTAATGTGGTTGTAATCGTATTAAATCGTATTAACGAAAACTTTCTAATGATATATTTTGTTATAAACATATTTATCTTATTATAATTAGATAAATTACATAATTAATCAAAATATATAAACAGCTCATTAGGGGTAAATTGGTCATCTTATCTGTTCTGTCATGTCCAGTTTTGTCTTACCAAATGTTGAACAACTGTTATGTTCTGTCATCTCATGTCCATTTTGTTTGATTAACATAATATAGAACATAATGAAAGTTAAATAAAAAAGTATAGAAATGAGAAACAACTTACATTCTACCATTGTTCTCTATGAGGTTTCATCTTTTGAAAATGATTCATTCACATATTCATTCGTAAAATTGGCAAGTGGGGTAAAAAAAAGTTGAAAGGTAAAAAAGGTGTGGGATAAAAAATGTATCACATTTCTAGTGGGTCGGAACTCGGAAGTCGTAAAAGGGTGTGGCAAAAATGTGTCACTTGTTTGGTTTAATCTAACTTTTCACCTTTTTTACCTTTCATACACCTTTCAGTTTCACTAGCCGGGGGTCGTCACAGAAATAGCCGCTCTACTCTTTAGAGTAGAAGCCATATCTATATACATCTTACCCCCCAAGACCCAGGGGCGGATCCATAATTTTTTTCAAACGGTGGCACCATTTGACTATAAAAAACAAATATAGAGATATTTTTCATAAAATTAATATTGGTTTGGTGGTTGGTCCCTTGCTTTTCAAACTAGAGGTCTCAAGTTCGAAATCCTAGTTATTATAATTTTTTTAGAAACAATAAATATGAAATTAAAAGCTAAAAACTACAAAAATGACTCTAACAAGACTTGAACCCGGGTCTTATGTAAAATAAAAGCACTTCTAAACCAACTCTACCAAGGGAAACTTGCGGCGGAGAAACAATACGGTGGCACGTGCCACCGTATTTCATTAACTAGGTCCGCCCATGCCAAGACCCCACCTCTGGATGGGATATGTTGGGCTCATTTGGTTTGTAACGGAATTATGAACAAACCTAAAGCGCCACCATCTCTCCCGAGAACCAAGCCAATACGAATAAGAGCGATTCTAACATCGTGATCGACTCCAAGAGCGGTTCTTTCCCATTCCCTACAAACCTGATGATACAAAACATGTAATTTAGTACAAATCCGTTGGAACCCATCACTTTTTGTTTCCAAATTAGAAGGTTCCATTTGTTCACCTCAGCTAGATAATTGTTTCCAGAAGGGCTTTGTTCATCAAACTCCTTATCAGTTTCGCTAGTATCTGATTTAAATAAAAAATCATTAATCTTAATATGAACCTAATCCCATATAAAAGCCAAACATATGCAATTTAACATGAATAATACACAACAACCTATTACCAAACCAAACAGACCCATTTACGCTTGGAATTAGGGTCTGTCGGATGTCTCCCAAGGCTCTCGCCCAAAACGCACACTAAATTGAACGATAAAACCCTAATGGCCTAACCTCCTTATTGATACTATCCCACTTAATCCTACTCTTGCATTAACTACTTGTACTAGTGCATTAGGCACTTGTACCTTAGCCTACCATATTTGACTATTTGACCCCACTACTTAGGGTATAACACACATAGGCACACACATCCATCCCAAAATAACATATGCCATGAAAAAGGCATACAATTGTAGAAATGTGTAATTATAACTTTTTTTAATGAACTAAACGACAATTTTACCTTTAATAATAGATGGAATGATGAACTTTTCCGTCTTATACTTAAGGGTGTAATCAGAAGGTTGACAATTACTTTTGAGAGTGGTCACTTAGATTGGGACAAACTAAAATAGAAATATGGAGACTTATTTTGGAACAGAGGGAGTAATATATTCATGCGAAAAATGCTCAGATCCTAATCAATAATACAACAATTTATTAAGAAAACAATGGCAAAACTTTATTCTCACTTTGCATGCATAATTGGATGATACCGTAAAGCATACTTGTTGTTTTATGAGATAAAATACGAACAAATGCTCTATCAAGCACATACCGTAATAGCCGACCCCTGATGCACTAACCAACACCGTAGGTCTTGCATCACTTGGAGAGTCGTTTATCAAGTCGACAACCTTCATGGTTGGTGAAACAAGCCCGTTAACGGTTGGCAAAAATGTAGTACTCATTCGTTTATAACATTTTCCTCCGTTCTCCATTTTTTTAATTTCTCCTCGTATCATTGGTGACATTATCACATTCATTCCAATGTATCAAACATTACAACAAAATCGGTTTTATAGGATGCCAAATATGTCTAAATGTCTTAATAGACTGCTTTATAGAACTTACGTTTATAAGACAAATAATTATGCTTGTATGTAAAAGTGGTACAATAAGTTGATAAAACTTTTTGACATCCTAACAAACTTTTTAGAGCATTTATAAAATTAAGGATCCTATTAGCTTTTTTATATGACATTTTTTATCTTATGAACACATCTTTTCATAGATACTTGTTTTTAAAAGACACGTTTTCAAATAATGTCATATAAAAAGACTAATACGACATTTTATTTCAAAAGTGTCATAAAAAACTTGTTAAATCAACTTGTTGCAACACTTTCACGTCAATCGTTCGGTCCTATAAACTTAAGTCTTTATTATTAATCGGTCTATATATTAGGACATTTATACATATTTGATGTCTTACAAAACCGATTTTGTTGTAGTGAATATCATGGGACCCACAAAATGATAAATGATAAAATCAAATAGAACCGTAGTCTCTAACTCTAATCCTGCCTTCTTTGATCTCTTTCTTGATCTGCAGTATCACAAAGCACATCAAGACACATTTTTCTACATTCCATAAGCATATCACATATTTTAAGACACATTTATCTACAGCTAAAGAAAAAGGCGAAACTGTTGATGTGTCATCACATTTCACAAACACATTCATATATAAATTAACAAAATGACCATATATGTTAGGGTTCCTTTTTGGGAAAGAGGGGGTCAATAAGAAAAGCATAAGAGACGGGCCATTGGCCCAGCAGGACCCGGGTCACCGATAGAGCCCAGCCTCCTAAGAGGGTCAAGGGTTCAAGCCTCATCAAATATGAGAAGTGTGTGTTTCTTCTCATGAAATGGGCAGATAGGGGTGGCAATGGGTCAGGTTGGGTTCGGGCTCAACCCATTTATTAAATAGGTTGAAAATCTCAACCCAACTCAACCTGTTTAATTAAATGAGTTGAGATTTTTCAACCCAACGTGTTACCTAAATGGGTTGACCTGATTATGATTTTCTCAACCCAAGTTGTTAACTAAATGTGTTGAACCTGTTTAGTTTTAAATTTTAAATAAAATAAAAGGATTATACTATTTAATTTTATGACAAATACAAATATATTGTTCAAAGTTTGAATAAAACACAACCACAAATGCAAATAAATTGTTCAAATATAATTGGAAACCTTTAATTTCTAAGTAATTCGACTTCCACTTTCATCAACTCCAATTTCACTAATTGTCTAATTCACTACATAATTGAAATTTGACGTAAGTAAAACTAACATTAAAATAGATATTATAATTAAATAATGATATTTATTTAATAATAAAATAAATTATATAATATTTTAAATGGGTTGAAAACAGGTTGTAAACAAGTCCGAAATTTCAACCCAACTCAATCCATTTGAATAAATAGGTTAGGCGGGTTGATGCATTTACATAAATAGGTTGAAAATCTCAACCCAACCTGCTAATTTTTGGGTTGGGTTCGGGTTGGATTGGCGGGTTGAGTCACTTTTTGCTAGCTCTAGGCAGAGGACCACAAAAACACATTTGACTACTTACAAATATATGAAATAATGTAGAAAGGAACTTACTAATAGAAAGTCCCAACCAAACTAACCCTGAACCTTACTAATATTAGGGTATAACAGAACTCTTTGCTTAAACCATCTTTTTTGCTTCAACTCCTAATCTCTTCTTGTCTAGGGAAAAAGTTCCAAAATCAGAGTTCTTAAAGCAATCATGGTTTTTCTACAATTGCATGGAATATATCAAAGGAGTTGGCCTTATATTTGTCCATAGACCCTATGCTGTTAATTGCGGTGCAATAAAGCTGCAATAGCATTATTGGTCATAAGCAAAATAGCGGCGAAAATTGCAGTTTCGATAATAATGGCGCTATTTAGCGTTATTTGAGGCAAAATAGTGGTCCGCAGTACCGATATTATCAGTTAGGCCTTTTTCGTCTTTTTTGGGCTTTGGTTTTGACTTAGGCTTTTATTTTGTTTTGATTTGGGGCCTTATTTTATTTTGATCCATTTTATGAACCGCTATTTTTGGACCGCTATACAACCTCGATAACCGCTATTTCAAATATCATTCCTGACCGCTATTTTGTATTTTGACCGTTGTAACAACATAGCATAGACCAAATCAACCCCACTCAAGGATGAGGACGGGTCTTGTGCAGGGCTATTTTCGGAGAACTAGTTGAAAAGCTAGCTGTTTGCTGATAAGATATTAGGGGTACAGTTGGAAAAAGTGGAAGAAGCTATTGGAGCTTATTGAAAAGCTACTTGAAGTAATATTTTAATAAGCTAGCTTATGACAAACGAAATGGAGCTTTTTCAATAAGCTTAAAAAATAAGTTAGTTTATGGTTGTCGAACAAAGCCTAAGTTGAATGTAATTAGGTGATTAAATACTTGACTTCCATGTGAAAAACATTAAGTTCTCTAAACGAGATACTGTAGCGGACTCTGGTTGGTTATTCAAAACAATTTGAGCTTTTAAACAATTAAACTCTGACCACCAATTCAAAAAACAATTTTCTTTGTGAATAACTTTTGTTAGAAATGGAGAGTCGATTGATAGATTGAGAGACAGACTTGAGATGACTGAATCGACCGGCTTTCATATATTGAGAGAGAATTACAAAAGAAAGTTTAACCTAATAATGAACCATAAGAGATCTATTTATACAAGGTAAGTTACACATAATTACAGAAAGGACCCTGAACTATACATATTAACAATAATACTCTAACACCCCCCTCAAACTCAAGTAGGGGAAGAATGAGCCAAACTGAGTTTGGAAACAAGAGCCCGAAAACGCCCTGGAAGATGAGCTTTGGTGAAGATATATGCAGTCTGATCAATGGTTGAGATTGGAAGAAGTTTAACCGTCTTGCGAAGAACATGTTGACGAGTGAAATGACAGTCAATCTCGATGTGCTTTGTACGCTCATGAAAGACATCATTGTGAGCAATCTGAATAGCACTATTGTTGTCACACCATAATGGTGTTGGGGAAAATTGATGAGCACCCATATCAGATAGTAGCCAGCGTAGCCATACGAGTTCTTGTGTAGTGTCAGCTAAGGCTCTATATTCCGCTTCAGTACTGGACCGAGCTGTTGATAACGCCACCTTTTGGCGTTATTTTCGTTTCTCAAACCAATGAGATTGGGTTGTGTTCCTGCAAAAAGGCGAAGTTTTACGGTTTATTGAGTGAAATGTGCAGGTAATATAAAAGGAAGACAAACTTCGAGAAAAGAAGCGGAAAAGAGCCCAAAACGAGTCCCAAACGAAGCCAACGGAAGCCCGAGATCCAAGTCCAAAACCGCGGCACACAGTTCCCAAACCGCGGCCCAAACCGTGGCACACACTGTTCCATGCCGCGGCACACTGTTCCCAAACCGCGGCCCAAACCGCGGCACACACTGTTCCACGCCACCGCGCGGTTTGGCGCGCGGTTTACAAACCGCGGCACACACGGTTTTGGCGTTTTTAAGGCTGATTTTTCAGATTTTAGGTTATGATCGCGATACCACTTTTCAGAGGACGGGAGCAGCAACTTTAGGGGCGATTTTCAGAGCCTTTTCGGAGACTTTGGAGCCACGATAGAGGACGATTCGAGGAGACGTTCACGATACGAATTGGATTAAAGCGGATAGAAGGGAGTTCATCATTACATCTTTCAAGTTCACGTTTATCATGTTTTCACACACTTTTTCATCTCCTTTTCTTACGTTTTTATTCCCCAACATTATGAACTATCTTTAAGATGTTGGGGGTTGGATTGAATTAGGTTTGAACATATGAACGGATGACGAATGACTTTTATCAGTTTTTCTTATTTTAATGAAGCTTGTGATTTAGTTTTTAATGCTTTTGTGAATTTGGCCAATTTACATCTGATTTGTTTGTTTCAATTAAGTTCGAGAGAATTAACTGTTACTTAGAACTAGAAATTGCATGCCTAAGGTGAGAAACTGGTGATAGAGATATACCAGGTAAACCTTGGTCCCGTTTAACATCTTGAACTTAATGTGTTTTGAAATCCATAGGTTGAGATCGAAAGATAAAACTTGCCCTTTTCAAAATAAAACCCGTTGTTGCTCGAAAGAGAATAATGGTGACTTTTAAAGATTGGGTACTCATTAAAGGAATAACTGGTAATCGTTTTAAGTCTGATATTCGTATGTGAAAACCTAAGGAAATCCAACCCTCAACTGTTTTCTCTATCTGAAGTTTCCAAAGCTGTTTCCTGTCTTGTGTTTGATTTAATTTCTGCAATTAAGTAGTTTATAAACCAACCTCTCAATTTGCAACCGTTCAGTTAATAGTAATTATAGTCATTGTGATACTTAGTTCTTAGTTCCCTGTGATTCGATACTCGTACTTTCTAAGTACTATTACTTGACTTCGACCCGTACACTTGCGGTAAGATTTAGGGGGGGGTGATACCCGCCTATCAAGTTTTTGGCGTCGTTGCCGGGGAACTAGTTGCAACTGATAGCACTACCAGCTATAAGCGCTATTAGATTGAACATTTTTTTTATTCTGTTATTTCATTTTGTCACCTTCAATTTCTGGATTACTGATCTTGTTACTTTCCATTTCAGATACTAATTGGCTTATGCCAAGGAAGACCCGAGGGAAGGAAATCGAGCCATTTGATCCGGAGATCGAAAGAACCACCCGCCAGATACGAAAAGCGTCCAAAGCCCAAAGAAAATTAGAGATGGCCGACGAAGCACCCCCTCGCAACAATCCTCCGCCCCCTCCGGCGAGAGTTCCGATGCGGTCATTTGCCAACCCAAACGTGGCAACCGCACGGATAGGCATCCAACCGCCCGCTACTGCGACAAATTACTTCGAGATCAAACCGAGCACCATCGTGATGGTGCAACAAAATCAATATGGAGGAGCACCGACCGAAGATTGTTGGTCCCAAAGGGCTATACAAGTTTGTAGAAGGGGGGGGGGTTGAATACAAACACACAGATTTTACTTTTCTAAATTGTTTATTGATAAATCATTAACAATTTACAGCTTGTTGCGGAAACAAGATTAAGAATAAATCCTAAATCTAAACAAGTTGGAACACTAAGTTTCATGCACTAAGAAAGAGAAGGAAATTACTAATAATAACCTATCTCAAGATAAGAAGGATGAACTTGTCCAGAGTTAGCAAGTTGCTTCAAAATAAAGTGAGTTCTTCTTCTTATATACTGCATGCATTTAATGCATTGCAGTTTACACTTTACACGTGGCAGCAACTGATTGGTTGCATGTCATTAACCTTTGTTGACAACCTTAGTAGCCGCATGTTGAACAGTGTAGCATCAGAGTGGTTGTACGATTTCAGACAATAAGGAGGTTCTTTTCTGACATATCGTACGGAGTCGTGCAAGGGTGGTTAAGACAAAAGTACTTTGTACGGAGGACTTCATGATCAGCTTTTCGTTGATTCAGCGATCTATCATTTTTCATCAGCGAATGATAGAGTTCAGCGATAGCTGAAGTCTTGTACTTGATACTTCACGTTGATTGGACAAATCTGAGTCTTCACTGATCCGCATGAGTTCATTAGGAGACTTGTCGCTGGTTCTTGAGCTTGATCTTCGACTTCAGCGTAGAACCTATGTTGTCGTGAAACTTGTCTTCAGGGATCATAAGTAAACAACTAACTTATCAGCGATCACCATAAGTACTGAACAGACTCAGAGTATTATGGTGAACAGTTTCGCTGAATGTTTAATCTAAACAACAAGAGTTCCTATCAGCGGTACTGTAAGATCCTAGTACTTATCAGCGATAGTGAAACTCTGATACATATTGTTTACTTACAATTTTCACTAAGTATATAAGAGAGGGTCATTATCAAATCACTGAGGGTTTGGATCAACAATCTCCCCCTATTTGATTATGACATAGCAACAGAGAAAATTGCTATAAAATGAAAACATAAGGATAAAAAGAACTCATAAAATATTTGTCCCTTTTATTGTTTTCTGGGATCTTTTCTGTACTGATGGAGTAAAGTACATTCGCTGAAATTTTTCTTTAAACTTTGTAAAGATTACAGAGGGAAGTGGAAAAATTACAAGTACAGCGAATAAAATTACAAGTACAAAAGATGTAGACAGATAAAGGATAGAAAGAATTACAAGGCGATCCTATCCGTCAAAAGGTTCTTCCTTAATGAGTTGTTCATCAAGGGTCATTGATGTGGCAATCATCCAATCAGGGACATCTGCTCCTTGATTCTTTTTCTTCAGAGCTTCTTCAAAAATCAAGGGCTTCAGGTGTCTAGCTTTGATGTCGCGTCTGACTTCACACCAGTATAAGAGATCTCTGAGTTGTTCGATGGGAGCGATGTGGAGCCCAGAGATACGTTGAAAGTGATGGTTTCCATCGTAGTCTAGAAAGAATATACCATATGGATCACTTACAACTGTGCCAGGAATGAAAGTTTTTCCAGGTGGTAGGGAGGTGTTAAGCGCTGAGAGATCAGCATCAGGGCCAAGAACTTCAGCACGAGAGAAACCAATACCTGTTTCATTCCGTATAGGAGGACCTAAATCAGAGACTTTCTTTTTCTTAGCAGAGACTTTTCTTTGTTGAGGAGGAAGAGGAGGAGAATATCCACAACAGAAGAAAGCAGGTCGATCTGTTTGTTTAAGATCTTCTCGACATGGCTTTTGAACTTTGAGCGCGATCCCTGAATGGCTAATTTTGTTTCTAACCATTCAGAGAGACCAAAATTTTCTAAGGTAGCAGCATAGAAAGTTTGCTTGGTTTTGTCTTCTCTGTAGACATCCACTTCAACAACAGGAACGTCGGTGTACCGTCTTCCTCATATGTTTACTTTGATGATTTTGGATGGTCTAGATCGATAGGTCAGCATTTGTTTAGCCCATTCCAAAGTCGTGTCAGAGACCTTAGTCTTTTCTCTAACGTTCTCTTGAGCATCATCCCATAGCTGACGTTGAACATCAATGGGAACTCTTTTCAGCTTGGGGTCTTTTATTGATCGTTGAGTAAGCTTGATGGCGTATTCTCTGTCTTTTTCTTCAGCTTCCTTTCGTTCAGCGATTAGGCGTCCAGCTCTGAGGTGTTCCTTGTATTCCTTTTGGGAAATTCTGAACTTTGGAGGAACGGTAGGAAGTTGATCACGCTTCAGAATGATTCGCTGATCTTCGAGTCTCTTGATCATTGCATCTCTCTTTTTTTGATCCTCTTCACTTAGCTTTTGAGGAGCCAAGGAAGGTCTGTTTTTGTGAGAGAGAGTCCGTTCTTCAGGTTCATCAGTCTCAGAGATCAAATCCAAGACTGGGATTATGTCTTCAGCGTTGAGAGCTGGGATTATTGTTGAAGTCGCAGCTGTAGGAACTTCAGCGATATCCTCAAACAGGGGAGAGGACTAGCTGAAACGCAGCGATCTTACAAGTAAGAATTTGGGTAGAACAGAGAGAGAGAAAGAATGGGATAGTGTATGTAGGTTTGCGGAGGTAGAGAACTGATAAAGTGTATAGAGAAGGGATGTGGAGTAAGTAGTTAGTGTACCTGATAAACCGGCTTTTTAAGCAAGATCGTCAGATTTTCATCTTCAGCGACACCTTTTCCTTTGCCTTTGTCAGCTTCAGATGCTGATGGTTTTGTCTTTGTCCGCTCCCCTGAAGGTTCATTTATCAGAATCCCTTTAAGAACTTTAGTTCTCTGAGCAGGCTTGACGATAAAGGAATCATCATCATCGTCATCTTCGTCATCATCATTCTTTGGAGAAGAGGATGGTTCAGCATCAGACAAGTCGATGGCTTCTTCATCTTCAGCTTCAGACTCAGTTTTTTCAGCTTCTTCTTCGAGTTGCTCCCCCTCAGATACAGAGGCGAGCTTCTCGGTTCCCTCAGGGTGTTCATCTCCCTGAGGTCCAGCGGCTGCTTCAGCTTCAATTGTCTTCTCACCCTCTTCAGTGAAGGTGAGGTCTTCGGTCTTCTCTCCCCTGATAGATTCATCATGGGAAAGGTCTTCAGCGCTCTTGGAAGGGTCTTCAGCGCTCTTCTCCCCCTCCTTTTCATGATGACTGGGGGAGGAATGAGATGATTCAGCAGCTGTGGTTTTCTCCCTGTCTTTTTGGCCAGGGACCCCGACATAAGTCTCAATCGTTGGTAATCTGGTTTAAAGAGCAGAAATACCAGGATTGATTTTGATGAGTTCAGGACGATCTGCCGGAGTAAAATGCTCAGGTGCAGGAGCAGGGGCAGGTGCAGGGGCGGTTGTGTTGGTCAGGATCTGTGTCAACAAGTTCTGAATTGAAGAGATGTTATTCTTCATCGTGTTGACATCAGTCTTCACAGAACTCATATCAGTTTTTACTGAACTGACATCAGCCTTTACAACAGACATATCACCTTCGAGTGTGCCAACCGATGTCTTCAGCGTTGTAACTTCGCTGGACATGGTGTCAACTGATTTCTTGATGTCGAGGTAGTCTGTGTAGATGTCAGCGAGAACTTTGGCAAAATCACCGAGTGATTTATCAACCTTCTCCATATCAGCTTTGGAGGCATTCTTTCCGACTTCGGTTGTAAGCTTTAAAAGATTCTCTCCAGCGGTTGTTACAGCTGAAGAGTTGCCGGAAAGAGTAGACGTGAGACCTGTCAGCTTTGTCTCTACAGTCTTCAGAGACGTGTTGATGTCTCCCAAATTAGGACCTGTAACATATAAAAACTTGTGAACAGAGGAAAGCTCAGAAGTTTGGGGTTTAGTAACAGTGTTTAGGGGTTGTTGTATACCTGCAGGAGGATTGATGAATTCATCAAAATCGCGGGTTCCTGAGTAAAGTTCCATATCGTCAGCGAGAGAACCTGAACGTATGATCATCTCTGCAGGTCCTACTTCCGTCGTTCCTTTAGCTTCTGGAGGAATGACAGGTGCATCAGTGATAACTGGAGTTGTGTCCAAATGAGTGGAGGGAGAAGCGAAGGAGAAGAATGGAGGTTGGTTACTGAGTTCAGCGTTGGAATCACTGAGAATCACTTCATCAGTCTTTTGAGAGACTGAGGGAGGTTGGGTGGTTTCCAAGTTTGTAACCTCAGCGTTTGGAGACGCTGAAGTCGGGATATAGTGGGTGGCTTGTTCAGGTGTGGCAGAGCGTACCACTGAACTTTCCTTCAGCTCAACAGGAGCTGAGGAGACTTTAGCAGGAGATTGCTTGGGTTGCTCCTTGGGTTTCTTAGTTCTTTTGGAACCAAGTTGGGTGTCAGAATGTTTCCTTTTAAGAGGAATGGAGGTTGCAGCTGGGGTATCAGCGGTGGGTTTGTCCGCTGAAGGAGCTGCAGAAGTAGAAGAAGTAGAAGGATTTAGAATAGTTAAGAGTGTAGAAAGACGTACCTCATTTGCCACTGGTTTGAAGTCGAGTATCTTAGGACCAACCTGAGAAAGTTTCAGGTCACCCTCTTGAGGATAGCTGTCCTTCAGGCCTTTTTGGAAAATGGCGCTGATGAATCGAGGATACGGAACCCATGGAGGTCTGTTAGCGATGGAGTCCACTCTTAGTACCAGGTCATCATAGATGATCGATGCCCAGTCTATATGTAGACCTTTCAGCAATGCATATTACATTGCTTGCTGAGGTTTAGCGGCTTGGTCAGAGGAGCCGCTCTTGGCAGTCATGCAGCTGATCACATGGGCGAAGATGAAATTCATCTCGCTGGGTATTTTCGATTTCTTTATAATGGTCAGCTTCTTCTCGGGCTTCATATCCCTTCCAGTTTCCCATACATAGCCCATTGCATCAAAGAATGCAATGATGGCTTCCCTGTCTGAGTTTTTCTTGGGGTCAGGGAGGGGAACGAAGGGTTTTTCTTTGGTTGCTATGGGAAGGCTGAGGGCTTTGCGAATGATGGCAGGGGTGATCTTCATGGTGCCATATTCGATATCGCAAAGGATGCAGTCAATTGTTTTGGAGGGGTCTTTGGCTGATGGTAACTGAGAGTGTCTGGCAGAGTACCAGAATTGTGATAGCAAAAGCTAATGTGCGGGAGGGGTTATGGTCAGGGCTGTGGAGATGCAGCAATTCTTGAGGAATTTCACAGCATCATCTAGATGTGTGACTTGCTTTCGAGAAGGAAACTCGAGAAGCGCATAAAGGTTGTTTACCTTAGTCCAATCCAGCTTGTCAAGAGAGAACTTGACCTGAGGAGCCTTGAGGATGTCCACTTCCTCAGCAGTATCATCAGCAGCAGTGTTTTCAGCGATGGTGTTCTTGGGAATGTCAGAGGATTCCATTTTCTGTATTATCAGTTCAACCAAATATTAACACATAAGAATAATCTTAATGTGGAAGGATTTTCCAATGAGATGGTTCGAATTTTGTCCATTTCATTCAGACAAAATGTCTTAAAGAAGATTAGGGTTTTTCTTGTTTTTGAAAAACGAAATTTCAAACCCAATAAAAATCTTGTTTTCCAGTTTCCTTTGAAGATTGGGATTCTGGAAAAACGAATGAAGAACAAGTTTAAGATTTTTGCATTTGAACTTGAAGAACAACCATGAAATGGTTGTGTTTATAAAACCATGAAAGAGAATGATTTCATTTTTGGGAAGTTCTTTTGTTTGATCTTGTTAAAACAATGAGAAGATCAGAAACAAGTTATTTGCATTTGGTAAATAATAAGAACATATTAACCTTTGATGTTTGAAGAAGATGAACAGTTGTTCTTGAAAAATCGAGAGCAAAATGCAACAGTGAATTCTTTCTTTGCTTGGAGGAGAAGTTCGCGTAAAAGGAAAATATAAACGAAGAATTTGTTTATATAGAGAGATTTTAGAAAGAGAAAATCTTGAGCGGGAAAAGATTTTCATCATGACACGGACACGTGTTTGCATTTGATTGGCGAGTAAACGAAACGTGCAAACGTGTGTCAGAAAGAAGAACGTGCCAGGGCTTATCCGTTGTAATGACGTCACAACTGTCCTTTCATATTCATGGTTGTCTCTGAGGTTTTGAAAAACTCAGGGATACTTTTGAAAATATGAAGCACTGAATTTAGAAATATCAGTGAAGGTTTTTAGAAATTTCAAAGTATCGCTGATAAGGAAGAGATATTCAGCGATGTAATTTATTTTGAAATCTTGCATTTACATGCGATTGTCAGAGAGAGAAAAACATACCTTGATATCAGCGAATCAAGTTTATTCAGGGAGAAGATGATAGAATAGGTTATACAAGTTGATTTTATCTCGAGGGTTATACAAGTTTGTATAATCGTATCGCTGATCAAAATGTGAACCGCTGAAGATTTTACTCTTCAAAGTTCAGCATTCCAAGCTCGCTGACGAGGAAGTTGAATCTTGTCTCATCAAGAGGTTTGGTGAACAGATCAGCTAACTGATAATCAGTTGGGATAAAGTGAAGTTCTATATCACCATTCATCACATGATCTCTGATAAAATGATACCTGATTTCGATGTGTTTTGTCTTTGAGTGTAGCACTGGATTATTGGCTATAACGATGGCACTTGTGCTGTCGCAATAGATTGGAATATTTGAGAGCTGAAGGTCATAGTCCAGTAGTTGATTTCTCATCCACAAGACCTGAGAACAGCAGCTTCCAGCGGCTACATACTCAGCTTCAGCTATAGAGGTGGACACTGAGTTTTGCTTTTTACTTGTCCAACTTACCAGCTTTCTACCCAGGAGCTGACATCCTCCAGTGGTGCTTTTCCTATCCATTCTGCAACCTGCAAAATCACTATCTGAATAGGCGATTAGATCGAATCTTGAGTCTTTGGGATACCAAAGACCTAGATTCGCTGTACCCTTAAGATATCGAAAAATTCGCTTTACAGCTTTCATATGAGACATCTTAGGTTCAGCTTGATATCGTGCACACAAGCATGTTGCAAACATAATATCGGGTCGGCTAACTGTAAGATACAAAAGTGAGCCGATCATCCCACTGTACAAAGTGACATTAACAGGAATACCCTTAGTATCCTTATCAAGTGTTAGCGGTGGTGCCATAGGGGTTTTCATAGCTGAACTTTCAGTTAAGTCGAATTTCTTCAGCATATCTTTAACATACTTTCCCTGATTAATGAAAGTTCCTTTTTCATTTTGTTTTATCTGAAGACCAAGGAAATATGTTAGTTCACCCATCATGCTCATCTTATACTCATCTTTCATTCTATCAGCGAAACGAGTACAAAGATCAGGGTTAGTAGAGCCAAATATAATATCATCAACATATATTTGAACAAAAATGATATGACCTTTTACTTTCCTGAAAAATAGTGTTTTGTCGATTTTACCTCGCTCAAAATTTTCAATATGGAGATAAGTAGAAAGAGTGTCATACCATGCACGTGGAGCTTGCTTTAAGCCATAAAGTGCCTTATCCAGTTTATAAACATAACCTGGACGCTTAGGATCTGAGAATCCTGGAGGTTGTTCCACATAGACTTCTTCATTCAGCTTTCCATTTAGAAACGCTGACTTAACATCCATCTGATATACTTTGAAGTCTTTGTGTACAGCGTATGCTAAGAATAGACGAATAGATTCTAATCTTGCTACTGGAGCAAATGTTTCGTCATAATCTATGCCTTCCTCTTGTCTGTATCTCTGAGCAACAAGACGAGCCTTGTTGCGGGTTACAGTTCCATGTTCGTCCAACTTGTTTCGATAGACCTATTTAGTGCCTATCACTGTTTTATCAGTTGGTCTTCGAACAAGTTTCCAAACTTTGTTTCTTTCGAATTCAGTCAGCTCTTCTTGCATGGCGCTGACCCAGTTTGGATCTTTGAGGGCATCATCTACTTTCTTTGGTTCAGTTAGTGAAATAAAGTTAACAAATAAACAAATATTACCTGCACTTCGTCGAGTCTGAATACCAGCGTTTGGATCACCAAGAATTTGATCAATTGGGTGATTTATAGTCCATCGCTGAGCCGGAGCGTGAGACGCTGACTCAACCTGAACTGGAGGAGCTGAAGATGAGGCTTCAGCGACGTCTGGAGTATCAGCCAAGAGAGGAATGGATGCAGTTGGCATTATATTCACTGATTGCTGAGAAGTAGATGGAATGTCTGAGACATTCGTTTCAGAAGCAGGTATAGTGTTTATAGCAACAGCTGAGACCCATGATGTTTCAGCTTCACTATTCTGCATATTTGGAATGATAGTAGGACCATCATCTTCAACTGTGTGAGCACGAGGAGTGGGAATATCTTCTGAATCACCAAGATGAGAAAACATCCATTGATTCAGTTCTTCAGTATCAGCGGACGGTTTAGAGTTCGCTGAGCGGGATTCGTCAAACGTGACGTGAATTGTTTCTTCAACAGTTTGTCTTCTTCGATTGAAGACTCTGAAGGCTTTGGAAACTGAGGAGTATCCAAGAAAGATTCCATCATCAGCCTTAGGATCAAACTTTCCAAGGGCATCTCTGTTGTTCAGTATGAAACACTGACATCCAAAGATGTGAAGAAAGCTGATTGAAGGCTTTCTCCCAAGAAAAAGTTCATAGGCTGTTTTATTGAATCTTTTGACTATCAGCGACCTATTTTGCGTAAAACAAGCGGTGTTGACAGCTTCTGCCCAAAACTGAGTAGGCAGGTGAGAATCGCTGAGCATTGAACGTGCAACTTCAATAATTGTTCTATTTCTTCTTTCAGCGACTCCATTTTGTTGCGGTGTTCTCACTGAAGAAAAGTTGTGAGAAATACCCTTACTCTCAAAGAAGGAATCAAGAGAACTGTTTTTGAATTCAGTCCCATGATCACTCCTTATTGAGCGAACGGTCAAATTGTTCAGGGTTTCCATCTTCCGAACAAAGGTGATGAGTTCTTCAGGGGTGTCACTCTTGGAACGGAGAAACATAACCCATGTATAACGAGAAAATTCATCAACTATGACCAGTGTATATTTTTTTCCAGCGATGGATTGTTTGTTAACAGGGCCAAACAAATCCATATGGAGTAGTTGTAGAGGAGATGACACTGAGGAAACTTGCTTTGATTTAAAGCTTGCTTTGGTCTGCTTCCCTTTTTCACACGCTGAACATAAAGACTCTTTGGCGTATGAGTGTTGAGGTAGACCAGTAACCAACTCTTTTGAAGAAAGAGTGTTCAGTGTCTTAAAATTCAGATGAGAGAGCCTCTTATGCCATAGCCAGTTGACATCAGATGAGGCTTTTGAGAAGAAACAAGAGTTCTCAGTGGTTGTTGAGTCCATGTTTATTACATAAACATTTTCCAAACGATAACCTCTTAGAGCTATCTTCTCCTTTTTGTCAGTGACAAAGCAGGATTCCTTAGTAAAGATTACTTTGTTATCCTTGTCGCAAAGCTGACTGATGCTTAGAAGATTATGCTTCAGCCCTTCAACATATGCGACTCTTCTGAAGGTGGTTGTACCATTTGAGAGTACACCAAACCCTCGGGTATGTCCTTTTCCATTTCCACCGAAAGTCACGGAGGGACCCTTCTCTTCCTTGTATTCAGCGAGCAGGCTTTTCTTTCCAGTCATGTGTCTAGAGCATCCGCTATCGAGATACCAGATACCCTTCTGAACCTGCATCACAAAGGAAGATTAGTTTTTCTTGGGTATCCACTTAACCATGTGTACACGTTTGTTAGTGGAAGTAGTTGGAATGGAAGGTTCAACAGTCTTCGCAGCATTTGAAGATTCAGCTTTTTCAGTCTTCACTTTAGTTAATTTCTTAACCTCAGTGGTCTTCTTTGCCTTGGGGGCAATCTTCACCTTAGCTATCTTATCAGCTTTGGTGGCTGTGGGGCACTTACTAGCAATATGATCAGTGAGTCCACAGTGATAACATTTCCTATAACTAAAAGTAGTTCTAGGACCATTTGAATGCTGAGCTTTTGATTTTGAATTAGAAGGACCAGCACCAAATAAGCTTTTGGCTTTAGAAATGGGAGGAACATTTAGTTCTTCAGATTTCTTACCAAGGACATCCACTCTGAGTCTAGGAGTAGATCGCTGAATAGACCCACGCTGAGTAGATCCAGAGATCTGATTCCTTGGTCCAGAGGAATAAATCACTAAAGCTTTAGAAGCATTCAGCTTTGGTACTAAAGTACCCTTTTGAGGATTTTGGTTCAACGCAATTCCTTTACCTTTATCTTTAAAGACAGAGGTAGGTTTTGGATAAACCATTTTCGATTTACCTTTTGAAGAGGCAGAGATTTCCTCAGGGATAGGCGGTCTGGACGAGGAACACTGAGAGGATGAAGTATCAGCGACTGAAATTACGAAAGTTCCAAATAAGAACATGGAACGATCAGTGGTTGGTTCTTGAGTTTCATATTTGTAACCAAGACCACGTTTATCACTCAGGGGTATCTGAGACTTAATTATCTCAGTGATCTTTGTTGAAGAGTTACACCATCCTTCAACAGTAGCTTTTTCAGCTTTTAAAGCAGCGATAGCTTCTGCTCGTTCGATTTTGACCAGCTGATTTAAATGCACTTGATCTTTAAAATCTTCTTCAATTTTAGAAAGCTTTTCTATTTGAAGGTGACAGTTTTTAAGCTGTTCGGCGAGATAAAGGTTTTGGTTTTCAACTATTGTTTTGCCATTCATGGCTTCATATAAACTTCTAGTCAAGAGATCGATTTTGCGGAGACTATCAGCTTCATCAATATTTGCAATATTTGTAAAGAAGGGAGGTGATACCTGAATTGCAGATGTTGAAGTAGAGGGAATGTATGAACTTTCTTCCTCATCTTAAATCTTTGCCATAAGACAAGGATTTGCTTCATCATCCTCAGAATCAGATGATGATTCTTCTTCTTTAGAAGCAGCCCAATCGTAAACCATCAGGCCTTTGCCTTTCTTCTTGAAACTTTTCAGCTTTGCATATTTTTCTTTCAGCTTAGAATATTTGTCATCTTTATTCCTGGGAATAAAGGATTTTCTTGGGAAACGCTGAGTTTCTCGATACTTTCTTAGACCTGCACTCGTTAGCGAAATGTCCAATCTTTTCGCAGTTAAAACAAGTAGCAGTAGCCTTATCAACAGTAGCTGATGATCTTGGCTTATCAGTTATTGAAAGAGGTTTGTTCTTTCTGAACATTTTCTTTTTGGCGAATCTCCTGAACTTTTTAGTTAGGAGAGCCAAAGATTCATCATCATCTGAAGAGTCAGAATCTGATGACCTTTCAGAGTTACTCTCTAACTCAGTGATAGTGACCGAGGGTCGCTGAGTAGAAGGTTCCTCTGAGATTAAAGCAACAGGGGTGCTTTTGGAATCTTTTATAAGATTCTTCTTAAGATGGCTTGATTGCTCATGATTCAGCATCGTGCCATATAAGGTAGCAAGGGTCATTGATCTTAGATCTTTTGACAGCTTGAGACACATAGAATAACTGTCCCAGCTTTCAGGTAAACATTCTAGAAACTTTGTCAGCACTTCAAAGTTAGAATATTCCTTACCAACAGTTTTCAGATCTATTATTAAGCAGTTAAAACGTTGGTGAACTTCAGAGAGAGTCTCATTCTTACCACAAATGAAACTTTCATACTGTCTTACCAGGTTGATCTTTCGAGAGTCCTGGACTTCAGCAGTACCTTCATACTGAACACATATTGTGTCCCACATGGCTTTTGAGGATTTCAGGTTCATGATGGAATGGTAGACTTCGTCAGGAAGAGCCATGGATAGTATGGATCTGGATTTTGTGTCGATAGCCACTTTCTTCTTATCTTCGTCAGTCCACGTATGAACTTCTTTGGATACCAGTCTTTCTGGAATAGCAGGTCTATTCTCAGCGGCAGGTACAACGACATCAATTCTTACAGGAATAAATGGGACGTTTTCAAGATAATAAGGCATAGTAGGGTCTACACCTTCTAAGAAGAGAGTCATCCTATTTTTCCATAGATTAAAATTATCTCTGGAGAATCTAGGGAGTTTTGCAAGAGAACCATTGTCGATATAATTTGTGTTTGTGTTAGTAGTCATTTTTCAGAAATAGCAAGGAAGAGAAATCTTAGTATAGATTAGATCTTGTTTATGAGATTAAACAAATCCGCTCTGATACCACTTTTTGGTCCCGAAGGGCTATACAAGTTTGTAGAAGGGGGGGGGGGTTGAATACAAACACACATATTTTACTTTTCTAAATTGTTTATTGATAAATCATTAACAATTTATAGCTTGTTGCGGAAACAAGATTAAGGATAAATCCTAAATCTAAACAAGTTGGAACACTAAGTTTCTTGCACTAAGAAAGAGAAGGAAATTACTAATAATAACCTATCTCAAGATAAGAAGGATGAACTTGTCCAGAGTTAGCAAGTTGCTTCAAAATGAAGTGAGTTCTTCTTCTTATATACTGCATGCATTTAATGCATTGCAGTTTACACTTTACACGTGGCAGCAGCTGATTGGTTGCATGTCATTGACCTTTGTTGACAACCTTAGTAGCCGCATGTTGAACAGTGTAGTATCAGAGTGGTTGTACGATTTCAGACAATAAGGAGGTTCTTTTCTGACATATCGTACGGAGTCGTGCAAGGGTGGTTAAGACAAAAGTACTTTGTACGGAGGACTTCATGATCAGCTTTTCGTTGATTCAGCGATCTATCATTTTTCATCAGCGAATGATAGAGTTCAGCGATAGCTGAAGTCTTGTACTTGATACTTCACGTTGATTAGACAAATCTGAGTCTTCGCTGATCCGCATCAGTTCATTAGGAGACTTGTCGCTGGTTCTTGAGCTTGATCTTCGACTTCAGCGTAGAACCTATGTTGACGTGAAACTTGTCTTCAGGGATCATAAGTAAACAACTAACTTATCAGCGATCACCATAAGTACTGAACAGACTCAGAGTATTATGGTGAACAGTTTCGCTGAATGTTTAATCTAAACAACAAGAGTTCCTATCAGTGGTACTGTAAGATCCTAGTATTTATCAGCGATAGTGAAACTCTGATACATATTGTTTACTTACAATTTTCACTAAGTATATAAGAGAGGGTCATTATCAAATCACTGAGGGTTTGGATCAACAAAGATCCTCATGCACATCTTCGTGCATTCGAGAGGATTTGCAGCACCTTCAAGATTAATGGCATGAACGAGGATGCCGTCAAGTTAAGATTGTTCAGCTTCTCACTCAAGGGGAGAGCTGAAATCTGGATAGAGAGTTTACAAGTGGATCAGATCACCACCTGGGCCGACCTGAAGGCCACATTTCTTCAGAAATTCTTCCCCCCGGGAAGAACCGCTCAATTAATGGCTGACATCACTCATTTTGCGCAATGGGAGCAAGATACCTTATACGAAGCTTGGGAGCGTTACAAAGATATGATCAAGAAGTGCCCTCATCATGGGTTGCACGGATGGGTCATCATCCAGACATTCTTTAGTGGACTCCACCCGTAGTTCAAAAACGATATCACTGCCGCATCGGGTGGAGCACTAATGGATAAATCTTATGAAGAAGCATGCGAGTTGATCGAAAACTTAGCCGAGCATAGCTATGCCACTCCGAGATCGTCTGTTAGAAGGGTCGCTAGTGTTCAAGAAAATGATGAGCTGAAGGAACTAAAAGCTCAACTAGCGTTTATCACGAACCACTTGAAGGGAGGCAATCCTCAAGAACCGGAACAGGTTCAGTTTGTGCAAAACCGCAACAATCAACCAAGGAACGACCCGTTCTCCAATACATATAACGAAGGGTGGAAGAAACACCCCAATTTTTCGTGGAGTCAACCCGGTCAACAACAAGGTAATTTTTCTAACTCTTCTAATTCTTCTCATACTAATAATGTGTACCGTCCTCCAGGTTTCAACCAAAGGAATGAAGGACAATCCGAGGAGAAGAAGCCGGGGCTGGAAGATATGATGATGAAGTTCATGGCAAAGATGGACAACACAGTTGAAGGTTTGGCAAGCACGGTGAGTACAGTCAAGGCGGCAACCGATCAAAACACCGCCTCCATTAAGATCCTCGAAAGGCAAGTGGGGCAAATCTCCGAAGCCCTATAGAACCGAGCCCCCGGCACATTCCCAAGTATGACTGAAAAGAAACCAAGAGAGGAGTGTAATGCCATCTATCTGAGAAGTGGCAAGGAGCTGATTGGAAACCCAACACGAGAATCGTCATCAAAAGAGATCGAGCAAGATGTGGAGATCATTGACATGGATGAGTTGGAGGCTGATAAAGAGTTCGTGATGAAGGAGAACCCGGAGGATGAAGAGAACAAGAAGAGTGAGGAGACGAAGCCAAAGCAACCACCGGTCAAGCCGGTGGTACCGAGAGTGCCCTATCCGAGCAGACTTAAATCGCATAAGGATGATGTTAACTTTTCTAAGTTTCTTAATATATTTAAAAAGCTGCACATTAACATTCCTTTTGCAGATGCTTTGGCACAAATGCCCTCATATGCGAGATTTATGAAAGACATCTTATCCAAGAAGAGGAAGATTGAGGATCAGGCCACAATTGCACTTACTGAGGAGTGCAGAGCTATAATCCAGAACAAGCTTCCCCCGAAGCTTAAGGATCCAGGGAGTTTTTCGATCCCTATCCAAATTGGGAGTCTTAATTTTGATAAGGTATTATGCGATTTGGGATCTAGTATCAACCTAATGCCTATCTGTTTTCAGGAAACTCGGCCTCGGGGAAGTGAATCCGACAAACATGACCCTTCATCTTGCGGATAGGTCGATAGTATACCCACATGGAGTAGTCGAAGACGTATTGATCAAAGTCGGCAAATTCTACTTCCCGGTGGACTTCGTGGTGTTAGACATCGATGAGGACATAAAGGTCCCACTGATTTTGGGAAGGTCTTTCCTGGCCACGAGCAGAGCTCTGATTGACTTGGAAGAAGGGGAGATGACACTAAGAGTTGGAGGAGAAAGGGTGACATTCAAGATGTTCGCGAGTAGAAGTGAAGAGGAGCCGGGCAAGCATGAAAAGCCGAAGGAGTGATCGGAAAGAAAGTCGTGCCACAATTTTAAATACGGCGCTGGGTGGGAGGCAACCCACCAAGGTTTGCGTGTTCTTTTACTTTCTGCGTTTTTGAGTGATTTTATTTACAAAAAAAATTGAAAAATGAAAAGATGAACAGAGACTTACGCGACTTTGGCCGCGGCTTGCAAACCGCGCGCCAAACCGCGGGGCTCTCTGTGGGTTTTCGAAACAGGGGGTTACGCGACTTCTTGCGCGACTTGCAAACCGCGCGCCAACCCGCGCGGGTTCCCCTGTTTTCGTGTCGTGTTCGTTTTCTTGCTTTGTGTGTTTCGCTTTCCTGTTTTTCTTTCGTCTTTTGCTTTGTTTCTTGTGTGTTTGCATTCTCGCTCTCCATCTCCCCTGATTGGCGCTCAAATCTTTCAAGAGAATCTCCTCCGTCCGGGCAAACAGGTACGCTCTAAACTTTGTATGTAACGGGTGTGTAAGATGTTTGGTTTCTTAGTAGTTGAACGAGATGCAACAAACCTAAGTTTCACTTAGGTTTGGGGTGCCTCGGCTTTTTCAACATCTACACACTCACTTTTACCCCTGTGCAAACCTCGGTTTCACCGAGGTTTGGGATTGGCTTTGTTTGACAAACCTAGGCCACGGCCTAGGTTTGGGGTGGCTACGTTTTTGAAAATGCTAGAATAACTCTTTGATGCGTGTGCTTAAATGTTATGTCTTGCCTGTCTAATACCGGTAATAACCGCACAACGATACTTGTTCTTAGTATCTCATACACCGACACCTGCACATTGGGGACAATGTGTGGGTAAGGTTTGGGGTTGCCCAATCGGGCCCACGTTATGCACGTAGATTTCCTGCACTTCTGAGTACCTAGATCACTTTATCTAAATTTTTTGTTTTGAATGATTGAGACCGACCATTGTAGGAAGAATCTGGTGATAGTGACGTGACCGCTAGGGAAGGACCGGGAAAGGACATGACTAGGGACATTAGTGGAGACCATCCATTAGTGAGATTTGAGCCTAAAAGACGTCTTTCACTTCGAGAGATTCATACACTTAATTCTTATACACTTTTTCGAGTTCCTTGTCGTGAATATAGAATGATCTCGCTATATTATTGCATTGAGTAGCAAAGACGACCATCGGGATAATGGGTAAGGATGTAGTAGACCATATCGAGTGGACCGTAAGAGATGATTCCATGCATTGTGTGTTTGTTTAACCTTGTTTTAGCTATCATACCCTTTTTACCTATTTGTGTGTAACCATAGCCCCCTTTGTAGCCATACACTCACCTTTTCATTTCAAACCCACCATTAAACCCGAGCCAAAAGCCTTAGCCAACCCTTATCCGAAAGTGTGTCAACTAGAAGCGGTAATGAATAACTGAGGATAGAGCGAAAAAGAGAGAATATCGGCGAGTCATGAGAAATAAATAGAAAAGAGGGCCAATGCGGCCCCAATCAAATAAAGAGGACCAATGAAGTCCCAAAAAAAACAGTTACTTAGATAGTATTTATAGCAACTAAATAAGAGAGTCAAAGCGACTCCAATAGTGGAAAAGAGGGCCAAGTGATAGAGTCGAAACCAGAAAAGTTCTTAACTGCTAATGGTTGACACACCGAGGACTTTGTTCCATTTACCCGTCGTTTCTTAGCCATAACCCTAGCCCCGTTACAACCCTTGTAAAGACCTGGTTGATCTTTTGGAAAACACGATTAGCGTATACGACTACCTTTGCTGATATTCCCTGTCTTGCTACTTGATTCTTTCTGAGATCATTTTTTTGGACACTTGTGCGTCTTTCTTTAGAGTTGTCATGTGATTATTGAGTATTCTTGCACATAAATTCCTATACATGACAACATGTGCGATAACCTAGGTTCGAGTGCAATGAGAGTATCCCGTGAGGTAGGGTCGAGGCGAAATGTTTTCCCTAGTATGTTTGGACCTAGTACAACCTTAATGGAATCGGCGATGTCACGAGTTCAACTCACAATGGAAGGCCATATATCAAACGGAATAAGGATGAAGCGAGAGTAAAATAGGCATTCACGAGTATGGGAAATCACCAGTGCATCACTTGGTACCGATTGGGAATTGTGCAGTTATAATTTCACTGATGTGTGCTTTTAGTCTATTTTATCGCTAAGTTGCTTGGGGACAAGCAACACTCGGTTTGGGGTTGTTGATAACGCCACCTTTTGGCGTTATTTTCGGTTCTCAAACCAATGAGATTGGCTTGTGTTCCTGCAAAAAGGCGAAGTTATACGGTTTATTGAGTGAAATGTGCAGGTAATCTAAAAGGAAGACAAACTTCGAGAAAAGAAGCGGAAAAGAGCCCAAACCGAGTCCCAAACGAAGCCAACGGAAGCCCGAGATCCAAGTCCAAAACCGCGGCACACAGTTCCCAAACCGTGGCACACACTGTTCCATGCTGCGGCACACACTGTTCCATGCCGCGGCACACTGTTCCCAAACCGCGGCCCAAACCGCGGCACACACTGTTCCACGCCACCGCGCGGTTTACAAACCGCGGCACACACGGTTTTGGCATTTTTAAGGCTGATTTTTCAGATTTTAGGTTATGATCGCGATACCACTTTTCGGAGGACGGGAGCAGCAGCTTTAGGGGCGATTTTCAGAGCCTTTTCGGAGACTTTGGAGCCACGATAGAGGACGATTCGAGGAGACATTCACGATACGAATTGGATTAAAGCGAATAGAAGGGAGTTCATCATTACATCTTTCAAGTTCACGTTTATCATGTTTTCACACACTTTTTCATCTCCTTTTCTTACGTTTTTATTCCCCAACATCATGAACTAACTTTAAGATGTTGGGGGTTGGATTGAATTAGGTTTGAACATATGAACGGATGACGAATGACTTTTATCAGTTTTTCTTATTTTAATGAAGCTTGTGATTTAGTTTTTAATGCTTTTGTGAATTTGGCCAATTTACATCTGATTTGTTTGTTTCAATTAAGTTCGAGAGAATTAACTGTTACTTAGAAGTAGAAATTGCATGCCTAAGGTGAGAAACTGGTGATAGAGATATACCAGGTAAACCTTGGTCCCGTTTAACATCTTGAACTTAATGTGTTTTGAAATCCATAGGTTGAGATCGAAAGATAAAACTTGCTCTTTTCAAAATAAAACCCGTTGTTGCTCGAAAGAGAATAATGGTGACTTTTAAAGATTGGGTACTCATTAAAGGAATAACTGGTAATCGTTTTAAGTCTGATATTCGTATGTGAAAACCTAAGGAATTCCAACCCTCAACTGTTTTCTCTATCTGAAGTTTCCAAAGCTGTTTCCTGTCTTGTGTTTGATTTAATTTCTGCAATTAAGTAGTTTATAAACCAACCTCTCAATTTGCAACCGTTCAGTTAATAGTAATTATAGTCATTGTGATACTTAGTTCGTAGTTCCCTGTGATTCGATACTCATACTTTCTAAGTACTATTACTTGACTTCGACCCGTACACTTGCGGTAAGATTTAGGGTGGGTGATACCCGCCTATCAGCTGTCAGCGATTGTTTCTTGTTGCGCCAGGAGATAAGAGAGTCCCCAAGGAAGAAACAATAGCCGATGGTGGAACGACGGTTTGTTATGTCACCATCCCAGTCAGCATCTGAGAAGGCACAAAGAGTTAAGGATGGTGTGGCTGAGAAGTGAAGCCCATGAAACATTGTCCCTTTGAGGTACCGAAGTATACAAAGAGCAGCGACATAGTGATCTGAGCATGGAGAAGCCATGAACTGGCTAACTATATGAACTGCATAGACAAGATCTGGTCGAGTAACGTTCAGGTAAACCAGAGATCCAACCAGTTGACGGTACCGTGTAGGATCCCGCAGAGGGGTTTCAGCATTTGGGAGCAAGATGCAGATTTTGCTCAATAGGTGTAGAGGCAACCTTGTTGTCTGTAATCCCAGCTTTGGACCGTAGATCTAAAATGTACTTGGCTTGATAGAGATAGATTCCGGAAGAGTCTGATAGAACTTCAAGAACAAGAAAATAATGGAGCTTACCAAGATCTTTCATCTCAAAACATGAGCTGAGGGAATGTTTGAGCTGGGTAATGCCTGCAGAGTCACTGCCGGTAATGATCATATCATCAACATACAGTAGGAGTAAGATAGTACCTGCAGCAGTGGTCCGAGTAAACAAGCCAGAATCATAATTACTCGGAGAAAACCCCAATGAGATGACAGTATTGCTAAATTTTTCAAACCAAGCACGAGGAGCTTGTTTGAGGCCATAGAGGGCTTTTCGAAGTCGACATACATGACCCTGACGGGATGTCACACCTGGAGGGAGTCTCATATAGACTTCCTCTTCGAGATCACCATTTAGAAAGGCATTCTTGACATCCATCTGATAGAGTGGCCATCTCTTGGTGGCAGCGATGGCTAGAAGGCTACGAACCGAGGTGACCCGAGCCACGGGAGAAAACGTTTCCACGTAGTCAATGCCATATTCTTGATTGAAGCCTTTTGCCACTAGACGTGCTTTGTAACGATCAATAGAGCCATCAAACTTCGTTTTGATTTTGAAGACCCATTTGCAACCAATGGGTGACTTGCCCGGTGGGAGAGGAACAAACTCCCATGTATTTGCTTTGTCAAGGGCCTGAAGTTCCTCAGTCATAGCTTGCTGCCAAACAGGGTTAGAAGCGGCTTCCTTGTAGGAAGTGGGTTCATGATTGGACAGCAAAGTGGCATAACAATGATAATCACGAAGGTGAGGAGGAACTTGTCTTACCCGATCGGAGCGTCGTACTTCATCATGTGGTTGAGAGGAGCTAGGATCCATAGACTCAGCAGATGGCTCAGAAGTAGTCATTGGAGTTGGTGCAGATGATTGATCATGATCAGATGACATAGATGGGACAGATGAAGGCTCAGATGAGACAGGTGAAGGCTCCTGTGGAGATGAGACGGAAGAGGGTGGATCAGATGGTGAGGAGAGTATGGGATCTAATTGGAGTGAGTCCAATGAGATAGATGTGTCTGTGAAGAAAGAAGTAGAAGGGGTGGTTGTGTCCTGAAATTTTGACACCGTAGAGAAGGGAAGATGTTCTCAGAATGTGACATGACGGGATATACGAAGTCTCTTAGAGACTGGATCCCAACAACGATAACCTTTATGTTCAATTCCATAGCCAAGGAAGCAGCACAAACGAGAACGAGGTTCAAGTTTGGTGTGTTCATGAGATTGCAGCTGAACAAAACAAGCACAACCCCACACTTTGAGTAGTTCATAGGGAGGAGAGACTTCATAGAGTACTTCATACGGAGACTTTTGATTGAGAATAGGAGTCGGGTGTCGGTTGATGGTGTAGACAGCCGTGAAGGCTGCTTCACCCCAAAAGCGTTCGGGACACTTGGCTGATATTAACAAAGTACGAACAGTGTCAAGGATGTGACGGTGTTTGCGTTCTACACGACCATTTTGTGGAGAGGTGCCGGGACAGGAGTACTGAGAAAGAGTACCTTGAGATTAAAGAAAAGAGAGAAGAGACGATTCTTTGTATTCCATAGCATTATCTGCTCAAAGAACCTTTATAGGCTTGGAAATTTGGGTTAGAATCATACGAGCAAAGGTGATATAAATTTTAGGTAACTCTGAGCGGTTTTTCATGAGATAAATCCATGTAAAACGTGTGTGATCATTGATAAAGATAACAAAATATCGAGCACCTCCCATAGATGGGTGTGGTGCTGGTCCCCATACATCAGAATGAATAAGATCAAAAGGAGAAACAGATTTAAAATCATTGGTTTGAAAAGGTAAAGCATGATGTTTGCCAAGTTGACAAGATAAGCAAGAAACATTTTCAGAGGAAGTGTTTCCTAACAACCCTGAACTAGCTAACACTTTTATTCTAGCTAAAGATAAATGACCTAGGCACGCATGCCATAGTTCAAAAGAAGGAGTACTAGAAACTGAAGCCGCAAAGTTTGATGAAGGTAATGGGAGACGGAGGTAGACCACTTTAACCATCCAACCAACTTTACGGCCTACTCCAAGGATTTGCTTGGTCTTTGGATCCTGCACAACACAACCAGAAGGATGAAACAAAATGATTAGACCGGCTTCCATAAGCAGTGTAATTGAGATCAGGCTCAGAGATAAGTTAGGAATATGCAGCACATCAGATAATTGAATGTTGGGGGTAGATACAGGTAAACGAGTATCATCAGCGGCACGGACTGAGGAGAACATGCTGGAAGTTTGTTTAGAGACAAAACCGTCAGCCTTAGGTGTCATGTGGTTACAACAACCAGAGTCAAA
Organism: Saussurea involucrata; assembly: GCA_033807775.1. Classification (NCBI taxonomy): domain Eukaryota; kingdom Viridiplantae; phylum Streptophyta; class Magnoliopsida; order Asterales; family Asteraceae; genus Saussurea; species Saussurea involucrata. The sequence continues at coordinate 135,065,205 of CM066315.1, forward strand.
TAGCCAAGGGTTACCTGATGCGGAGGTATTGCATTGAGAATTCATACCCATAGAACCTGTCATGAGTTGCTCCATGAGCTCTTGATTTCAACTCATGAGTTCAATAAGGTCAGGCGTGGAGTTGTTGCTATGCTGTGCCGGAACTGCTGGCGATGGAGAATCTTGAGTGATGGAGCCAGCAACTGATTGAACTCGGGATTGCTGCCTTTGATTACTGGAGTGCTTTGGATGTTTTGGGCAATCAGACCCATAGTGACGTGGGTGTACGATCCCACACCAGCGACATTTCCGAACTGGACAGTTGAGGAGAAGGTGAGAAGTAGAATGACAGAATGTGCATTCACTGTTGTTCCCCTTTCCCGCAGATTTAGACTACTTATTGTTGTCCCATTTACCTTTTGGTTTTCCTGAGTTGGAAGTGTAGAGCACAGTATCTGATGGTAGTGGAAAACGCTGTTGAAAACGAATTTCTTCACTTAGCACTTCAGTGATAGCTTCTTCAAGAGTAGGTAATGGATGTCGATGTAGAAGCGAGGCTCGAACGTTCTCAAAGCGATCAGTGAGACCCATGAGAATAGTAACCAAATATAATTGGCTAAAGTAAGCAGTAAACTTTCGAGCAGTTTCATCAAAGATTTGAGGTGCACCCAGGTTCAGATGATCTCTAAGAGCTTGCATCTTAGAGATGTAGGAGTTGATAGACTGATCAGGCAGTTGCCTTTTGTTCTGGAAGGTAGTCCACAGTTGATATTGATGAGATAAGCCTATAGAAGTGTACCTGTTTGCAAGAAAGTCCCATAGTCCTTTTGCTGTGGTATAGCCAAGGAATTGCTGATTGATCTCAGTAGTGGTAGAAGCGTTTATGAACCCGAGGATGCGAGCATTTGCGATGTCCCAATCATTCATACGTTTTGCAAAGTCGACTGCACTTTCCTTTTCCTCTTGAACAGGAATGGTAGACGTACCAGTGACATAGGTATAGAGTCCATGAGACTTGAGGAGAATGGACATATGGTGATGCCACATGACGTAGTTGTTCCCATTGAGAACGACTGAGATGGGATTGGAGTGACTGAAGTCGTGAGCCATTCGAACTGACTCAGGGATTTGATAAAGCAGGTTTGTCGCAGCCCACTCTTGTCGCAACCAACTGATATCGCAACACACTAGTGTCGCAATCAAGGTCTTGTCGCAATAGGGAAAGTTGTCACAACAGAGTATTGCGATAAGGTACTATTCAAAAGATGAAGGTTGCGATAACTAAACTTGTCGCAAGTGAAGGTTGCGATAACAAAACTTGTCGCAAGTGAAGGTTGCGATAGAAACAACCTTGTCTCAAGTAACAGTTGTGATACTTAAGAAGGTCTGAGGGTTGCGATAGTTATGAGACTTACGATACTTAAGAAGGTCTGAGGGTTGCGATAGTTATGAGATTCAAGATGTTCTTGAGTCAAAATTTCAAAACTGATCGGAATTGGCTGAAATTTGGTACGCAGGTTCGTGACACTATTCTGGGCAACTTTAATGCTTGGTGTTTTGTCCGAAAAACAGCAGAAGATGGTTTTTCGAAGCAAAACAGAGTGCAGTGAAACAAAGATGTAAAACTCCGAAAATAAAATCGAATGATACGTACCTACAACTCTGATACCATGTTAGAAATGGAGAGTCGATTGATAGATTGATAGATTGAGAGACAGACTTGAGATGGCTGAATCGACCGACTTTCATATATTGAGAGAGAATTACAAAAGAGAGTCTAACCTAATAATGAACCCTTAGAGATCTATTTATACAAGGTAAGTTACAGATAATTACAGAAAGGACCCTGAACTATACATATTAACAATAACACTCTAACAACTTTTAATTCAAATGCGCATCAAGATGGAACTGTATGATAACTTAGGGGCCATTTACCAGCGCTTACTAGGTAGTGATTATTGGCAAGAGAAATTACCATCACTTACCCTTGTCATGTAACATTTTCGGCTATCAAAATGGATTGTTGGTAAAAGTCTTCAACCCGGTAAGCGCTTACCGTGTAAGAGTCTTTTTCTTCACTTAGCAGGTAAGACCTTCAGTCCTTGTTATGCCTCTTACCGGGTAAGATTATTGGTCCTTGTCATGCTCAGTCGGTAAGGTGAGTGACATTGGAAAGCACATACCAGGTAAGTATTTAGTAAATGGCCCTTGAGCAAATTAAATATATGCAGCAAACCATGGATAAAATCAAACAAGTGATACAAGAATTTGAGAAATAAAAATGTTGGATACGGTGGTTACAGACCTCAGGAGACCATCTTGTAATAATAGGAGAGCCAGCCAAGTTTACAACACCAGTTGACCCTTGAATGCAATCTCTCCACTGGTCTCCTCTGCAATTACAATGCCTGGAAAATCCTTGACTACAACCAATAAATGAAGGAGCATTAAGAAAGAAGATTTTTGAGGAATGAACAAGAAAAAACACAATATGTGATTTCCCACAATATGTCACTTTTTTTTTGGGTAATCGTGGGTATTCTGTCCAACTTACACATACTGACTAATCGTCGGGCGACCATGAATGGTCTGGAATCATTGCAGGTGAACCTCCATGGCCACAAGGGCTTTGACAGCACAAGGATTCGAACCCAGGGAAGATGAAATTTCCACTACATCCCCCTAAGCCTTCACCGGTACGCCATTCCGCAACATGTCACTTTGCCACATAGAAATAAAAGGGGAAATTGACTCAAATAGCCATTTTATCGATTAAAAATGGTCTCCTAGCCATTGCTCTCCCGGGTTTGCATAAATGTCACTACTTCCACAATATATAGGTCCGTAATTGCGGACCTAACTCAAAAACACAAAAAATTACTAATCTGATCGGTTTTTCTTTAAAACAATTCCTATCCAGATCCGTAATTGCGGACGGTCCGCAATATACAAATTTTTTTTAAGTAAAATCGATCATATTCGTATTTTTTGGTGTTTTTGAGCTAGGTCCGCAATTACGAACCTGTGTATTGCGGATGTAGTGACATTTTGATAAAAATGGGAGAGAAATGGCTAAGAGCACCCACACAGGGCTTTCTAATGCAATTGCTAACCCTGTTCATGTCAGGCTTTTGAAAGCCACCTCATCTTTCAATTGCAAATGTTGCAATTCTGATTGCAATGACAACTCAGCAATTTCTACTCAATTTCTATTTATTTAAATCAATTAAATAATACTATTTAATAAATGCTATATTACAAGGTTATTAGTTAAATTAAGTAATAAATGCTTAAAATTACTATTAAATGCTATATTACACTGTTATTAATTAAAACAATATTAATATGAATTTATTTTTAATTAAATTAATTATTCTTTAACCATTAAATTTAATAATTACTTAAAATTACTATTATACATAATAAAACATACAATACTGATAAAATTACATATAATCTAATTTATAAAATTACATATAATATAATCTAATACGCACGATTAATAAAATAACAGAAACAAAATTACATCCTTATTCGTCTAAACGTTGACGAATTTTTTTATCATACAACTTTCGTTGTTGCTCTGTCATAGTTGATGGATCCATTTCCATCAACCTGATTGCCAATTCTTCTTTTTTAAGTTGCTCTTTCATTTTCTCCCTTTCCTCTTTCTTTTTTTCTCGTTCATCTTTTTTTCTCTCTCGTTCTTTTATAGCTTCTATATACGATTTCATTGCTTCTATTTTTTCAGCATCGAGATTGAATTGTTCTTTCATCGCCTTATCGATACGGTCGATAGAGTTAGTTGATAAACATTCCTGTTTACCTTTATCCTTTGAAGCTTTCCTTCCCATTGGACGAGCAGTCGACGTTAGCTCAGGGGTCGATGTGTTTGTATTTGAGGATGATGAGGTGTATTGTCCCGAACCATCATTTTTTGTTCTCTTCGACCCCCTATCTTCTACTAGGTCAACCTCTATAGGTCTCTCTTGTTGACTGATCCATTTTTCTTGATCACGCAATTCAACCCAAGCATGCAAGAAATTGAATTTCCCACCTTCCAACGAACGATACAACTCTAATGCTCTGTTTTTTTTTTGTCTTCTTCATTCAGCCCACTTTCACGTCGGTGTAGGATTTGCTCGTAACACCCAACAAACTTTGAAACAGCATGATTCAATCGAGCCCAACGATTCTGAAGACCTTGACGATTCCTACTTTTTTGAGAACTTGTGTTACGATTCACATCGTAATATTCAAGTACACGGTTCCAAAAATTTACCTTGTTTTGATCAGTACCAATTGTTGCATCTTTGCCTATGTTGAGCCAAGCACTACACAACAATATGTCATCTTTGGTTGTCCATCGATTTTTTTCGATTTTAGAACCGCTTGCTTGCTCCGGCACGAGATTTGGTTGTGTAGAAAATTCTGGAAATTGAGGAGTGGTAGTAGGATTTGGGTAAAATGACATTTGAAAATTGTGTGGATAGTTTGGGAAATTTGAGTTTTGGTACATTGGCATTTGAAAATTGTTGGGGTTCATCATAGGAAAGTTAGGACCGGGGTATATTGGAGTAGGAGGAGTTATGTCTTGTGCATCATCATTTGTATTATAGGATGAAGGTTGGCAGAAATTGAAAATCGGGTTGAATTGGGGCCTTGATGGATCCATTACAAAATCGTAGCAAATGAAGAGATATAGCAAATGATGGTGTGTTTTGAAACCTCATTCAAGCCTACACTATATATAATGGTATAATGAAACCATATGTCACGGGTGAACAGTGTGCCGACATCACATGTGGCCAGCCATACACATCACGGGTAAACAGTGTGCCGACATCACATGTGAACAGTGTGCCGACATTACATGTGGCCAGCCATACACATCACGGGTGAACAGTGTGCCGACATCACATGTGAACAGTGCCAGCTATCACATGTGAACAGTGTGCCGACATCACGGGTGAACAATGTCATATATGTGTTTAACAATGTAATAATTTTATATAAATACAACTAGATGTGAGCCTATTAACCATAACACTTTGTTTTTTAAAAATGTCTGAATCTGAGAGTGATTCTTCTTCATCTTCTTCGTCTTCAACAGGTGAAAAATTTGTTCAATTGCTTGTTGATGATTCTTCCTCCAAACTTACTACCCAATATGTTGCCTTACAAAAACAACAAATAGTAGATGCAACTTCTTCATCAAAACGTAAAAAGAAGAAAAGAAGAAATATAGAAAGAAATCGTGAAGCTGGAGATCGACGACTATATGAAGACTATTTTTCTGAGAATCCGACATATAATGAAGATATATTCCGACGTAGATTTCGAATGCGAAGACCATTATTTCTTCGCATAGTTGAAGGTGTGAAGAATCAGGATCGATACTTTGAAAGTGGTATCGATTGTACTGGTAGATCAAAATTATCATCTCTTCAGAAGTGTACTGCTGCGATACGAATGTAAGCATATGGTGTAGCCGCAGATGTCGTTGATGAATATTTACGAATCGGTGAAACCACAACAATAAAATGTGTTAAGAAGTTTGCACGAGCTATTATTGCAGTGTTTGGGGATGAGTATTTACGAAGACCAAATGTCGCTGACCTTCAACGATTACTTTATATTGGGCACCAACGCGGTTTTCCAGGTATGTTAGGAAGTATCGATTGTATGCATTGGGAGTGGAAAAATTGTCCTGTGGCATGGCACGGACAATATGCTAGAGGAGATCATAAAACTCCAACAATTATGTTAGAAGCAGTTGCTTCACAAGATTTGTGGATATGGCATGCTTTTTTTGGGCTTCCAGGTACATTAAATGATATCAACGTGCTAGATCGTTCTCCTATCTTCCATGAGGTCTTAGAAGGGAAAGCACCAGAGGTTAACTTCAGAAGTGTACTGCTGCGATACGAATGTTAGCATATGGTGTAGCCGCAGATGCCGTTGATGAATATTTACGAATCGGTGAAACCACAACAATAAAATGTGTTAAGAAGTTTGCACGAGCTATTATTGCAGTGTTTGGGGACGAGTATTTACGAAGACCAAATGTCGCTGACCTTCAACGATTACTTTATATTGGGCACCAACGCGGTTTTCCAGGTATGTTAGGAAGTATCGATTGTATGCATTGGGAGTGGAAAAATTGTCCCGTGGCATGGCACGGACAATATGCTAGAGGAGATCATAAAACTCCAACAATTATGTTAGAAGCATTTAGGGTTTAGGGTTTAGGGTTTAGGGTTTAGATAAACCTTTGGTAATCCTTTCGTAAAATATAAACATACCACACGTATTTAAATACCAATCCAGACTCGTGCATCGTGTACATCTCATTCACCTTATTCCTCCACAAATGGCCATATTAGTTGGTAGCAAGCCAACTAATAAATCAACAACCGGTCCGCTCACCGGAACCCGGCTACCTGTCGGTCCGCACACCGGAACCCGACTACTCACCGATCCGCACACCGGAACCCGGCTACACACCGGTCCGCACACCGGAACCCGACTACAAGTGCACTCGTGTAGTGCAAAGCTTATATAAATACAATATATATCTCATTACATCATATTGTCATTTATATACACATAATCATATTCCTACCACATAATCATCTCATATATATATTTATACACATATATGTATTCCAGTTCAAAAACGTTTTAAAGCAAAACTCACCTGAATGCTTACAATATGCTTCCAAACCTTTCTCCGAGCTATCCGATCTTTTATCCAAAATTCTCAGAATCTGAAACCATTTACATACAAATATCTCCTTACCAACTTATGTATAAGACTTACTAGCAGGTTATGGACTCTAGATACATCTATATAACTCTTATCCTCAAAATTACCCAAACAGCCAAGTTATCCGGAAACCTCAAAGTATCCGGACAACTTTTCGGACAACACAAAGAATCCGGACAACTTGACTTTTCCGGACACCACAACCATCCGGACGACATCCGGATACCAAAGTAACCCGGACACTATCCGGTATCTCATTTCATCCGGAAAACATAAGAAAAGAGGAACTTACCCGGATAAAACCCTGTCCGGACACCTTCAAAAAGTCATCCGGACACCATCAACAAAACTACCCGGACACCTTCTACTTTATCCGGACACCACTGTTGGTTTACCCATTTTTCACCCAGAAATTGGCTGAATCGACCTCAAATATGATTTTGATGATTCTACTCCGATAGCAACCATCCATAAACACTTACAAACATAAAATACAAAGAAAACATACCTTAATCTCTTCCAAGTACACCAAATGATGTCCTATTGCTTTCTTTTCTCCCTTTTCTTCTTTTCTCTCAATACACACACTAACACACACTTGAAATCTGATCTTTTGCTGATATGAAAATATCAGAAAACTAAAAGGGTAATATCTAGATATATTTACCATTTCCACCCCTAAACTCCTCACTAATAACTAATACACCTTTAATTTATTATTTGGTCAAACTTTTACCCTTTAAACTTATAAACCCTCCTAAACTTACCCTAACATCAATTATAAAGAAAATAAACTTAACGGAACTAGAATTAAATTAACGGATTTACCCGGGGTATTACAGTCAAGCACATATGGAATTACACCTTACTGCCCATGAGACGACGCTCGACCATATAGGCCCACGTCTTACTTATCATGGAACCTGATGCCTATTCCGTGCTACAATGAGAGAAACTAGCGTCTCATCATTGAACGTAAAACTCATGAGCCTATGGATCCATAGCTATTAAGGTCTAAAACATTACACGACCCCAAACGAATAAACAAGTGCATTCAAAACATGCAATTCCCCAATAATGTAAATCATGATCAAAACTCGACTTTGAGCTATCAAAACTGGACAATTGTCCCCAAGACTTAATGAAATCCAATACCGAGCCATAAGCTCAACTGACTCAAAAGATAATTCATGAAAGGTCATAAAATGAGTTTAAACGTAGCAACACACACTTTTGCCAATAAATATTTCAAATCCATGAAAACCCGAAACAAACGTTGGGTTAGGACAACCCTCTTTTCCAAGGAACTCACACCGTTACATTTTCAAATCGTCCAATAACGTACTATATGCATATTTCCAAAATTATACTAAAATGTATTTTCGTGTCAAGTATACTCCATATATAAGACAACTCATTAAAACGTTTTCATTTATGATTTATCTATCAAGTTTTCCAGAAATCCCAAATATGGGTATTTTACAATATTTACCAAGTTAAATACTTCAAAAGTCAAAATCCACCAAATAACTCAACCATTGATATTTTTCATGTAAAACACACTAATACTTGAAAAATAATATTTTTGGCATGTACAAAGTTTTCACAAAGCAACTTGAACTCGCCTTGCTAGATTTAGGCTAAATCTAGATTTTCCCCAAACGTAAGCTCCTTTGAAGAAACACGAATCCTCAAGTCAAATCTTCCAAAAACCTAGATCCATAAGTTTCCAACCATAAGTTATCATTCTCAAACACTTAGAATGGTTCCCCCCAACATAAAACATCCAAAACCACCAAAATACCAAAGCCCTAATTTCTTAGATGAGGAAAAGAGAAGGTTACCTTTACCACAACTTGAATCTACCAACAAAACATCTCTGAGGTTTCCAAAATAAAGGTTTGGGAAGTGAAGATGAGCTCACAAATGGGTATTTGAAGAAAACCCCAACTTAGCTCAACAATGGTGGAAAATGATGAAGAAGATGAAGATCTTGAAGCCGTGGAACCTCAGGAGCTTGATTCATCAAACCCACTTTGGTGCTCTTGAAGAAAAGGGGGATGGAATGAGAGAAATGAAGGATTTAGGGTTTTTGGGGAGAAAAATCGAGTGAGAGAGGAGAGGGATCAGATTTAATGTGGTTTATAAAAGGTAGGAGAGAGAGGAGGGAAGGTTGAGGGTGAAAAAGGTGAAAATCACATATGACATAATGCGGACGTCCACGGAGTCCTATGCGGACGTCCACCTGCAACCGACCAACTTTCTGTTGCTTCCGCGGAAGCACACGCGGACTTCCACTTAATGCGGACGTCCACATGACCCTGGTATCCCTATTTACTTCCCGATCACTGTTTTGGTCATAACTTCTTCGTTTTAGCTCTGTTTTCGCTCCGGAAAGATCCGTTGGATTCGTATTTGAATTCTCCATCCAACAAGACCATAAAATTTAGGATTTAATCCAAAATCCTATTTTTCTTTTTTATCATAAAAGACCGATACCTTCCAAAGACCGGGGTGTTACATTATTTTAAGGGCAATTCAATCCATCACTAAGGACACAAAATAATGATTACTTGTACTCCAATCGGACCCTATAATAAAAATGGAGATTGTCGAGAATTTAGTTTTTATGTTTAGAGGTCGATATGTTTGATCTTTATATTTCAAATACTATTATTATACAAATTTTTTATAATTATTATACAATATTTTATAATTATTCAACACATTAGTAATTTATTTATTATTGTAAAGTAGAAATGTACTCGCGCGATGCATCTCGACATTAATGTTTCGTTTTATATTTTGTATTTGTCAATTTTACTATAAGTTTTGTGTGGTTTTGAGAAAACGAAATGTTTTTTTATAAATTTGTTTAATTCAAATTTTTACTTTTAATTTTATTTAGATTTAATTGATAATAGGTTTAATAATACAATGTTATTTATGGAAAAAATAGTTATTATGTTAGAATTCAATAATTATCTTAATTATATTTAGATTATTTATATTTAAAATGATATTTTATCTTTTATTTGAGTTAATAATTCAAATATGTAACTTCAACAAGTTGTATTTATGCATCATTTACTTGTAATCCTGATTTTTAAGTAATATGTATCAATAAATAGTGAATCATGCATAAAAATTTGTTTTTAAAAGTTTTTTTCAAATGTTTTATAATATATAATATAGTATAGATAATCTTATATTATAATATATTTTACAAACTTAATTAAGTTATATATTAATAAGTTATACAAAAAAGTCCATCAATTAATTTTGTATTTTACTTTAAGCATAAATTACTTATGAATAAAGTCTATGTATTAATTTGTATTTTTAATTTATGCACTAGTTATACAATAAAGTCCATGCATTAATTTTCTATTTTTAATTCTGTATATCAATTATTTATACCATAAAGTCCATGCATTAATTTTGTATTTCTAATCTGTATATTAATTATTTATACGATTATCGTATAAATAATTAATATACAAATATCGTATGAAAAGAGGAAAAAATGAGTTAAAATAAAAAGTGTAATTTAGTGTTTCTCATTTACATTGATCTATGGATAAAGATCCCTTTTTACTCTTTTCATTACAACTTTTATTTTCACGTGAACACAACGCATAAAGTCCATGCATTAAATACTTATCCATTCGTCTGAATGAACATGTCTGCTACGGAATATAACATATCTGCTACTGAATATCGACGAATTACTTCCCTAGATATTAGGGGTGAGCATCGGAACTAGGTACCCGTCTTTGGAACCGGAACCGCTCCGGAACTGCCGGTTCTAGAACCGGAACCGATGTGATTGGTTCCGGTTCCTAAAATACGGAACTGATTAGGACTCGTTCAGGTTCTGGTTCTCATTTTTTTGGAACCGTTACCCGCTGAGTACCCGTCGGTAGAGGTGGCCAAATCGACCCGACCCGACGGGCTGACCCGACCCGAAACCGGCCAAGAACCGGTTTCAAGCCCGAGAGCCGGGACCGGTTCGTGTATATAGGAATTTTCTCGACCCGACCCGGGACCGGTTCGTGACCCGACCCGATTTTTTTCAAAAAATTATAGCCGTTAACTAGCCGTTTGTGACCGTTGGGAACCAATTTTTGACCGTTTTTTGGCTCAAAAAACTCCTCTCCAACCCCATATAAATACTAGGGGTGTTATGGAGTGATCACCACCTTACAATTGCTTACAAAACGCAAAAAACGCTTACAATTCTCATTTCTCGGCTCTCGTTATATTCGTTTCTCGCAAAAAACGCATACAATTCTCATTTCTCGGCTCTCGCTATTTTCGTTTCTCGCAAAAAACGCATACAATTCTCTAGTCTCTACTATCAAAAAAATGGCCGAACAAAATTACACCATTGTTGTCGATCATTCACGAAAAGCAGCGGTTTGGGATAATTTCAACTTGGTAAAATTTCCCGACGATACAAAAAAAGCGCAATGCAAACGGTGTGGAGATTTCCTAAAACCCGAATCAAATAGCACGTTAAAGCGCCACTTCGAGGAAAGATGCAAGAGGTTGAAATCGGGTCCCGATCCAACTCAACCCATACTTGACAATTCCGGTCAAGTATGGTCGTATGATAATGATCTCGCCCGAGAAATGCAAATGAAATGTGTCATTCAAATGGCGTTGCCGTTCGGACATTTCGACAATCCTCACATTACAAACATGATCAAAAATGGGTTCCAACCACGCTACAATGGTTCGGTAAGTCGTCAAACTCTTAAGCGTGATGCTTTAAAATATTGGAATAAGGTTCAAAAAATTATGCGAGAAATGTTTTTAAACTTACCCAACAAAGTTTCTTTAACTTGTGATGTATGGAGCGCACCATGCGGATTGCCAGATTCTTATATATGCATAACGGCACATTGGATTGTGCCGGGATCGTGGCAATTATGCAAGCGTGTAATCACGTTTGAGCTCTTTGGTTCGCCACATTCGGGTGAGCGTCAGTTTTCTATAATTATGAGATGTCTTCAATATTATAATTTAAAAAATAAAGTTATTAGTATTTCGTTTGATAATGCTAGTAATAATACGGCATGCGTAGACCGATTACATTTGGCTTTATCCCCTATTTTAGAGGGAAAATTATTTCATACACGTTGTTGCGCATACATAATAAACTTAGCCGTTCAAGACGGCTTAAGTAAACTTAATGAGCCTTTAACTAAGTTTAGGCTTATGTTACGCCGAATTTTCACAAGAAATAAAAAAATGCAAAACTTATATAGAGATTATTGCAAACAAGTCGGTTTTAAAGCTTTGGGACCGGCGCACGATATGCCGGTTCGATGGAATTCGACTTGGAAAATGATAGATAATTTATTAAGACAACAACAATATATTCAAGCATTTTATAACATTCATTACCCGGATAACACGATAACTCAGGATGATTGGACAAGGATTCATGGCTTTCACGATATTTTGGGCGATTTCAAAACTGCAACAACTATGTTATCCGGTGTTTATTATCCAACGAGCCATTTACTTTTAAATCAACTTTATATTTTGGCAAGTAAAATTGCTCAATACGAACAGGATTTGCACTTTCACGACGTGGTGAAACCAATGAAAGAAAAATTGGTAAAACATTTTAAAAAGATCCCCTTCACTTTTCTTTGTGCCGCGGCATTAAACCCGTTTTTAAATGTTACGGGTGTCGAAGTTTTAATACAAGCAATATGTGTATCGTTTGGTTTGGATTCTCTTACAAATTCTAGCTTTTCAAGGAAACGCATACAACAATTTAATACTGATTTTCATCAATTATATGAGATTTATAGAGTTAATTATGGGGGAGGAAGCCAACAAACCCCTACACCTCAAATGTTTTCACCGGGTTCTAGTAGCAGTCGTGGCCGAAACCGAGAAGACTTAATGCAAACTTTAATGCAATCGGTTGTCATGGAATCTTCTAAAAAAGCTAGATATGATGGGGATAATTTGGGTGAATTCAATCAATACGTACGTACTAATTTTATAACGACATCCTTCACAAACGTCGTAGATGTTGAATCCCTAGATTTATTAGAATGGTGGAAAAGTAAACAATCAAGTTTCCCAATTATGGCCACTATTGCACTTGATATACTAACAATCCAAGCTAGTACTGTAGCTTCGGAGTCGGCCTTTTCTCTTAGTGGCAGGATCATATCGGAGCGTCGGACAAAATTAACCCCAAAATCGGTGGAGTGCTGCGTATGTCTGAAGGATTACTTGGATGGAGAAGACCGCATTCAAAATCGAACGAACCTGGAGGGTGATATAGAAGGCGTGGAAGAAAACTTATTCGAAAACGACACGGATGAACTACTAAGTACGCCGTCCGTAACCGATACTTCTGATGTTAGTAGTGTCGTAGATGACGAAGATGTAGACACCGACCGCCTTGACGATCAGACGGCTATTACACGACTGATGCAGTACAATACTCTTGAAGACTACAATCCAGATCAGAATCCATACTACGCTCCATACAATCCATTCAATTATAATCCATTCAATTACTATCCGGATGATGGGAGTGGAAGTTCGGGAGCGGGTGGGACTTCGGAAGCGGGACCTTCGAATGTTTAGAATTTATGTATTGTAACTTGTAACTTGTAAGTTTCTAACTTAAAATTATATATAAATTATAAAACGTAAAAGTGTATTTTAGTGATATATATTATAAATAAAACGTATTTTTAAAGTGTATTTTACTTATCCAATGATTCCAATCCAATTTTTCTTTGTTAAAGTTTAGTAATTAATTATTATACAAAGAAAGCAGTTAAAAAACAAAAAAATCGCAGGCCCAACTCCGAACCGGTTCTTGGCCCGGCCCGGCCCGGTTTTATGAAAACCGGTTCTACATACCATTAAACGGGTCAGGGGATTTCGGTTTAAACCCGGCCCGGTTCTCACGGTTACTGTGTGGAACCGGTTTGTCCCCCGACCCGGCCCGAACCCGATTTTTGGCCACCTCTACCCGTCGGGACCGGGTACCCAGACCCGTTGGGTATCCAGAACCGGAACCTACGGGTACCCGCTATTTTTTAATAAAAATTATTTATATATTTATTATATTTAAATATGGGAAATTAATTAAAATACCCTAAGTCAAACCAAGTGTTACCAAAATACCACAAATCTCTCCCACTTTGCAAAAATACCCCTTTTTCCGCGATGGGAGCCCGCGATCGCGGGCCAGGGACCATTTCTGTCACTTTTTTAAACTTGCAGGGACCATTTTTGAAAAATGGAATCCCGCGATCGCGGGCTCATCCCGCGATGGAATTGTTTTTGTGACTTTTCAATTGCAAGGGACCATTTTTGAAAAATTCCAGGGACCATTTTTGAATGTTCACCCCCGCGTAGTCCACTGTAGCACCCGCGTTCTTCCAATTTGATGAATTTGATTTGGAATGTTACACTTTCAACCCCTATACTTATTTACTAAATTTACTTTATACCTTTTACTTTCATTATTTTAATTTTACATTTAACACATATAATCGTTTATTAACTAAAATACGTTAAAAAAATACGTTTTAATTTTAACAAATTACACCATTATAATCGTCTCTTCGATACGTTCGAAATGAGCCAAATCTTGAATTTTTTTGGATTTATATATTTTAATATATATCATATACAGTTATACACTACATAAAAAAATATTTTTTATATTTAAAATTCATACCCTTATAGTTAATTATTTAATTTATGGTACATCTCTTATTTTTTTTTCAATTTTGTTTTACACTCCTATCGCATTAACATAATAATCATATATTAACTAATTCATTAAATCGTTTTAAATTATTATTATTTGAATGTGTTTATAGATATCGTGAATGGCAATAGGAGAAGGTTTCACGAGAAGAATATGAAATGGGGTTTTGACAAGTTGGTATCACTGGACTCATTTAAGAATTGTGAAAATGGGTATTTGACGAATGATGATTCATGTGTGTTTGGAGCTGAAGTATTTGCAGTTACAGAGTATGCACAAAAGAATCGATGTATTTCCAACGTAACTTAGATTAAAATTATCTCCTTCAGTTTAGTCCCGTCCCGTCCCATCCAGTTCAGTCTCGTCCAGTTCCGTCCCGTCCCATCTAGTATGCGTACCAAACGCTACCTAAGAGTACCATAAATTAAATAATTAACTACAAGGGTATGAATTTTAAATATAAAATATTTTTTATGTAGTGTATATGATATATATTAAAATATATAAATCAAAAAAATTCAAGATTGGACTCATTTCGAACGTATCGAAGAGACGATTATAATGGTGTAATTTGTTAAAATTAAAACGTATTTTTTAACGTATTTTAGTTCATAAACGATTATATGTGTTAAATGTAAAATTAAAATAATGAAAGTAAAAGGTATAAAGTAAATTTAGTAAATAAGTATAGGGGTTGAAAGTGTAACATTCCAAATCAAAATCACAATTTCGAATTGAAATTTACACTTTCAACACCTATACTTATTTACTAGCTTTACTTTATACCTTTTACTTTCATAATTTAATTTTACATTTAACACATATAATCGTTTATCAACAAAAATACGTTAAAAAAATACGTTTTAATTTTAACAAGTTACACCATTATAATCGTCTCTTCGATACGTTCGAAATGAGTCCAATCTTGAATTTTTTTGATTTATATATTTTAATATATATCATATACACTACATAAAAAATATTTTATATTTAAAATTCATACCCTTATAGTTAATTATTTAATTTATGGTACTCTTAGGTAGCGTTTGGTACGCATACTAGATGGGACGGGACGGAACTGGACGAGACTGAACTGGATGGGACGGGACGGGACTAAACTGAAGGAGATAATTTTAATCTAAGTTACGTTGGAAATACATCGATTCTTTTGTGCATACTCTGTAACTGCAAATACTTCAGCTCCAAACACACATGAATCATCATTCGTCAAATACCCATTTTCACAATTCTTAAATGAGTCCAGTGATACCAACTTGTCAAAACCCCATTTCATATTCTTCTCGTGAAACCTTCTCCTATTGCCATTCACGATATCTATAAACACATTCAAATAATAATAATTTAAAACGATTTAATGAATTAGTTAATATATGATTATTATGTTAATGCGATAGGAGTGTAAAACAAAATTGAAAAAAAAATAAGAGATGTACCATAAATTAAATAATTAACTATAAGGGTATGAATTTTAAATATAAAAAATATTTTTTTTATGTAGTGTATAACTGTATATGATATATATTAAAATATATAAATCCAAAAAAATTCAAGATTTGGCTCATTTCGAACGTATCGAAGAGACGATTATAATGGTGTAATTTGTTAAAATTAAAACGTATTTTTTTAACGTATTTTAGTTAATAAACGATTATATGTGTTAAATGTAAAATTAAAATAATGAAAGTAAAAGGTATAAAGTAAATTTAGCAAATAAGTATAGGGGTTGAAAGTGTAACATTCCAAATCAAATTCATCAAATTGGAAGAACGCGGGTGCTACAGTGGACTACGCGGGGTGAACAGTGTCTACCGGGTCAAATTTTCAAAAATGGTCCCTTGCAATTGAAAAGTCACAAAAACAATCCCATCGCGGGATTCCATTTTTCAAAAATGGTCCCTGCAAGTTTAAAAAGTGTCAGAAATGGTCCCTGGCTCGCGATCGCGAGCTCCTATCGCGGAAAAAGGGGTATTTTTGCAAAGTGGGAGAGATTTATGGTATTTTGGTAACATTTGGTCAAACTTGGGGTATTTTAATTAATTTCCCTTTAAATATTTAATGATGTGTTATTGGTTTTGGTAGGTGTTTAATTCATTTTGATCCAAATATTTTATTTGTTAGGTCTTGACGAAAAGACATTATGTATTATGTAAGTCTCAATACGTCGGAGTTTCTAATTTATTTATGTAATAATTAGTTTTTATATGGTTATTTTCACCATTTGTTGTGTTGATTTCTTTAAGTTGGTACTTTGTAGTTTGGAGTAGACTTAAAGTTACATTTTTATTGTATGAAATGATAAAAATAAATTTTAAAAAAATTGATAGCGGGTTACCGGAACCGGAACCGCCGGTTCCGGGACTGGTTCCAAAATATAGAGAACCGATGTAAGCGGTTCCGGTTCCGGTTCCTTCATTCTAGGAACCGCCGGTTCCGGTTCCATGAAATTTAGCCGGGTACCCGATTATGCTCACCCTACTAGATATAATAGAGCAATGTAATATAAAAAAACTATTAACACAACACAAAACAGTGTTGAGTGTTTCACATATAAATCAATATTGTATAAACATTGTATTTTCACACGTGCTATTTTAAAAGTCCCTACAAAGTAAAGAGAGGAGTGAAAAGGAGGGAGCGGATCTATAGCGAAACAACACATGAAGAACTGGTTTGTAAGTTTGTACGATATATCGGGTATGAAAATGGTTACATACCTATTTGAAACGCTATCAGCGGACGAAAGAACGTGTGAGGAAAATAAAGAGTTAAGGTGAGAAGATAATAAGAGATTTGGACCCCTAATCACTTTTAATCTCAAACTCACCCATGAATCACGCTTTATACGGAATTATCTCGGTGCATCTATTCCTAATGTGCATTCAAAGGTGGAGATCTATTCTTACTCTTCTCACCATAACTTTCATTCACCGGAACTCAACCCGCTATGAACAATCAAACAAAGATGTTACTATGTTTTAGTGTGTGAAAAACGTAAAGATAGTATCATAAATGAAAAGGTTGATATCATTGATAAGAGAAAAAATGAGCAAACAATTTTTTATTTTATTTAACAGATAAGACGACAGTTCGGTAGGGTTTTTAAAACTCTTATTTACCATTTATGTCTGACAATTCAGACCATTTTTTTTCCAAATCCTCTTAACCCTTAATGTCCTCGGATAAATTAAGTGATAGCCTAGTTTGTTGGCAAGACCAAGCTATAAAAAGTATCCATCTTTGACATGATTGTAACTTAGACGTATTTTTTTGGTTTTCTAATAGTAGTAGCAAGACATTCCGCTGTTCTAAAAATAGTAGTAGCAAGTTTAAAATTAATTGAGTGGGTTGACTTAATAACCCTCTTCTGGCTATTTCATGTATGTAATTATCTCTTCTAGCGTCTTGCTAGTTTTTCATAAAATCTCGTTGTTGTTCAAAAAAAAGTGATAACCTTGCCACTTTTTTTTGAAGGGTGTCATAGGCTATGTTTAGACTAATCCATTGACAAATTATGACTGTAAGACATCATACTTGATTAAACCTCAGTGGCCACAGTTGTTGTGTACGTCTGGATTAGAACCCTGGGCAGATGGGATATTCCACCACATCCCCCATGGCCTTAAACAGTACGCCACAACCCTTGTGGTTAATAACCTTGCCACTTAATTATTTCTTATTTTCATCCAGCACCATACTTTCGATTTCAACGTGGGTTTTAGCACAGATGCAACCTGAATTTTCAAAAACGTAAAACGCAAAGATTGTAGATATGTGTGTTGGCTTTCTAGAACATCTTGAATCACTTATATTGAGGCTTCGGTGTGTGAGATATGATTAAAATTCCACAACATCGTAAATCTGTCGGCATCCTTCTTTTATTTATTTATTTATTTTCGTTTCGTCCTTCGATCATCGATACTCACTTCAATTGATGTATCTAAGTCGATTTTTTGAAGGATAAAATAGACAATTATACATATTTAGACGTTTGTCGGTTTACAAAAACAAACAGTCTTATTGATTCAGATTTCAAACCTTAGCACCGCATCTTAAAATTCAGAAGTAAAATCAGACTTCAGACTTCAGCACCTCTTGAAAAATTAACACCACGTGTTTTATAGTTGTCTTATCATCGTTTATGTCTTTATCTCGTATATATATCTCACCTATATAGTCCCGTTCCGTATTTGTCTCAACCTCTACACACTTTAACTATACATACAATATACGATTTGAAAATAAAAGACGTGAGCATTTGTCATATCATCAAATAATAGTAAGTGCATGTCACGTCATTCACCACATCAACATAATAATCGGTTAATGTTTAAATAGGTTACGCTAGTACTAGCACTGTTTAAAATGTCACATCATAGAAATCGAAATAAATGTTTTAAAAATACTTTACCCAAATTTAAAACAAGAACAAAGCACATTACATGATTTTCATGTAATTTGCCTCTTTGAAAAACCAATTTCCAAAACTTTACTCATTTTAGGGGAAGTAGTGAACAAATTCATGTTTCCAAATTAAAAGCAAATTTGACTCTAATTTTTCCCAAAATAAGAAATCTTGAACCACTGGTTTTCCAAAATAACAATGAAGGCACATTTACATCTTTTTAATGAAACTTACCTTTTTATATATCAATAAAAAAATTACAAAAAAATGAAATTTTTAATAACATCATATAAGAAACTAGTATAAAGTATATATGCAATTTTGTGAAATCATATATAAACAATCTTTTTTACGAAGGAAGGAAAAGAAAAAAAAAGAGTGAAAATGGAGGAAAGAAATAAAACACGTGCCTCTAAAACTTTTTTAGAAGAGAAAAAAGAAAACAAAAGGAAAGGAAAGAAAATAATGATAAGTTTTCTTTTAAAACTTTTCTCCGACATGTGGGAGGAAAGAGAAGGAAAACTAACGAAAGAAATTAAAACTCTTTAAAAAATTATTAAAATTACAAAACTACCATCTGTTCATTGTAAAGGATATATATATTTAAAGGGTATGCTTGTAAAAAATACGTATTTCGTTTCCTTTCTCTCGTGCTTAAGAGCATGATTTTTTTATTTTTTTTTCTTCATTTTCCTTCTCTCTCTTCTTCTTCTTCCATTTCTTTTCTTTTACTTTCTTCCCAAATTCGAGAATACACTACCACTTCCCATACTTAATAGAAACCGAATGTAAAAGCCACGACCCCATCACCTTGCCCTCATTTTTATCACCAAATATCCATCTAAAATTTCAAACCTTTTTGCACCGGTCCCTTAATAACAAGTCTGGCCAAAAATTGTACACCTAACCGGTCCCTAACTAATTATTGACGGGTCATTTTCGCTCATCTTTAAGCACAACCGTGCAACAACAAAAAAACGTATTATTATACAAACAATACCTTGAGCTCATGACTAGAACCAAATTGCAATTTCTACGAGCAAAATGAACCATTGTCGGTATAAATGGCCTTCACTTGTACGTTATGATGCAACTTCAAGGTAAAAAAAATGTAACAATTATATTATATTTCTCTTGTCTTATTAATAAACAGTGTACCGTACTGCCATGAGAATAGTATTTGTAAGTTGTAACTCTCAATTATTTATGTAGTGTTACGGTCAATTTATTGTTGATTTAAAGTTCAAGGGGTTATTTGTAATAGTTTAGTTTGAGCTTATTAGTGAACGGGTCGTGGGCTTGTTAACCATGGGCCCGCCATATAAATAGCTCATTAGCCTTAGAAAAATAGGCTAGTTGTCTTATTTGCTTTCCTACTCATTATTGTAATTCTCTCTCAATTGAAAGCATAATAGAGATGACCAGTTGAAATCGTATACTATATTGTTTAATCTATTGATTTCATTGTTCGTTGCACGGATCTGGAACTAACAATTGGTATCAGAGCAGACGGACAGATTTGATTCAAAGCCTCTTATTGAATTCTGGTAAGTTTTTGACTTTTTCACGTCTGTGTTCATCTTGAAAAATCAAAATCTTGATTCTGGTAAAATTGATCAATTTCGTTTATTGGGCTGTGTTAGCATCATTGTCATTAGTGTTTCTGCAAATTTTCACATCCTAGTTCGATCGTTTGAGTGGTTTATTTAGCAAATTAAAATCAAAAGTTTTGAGTGTGTTCTTCACTAAAAATCAAATTTTTACCATCAAAACTTGTTGTTTTTGCTTTAAAATCGATTGGGTTAATGTTATTTTTGTGTTTGGTAGTGTTTCTAATCTTTCAGGAACATTTTTGAGCAACCCTAATCGAGTTTCAATCGATTTGGAAAAGTCAGCCGCAGAGTCCGGATAACACAGCCGCGGTTTCCGGACAAGTCAACACTGTCCGGACGTTTGTGTTATTCCATCCGGATTCGTCTTCTTTCCGGGTACATCACTCTTTCCGGGTAAGTCAAGCATTCCGGGTAAGTTCCTTAAACTCAAATCTCTCCGGGTAAGTTTGTTCCGGAAATCCAAAGTTTCCGGTAAAGAAATTTTTCCGGATAACTCAAGGTATCCGGTAATCAATCTCATCCGGAATCCCATTTACCCGGTAAGTATCTCATCCGGTAAGTACTTGTTTTAATTTTGTTTCATTCGGACACTTCTGCTTTCCGGTAACCTCTGTTATCCGGAGACCTCAAGCTGTCCGGACATCTCTACTTATCCGGAAACTTTACGTTGTCCGGACTCTTCTACTTATCCGGACACTTTTGTTTGACTTGAACTGCTTTCACTCAAATCTGATCCGGACACTTCCAGATCAGATATCTCACACGGATTCCTATCCAGTGAGTTCAGTTTATTGAAATCTTACCAGTTAAGTCTGTCCGGATTCCTCAATTTATCCGGACTCTTTGTGATATCCGGACTCTTTGTGATATTCGGATACTTGTGTGATTATTGAACTGTTTTTAACTAATCTGATCCGGACACTTCCAGATCAGACTCTTATTTGGATTCCAATCCAGTAAGATCATTCTTAGTTCATATCAGTCGTAGAACCTGCGTTAGGACTCCACTCTTAGTGCCTTGCATTAGGTTTACACTTTGAATCAATCAACTCGTTTGACGATCACTCCGTAGCAACCAAAGATGTCTTCTCGCGACGCTCTAGCAATCGGTACCGATTCCAAACCGCCTTGCCTCTTCCAAGGTGAGTATAGCCAGTGGCGAGACAGATTCATGATCTTCATTGAATCCAAGGACAACTACGTGTACATCAAGAGAGCCCTTGATAATGGTCCACTTGATTAGCCGATGAAGAATATAGTGGCAGCTGAAGGTGTTGATCCTCGTCGTGAGAAAAAGACTCTCACCGAACTAAACGAAGATGAAAGAGGCTTGCTAGAAGGAGAAAAGTGTGCACATAGATATCTTGTTCAAGCCCTTCCTAATCCGATCTACACTGCCATCGATAGTTACAAAGACACAGCAAAGGGCATGTGGGATCAAGTGGCCAGAATGATGGTTTCAAAGACACAACAAAGGGCATGTGGGATCATGTGGGATCGATAGTTACAAAGACACAACAAAGGGCATGTCAAAAATCAACTAAAGATCAACAGCGCAATAACCAAGTTCGATGGTTTCAAGCAGCGCACCGGCGAGACCCTCACTCAGGCTTGTGAACGTTTTTGATCACTTCTTAATGAACTGAACAAGAATAGGATTACTCGCTACAACACGGAAAATGCACTCAAGTTCCTCAACAATCTGCTACCAGAATGGAAGGTGTTTGCTTCTCATGTCAAGCACAACAACTTGATAGAGAACATTGGCATCAATGAACTTTATGAGACACTTCTTCAAGACGAAGATGAAGTGAATGAACTTCTGGGCGAGAAGAAGACTGCATCAAAGCCATCTGCTGATCCTATTGCTCTCATGTCCTCCAAGCAAGGGAAATCTTCGGGCCGTCACTCCAGACGTGCTCAAAAGCAAAGCTCCTCTGAGTCAGAACCTGAAGACAAGCAAGACAGTGATTCTGATGAAGAAGTTTCGGACTTCAAGAAAGCTATAGCCTTGCTTACCAAATCTTTCCAACAACAAAAGTTTTATAAGAAGCCATCGTCCAATAATCAGCGCTACTCCACCTCCTCCAACAAGCGCCATGACTATAAGGATCGGTATGAAGGAAAGAAGAAGGTTGATGAGCAAGACAAGTCTGAGAAGAAGGTAAAGTCAGAGAAAGATGATGGGAAGAAGAAAGATGAACCCGTAAAGTGCTACAACTGCGAGAAACTCGGCCACTTCGCGAAAGATTGCCGCCAGCCTACTGTAAAGAATTCTCACTACTACGAGGCCAAGCTCGCTCTATCTAGACAAAAGGAGGCTGGAGAAGCTATGTTCGTTGAGAACGATTACTGGCTGGGAAAATCTGATGATGAAGGCAATTCTGATGGTGCTGATGCTTTCATGGGATATCACTCTTCCGCCGATGAAGAAACGGCAACGACAAGTCAGGTATGTGATTCTTGCCAAAAGGATTTCTTGAATCAAATGCAATCTCTTACCGAATGGGCAAATTCCTTTAAGGCCACCACTAAAGAACAAAAGCTTGAAATTAGATCTCTAACTGAAAAGCTTGATGTTCAAAAGAGAATAACTGAGAAATATAAGTCTGAAAGTGCTAATTTAAACGACAAATGCAAAAATCTTTCATTAGCACCTAAAGACTTAAGGGCCAAATTATCTGATCTTCAGTCTCAGTTTGATCAGTGCATGAATGAGAAAGAAGAAATTGTTTATCAATGTTCCTCTCTTCAAATTCAGCACAAGGAGTTTGTTGCTAAAATCCTTGATCTTGAAACCAAACTCTACAAAAGGGGTCAAACTGATCAAACCATCTTTCTGAACAAACCCAAAGAGTTCACCTATTTTAACAAAAACTGGGGAGTCGGATATGATAACCCACATTACTTGAAAAAGGGAAGATACAAAGTACCCACTTTGTATGATTTTGCCTGTTTTGGGTTAGCTAAAAAGTATCCGGAATATGCCATAAAATGGACTGGTCCTCTTGAACCTGAAAAGGAAGAGGAAACCGAGGAATATAAGCGCTCACAAAACCGAGGAATACAACTTCAGTTCTGTTATGAACCTTTAAATTATTCTTATCAAAAGAACAAAAAGTATCTCTCGAATGACTACTTCGACTGCTACAAGGTTGCTAAGCCCAAGGATTCCTCCAAGAAGGATGAGGTCCAAGTAACCGAAACCAGGACTGAGACGGATGAGTTTAAACTCTATGTTCCCCCTCTCATCTTGGAAGCAAAGATAGTCGAGTTGGAGGAGTCACTCGAGAAAGAAAGGTCTGTTTTTTAAAACGAGAAGAAAGAGCTAGTTAAGGAACTTGAGAAACTCAAATCTGAGAAAACCGACGGTGTGTCAAGTGAAGAAAAGGAAAATCTTCAGTGGGAAATCAATACGCTCTCATCGAAACTGTCTGAAATGACAAGAGAAACGATTAAGGAGCACCTGAGAAATGGTCAACTCCAAGAGCAGATTGACCTTCTCCAAACTCAAAAGCAGATTTCACCTGATCTTTCCTCCAACTCATCTGACACATCCTCGTGTAAAGCCTTCATAGGACATATCTCTTCTCAAGAAAGTAACGTCTCTCAAGATGAATGTGTTAAAAGGAATTTAAACTCTGATTTTCCAAACGCTTCCGCACCGAATTCCTCAAAGCACACAAGCACAACGTGTTCCTCGCCTTCCTCATCTGATCCAAGTCCTGTAATTCCGGAGATAGATTTTTCAGAATACATGAACTCCGAAGGTAATTCTGAAGGAGAGTTTGAGTCGTTCCCTTTCGACAAACCTCTTCCGAGTCACACTAATTTTCTATCACCAGTGGTGAATCGACCGGTAAATTTTGAAAAGGGTACTTGTTCTAACACGAAGACCCCAGCTGTGGTTAAGCTTTCTCAATCTAAACCTGTTTTTCAAAACCAATCACAGCCGAGGCAAAAGACCGAGCGATTGCCTGTCAAAAACCCTATTCCTTCAAACGTCACTGACCGTACTGTCCCTGTTGTTTCAGATAAAAACGGTCGCGCTTATCAAGAAAAACCAAAGTGGCTAAAAAAGGAATCTGTCAAGAAGGATGCATCAAAGTCTTTCCCTCCTGTTTTTAATTCTAGGATTAACAAAGACAATTATGCTTGGAATCATTGGAATCATTTTGAAGTTTCTTTTCGGATTAAACTTAATTCACTTCATCAATTGATTCAGTTATTGCGTGATTGTTTATGTTGTTCTAATTGTGGTTGGAATGATTTTGATGATATTCAGAATAATGATTGGTTTGGGTCGTATCACATGTGTAACTTATTCCCCAAACGTAAACCCCGTAATAACAACCAGAGACATTTTCAAAAACGAGGTTACCAATCAGCGGTTAAACCACAGCGGGAGACCCGACCCATTCCTACACGGGTTGCTCCTACTGTGGTTAAACCGGCACCCAAGAGGCAACCTGCTACAAAACCTGTTCCTCTAAAAGGTGTAAATTCTACACCTAAGAGGCAACATGTGCCAAAACCAGTTCCTTCAAACGGTGTAAAATCTACACCTAAGGGGAAAGCTGAGTCAAATCAAGTTCCTCCAAGAGGTGCCAAACCTAACCCTCCAGGACCCAAGCAAATTTGGGTACCTAAAAATCGTTAAACTCGTTTTTGCAGCACGGTCATGTGTGGTACTTAGATTCTGGATGCTCCAAGCACATGACCGGAAGGAGGGAGCTTCTCACGAACTACAAAGAAGAATATGGTGGAGACGTGAGATTTGGGAACAACAACAAGGCGCCGATTATGGGATACGGCGACATCGTTCAAGACAAGATCACCATAAAGAAAGTATCACACGTCGCGGGATTGGGACACAATCTGTTTAGTATCGGCCAATTCTGCGATAAAGATCTCAAGGTCTGTTTCAAAGCCAAAAGGTGTAGAATCCTCAATGACAACGGAGAGGAGATTCTAGTTGGAAAACGCGGGACTAACCTCTACATCATCGACCTCGCAACCCTCAAGACCGATAAACCTGTCTGCCTCATGTCAAAGGCTAATTCCGACCAAGTCTGGATTTGGCATCGAAGACTATCGCACCTGAACTTCAAAAGTATCAATCAACTGGTGCTGGGCGGACACGTGAAAGGCATGCCCGATCTTCAATTCGTGAAGGATCGTCTCTGCGGGGCATGTGAGATGGGAAAGATGAAGCGAACACCACATCAGCCGAAGGCAGCTCCAAGCACGTCCCGATCCCTCGAACTTATCCATATGGATTTATGTGGACCGATGCGTGTTCAAAGTATCAACCAGCGCAAGTACGTCCTGGTGATGGTGGATGACTTCTCGCGCTACACATGGGTCAAGTTCCTTTGCTCGAAAGACGAAACTCCGGAGCTGATTATCAACCATTTGAAGACCATCCAGCTGAACCTTCAAAGTCAAGTTCAGACCATCAGGACCGACAACGGGACGGAGTTCAAGAACCAAACGGTGAACGATTACCTGACTTCTGTTGGTATTTCGCAAACCTTCTCTGCCGCACGCACTCCCCAGCAAAACGGAGTGGTGGAAAGGCGAAACCGTACCCTCGTTGAAGTGGCTCGCACCATGCTTTCCCAATCCAAACTGCCACTATTTCTCTGGGCTGAAGCGGTGTCTACTGCTTGCTATACGCAAAACCGCTCCATCATACACAAGCGGTTCAACAAGACGCCGTACGAGATCATGAACAAACGCATTCCGAATATCAAGTATTTCCATGCTTTTGGATACACGTGCTACGTCTTGAACAACAAGGACGATCTCGGCAAATTCAGCCCCAAGGCGGACGAAGGAGTCTTCGTCGGATACTCCATGCAGGCTAAGGCGTATCGCATTTACAACAAACGGACCAAAACCGTTATCGAAAGTGTAAATGTGACATTCGACGAAGCCGCGGATTTGGCTTCTGAACATATCAGTTCAGAACCTGGTTTAACTGGCGTGCTAGCTTCCGGACCTCCAAGTTTGGGATCTGCACAAGCAACAGTAAATCCAAATCATGCATCTTCATCGAATGCTGATTCTTCTGATTTAGATTTATTGTTTAAGTATTTTTATGATGACATATTTAACACTTCTACTACTGTCTCAGCACAACCTCGACTTGAAGCTTCTCGTATTGAGGATTCGGCGACTCTATCCGGTCTGCCGCCTTCTACAAGCACGCCATCAACCACTATAGAGACAGCTCAACCGTCATCATCGACTTCTACTACTTCTGATACTGTTATTCCCCCGGAGGAACCTGTAATCTCGGAGATCACTCCTACTGATTCGTCATCTGCTACAACCGACACTCAACCTCTGAACTCCTCGGAACCAGACGTTGTTCAACCACCGACGAATCCTCTCCCACATCCTCCGAGAAACCAACCTGCTACACTTGAAGCAGTTCAAGACCTACCATCTGATTCGTATGTGGATCCGGACGCTTCTCACTCTACTCAGCAGCCGCTTCCGCACACCACCAAATGGACGAAGGCTCATCCCCTACATCAGATAATCGGTGATCCATCTACTCCCGTTCGCACGCGAGGCGCTTCCGCCAACTTTTGTCTGTTCTCCGGCTTCTTAAGCAAGATCGAGCCGACGAACGTACGCGAAGCGCTCGAAGATCTGGACTGGATCATAGCCATGCAAGAAGAGCTCAATCAATTCAAAGCTCTAAAGGTATGGCGACTGGTTCCACGTCCAAAACACAAGACGGTGATCGGCACCAAGTGGATCTTCAAGAATAAAAAGGACGAAGACGGCATCGTTGTACGCAACAAGGCGCGTCTCGTGGCCAATGGATACCGTCAGCAAGAGGGGATCAACTATGATGAGACCTACGCTCCGGTAGCACGAATCGAAGCCATCCGTATGTGTCTTGCTTATGTCGCGCACAAAAACTTCACGGTCTTCCAAATGGATGTGAAGACCGCCTTCCTCTACGGTGATATCCAGGAAAAAGTATATGTGTCACAACCAGACGGATTTGTAGACGACTCGAAGCCTGATCATGTTTACATCTTAGATAAGGCGCTTTACGGACTAAAGCAAGCTCCGCGAGCATGGTACAACACACTGTCCAAGTTCTTGTTAGAATCCAAATTCACACGAGGTAAGATCGATTCGACTCTGTTTATCAAGAACAAAAAGGGTCACATAGTCCTAGTTCAGGTATACGTCGATGACATCATTTTCGGATCTACTAATCCTCAATATACAAAGAACTTTGCCAATCTTATGGGACAATTTTTTAAAATGAGTATGCTTTGTGAGATTAATTTTTTCCTTGGCCTTCAAGTTAAACAACTGTCGACAGGAATATTCATAAACCAGTCTAAGTACATCCGGGATATTCTTCGGAAATTCCAGTTGGAACAGTCCTCACCAATGAAAACTCCCATGGCAACCAATACAAAGCTTCATGCCGATCCTCGCGGAAAGGATGTGAACACTAAATTGTATCGGGGAATGATCGGTTCTTTAATGTACTTAACTGCCAGTAGACCGGATATCATGTTTTCAACTTTTCTATGCGTCCGTTATCAATCAAAACCTAAAGAGTCTCATTTAATAGCCGTTAAGCGAATTTTTTGTTATTTACGTGGTACTGCTGATCTTGGCTTATGGTACCCGAAAGAGACAGGTTTTGGGTTATCCGCTTACTCTGATGCGGACCATGCGGGATGCATGTTGGACCGAAAGAGCACCTCGGGTCACATTCAGTTTTTGGGAGATAGCCTGGTAAGTTGGGCATCGAAGAAGCAGCAATACGTATCAACGTCAACTGCCGAGGCGGAGTATGTGGCCGCCGCAAGCTTCTTTTCCCAAGTCATCTGGATGCGGATGCAACTCAAAGACTACGGTTTCACGTATGTCAAAGTCCCGATCTACTGTGACTCGAAAAGCGCCATTGCCATATCTAGCAACCCGGTCCAACATACCAAGACGAAGCACATCGACGTTCGGTATCACTTCATTATGGATCACGTCGAAAGAGGTACAGTCGAACTCTACTTCGTAAATACTGAGCATCAGTTAGCAGACCTCTTTACAAAAGCATTGGACGAAAAACGTTTTAACACTCTTGTGTCCAAGTTAGGTATGCTAAATCTGAAGACTTAATCCAATCGTGTACCCGCTACAAGTTCCATACATCTTCGAGTAACTGTCTACTCATCATCCGGTGGTTACACTCCTGATGATTGAGCACACACTTTCTCGCACCTGTATTCTACTTGTTTCAGTTACACAGTTAGATTTAGTCTCTGTATTTATTAGGTAGATTTCGTTTGTTTCCTTTCTTTCTTCGTGTGTTTCCGTTTCTTTAATACTGTCGTCTATTATTTAATGCCAATATATGTGCTTTCACGGTGTGTTCATGTGTTCAAGGGGAGCACATAGCAGTATCAGGTAAGTTTACTCATCTGTTGAGGGGGAGCGTCATACACAATTTTTATTAGAATGATAAAACATTTTGTGTGTGTGGGCACTCCCGTGTGGAAATTCATTTCATGGTCATCATCTGAGGGGGAGCGACACTGTATTTTTCCTTAACTGCTCAAAAGTTTTTTTTTGTGTCGGACTCTCCATTATATAATTCTGATTTATTCGAGGGGGAGCAAAGTCATCCCCATGCTCAGTTTGAGGGGGAGCGAGAGAACGTTCAGTCAAACCCCGAAAATATTTTTTGAGAAAGCCAAATGGTTTTCAATGGCAAATGTATCCGGACACCCCATCTTTCCGGATGGTGTCCGTACCGGGTATTCATCCGGATTGGCTGGGGACCCGGACACCCCACCCGTATTGCTTGGACCATATAAATGGACCCGGGTTCCTCTATTTCACTTTTTCGGAAAATATCTCAAAACCCTAAACCCTCGTGCGACTTCCCTCTCGTTCGGACTCTCCTCACCTTCTCGTTTGTCACTCGTTCTCAGTCCCGAAATCAGGTATGTTGTTCTATGTTCACTCTTAATCATTTTCAGTTAAGTTTCACGAACTCAAATGCACAACATGTCCATCGATTTAATCGTTTGAACATAGTCCGAAACCCATTTTAAGTCCAATCGACTTCGGGTTCCTTCGAGGTGTTTCTGGTACACTTGGGCCATATTGTGCACTCATAGGCGTTCATCGACACTATCTACATGATTGCACACCCGTTTGGAACTGCTAATTACTCGATTGGTAGATTTGACTGTCGTCCGGATACACTCATTGTGTCCGAACTCTATCATGCTCATGGTGATTTATCCGGTAACACTCATGCCTCAAGATTTGTTGTCCGGATATGCACAACACCCGGAAACCCTAGTTGTCCGGAAACCTCGAGTTTCCGGTAAGTTCGACTACCGGTTTGTTAGTGTATCCGGACACCTCTTTGACCGAAAACTATCATCATCCGGACTCCCTGCTTGTCCGGATTGATCATTCTATCCGGACACGTTCAATCCATCCGGAATCTCTTGTTGTCCGGAGACCTATTATCCGGAAACCATCTATTGTCCGGAAAGTCTGTGACATTCACTACATTTGTCCGGACACTTCTGGTTTTAACAGTTATGTACCTATTTCGTACTGCCAGTCCTCATTCTGTATCAGATTGAGCCCATTTAATGCAAAGGTACACGCCGACATTTGTTCATCCGCCTCAGTTACTAACTGTGCTTCTTTTACAGATCTTATGGCGGATCTGGAACATAATCCTCCACAGAACCAGGAAGAACAACAACAACCTCAGGAAGAACAAATACCTCAGGAAGAGGAACTCATTGACGAAGAGGCGGATAATGCCTTGGTCGCACATGACCATGAAACGGAGTTAGAACCGAACAACCATTATCTTGATCCGGCACAATTCCGTCCCCTAGAACAACATCGGGTAATCGTCGACATTCTTATGCGTCACCCTCTCCGTGAGGCCCTTACCACCACTACCGACGTACCATTGATCTATGTGTTACAAGTCTCGTTTACTGCCCAAGTTCGCACGGCCGGCAACTCACAGACCATAACGGCGCAGATAGACAACCAACCGTTCACACTGACGCCTGATTCCTTTCGCCGCCTGCTTTCACTTCCAGCTGTCGACGCCGCCGGACATGCACCGTATGATCCTACCGTCAATGATGAAACGTTATGCGCTCAAATCCGCGCGCTCGGCTACAGTTTCGCACTTCTGCGGCCATCGGCGTTCAATCGTAAATACCTGGCCCCATATGGTACACCCTGTTCACAATTCTGAACAGGTGTCTATCTTCAAGATAGAAAGGCATAGACCAATGCACCGGCGACTTTCTACACCTCTTCCATGCCGTGTGCTACAATCGCCACGTCGACTTCGCCATGATCATCTGGCGTGAACTCGTGCAAGCTATTCGACACATCGGAGGTACCAAGCAGAAGAAGTTCCTCCCATACCCGCATTTCCTCTCGCTTGCAGTTCGTCAACACATGGACGCTAATCTGGCGATACCTCGACGTCCTACCCACCCGGTATGTCCCATTCGTCATTTACAATACATGGTCATCTGTAACCCGTCCGATGCCATCGCCACGCCCATACCCGAAGCCCTTCTGGATCACGCCGATCCCAATGCACCGAGTGTTATAGCGTACAAGGAAGCGTTAGGAAATCCCATGGTCCAGCCAGCGCCGGAGGGACCTGCCCAGGGACCTAGACCAGAGGAACGTGAGGGTCCGAGAGTAAGAGGTGGTAGGGCCCGGCAAGCAGGTGCTGCCGGGCGGGGTGTGATGATTTTTCGGGGAAGGGGTGATAGAGTGAGTGGTGCAGTGGAATCGCGTCCCGGTTCCAGCCAAGGCCCAAGCCGGTCCATCATCTAGACCCAAGCTTCATCATTCATTTGAACCATATCTTTTCGATCCGCCTTCTCCTACCTTCCGTGTTCATAACGTGGAATCTGACTCCGATACGGAATCTGACACGACCCGTGCCATTTGGCTCTCAAAAATCCCTCTTCGTATCGGACCGAACCCAGACCTTACCGAAGGCACCTCTACTGCCTCACCTTCAACCCCTCAAACCCAATCTGGAACGGGAATTATTAGGACAACCGAGGGAGATTTAGTTGAAGAATTAGAACATGTGAGAAGGAGAGAACTGCATTCGAAGTCGAACCAGGAAAGATTGAGCCGTAAAGATAACGAGGCTCCTGAGCGAACCGAACCGAGCGATATCCGGGTAGCCACATCTACTATCCCGTCTCATCCGTTGGGACGGGGTATTGAAGAAGCCTCCGTGGACCCAGCGGAGCAATTGCACGACCCCCTCATCCACTCATCCGTCTCTCAACAGACGGATGTTTCAGTCTTAGACGGGGATAAAGCACAACTTCCACCGGTCTCTCACTCGGAGAGTGCTGGTGTTGAAATAAGAGACCAGCAGCCCCCGGTCTCGACTTCATTTCGTGCACAATCGAGTCTAGAGCCACTTGTTATTGATCAATCTTTGGCTAGGACACCAGAAGAGGAAACGAACATCGAT
This sequence comes from Saussurea involucrata, assembly GCA_033807775.1. NCBI lineage: Eukaryota > Viridiplantae > Streptophyta > Magnoliopsida > Asterales > Asteraceae > Saussurea > Saussurea involucrata. The sequence goes on from CM066315.1 coordinate 135,097,296, forward strand.
GCTCTTTGTGACTCGATCGAAACGTCTGTAGTGTCTCCGTCAGGCAGAACACGAGGATCGGACGGAAATCCTACCACAGCTACCATTTTGCCAACTGTGAATGTAGGTGACTCTGCCTCTAAGGTGGATGCCTCAACGGGTAATCTAAGTGACCCTGGAGTTAACTTACCCGACTTTGTGTTACAAGGGTCCCTAGACAGCACCCTCAAGGCTGTCCCCGAGGCACTGGAGCAGCAAATGCAGCAGCATGTCGTCGCCGAGCTCGCCAAAGTTATGCGCTCAATCAAGGGAAAAGAAAAGGTCGTCGAAGCTGAAACCGCACCACCACCACCACCGATCCCAGTTCAACCTATATATTCGGTGGACACCCTAAAGACGATGCTTCTAGCCCAACTTCTCCAAGAATCCGAAACCAACGCCTCAACCGAAGCAGACCTGATCTCCGTTCTGAAATCCCAGGTCACTGCTCCGTCATCATCCATTACCACTCGCCTGGATTCAATCGACTCGACTCTCAAGAACTACAACCAAGCGCTCACTACGCTGTCCGAGAGAGTCCGCTCACTCGAAGATACCTGCAAGAGTCAGGCAGGCGGTCTGAAGCGCAAGCACGATGATCAGGATGATCCTGATCACCGTGAGGGGGAGAAACGAACAAGACTAACCAATACCGCCGCCCCGATCCAGCCTGAAATGACCGCTGTGGTTCAACTGGAACCAGCAACTACGGCAACAACAACCGACGCCGAACCTGAAGCCGAGTTGCCATTAGCCGAGATGGTAATCGACATGGAAATATCAGATGATGAAGACCCGACGGTTGAAAAGCCCGAGGGTTCAACACAGGTCCTGGTTGATTTTGACTCATCAGACAGACCGTTGTTGGATATGATAGATCCAGACTGTGAAACCAACCCGGAGACCGAAGATGCATGGTATGAAAAAGCCGCTAGTGCCGCAAATCTCCAAGTTAATTTGGTTTTCCCAACTGATGAAGATGACAACATTGATTATGATCAGTTCCTGCTCCAGAATCTTTATGGAACCCCCGTTCACTCTGCTCAACCCACTGAAACTTCAACAAGACCCGAAGCCTCAACTGCCGACATTCCGACAACTCCTCAGCAACCGACAGCTTCTGATCTTCCTCCTGCTCCTCAGCAACAAATCCATTGGGAGAAGATCCCGATATATATTCCTCACCTGGAGGAATCCCTGAAGAAGATATATGTTCACAAGCTTCGCCCTATCGAGCCGACCTTCTGCCTAGGTATTTACAATCTCAACCCCGAATCCCAACGCCGTTACATCAGCGCAATGAAGCGGAGTCTTTCAGTAAGCCAAGTCAGAACCAAGCATCAGATCACAGAGGTACTCAACATCCATTCAAGCCGAATTATGAAAATCGTATATCCCGTATTCACTGTCCGACGTGAAGATGGGAATGAATGGAAATTTTCCGAAGCCAACTTCCAGCACCTCCGACCATTCGACTTCCTCGCTATTCTGAAAGACCTACGTACAAGAACTATCCGACCGCTTCCCGTGGCAAAGGCGCTCAAAGTTGTTTGTCGATTCATGGTCCGCACTATCATGATGTCATATCTTACAGACTTTCAAATGGCAATCGAGAACAGGACAAAGAAGGTAAATCTGATCAAGCCGAATCTGCAAGCACCTGAGTTAAAGATGTATCCCGAAGACGCTCTGCTTCTACAACCTGAATTTGGGATTGTCTTCCTCAACGATCAGAATGAGAAGAAATTTATGCGCTTCAGTCAGGTAGACAGATTCTGCGACGGTACGCTCTTCAAGGTTGGAGATGCTCTTCGAAAGATCATTACGCACGAGTCTGAAAATCCAAAGTATTCGTATGTTCCAAATCCGAATGAAACAACTGCTCGGAATACTTTGGAAATGGTTGAAGATCGCATCGACTACCTTCGCGCTATCAGATGGTTCGAGATTCACTTTGCGTTTCGTAAAAAAAACGTTTATAACTAGCAAGAGATAGAGCGCGAACTCGAACTTCAAATCAAAGGGGGAGATTGTTAGGGTCAATTTATTGTTGATTTAAAGTTCAAGGGGTTATTTGTAATAGTTTAGTTTGAGCTTATTAGTGAACGGGCCGTGGGCTTGTTAACCACGGGCCCGCCATATAAATAGTTCATTAGCCTTAGAAAAATAGGCTAGTTGTCTTATTTGCTTTCCTACTCATTATTGTAATTCTCTCTCAATTGAAAGCATAATAGAGATGACCAGTTGAAATCGTATACTATATTGTTTAATCTATTGATTTCATTGTTCGTTGCACGGATCTGGAACTAACATGTAGTTTCAGTTTGTTGTACCTTGGCGTTCATATTCCAGCCTTTAGATATTCGTAGTACAAAAGGATGAGATTGAACGTTTGGTCGAAAAAAATTTAGTAGGAGATTTTGCATAGATTATCGGGAACAAAAACACAAGTTACCCAATTCTAATAATTGACGAGTTGTTAAATATATTGTACAAGATAGCCTATTGTTTAAAGTTGGATCCGAAATCGGGATAGTGCCACCTTAGAATGAGGTTGGAACCCATTTTTAAATATATATTACAAATAAAACAAGCACACATGTTTTACCTTTTGAGTGGTTGGAACCCTTCTATCTAGAAATGTTGGGTTATCGAATATCGTTGGGCCAATAGGGGCAAAACCCCCTTTGGTAGGTTATAACTCTTGACCTTTAGAAATGTTCAATCTTTATATATTTAAAAGGAAAACCCACAAAAAATGAGGTAACATCTTTAGAATTGAGAATCACTCATTTCCTGAATTGTGGTTGATTTGGAGTTGTCCCACATTGGTAAAAGGTTGAAGAGTTGGAGCAATGTGGTGTGTATAAGAAAGATAGACGCATGAGATGCATTTGTGTCACTTCATGAGTTTTGACTTATAGGGTTGTCTATTTTAAATGACCCTCTTTTAAAAAACACAAATAAAATAATCTTCATATATTAAAAAAAACCCTACAAGAAATGAGGTGGCATCCTTAGAATTGAGAATCACTCGTTTCTTGAATTGTGGTTGATTTAGAGTTGACCCACAGGTAAAAGGTTGAAAAGTTGGAGCAATGTGGTGTGTATAAGAAAGGTAGATGAATGAGATGCATTTGTGTCAGTTCATTAGTTTTGACTTATAGGGTTGTCTATTTTAGATGACCCTCTTTTTAAAAACACAAATAAAATAATCTTAATATCTATCTTTATATATTTAAAAAGTGTAACGTCCCAAAAACATAATCACGCAATAACATTGAATAAGCATTCGAATTACATAAATAAACTTGTCTTTAATTCGTCAATAAACGATACTAAGCAAAATTGACAGCGGAAGTCTGTATTCCACAGCCGAGAACTATATCTACAGTCATCATAGTCAAAACTTGGAGTCGCTCTAAGCTCCAAATCCTCCTTACGACCACTTAGTTCTTAATAGAAGAACCCGTAACACGCTTACCTGAAAATGGTTTAGTTTTTGAAAAGCGAGGGTTAGACCAAAAGGTCTAGTGAATTCCCTCCATAAAATATTTATCACAGTATAAAATCATTTCATTGAAAACAATTCATATCCTTCACATAAGCACCAATTCAAGATTCAACACAGGATTCAGGGATCGCATAAGCTCCCACGAGCGGGGCCTAACGGACACCCTCTCGGCTACACCGGAGTCCAAGTGGACCCCCGTTCCTTCATGTAGGAGGAAACGAATTTCAACCTACAAGCTAACGTCATATGCCCAAGGAATTATCAAATCCCCTGGTACCTGACCCCACCGTGTAAACCGACTCCACATAGCATACACATAACATTTCGAAACCATGTTTATGAAAACGTTAAGCATCATTTCATTTGTCGAGTAAACATGCATTTCATGGAAAACATGCATAACATTTATAGAACGGTTCATGCTCGTAAATGAAACCATATCAATAAACATAGTACGTCATAAAAGGGTTGAGAGAACTCACCTTTGGTTACGTAGAACGCACTTCTTAAATATCTCCACGCTAAACCAATCGAACACCTAAGGGCATTAGATTCGTATCAGTTCAGACGGTCTGACCCTACTGTATAGTTAACATACTCCGAACACTAACACTTTCCGGATACCCCAACTGTCCGGATAGCCCAACTACCCGGATACCCGAACTGCCCGGATACCCCAACTTCCCGGATACCCGAACTGCCCGGATACCAGGACTTTCCGGACACACCCTCTTACCGGGTACTAACACCCGGTAACCCAACTTATCCGGAAGAATACACATCCGAAAACTCCCGAGAGAAATCTACCCGGACACTCGCAAACCATCCTGAAACTACTGAAACATCATGAACTTCTAGTGTCCGGAAACTACGGTTGTTCGAAAACAATTATCTAAAAGTGATCATTAAACCCATTTTCTGCCATTAATTCGATTAGACAAACCTAAGGGTTCATCCACTAAACCCAAACATCCACTTAATCCACTTTTGATCCTTTAAATCGGTTTTAAGAACAAAAACCCTCAAAATACACTTTTAGGAACACTAGGTGAAGAACACAATGAAATCAAAGGCTTCTCACCAAAATACTTTGACCACAAGAAGGGGAAACATTAACCAATCAGTAACAAGAAGAATCAGAGGAGGTTACCTTTACAAATCTTCTCCTAAATGGAGAATTCACCCACTCTAGCTCTTTCTTCCTTTCTCTTCCTAAATGGAGAATTCACCCACTCTAGCTCTTTCTTCCTTTCTCTTCTTAGCCGCCACCCACAAGAACCAAATACTGAATTCTAAAATTGAGCCCTAGGGATTTGTGCCTTTAAATACCTTCTCACAAATTTCCATTTTGACCCTCCAACTATACTTTCATTCCTTATACAAGAGACACTAAACTTTTACTTTTTCTATGAAAAACCCGGTTGTTACAAAAAGAAAACCCACAAGAAATGAGGTGACATCCTTAGAATTGAGAATCACCCATTTCTTGAATTGTGATTGATTTGGAGTTGTCCCACATTGGTAAAAGGGTGAAAAGTTGGAGCAATGTGGTGTGTATAAGAAAGGTAGATGCATGAGATGCATTTGTGTCAATTCATGAGTTTTGACTTATAGGGTTGTCTATTTTAGATGACCCTCTTTTAAAAAACACAAATATAATAATCTTTATATCTATAAAAGAAAAAACCTTGGGGTATTGAGGTGGAACCATGAGAATTGAGTATTCTCCAATGGGGTGTAGACAAATTTATTGTTTGTGAAATTAGTGAAAAAGTTATCTTATATTGAATGATTTTTCTTTGCAAAGAAATCATAGTAATCATTATATATATATATATATATGTGTGTGTGTGTGTGTGTGTGTGTGTGTGTGTGTGTGTGTGTGTGTGTGTATGTATATATTAAACGAAGCAATGTGTATTGAATCGATGTCATTAGAATTAAGTACTCTCAAAGAGTAAATTATGGTTGATTTGATTTGTAGGTGTCCCACTTTGATGGAAAGTTGAAATATTGGAACAAAGTGATGTGCATAAAGAAATGTGGTGAAAGGCATTTGTGTCAAATTATATTATTTGATTCTAAAGGTGTCTTATTTTCGATGACCCTGCTCTTGCAAAAGAAATTTGTAGTTTGATCTAAAGAATTGTCTTATATATCAATATATATATATATATATATATATATATAAGCAACAAACAATGAAAGTTGAGGTGACACCATGAGAATCGAGTATTTTCAAAAGGTAAATATTTATATCTATAAAAGAAAAAACCTTGGGGTATTGAGGTGGCGCTATGAGAATTGAGTATTCCCCAATGGTGAATTGTTGTTGATTTGGAGTTGTCCCACGTTGGTAAAAGGTTGAAAAGTTGGAGCAATGTGGTGTGTATAAGAAAGGTAAGTGCATGAGATGCATTTGTGTCTATTTATGAGTTTTACTTATAGGGTTGTCTATTTTAGATGACTCTCTTTTAACAAAAACAAATAAAATAATCTTCTTTATATCTTTATATCTATAAAAGAAAAACCTTGGGGTATTGAGGTGACACCATGAGAATTGAGTATTCTCCAATGGTGAATTGTTGATTTGGAGTTGTCCTACATTGGTAAAAGGTTGAAAAGTTGGAGCAATATGGTGTGTATAAGAAAGGTAAGTGCATGAGATGCATTTGTGTCTGTTTATGAGTTTTACTTATAGGGTTGTCTATTTTAGATGACTCTCTTTTAACAAAAACAAAAAAAATAATCTTCTTTATATGTATAAAATAAAAAACCTTAGGGTATTGAGGTGACACCATGAGAATTGAGTATTGTAACATCCCCAAATTCTCAATAGAATAAACATGGCATTAAAACATAACATTTACAATTCTGGGTCCCAATATATCCTCACATTCATTTAAAACTAAGGCTGGCGGAAACAACCTATACACAACTGAGAATATTCTAGCTTCTATGGGTGGCACTTGCACTGCCTCTAGCTGCGCCTGTACTCTATCTTGCTCTTGCTCACTAGCCTGAGCCTTCTATCACTTGTTTACCTGAAAATGGTTTAGTTTTGAAAAGCGAGAGTTAGACCAAAAGGCCTAGTGAATTCCCTCCATAAAACATTCATCACAGTATAAAATCATTCATAGAAAACATACTTTCACATCTTTCTCATAAACATCATCCAAGGTTAAACACAGGGTTCAGGGATCGCATAAGCTACTTCGATCGGGGCCTGACGGATACCCTCTCGCCTACGCCGAGATCCAAGTGGACCCCTCGTTCCTTCATGTAGGAGGAAACAAATTCCAACCTACAAGTTAATCCTTCATATGCCCAAGGGATTATCGAATCCCCCGGTACCCTGACCCCACTGTGCAACCGACTCCACATAGCATGCACATAACATTTTAAATCACTTTCATGGAAACTTTACTCAAACATTTCATTTGCTAAATAAACATGCAATTCATGGAAGACATGCATAACTTTCATAATTCATTTCATGCTCGTAAAAAGGAACCAAGTTCAGTCAAAACATAATACGTCATAAAAGGGGTTGCGAGAACTCACCTGATAGCAATCTCCTTTCTAACCTCGTGTCTCGTTTCGTCCGAACACCTATAATTAATTTAAGAATTAATTAGATGCAACTCAATCATTATCCTGAATTCCTCCTCCTAACTCGGTCTCCAAAGTATCTACGGATCGTTAACTAATTAGCGGATCTCTTCTATATATATATATATATATATAGCCCAAAATAACTTTAAGTTCACAAGAGCGTCTCACGGCCCAAGTAACTTCCAGTCCAACACGACATCCAGCCCAACAAACTAGTCGGCCCAAAAATATGAATTCAGGTTGCTGGTAATTTAGTCACATTCCGAATCCCATGACTATATATCGAATATTGGACCCCAATTAATTAGACCCAACACCGACCTTTCTAATAATTATTAATACTTAATAATTAAATAACTAAATCCACATTCTAAATTAAATTACCAAGTCTATAATCTAAATCCATGGAGGCATCTCTCGGTTCAACAACTAAACTGGTCCAACATCCAAACCGGTCCAGGTCTCGGGAGGATTTGCGCCACCCAAGGGTTTGCGCTACTGAACTTTGCGCCACCTGCAGGTTTGCGCTACCAACTGGGCTGGTTTGCGATTACGAATTGAAACCCAAAAGCTTTATACAATCAAATCCCTCATAAACATTCCAATTGGTAACGTTTAACGTAACACTCTTACCCAAAATTTCTGCGTAAAACGAGTATAAACCTTCTACCCGATTTGATTTTACCAAAATTAGCAATCCAAATAAGAGATTAAGACTATCAGAGTGCTCTTAACATTTCTCACAACTACAACATGAAGACGACTAAAAATATAGATTATCTAGCTATTTAGTGTGCAGAAATAATATCGATTTAAGGTTTTTCTTACCCAAATGGAGTCTCTTCACGATTTTGATGTCAAGGCTCCCACTAATTCTTTCTCTCGATGTCTCTATCCCTGCTATCTCTATTCCTTCGGCAAACACACAAAGAACACAATCCACATGGCCCTTAATTCTTTTCTCCTTGTTTCCCTTCTCGATGTGAAGCATACACACACACAGGACCATTAATTCTTTTCTCCTTGTTTCCCTTCTCGATGTGAAGCATGACAAACACACACAAGCAGCTCTCAATTAATTCTTTCTTCTCTTGATGGGTAGCATCACACACACACACAAGCAGCTCCCAATCGATTTCTTTTCCCTGCTTCTTTTCTCGAAGAGCCGCACACACATAACCCTAATTGATTTCTTATTTCCCCTCCCAAAAGTGGCGTATAACAAATAAATGGGAAATAATTTCCCATTTTCCCCTTTTTACCCTCATATGTTTTCATAATATACACTTATAACCCCCTAACTTCTATTTAAATTACACTACTTAAATTGGGTTATTACAATCTCCCCTCCTTAACAGAATTCCGTCCCGGAATTCACTCTAACAACAACCGGGCAATTGATTTATTAAAACTTATACTCCAACTCTCGGAATAAATCTTTCTAACAACAAAACAATAACACAACATTCCACGCTTCCGCGACACAACTCTGAATAAACTCCCAAATCCATAGTTAAAACTGATTTCCCTTAATTACCGACTTCCACCGAGTAATCCAACAATCAGCACTTTTGAAATAATAAGAAGACTGCTTATTCCATCATACTACTACCAACTTCTCGTCTTAACCTATCGATTCTCTCTCATCACTATTTAGTAAGAATCTCGATAGAATCATAACACGTCATTACTTATCCATTCATAAATCTTAACAACCAATCTAAGGCTTATACATCTATCATGACATTTCGATTCAACCTATGATCATACTACAACTCCAACCCATAATCATCATCATGTCATTCATTAGACATAACCAAATTTCCGACCGTTTCCATCTAGGATCATTCCTTCGCATATAAGAAATAATCCTCGTTCTTTGAAGATTTAGCATCTCCTACACCACGTTTAGATTAACACACCCATCATTTCCTTTAAATTTCCAATGATTCCCAAAATATATCATCTTAGCGACTCTTATAACCAAAAATACCTTAAGCCCTTGGTTAACTATCCGTTGCCACACCGTCATGCTATTCCGAACATAATCGTACCACAACGTCAACTTACACCTACATGCTCCAACAATCTGGTTAACAAATCGTACATCTCATATGAAATCCCCAAAAGCTTCTATCTGATGCTTTCTCTCTCTCTCCCTCTAACATCACATCACTACGACGCTAGCTGGCACATTGAGTTTAACCATTGTTGTCACTACGCATCCGTATGCTCCTTGCCCATAGCGTCACACTGCAGACCAGATTGCTCATGATCTTTCACACAATTCGAACTTGACTACGTATCCTCCCGTATACATAATCGAGTCTATCTTGCTACCTAGTCCTTTCCCAACTTGTTGAACTATAACTTACGAGTTCTCAATTAGCTCAATCATAAACATTCTAGTTAGCTCTTTACGAACCGAGTTCTTACCTAAGCTGGACATAGTCCCTCACTGAACGATAAAACCTATACACTCGCTTCGCTCGTGCTACATACCTCACCATTCTATGAACCCTCCATACTTCGTAACTTGAACGCCTAGTCAACAACAGTTGTCTCTCACTAACTTAGCACCCCCACAAGGTGTCCTATCAACTTTTGCTCTTCTGGTTCAAGCCTTCGGCCTTAAACATCTTGCACGACCGCTGACCTCTACAACAACGGATAGCCTGTAACTACCTTCTTAGTTTATTCTTTAACATGGGTTCCTTACGGAGCCTAATCCTTCCAACCTATCACATTCACTTAATGATCTGTCTCCCTCTTTTCGAATCCTACTCATGTAATATCGACATTACAAGTTCACCTCGAACTCTTATTCCTACGCCATAGATATTTCATTCTTTCTCACCACACTACTCACAACGATTTGCTAAAACCATCACCTTAAAGGTTTCAAGTCCTTCCACTGGACACAACCGTCCCTTAACAACCGTACTTCCAGTTACCGAACCAGGGTGCAAACCCTCATACAACCGATACTATAATCCACTACTGACTCTACCACTGTTCACCTTTCCTCTTGAACACAAATACTACATCTACAACATTCTTTCCTGGTTTGCCCAACACTTTTTTTTCCCACTTGAAGTTCTTCCTTAGCTTGACTTGTAATACTCTACGACCTAGTGAGTTCATAGCCTTCATGCATGGCAACGCAGTAAATAAATCATTCCACATATTTTAACATTTTAAATAAGCAACATTTGGAAACAACTTGGGTACACATGACCCCATCACCATTATGAATTCAATACCCTGCACAACGATTCGAGAATCGTTTGCATGCATCTTCCCGTGAACCTCAAACTTACTCAATCCGAAAAATGTTATAACGACAGTACTATATTGCATGAAAAATCTTTTCGTTTGACACAGTTCTGAAAGAATTACCGGCACAAAGTAAGCCAGTTGATTCTCCCACTCATTCGTATGATAACAATAGGTCAATAAGCATTTTGGGTTATAAAAGATTTGCCGATAAACTTTTTTTCTTGACATCTTGCAACAAATTTGACTTATCATGAAAATAGTGGAATGTTTTGCAATTCGTTAAGCTCAAAATTTCTTGGTGCGATGTGAATGAAATCACCTTTTCTTTAGAGATGTGCTTGCACAGTCTGACCAATTTTCGATCAAAATTGATATTTATATATTTACTTTAAATCGTGAAAATTTCGTGTTACACATGAGGACTCCATGCATGAGACTCTACTTGAAATTGAAGGCTACTCACCCCAACAAGGTCAACTGCTTTACTCAATAGCTTATCCTCGACACTCTACCTACGACCAACGGTCGCCCTCTCTGTCATGCAACAACTCGTTGTACATGCGTTCTACATCTCACTTACTCAACCATTACATACTACTTTCGTTTTAATCCACTATTTCACTTTCCACTTCTACATGGTTTCATTTCACTATAAGCATCTTATTTCATTTATCCTACCATTGAAAAACTCGATTACAATCCAGAGCTCCATTGATACTTTCAGATTTCGACACGGTCTTTCCTTATCATCCTGACTGGTCCATTCCAAGATTTCTAGAACTGGGACTCTCTCTCGAACCAGGAGCCCTACTCGAACTCAAACATTCATCCTCTCCGAATCCACGAAGAGCTACCTCTAGACGATTCATAACATTCTATACAACATTCCTCCCCTACGATGCATACATTCATCACATCAAAAGTGACTTCTCGTGAACTTCCCCATCAAGGGGCCTTAGTTTATCCCTCAGAGATCTTGTTGACATTCTAACGTACTGGAATACGACATAAACACTAGGTAGGTTAATAAGGTAGGTTAAGCACATACATGTACCTGTAAGTTCGCAATTACACTGGCCAGGTGAAATTTCAAACTTACCTTGCATGACAGTCCTCAGTACCCTATTAGTCCTATCTCTATAATAGTGTCCTCCTAACGCATTTCATGTGTCTATATTAGTGCCCTCTTAACGCATCTCCTGATTCTCAGTTGTGATTTTCTACTACCAAGTTTAAGTTTAGGCCCGTCCGGTCACCTAAATCCCTTAAACTATGGCTCTGATACCATTTGTAACATTCCCAAATTCTCAATAGAATAAACATGGCATTAAAACATAACATTTACAATTCTGGGTCCCAATATATCCTCACATTCATTTAAAACTAAGGCTGGCGGAAACAACCTATACACAACTGAGAATATTCTAGCTTCTATGGGTGGCACTTGTACTGCCTCTAGCTGCGCCTGTACTCTATCTTGCTCTTGCTCACTAGCCTGAGCCTTCTATCACTTGTTTACCTGAAAATGGTTTAGTTTTGAAAAGCGAGAGTTAGACCAAAAGGCCTAGTGAATTCCCTCCATAAAACATTCATCACAGTATAAAATCATTCATAGAAAACATACTTTCACATCTTTCTCATAAACATCATCCAAGGTTAAACACAGGGTTCAGGGATCGCATAAGCTACTTCGATCGGGGCCCGACGGACACCCTCTCGCCTACGCCGAGATCCAAGTGGACCCCTCGTTCCTTCATGTAGGAGAAAACAAATTCCAACCTACAAGTTAATCCTTCATATGCCCAAGGGATTATCGAATCCCCCGGTACCCTGACCCCACTATGCAACCGACTCCACATAGCATGCACATAACATTTTAAATCACTTTCATGGAAACTTTACTCAAACATTTCATTTGCTAAATAAACATGCAATTCATGGAAGACATGCATAACTTTCATAATTCATTTCATGCTCGTAAAAAGGAACCAAGTTCAGTCAAAACATAATACGTCATAAAAGGGGTTGCGAGAACTCACCTGATAGCAATCTCCTTTCTAACCTCGTGTCTCGTTTCGTCCGAACACCTATAATTAATTTAAGAATTAATTAGATGCAACTCAATCATTATCCTGAATTCCTCCTCCTAACTCGGTCTCCAAAGTATCTACGGATCGTTAACTAATTAGCGGATCTCTTCTATATATATATATATATATATATAGCCCAAAATAACTCTAAGTTCACAAGAGCGTCTCACGGCCCAAGTAACTTCCAGTCCAACACGACATCCAGCCCAACAAACTAGTCGGCCCAAAAATATGAATTCAGGTTGCTGGTAATTTAGTCACATTCCGAATCCCATGACTATATATCGAATATTGGACCCCAATTAATTAGACCCAACACCGACCTTTCTAATAATTATTAATACTTAATAATTAAATAACTAAATCCACATTCTAAATTAAATTACCAAGTCTATAATCTAAATCCATGGAGGCATCTCTCGATTCAACAACTAAACTGGTCCAACATCCAAACCGGTCCAGGTCTCGGGAGGATTTGCGCCACCCAAGGGTTTGCGCCACGTGCAGGTTTGCGCTACTGAACTTTGCAGGTACTTTGCGCCACCTGCAGGTTTGTGCTACCAACTGGGCTGGTTTGCGATTACGAATTGAAACCCAAAAGCTTTATACAATCAAATCCCTCATAAACATTCCAATTGGTAACGTTTAACGTAACACTCTTACCCAAAATTTCTGCGTAAAACGAGTATAAACCTTCTACCCGATTTGATTTTACCAAAATTAGCAATCCAAATAAGAGATTAAGACTATCAGAGTGCTCTTAACATTTCTTACAACTACAACATGAAGACGACTAAAAATATAGATTATCTAGCTATTTAGTGTGCATAAATAATATCGATTTAAGGTTTTTCTTACCCAAATGGAGTCTCTTCACGATTTTGATGTCAAGGCTCCCACTAATTCTTTCTCTCGATGTCTCTATCCATGCTATCTCTATTCCTTCGGCAAACACACAAAGAACACAATCCACATGGCCATTAATTCTTTTCTCCTTGTTTCCCTTCTCGATGTGAAGCATACACACACACACAGGACTATTAATTCTTTTATCCTTGTTTCCCTTCTCGATGTGAAGCATGACAAACACACACACAAGCAGCTCTCAATTAATTCTTTCTTCTCTTGATGGGTAGCATGACACACACACAAGCAGCTCCCAATCGATTTCTTTTCCATGCTTCTTTTCTCGAAGAGCCGCACACACACATAACCCTAATTGATTTCTTATTTCCCCTCCCAAAAGTGGCGTATAACAAATAAATGGGAAATAATTTCCCATTTTCCCCTTTTTACCCTCATATGTTTTCTTAATATACACTTATAACCCCCTAACTTCTATTTAAATTACACTACTTAAATTGGGTTATTACAAGTATTCTCCAATGGTGAATTGTGGTTGATTTGAAGTTGTCCCACATTGGTAAAAGATTTAAAATTTGAAGCAATTTGGTGTGTATAAAGAAAGGTGGATGCATGAGATGCATTTGTGTCAATTTATGAGTTTGACTTATAGGTTTGACTATTTTAGATGATCCTCTTTTAAAAAAAAACAAATAAAATAATTTGCCTTAAAAAGGTATCTTATATTGAATGATTTTCCTTTGCAAAGAAATCATAGTAATCAGTATATATATATATATATATATATATATATATATATATATATATATATATATATATATATATATATATATATATATATATATATATATATATATATATATATATATATAGGAAAACCCACAAGAAATGAGGTGGCATCCTTAGAATTGAGAATCACCCATTTTCTTGAATTGTGGTTGATTTGGAGTTGTCCCACATTGGTAAAAAGTTGAAAAGTTGGAGCAATGTGGTGTTATAAGAAAGGTAGATGCATGAGATGCATTTGTGTCAATTCATGAGTTTTGACTTATAGGGTTGTCTATTTTAGATGACCCTCTTTCAAAAAACACAAATAAAATAATCTTTATATCTATCTTTATATATTTAAAAAGAAAACTCACAAGAAATGAGGTGTCATCCTTTGAATTGAGAATCACCCATTTCTTGAATTGTGGTTGATTTAGAGTTGTCCCACATTTGTAAAAGGTTGAAAAATTGGAGCAATGTGGTGTGTATAAGAAAGGTAGATGCATAAGATGCATTTGTGTCAATTCATGAGTTTTGACTTATAGGGTTGTCTATTTTAAATGACACTCTTTTAAAAAACACAAATATAATAATCTATATATCTATAAAAGAAAAAACCTTGGGGTATTGAGGTGGCACCATGAGAATTGAGTATTTTCCAATGGGGTGTAGACAAATATATTGTTTGTGAAATTAGTGAAAAAGTTATCTTATATTGAATGATTTTCCTTTGCAAAGAAATCATAATAATCATTATATATATATATATATATATATATATAGAGAGAGAGAGAGAGGGGGAGGTTTAGGGGAAAACCTCAAATAAATGGAAAACTAAAAAACACTTTATTAACTGTTGGATTAGATGATCTGATGGATGTGATTAGACGGACGGTTACAACAATATTAATTAAATTAAAAAACCTCAACCCCCTGTTTTTTATTCGAAAAAATACGAAAAATGAACAAAATTCGAACGAGATAAATTGCACCAAATAAACGATCATATTTTTCTCGTTAATTTGACATCCATATTGATATACTTTTTTCTTCGTATTTTTATGGTTTTCTGGTTTTCCAGTTATTTAGGGTTTTCCCCTGAACCTGACCCTATATATATATATATATATATATATATATATTAAAGAGTAAACTACAAATTTCGTCCCTGGTGTTTACCAAAATCTTTGAAAGTGGTCCCTAAACTTTAAAAACTGCAAGAATAGTCATTGGTCTTTAAAAATCGTTTTGAAAGTGGTCCTTGCTCACTAACTCCGTTAAAAACCTCAGTTAAGTCAGGGGTATTTTTGTCTTTTTCTATTAAAATAAAATAAAATAAAAATAAAATATTTTATATTTTATATATATATATATATATATATATACACACACACAATGGTCTTCTCCACCACCATAACCACCGCCACAATCACCACCATAATCACCGGTGGTCTTCTCCACCACCATCACCGCCATAACCACATTCGCGATCACCAGAGTCGTCGTCCCGATCATGAACCGATCCAAAGCCTCTTGAACCAATTTCTCAGATTCAGAATCCAAAGCATACCCCGATCACCATCTCCGGCGATGGTCAGGCCACCACCACCACCTCCAATTGGGTACCCATTTTTGGGCTTTCAATTACAATGGTATTTCTTGATCTTTTTCATTGCAGGAAGTTTTGATGTTTGGAGAAAAATGGCATTTTCTTGATCTTTTCGACAATGTGAGGTGAGTTGCTGAAAATTTCATCTACGTTTGCATTTTCTTGCGGTGTACATGTGTTTTCTTGATAATGAGGCCATACTCGATCATTTATAACCAAAAAATAAATCCAACAATGCTTTTCAAGAAACTAATTAACCATGGCCAGCAACATTCGGACTGTGGGTTCCATATAATGCAAATTAATCATTTTGAAAACTTGTTTAAAACAAACATATTAAACAAAAATCACTTAATTTGTTGATATATGTCTGTTTATTTTACAATTTCAGGAGGCTTGCAAACGCTTGAAGACCAATGGTGGGTACTCATCCTTCTTTTTACCCAGCTCCAAGAAGGACATCTTGGTTACAATCTAGTTTTTTCTTTATAGCTAATATATAGAACCAATTTCATATGTACGCTTTTAGGAACTGATGCCGATATAGAATACAAACTTCTTCCTGGTGAAAAATCATTGGAACAAGAGGTGAGATCAGTGCCTCATGTGAAGAACCCACTTTTATTCTTCATTTTTTAACAAGTTTAATTAATGCTAAAAATCTCAGATCACAATCTTCGAGAACGTTTATTGGGAGGAACTTGGGCTTCTTCTCCTTGTTTGGGTCTCCTTTCTTTTCCTGCAGATTTCAAAGGGTACCCAATTGGAGGTGGTGGTGGTGGTGGTGGCCTGACCATCGCCAGAGATGGTGATCGGAGTAGGCCGGGAGTTGAATCGGAGGGCTGACGGAGGTGGTTCAATGGAGTTCCCCGGTGTGTGTGTGTATATATATATATATGTATATGTATATATAATAGAAATATATAAAATATAGTATATATTCTTATTTTATTTTATTTTAACAGAAAAAGACAAAAAAAAAGTGTAAAAAGACCAAAATACCCCTGACTTAACTGAGTTTTTTAACGGAATTAGTGAGCAGGGACCACTTTCAAAGCGATTTTTAAAGACCAAGGACTATTCTTGCAGTTTTTGAAGTTTAGGGACCACTTTCAAAGATTTTGGTAAACACCAGGGACGAAATTTGTAGTTTACTCTATATTAAAAGAAGCAATGTGTATTGAATCGATGTCATTAGAATTGAGTACTTTCAAAGGATAAATTATTGTTGATTTGATTTGTAGGTGTCCCACATTGATGGAAATTTGAAATATTAGAACAAAGTGATGTGCATAAAAAAATGTGGTTGAAAGGCATTTATGTCAAATCATAGCATTTGACTCTAAGGGTGTCTTATTTTCGATGAATCTCCTTTTGCAAAAGAAATTTGTAGCATGACTTAAAGAATTGTCTTATATATCAATATATATATGGTTCCCTTCTTTTGTTAACCAATCATTTAGTGTTAACCTTGTTAACTTATTTTGGACCAATAGGAATCAAGATACATGTTTGGTTTTAATATTGATAGGACGGTTGCTTCAAGGGTATTATAGGAAGATTAACATTTTAATTATTTGAAGTAATTATTCTTTCCACCTTTCACGCCTATCCAATTATGGTAGTTATTAATATATTATTTTTAATATTCATCTTAATCTTCATTATATTATCTCTTTATTTTATCATTTAGGCAATTTTTTCAAGGAATTCTTCCACGCTAATTGAATTGCTACACCCAAATTTTCACATATGCATGATATGAAACTGCATATATGCATATGCATAGAAATGCATATATGCACATCAGAGAATTGCATATATGCACATATTACAATTGCATATATTTACACTTTACATTTGTAGCATATATGCACATATGAAAACTGCATACATGCACTCTTTACACCTACAACATGCACATCAGAGAATTGCATATATGCACATTAGAGAATTGCATATATGCACATATTACAACTGCATATATGTACAATTTACACCTGCAGCATATATGCACATATCAAAATTGCATATATGCACACTTTACACCCCCAACATATATGCATCCCTTCAAAATTGCATACACGCACATACCAAAATTGCATATATGCACAAATTACAACCGAAAATTGCATCCCCCTGTTGATTTTTGCTCCGGAAACCACTGTTTTGTTGTGAGAGTTCGTATGAAATCTGCTTGTTTACTAATCGATTTGTAATCGACCTTCTTGGAATCGACGGGAATCGATTTCCTTTTGAACGGTTTGGAATCTTTTTGTATCGCTTGGAATCGATTTGCCTTCTTGGAATCGACGGGAATGGTTTTGCTGTTGAATGGTTTTGGACGATTTTGGAACGATTTTGGAATCGATTTGCTTTTTGAACGATTTTGGTATGGATTTGGAATTGATTTTGGTACGATTTTGGAAGGGTTTTTTATTTTGTTTCTAAATGAGGTTGAGATAACAAGGTGCGTGAAAGTAGCAATTGGTTAACTCATTCCTTATCTGATAATTACATAGGGTTGTTAATTGACAAGAATACCCCTGTGCATATATGCTTCAACCGTGTTTTTTATTTAATTGTGAATTAAAAAATCATTTTAATCTTAGCCATTGATTTTGATGATTGATGGTCCTGATTAGTTAACACAGTTAACACTAAATGACTGGTTAACAAAAGAAGGGCCCTCTATATATATAAGGAGCAAACAATTAATATATATATATATACATAAAATGACTCGATCTTGTTGACAAAACAAGAAAGCTTTCTTGTCTTGACAAATATTACAGAGGGTGGAATCTTGAGGGGAAGGGTGGAGGAAGGAGAAATGTGTGTCTGAAGAGGTGAAGAATGCTATAACTAGAAGGGTGTTGCTAACCCTACCCTTGTCACAATGTATACCCAATGCTATAACTAGAAGGGTGTTGCTAACCCTACCCCTGCCACAATGTATACCCCTGGCACAATTGTCTTCCACCATCCCTCTCACAAACACTCTCACAAACACAATATGAATTGAATATTTACATTTTACACTCCTATACTTATTTAATAAATTTACTTTATACCTTTTACTTTTTAAAATTTCATTTTACACATTTATCATATTAACACATAAAATCGTATATTAGCTAAAATACGTTAAAAATACGTTTTAATTTTAACAAATTATACCATTGTAATCGTCTCTTCGATACGTTCGAAATGAGCCCAATATTGAATATTTTTGATTTAATTATTTTATTATATATCATATATACTACATAAATATTTAGAACGAAATCTTAATATTTTTTAGTATGAAAATAAAATTGTTATATTGTTTTATAAGTAAAATATTTATCTTTTAAGTATTTTCTCTCTAAAAATGTTAAAATTTACCATTTTGCATTTTAAATGGTATTTGGGATTGCTTATTAAAACAACTTATGCTTATCGAACGAACATTAAAATTGAGATATATCGCGTTGCATTGCGCGAGTAGACTTCTAGCTATATTATAAGTTTTTTATGTTTATTTTCTTAAAAGTTCTTAAGTTTAAAAAATTTAAGTGTTTTGAATAATGTGTACAATTATTATATATACAAAAAAATTCAGTTTTTATCTTAAGTGTTTTGAATATTGTGTACAATTGTTATATATAAAAAAATCAGTTTTTAAAAACACTCTTTATATATATATATCGAACGATAAATAATTTGATTTGAAATAAAGAAAAGTTATTGATTTGAAATAAAGAAAAGTTATTGATTTGAAATAAAGTCAAAATAATTCGATTATAAATCGAACGAAATCGTTCGATCGTTTTCATTCATTTCTCTCATTCTCTCGCTCTCACTCTCTCCCTCTATATATCCTTCATATATATATATATACATATATATCAAAGTTGCAGATGACAAACATGGGAGAAGATTTGACACAAACATCAGAATTTGTCACCGACCAGGTACAATATTATGATAACTAACATTTAGGTTTATTAATACTTACGTGGACAAGTGAAAGTTATAACAAAATATAATAATTTCAGGTGTTCAGATCTCGAGAAGAAATTACTGAATGGGTGCACAATGTGGGACGTTTGGTTGGTTGTGTTGTTATTATCAAAAGATCAAAGGCTTATCCAAATGACGATGTTTATAAAGTCGTGTTTATGTGTGAACATTGTGGGATTTACAAAAGTAAGAAAGTTTCCAGTCGTCATACTGGAACAAGAAAGTTTAATTGCCCATTTGAGTTGATAGCGCTACGTTCGGCTAAGCATAATTGGTGGTCGTTGAGGGTTGTATGTGATACACATAATCATGCCCTTGCACAATATATGGAGGGCCACGCATATGCAATGCGGCTAAACGAGGGTGAACTTCAACTAGTTGAAGATTTATCAGTCCAACATGTCAAGCCACGATACATTTTATCCACGTTAAAGGGTAGAAATGTGGAAAATGCATCTACGTCAAAAACAATATACAATGAAGTTCAAAAGATTAAGACAAAAAACGATGCAGGAAGAGCAAAAATGCAGGTTATTTTGGATTTTTTTTGTTGAAAATACTTATGATTTTGAGACTCGTGTAAATGAAGAAACAAACGAGTTGGAAGATTTGTTCTTCATTCATCCAAAATCATTGGAGCTTTGGCGTGCATTCCCACAAGTGTTGGTCATCGATGCCACGTATAAAACAAATAGGTACCGTAATATGCATGTGTATTATATTAATGTTAATATTATTATTTTGTTTAATATTATTATTTTGTTTATGATCCAGGTTCGACATGCCTCTTCTTGAAATAGTTGGTGTAACATCAACCAACAAGACATTTTGCATAGCATTTGTTTTCATGCATCAAGAAAAGGTATCAAATTATATTTGGGCGTTATAATGTCTAAAGTCCAAAATATACGATAACCTTTACCCCGGTGTCATAGTCACAGACAGAGAGTTGGCTTTGATTAATGCATGCAAAGTGGTATTTTCGGGTGCCAAAAGATTGCTTTGTATATGGCACATCTACCACAATATTCTGAAACATTGTAAACCGCAGATACACGATACACAATCGTGGAATTCTTTTTATCATGCATGGTTACAGTTACTTGAATCTCCAAATCAAGAACTGTACACATACAATTTGGTACAACTTCAAGAAACGTTGCTCGATTATCCAGGTATTCTTGATATAAGATAGTTTAACCATTATTACTAAAGATATTGATATATATATTTGTTATATTTTTCAGGTGTTTTCGATTACCTGAATAAGGTATGGTTGACGCCATATAAGGAAATGTTTGTGTCTGCTTGGGTTGATCAATTTTTACATTTTGGAAATCACACAACAAATAGAGTTGAAAGCCAACATTCCAAATTAAAAAAAATATTTGGAGACCTCACAAGCAGACTTAATTTTTTTTTATCTCATATTCATCAAGTAATTCAGTCACAAGACACGTCGATCAAAGCAAGTTTTGAAATGAGTAAAAATATTAGGAAACATCGATTTGAAAAACCACACTTTCAAAATTTGTGGGGCTTAGTTTCATCTTATGCACTTGATATGATTTACAGAGAATATGTGCGGTCTTTCAAGACTAACGTATTTTCTGAAAATTGTGGTTGTATAATGCGAACAAGTCATGGATTACCATGTGCGCATGAACAAGCACTATATACATGTCAAAGCGTACCCATTCCACTTGATGCGATCGACGTATTTTGGAAAAAACTTGATTTCTCGCCATGTGCGTCCGCACAAGATGATGATATTCAATGTGACGACGAAGTACAGATGTTTAGAGAAAATTTTAATAAACAATCAATTCCTGGTCGTAAAACCTTGCTAAAAAGGTTAAAAAATATAATAATGCCATCAAAACCGTTGTTTGATGAACCCTCGGCTCATAGAACCACTCGTGGACGTCCTTCTCAAAAGAATCAAGCTCTAAAGAGCAAGATTCCTGAAGACCCTCGTAGACGCAGTTGTTCTAACGCGCCAACATTTATCAACTCTAAAGGTTTTGCTCATCAAGAATCAGCGAGGCATAGTTCCTACTTTCCACGACAACCCCCCCCCCCCCCCCCCCAAATCCATATCTTGATCAAACCCCGAGTTTATTTCATCCATACATCATACAAATACAAGATGTATTGGGTGATGGAAATTATGGATTTCGAGCCATATCTACTTGTCTGGGTGGTCATGAAGACCAATGGGACGATATCCGCAAAGAGTTAATTGTTGAACTAACTGAGTATCAACCGTATTACTCTTATGTGATTGGCAGCGACGAGTGTCAAAGAATTAACGAAGCGTTGAATTTTTTCCAGAAGGGCGTCTTTGCACCACCTATGCATTGGATCGTTATGCCTGAAATGGGAATTCTAGCTGCTTCAAGGTTCAATGTCATACTTGTAACGTCCCAAAAACATAGCAAGACATACATAGCATTACATCATAAAATTTACAAGACTTGGTCCTAAAATTTCATTACATTACTCTAAAACTGAGGTTGGCGGAAACAACCTATACACAACTGAGAATAATCTAGCTTCTACAGGAGGCACTTGCACTGTCTCATGTTGCATCAGTACTCTATCTTGCTCTTGCTCACTTACCTGAGCCTCCCACTATTTGCTTACCTGAAAAGGTTTTAGTTTTGAAAAGCGAGGGTTAGACCATGAGGTCTAGTGAGTTCCCTCCATAACAGTGTACATCAGCATCATAAGATCATTTTATAAAACTTTTCACATTTTCCACATAAGCATCAGACATGGTACTGCACAGTGTTTAAGGACCACATAGCTAACCACGATCGGGGCCCAAGCAGACTCCCCTCTCGCCACGATCGGGGCCCTAAGCAGACTCCCCTCTCGCCTCGTATCGGGGCCCAAGCAGACTCCCCTCTACCCGAATAGGAGGGAAACGGATTCCAACCTATCAGCTCATCACTCATATCCAAGGGATCATCGGATCCCGAGGCATAACGATCCCACTGTGCAGATACCCCTTCCCGGACACAGCACTTATCCGGACACTACGCTTATCCGGACACTATACTTATCCGGACACCACACTTATCCGGCCACATCACTTATCCGGACACTACGCTTATCCGGACACACCACTTATCCGGGCAAAACTACCCGGACACCTTCACGAGGCACTTACCCGGACACATGCAACATATCCGGACACCACCGAACACTGGTGTCCGGAAAACTCGGCTGTTCGAACTTAATAGGTCTAAAATTGATTTAAACTACGATTTATGTCATTAGTTTGATTAGACAACTATAAGGGTTCATCCACAATCCCCAATCGCTCAGTTAATCCATCTATAACCCCTTAAATCGGTTCATTAAGACAAAACCCATAAAACCCACTTTTTAGGAATGTGGTTGAAAACTCAAGAATCATCACATCCAGACTTAGGAATCCAGATTATAAAGAAAGAAATGCTACAACAACAAGGAAAACGAATTTAGAAGGGATTACCTTGTTGATTTCTTCTTTGATTTCCACTTCTTTGATTCCTTCCCAAGATTTCCTTTCTCCTTCTCTTTTCTCCTCTTTTTCTCCTAAGCCGCCAACATCCACAACAATATTGATTTCTAGCCAAGGGGCTGCCCTAGGAGTTAGTGTCTATATATACCTTTCATTAATTGCTAAATAGTCCCTCAACTTAATTTTCATTTCTTTCACAAAAGACACAAATCTTATGCATTCTTGCAAACGAAACCCGGTTGTTACAACACTCCCTCCATATAAGAATTCCGTCCCCGGAATTCCTTATTGGAAAAGATGCGGGTATCTTGCCCACACTAAAAAAACTTACATTCCCCCAAAGAAAAGCCACATTCTAACTCAGTCGACCACCACACTAAATTCGATATATGGGACAATGGGTGCAATCCCTTCAGTTCTTACGGTACTCTAACTCGTAAGTTATTGTTCCTACTCGATCGGTCATGACAAAAGGAGATTAACTAAGGTTCCTCAGGCATCTTTACTTCCTTTACGGAGGAACTTGGCGGAATCCACCGCTACAACACGAGATTCCTTTACCGAAAAAGGTGAATTACTCACTTGACAGTTTGGCACAAAGCCAACCCCGTACCTACCGACAACTTACAATCCAGAGTTCCTTCATCGTAAAACGAGCAATTCTAGATTACTTCTCCCAACCAATATTCGCTATGCAGATAACATTTCCTTTTTCTCGGAACACCTCGACCACAGTTCATCAACCATCTCTCACATCCTCAGTACTCCTTCCAACGGTTCGCACACTTATCAATGACAATCTACACAATACTGCACCTTTCGGCATTCCTGTCAAGTTTACTACTTCCAATTTGCTCACTTATTCTGACATACTCTCTTCACCTCCCCAAGTTAGCGTGGAGCACTGGCCACCAACATTACTTGCCCCTCTCTTACGACAATTCTCATGCTGAAAATACTTTCTCATTACTATACGTAACCAAACGATTGCACTAAAGTTCTAACTTAAGATATTCAACCAAAACACCTCGAACTGACACCAGTTCGACGTCACTACACATTCTTTAATCTCCCACTTTTACTTTCTCAGACAATTCTTCCACACATAAGCAACAACTCACATTCTTTAAGGATTTCACATCTATTCCACCACATTTTGACGAGCACACCCATCATCTTCTTTAAACTTCCATTGATCCCAAAACATGCTTATTTAGCGACTCTTACAACTAGAAACACTTGGTTTTTCCCTTTGGGTAACCACCCACCACCACTCCTTCATTCTATCCCGAACATAATCATATCACAACGTCAACTTACACCCTACGTGCTCCAACAATCTGGTTAACAAATCGAGCGCCCCAACCGAAACCCCCAAAAGGTTTCTATTTGATGCTCCCTCTCTCTAACATCACATCACTACGACACTAGCTGGAACATTAAGCTTGACAATTACTGTCACTACACATCCGTACACTCATTGCCTATAACATCACACTGCAGACCAGATCTCTCAAGATCATTCACATAATTCGAACTTGCCTTCACATCCTCCCGTATACACAATCGAGTCTATCTCGTTACTTAGTTCTTTCTCAATCTGTCAAACTATAACTCACGAGTTCCCAATTAGCTCAAGCACCACATTCTAGCTAGCTCTTTACGATCCGAGCCCTTTCATAGACACGACACATTTTCTTACTGACTGCTCTAGTCTACACCCACTCCGTTTGTGCTACCCACCTTATCCTTCTATGGACCCTCCACACCTCGTAAATAGAACGCTTATTCAAAACAAAAACTTCTCACCCTCTTAACACCCCTACAAGGTGTTCTATTAGCTTTCAACCATCTGGTTCAAGTATTCGGCATCGACCACCTTACACAACTGCTGACTTCTGTATCTACTTTCCTAACTTATTCTTTAACATGGGTTCCTTACGGAACCTAGTCCTCCCAACATATCGTAATCAACTTCATGATCTGTCTCCCTCTTTTCGAATCCTACTCATGTAACATCAACATTACCAGCTCACCTCGAACCTCATATTCCCACGCCATAGACATTTCATTCTTCCTCACCACACTACTCATAACGAGTTGCTAATATCAACACCTCGATGACTTCTGTTCCTTCCCCTGGGCCCGACCGTCCCTCTACAAACGTACTTCCAGTTACCGAACAAGGGTACAGACCCTCATACAATCGTCACTATAATTTTCCTCTGACTCTACCATTGTTCACTTTTCCTCTTGAACACAAACATTAAAGCTACAACCTTCATTCCTGGTCTGTCCGACACTTTTCCCCTCTTGAAGTTCTTCCTTAGCTTAACATGTAATACTCTATGACCTAGTGATTTCATAGCCTTCATGCATGACGACACAGTTAGTAAATCATTTCGTACATTTTATCCCTTTTAAATAAACCGCATTTGGAAACAATGTAGATACACATGACCCCATTACTATTAAAACTTCACTGCCCTGCACAACGATTCGAGAATCGCTTGCATGCATCTTCCCGTGAACCTCCCTCTTGCTCAATCCGAACGATGTTATTACGACAGTAATATATTGCATGAAAATCTTTTTATATGACACAATTCTGAAAGAATTACCGACCCAAGGTAAACCAGTCGGTTCTCACACTCATTTGTATGCTAATGATAGGTCAAGAAGCATTTTGGTTATAAATGAATTGCGGGTAACCATTTTCTTGACCTTTGCAACAAATTTGACTTATCATGAAAAGGGTGGGATATTTTGCAAATCGTTAAGCTCAAAATTTCAATGTGCACTATGAATGAAATCACCTTTTCTTTAAACATACGAGTGTACATTCCGACTCATTTTCGATCAAAATTTATATTTACACTTTTAACTTAAATCGTGTTTCATGTTACATAAAAGATCACCATGCATGAGACTCTACTTGCAAATGAAGGCTACTCACCCTAACAAGGTCAACCGCTTTACTTACGCAACTTATCCTTGACACTTCACCTACGACCAATGGTTGTCCTCTCGGTCATGCAATAACTTGTTGAACACGCTTTCCACATCTCACCTACTCAACCCTTTCATACTTCTTCGTTTTGATCGACTATCTCACTTTCTACTTCTACATGCTTTCATTTCACTATAGGTATCTTATTTCATTTACCCTGCCATCGAAAAGCTTGAATAAGAATTCAGAGCTCCATTGACACGTTCAAGATTTCGACACCGTCCTTTCTTACCATCCCGACTGATCTATCCCATGATTTCTAGAACTGGGACTCTCCCGAAACAGGAGTCTTACTCAACTCAAACATTCACCCTCTCCGAATCCACGAATAGCTACCTCTAGACGACTCATAACACTCTATACAACATTTCTTCTCTACGATGTATACATACATCACATCATAAATGACTTCTCATGAAACTTCCCCAACAAGGGGTCTTAGTCTACCCCTCAAGGATCTTGCTGACATTCTAAAGTGCTGGAACACGACATAAACGCTAGCTTCTGACTGCCACTTCGGAACAATAAGGCAGGTTAAGCACATACATGGACCTGTAAGTTCGCAATTACACTGGCCAGGTGGAATCTCAAACTTACCTTACATGACAGTCCTCAGTACTCTATTAGTCCTATCTCTATAATAGTGTCCTCCTAACGCATTTCCCGATTCTCAATTGTGATTTCTACTCCCAAGTTTAAGTTTAGGCCCGTCCGGTCACCTAAATCCCTTAAACTATGGCTCTGATACCATTTGTAACGTCCCAAAAACATAGCAAGACATACATAGCATTACATCATAAAATTTACAAGACTTGGTCCTAAAATTTCATTACATTACTCTAAAACTGAGGTTGGCGGAAACAACCTATACACAACTGAGAATAATCTAGCTTCTACAGGAGGCACTTGCACTGTCTCACGCTGCATCAGTACTCTATCTTGCTCTTGCTCACTTACCTGAGTCTCCTACTATTTGCTTACCTGAAAAGGTTTTAGTTTTGAAAAGCGAGGGTTAGACCATGAGGTCTAGTGAGTTCCCTCCATAACAGTGTACATCAGCATCATAAGATCATTTTATAAAACTTTTCACATTTTCCACATAAGCATCAGACATGGTACTGCACAGTGTTTAAGGACCACATAGCTAACCACGATCGGGGCCCAAGCAGACTCCCCTCTCGCCACGATCGGGGCCCAAGCAGACTCCCCTCTCGCCTCGTATCGGGGCCCAAGTAGACTCCCCTCTACCCGAATAGGAGGGAAACGAATTCCAACCTATCGGCTCATCACTCATATCCAAGGGATCATCGGATCCCGAGGCATAACGATCCCACTGTGCAGACCAACTTCACATAACATACACATAGCATAACGTAAATCACAAACGTGAAATCCTTGCACATCCCTCCATATTGCTAAAAGTCGTCTTTCAAAATAAAAGCGTACATCTCATGGATAAGATGCGTAACAGTTGTAAAACAGTTCATGCTCGTAAACGAACCTTACTCAGAAAAACATTTAACCTTCAATTACGTAAAATCATGTAAAATACGTATTCTCAGGTAAAACAGGTATTTCATGGGAAATCATGCGTGACGGTTATAAACATTTCATGCTTGTAAGAGAAATCATAATCAGTTAAAATGTTTAACACTTTAAGTCGTAAAAGGTTTAGGGGACTCACCTTGCTTGACGTACAACGCACTTCTTAAATACTTCCAAGCTAACCCAAACGAACACCTAAGGCAATAGATTCGCATCAGAAAAATATCTCAGCCCTACTGTCCGGATACCCCTTCCCGGACACAGTACTTATCCGGACACTACACTTATCCGGACACTATACTTATCCGGACACCACACTTATCCGGACACATCACTTATCCGGACACTACGCTTATCCGGACACACCACTTATCCGGGAAAAACTACCCGGACACCTTCACGAGGCACTTACCCGGACACATGCAACATATCCGGACACCACCGAACACTGGTGTCCGGAAAACTCGGTTGTTCGAACTTAATAGGTCTAAAACTGATATAAACTTCGATTTATGCCATTAGTTTGATTAGACAACTATAAGGGTTCATCCACAATCCCCAATCGCTCAGTTAATCCATCTATAACCCCTTAAATCGGTTCATTAAGACAAAACCCATAAAACCCACTTTTTAGGAATGTGGTTGAAAACTCAAGAATCATCACATTCAGACTTAGGAATCCAGATTATAAAGAAAGAAATGCTACAACAACAAGGAAAACGAATTTAGAAGGGATTACCTTGTTGATTTCTTCTTTGATTTCCACTTCTTTGATTCCTTCCCAAGATTTCCTTTCTCCTTCTCTTTTCTCCTCTTTTCCTCCTAAGCCGCCAACATCCACAACAATACTGATTTCTAGCCAAGGGGCTGCCCTAGGAGTTAGTGTCTATATATACCTTTCATTAATTGCTAAATAGTCCCTCAACTTAATTTTCATTTCTTTCACAAAAGACACAAATCTTATGCATTCTTGCAAACGAAACCCGGTTGTTACAATACTACATGTTCTCAATATGGCAGGTAATGTGACATACTTACCATTCAGGACACCACCGCCGTCATCATCCCAACACGTGTCAATTGCAATAGTGCATGTTAATGGTAATCGTTACATAAAAGTGGTATTAAACGGAGAATACCCAATGCCCACACTCACACACCATTGGACACGTTGTCGATTTTCAGTTGCAAGTACATGGATCGACCCATACAAACGTAGATTAGATATGTATGAAGAATATATTGAGCGTACTCGTACTCGTGAATATATTGATTTAAATGAGTAATCAAAGTTGGAATTTGTTGGAATAAAAATTATTTTTTTAACGTATTTTAGTTAATATTGAGCTCATTTTGAAATAATATAATTAAATAAAAAAATAAGAAGCTATCGACGAATAACAATATAAAAAAATAACGTAAACGTATGACATATTATAATATAATTAAATCAAAAAAATTCAATATTGGGCTCATTTCGAAGGTATCGACGAAACGATTATAATGGTGTAACTTGTTAAAATTAAAAAGAATTTTTAACGTATTTTAGTTAATATACGAGTATATGTGTTAATATAATGAAAGTATAAAATGATAAATATAAAACTATAAGGTATAAAGTAAATTAAATAAATAAGTTTAAGGGGTAAAATATAAATTTAAATTAAAAAAATAAAAAAATAAAGTATGTGAGGGAGGGGTATACAAAAAGTGGCCGGGGGTGATGGGTGTTAGTATAATAATAATAATATTAAAATGGAAAGGAGATGATCATGAAATAGAAAACCAATAAAATGGGGTGAGATGGCACCCACCCAACCCAGAAGTCATATTGACACACCACCATTTTTTGCTTTTCTATATATATTTTTAAAAAAAATTAATTGAAATAGTTATTTTTGACTTATAATTTAACAATTTAGTCATATGTTTTTGAGTAAATTACACAATTGGTCCCTGTGGTTTACACAAAATTGTACTGTTGGTCCCTAAAATAAAATAATTACGTGTTTGGTCCCTATGGTTTATATTTTCTCACCCCTTTGGTCCTTCTGTCCTAACCCCATTAACATAACTTTGTTAATTAGGTTAACTAAAAGGGCAATTTAGTCATTTCATAATATTTTTATTTTCTATTAAAAATACAAGGACTAAGGATGTTAATTGTAATACATAAATATTGTGGGTCCACTCTTTCACTCTCTAATCTTTATATACACAACACATATGCATATATATATATATATAGTCACATGAACTCCATCATCCCTATACCACCTCCCAACCAAAGATGATTTCATATAATAGGGCTGTAAACGAATCGAACGTTCAGTGAACCGTTCGTGAACCGTTCGGCGGGAAGTTCGTTTATGTTCGTTTATTTAATAAATGAATGAATATGAATACGTTTTTTTATTCGTTTAGTTAAATGAACGAACATGAACAATGGTCTCGTTCGTTCATTTATGTTCGTGAACGCTCGTTCATTTATGTTCGTTAATGTTCGTTCGTTTATGTTCGTTTACGTTCGTTTATTTTCGTTTATGCTTGTTTATATATATAAACATATTTATATAATATGAAATTAATGTGTAAAATCATCAAGTAAATTGATCTTTAGAATTTATTTTTTATACCTTCTAAGTTAACCAGGTTTTTCATTTTGTTAAGTTATTTTTTACGAACGAAATGATGAGTATGGTGGTTGTTTTTTATTCATTTGGGTTCGTTCGTTTATGTTCATTTAAGTTCGTTCGTTTAGGTTCATTTAAAGTCGTCCGTTTATGTTCATTTAAGTTTGTTCGTTTATGTTCATTTAAAGTCGTCCGTTTACGTTCATTTACGTTCATTCGCTTACGTTTGTTTATATTCATTTAAGTTCGTTCGTTTACGTTCGTTTATTTTCGTTTATGCTTGTTTATATATATAAACATATTTATATAATAAGAAATTAATGTGTAAAATCATCAAGTAAATTGATCTTTAGAATTTATTTTTTATACCTTCTAAGTTAACCCGGTTTTTCATTTTGTTAAGGTATTTTTTACGAACGAAATGATAAGTACGGTGGTTGTTTTTTTATTCATTTGGGTTCGTTCGTTTATGTTCATTTAAGTTCGTTCGTTTATGTTCGTTTAAAGTCGTCCGTTTACGTTTATTTAAGTTCGTTCGTTTATGTTCATTTAAATTCGTCCGTTTACGTTCATTTACGTTCATTCGTTTACGTGTGTTTATATCCATTTAAGTTCGTTCGTTTACGTTTTGTTTATATTCATTTAAGTTCGTTTGTTTACGTTCGTTTAACTCTTAATAAATGAACACGAACAAACAAAAATTCTTATCGAACGAACATGAACAAAAAAATCTCGTTCGTTTGTTCGGTTAAGTTAAACGAACGAACATGAACAAGCATCCGTTCGTGTTCGTTCGGTTCATTTACATGATATATATATATATATATATATATATATATATATATATATATATATATATATATGTGTGTGTGTGTGTGTGTGTGTGTGTGTAGGGCTGTAAACGAACCGAACGTTCAGTGAACCGTTCGGCGGGAAGTTCGTTTATGTTCGTTTATTTAATAAACGAACGAACATGAACAATTTTTTTTGTTCGTTTAGTTAAACGAACGAACATGAACAAAGGTCTCGTTCGTTCATTTATGTTCGTGAACGTTCGTTCGTTTATGTTCGTTAACGTTCGTTTATGTTCGTTTAACAATTAAATATTTAAGAAATTAATATTTTTACTGTTATATATAATCATATTTAGTAAAATTATAATTATAATTACAATTTTTATAATTTTACATGAAGATAAAAACAAAAAGTAATCAGTTTTTAGTTTTAAAACAAAAGGCATAAAAGAAACTAGTTTTGATTTGAATGGATAACAGCTCTTTCTTATATACAACACTTGCACCTATTCTTTTACTAAAATATCGATGTGGGATATAGAGAGAGTACTCAAGCCTCAGGTTTTCAAGGCTTCAACAAAGTGGATGTTTTTCCTATCCCACATCGGTTGTAAGAACCAACATTCTCCTCAATTCCCTAGTATAAATAGGATCCTCACCCTTGCATTTTTTAGCACTTCAACCCTTGAGCCACTCATGGTGGTTCAAGCCCATTGGCTTGAGCCTAGCCTTATGGCTTTGGATTTGTTGTGGTTTGAGTCTTGTGGCTTGAATCTATGTAAAATTTTAACTGGAGCACCCTAAAATTGTGGGTTCATCTGGTCTATTAATAAATGTTCGTTTGTTGTGGTTCGAGTCTTGAGGCTTGAACCTGATGGTTTGAGCCTTAGTGACTTGAATTACTGCGAAATTTTAACTGGAGCACCCCAAAATTGTGGGTTCACCTTGTGTCCATTAAAAAATGTTCGTTTGTGTTTGTTTAAAAAATGTTCGTTTAGCTCGTTCGTTTATGTGCGTTTGTTTATGTTCGTTTAGCATGTTAACAAATGAACATAAACGAACACGAACACACTAGATTTCTAAACGAACAAACACGAACACAAAGATTTTTGTTCGTTTACCGTTTGTGTTCGTTCGTTTGTTCGGTTAAGTTAAACGAACGAACATGAACAAGCCTCCGTTCGTGTTCGTTCGGTTCGTTTACAGCCCTATATATGTGTGTGTTTTTGTGTGTGTACATATATATGATATATATATATATACACATATGTGTTGTGTATACAAAGATCACATAGTGAAAGAGTGGGCCACAATATTTATATATTACATCCGTAGTCCTTGTATTTTTAATTGGAGATATAAAATTATGAAATGACTAAATTGCCTTTTTAGTTAACCTAATTAACAAAGTCATGTTAATGGAGTTAGGACAGAAGGACCAAAGGGGTGAGAAAATGTAAACCACAGGGACCAAACACGTAATTATTTCATTTTAAGGACCAACAGTGCAATTTTATGTAAACCACAGGGACCAATCATGTAATTTACTCTATTTTTTTTAAGTTTGTCAATATAGGATCTGGAATATGCAATTGCGGGTCTGAGTAAGAAAATTATTTTTTAAGGAAAATTGATCAGATTCAAACTTTTTTGATGTTTTTGAGATAGATCCTCAATTGCGGACCTTGTGTACCATTTTGGTAAATACAAAGAGAATGTGACTAAGACCATCTCCAATGAACTCTCTATTTTACTCTCTAAAATAGAGAAAAATGAATAGTAACTCTCTATATATAGAGAGTTACTATTCACTACTCTCTATTTTTTTCTAACTTTTGATAATTACAAAATGACCCTTCTATTTTTTAGATTCTTGTATTTTTATTTTATTTGTTGTCTAATACCAATTTTAATAAATTAGAATTATATTTATCTTTAAGATTTAAATTAATTTAAATTTATCCAACTAAATATGAATTATAACGTTGTTAAAATGATATGATAAAGTTAATAAATATAAGGGTATTGTGAAAATAAAAAATATAATGATGCAATTTATAAAGTTAATAAATATAAGAATATTATTGAAAATATATGTAATCAAAATAAAAGAGAATATACTTGGAATATTCTCTTTTAAAGAGTAAAATAGAGTAATACATTAGAGAAGATTTAACAGACTCTCTATTTTACTCTCTATAATAGAGAGTAAAATAGAGAAATACATTGGAGATGCCCTAAAAGATTAAACTACCTTCATAAAATGGTCATTTCAATTAATTTCAATTAATTTTATTAACTATACTTATTTTAAAGTATTTCCCTCTCTAGCATTAAAAATATAAAATTTTGAGTTTTCAATTTCTAGTTTGACATTAAAACACAAAAAAGTGGTGACATATTTTGTAATTTTTTCTTGGATTAATTCTACTTTTGATGACAACAAATTGTTGTTTTGATATTGTTTTAAATTTTTTTAGTCGGGTAAAAGCAACGACCCTTTACCTTTATTTTGGGTTTTGATTGTGTTTTATTGCCTTTTGACGAGGTCTTTTTAGGCTTCAACTAGGTCTTGATCGGACTAGTTCATGTCCGGCCCCTGTGGTTGAAAGGCTTGTGTTCCGCCCAACTTATCAAAATTAAGAAAGCTAAAAATACTGTCTCCTCAAATATTCGATCCTACAAATACGAACATAAAGTTAGAACGACTTATTTGTAACAATAATCAAGAACATAGAAATCTGGTCTTCATCGAGTGTTGACAACTTCTAGAGATTGTGAAGATCATGAGGAATGTCATGTTCTAGGAATGGTCGTTGAAGGTTCATCAAATCCGAGGCTTGGTAAATGAAAGAGGAGGTTCTGATGGATCCGAGAAAGTTGACCATTGGCCCTCAAGCATGAAAATGACTGCCGACATAGTAGGCCGATCTTTAGGATCTTCTTGAACACATAATAAAGCAATGTGTATCCATTGTTTCTTTGTCCAAAAATGATTTCTAGAAGCAACACACCGAAGCTATAAACATCGGATTTTGTTGAGAATAATCCTTGCATTGCGTACTCTGGAGCCATGTATCCACTGTAGTAGACAGAGGTAACGTTGGTCATAAAATGATAGAAACGAAATAAAGGGAGGGTAGAAATGAAAGATGACTTGCTATGTTTCGACAACTGTGTTGGTGTTCGCTACAATTTGATTGACTCCAAATATTCTAGCAGTGCCAAAATCGGATATCTTTGGAACCATTGCTCGCTTTCATGTCTCTGTGGACGATCTTCAGGCGTGAGTCCTCGTGAAGATATCTAAGTCCCTTTGCTACTCCGTGTATTATGTTCGCACGCGTAGCCCAATTCAGGTTATTAGACTTAGGGGCCGTTTACCTAATCACTTACCCGGTAAGTGATTACCGGTAAAATTCAACACTATCACTTACTTCCCGGGTAAGATTTTAGTCCACCAAAATGATATCGTATGCAACAATTTAGCCGGTAAGCGCTAACCGTGGTAAGAGCCGTCGCACTCACTTACCGGGTAAGACTCTCGGTCCTTGCTTTCGACTCTCGGTCCTTGTTTCCGCTCTTACCGGATAAGATTCTTAGTCCTTGTCATATTCATCCGGTAAACTAATATGACTTGATAAGCACTTACCCGGGTAAGCGTTTTGTAAACGGCCTCTTAGTTGGATCTGAGAACATCAAACTAGTCAGATATACAGTTTGAGTTTCATCGTCAAACAGAGCACATTATAACAAAATGGATATGAGTTTCTTCAGATTTGTCACGAAACTCTTAAAACTGGATTAGATTTTGTAGCAATTACTATAAAGTATATAAGCAAAGTTAAACGTGATATAAACCGTATTCTTTTTGGATTTAAATGCGTTAGGTTTGACTTAATACCACAAAATCTTGTAGAGAATGAATACGAACCAAATAGGCACGAGTCTAGGCTTGTGTTAACCATGTATTCATAGATGAGAAGCCTTTCTTCGCCTTCAATACAACAGCCTAAAAGCCTTGCCAGATTCTTGTGTTGTAGTTCTATGATCAATGTTACTTCTGTCGTGAACTCTTCTAGTCCTTGGCTTGAGTTCTTTGAGAGGGGCGTTTCACCGCTATTTCTGTTCCATTATATAGCTTCCCCTGGACCAAGGTATAGAGATATAAACATGAAAAGTGGGCTAATTGAGAAAGTCCTACACACCCGATGGACAGGGCCAAAACCGCCTTCTCCTATCTTGTTTTGGAGTGAGAAATCATTTGTGGCATCCTGTATAGTACTTAGATCAAAATGATGCATTTCTGGCTTGTCGACTTTGTATCCACAAGACATACTTTTATCGATATATATGCATGATGGAGCATCAATTCCTTGGTTTTTACAATTTTCTGCATCAGGATGAACTGTTGTCACCAAATCTAATGAGCAAAAACACATCTTGTCCTTCTCTGATTTACGTTCACTCTATATGGGAAACCTAAAAAAGAAACTGATCTATAATTAAAGACCTTTTCGTTTGGATTTCCAGTAGTGTGCCTTCTTCCATAAAAAGAAACCCTTATCCATTATTGGTTTTTGTTATAGAGTAGAACACGTCATCTAAGCTTCTTCGAAATGAGGTGCTCGTTGTGTAGTTCTTGTCGCAAAAGTCGAACCAGAAATAAGCCTGGGAAATGGTGAAGGTACCAATGACGCCAACAAGGTTTGTGGCCATGAAGAATCCAAAGAAAAACCATAGTCTGAAGCCACCCATTTGGCCAGTTTTTTGGTTTTTAGATTTTGAACCGGTTCTAGATATATAAAATTTAGTTTGAACGATCAAAAACGGTCATTCGGCATAAAAAAAAACAAAAACTTCAGTCTAGGAAAAATCTATCACAACAGGTGCTCGATCTGTCTCTAAGGGCTAGCTGAGGGATCAGAAACCAGCATTCACTAGTAGAAACACAGTTTAGGAATAATTTTATCTCAAATAGCTTTCATGCTAGAAAACTAGGATCTCCAGTTCCGGAAAGAAATTATCAAAAATCATACTAGGAACTTGTTAGTCAGAAAGATCTAAAACCAGAATACAATAGACAAGAAACTAGAAAGCTGGAAATTAGATCAGTACAGGAAAAAAGTCTCTCAGAAATCACATTCAGGCTAGAAAACGAATCCGTGAAAAATTATTTTAGGAGCTCGCACTCTTTCAGAAAGTTGTTAGTCTGAAGAATGGAAGCCGGCATTGCCGCATTGGGGATACAGAATTAGAACCAACTGAGTTTTAAGCTGTAGAATTGCTGGTCAGGTGAGAAAAACAATGGAAGGTGCACACAAGATGAACAAAGTGTATATATTAGAGTTCCTTGACTGGCCTGTTCCAACTTTAACAATGTAAATATATTCTATAAAATATATAGGAGTTGGATATGGAATCAAATTTCAAGGTTAACGGCTTTGTAATTTTGGATCAGACATAGAAATGATCACGTGACTACACAACAAACGATGCTGAGTGATCCTTTAAGAAGATCATGCATGAGATGAAGCTCGCGAATTCTCTTTCAGTATAGATCGGAAAGAAAATCATCATGGCAGTGGAACCGATCTTGCTTATATATATATATATAGGGGTGGTATCTTTTGCAAACCAGTGTATTTGTACAAACTCGTACAAACCATACCTAGCTTCATGATTTTGTAAATTTGGCTTCATGAATATTTATATATATATATATAGAGAGAGAGAGAGAGAGAGAGAGAGATTTGGGATCATGTTAGACCAAGCCGTTTTCGTGAGACCCGTGAGACCACGATTTTACACCTGAAACTTCACAGCGTTTTGATGTGAAGATTACCTTCATAGTGTTTTTACTGTGAAGGTTCATATTTTTTTTACCTTTACAATGTTTTGTTGTGATGTTTCAAGCGTAAAAATCTGGTCGGTATCACGAAAACATGTTGGTCTCACGAGAACCCAACCCTATATATATATAAAATCTGGATAGGAAATTAAAATGCTTACTGCTAAATACCAATCGGTACTTGGCCTTGGATTCTCATTTATTAAAGAAAAATAAGATCCCTTACAATAGAAAACAAAACATTGTATGAACGATTGGAAACTCACCTTTATGATAGAAAAATACCACCAAATTTGTATCTCTAATTAAGTCAACATGCAACTTCAATGGTAAAATCAAATAAGGTTTTTAAACAAAAATATCATATACAAGTGCATTCTCAGAACCTATCTAGGAACTACCTCTGATATTGACGCATCATTTACTGAATATTGGGATGATCTCGATCTTGATTTTGAAATTTTATTTTTTTCAAAACTACCGCTCCCTGTCGATGAACTATAAAGGAGTGGCATTTCAGGATCAATGCTACTACGCATGAAAAATGCAGGCTCGGATGGCATTGAAAGCGTGAGAGAGAAGCTATTAAGCATAAGAACAACCGAAGCCATGGTCGGCCTGTCATTTACATTTTCTTGAACGCATAATAACCCAATGTGGATACATCTGATGATGTCGCGCAATGAACCCGATCCCGTCTTCAGTGTGGGATCTATCATATTTGACGTTGTCCCTTTCTGCCAACCTTTCCATGCCTAAGAGAGTCGGAGAGAATAATAATTTTTTAACTCACAATTAATTAAGATTATTATGTTGTGTAAATACGTTGTTTTATAGCTTAAAAGTGGACGGGTGGATACTTACAAAGCTAAGAAGGTCTTCGATGTTCTCTCCATCCTGAAAACACTGGTTCTTTTGACCCGTTACCATCTCTAACAGCAACACTCCGAAGCTAAAGACATCTGATTTTACTGAGAATTGGCCATGCATGGCATATTCTGGTGCCATATACCCACTATATAATATAAGACAATTGATAGACAAAAAAATCAGCACTTGTACCTTACAAGGGAATACAACAAGTCTCATAAAGTTCCCCTAATAAATTTTATCAGATGGAAGTATATACTTACTAGGTTCCCACAATTCGATTTGTGTCTCCTTGAGTTTCCTCGGGTTTAAACAATCTTGCCATGCCAAAATCTGCAATTTTAGCGTTCATTTGTGCATCTAATAAAACATTACTAGCTTTTAAATCACGATGAATTATCCTTAGACGAGAGTCTTCATGTAGGTATAAAAGTCCCTTGGCAATGCCTCTGATGATCTTGTATCGATTTTCCCAATCAAGAAGTCCACGTTTAGTTGAATCTATAAACACCGTCAACAATTGCTACTAAGTAACAAAATTCCTTACAAAGAAAAAACATTTCGCTACACCATAATCATTGCGAATTTAGTCAAATATCGTTATGTTCTTTTATATTCAATTGATTTGACACTAATTGCGAAGCTCATCAAATTAAGGGCATTTTTTACACCTAGTGGCTTTCATTTGGTCACTAGACTTACTAAAGTGGTTGCTCAATACATGCAACCCTCAAAAATATGTTACACTTAGTTATTATGGCTTTCGTGTGGTGCAACATGTGGGATGATAGACAATGACGTTAATTTTCTCTTTAAGAACTTACCAAATATAAACTGATCCAGACTTGCATTTGGCAAGTACTCGTAAATGAGAAGTCGCTCTCTTCCTTCCAAGCTAAAACCAAGCAGCCTAACCAAATTACGATGTTGAAGCTTCGCAACTAATAAAACCTCATTCTTGAATTCTAGGTCACCTTGCCCAGAATCCCTAGCTAGCCTCTTTACTGCTATTTCTTGTCCGTCTTCAAGTTTACCCTAAATATCATATGGTAACATATATCATGATTAATTCTCGATTTTTGACACATAACTTGCAATATCTATCTGTTTATATATACCTTGTAAACAACTCCAAATCCACCTTGTCCAAGCTTATTGTTTTCAGAGAAATCATTTGTTGCCGCTCTCACTATGCTAAAATTGAATTGCAGAGATTCAGCTGTGCTTATATCCATAGTTTCAGCTAGTAGAGAGAGAGAGAGTTAGAAATTGCTTTATTAATGGAGTGATTGAAGGTTGGGAAATTTCCCCTTGATCTTCTCATTGATATGCCACAATATTTATACAAGAGATTTACACAAAGGAATCCTAATAAACTAGGAACCTGTATAATAGATAAACATAAAATAATATCTATACTATATTTACTAATAGTGATGTCTGTATTATAAACCATGGATATATAAGTAGGTTCTTGTTGTAAATAATGAACTTTTAAAATGCAAAATTAGAAACTTACTTTCAGTATTTCCCATTGGTGGTATTTGTTGCTTCTTCTTCCTTGATCTCATGTAGATACAAATGGAAGAAGTAATTATGACTATGGTAAATATCACAATAACAATAACAATTATCACGGTTCTTGTCGTGTTCGCCTTTTTGCCTGCCAAAAAAGCAATCGTCACAAAAAAAAAGTACCGTGTTTGAGCGTTCAAATGAATTTGATTGATTCTATGATCCATAAATTTGATTGATCAACCATACATTCAAAAAAAATAAGTTTTATAAAACGAAAAAGAATATTAAACATACAATATTATTCATCATTAAATTAAGAAACAAAGTAAAAATATTATGTTAAACATCGTTTTCATCTTCATCAAATCTTTGTTAAACCCCAACCAAATCCGATTACAAATGATTATTTTTCTTCTCCAGCCACAGTTCAATATAATGATTGTATCTCCAAATGTGGTGCTATAAGGGTGCGTTTGGTACGCAGACAGAATAGGACAGGACAAGGTGGGACAAAACAGGACAGGTACAGGAGAGTTGTTCCACGTTTGGTAAGACAGAACTGGATAGAACAGAACAGATAACATTGACCAATTTACCCTTGCTAAATTTAAAGAATGAATAAAATATGAAAGGTTTATTTGATGCTTTAGAATATTTTATTTTGAGGTTATATTGGTAAAACATAAGTCTGTTCCACCTTGTTCTAGTCTGTTCCGCATAAATGTCCTACCAAATGTGGGACAATGGATCATGTTCTGTTCTGTCATGTCCTGTCCAGTCTATCAAACGTACCCTAATAGACATTTTGGTGATTAGGAAAGTTTTGTGTTCCAACAACTATGTTATACTGTATGTTAAATCAGAATAAAAGAAGAGATAAATGGGAAAATTTTCTAAATTTAGATAAACCTCTATATATAAATTAGAAAATAATATTTTAATTTTTTCCCCAATAATAAGAGGTATTTAAAATAAATGTTTATATGAGAGAAATAATATGTTATTCAATGTATACAATATTTTAATAATATAGTTAATATTAAAATTGTTAAAATAGAATACTTATTTTTGTTAGATATAAGTTTTCGGACAAAATATTCTTAATACTTTATATTAAAAAAAATTATATCATAATTGCTGAAGTTACTTTTATTGATTCATTGACAAAATATAAATCATGGTCGGATTGCTTCACAACATTTGTTTGTATTATTGATTTCTTTTTGCACTTTTAGATATTTGTTAAAATATTAAAGTTAAATTTATAATTTAATACATAAAAAATTATGGCAATATTAGTTGATGATCAAACCATCACAAGTGTCTATACTTAAAATTTCACTTAATAAGTTATTCATACGATTTTATAAATAAATATGTTAAAAAATTAAAAAACAAGATATGAAATAACAATTATAAAAACAGTACAAAACAAATGACTTTTACCCACAAGATTCATCGAAAGAAATTTTCGTCGCTGATTACCCAGGGATCATCCAGAAAATACTAATGTTTTCGATAAAATCCGATGTTTTTCGAGAAAATACTCATGGATCACCCAGATAATCCATGTGTAATCTGTCACTGATTTGCATAATTGCATTACCTACCATAAATTTACCCACCAACTTTTAGGACGGTTTTATAACGAATAACACTTTAACGACAGATTTCTCAGGAAAAATTTCGTAGGTAAAAGTGTTTCATTTAGTAGTGTATACCAACCATCGTTGGAGAGAGTTTATATATCAAGATCACATTTTTTTTGAGTTTCACGGTTTTTATCTTGAACTTGGGTGTAAGATGACTTTTTGTTATTTGTTTATTGCTACTGAAAAAAAAATACATTGAACCCATAAAAAAGGTTATCACAAGAAATACTATTATACACTTTTATTTAGATTCTTGATTGGATATATATCATGTTACCGGTCTCTAGGTCTGATAATAATTTGGTCCCACTTACACATCTCCATTGACAAAGTCACGGTCGAAAAGACCCGAGAGTCGTTGGATCCAGCTTTTTGCCACCATTATTGCAACATGGTACTCACTTGTGACTTTGAAAACAAAATATATTATTGAGTAAACTACAATTTTCGTCCATGGTGTATAACAAAACCCATGAAAGTGGTCCTTAAACTTCAAAAAGTGCAAGAATAGTCTCTGGTGTCCTGATTTTGCTACGAAAATGGTCCATGCTCACTAACTCCGTTAAAAAACTCAGTTAAGTCAGGGGCATTTTCGTCTTTTTACATTTTTTTTGTCTTTTTCTATTAAAATAAAATAAAAATAATTTATATTATATTATATATATATATATATACACACGCGTACGCATAGCACGACACCACCACCTCCGGCACTCTCC
The DNA here is from genome assembly GCA_033807775.1 of Saussurea involucrata. NCBI lineage: Eukaryota > Viridiplantae > Streptophyta > Magnoliopsida > Asterales > Asteraceae > Saussurea > Saussurea involucrata. The sequence continues at coordinate 135,139,161 of CM066315.1, forward strand.
GACGATCTTCTCCGGCACCATCCTCCGGCGACCACACCACCACCTTAGGCATTCTCCAGCCTTCCCCCTCCCCCTCCCCTTTCTCGTTTTCAACCTCTAACTCCGGTGGTACATCAATTACGAGAATCCGGAGTTTGTCCAGTTCCGTTTTGGGTAGAATGACAAGGAGAAGAAGTAGAACTTGGATTTTAGACGAACAGAATGGTATGTCCCGATGGTAGAATTCGGGAATTCAATGCTTAGGGTTGGAATCATAGCTCATTACCTATGGATCTTATTGGAGTCTGTTTCAAAACTACAAAATTTGAGTACCATGATGTTAAAAAATGGAGTCGAAGTTCATTTGGAATGGATCTCAGAGGTCATCTACTGTTCAAAGCTATCGAAAATGGAGGTTATAAACATTCCGAAATGTAAATAAATATGGGTTCTAGATTGAAATCCTTCATTCTGATGGATTTAAGCTGGGAAAAAAAGCCAATTTAATCGAAGAACCTGATGAATTATGCAAAAAGAGGTTAGTTTGTTCCTATAAAATTTAAATCAAGGGCGTTTTTGCTGGAAAAAAAAGAACATCAATTTCGGTTTTGATTTGCTTTTGAGAAACTGCTTTTGCGTTGGTGGAAGCTTCATGTGTTTATTGAGATCAATTTCAATTAGGTAACGAACGGTGGTGAAACATTGCCGTCGAGGATACGATCTGAAACCGTTTGAAGATCAGGAGCTCAGATCATCAAGTAGATAGTCCTTGAGCAATAGAGATTTGGGCAATGCCATCTTAACTATCCTGGAATCATTAGATAATGAATCTCTTGCAGCCATTGCGATCTAAATTGAAAAACGAAAACCCAAATTGAATTAGGGTTTTTCCGATTGGAGATTGAGCGAGTGTTTGGGTGAATTGGGGAGAGAGTGAGATATAAGGATAGGTGGAGGAATGTAAGAAAGAAGCAGGTAGCTTCTGATTGAAGATCTCAAGAATGGAGTAGCAGAAGCATCGGCAATGGCGAGAAGAGATTTACAGAGAGATTGCTTGGATACTGCTTCTTCAAATAGGGAGTTTGCTTCTTATTTGAATCTTGTCAAAGAACTTTCTCTCCTAACAGAGAAAGTGTTGCGGCGGAGGCGGTGGTTGCAGGTGGTGGTGCTGCGGCGATGAAGAGGTGGTGACGGTGGTGGGTCGTGTGGACTGTGGAGATTGTATATGTATATATATAATATAAATATAATTTAATATATATATATATTATTTTTATTTTATTTTAACAGAAGAGGACAAAAAAATGTAAAAAGACCAAAATACTCCTGACTTAACTGGGTTTTTTAACAGAGTTAGTGAGCAGGGACCTTTTTCATAGCAAAATCAGGACACCAGGGACTATTCTTGCACTTTTTGAAGTTTAGGGACCACTTTCATGGTTTTTGTTAAACACCAGGGACGAAATTTGTAGTTTACTCTATATTATTTGATTGTATTTATATGTATGAAAAGTTATCGTATAAAAACAAGCTGCATAGAAAGATGACAAATGTGGACCATGAATTTAAAGTTGTAAAATACAATACTCAAAAACTTGCAACAACGAATCTAAAAGCAAGTAAACTTTAATTTTGGACATAATAACTATATATATAATCAAGTTTATTTATACTATATTAGAGACTATATAATCAGACTTATTTATACAATCTTAGACTATGACGACTATAAAAACTAATAAATTAATTAGAACAAACTACAATTTTGGTCTTTGTGGTTCGTTCAAGATAATGAAACTCAACTAAACACTACAAGAATGGTCACTACAGTTTGCATTCTAGTATATGGTATTCGATTTTGATGTAGTCGGCGAAAGTAAAGGAGTGGGGAATTTGTTTTTCTTTGAAGGATGGCGAGGAAGGCGAGGAATCTAAAAAGAAGGGTAGGAGGATCATGACCATTGTTCTAAAAGGCTCGCCGCAACAGCCGCAATGGCACGCCGTGGCTTAAGGCTGGTGTCTCACGCCACGCTATGCCTGTGGCACGCCATGGCTTAATGTGTTGTCTTTTGTGACGCGATATTTGATTTTTCTTTACGTTTTTAATGTCTTATTTTCTAGTTTTTAATATATAACCCAATTTAAATTGTTTATTATCATTGACTCGTTGAGTAATAACACAAAACAAATGTTTTTATATGTATTGTATATGATATAGAGATTCGTCGCCATAAGTCACGCCTTGATAAACGTCGTGGCCTCGCCGTGGCTCCTAAGGCTTAAGGTTTGACCTCGCCGCCACGCCACACCTCACGCTGTTTAGAACCTTGATCATGACGATAGTAAGGGGGGAAGGAGGAGAGAGTGTTAAAGATATTAAGTGATGTTAGGTTTCTGTAGGACTCGTGGTCACGATGGTGCCGCAATTAATAAGAGTGGGTGGAGTAGTGGTCACAATGGTAATGTAGGAATGAAGATGAATATCGGTGAGGGGTTTCTGTGTCCATATGTTTGTGTATGAATGTGTGCATATATATAGGAGGTCATTCAAGAGAAAACTTGTTTGTTTCTGATAAATGTGAGATCCAGTCTCAACCACATTATGAATAATCAAGGATATTATTAAAAATATTAATTTTGGTAATTATTCATTAATTTAAAAAATTATGGATAATATTTAGGGGTAAATTAGTCTTTTTGTAAATATTTCTTTCCTCTCTTCTCTCTCCTGTCTCCGGCTAAACTTATTTCGGCATACACCAGTGTTACCCAAGAACTTCTCATAATAAGATATAAATCGACTATGATACACACTGTGATACCCCAAGAACTTCTAAACAGTAAGACACAAATCAACTGTGATACTGTTCTGAATATGGGTTTAAATTAACCAAATCTTAAGACCACGAGTTGATGCCACTGCAATACCATTCTAGATATTGGTTTAATTAGACCAAATCTTATCTAGGTTTTAGTAAGGCCATGAGTTGATACTACTGTGATACCACTGTCTTTCAACGTCACATCTTACCGTTGTCTCTAGTTAACGTCTCCTTCAAAATTTTCTCCATACTTGTGTCGAAAAACCTCTGTTTACGGTGAAACTTGAAAAGTTTTGTTGAGAAAAATAAGAAAACGTAATAACTTGATTTTTAAGCCAAACTTGAACAAATTTGTTGAGAAAAGTAATGAAACATGATATTTAATCGATAACTGCCAAAACAAAAAGTTACTAAATTTTAAATTATAATTATTCAAGTTACTAATAAATATACCCTCGCCTATTAACTAAAAAAATAAAACTAAATAATAAATTGATTGACTCGTATTGGATCTCACGGTTAACACACAACCGACCTCTCCTTTGATTAAGCCTATATATACACACATATACAATCATAATCACGTAATACAGTAAAAACATTTAAATATCAATAAAAATGATAAAAGAACGAAAATACCCCTCAACGAACAACACTTTGACTACCGGAGTTGGTGTTAGGAATCACTTTTAAATCAAAGCAAACTAAGGTAACTTTTCTTAAATATTTTGCATTTGAGGGACAAGTTTCATAGTTTTAAATATTATCATAGGGACCAAAATTGTAGTTTACTATTATAGTTAGAGTAAATTACACTTTTGGTCCATGTGGTAGTTACTTACCATCAAGTCTCGTCCTTATATTGAAATAATTACATTTTTGGTCGATATGGTTGTCGTTTTGTTACACTTTTAGTCCCTGAACTTAAAGACCGTTGGTTAAGTTCGTTAATTCGGGGGTATTGTGATTTTTTTACCTATTTTATTATTACACTTTTTGTCTTTTTTTGTTTTTTAGTTCACCGATGTGATGTAGGACAAAAAGACAAACCAAATCTATGACTCCCTCCCGGCTCCCGTTGACTTATTCCCAGATGAAGTTGATCCGCCTCGTGACAGACGGTCACCATAACCCATTATCCTCACCCTTAAACCCCATATTTGTGACCAAAATCAAACCCGCATCCAAAATAACTCAAACAAAAAATCTAAATATGTGTTTGGTGCAAAAATTCTCTGCATAACGAACCAAAATTCTAGATCCAAAACAAAGATGAGGGTTTGAGAGTTTGATAAGAGATGACCATCATCATTGATCATAGCAACCATTATGAAGATGACCATCATCATTGATCTTTTGTGTGTTATGTAAAGACCAACCCACTATACACCGGTGATCTTTTGTGGGTTCTATGAAAACCCAACTCATTGGCTAAGACCCAACTCAAGGCAGAATTTGATTTTGATTTCGACAAAGGGGAAAAGATTTTTGTGGGTTGCAGGTTTCAGGTCTTGGATTTTCGATCTACACATTTTGGTTTGTTTTATATGTTGGGTTTTATTTTCTAGCTTCTGATTGAAGAACTCGATTAGCATCAGTGTCAATTTTTTTCAATTTAAATAAAGGAAAATTGACTTATATAGTGAAATCAAATTGGTATCCTAATCAAATCTCTTCCAATTTTGCACAAATAGCGAATGAGTTTGCAATTCGCATCCGCAATCCGCGCTCTAGGTCTGCAGTTGCGGACATAGCAACCCTTAATCAGTTTGATTTTTCTTAAAAAAATATTGATCCAGGTCCGCAATATACTAAAAAAAATTAAGTAAAATCGGTTAGATTTGTACTTTTGAGTTCGGGCGCAATTACGGATTGCTAATTAAGATTGTAGACTCATTAATTATTCGTGCAAAACTGAGAAAGATTTGTCTAAAAGAATAATTTATTAATATAAAATGGCTATTTGTGTCAATTCCCCTTAAATAAAACAAATATTATACTCATTCAACATAATCTTATAAATTGCAAAAAAAATCGGTCAGGTTAGTCTATTGCCACGTATACGCACTTGCGTGTCCAAATTATTGTAAAGTACAATTTAATGTTGAACGATCATTTTATTTACTAATGTTTAAAAGTCATATTCTTGTTAGGTTTTGATAGGGACGGAAGTGTGTGTGTGTGTTTTAATTTGTAGGCATTCATCGTTGATTAAAATTTAGGTCAAAGTTGAATCGGTAAATTTCTATCTCTTCGAATTAATTTTGCAGGTTTTAGATTCGAAATGAGATCAAATTTCAAAAAACTATGCTAACTTGTTTTGATCTGTGCAGATTAGCTGGATTAAAACCATATCAGAAATCAGGGTCCTAAAGAAAATACAGTTCGTACGTACCTGGTGGTGGTGGTGGTGGAATCGTCGGAGATGCCTGCAAGGGCGGTGGCGGTGATGAAGACGGTGGTGGAGGGATTACTAGAGTACTCCCGTTATAAAACCGACTTATCTCGTATCTGAAATTACACATAGGGAGAAGAGTTCTCCCTCCAATTTTCGCACCAATCGAATTCCCAAACTGATTGATTGCGTCTTCCAAGCAACGACTGCACTGCATCTCATTTAAATCTGGAGTACACTGCACAAGCCCATAAATCGTTTCGAAATTCGGCCCAGTCGTGTTTCCCGTGGCAAACTTAAGTAGTGGACCTCCGGCAGCCGCGTCGCCTCTCAGCCGAGTCAACAATGGTCTCAGAGCCCTATTGAACCCATTCTGATCTGACGCGTTTTGAGGGTTCCACAAAAACACATTAAACCTTATTCCAGTGTTTCCCAGGATAGTCGCATTGGAGTATTTCAACATACACTTGTCGTAGTATCCTATTGCTTCCCTTTGGTATGGGCAAATTTCTCGCAATTTAACAATGGAGTCATTGAGACAGCTCCGACAAACATCTGGCTCCACGTCGCCTCGACAAAGGGCAACAGAGTTGACTCTATCGTTGCCTTGACCAGTGGAGCGATTGTGGAAACCGAAGCCGGAGTTGGTGTTGGGGAGGGCGGCGAGGGTGGTGTCAAGATTTCTTTGGTATGTACTGTTTGTGGTGAAATTACCAGACTCTTCTACGCAGTCATCGGAAATGAAATTGGGTTGAGCTAGGGTGGTTGTATTGATTAAATGTATGAAAACAAACAAAGAGCAGAAGAGGAGTTTTCCGGCGAGTTTGAACATGGTTTCTTGTGGCGGAGAAAGGCGGAGATGGTCGGGAATTTAAGCAGTTAAAGGCATTTTCTGGTCGTCCCTGTTGACTAGACAACGGCCCCGGCCACACGTTTCCTCATAGACCATGGACTAAAATAAAAATCTTTTGGCTCAAATTCCTCTCATCATATTCCTGTGCATAAATACAAGCCTTAGACCATCAGTACCCCCATACCTTCAATCTTTCAAATATTTCCTGCCACGTCAGCGCCACATCACCCTTTCATCCATCCCTCACTCAATCTTTCAACACCCTTAGGCCATCAGTACCCCATCCCTCCTATCTGTGAAAGATTCCCTGCCACGTCAGCGCCACATCAGCTTTTCTTCCATCCCTCACCCCATCCCTCACGATCCCTAAACATCCGTACCCCATTCCCTCAAACCCCTTTGCCACCTCATTTATTTTAATTCTTTTATTTATACATTTAATTATTTAACAAAATAAATATATATATATATATATATATATTTAATAAATAAAAATAAGATAAATAATAAAAATTAAAATTCATATCATTCATTAAAAAATTAAAAATTACAAAATAAATTTAAAAATCTACTCGTCGTCATTGTTGGGAACTTGGATACGCCAAATATGTTCGACCAAATCCGACCGAAGGTTATTATGAGTTTCCCGGTTTATGACTTCTCGAACATTTGCCGCGCGTTGTGTCTCACTGATTTGGCTTTCGATATCATTCGTGAAAAAGTCATTTTCCACGTCACCACAAATAGCATGGTTTTCGTCTTCGAGTATCATATTGTGTAATATGACACAAGCGTACATAATGTTTCTCAATATTGCCGGTTCCCATCCGCGTGCCGGGTTATGAAGTATATGCCAACGTTGTTTAAGCACGCCAAAAGCTCGTTCAACATCTTTACGTGCGGATTCTTGCGCGGACTTGAACTTTTGTCGTTTAGAGTCTTGTGGGCACGTAAATGATTTTACGAAAGTAGCCCATTCCGGATATATCCCATCCGTTAGATAATATCCATGCTTGTAGGTGGCTCCATTCACCTCAAAAGGGCAGTCGGGTGCTTTTCCATCATATACATCGTTGAAGATGGGCGACTGATTGAGAACATTGATGTCATTGTTGGAACCGGCAACACCAAAGTATGCGTGCCAGATCCATAGATCTTGAGAGGCCACTGCTTCTAGCATGATTGTCGGGTGCTCATGATCACCTCTCATGAATTGACCTCGCCATGCATTCGGACAATTTGCCCACGCCCAATGAGTACAGTCTATGCTGCCGAGCATGCCGGGAAATCCGTGTTTAGCTTCATGCGCGGCGTACAACTTCTGAATATCAATAAAAGTAGGCCTGCGTAAATATTTTTGACCATACAGTTCAATAATACCTGTGCAGAATTTGTACAGACAATCTCGTGACGTTTTCTCTCCCATACGGATGTACTCGTCAAGTGCGTCAGCAGCTACTCCATACGCCAATTGCCGAATAGCGGAAGTACACTTTTGTATCGGAGAAAAACCTTGTTTGCCTAACCCGTCAAACTGAAGTCTAAAATACGGATACCCTACTTCTAAATCTTCAACTATTCGTTCGAATAGTTGTCTGCTCATCCTGAACCGCCGCCTAAACATATCCGGTGTATAAATCGGGTTGACGCCAAAGTAGTCCCGCATAAGCCGCTCGTTTGCAGTTACTCGACCTCTTTCAATGTTTGCGGCCCTCTCTCTTGTTGACGATGAGGCGGTGCTACCATACAGCGATTGTGCAGCATGTCGAAAAATTTCCCTTTGTAGATTCAACAACTCGTCGGTGTCTACGGATGATGATGATGCGGTTGGTGAACCGGGTTGTGGCGAATCCATATTGTTTAATATATAGAGGTTGAGAAAATTTGAGAGAGTTTGAGAGGTGTGAGAAATAAGAGGTTGAGAGAATAAGAGGTTGAGAGGTGTGAGAAATAAGAGGTTGAGAGGTGTGAGAAATAAGAGGTTGAGGGTTAAATATATAGTGGGATTAAATTGAGAATTTTTTTTTTTTTTAAGAAAGAGCCGTTCAACGGTTATTTTTTTAAAAATTTAATTAAATTTTTTTTTTTTTTTATAAAACCCTCGGGATGGCTCGGGAACCCAACCCCGCTCACCATCCCGCCCCGCAACTCCATCCCGGGCCGTAGCCCAACCCCGCCCTCACCCCGCTGCCACATCCCCCATCCCGAGCCCCTTCCCCGCTGGGGTACGGAAGGCCTTACCCCATACCTCCAATCTTTCATTCCACCTCATTTATTTTTATTCTTTTATTTATACATTTAATTATTTAACAAAATAAAAATATTAAATAAATAAAAATAAGATAAATAATAAAAATTAAAATTCATATCATTCATTAAAAATTGAAATTTGAGAGGTGTGAGAAATAAGAGGTTGAGAGAGTTTGAGAGGTGTGAGAAATAAGAGGTTGAAGGTTAAATATATAGTGGGAATAAATTGAAATATTTTTTTTTTACATATAGCCGTTTACAAACGGATAGATTTTTTAAAAATAATTAAAAAATTGTTTTTTTTTTAAACTCTTCGGGGTCAAGCGGGGATGTAACCCCGAGACCCATACCGCATGATCAATACCGAAGGGGCCGTAGCCCATACCGAGCCACACCGCCCCATACCGCGTTGCCACCTCGGCTTCCCCGAGCCCCATACCGCATGAGGTACGGGTGGCCTTAGAAAGAAAATTCAATAAATTAAATTTAAATAAAATATTTACGTGTTTTTATATGATTGATGAAAAGGTAAAATGACATCGGATTTCGAGACAGGACAACTTTATTCACCCGGTATTGCAAAGGGGAAATTGACCAAATTAACCATTTCAGAATCCCATCTTCACCTTTTAACCATCTAACTTAACTTTTTACAAAAATAATCAAAATCCCGCAAGTTTGACACCGCAAGGCTTGCGGTGTCGGCTTTTTCTGACAAAACGCAAAAAAAATTATTTTTAAAAAAAAATGACATCCCGCAAGCCACCGCAAGGCTTGCGGTTTTGTCATTTTTTTAAAAAAATAATTTTTTTTGCGTTTTGTCAGAAAAAGCTGACAGCGCAAGCCTCGCGGTGTCAGGCTTACGGGATTCTGGTTATTTTTGTAAAAAGTTAACATGTGGTTAAAAGTTGAAGATAGGATGGTGAAATGGTTATTTTGGTCACTTTCCCTATTGCAAAGGGCTTGTTAAAAAACATAGTTGATAATGTTTTTTTTTGTCAAACTGCCTTTATTTATATAGGCCCAATGTAACCCGAACATAACCTAATAAGCCGCCATCCTTCGAGCAAAACCCGATTAACTCGAAAAACCCGACCGACCCGTTACCCGATCAACCCGAACTTCACTTACGGTTCGGTTTGGGTTTGGTTTTTTCATACCCGAACCCCTCCGAAACCCGAAATTTTTTAAAAAATATAATTTTTTTATTTAATAAATCCTAAATGTATATTTCTAATTTCTCCTGAAAATAATTGTTGCAGATTAGCTAATTTCTTCTTAATGTTGTCAAAATTCAGTTATTTCGCTATCGCCATCTTTAATCACTTCAATTTCGTTGTTTTCTGTTTTGTTGTTTATGTAAGCTAGATGGGGAACTTTTGTCAAATGATATTATTTCAGAAGGCTTAAGATTATATCATTGAAAAGTTGTCATGCTTTTGATGTTTGCTATTTTGGTTGCTGATAACAGGGTAGGGGCCATTCCCATTTTCTTGATTATTATGGCTTGTTACATTGGTGCTAGATTATAGTTGCATGTTGCTTACCGAAAAACAGGGTCAAAAAACAGGATTGTGGTTGCATGTTGCTTACCGAAAAACAAGGTCGAAATCTAGGCTGAAAAACACGAAAAGGCTAAAAACATAGCCAAAAAACTGGGCTGAAAATGGGCTTGGATCAAGCCCAACCCGATGAACCCGAAACCCGATTAGACTCGAAGTCCAAAAGCCGAACTTTACTTAGGACAGGTTTTGGGGCCTGTTTTATCCACCCAAAACCCGATCGAATTGGAGGGTTTTCGACCCGACCCGACCGATACTCACCTCTATTTGTCACTTTAGCTATAGGAACACCCCTCTCTCTACGTGCCTATAGCCCATATAATCATTACTAAAAGTATTTATTTATCCAATCATTATAAAATAATCACTACTTTATCTCTCAAATCACTCTCAACTATTTTTATTTTTTATTACATTCTTTAATAATAATAATTGTAATTGTTACTATTTATTTTAGGATTGCTTTTGTATATACATTAACACAAATCAGGTGACTTTTTTATTCTTTTTATTTTTATTATTCACTGTTTTTACTTATTTTATTAATTAATGATATTTGTTTGAGAAAATAATATAATAACTATATAATGTATTATAATAATTGTATAATTTTACCTAGTTTTAATATCTTTTAAGATATAAATATATGAATTTGTAAGTTAAAAAGATATACATTTTTAATTATCTTAAATTTAACTACGTAATAAAGAAGATTAGCTAATATGATTAAATTATAAATATAACGTGATTTGTTAGAAAAATAAAAGAATAATGTATGTTGATTATTTTTTTTAAAAATAACAAGTATATATATTTTAGTAAGTTTTAACAATATAAAATATTATCAAAAAATAATATAATTTTTATATACGTGTAATAATTAGTATTGTTGTTATAATAACTAATAACAAAATATTAAAGAAAAATAAGTAACATATAATTATAATAATTTAGTTATTATTATTAATAATAATAAAAACAACAATAATAAAATTAATTACTATTAGAATAAGATAAAACAATAACAATACAAATATAATTACATAGTGAAAGTATTGGAAATTGGGATGTGTACTCATGCAACGTGGGAAGGTGATTGCCTATGCTTCGCGTCAATTAAAGGATCACGAAAGACAATATCCTACCCATGATATGGAACTAGCAGCAGTTGTTTTTGCCTTGAAGATTTGGAGACATTATCTTTATGGTTCTAAATGTCAAATTTTCACGGACCACAAGAGTCTCCAACATCTTTTCGATCAAAAGGAACTGAATATGAGACAAAGAAGATGGTTGGAATTGGTAAATGATTATGATTGCGAAATTCTATATCACCCAGGGAAAGCGAACGTGGTGGCAGATGCATTAAGTCGTCAAGAAAGAAGTGGAACAATAAAAGCTATATCATTACGAGCTGAACTTCTTCCTAATATCTTTGATGAATTGTTGAAATGCCAAATAGATGCTTATCAAGAGGAAAGTTTGAAGTCAGAACGGTTGGTTGGGATATCAACATTGCTTGGGAAAGATGACCGTGGGTTGTTGTGTATGGGAAACAGAATTTGGGTACCTCGTTTGGGTGGATTACGGGATCGTGTACTACAAGAAGCTCATCAATCTCGATTTTCTATTCATCCAGGTACAAATAAAATGTATAGAGATTTGAAACAATTCTATTGGTGGCCGGGAATGAAGAGAAGTGTTGCTAAGTATGTGGAAGATTGTACCACCTGCAAGAAAGTGAAGATTGAACATCAGAAACCGTTTGGTCAGTTGCAACGACTAGATATACCAATGTGGAAATGGGATCAGATCACTACTGATTTCATTACCAAGTTGCCAAGAACTTCAAAGGGATTCGATTCTATTTGGGTAATTGTGGATAGGTTGACGAAGTCTGCACATTTCTTGCCGATAAAAGAAACTGATTCTTTGGAACGTTTAGCTAAGTTGTACATTAATGAAATAGTAACTCGACATGGAGTTCCAATCTCGATTATTTCCGATCGAGATAGTCGCTTTACTTCTAGGTTTTGGAGAAGCTTTCAAAAAGAGATGGGAACGCAGATAAAGTTGAGCACAGCATATCATCCACAGACTGACGGGCAGAGTGAAAGAACAATCCAAACTTTAGAGGATATGCTTCGGGCTTGTATAGTGGATTTTGGGGGATCATGGGATAAACATCTACCTTTGATAGAATTCGCCTACAACAACAGTTATCATGCCAGCATTCAGGCGGCTCCGTTTGAAGTATTGTATGGTAGAAAATGCCGAACGCCTTTGTGTTGGAATGAAGTGGGGGAGAAGCAATTGGCAGGGCCAGAAATAGTACAGTTAACAGCAGATAATATTACTCAGATTCGGGATAGATTGAAAACGGCTCAAGACAGACAGAAAAGTTATGCAGATCGACGCCGGAAACCGTTGGAATTTCAGGTTGGGGAATTTGTGATGTTAAAAGTTTCGCCTTGGAAAGGAGTCATACGTTTTGGGAAGCAAGGTAAACTCAGTCCGCGTTATATTGGGCCATTTGAAATTACAGAAAGGATCGGTGAAGTAGCTTACAGATTGGATCTTCCGTTGGAACTGAGCAGGATTCATAACGCGTTCCATGTGTCGAATTTTCGGAAATGTTTAGTTGCACCAGACCAAGCAGTCTCACTACCAGATATTCACGTGGATGAAAAGTTGAACTATGTGGAGGAACCGGAAGCTATAGTTGATCATAAAGTCAAAGTGTTGAGGAATAAAGAGATCAGGCAGGTAAAGGTTCAGTGGAAACATCATAGAGGTCAGGATGCGACTTGGGAATCAGAGTCGGAGATGAGAACCAAATACCCTCATCTGTTCTCTTAACTGAATTCCGGGACGGAATTCTTTTAAGGGGGAGATGTTGTAATAACCAGGTAATTTATCTAAATTAAATTTGGAATTTTATAAGTCTTCATTTAGTATTTTATGGAGTTAGGAGTTAAGGGGTAAGTTTTAAGTTTTATTTGGAAGATTGGGGGTAAGTTTTGCCAATTTGTTTGAGTGTGGGGTTTGTTTGGTGAGAGTGGAGATATTATCCACCCCCACCGCCCTGTTCCCTATAGACACCAAGAGGTGTCACCTTTAGACACTCTTTAGATAATACAAAGTCCTTGTGTGTGTGTGTGTGTTTCGTTTTGGTAAGAAAAGGAAAGAAATCGAGAAATCTTAAAGGAAGAAGAAGAGGATCGAATTCAAGAGGTTACTGTAGAGATTAAAGATTTAACTGAAGCTATTAAGATTCTGTGAAGGATCGACATACGTGAATTATCTTGGAAGAGTTTTTGGTGATAAACACACGAGGTGAGTTTTACTTTAAAAAGTATATTTTACTGGAATGCAATATGTGATTAACAAGTGTTTGATGATGTGTATGAATATGTCATACGTGAGTAATTATAATATATTGAGATATTATAATTACGTGAGTATTATATGAAAATATAATACGTGGCCGGGCTTAGGACCGGTGTGATAAATTGGCTCGCAACCAATTGTTATTGGCCATTGGTGGAGGGATAAGGTGGTATGTGAAAGGTATGTTGTGTAAATTGCATTTGGTATCATTTACGTGTGATGTATATGTATTTATATAAAAGTGTGTATTTATATAAATGAATTTTTATGATTTCCAAATGTCAGGGATTTACTCACTAGACCCTTAGGTCTAACCCTCATTTTTGTTTTAAAAAAATCTGTATTCCAGGTGGTGGTACCAGTAAGAGTAAATGATTAATTTACTTGGTGGATAGTTATGTGGAATGATGATCATTATGAAGTTGATGATGCTTTTGTACTTAAATTTCAGTTATTAGCTACTATCAGATCTAAATGGAATCAAGTTTGTACTGAATTTTATATTGGTTAGATCAGACTTTGGGACCGAATGTGTAATGTGAATGATTTTGTTGAAACCCTGTTATGAATTATATGATATATGTATGTTTAGTTTTGCGGGATGTTACAGATGGTATCAGAGCCCTAGTTTAAGGGATTTAGGTATTAGTATCCGTACCTAGACTTAAACTGCATGTGAAGTAGGATGTCCCGATTAAATTAGAACCTGGGGATATTAAGTATAAAAGGTAGAAGGAACATCATGTAAGGTAATTTCAAATTACACCAGGCCAGTGTAATTATGATCTTACAGGTACATGTTTGAACTGGAATATCTTATTATATGGGGTATGTGCTTATGTGTGTATATTAACCTTGTTTGAATCCACAGAATGGCGAGTGGCACCAGACAAGGGAATCAGGGAAGAGGAAGGAATTCAAGTGGAGGAAATCCGCCATTAGGAACAGGGGGAAGGGGAGGAGATCGTGGTAGAGGTAGAACTGGAAGGGGAACAGGAGGCCGAGCTGGAGGTAGAACACAACAGCATGGTACAGAGTTTGTTACACGAGATGATTTGACTACTGAAATGGGGAGATTACAGGATAGCATACAAGCCATGTTCGAACGTAATCGTCTTAATGAAACTGAAAGACCAGATCCGGAACATGAAGTGGAGATACCACTTACCTCTACTGTTCTACCAGGGGTGAAAAGGTGCGATTATAAAATGTTTCTTAGTTGTAAGCCCCCTACATACTCAGGAGATCGGGATCCGGTAAAGGCGATGAGATGGCTGAAAGAAATAGAGGCCATCTTCAAGACGTGTAAATGTGCTGAAGAAGACAAAGTGCTTTATGGAGCTGCGATGCTGAAAGGGGATGCTCTGTATTGGTGGGATGCTCATACAGAATCGAGAGGAGCGGATGTATATAGTACTTTTTCATGGGAGGAATTCGTGTTAGCTTTCACAACACACTTTTGTCCACAAGCCGCTGTCAGACAGTTAGAAGAAGAATTCATGAATCTACAACAAGGAAATCTGTCGGTTAGAGATTATACTGCACGATTTTTGGAGAAGTCTCGTTTTGCAGGATATTATGTTGCTACAGATAAGATGAAGATGGAGAGGTTTATTTATGGGTTGAATTCCGAGGTTCGAAGATTGGTGACTGCCACATGGCCAAATACTTTTACAGCTGCGGTGGATGCTGCCGAGAATGTGGAAAGAGATAATAAAAGAGATACTGGTGATAAGAGCTTAGGGAAAAGAAAATGGGAAGGACCACCACAGGATTCAAGGAAACCTAGATTTCAGAGGTTTGACAACCGTCCGTCAGTTCGACCAACAGAAAGACCATGTCCAAGGTGTAATCGTTACCATCAGGGAAATTGCCAAGTAGAGTCACGGGTTTGTTTTAAATGTGGGAAAACTGGGCATGTTGTAAAGGATTGCCGAGTAACACGATTTTGCTTTTTGTGCAATTCTCCGGATCACCTCCAATCAGACTGTCCGCGAGGTAGAATACAATCAGGGGGTACATCGGGGAAACCGGCCATTACGAGACCAGTAGTTCCAAGAATAGAACCGCCGAGAACGAGGGGTCGTACGTTCCAAATGACAGCTAAAGAGGCGGAGGAAACTCCTGATGTGGTCACAGGTACATTTTTCATAAACTCCATGCGTGCTAAAGTGTTATTTGATTCCGGTGCAAACCGATCTTTTGTGTCTCCCTCCTTTGCTGCTCACATGCATTTAGAGCCTAAAATGTTAAAACATGTTTTATTAGTAGACACCGCAAATGATAACCAAGTAGCAGTTAAAGAGGTTTTTGATCATTGTATGATAAACATAGAGGGGTGTGGAGTACCGATACAACTATTTCCAATAGCTTTGATTGAATTTGACGTGGTAGTAGGAATGGATTGGCTAGCCGAGAATCAGGCTAATATAGTTTGTGATAAGAAAATAATCAATGTCGTTTTACCTGATAAGAGATCGGTAGTGATTTATGGAGATCGTAAGAATCATCAGTCCAGTCTTATATCGATGATAAAAGCCCGTAAATGTGTCAATAAGGGGTGCTCTAGTTATCTAGCTTATGTGATAGATAGTAGGCCTGAAAAGTGTAAGCTGGAAGATATTTCCATTGTTAATGAATACCCAGAAGTTTTTCCTGAAGACCTGAACAGTCTTCCTCCAGTTAGGCAAGTAGAATTTGGAATAGACCTAGTACCTGGAGCCAATCCCATCGCTCGTGCGCCGTACAGATTAGCACCACCAGAAATGAAAGAAATGATGTCACAGCTTCAAGATTTATCTGATAAGGGCTTCATCAGACCCAGCTCATCGCCATGGGGTGCACCAGTTTTATTTGTGAAGAAGAAAGACGGTTCAATGAGAATGTGTATCGATTATCGGGAGCTGAACAAGCGCACAATCAAGAACAAGTATCCACTCCCAAGAATTGATGACCTTTTTGATCAATTAGTTGGAGCTTGTTACTTCTCCAAGATTGATCTCAGATCTGGCTACCATCAGTTGAAGGTTAAGGAGGAGGATGTTTTAAAGACTGCATTTCGCACAAGATACGGCCACTACGAATTTTTGGTAATGCCTTTCGGATTGACGAACGCTCCAGCCGCTTTTATGGATCTAATGAATCGGGTATGTAAGCCTTATCTCGATAAATTTGTCATTGTGTTTATCGATGATATACTTATATATTCCCAATCCAAAGAGGATCATGCGCAACATCTTCGTTTGATTTTGGAGTTACTGAAGAAAGAAAAGTTGTACGCTAAGTTCTCTAAATGTGAATTCTGGTTGCGGGAAGTTCAGTTTTTGGGTCATGTAGTTTCAGAGAAGGGTATACAAGTTGATCCAGCAAAGGTGGAAGCAATTGAAAATTGGGAACCGCCAAAGACGGCAACCGAAGTACGAAGTTTTCTGGGTCTAGCTGGATACTATCGGAAGTTCATAAAAGACTTTTCTCGAATCGCGACGCCATTGACCAAGCTGACTCGGAAGAATCTGAAGTTTGAGTGGAAAGCAGAACAGGATGAGGCATTCAGAATATTGAAAGAGAAACTCTGCAGCGCGCCGATATTAGCATTGCCAGAAGGTTCTGATGATTTTGTGGTCTACAGTGATGCTTCTAAGTTGGGATTGGGATGTGTACTCATGCAACGTGGGAAGGTGATTGCCTATGCTTCGCGTCAATTAAAGGATCACGAAAGACAATATCCTACCCATGATATGGAACTAGCAGCAGTTGTTTTTGCCTTGAAGATTTGGAGACATTATCTTTATGGTTCTAAATGTCAAATTTTCACGGACCACAAGAGTCTCCAACATCTTTTCGATCAAAAGGAACTGAATATGAGACAAAGAAGATGGTTGGAATTGGTAAATGATTATGATTGCGAAATTCTATATCACCCAGGGAAAGCGAACGTGGTGGCAGATGCATTAAGTCGTCAAGAAAGAAGTGGAACAATAAAAGCTATATCATTACGAGCTGAACTTCTTCCTAATATCTTTGATGAATTGTTGAAATGCCAAATAGATGCTTATCAAGAGGAAAGTTTGAAGTCAGAACGGTTGGTTGGGATATCAACATTGCTTGGGAAAGATGACCGTGGGTTGTTGTGTATGGGAAACAGAATTTGGGTACCTCGTTTGGGTGGATTACGGGATCGTGTACTACAAGAAGCTCATCAATCTCGATTTTCTATTCATCCAGGTACAAATAAAATGTATAGAGATTTGAAACAATTCTATTGGTGGCCGGGAATGAAGAGAAGTGTTGCTAAGTATGTGGAAGATTGTACCACCTGCAAGAAAGTGAAGATTGAACATCAGAAACCGTTTGGTCAGTTGCAACGACTAGATATACCAATGTGGAAATGGGATCAGATCACTACTGATTTCATTACCAAGTTGCCAAGAACTTCAAAGGGATTCGATTCTATTTGGGTAATTGTGGATAGGTTGACGAAGTCTGCACATTTCTTGCCGATAAAAGAAACTGATTCTTTGGAACGTTTAGCTAAGTTGTACATTAATGAAATAGTAACTCGACATGGAGTTCCAATCTCGATTATTTCCGATCGAGATAGTCGCTTTACTTCTAGGTTTTGGAGAAGCTTTCAAAAAGAGATGGGAACGCAGATAAAGTTGAGCACAACATATCATCCACAGACTGACGGGCAGAGTGAAAGAACAATCCAAACTTTAGAGGATATGCTTCGGGCTTGTATAGTGGATTTTGGGGGATCATGGGATAAACATCTACCTTTGATAGAATTCGCCTACAACAACAGTTATCATGCCAGCATTCAGGCGGCTCCGTTTGAAGTATTGTATGGTAGAAAATGCCGAACGCCTTTGTGTTGGAATGAAGTGGGGGAGAAGCAATTGGCAGGGCCAGAAATAGTACAGTTAACAGCAGATAATATTACTCAGATTCGGGATAGATTGAAAACGGCTCAAGACAGACAGAAAAGTTATGCAGATCGACGCCGGAAACCGTTGGAATTTCAGGTTGGGGAATTTGTGATGTTAAAAGTTTCGCCTTGGAAAGGAGTCATACGTTTTGGGAAGCAAGGTAAACTCAGTCCGCGTTATATTGGGCCATTTGAAATTACAGAAAGGATCGGTGAAGTAGCTTACAGATTGGATCTTCCGTTGGAACTGAGCAGGATTCATAACGCGTTCCATGTGTCGAATTTTCGGAAATGTTTAGTTGCACCAGACCAAGCAGTCTCACTACCAGATATTCACGTGGATGAAAAGTTGAACTATGTGGAGGAACCGGAAGCTATAGTTGATCATAAAGTCAAAGTGTTGAGGAATAAAGAGATCAGGCAGGTAAAGGTTCAGTGGAAACATCATAGAGGTCAGGATGCGACTTGGGAATCAGAGTCGGAGATGAGAACCAAATACCCTCATCTGTTCTCTTAACTGAATTCCGGGACGGAATTCTTTTAAGGGGGAGATGTTGTAATAACCAGGTAATTTATCTAAATTAAATTTGGAATTTTATAAGTCTTCATTTAGTATTTTATGGAGTTAGGAGTTAAGGGGTAAGTTTTAAGTTTTATTTGGAAGATTGGGGGTAAGTTTTGCCAATTTGTTTGAGTGTGGGGTTTGTTTGGTGAGAGTGGAGATATTATCCACCCCCACCGCCCTGTTCCCTATAGACACCAAGAGGTGTCACCTTTAGACACTCTTTAGATAATACAAAGTCCTTGTGTGTGTGTGTGTTTCGTTTTGGTAAGAAAAGGAAAGAAATCGAGAAATCTTAAAGGAAGAAGAAGAGGATCGAATTCAAGAGGTTACTGTAGAGATTAAAGATTTAACAGAAGCTATTAAGATTCTGTGAAGGATCGACATACGTGAATTATCTTGGAAGAGTTTTTGGTGATAAACACACGAGGTGAGTTTTACTTTAAAAAGTATATTTTACTGGAATGCAATATGTGATTAACAAGTGTTTGATGATGTGTATGAATATGTCATACGTGAGTAATTATAATATATTGAGATATTATAATTACGTGAGTATTATATGAAAATATAATACGTGGCCGGGCTTAGGACCGGTGTGATAAATTGGCTCGCAACCAATTGTTATTGGCCATTGGTGGAGGGATAAGGTGGTATGTGAAAGGTATGTTGTGTAAATTGCATTTGGTATCATTTACGTGTGATGTATATGTATTTATATAAAAGTGTGTATTTATATAAATGAATTTTTATGATTTCCAAATGTCAGGGATTTACTCACTAGACCCTTAGGTCTAACCCTCATTTTTGTTTTAAAAAAATCTGTATTCCAGGTGGTGGTACCAGTAAGAGTAAATGATTAATTTACTTGGTGGATAGCTATGTGGAATGATGATCATTATGAAGTTGATGATGCTTTTGTACTTAAATTTCAGTTATTAGCTACTATCAGATCTAAATGGAATCAAGTTTGTACTGAATTTTATATTGGTTAGATCAGACTTTGGGACCGAATGTGTAATGTGAATGATTTTGTTGAAACCCTGTTATGAATTATATGATATATGTATGTTTAGTTTTGCGGGATGTTACAGGTTTTACCATTGTGGATGCCTTAAAGGCATCCACAATGGTAAATTTGATCAATGACTTGAGAGTAATAAAAAACAATAAAAATTATGTAGGTCCCACCATAAATGTACTCTCTCTCACTCTTGTCTCTCACAAACAAAATTTCAAAGACTTGAGGTTAACCAAGTCATTGATCAGTAAACCCATTGTCAAGTCCATACTCCAATGGTTAACCCATTGTCAAGTCATTCTCCAAGTCTTCATCAAATGACCATTGAAGATGCTCTTATAATTACTAATAGAGAGGTATTGGAAATGCAAAAAGTAACAAAAAAACATAATAATTATTAACAGAGGAGTGTCTATTTAGCAAATAGATTGGTGTCTATTTAGAATCACCCTATTTCAATTTATCAGATAGGCCTAGGGAGTTGGAGCCATTTTTCTCTGACCTACATCTAAATTCTGGTATCACTTCTATTCTACTACAAAATAGTTGGTAGCGATTTCTTCTTGATTTGCCCTAAATCTGTTGGTGATCGACTTTGTGTTCATCGATTTGCAGAGAAGAGGTAAACCGACCGATTTTTTTTTTCTAATTTCTAGGTATTCAATAGTTCAT
Organism: Saussurea involucrata; assembly: GCA_033807775.1. NCBI lineage: Eukaryota > Viridiplantae > Streptophyta > Magnoliopsida > Asterales > Asteraceae > Saussurea > Saussurea involucrata. Next base: position 135,159,594 of record CM066315.1, read on the forward strand.
CGATTTCTTTCTGATTTTGTTCATCGATTTTGTTTAATAGTTCATCAAATCCTTATTTCAACCATTTTAAAGTTCATCAATTGTTTTCAATGGTTCATTGATTTTGTTCAGTTTCTTTTAAATTTTTTCCTTTACCGTTAGATTTATTCGTATTTTTTTAAGTTAATAATAGTTGGATCGGGATCGAAACAAAGGAAACCAAATAATTAGTTTAAAATGGCAAGTTCATATATGTTTGCTCTATTATATGTTTCATGATTTGCTGTATATGGAAAACATATACTTGGTTAGTCTATAACCTTTTAAAAATATACTTATGATTTAAAAAGTGAGTTGAAATGTGCTTCACTTTTTGCCAAATTTCTCTTAACTTTTTGTAAAGTTACTTTTAAGTTTAGTGGCACTTCCATGTCAATATAAGAATGCATAGGTCCGTATATGTTTGTATGTAGATGATATATCCTTTTAATGGGAACAAAATTGGATGTAATCCGTCAAACCAAAATGATGTTGCACTCCTTATGAATTTATAGTTGGTGCTGCAACAATATCATGGAAATCATCCAAACGAAAAATGAATATTATATGAACTATGGAAGCATAATTTTTTGCTTTAGAAAAGTTGTTGAAGAAGTCGAATGGATAAAAAATTTCTACAAGGTATTCCTTTGTGGCCAAAACTAGTGACCGCCATTTGTATACACTTTGATAGTATGACTACTCTCAAAAGAGCAAAATCAAATATACAATGACAAATCCTGACATATACAATGACAAATCCTGACATATACAAAGACGTTACATTATGATCAGGAGTTGCTGAAAATGGAATAGATTCAATTGATTATGTAAAGTTGGTGGAGAAATTGTCAAATCTTTAGAGAGAACACCTAAGTAGAGAGCAAGTATCCTACACATCAAGAGGAATCAGCTTGAATCCAATGCGATGAGTTATTTGGCACGACAACCTAACTTATCAACTTTAGAGATCCCATGGTCTAGGTTCAATAATAAACTAGATGAGAAAAAGTCGAAAAAACAATATGCAGCTATGCTTATTCCTATGGTGACTTTTTTGTGTATTTTCCGTTGATGATTTAAGGGTAAATTCATTATTCTTAATAATGCTAATAGTTATTTATAGTAGAAGACTACGAAATATTCTAGATCAACATTACTTATATGAGACTAATGTGGGATTGTATCTTTGAGGACGAATATGGGAACGTATTTTAAAACTCTCATGGAGAAAGGTTTTGTTGACGATCGAAATGAACACAATGGTAAGAATTAAATTATGTATAATACGATGGGTGATATCTATTGTTTCTATTTACTACACCAAACGGTTAGTTCAAGACTTATGTTCACTACCCACAAAGTAAATAGGATATGTATTTACCACGAAAGGTTAACACCAAAAGAGACATTTTTTATAATAACCAAACTTTTATATAGAACTTTAAGTGAAACGTTAGTTTTCGAAGTTAGTCATTGCTTTGTAGGATTGTACATATAGCATATGGACTTAAACTGAACCAACTTTGTCAAATATGGCCATTAGAGGGGTTAAACATGGATAAATGAAATTAGAAATAAACCTAAAATGTGAAGAAATTGACTATTTATGGTAAATAGGTTATTTATAAAACTTGAGGGACTAAAAGTAAAAAATTATATAAAAACAAAATTTAAAAAATAAAAACCCATTTTCAGATTTAACCTCTTCTTCTTCACGACTCTTCTCAAAAACCCTAGACCAAAACAATTGTCCATGAAATTAAGCCTCGATACTTGATGAAATGATGAGATTTTGAAGTTTTGAAGCTAAATGTTGAAGGTAAACCGTTGGATAAGTTTATTATCTTGAAATCTAGGTTGTTTAATTGGAATATATACTAAGTGTGTATGCATTTTTGGTGTTAAATTCTGGAGTTTGGAAGGAATTAAAAAAATATAATCTTAAAGATGTTGTAATCATCTCCAAGGTGTGAATTTTGTAAAACCTTAGAGTTAAATACTTGGTAACCTAATATTCAAATAGGTTTTGGTTTATATGATGTTAAGGGCTGTTAAATCAAAACAAAAATACTCTAATCTTGTCAATACATGGTTTAGAATGGTTACCAAATCAAGTGGTAGTGTTAATATGTTAAAAACAGTTAAGTATGATGCTGTTGGAATGAATCATAAATATGCAGGTTGTTTAAAAATGTGTATAAAATCAACCATTGATCCAAATGAGGTGTCTAATATATGGTTGGAAAGCTTAGTTTGTCTATCACCTATGTTATGAAGAGTCTGAAAGCTAATTTGGACCTTAAGTGTGCCAAAATACAGAATTACAGTAGCTGACCTCTGTAAACTCGGGATTTGCACACTGTTAGTATAAACTTTGTATAAAATCGGTCATAGCTCCAAACAACATGATTCTGGTTCGATTGGATTTCTAAGAGGCATATGTACGATTTTCATTTAGACAATAACACCAAGTTCAACTCCTAAGTATGAGTAAAATGGCAAACACAGAGATGGACGTTAGCTGAAATGTGCAAGGACTGCACTGTTTTGTTTATTTGTTTGATTAACCCAACCATCATGTAACCAACACTATAAATGAATTGTATGTTTATTAGGATGTAAATAAAGCTTAAGTAACTTTAAAGAAAGGTACAAATATGATAAATAGATCAATCAAACATAAATAATCATATATAGTTCTAAGTGTACATTGCTTGTGATAGGAAAACTGGTTAGCAAGGATTGGAAACGTTGGCATTCGAGCATCGTGTTTGAGTATATCGGCTATATAAAGGTACGGATCTCTTATTGTCTTGAAACATGAATGATCTATTGTTGAGGGTCATTCCATTCGAAATTGATTAACCATTGATAAACTTGAGGTACGGAATGACCTTAATGAATTTGATTCTTGGATTTCTTCGTTTTACTCCTTTGTTGAATTCCATTTGGTGTTCCATTAGTTGAGCATGACCTAGGAGTATTCCAAAGTCTGTTTCCTCTAATAGGGACCGTTGGCCTGGTTCTTGAGTTTTACTCCGAACGCTGAGGCGCAAATGGAATATGATGAATATGAATTGTTGATTCGGTCTAATGATCGTGAGGTTATTGAGAATGACACGACTAGATAGGGTTAAGCCATGTGAACCTGTTTATTGATTCTTGTTATATCATTTTGATCCGGTTAGATCACATTTGTTGTGATCCTTTACCCAGACACTTCGTCGGGGGCACCGACCTTGTGATGCTTCCATGGTGGCTATAGTTACTATAGCGTCCTCGCGTATGCGTGGTGAGTGCGCTGCCCTGATCAGGTCATGAGGGCAAATGGATATCCTAGGAACATAACATAACTAGGACTGCTTTAATAGTACTCGGGGGCTAGTTGTGATCCCAGAACAAGTAATCAATCCATATAAACAACAAAGGAAGCCATCTCTATATTCAATAATAATCCAAGTAGCTCACAATAAGAATGCAAAGCAATACTTGTGTGAGTGGCTACTATGGTGGCGTTTGTTTTTTAAGTGGTGCTGAAGTCTGAACACTGATTTCAGTCCTGATTTTTAAGTGGTGGCGCTGAAGTCTGAAATCTGAATCAGAAAGACTGTTTGTTTTTGTAAGCTGAAATCTGAAAACGACTGAATACATACTACTGATTATTTCATCATACATTCTCATCGATTAGAAAGTTCACAATAACCATACAACATACATTTTTCATCATACTTTATGAAGCTTCAAATCAACAGTGTGTCAAATAAAGCATAAGCAAACATCACCAATTTAAGTATAAGCAAACAACAAACAACACCAAATAACAAAGAACAAATAAAGCAAAAGCAAAAGCAAAAGCAAATCCATTTATGCAATAAAGCATAAGCAAACAGCACCAAATAAAAAACAAATAAAGCATAAGCAAACAGCACCAAATAAAAAACAAATAAAGCATAAGCAAAAGCAAATCGATTTCTTCAAATCAACAGTGTGTCAAATAAAGCATAAGCAAACAACACCAAATAACAAAAGCAAACAACACCAATTTAAGCATAAGCAAACAGCAAACATCACCAAATAACAAAGAACAAATAAAGCAAAAGCAAAAGCAAATCGATTTCTGCAATCGAAACGAAGGTTATCTGCAGAAAATCGATTTCTGCAATTGATTTCTGTAAATCGAGCAGATTTCGAACAGATTTCTAGAATCGAGCAGATTTCGAACAGACCCAAAAACGAGCGGAGATGGAGCTTATAATTAGCAAAACAATCGACAGAGATGGAGCTTCTAATTAGCAAAAAAATTGACAGAGATGGAGCTTTCATTCGATTGGAGATGGAGTTGTTCTTGAGTCGCACATGAGAGAGAGAGAGAGCATGTTCTTGAGTCGCACACGAGATAGAGGCGGCTGGAAAAAAAGTGTTTAGGTTTCTACTTTATCGGTCAGACTAAAATAAGTGAGAAGTGGATCTGATTTAATCAAAAAAACAAACACTCTTAATTAGTGTACCTCTGTCCGAAAAAGTGATAAGGAGGCTTTAAGTACTTATTTTTAAAAAACAAACAACCTCTATGTGTAGAATGAAATGACATAATTTCCAAAGGGGAAAGTAGCAAACATTATATACCTATTACAAGTTTACCAAAATGTCATAATAAGTCCCTCTACTTGGTACAATACAAATTATAGCACTAACAATCTCCTCCTTTGTACCAATGTAGAGGCAAAAGATTTAGACGTCTACCGGGGTCACATATTTCTTCCGAATACCGAAGATGATCTCGAACTTTCGTAATGCATGTCGGTGCTCCTTCCGGTAGGTAATAACTTCAATCACTTGGTTGATCAAGTCTCTTTCTTTATCTTTGAGCTTCACCTCTCCACTTGCATCCAGACGTAGCTTACTTTCCAGGTGTATCATAATCATTTTGAATGTACCATCGCCGAACGTGTTTACATCACAGACTCTCATTAATCTCTTCTTTGAGTCTTGGTTTAAGTAGACAACTTCGAGCTCTGGTTTCTTCAGTACAGTGTAAGTCGGAATACCTTGGATATCGAACAGACGTCGATTTGGTCCTCTCAGATTTACATTGGATTGGTGAGACTCAAGATCCATCTGAAAGTCAGTAAGATAGGAGAACTCTAGAATGTTCCGCGTGAATCTTTTGACACTTTGATATGCGACAGGCAGTTCTACTTTTATCTCCGAGAGGGTGGCAATGGCATTGTAAAGGATTCGGATATCATCTAGTTTCAGACTCTTGAAGTCAGCCTCGGAGAACACACATTCAGAACCATCAGATCTCAAGACAGTGAATTCAGGATAAAAGACGTCGAGCAAGTTTTGAGAATCAACCTTCAGCACTTTCCCCATCATGTTGTCTGATCTGACATCACTCGTTTCTCTGTGTTTATTGCCCATAACATATAGAAACTCGATCTTCTTGAGTGATGGCCAGTCCTCTATCCCGTAGACTTTTTCTAAGTTAATCCTTTGAACATTCTTGACGAACAAGTCCTTCCTTAGACTTTCTTGAAAATGAATTAAAATAGCTACTCTTTCACTCGTGGCTACATATCTATGTTCAACATCAATGACTTCTTGATATAACCTCAGTTCAGCCTCAAGTATAGGATCTCTGATCTTACCATATGGAATTACCGGTGCTTGTGGAGCTGAAGTACTTGTACCCTGATCTGCTGTTTCTGGCGGTGGAGGAGCATCATCTTCCTTGATTTTATGACTCAACTGCTCTGTCTCTTCCTCTGAATTAATGTAGATGATATCAACAATCATATTGTCGGTCATCGCTCGTCCGCCGTTCTATTGTCAACAACCGAAGGCTTTTCAACCCCGGTTTTGACATCAGCTAGAACTTCCATTTAAGTACCTTCTACCTGTACCACATCAGTCGCCGTTCCACCTTCACTTGTTACCCGTTCACTGACTGAACCCCCCTCATTTCCCATACTTGTGCCACTTGTTTCTCTGACCCGTGCTCTCTTCTCCCCCTCATGCTGACCAGGATCATCTTGATCATCATGTCTTCTTTTGTCTAAGGCTTGATCTTGAACACCACACGCCTGTTCGACGACGGTGATCCGCGAGGATAAAGATTGGTAGCCGACAACAATAGTTTTAGTCATCTCTTTCATTGAGTCGTTCAAAGCTTGATACTCAGTGCTTTTGGATGTTGAGGGTTGAGGCTGGGTTTGTTGGCGTAGTAATCCAACAAGGTCTACCTCGTCAGCCGTGTTAGAATCGACTTGGGCTAGGAGTCGGGCTAACAGCTCTGATTTGAGCTGGTCGGTTGGGATTTGTTGTAACAGAACTGGTGGTGGTGTTTCTGGATCGGATTCAGCACGGGATGGTTGATTCGGAGATGTTGATGACGATTCAGCAACGCCTTTGCCTTTTATTTCTCTTTTAACTTCAACAGATAGGTCACCAACAATCTTCCTTAACTCGTCGGTGTGTTTCTTGTAGGTGGTGTCAATCGATGCAAGTGAAGCTCGCAAAACCTCTAAAGTGATGTAGTGTGGATAAGGACCAAGGTTTTGAGCCACCTGATTGACAGTCAAATAAGGGAAAATTGATCTAACACCCGAGCCACTTAGGTTCTTGGTTATCGTAGTAGTTGAAGCAACTATACGGCCTGTATTCATAGCTGGCATGGTGTTAGCAGTGACATGTCTTCCACCCGGTCCTCGTGGGCTACCGACAAACGACGACCTCACTCGGGGTGTTTCGGTTGGGGCACGAAAGCCCTCAACTTGGTGTTGTACCACAACACGTGTCCTAGGAAAATATGTTCTTCCGAAAGGCGCTAGACTCGATGTGCTACCAAAGAAGGTCGGTGGTCGGGGCGGGAGCCTACCTGTTTCAATACTAGCAAACACCAAGTGTGCAGCCGATAGAGTTTATGCTAAATCCCCTGTGGAAAATGAAACATCGGCCTGTTGAGAGACCGATGAGTGGCTTGGTGGGGCTGTGTTGTGCATGGCTGGGTCCACCTGGCTTCGATCGGTTTGGGGAGAGTCGATAGTTAAAACTTTGTCCGACTCTATCACATTTTCACTCATTTCTTTTCTCCCTCTTTCCTCACCACTAGCTATATTCTCCACTTCTACTTCTACTTCTTCGTTTAGATTTGAAGCACCCGCGGCGTTAGTGGCAGTGTCGAAGAGTTCGATGTTCCATGTGGAATCAACATCAGAACTCTCAACTCGTGGTCTCAGACCCATGTGTCTTGGAATTAAATCGGCATCGGGGTCATGGTCGGAGTCATCATCATCATCAGCTCCAAAAGGTAGGAATGAAGCTACATCATCATCAGAAGATGATGCAGCAGCGACATCGGCTGAATTCCATGATACATCATCATCAAAAATCTTAACAGGAGGAGGAGGTGGAGGTGGTGGTTGAACTGGTCGTGAAGAAGATGCATGACCAACAGTCCTTTTACTTCTCCCGACTCTCTTTCTTATAGGTCTCCTCACCTCTCGTTGTTCAGGAACCCCGTGTTCCTGAACCCCCTCGACATTAATACCCTCGCCTCCTAGTAAGTTTGCATTTTGGGGAGGTCCTTTCGGCTCTGGCTGGACCACCAATGCATTTTCTATCCTATACTGCCTAACTACCCAGGATTGTTGGTCAGCATAGGCGAGTACGTCTTATTTGATGACGGCGATATGAGCAAAATCCACGTGCTTGGGCATCTTTAGGTAATGCATCCACTGGCTCGGGCCTCGTGGAGCATTCTCACGGCGTGGAATCTCCTGATTATCTTCCATAATCTGATGAATCATAATCTAGAAGAATCTCTGATATGGCACAAAGGTGCGGTTCTTCTTCGGGCGAGCCTTATCCTCGACCAGCTCGATGAGCTCATTCCAGAGCAGGATGGCATAGTTGATGTTTCGATTGAACGTGAAGGCATGAAACATTCGTAGGATCGGCAGATTTGTCTTGTCTAGGCCGGTGTGTTTGGAAGTCATGCAACGGTTGAAGATTGAACATAGTGTATACCATATTCGTGGAAGATGCGTACGTCTGAACTGTGATGAGTTGGTGAGAACATGGTTGTCAGGGTTTTGATATCCAAGACTGCGGATATCAGCGAATAATTGTTCTTCTAGAACCGGATCTTCAAAATTCTCGGAGTGCGGTAGGTCAAGTGCACGGCGAAGTCCTCTTAGTGTGATTCTGGCGTCAAAATGGTCAACTTTGGCCGTGAAGTGTGGTCGACGGTGAGTGGGATGGAATTTGAGTGTACCCCAGAATTGTTGAAGGTATATGGCCGGTACAAGCTGGACTTTGGTAAGCGCGGTCCATAGAGGATGGCCGCGGATAATCTCTATTATAATCTGGTAGTCAAAAGGAACCGCGAGGTCCAAGTGATGGTTATTGTCATCAAATATTAGAAATGAACCCCTTGGGAAAATTTCCTCATCCCGATCACGAGCATTGACGGATGGGTGGGATGAGCGATGCGAGCGGATGATGGTTTTTTCATCTGAAGAGTTGCCATCATGTTGTGCCATCTGAACCACTTAACAGTTTAGTACAGTGCCAAAAATTGATTTTCCTTGAAAAAATTTCAAAAAAATTCCTAAGTGCTGGGTTTATCGCAACACACACCAAGATGATATCGCAAGCAAGATGTTATCGCAACTTGAAGATTGCGAGAAGAGGTCATCGCAACGCATTGGTTGCGATAAGACCTTGTCGCAACTCAAAGTTGCAATAAGTATGAATGTATGACCATTGCGATAGTTATGAGTTTTTGAATACACGTACATTGCGATAAGTATGAACACAGAAGAAAATACTAAGTGTTCAAGCCCAGAAAAAGGTTTTTCGCTCAAATCATGTTAAGATCTACACTACTAGGTTCGCAAAACGTTCGTGAGTGAAACCCTATGCATTCTAACAGTAAAAACATACCTACTCAGGGATTGATACGCAAAATATGAAAGGTTTGTCGAACCTAACCCTAAAATCGAGTGTAACATGAGTTTTAATGGATAAAACTGAATAAAAACTTGGAATCCTTACCTCGATATGAGTCTGAATCGAATGCACGGAACAGAAATAACGAGAAATCCTTTGAAAATCGAAAACCCAGAACCAGTATAGAGAGAGAGAGAGAGTAGAGTGTTTGAGATGAGACAAGAGTTGGAAAACACTCTGCTATTTATACGATTTTTTTAATCTAGTGACACATGGCATCAAGAGATTGGTCCGACGTTTGACCTGCCACATGTCAGTTTATCGCAATGAACAAGTTGCTATAAACTCTTATGATATCGCAATGGGCATGTTGCGATACACGTTCAATCTTATCGCAACAGAGGGTTGCGATAAGTTACTGTGCACTGCATTTTATCGCAATGCAAGGTTGCGATAAGAAGGCAACCTGGTTTCATCGCAACAGAGGGTTGCGACAAACCATTGTTCACTATGTTATCGCAAGTAGTAGGTTGCGATAACAGTGACACTTGGATATTTTTCAGATAAAATTTTGAAAGGTTTTATCACATTGGAAGATGTCCAACTTCCAATTGATTAAGCACTCAAGGTTTTTGAAATTATTTCACTCCCCCTTAAATGATGCAAGTATGTTTGGAAAAATTGATTTTCATCATTTAAGAGTTTGTGGTTAAAACAAATTAGAGAACATACCTTGTGGTCTTCAAGTAGTGAGCACATGAAATCAACACTTACAAGCTTTGTCAGATATGCACACTCCCCCTATTCTTGTGCATACTTCTTATACTGTACTTACTCTGAGACTATGAACACACCTTATGCAAACACAAGTATCATAACAAGAATGTAAAGTGACAAAAAGAATAAACAATGAAAACAACAAAGACATGAAAATAAAATATCTTATATTAAGAATAGAATGTGATGAAAATTTGAGTATATCAATCTAGATAGACATAATTAGATTGAAATACACATATTTTCATCCATTATATGATCAATATAGAATATTAAATTTTCATGTTCAACATGCCGAGCTTGGATACTAAGAAATTAAATCGTTTTTCATCCAAGGCTTTTGTAAAGAGATCAGCAAGTTGAAACTCAGTTGTGACAAAGTATAATTCAATCGTACCTTTTTCGACATGATCTTTAATAAAATGATACCTGATGTCGATGTGTTTGGTCTTTGTATGTTGGACCGGGTTAGCTGATATGGCAATTGCACTCTTACTGTCACAGTAGATGGGGATCTTCTCGTACTTGAAGCCGTAGTCCATCAGTTGAGTCTTCATCCACATAACCTGTGAACAACAACTGGCCGCAACAACATATTCTGCCTCCGCAGTTGATGTTGAAACACAGTTCTATTTCCTCGAAGACCAACTTACCAGTTTGTCCCCCAAAAACTGCACATGGCCAAATGTGCTCTTCCAGTCTAGCATACTACCTCCATGATCCGCATCAGAATATGCGGTAAGTTCGAATCCCGTTCCCTTTGGGTACCACAGGCCAAGGTACGGTATCCCCTTCAGATATCTAAAGATCCTTTTAACAGCACCAAGATGTGATTCTTTTGGTTGTGCCTGAAATCTTGCACATAAACAAGTTGAAAACATTATATCTAGACGACTCGCAGTAAGGTACATTAATGAGCCTATCATCCCTCTGTAACTCTTAACATCTACATCTACACCATATGGATCCGGACCAATTTTAGATCAAGGAGCTATAGGTGTACCAATTGAGGTACAGTTTTCCATCTTGAATTTCTTCAAGATGTCAAACACATACTTTGATTGGTTGATGAAGATACCTGTTGAGAATTGCTTGATTTGTAATCCGAGAAAGAAATTAATCTCTCCCATCATACTCATCTGGAATCTAGTCATCATAATGCCCGAAAACCAAGTACATATTCCACGGTCAGTTGAACCAAAAATAATATCATCAACGTAAATTTGTACCAGAAGAATCTCACCATTTTTGTGTAGAGTAAAGAGAGTTGTGTCGATTTTACCTTTTCGAAAGCCAGCACCAAGTAATTAGGTAGATAAAATTTTGTACCAGGCTCGAGGGGCTTGCTTGAGACCATAGAGAGCTTTGTCAAGGATGTAGACGTAATCTGGTTTATTTTTGTCCACAAAGGCTTCCGGTTGAGAAACGTATACCTCTTCTTTCAAGACGCCGTTCAAGAAGGAAATCTTCACGTCCATTTGATAAACAGTGAAGTTTCTGAAAGCGGCAAATGATAGAAACATCCGGATTGCCTCTAAGCGAGCTACTGGTGCATACATCTCATCGTAGTCAATTCCCTCTTGTTTCTTGTACCCTTTTGCTACAAGGCGTGCTTTGTTTCTCACAACAATCCCGTCTTTATCTTTCTTATTCTTTAGGACCCATTTTGTATCAATTACCATTTTACCCTTGGGGCTAGGAACTAGTCTCCATACGTTCAATGCTTTAAAGGAGTTTAACTCATCTTGCATGACAATGATCCAATCTGGATCTTCTAAGGCTTGTCGAACTGAGGTGGGCTCAACTTGACTTAGAAAGAGCGCGTAAAGGACTTCGTTAGCCGTTGTGGATCTTGTCTTTACAGGTTCGGAGACGTCACCAATGACTTGTTCAATGGGGTGACTCATAGTCCATTTTGTGGAGTGTGGATGGAGAGATACATCATCTTTATTGAGATCCACTAAGGTGGGATCTTTATCAAAATTCAACTCTATTGTCAATGTAGGTTCCGGTTGTGGAGATGGTTCATTGACAGAAGAGTCAACAGGAACTGCCTCCGGAACTGCTTCAGAAGATGACTCAGGTTGATTTGCAGAGTCCTCATCGTTGACGTTAGAAGTTGTACCTGACGAAGAAGCACCATTCGTAGATTCACGTTGTATTGCTTGTGGAGATGCCATATGTGTGTTACTTGAAGATGATGCAGGAGTTGTTGCACCAGATGTGGGTGTAGTCAGTACCGGTGAAGGCCTTGGCATTGTAGCATGAGCTGGTGGTGTAGCAACATCACTCATGTTATTGATAGATGAAGAAGTTTATCACTACCAAAATAATCATCATAAAAATATTCAAACAATAAATCAAGATCATTAGGATTAGAGTTAGAAGTGGAAGCTTGATTCTTGTTTGACGTCCTAGTCACCATTGGACGGATTTGTCCGGATGCTAGTACTCCAGATATTGCGGGTTATGTACTATTTTGCACAGAAGCCATATCTTCAGTTTTGTCGAATCTGACGTTTATGCTTTCCATCACAATTCCGGAAGACTTGAGATAGACTCTGTATGCTTTTGACGTGAGCGAGTATCCGATAAAAACGCCCTCAATTCCCTTAGGACTGAATTGTTCAAGTTGTCCTTATCGTTCAGCACAACACACCTGCATCCAAAAACACGAAAGTAGTGTATTACAGGTTTTTTTATTGTTGATTAATTCATATGGAGTTTTACCAAACCGTCGATGGATAATTGAACGGTTTTGTGTATAACATGTCGTCGATACAGCTTCATCCCACAGAAACAGAGGTAGATCAGCATAAGACAACATCGTTCTGGCGGCTTCAACTAGTGTGCAGATTCGTCTTTCAATGACTCTGTTCTGCTGAGGTGTTCTAGCCGCAGAATATTGATGAGATATTCCTAATGACTTAAAGAAATCATCAAGAGTCTTGTTTTTGAACTCTGTCCCGTTATCTGACCGGACTGTCTGAACTGTTTGTTGACGATTCACTTGAAGCTATTTGATTAATGAGATGATCAAGTCAGGGTTTCATATTTTGATCGTAGAAAGTTGACCCATGTATATCTCGAATAATCATCGACAATGACTAATACGTATCGTTTGGCACTGATGCTCTGAGTCTTCAAGCGTACGTCGCCGTTGCGTATTGAACAAGCCATGGTGGACCTAGCCATGCAAAGCACAACCCCTCTAAGCCACTCGTCGGCGTCTCAATTTACCGTCGTTTCATTTTCCACAGGGGATAAAGCACAACTGCTATCGGCGACACACTCGGTGTCTGCTGATATTGAACAAGGTAGGCTCCTGCCCCGGCCACTGATAACTCTATTTTTAGAGTTATTATTTCCATTTATTTTTCACTTTAATTTGTCAATTTTAGCCATTTCACTTCTAAAAACCCCCATTCTTGGTATGATTTACGAAAACAAGCAAAAGGAGTGAACCATGGTCTTTAATAAATTAGTTGGTGGATTTTGGGTAGTTTTCACGTTTTATCTGCAGTGACGTGAACAGTGCTCACTCCGGTTCCCCACTGCTGCCGCTGGAAAAGACAAAAAGAAGAAATCTGAGTTAGACAGCATGGTGGGAGCAGTTAGAAGGTTCAGCAACAAGTACAAGCATGGGGATTATTTTATTCTAGGCTTGCTCCTAAAGAAGATGGCAAAGTGAATTTAATATTCATACCTAAGAGCCTAAAAGTCAACTTTTTGAAGAACCCCATGGATAGAAGCATCAAGCCCTTGGTTAAAGAAGAAACATGGGGCACAAATGGTCCTTGTGCTCCCATAACTCAGCTGATGCAAAGTCAAAAGATCTCATTGGGTATTACCCAAGCTCTTTCCTTGGTGTATAAAAGGAAGGGCTTGGGTCATTTAATGAGATCATCTATCTTTAATTTTAGCAAGCACCTTAATCCTTAGCATTTAATTTCCTCTAAAGCTTTCATAGTTAGATTTAATTTTCTGTAGCTTTGTAGTTTAAATTTCTAGCACTTTAAATTCTTAGTTTAATTTTCAGTTGTAATTCTCGAACAGTGGGCAGCTTACGTTCCCCACTGTGAGCGGTAATTCAAAGTCACTTTTATTTTCAATCATGTTTAAATCTTCATCTTTCGTTTTAATTTCTCCAGTTATGTTAGGTTAAACATCCCTTGGGATGTAGGTAAGAGAAGTACCTAGATTTTAGAGAAAATTCTTGAGTAATCTTTATACTTGGAATATTTGTTGTTTTGGTTATTCATTCTCGATAATACCCCAAGGATGCGAACAAGCCGATCACTTGTAAGGATCTAAAAGTCTAGTTCTCAACTCAGAAATGGGTAGAACGCAGTGACACGAGCTTGGATAATGCTAGGGAGTTCGAAAGAATTCTTATGACACTTACGAGAGCGAGGTCAGCACAGTGAGCTAATCTCTCCCCACTGGAGTAGTAGACAAGCTAATTTGTGTATTTAAAACACTTAGAGTATTTGTCTCTACACATTCCATCGAGGCCCGAGAGGGTCCATTCTGAGATTACCATTGACAAAACAACAAGTACGACTAGTATGGGATTTTTGCTTAACGGTGTGAGTATTTTGTAACCGGGCTTTTCTAGCGAAAAGACCGACTTCAATTACAAGGATCATCTTTTGAGATCAAGTATTTATTATAAAATCTAGGGAAAATCTAACCTACATTCCATCTTTTAAATCTTTAGTAAAATCGTTAAAAGTAGTATTTCACCAATCCAACTCAAAATATTGTTTCCTCTCTAATTGAAACTCGTGAAAGGAACTCACAAAAGCCGTATTGTCTTGATAGCCCAGTCTCTGTGGATACGATTCCGGTATTTTACCGATTATTACTTGCCGTGACGATCATAGTGGACAGTGTACACTTGCGCTGCCCACTGTGGACAGATTACAACCCGCTGTGGTTTATTTCGCATGTACCATTCACACGTGTCAAGTTTTTGGCGCCGTTGCCGGGGACTGGCGTGATTTTTAAATCTCAAGACATTAGTTTTTGTTTGAGCCCAAATAACTCGTTTTTCTAGCACCGATCGTGTTGTATGCCAAGGCAACAACACGGACCTTTGGAACCAATCGATCTTGAAATAGAAAGGACTTTTCGAAAAAGACGTAAAAACAAGAAGAAAAATCAACAACTCCCTGTGAACCCCACCGCAAATATGGCAGGAGTGGGCGGTCAACCACCACCACCTCCATTAGTGGAAACCACAGTGACGATTGCTGATAGCAAAGATCGAGGGATAAGGGAATATGCAACTACTGGAGTTAGTGATTTAAGCTCCGGGATTCTAAGACCCAACCTTCAAACACCACACTTTGAACTCAAACCGGTGATGTTTCAAATGATCCAAGCCATGGGTCAGTTTGGAGGATCACCATCTGAGGATCCGCATTCGCACTTAAAATCATTTTTGGAAATGACCGACTCTTTTCAGCTACAAGGTGTGAGTGAGGAAGCTTTAAGGCTAAGACTTTTTCCTTTTACTTTAAGGGACAAGGCTAAGTCATGGCTAAATGCGCATGCACCTCATTCAATAACCATGTGGCAAGAGCTTGCGGATAAATTTTTACAAAAGTATTTTCCTCCAACCAAAAACATGAGGCTGAGAAATGATATTGTTTTGTTTAGACAAGACGAAGATGAGGCTGTTTCGGATGCATGGGAGCGGTTTAAAGATTTACTCCGAAAATGCCCACACCATGGCATCCCACATTGCATTCAGTTGGAGACCTTTTACAATGGTCTGTCCAACGCAGCCAAAATCATCTTAGATGCAACAGCAGGAGGAACTTTCACAAGCAAAACCTATAATGAAGGATATCAGATTTTAGAGAAAGTGTCCAATAACAACACCGACTGGTCCAACCCGAGAACGCCTGCACCAAAGTCCACCAACATTGATAATGAGGCGCTTAAAACAATGAATGCACAGTTAGTGGCCTTAACAAAAATAGTGTTGAACCAAAATCGAGGACAACTTAATCCCACAGTGGGTACTGCACATCTCACTGAGAACTGCTCTTACTGTGGGGACGAGCATGTTTTTGATTTTTGTCCAGCAAATCCAGAGGCTATTAATGTCATAGGAACCAACCCGCGCAACAACCCATACTCACAGACCTATAATCCAGGTTGGAGGAATCATCCAAATTTCTCGTGGTCTGGAAACCAAGGACTCCAACCCCACGGGGCGAGTCATGCTCAAAGACCACACAACCCCCCTGGATTTCAATCACATCACAGTGGGCAATCCTCACACCACAGTGGGCAGCACCCACAAAACTTTCACCAAGGTCAATCCTCCCAACAATTCCAACCACGACCATCTCATAATGCTGAGGCTCAACCATCACTCGAATCAATGCTCAAAGGATTCATGAACCAAACTCAAGCGGCCATTAGGAACATAGAAACTCAAGTAGGACAACTAGCCGTCGAAGTCAAGAATAGACCACCGGGGACATTACCTAGTGATACCGAAAATGCTAGGGTAATAGGAAAGGGACCAGAACAAATCAAAGCCATAACACTTAGGAGTGGAAAGGATCTGAAAGATATCGTTTTCGATTATGAAGAATCGCCTCAAATCACCGCTGTACCTCATCCCACAATGGGCACTCCTCAAGTCACTGTGATCCCCACAGTGGGGACGGAAGTCCCTGAACTCCCCACTTTTGGGCCATTGCCTAAACCTACCATTCCAAGGTTAACTCCGCTTCAGACTCACATCGACCCAAAAAGTGTACCTTTTCCTGAAAGAATGAAGCCTAAAAATGTTGATGTTCAATTTAAAAAGTTTTTAGACATTTTCAAACAGCTTCACATTAACATACCCTTGGTAGAAGCTCTTGAGCAAATGCCAAGCTATGTTAAGTTTTTAAAAGATATTTTGAACAAAAAACGAAAGTTGGGTGAGTTTGAAACTGTGGCGTTGACCGAAGAATGTAGTGCCCTTCTCACAAGCAAGATTCCACCTAAGTTGAAAGACCCGGGTAGTTTCACAATTCCATGCACGATAGGAGGACAAGAAGTAGGTCAAGCACTTTGTGATTTAGGCGCTAGTATAAATTTGATGCCTTTGTCAATTTTTAAGAGATTAGGTATTGGAGAGGCTAGACCCACCACCGTGACCTTACAATTAGCCGATCGATCCATTGCCTATCCAAGAGGGAAGATTGAAGATGTTTTGGTCCAAGTGGATAAATTCATCTTCCCTGCCGACTTTCTGATTTTAGACTATGAGGCCGACAAAGACATCCCAATCATTCTAGGACGTCCTTTCCTTGCGACAGGACGAACTTTGATTGATGTGCACAAAGGAGAACTCACCATGAGAGTCAACGACCAGGAAGTAAAGTTTAATGTTTTCAAATCTCTTAAATACATAGACACCGAGGACTGCCTTGCTGTGAGTGCGATTCATGGATCCTACTGTTTCGACTCACTGTCCACAGTGGGCAGTGAGAGTGAACACTCTGACTCAGAAGATACTTTTGAGGATGAGTGTAACGAAATGGTGGCATCTATTGAACCTTTGGACTTTAAGGATAGGACGATCCAACCACCATCCATCGAACAACCTCCCGAGTTAGAGCTTAAACCATTGCCTCCTCATTTGAAATATGCTTATCTCGCCGAGAATAACAAACTTCCTGTTATCATCTCGTCCAAACTTAGCGAAAATCAAGAACAACTTTTAATCGAATTGTTGATGAAGCATAAGAAGGCAATTGGTTGGACCATAGCAGACATTAGAGGAATTATCCCCTCTTTATGTCAACATAAGATCAACTTAGAGAGTGACCGCCCAGGAAAAGTCCAACCTCAAAGAAGGTTGAACCCCATCATGAAGGAAGTAGTTAAGAATGAGATTTTGAAGTGGTTAGATGCTGGTATTATCTATCCCATTGCCAGTAGTAGTTGGGTGAGCCCCGTTCAATGTGTCCCTAAAAAGGGAGGAACAACAGTGGTCACAAATGAAAAGAACGAACTCATTCCAACTAGGACTGTTACGGGATGGAGAATATGCATGGACTATAGGCAACTGAATCTAGCAACAAAGAAAGACCATTTCCCGTTACCTTTTATTGATCAAATGCTTGATAGATTAGCGGGAAAGGAATTTTATTGTTTTCTAGATGGATACTCCGGATATAACCAAATCCACATCGCACCCGAGGACCAAGAAAAGACCACCTTTACTTGTCCATATGGTACTTTTGCATTCCGGAGAATGCCTTTTGGTTTATGTAATGCTCCCGCTACTTTTCAACGCTGTATGATGGCCATTTTTACTGATATGATAGAAGATACCATAGAAGTTTTTATGGACGATTTTTCTGTGATCGGCACATCATTTGATAACTGTTTGAGGAATCTAGAAAAAAGTTTGGTGAGATGTGAAACCCACGACCTTATTCTAAATTGGGAAAAATGTCATTTCATGGTCGAAGAGGGCATTGTTTTGGGTCATCTTGTGTCGAAAAAGGGTTTGGAAGTTGATAAAGCAAAACTAGAAGTAATCTCCCAACTTCCCGAGCCCACAACGGTAAAAGGCATTCGCAGTTTTTTAGGTCACGCAGGTTTCTATAGGAGGTTCATAAAAGATTTTTCCAAAATAACTAAACCCCTATGTAACCTGCTGCAACATGAAAGAGAGTTTGTTTTTACCAAAGAATGTAGAGACGCATTTGAAATAATCAAAAATGCCTTAGTTACTGCACCCATAGTGACCACTCCTGACTGGTCACTCCCATTTGAAGTCATGTGTGACGCCAGCGATTGGGCTATAGGTGCAGTACTAGGCCAACGAAAAGATAAGATTTTCATCCAATATACTATGCAAGCAAGACTTTGATCGAGGCTCAAATCAACTACACTGTAACCGAAAAAGAATTACTTGCAGTAGTTTTTGCTTTTGATCGTTTCAGGTCTTACTTAATTGGAGCAAAGGTCATAGTACACACCGATCACGCAGCCATCAAATATTTGATCAACAAAGCTGACTCTAAACCGAGGTTGATCAGATGGGTGCTGTTGCTGCAGGAATTCGACCTTGAGATCATCGATAGAAAAGGAACAAGTAACCAGATCGCTGATCATCTTTCCATACTTGAGCCCACAGTGGGCACTGTAGATCCCACTCCGGTAAAAGAAAATTTTCCTGATGAACAATTGTTAGTCGCCCAACATCATGATATTCCTTGGTATGCTGACATTGCTAACTTTTTAGCAAGTGGATTACGACCCCATGGAATGAGTGGACAGCCTTTTAAAAAATTCTTGTATGATACTCGTCAATACATTTGGGACGATCCTTTCTTATATAAGATAGGAACGGACCAAGTGTTGAGGCGATGTGTTCATGGGAGTGATCAACAACATTTACTCCAAGGCTGTCACACATCCCACTATGGAGGTCATTTCGGAGGAACACGCACTGCTGCGAAAATTTTGCAGAGTGGGTTCTTTTGGCCCACTGTGTTCAAAGACTCTCATGAGTTTGTTCGTCACTGTGAGCAGTGTCAGCGCACTGGGAATATATCAAAACGAAATGAAATGCCCCTCAACAATATCCTTGAGGTGGAAATTTTTGATGTGTGGGGAATAGATTTCATGGGACCCTTTCCAAATTCCAACAACAATTTCTACATCTTAGTAGCGGTAGATTATGTTTCAAAATGGGTAGAAGTTGCTGCTTGTCACACTAATGACGCTAACACTGTGGTGAAGTTTTTGCAAAAAAATATTTTCACTCGCTTTGGAACACCACGAGCAATAATTAGTGATGAAGGATCCCATTTTGTTAACAAAGTCATGACCGCGGTCCTTGCTAAATATGATATTCATCATAGGGTAGCAACTGCCTACCACCCCCAAACTAATGGTTTGGCGGAGCTTTCAAACCGAGAAATCAAGGGAATTTTGGAAAAGGTGGTGAAACCCCATCGAAAGGATTGGTCCAGCAAGCTTGATGACGCTCTTTGGGCGTATCGCACGGCATATAAGACCCCTTTGGGAATGTCTCCATTTAAGTTGGTATTTGGCAAAGCTTGCCATTTACCAATCGAATTGGAACATAAAGCCTTTTGGGCTTTAAAAGAGCTCAACATGAGTGAAGATGCCGCGGGAATTAAAAGAACCTTGCAATTGCATGAACTTGAGGAAATGCGCTATCACGCATATGAAAATGCAAAGTTATACAAGGAAAAGACCAAGATGTGGCATGACCGAAGGATCAATCATCGGGAATTTTTTGAAGGACAGCAGGTATTATTGTTCAACTCTCGTCTAAAACTTTTTCCGGGTAAGCTCAAGTCAAGATGGACTGGACCATACACCATTGTCAAGGTAAGTCCCTTTGGAACAGTGGAATTAAAGTCTCCACAGTCTGATCAGACCTTTAAAGTCAACGGGCAAAGGGTAAAGCATTTTCTGCATGAGAGTGCCCACATCCCTGCCCACTCTCCACCTCACTATGGTTAAGAAACATCAGGTCCAATTGTAAATATTTTATTTCTGTTGTTTGCTGTGTTTTTATTCTTTTTGTTCTTTTTAATATTGCAAGGGTAGTTTACTTGTATGTGTGTAGGCGAAAATCCCGAGCTTTAAAGCAAAAGTCAATAAAGTGGTTCGCAGTGGGCAGAAGCTGATCACTGCGTTCCCCACTCTGGAATCTGACGGTTGATGGGACAATTTGTGGGGCCCAAGGATAACAAGCTTTCACCTTTTCTGCCAACTAATCAACTTTTGCTGCCACATGTCATTAGTTCTCCATTTTCCAAGAAAACCATCATTGTACTCTCCCTCTCTCTCCTAAAACCCGACGGTCCAACCCTAAACCCATTGCAAAAATCCTAAAAACCACCATTAACTTCCCAAAAACCACCTTTAACTTCAAATATTCAAAAACCATCTTTTTCTTCCCCATTTCTCTTACACGAACCAGAAGCAAATTCCCTCCAATGGCTAGAAGCAAGAGGCCGATTTCAAACCCTCAGGCACCCAACCGGGCGGCGGTCCGCCGTCGTAACACCGAAAACCCACCAGAAACCATCACTGGTGACCTCAACGAACCGCCGCCGGTCTCCGGCGAAAATCCGGCGACTTCCAGTGCACCGATGACATCTGGTGCACCAGACGAAGGCTCCTCCAAACAACGAAGCCCGAAGGCTATTTCTTCTCCACGCGTCTCAACCACGAGCACCAGTCTTTTTGACACCGAGGCTCTGCAAACCGAAGAGGAAGAGCGACGATTGGAGGAGGAGTACATTCAACGAAAGGAAGCTGTTGGACAACCTAAGGGGGGGTAAGGTTGTATTTAAAATCTTTTTCTTTCAAAAATTCTTTGAACAAATAAATACAGTACAAACAATACAGTAAAAATAAAGCAGAGTATAAACAAGTAAATATACAACAATTATATAAACAGATATAATTTAAATGCACAGCGGAAATGTAAAGAGATAAGGGAAAGAGAATACTTGACAACGATATTTTTAAAGTGGTTCACCAAACACAAAGTTGGCTAGTCCACCTCGAGAAAATAACACTTCTCGGAGATCCAATACGAAACGTGTTCTTTACGGTAGAAACACAAACCTTAATACAACAAACGCGAAACACTCTTCTTTGAGAGATTAATGTGGATCACTCACTCTAATTCAAACACTTACAAGAGGGTAGAGATTTTAATATGAATAATCACTCTTGAATAAGGTTTATCACTTGGATATTTTTAGAGAGTTTGATCACTTGAGTTGTGTTGCTGATTCAACTAATCGAGAGATTTTAATCTGCTATCAACTCAAGATTTCTTGCTCAAAAATTAATTTTATCAGTTTAAGTGATTTAGTGTGAGTAAGAAAGCAGCAGAATAATAATCAAATGCTGAGGGAGAATTTATTGCTGAAGTTGGTGTAGCATTGAAGGCTGCTGGATGCTTGTATTTATACTGGATGATCATCAGTCTTGGGGATTTCGCGGTATACCGCTAGACCATCGCGGTATACCTGCGTCAGAAAAAGTGTACTGCAAGGAGAAGGTCAACCTGCAAAAGATCAACGGCTACAAGTACCCGCGGTATACCGCGTTGCACATGGCGGTATACCGCCTGAAAAAGTTGTCTGACAAAAGAAGCTTCATATGCAGATGATGCTGATGGTGAACAGTACCCGCGGTATACCGCGAAGACCTTGGCGGTATACCGCCTGAAGTTTTGTCCAATGAGAGCAAGGCAACGCAGGGTGGTTCGGCTGATCACACTTCTTGCAACAGATGATGAACAGTAGCAAACAGCATATATATATATATATCAAGTGATTTAATATATATATAAAAAAAATATTGTATATATATATTTGATTCAAATATATTTATATAGATACGAAATATCCAAGTGATAAAATATTTTAGGGTGTTTATCATTTTAAAATAAAATGACGAAACTCTTCAGACTTGGATACTTCAGATAAAAAATTTATCGAGATCATTTAAATATCTGCACACTCGGATAAAATATTAGATAACAAAATAATGCGGTGTGTTTTGTAATCATCAAAATAAATATGGAGATGTGATTTTATGTGTACCAAAAATATATCACAATATTTAAAGCTGGGTACACTTGCACCAACAATCTCCCCCTTTTTGATGATGACAAACACAACGCTAAACACGAGAGCATACTCGGTTTCTCTCCCCCTTTTGTCGAAGCAAAAAGGGTTCAAGAAAGTCGCTTATGCTCCCCCTCGAAAGATGCTCCCCCTCAAAATATGAAATATTTGAGAGTTAGTATTTATCAAGGGTTATACTCAAGCATGCCTAAACCAAGTCTTAATTTAAAGAACGCCTTCTTGTTTAGAGCTTTAGTGAAAATATCGGCCAAATTATCTTCCGAATCAACCTTTTCAAGCACGATTTTGCCTTTTTGAACATTATCTCGTAAAAAGTGATGTCTCAATTCAATATGTTTGGTACGAGAATGCAAAACGGGATTTTTACTTAAGTTTATGGCACTTGAGTTATCACACATAATTGGAATTTTGGTTAGGTGTACCTCAAAATCGGTAAGTGTGTGTTTCATCCATAGGACTTGAGCACATGCTCTTGCGGCGGCTACATATTCCGCTTCGGTGGTAGACAAAGCTACGGATTGTTGTTTCTTAGAGAACCAAGATACAAGTGAGAGACCTATAAAGGCGCATACCCCACTAGTACTTTTTCGGTCAACAATAGATCCACCAAGATCGGAATCGGCAAAACACGTTACTTCTAACTCGGGTTGCTTTGCGTACCATAAGCCAAGATTAGTAGTACCTCGTAAATATCGAAAAATACGCTTGACAGCTTCATAGTGAGATTGTTTAGGTGAAGATTGAAAACGAGCACATAAACATACACTAAACATAATGTCAGGTCTACTAGCAGTTAAATATAATAAACTACCAATCATACCACGATAAATCTTTTCATTAAAATCGTTTCCCTCCTCGTCACGAGATAATTGCAAATTTGTGGTCATTGGAGTTTCAACGGGTTTGACATTTTCAAAGTTAAACTTTTTCAACATATCTTTACAATATTTAGATTGACTAATGAAAATACCAGTTTCACATTGTTTTATTTGCAATCCTAAGAAGTATTTTAACTCTCCCATCATGCTCATTTCAAACTCGCTTGTCATTTTCGCAGAAAATTCATTACACAGTTTTTCATTAGTGGAACCAAAAATAATATCATCAACATATACTTGCACAACCACAATATCATTTTGAACATATTTCACAAATAAAGTATTATCAATTTTACCCATAATATAACCACTAACAATTAAAAAGGTTTTTAATCTATCATACCACGCACGCGGAGCCTGCTTTAAACCATAAAGCGCCTTTTTTAATTTATAAACATGTGTCGGGTTTTCAAAACTTTCAAAACCGGGAGGTTGAGAAACGTATACCTCCTCATTTATAATACCATTTAAGAAAGCACTTTTAACATCCATTTGAAATAACTTAAAATCTTTAGCATTTGCAAAAGCGAGAAGCATTCGAATAGACTCCAACCTTGCAACCGGTGCAAAGGTTTCGTCATAATCTATACCTTCTTGTTGACTGTACCCCTTGGCAACTAAACGTGCCTTGTTTCGTGTGACTCCACCGTTTTCGTCTACCTTGTTTCGGAAGACCCATCTTGTGCCAATAATGGTTTGACTACTAGGGCTAGGCACTAAGTCCCACACATCATTCCTAGTAAATTGGTTTAACTCATCTTGCATGGCCAATATCCAATCCTCATCACCTAAAGCTTCATCTATGGTTTTAGGTTCTATGGTTGAGATAAAGGCATGGAAAGCACAATGGGTAAGGATTTGTGATCTAGTTGTCCTTTGGTTTAGGTCACCTATAATTTGATCTACGGGATGGCCTCGAGCGGTTCTAAGGTTAGGATCATCTATACCTTGTGGAATAAAGCATGGAGGGGCATCACTAGATTCAATATTATTTGTGGAAGGTTGGGTACCTAAATCCAAGGTACTAAGTTGTTGGGCTAAGACATCTCCTTCACGGATATTATCATTTGCTAAGGATGCACTCGGTTTGGGAGGACTCTCGTCAAAACTAACATTAAGGGATTCTTCCACTACCATGGTCTCCTTATTTAGGATTCTATAGGCTTTGCTATTCCAAGAATAACCTAGGAACACTCCCTCATAGGCTTTGGGGTCAAATTTGGTTAGGTAGGATTTGGTGTTTAAAATGAAACATTTACAACCAAAAACTTTTAGGTGAGCTAGGGAAGGTTTTCTACCTCGGTAAAGTTCATAGGGTGTCTTATTTAGGATACCTCTAATTAGGACACGGTTAAGCACATAGGTCGCGGTAGCAACGGCATCACACCAAAACTTTTGGGGAACTTGATGTTCGTTTAGCATAGTTCTACTCATTTCTTGCAACGTTCGATTTTTCCTTTCAACAACCCCGTTAGATTGAGGAGTTCGAGGAGCCGAAAAGTTATGAGTTATACCATGTTTATCACAAAAGGCACCAAATTGTACATCATTATCGAATTCTCGTCCATGGTCCGTACGTATGGAAACAATCGTACAACCTTGTTGGTTTTGAATTCGTTTTCCCAAAATTTTAAACTTTTCAAAAGCCTCATTTTTATGTCTAAAAAATAAAGTCCAAGTATAACGGGAATAATCATCCACAATAACCAAAGTATAAAAATTTCCTCCAAAACTTTGAATAGCCATCGGGCCAAAAAGATCCATATGTAAAAGTTCTAAAACTTTTTGAGTAGAAATAACATTTTTTGATTTATGAGAAACGTGATGTTGTTTGCCGACACGACAAGCATCACAAAAATGATTATCAAACTTTAATTTTGGCAGGTCACTCACAAGCTCCTTATTTTTTAAGTTTTGCATTAATCTTAGATTAGCGTGACCTAAACGCCTATGCCATAAAGTAGAAACATCATTAAGAGAAGATAAGCATACATTATCAGATACAACAGTTTTACAAATATATAAATTTCCTTTTACAAAGCCATTTAAAAGAACTTTGCCATTTTTTATGATTTTACAAGAATCTTCTTCGAAGACAACAGTTGTATTATTTTTACACAATTGGCGAACACTCAATAAATTAAAATGTAAATTATCAACATGATTAACATTAAGAAATTGGACATTATTGCAAGAGACTGTACCTCTACCAATTATATTTCCTTTGGAGTTTCCTCCAAAAATTACCTGTCCACCATCACATGACTTATATGATGAAAAGAGATTATTGTTTCCGGTCATGTGACGTGTGCAACCACTATCGAGTATCCAGTCCATATCAAGGTCAATCTACAATAATGAAGATGTAACTTTTATGGTCCCCATTTCTCGTGGGTCCTTGACAATTAGTTTCAAAAGTCAACCAACATACATATATATAAAGTAAAACAGAATATATATATATATAATATATTACACAATATTAATATATATATATAATACATCAAATCATATTAATATATATATATAACAAACACCATATTATATATATATATATGTAATACGTATATATATGTAAACAAACAGTACATAGAATATATATTACTTATATATATAATGTATACAACAAAATATATTTAAACTATATATATATACATAACACATTTAAAACCATAAACGCATACCACCGGGATTATCATTACTAAACATTCCTTTTGGAATCCATTTATTTACCATTTTAATTTTGCGATTATATTTATCATACACATAAAAACAAGTATTTACATTCGCATTATTATTAGGTTTAGAATATTTATCATGGTACATGCGAGCATACGGTTTTCTCGTATTATAATTTACATTATTTATTTTACGCACATACGGAGGTTTTTGCACATATTGATTTCTTGTATTTACTTTAGGTGATTCATAGAATCTTTTGATGGGTATACATGAACATTTATCAACACAAGTATTGGAACCAATGCCTTTTCTACATTTTATACGGTTAGGCATATTAAGCATGTTAAGAACTTTCTCATTGCTACTTTCAAAGGCTTTAGCTAGCATGTTATCTTTTTCATATGAAGCACATTTAGCCTTTAAACATGTAATCTCATTATCAAGAATATCACATTTTGTACAAATAATATTTTCATGTGATTTTTTATTCAAGCATGCAATTTCTTTATTTAAAACATCACAAGATTTACAAAAATCTTTTTCTCCTAATTTAGTTTCTAATTTAGCAATTATATCTATATCATTTTCAGATTTTTGTTTAACATTTTTTATTTCCTTTTTACATGCATTTACAGTTTCTTTTAACATAGCATTCTCATCTTGGTAACGATTTGCAAGAGCGGCCATTTTATGAAAAGATTCATATAATTCTTCAAGATTATTTTCACTATCACTTTCATAATCACTATCGTAATCCGAGTAAGAAGATTTTACCTCGTCGTCGCTATCGGCCATAAGACAAATGGCTTGATAGTCATCTTCTTCTTCACTCTCGCTCCACGCGCCTCCAATGAAGGCTTTCTCCTTCTTCTTTTGGAATTTGTTCTTTTTCGGACATTCATTGGCGTAGTGGTCTTTGTCACCACATGAGTAGCAAAAGCCTCTCTTTGGCTTAGCTTTATCGTCTTCACTCGAGTCGCCATTTTTCTTAACTTTTTCGTCTCGTTTATGGAACTTACGACTTCGATTTTCACCACCACGACGGTAGTTACCGTTTCTTTGAAATCTGCCATTGTTAGAAAATTTATTATTATTATTAAGAAATTTGGAAAAGTTTCTTACCAACATGGCGACTTCATCGAGAGTTTCGGATGGATCTTTCGAGGAGCTAGCTTTCTCCTTTTTCTTCTCATCTTTTGGTGTTGAGACATTGAGAGCGATTGATTTCTTTTTAACTTGCTCCCGGTCTTTGTTTCTTTTAAGTGCAATTTCATGCACTTTAAGATTACCGATCAAGTCATCTATCTTCATTATGGAAAGGTCACGGGAGTCTTCTAAGGATGTTATCTTTTGCATCCACTCCGAAGGAAGAGCTCGTAGGATTTTCCTTATATAGTCCTCGTTAGGATAAGTGCGATCCAAACCTTTCAAAGTAGTTACAATAAGGTTAAATCTTTTAAACATTGAGTCAATTGACTCATCTTGTTTCATTTCGAATAGTTCATAATCGTGAACTAAAATATTTACTTTACTAGATTTAACCTCCGTGTTTCCACGATGAGTATTATTTAAACTTTCCCATATTTGATTTGCAGTTTTATAAGTATATACTCTTTCAATTTCGTCAGATGTTAAAGCAGCATATAATATATTCTTAGCTTCAAAGTTTAAACAAAAATGAGCTTCATCAGAAGTAGTCCAGTCATCTATAGGTTTATCAATATAAACATCATCTTTCACAATGGTGGGTTTAAAATTCCCTTTTTCTATGATGTTCCAAATCTTTTGATTTTTGCCACGCACGTGACATTCAAATAGCTCGGCCCAAATGCCAAACTTTTCAGTATCTATCAAAGGAGGTTTTGAAAACACGATATTAGTTTGTTGAGCCATTTAGAAGAATAAGAGAAAAATATGCAGAAAATTTTGAAAGACCTGCTCTGATACCAAATGTTGGACAACCTAAGGGGGGGGTAAGGTTGTATTTAAAATCTTTTTCTTTCAAAAATTCTTTGAACAAATAAATACAGTACAAACAATACAGTAAAAATAAAGCAGAGTATAAACAAGTAAATATACAACAATTATATAAACAGATATAATTTAAATGCACAGCGGAAATGTAAAGAGATAAGGGAAAGAGAATACTTGACAACGATATTTTTAAAGTGGTTCACCAAACACAAAGTTGGCTAGTCCACCTCGAGAAAATAACACTTCTCGGAGATCCAATACGAAACGTGTTCTTTACGGTAGAAACACAAACCTTAATACAACAAACGCGAAACACTCTTCTTTGAGAGATTAATGTGGATCACTCACTCTAATTCAAACACTTACAAGAGGGTAGAGATTTTAATATGAATAATCACTCTTGAATAAGGTTTATCACTTGGATATTTTTAGAGAGTTTGATCACTTGAGTTGTGTTGCTGATTCAACTAATCGAGAGATTTTAATCTGCTATCAACTCAAGATTTCTTGCTCAAAAATTAATTTTATCAGTTTAAGTGATTTAGTGTGAGTAAGAAAGCAGCAGAATAATAATCAAATGCTGAGGGAGAATTTATTGCTGAAGTTGGTGTAGCATTGAAGGCTGCTGGATGCTTGTATTTATACTGGATGATCATCAGTCTTGGGGATTTCGCGGTATACCGCCAGACCATCGCGGTATACCTGCGTCAGAAAAAGTGTACTGCAAGGAGAAGGTCAACCTGCAAAAGATCAACGGCTACAAGTACCCGCGGTATACCGCGTTGCACATGGCGGTATACCGCCTGAAAAAGTTGTCTGACAAAAGAAGCTTCATATGCAGATGATGCTGATGGTGAACAGTACCCGCGGTATACCGCGAAGACCTTGGCGGTATACCGCCTGAAGTTTTGTCCAATGAGAGCAAGGCAACGCAGGGTGGTTCGGCTGATCACACTTCTTGCAACAGATGATGAACAGTAGCAAACAGCATATATATATATATATATCAAGTGATTTAATATATATATAAAAAAAATATTGTATATATATATTTGATTCAAATATATTTATATAGATACGAAATATCCAAGTGATAAAATATTTTAGGGTGTTTATCATTTTAAAATAAAATGACGAAACTCTTCAGACTTGGATACTTCAGATAAAAAATTTATCGAGATCATTTAAATATCTGCACACTCGGATAAAATATTAGATAACAAAATAATGCGGTGTGTTTTGTAATCATCAAAATAAATATGGAGATGTGATTTTATGTGTACCAAAAATATATCACAATATTTAAAGCTGGGTACACTTGCACCAACAGAAGCCATAAGAAAGAGGAAGGAGGATGCCGAGAGAAGGCGTAGAGAAGAAGAAGAAAGGGTCCGAAAAGAAGAGGAAGAAAAGAAACTAGAGGAGGCAAGAGTTAGGGCAGAAAAGGAGAGGATCTTCGAGGAAGAGAGGAAGAAGGCTGAGGCAGACTTGTTTGCTGAGAATGAGAAGTTGCAGAGAGAGGTGGAGGAAAATTATCAAAGTCAGTATGAGAAGTTCAAGTTTGATAGGGAGAAGAGTGCTGTTTCAGGAGATATCCACAGTGGGGAGAACCTTATTCCCCAAGCCGAAAAAAAGAGAAGAGTTGTTACCAGATCCACGGTAGCCAGGGCACGAAAAACACCGACAAAGAGGCCAACCCAATGCTAGCTGCTCAGTTACCAGAATTTCCGAAGGATATCTGCCCAGTTTATGACAGTGAGGACGAATTTGATGAAGACGTTCCTGCTAGTTCACTAGAGGCCACCCCGACCCGTTGAATGGTTTGTTAAAACTTTGGTTCCACTCTTTTGCTCTCAAAAAAACAATTTTAATTTCTGTTTGGTTTGATTTTATGCCTTTGGCTAGGCTTTTGACACTTTGCTGAATTCTTATTTTGGTTTGTAATGCATGAAATCCTACCACTGGGTAGGTACTTTTGGGTACTAACGTATTTGTTGTTTGAATGCTTGTTTGATCTCGCTTCCATTTCAAGGTACAACTTTCGGCTTCCGACTTAAAAAGGTCCCTTTTGTAAGTACGAATCTCAACTTGATACCATGAAATGATATAGGCCGTTTTTCGCATCCAAACACGATCCTTTTTGTACCCCAAACCACCACCTTTGTTCGTTAATTCAATGTCACAGTGGGGACACTGTGAGATTTTAAGTTTGAGGTGGGAACTTCCAGTTTGCCCACAGTGAGGACACTGTGAAGTCCAAGTTTGAGGTGGGTAAGCCATACCCCCTCCCAAAAAAAAAATACAAAAATACAAAAACAGAAGAAAAACGGAGTGTCACTAACAAAATTGATGGTGTGCCTTTTCTGGACCATCAAAGTGCTCACTCCCAGAAAAAGGATGGTGTGCCTATTCTGGACCATCAGAATACCCACTCTCACAAAAATAGCCATACCCAAAATAAAGCCTGAAAGTGTGCGTACATACTAATGAAAAATCCAAAACAGCCACTTCTAGAAATAAAAATCTCCAAGCGAGATTTTCGGTTCATGTTTGAAAATACTTGCCAAAAACCCTTGGGAAAATATTCAAAGCCATAAACCCATAAAACCCAAGAAAGCCCTATTGATTAATGGAATACAAGAAAAAGATTTCGTCAAACACAAAAGTGAAATTTTCAAGTTTGAACCGAAGGAAGTATTGAAGGAAGGAGATCAACGCCCATTCAAGTCAAGAAGTATGTAAGTCCCTAAAAAGTTCTAGTGCGTTTTGTCTACTTTATTTCTTTCTTTTTATTACTTGGGGACAAGTAATAGTTTAAGTTTGAGGTTGTGATAACTCTATTTTTAGAGTTATTATTTCCATTTATTTTTCACTTTAATTTGTCAATTTTAGTCATTTCACTTCTAAAAACCCCCATTCTTGGTATGATTTACGAAAACAAGCAAAAGGAGTGAACCATGGTCTTTAATAAATTAGTTGGTGGATTTTGGGTAGTTTTCACGTTTTATCTGCAGTGACGTGAACAGTGCTCACTCCGGTTCCCCACTGCTGCCGCTGGAAAAGACAAAAAGAAGAAATCTGAGTTAGACAGCATGGTGGGAGCAGTTAGAAGGTTCAACAACAAGTACAAGCATGGGGATTATTTTATTCTAGGCTTGCTCCTAAAGAAGATGGCAAAGTGAATTTAATATTCATACCTAAGAGCCTAAAAGTCAACTTTTTGAAGAACCCCATGGATAGAAGCATCAAGCCCTTGGTTAAAGAAGAAACATGGGGCACAAATGGTCCTTGTGCTCCCATAACTCAGCTGATGCAAAGTCAAAAGATCTCATTGGGTATTACCCAAGCTCTTTCCTTGGTGTATAAAAGGAAGGGCTTGGGTCATTTAATGAGATCATCTATCTTTAATTTTAGCAAGCACCTTAATCCTTAGCATTTAATTTCCTCTAAAGCTTTCATAGTTAGATTTAATTTTCTGTAGCTTTGTAGTTTAAATTTCTAGCACTTTAAATTCTTAGTTTAATTTTCAGTTGTAATTCTCGAACAGTGGGCAGCTTACGTTCCCCACTGTGAGCGGTAATTCAAAGTCACTTTTATTTTCAATCATGTTTAAATCTTCATCTTTCGTTTTAATTTCTCCAGTTATGTTAGGTTAAACATCCCTTGGGATGTAGGTAAGAGAAGTACCTAGATTTTAGAGAAAATTCTTGAGTAATCTTTATACTTGGAATATTTGTTGTTTTGGTTATTCATTCTCGATAATACCCCAAGGATGCGAACAAGCCGATCACTTGTAAGGATCTAAAAGTCTAGTTCTCAACTCAGAAATGGGTAGAACGCAGTGACACGAGCTTGGATAATGCTAGGGAGTTCGAAAGAATTCTTATGACACTTACGAGAGCGAGGTCAGCACAGTGAGCTAATCTCTCCCCACTGGAGTAGTAGACAAGCTAATTTGTGTATTTAAAACACTTAGAGTATTTGTCTCTACACATTCCATCGAGGCCCGAGAGGGTCCATTCTGAGATTACCATTAACAAAACAACAAGTACGACTAGTATGGGATTTTTGCTTAACGGTGTGAGTATTTTGTAACCGGGCTTTTCTAGCGAAAAGACTGACTTCAATTACAAGGATCATCTTTTGAGATCAAGTATTTATTATAAAATCTAGGGAAAATCTAACCTACATTCCATCTTTTAAATCTTTAGTAAAATCGTTAAAAGTAGTTATTTCACCAATCCAACTCAAAATATTGTTTCCTCTCTAATTGAAACTCGTGAAAGGAACTCACAAAAGCCGTATTGTCTTGATAGCCCAGTCTCTGTGGATACGATTCCGGTATTTTACCGATTATTACTTGTCGTGACGATCATAGTGGACAGTGTACACTTGCGCTGCCCATTGTGGACAGATTACAACCCGCTGTGGTTTATTTCGCATGTACCATTCACACGTGTCAGCCACCGCCTATTATTCCACGTACGTTGAGTCTAGAGACTTTTGGACATATTTCTTTTCCTAAGCCACACGCGTCGGAATCCCAACAAGTTGTGAGCTTTCGTGCTCCAACCGGAACACCCCGAGTGCGGCCGCCATTTGTTGGTGCCCCACGAGGACTGGGTGGAAGTCCTGTCATGGTCAACACTATGCCAGCCAAGAACACATGCAGTACGGTTGCTACAACCGCTACTATAATCGGTAACCTAAGTGGTCCGGATGTTAGACACATGTTTCCCAATTTTCCTCCTAAACAAGTTATACAAATGCTTGGACCACGTCCATATTATATCACTCTCCCATTATTGGTGTCTGCTTTAGGCACAATTGATAATGCCTACTTGCAACACCGACGAGCCATGCAGAGTGCAATTGACAGATTAGTAAGTGAAGTGAGCAGAGCCATCAAGGGCAAAGCAGTTGATGAATCGTCGTCACACCTCAGGATCAACCATCCAGCACACAATTCGACCCACAAACACCACCACCAGTTCCGTTACACCAAATCCCAGAAGACCAGCTCAAATCAGAGAGTTGTTAGCCTGACTCCTAGCCAAAATTGACTCCAGTACAGCTGAAGAAGTTGACCTAATTGGATTACTTCGTCAACATACCCAACCTCAAACCCAAACCCCAACCCAACTACCTTCTAGCAACAACTTCCAGCGTCTAACCGACTCAATGAAAGATAAGACGGAAGCCATGATGGCAGGATTCACCTCCATCACTGAAAGGCTTAAGGCTGTCGAAGAGAAGTGTGGAATTCAAGCTCAAGCCTCACAGAAACGAAGACACGATGATTAGGATGATCCTGATCAAAATGAGGGGGAGAAGAGAGCAAGGGTTGGTCAGTCCAGTGGTGTGGCTACTGAAAATGTTGTGGGATCAGATCAGCCAACTAGTGAAAGGGAAATGGGAACCGGTGGAACGGACACTGATATGGTCCAAGTAGATGAAACCCAAGTTCTAGCTGATGTCATAACTGGGGTTGAAAAGCCTTCGGTTGTTGACAATAGAACAGCTGATGAAAGGATGGCATATTCTATGATCGTGGATTACATCTACATTGATTCTGAGGAAGAACCTGAGAAAACGACTATCCATATCAAAGAGGAATTAGAAGACTTATTTGACATCACCGGAATCATTATGGCTGCTTCCGATTCCGACAACGAAACTCCAGATGATACAACTCAACCACAAACGCCGATTGATCAAAGTGTAGGTACTTCCGCTCCTCCGGCTCCAGTGGTACAAGAAGATGCTCCAGTTATTCAAGTGCAAGCCGATGGCAGAATCCGGAATCCGGTACTCGAAGCTGAAATAGCTATTTATTAGGAAGTGATTGTTGTCGAGCCAAGGTATGTGGCTACAGGCAAACAAGTTGCGATCTTGATTCCTTATCAGGAGAGCATAAGGAAAGATCTGTTTGTTAGGGATGTCCAGAGGATCAATATAGCAAAGGTATACGGGGTTGAAGACTGGCCATCATTGCGCAGGATTGAATTTCTACATATCATGGGCAATGAATGTCTGAACACAAATGTGGTAAGGTCAGACAAAGCCATCATGAAGGTGTTGAACATAGATTCCTGTAAGCTGTTTAAAGTCTGGTACCCGCAATTCACTGTACAAAGATCCGATTGCTTCAAACACGTCTTTTATGAAGCAGATTTCAAGAGTCTAAAGCTTGACGACTTCTGCAGCTTATATGACATCATGGCACGAGCTCCTCAAAAGAAGATTGAATGGTCTTCTGCATATAAGAGTGTCAAGAGGTTCATGCGGAATATCCTGAAATTTTCTTATCTTACGGATTTCCAAATAGCCTTGGAGTCTCACCAAGCCCGAGTAAACCTAAGACCATCGAACCGGCGTCTATCAGACATTCAAGGTATTCCTGCGTATACCGTTCTGAAGAAACCTGAACTTGGGGTGGTTTACAATAATCAAGCCTCAAAGAAGAGATTTTTCAGAATATGTGATGCCAACAAGTTCAGTGACGGTACATTCAAGATTATTCAGATCCACCTTGAGATTCGACTGCGTCTGGATGTAAACGGGGAGGTCAAGCTGAAAGATAAGGAGAAGGAGCTGATCAAGCAAGCCCTGGACGCCATCACATACCGGAAGGAGTACCGACATGCACTACGGAGGTTCGAGATCATTTTTGGGATTCGGAAAAAACAAGTGATTCCGGTGGACGCTTAAACTCTTTGCCTCTACATTGGTACAAAGGGGGAGAATGTTTTGATTCTCGGTCCTCTACTGAAGAGCTTGATCAAAGGTAAGGAAAAAGTAGCCAAAGCTGAAACCGCACCAACACCTCCAACGGCTCTCGTTCAGCCAAATTACTCGGTGGACACCTTGAAGACTATGCTCCTAGCTCAACTGCTCCAACACACCGATACCGATGCCTCAACCGAAGCAAACCTGATTTCAGTTCTAGGATCCCAGGTCACTGTTCCTTCGTCAATCGTTACTACAAGAATGGATCAGCTTGACACGACTCTCAAGGATGTTCAACAAGCCCTAACCACCTTGACCGAGAGAGTCGCCTCTATGGAAGAAACCTGCAAGAGTCAAGCCGGCGGTCTAAAGCGAAGACACGATGATCAAGATGATCCTGGTCACCGTGAGGGGGAGAATAAAAGACTACGATTAGCCGAGACCGCCCTGATCCTCACTGAAACAACCGTGGTTCAACCGGAACCGTCAACTGCGGCAACTACAACTGAAGAACAACGTAAAGCCCAGTTGAGCTTAGTCGAGATGGTCATAGATATGGACATCTCTGACGACGAAGACCCGACGATTGAAAAGCCCGAGGGAGCAACACAGGAATCGGTCACATATGATACATCAGATAGGCCCGGACTACAACTGATAGATCCAAATTCCCAGATCGAGCCGGAGACCGAAATTGCATGGTACGAAAAAGCCGTCAATGCTATAAATCTCCAGGTAAACCTGATCTTTCCTACTGATGAAGAAGACAATGTTGACTACGACCAGTTTCTGCTGCAAAACCTATATGGTACACCCGTTTACACTGCTCAGGCCGCCGAGACTTCTACTAGACCCGAAACGTTAACTGCTAAAAATCCGACATCTCCTCAACAACAAACGGCTTCTGATCCTCCTCCTCCTCAACAGCAGCAAATCCGATGGGAGAAAATCATGATCTTTATTCCTCACCTGGAGGAATCTCTGAAGAAGCTGTATGTTCACAGGTTACGCCCTATCGATCCGATTTTTTGCCTTGGGATTTCTCACTTAGACAAAGAATACCAAGGTCGGTACATAAATGCCATGAAGCGGTGCCTGCCAATTAGCCAAGTCCGAACCAAGCATAAGATCACTGAAGTGCTAAACATCCAAACCGGTCGAATCCTTAGAGTCATGTTTCCAGTTTTCACTGTCCGACGCGAAGACGGTAATGAATGGAAATTTTCTAAAGCTGACTTTAAGAATCTTAGACCATTCGACTTACTTGCTATACTGAAAGACCTTCGAACCAGAACCATCCGACCGCTTCAAGTGACAAAGGCGCTCGAAGTTGTTCGTCGATTCCTGATTCACTCAATCATGATGTCTTACCTCACAGACCTCCAAATGGGAATCGAGAACAGAGCTAAGAAGGTAAACCTGATGAAACCAAATCTGAAAGCGCCCGAACTGAAGATGTATCCCGAGAACGCACTGCTTCTAGAACCGGAATTTAGGATTGTATACCTCAACGATCAGAATGAAAAGAGGTTTCTTCGCTTCAGTCAGGTCGACAGATTCTGTGATGGCATGCTCTTCAAAGTCCAAGATGCTCTTCGCAACATCATCACTTATGAATCAGAAAATCAAAAGGTATCGTATGTTCCCAACTCGAATGAGACAACCGCACGAGAAGCCTTAGAAGTGATTGAAGAACGCATCGACTACCGCCGAGCCATTAGAACGTTCGAGATATACTTTGCGCTTCGAAAGAGATACGTCGAGAACTGGCGCGAACTCGAACTTCAATTCAAAGGGGGAGATTGTTAGGGTCAAATTTGGTTGAATAGAAGTTCAAGGGCTGAATTGTTATTTCCATTAATTGTGTGAAATAACATATAGATTGAAGTTGTGTTTCATATGATGAATTCTTATGTTTCATATGGTGAATTTGTCTTTTACGATTTTAGACGAAACTTGTGTTCCATTTAATGGGGTGAAATAACATATAGATTGAAGTTGTGTTTCATATGATGAATTCTTATGTTTCATATGGTGAATTTGTCTTTTACTATTTTAGACGAAACTTGTGTTCCATTTAATGGGGTGAAATAACATATAGATTGAAGTTGTGTTTCATATGATGAGTTCTTATGTTTCATATGGTGAAACAGTGTATTTCATATGGTGAAACATTGTGTTTCATATGGTGAATCCGTGTGTTTCATCTGGAAAACCATTGTGTTTCATCTGGTGAATTGTATGTTTCATCTGGTGAATCGTGTTACCAAAATGACAATTATGCCTTTTTCATGTGGTGAAACAGTTTTTAATTAAAACCATAGGATCAAAACCAAATTACGGCTTAGACCGGTTCTCATGGTTTTCAACCTTTTGTGGTTCTCATTTGATTATCGTCCTATATATATATATAATATATATTAGAGGAGAAACCAAGGTCGATGACATGGCATTATAAGAATGAATTATTTGTCAAATGACGAATTATGGTGAAATCTTGATTGTCCCACATTGGTGAGGAAGTGAAAGTTAGATGAGAAATTGACTATATAAAGAAGAAGATGATAACTTGAAATCTTGAATGTTGATCCAAATTTAGATTCAATTTTAGGTTAAATAGTTAAGTTATTTTTTTATCTATATGGCAAAATATTTCATCTAATAGTTAAAAATATACCCACAAAGAATATGGTGACATTCTAAGAAATGAGTAGTCTACATTTTTTGAATTGTGGTTGAATTTTGTATATCTCACGTTGATGCTATATTAAAGGAGAAACCATAATGTATGAGGTGGCATCCTAAGGAATGTGTGTTCTTCATTTCTTGAGTTGTGGTTGAACTTTGTATATCTATACTATCTTATAAAGCAAACAACCCTCAAACTCTTATAAACAACCCTTTAAGCTTTGTATACAACCATTTAAAGCATGAGTGAGAAATTAAAACCCTTTAACTACACCCTTTAAAACTCAGGGATTCTCTCCTCCCAATACCCTGACTCTATGTCTTTGTGGCAACTCATTGGGTTAACTCCTCTTGGCCAAACCTCTAAATTCATGTGGTTGGTTATTTTGGTGACTCGATTTGGCTCATTTTTGCTGATCCGGGTTGGCTTATTTTGGTCGACCCGAGTTGGCTCATTTTAACCATACAAGTTAAAATTTCATTATAAGATTTAGGTAATTTAAAATCTTGAATTATGATGTGATTTTTATTATCCCACATTTAGTGGATATTTCTTTGAAAAGTAAAGGTTAGTTGGTTAATGACTTTTGCAAAACAAACTTATTTATAATAAATATTAAATATTTGTATATATATATATATATATAAAAGGAGAAACCAAGATCGATGACATGGCATTATAAGAATGAATTATTTGTCAAATGACGAATTATGGTGAAATCTTGATTGTACCACATTGGTGAGGAAATGAAAAATTAGATGAGAAATTGACTATATAAAAGAGAAGATAACTTGAAATCTTGAATATTGATCCAAATCAATATATCATCAATATATATTTTAAAGAAGAAACCACCATGTATGAGGTGACATCCTAAGGAATGAGTATTCTTCATTTCTTGAGATGTGGTTGAATGTTGTACATCCCATATTGATAGAAAGCTAAAAATTTGACATTGAATTTTAGTATATGAAGGGAGGTTGAGATGCCTTTGTGGCAACTCATTGGGTTAACTCCTTTTGGCCAAACCTCTAAATTCATGTGGTTGGTTATTTTGGTGATCCGAGTTAGCTCATTTTTGCTGATCCGGGTTAGCTCATTTTTGCTGATCCGGGTTGGCTCATTTTGGTTGACCCGAGTTTGCTCATTTTAACCATACAAGTTAAAATTTCATTATAAGATTTAGGTAATTTAAAATCTTGAATTATGATGTGATTTTTGTTATCCCACATTTAATGGATATTAATGTAAAGGTTAGTTGGTTAATGATTTTTGCAAAACAAACCTATTTATATTAAATTTGTGTTATATATATAGAGGTTAAATCTAGTGAGGACCAAAAAATGCTAAGGACCGTGAGGACCGATCTCATTCATTTAATGGTTTTAATCAAAGGCACAAAAACAAGGTAACATTTTTGTAATATATGTGAAAGTTTCTACCTAATCTCACAAACGCTTTTGAAGTTCCAAGGCAATTATGTAATATTGTAAAAGTTCATATCAAATTGTGAATATTTTGAGGAAGAAGCGAAAAGAAAATCCTCTAAATCCCCGTATTTCCATTTGTTTTTTCTTTTATTCAATTAACTAGTGCGCGACACCGCGCGTTGCGCGGTGACGGACTTTGCTTTTACAAAATATGCAAGTTTAAAATGAAACGTGGTTTGTTAAATGACAACAAATGAAATGAAATGCAAAGAAATATCACGAAATGTTACCTTTAGTCAAACATAGGGCAGATAGTGTTACTAAAAACTAATTCTACAAAGATCCTTCTTTAACCCATGTTCATTTTCTTCATGTGTAACTCATACGTAATCGATAATGACAAAATACCGAAGATCGTAAATTTAACCGATTATACAATAGAAGAAAAAAAGCCAAAAACAGAGTACACAAAATTAAAGACCATCGGTTGGATTAAATATACATGACAAATTTAAAATACATTTCTTCAGCAACCATATAATCGTCCATAGCAAAATCCAATCCATTCACAAAAATCTACTTTCAAGAACCAAGTCTTTTTTTTCTTCTTCAAATTATGATGCCTCAAATGAAAAAAAAATGTTTATCACGCAATATATGATAAACATCCTCCACTTCAACCTAGTGAGAAAAAAATAACACTAAATGAAATCAACAATCAAGACAGATTATGGTACAAACTACAAAGTCAAGTCAACATCATTAACCCACTAATGAGATCCACACTTGTAACACCATTAAATAATTAGTGTTGCACCAACCTTTGCATTTGAATTAGAACACACCCGTGTCATCACATTGCATATGTCAAGACCAAAATAACACAAATAACCAAATTCTATCTCTTTTTGCTCCTACACTAATGCATTATGTACATGTGTTTCAAAAGATACAAAAGCCTCCTTCACAACCTTTGCCTTTTTGTATGCCTTGATTCCTTGAATCATCCCATGCGGTAACAATGTGGATTTTGTGTTCCACCAGGTTCAAATAAACACCAACACACAAACAAATTAATCTGCACATCTAATGCATCATAAGCCATAGGAGCATCAAAACATAATTAGAGATGGAAATGGGGCAGGTAATTGACTGTTCCTCATTTGAAGAGTTTGGGGCCAACCTGTAATTACTGTAAACATATCAGAAGTAAAAGAAAAACATAAGAAAGTAAAAAAAACCAACCGAACAATCGTTTTTGTAGAAAAAACGTAGATTATATCCATTTCTTGCCTCTCAATAAGAGATTTCTCAATGATGGCTACTCCAATGCCGACATGGTCTAAAAAAAGAAGATCATAGAAGTATAAAAACCAGAAATGTAGAAGATAGAAGTTAAAAAACCTTAGACCAACATATAGTCAAAATGACTTTCCGACTTGTGGCGTGACTTTATGCTCTTTCTCTCCATGGATCTTGAACCTCAGCTGAAGCGGCCACATGAGAGTATGACTGCCTCTGAATCGAATTTCTGTAATACCGGCGAGCAAGGAGATCATTGCAGATACTTTTGGCCGTGGAGAAGGCGAGGTAGAGAGAAGAAAGAGAGTAATTATATTGATGCAAGAGTGATGCGTCTATTGAAATGGTGCGTCTTTTCGTTTTCTTTACAAAAAAGTTTATATATAAATTGAAAGTTTAAGGTAAATTTATTAAAAGTTGATCAATTCACATTGATTTCGAAATTGCAACACACATTCACGTAAATGTTCTATATTCATAGAAATTTTGAAAACTAAGATAATACCATAGCAACCCAAATCCATTCACAAACAACAGGAAAATGATAAAAGATTTTTAGGATATGAAGGTTTTTTATTGTTTTCTTGGATATGTTTGATCAACCTCTGCTTTACTTAGATGAAAATCCATGTAAAACGAAGTACCCTCAGAATTCAGGTTCATATCCCTTCAATAAGAAACATTTCATTTATCTAATGAAAATATCACTATTATACAAACAAACAAACATATAATAACAATAATCAAATTAAAGTAAATGAAAATGTAAACAATCATGTATATATATATATGAACTATTATACATAGATGGAAGTTAAGTTGGTCTAAATTGTAGTTTTCTTTTAATGAAGTTGTCAAAAATTGTTGAAGACCTCTTTCAAGGGGTAATTAAATTTGGATAAGTGAAAGCAAATGAGCCCAAAAGCCAACAAACCCTCAAAGCTGATGAAGAAATCAATTGACTGTGACGAAGTTAACAACAATATGAATAGAAAGAAATTCATAGAGTATAGGTCGGTAGACAAACCATCTTATAGAAATTCTGCATCACAACTCAACCCTATCATCTTTCCAAATTTGGTAGGATATCCATTGAGGCCATCAAAGATTAACCTGTCATCTAAATTGAATAAAACTCGATTATCTTCCGATAGCATTAACCTAAATGAAACTTGAAAGGAGCATTGTATTTTTATTCTATTTTAAAACATTATTACATACAAATTGTACAAAATTCCACAAACCAACCACTCCTATGGAATTTCCAAAATCCGTTATTGGGATTTCAATGAAATCACTGGATTTCAAACCCAAAAAATCCTACAAACCAAACATGGGATTGATATGGAACTCAAATCCAAATCTATTCCAATCCCACAAAATCAATTTTTTGTTATATATGCTCCCGGAAGAGAAAAATTGATCAATGGTGACCTATACATATGCATTCATATCAAATTTCCACCACAGTATACACCGCGACAATGAAAATTGATGATAATAAGCTTATTACCTTGGTCGATGGATGTAAAAGAGGAAGTAAGACCAATATCTTGTCACCTGAAGACTTCTATCCATCGGTAAAAGACCATTCATGATTCACAAGATAAAGATGCATACAGATTGGAAAAACTGAATAAAGATTAATGATCCAAATGAAACAGAACCTGATGATTGGGATGAGGATGCACCTCTCGAAATTGGAGATGAGGAGATGGAGAACACTAAGGGTTTGGAGTACAGAATCTGCTTCTCCACCCCTTTTTCAATCGACCTTAGGAATTGAACCGTTTGTTCATTGACGTTTGCTTCTCCATAAAAAGAGAGGAAAAATGAGGAGATGAAGGGTTTAGAGTTGAGGAGATGAAAAAGCCAGAGTTATACTCTAAAACCAGGAAATTTAGGGTTTCAATTCATCACAAAAATCTTTAAGGTTTCCTTCCCTAAACTGTTTGGGAACTTAGATCGAGATATCCACGGCCGAGTCACCCGAAACCTAAACCATCGTGTCCCTGGAAGGAGCAAAGCCAAACTGGGTAATAGATCAAGATTTCAACAAAATAGAAGAAGAGAAGTACCGAACTGGTAGTAGAAGAGAAGATCGAGTGTCGGGGATACCGAACAGGTTGGAGATGAGAAGATCGAGCGTCTGGTTATTGATGAGAAGTGGGAAAAATGAAAAAGAAAAAATGGAAAATCCTAAAAAAATGTGGATGCGAGAATTTGAAATCCTGCGATTTGAAGAGGACACGTCATCAACACTAAGGATTTGCTTTTTTATATATATATATATATATATATATATATATATATATATATATATAGAGAGAGAGATTACCATGAAGTTGTAATTTATAATTTCCATCGCATATGCATATCATTTTAGAATCGACTTAATAAATCAAGTTGTTAAATAAGCTTTATAACTCATTATGTTGCATTAGATTACCTTTTTAGTTAGTTGTTAATTAACAAATTATGTTTTTATATTAACTTAGTCACGTATTTCGTAACAAATGTTTTCATCACCGCGAATCGCACGGGAACATACTAGTTTTCATTAATTTCGAACATCCGTCGCAATTGTCCGTCAAAATATTAGAATTTTCTAACGGAATTCTTACAGAATGCATTACATGAACTTAAAAAACATTTCTTTATTAATTCTGAAAATCCTTAGGAAAATATAGAACTTTCCTACATTATGCATTACATATATTTAAAATATCTTTTTTTATTGATTTTGAAAACCTGTCGAAAATGCTTAGA
This sequence comes from Saussurea involucrata, assembly GCA_033807775.1. Classification (NCBI taxonomy): domain Eukaryota; kingdom Viridiplantae; phylum Streptophyta; class Magnoliopsida; order Asterales; family Asteraceae; genus Saussurea; species Saussurea involucrata. The sequence continues at coordinate 135,202,471 of CM066315.1, forward strand.
AAAATATTAGAATTCTTTTTTAAAATATCTTATTATTAATTTAGATTTTTTTTAAATACATTAATTTAAAAAAAAAATTGATTTTGAAAATTTGTTGAAAATATCAAATATTTTTCTGCGTAATGCATTACAATAATTTAAAAACAATTTCTTATTAATTCTGAAAATCCGTCAGAAAATATTAGGATTTTCCTACGAATTTCTTACGGAATGCATTACATGAATTTAAAAGGCATTTTTTTATTAAGTCGGGAAACAATCACTTAGGGGTTGTTTACTTAGAGCTTAATCAGCTTAATGGTCTATCTGGCTTATTCGCACAACTATTTAGGGTTGTTTACTTGTGGCTTATTCGCACATAATATGACTTATTCGCACAGATGGAGATGTTGTGTTGTCCCCATCCGGCCAAAAAAAAGACAACTCTACCCCTTACAAAACATGCCTCTTTTCAAAACCCTAGTCTCCTCTTCAACTATGGTCTATGTATTGTAAGTCAATATATTCTTTAAAAAAATCATAGCACCCATCTTATTTTATCAATTTGGATGCAGATACAAGATGGGAGAACAACACTGGATCGTGTTCTTTTTTTTGAAGTATATAATATTTATATACGGCAAATGAAACAAATAAACTCACACATCTTTCTCACCTTAAATGAGGTTTGAACCCATGACCCCCTACAAGGCCAAGGGCTCTGATACCGCTAGGTTAAAGGCCCTTTGGTTCATGTTCTTCCTCATCGACTTTTTCCCTGGCGATCGTCTTCTTCCCCTCATCGACGCCTCCCTCTTTTCATTCAAGGTTTTGTCTGAAGTTTCTAAAGGAGATTTCGTTTTCGATTCCCGTCCAGATTTCTATTTCGTTTTTGTTTTCACTTCTGGAGTTCGATTTTATTTCTAAAGTTCAATTTCGTTTTTGAAGTTCAATTTCATTCAAGGTTTCGTCAAAGTTTCTGAAGGAGATTTCGTTTTTGATTTCATTTCTGAAGTTCGATTTCACTTGTGAACTTCGATTTCGTTTTTAGAGTTCGATTTCATTCCAGATGTCACAAGTTTGATTTCGCTCCAGATCTGAATATTGAAGTTCGATTTCTCCCTTCTTAGAACTTGTTTTTTGTTGATAGTTTATACCATGGAGATTTCGCTGTTTCTATTTAGATCCATCATGGGTTTAAAAATATGTTGATTGTCATTGGATTTCATGATTTTTGAAGTTAGATTTTCGTTTTTTGATGAACATTAGCTTTTTTGTTTTGATTTCCCTGCATATTGTTGTGATTGTATGGATTCTAATGCATCAGTTCCAAGCATATTTTCAACACCATATTTTGTTTGAGGGGTAGATTGGTCATTTGTGTTATTCAGACCGTTAATTCAGTTTAAAAGGTAAACAACAATGAATTTTTACCCAGACAGATAAATGTATCCACACAGACAAATTTACCCATACAGAACTTAATAGAAAATTTGGTAAACATCCCCTTAGTCTAATACAAGCCGTCAAGGCCAATACAATTCATTAAAAACTGTCCACCAAGGCCCCATATAATTCATTGAGTCACTAAAGCCCATAAATCCCAATGATGTTCACTAACGTTCTACGTCATATACGACCCACCAATGTCAATTACAGTTAATTAAGAGTCACTATATCCCACAAAGGCTCAATAGAGTTCATTAACAACCATCCGGTCCAATAAGACCCATCATGGCCCAATGGTTCATTAAGAGCCAATGTAACCCATCAAGGCCCAGTACAACTCATGAAGAATTGCGAACCAAGGCCCTCTACAATTCATTAGAAGACATCGAACCTACGAAGCCCATGACTGTCTAAAATAAGGCTTCTTCATTGAAACGGGATCAAACCACCACTACCCATCTTAGATCTAAAATCAAACCGGAGATGGATCAAAAAGGAATGAGCGCTAACCCATAATCAAACCACCACTACTCATCTGAGATCTAAAATCAAATTGATAGATCAAAACGGGATGGGCATTAACCAAAAGTCAAACCACCACTACCCATCAGAGATCTAAAATAAGGATTTTTCATTGAAGAAGGAATCAACGGGAGTGGGTTTCATATAAAGGAGGAAGTTTGGTTAAATGTATTTAATTACATTATTTAAATGTGTTTAATAATATTTTATTCTATACTTATATAAGATTATTTTTAATAAAAAAGACTATACTACCCTCATGTGCCTCTCGCATGCATTAACTAAGTTTTTCTAACGATGTTAATTCCAGAAACCATGTGTAACACCCCAAATTTTCTACAAACGGCAGGGAAAATGGTCGGGAAAACGGTTTTGAAAGGTCGAAATACGCGCGAAAACTCGCGGTACAGGCTATGCTATAGTGCCCCGCGACTGTGTCGGTGGCACTATGGCATGTCAAGGTCGCCAAGGGGTAAAACAACTATCGATACAAGTTGTGTGACTATGCCATGCAATTGTGCCATGGCAAGGTCGCATGTCACAATCGCACATAAGGTCCACTGCATAAAATCTGTTGGCCATTTTCTTCAGTTCCTCATATTTTTTCACCAGGACTCCGATTAAGACGATTTTTTCTGTGTTCTCTGTTTTTGAAGCTTTTCAAGAGGAAATCAAAGTGGATTAAATTTTCATGGTGGTTCAAGAGTATTAGTTTAAGGTAATCTTCTCATCCCTTAACCCTAAAAGTCAGGGTTTTGGCCTTTTGGTGTTCTTCATCTCCACTCATTTTCTCCTCTCTTTGTTTTAGGTCTTGTGTTCCTTGAGGAAGCTAAAATGTTTTGAGAAGCATTGGAGCTAGGATTTGGGATATTTGCTTGTGGATCCTAAGTTTTCTTCATAGAAAGATCAAAGTTTGGTGTAATCTAGATTTAGCCTAAATCTAACAATGTGAGTTCGAGTTATTTTGTGAAAACTATGTACATGCCAAAAATGTTCATTTTGGAGTATTAATGTGTTTACTTATTTTTTTTATCAAAAGGTGGGTTATTGGTGAGTTTTGAATATTTGATACATTTAACTTATAAATCTTGTGATATGTCTATATTTGGGTTTTTTTGTCATATTGATAAATAAACCTTGAGAATGTTTTTTTACTAGTTATGTTATAAATAAAGGTTATTTGACGGTAATGCACTTTGGTGTATTTTATGAAAGGTTTTGTTAAACCGTAATACCACATGATATAGGCAACGGAAGCATATTTAGAATTGAATCATCCATGGCAATACAAACAAACAACTTATAAAGATGCATACGTTCTAGATGATTAACTACAATAGAAAGAATCAAGAACACTTACTTGTTTCTTGTGATTGTCGAAAACACAAAGATGAATTAACCTTGTTCTTGCTTCTTGGATGTCAAGGATCAATAGTGTGAATCCCTCTAGTGGCTCACACTTAAGAACACCAAACCAACAATCAAGATTGAAGCTTTAAACCCTAAACCCTTATTTAGGGTTCACAATTTTGGGAGGGAGGAGAGGGGAAGTTACGGCCTCAATAAAGAGAGAGAGATTGATCAAAAAAACTCATTAGGGTTTGATCCCTAGTAGTTTATTTATAATCCCCTTATTTACACCTAGCCCCCTTGAAACGATAATCTTGTTAAAAAACTCTTTTAACCAATTATCATTTAGTCCCTATAATTAATCCAATTAATTATATTGTAGCTTATAATTAATTTATCATCAAATGACAAATTAATAAACTAACTACTTTAACTCTCTTTCATTCTTCTGATTGTTATTTGGATCTTAAGGGCAACCCAAAAGGACCCTGCTATTATTAGAAATATTACCAATAGTTAATGACTCTGGACACTATATCCAACAGTCTCCCAATTGGACAAGTTATTAACTCTATTTGGTTTAACGCTTTCAAATAATCAGCAGAGAGCAAGCCATCCAATGCAGCTGTCGAACTCTGATAAAGATTCGGTCCTAAGATAAGTGATTTAATGTTCCTTTGTTCTATAAGATATCATATGAACCTGAGACATGGATAAATGTCTATCTCATGGATCAAGATTATGTTTCCCGATTTTCGATATGTGTTGAATTCATCAGACTACTCAATTGAGCACATCAATTCTAGTCAGGGTTTGGCCAAACACTTAGGGTGCGTTTGGTTTACGGGAATGGATTGGAATGGATTGGATTTCAATAAACCATATAAGTACTTCACAAACATGCCTCACGTGTTCTCCCTCATCATCATCATCAAACATGAGAAGTAAAAAAATAGCTAAATTCTATTCATGAAATCCAATCCAGATTGGATTTCAAATCCCAACCTTCACCAAAGGATTTCAAAATCCATCAGACATGGGATTTCAACAAAAAATCCAAGGATTTCAAAACCCTCCAATTCCAAATTCTATGGAAACGTGGGATTGAAATGGCTTTGAAATCCAAATCCAAACCATTCCAATTCATTCCTGTAAACCAAACGCACCCTTAGTATCAACACAAAATCATCGAGGGGCCCATGGATATCGCTTCTCCTGTTTAGGCGGAAGGAACAAATAAACTTTGACTACACATTTCATTTCTACTCATCATATTATACATGGACATACCCTGTATAGCTGCCAGTTACGGTCAGCGTTGGAGCACACCAAAGCATAACAGAATCATAGAGCAAAACTCTATGTATCTCCGTTTGAAGAACATAAAATATTATGATCTCAAAATTACTCTGACTTAATCCATGAAGTAAACTTTTGAGTGCGGGTTGTTCCAATACCCAAATCACTATTAGGTACTCATGAGTGTTAGTTGCATTCTCTATGCTTCTAACACTCCATGACAGTCTTGAATCACTACTTACTTCCAGGAGTATGAATGACTGTGGAGGTTTAAGTAAATTAATACTCAGGAAGTTGGTTCTAAACATGCAAAACGAAAACACGATAATAAATTAAATGTAAATGGATGCAATCCAGCATATATTATAATCTCCATATAATAATCTCCAAATCAAATACAATTTATTACGTTTTCAATACATCAAACTAACGACTAAAACATTCAAGGTATATTGATAATTCTAACACCTATGGCTTCAGTATCATACTCATGTTTGGGTAGAGTTAACGCTTTCGTGAAAGGATCCGCCGGATTCTCTTCAGTCGGCACTCTACTCACCACGCTTAAAGAAAATAAGACATCAGGTCTAGTACATGTCATGGCATACATGATCGATCCTATAGTAGATGCATATGGAATTCGACTCATTCTGTCCAGTTCTTTACTAGTGCTGGGACATTGATCTTTACTCAATCTTATGCCATGTTGCATGGGCAAATGCCCTTTCTTGGATTCACTCATATTGAATTTCTTCAATACCTTATCCAAGTATGTACTTTGGCTAAGTCCAATTAAACGCTTGGTTCTATCTCGATAAATTCTTATTTCAAGTATGTATGCTGCATTTCCCAAATCTTTCATAGCGAAACATTTCTCGAGCCAGACCTTTACATCTTGCAACATCGGAATATCGTTTCCTATGAGTAGTATGTCATCAACATACAAGACTAGAAACACAACATTACTCCCACTAGCTTTAACATATACGCAGCACTCATCTTCGCTTCGAGAAAATCCAAACTCTTTGACCTTTTCATGAAAACAAAGATTCCAGCTAAGAGACGCTTGTTTAAGTCCATAAATGGATCTTTCAAGCTTACACACCTTATCTGGATACTCGGTATGTACAAAACCTTCAGGTTGTGCCATATACACATCCTCATCAAGTTTCCCATTGAGGAAAGCAGTTTTTACATCCATTTGCCATACTTCATAGTCATGAAATGCAGCTATGGCAAGCACTATCCTGATAGACTTAATCTTTGCCACTGGTGAGAAGGTTTCATCATAATCAATTCCTTGAGTTTGAGTGTAACCTTTTGCAACCAGTCTAGCCTTGAATGTGTGCACATTCCCATCCATGTCGGTCTTCTTTTTGAAGATCCACTTACACCCAACTGTCTTGCGACCTGGTGTGTGATCAACCAATTTCCAAACTTGGTTATCGTACATAGATTGAATCTCGCTTTCCATGGCCTCTTTCCATTTGGCAGCCTCAGGGCCTGCCATCGCTTCCTCGTAGTTGGATGGTTCATCCGCACTATCAAATGTTTTATCATTGACTAGTGTGTCTCCTTCCTTTGTAATATGAAAACCATAATAAAACTCATGAGGTTGACTAACTCTACTAGTTCTGCGAAGAGGTGGTGGAGGTATGTTAGTTTTCTCAACAGGTGGTTCAACCTCATGTTGAGGGCTAGTGTCAACTATAGGTTCATCATTGGTTGTTTCTTGAATTTCTTCAAGATCAATGCTGCTCCCACTATCCCTTTTGGAAATGATCTCCCTTTCTTGGAAGACTCCCCTTCTAGCTACAAACACTTTGTTCCCAGAAGGTTTGTAAAATATATATCCAAAGGATTTGTAGGGATAACCAATGAACCGACACTTCTCTGCTCTAGGTTCTAGCTTGTCGTTAGTTTCGCGCTGAACGAAGACTTCACAACCCCAGACCTTTATATGTGCTAACGAGGGACGAGTCCCAGTCCACACTTCAGAGGTGTCTTTGCAACCTTCTTAGTTGGAACGAGGTTTAAGATATGAGCTGCAGTTTCTAAGGCATAACCCCAGAACGATGTTGGAAGTGTAGCACGACTCATCATGGACCGAACCATATCAAGTAGCGTTCGATTTCTTCTCTCAGCAACACCATTGAGTTGTGGTGTTCTGGGAGGAGATAATTGCGAAACTATTCCACAATCCCTTAGATAGTCGTAGAATTCATGACTCAAGTATTCTCCACCCCTGTCGGATCGGAGCATCTTGATCTTCTTGCCCAGTTGGTTTTCTACTTCGTTTTTGAATCCTTTGAACACTTCAAAGGTGTCTGATTTGTTTTTCATTAGATAGATAAATCCATATCTACTGAAATCGTCCGTAAAGGTAACAAAGTATCTCTCACTGTTTCTCGTGGCAGATCTGAACGGTCCTCATACATCTGTGTGGATTAAGTCCAACAGATCCTTACCCCTTTCAATTTTTCCTTTGAAAGGTGCTTTCGTCATCTTGCCAAGTAAACAAGACTCGCATTATTCATTAGACTTTAAGTCAAATGGTTCCAAGACCCCGTCCGATTGGAGCTTGGCTATGCGTTTCTTGTTTATGTGGCCAAGACGATGATGCCATAACGATGATTTATTCAATTCACTATTGGAGGAACCAACATTTAGAGTTAAGTTATTATTATTTCTACCAACACAAATCACGCTTTCATACACACCATTACAAGGAGGGGCTTTAAAATAAAAACAACCATGTTTATAAACCAAAATGCAACCATCATTATTATCAAATTGAAATTCAAAACCATCCTTGTACAATGCATGAAAAGAAATAATGTTTTGAGCCATTTCTGGCGAGTAGCAACAATCTAATAACTTTATTGAAAAACCACTACTAAGCACGAGCTCAAAATCTCCAATCTTGGTAACAGCGGCAGTCATCCTGTTTCCCATGATCAGATTCAGCTCCCCATGCTTCAACGTCCTACTTCCCTTTAGTCCCTGAAAATTAGAGCAAATGTGAGTACCACATCCCGTATCAAGGACCCAAGAGTTAGAAATCGAAGTACTATGGAGTTCAATTGTAAAAATACCTGAGGTGCCACACCCTTTGACCTTGTTCATTTTCAAGTCCTCCAGATATTTTGGGCAGCTTCTCTTCCAATGGCCCTTTCCTTGACAGTAAAAGCATATGGCCTCTTTAGGGTCACTTATGGGTGGTATGTCAGAAGAATAAGCTTTTCTCTTAAGGCCTTGGTTGCGTGGAACAACTTTAGCCTTTCCCTTCCCTTTGGGATGAGAAACTTTCTTCTTCTTATAGCCACCTTCCCTAATGGCCAGGACGGGAGCAGTTGAGTGACCACTTTGGGTCTTACCCATACTTGCTTCAGCAGATCTCAACATGCCATGGAGCTCCATCAAGGTCTTGTCCATATTATTCATATTTGTAACGTCCCAAAAATTACAAGCAAATTTAAATTTTTAAATAAACAATTCATTTATAACAACTCATTAAATGAATCCCAACGTTTCGTTTGCAAACTCATAATTAATATCTTTATAATAAAAACCAGCGGAATAAACGTTTAATTAATAAAACCATAAAACAACCAGCTCTCCTCGCGCGCCAGTGTGTACTCGTCACGCCTTGGAGCCGCCCGTACCTGAAACCACAGTTTATTGGGAAAGGGTAAGCACGAAGCTTAGTGAATTCCAACACATACGCAGATAGGAATTATATACACATCACCCCTATCCGCACATAAGCAACAACATCACAGTTACATAAAACGAGTAAACATCTACAAGTAATTATGTATCCAACACCTCAGTACCATCGAGGCCTCGGTCCCACCGAATTGTAATGTATCCAACACCTCAGTACCATCGAGGCCTCGGTCCCACCGAATTGTAATGTATCCAACACCTCAGTACCATCGAGGCCTCGGTCCCACCGAATTGTAATGTAACCAACACCTCAGTACCATCGAGGCCTCGGTCCCACCGAATTGTAATGTAACACATTTATACCAAGCATTCAAACCAATCAAATATTACACACCACAAACAACTAGTTCACACCACAAGAATAGTAGTACATACAAACTATTATGACATGCATACAACCCCTAACTACACAGTGAGAGAACTCACCTCGAAAGCGCGCCCAGCTTAATAACACAATTCAAGCTTCACAGTTACGGTCACTTCCCAGCACCTAAACGCATGTTAAAACGTGTCAATACGAGACCCGGACCCTATGACACGACACACGCTTAAACCGTCACTAAAACTATTTTACGGTCTCACCAAACAGGTCTGTTCGGGACCTATTTCGACCCCTTTAAACCCAGTAAAATATCAATATTATTTCATGACCAGAAAGTACTCTGAGTTAGGGTTCCAAGGACATATTATACGCCTCCTAACGATTTTTCTACAATTTAATACGGATTTTACAAAAACAGTTTCCAGCACAGCGAGATTCAGCACCTTTCAGTATAAAACGACAATTCGACCCATGCTACGTCCCGAACTGGGTTTTGCACAAAACACAGAAAAGTTTCTAGACTCAAAAAGGGAACTTTTGACACCGATTTCACCCCAAACCGAGTTACGAGCAGAAAGTTATGGTCTACGCAAAACAGTGGCAGATTCTAGAATTTTGCACATAAAATGACGAAACACCGAACTTGCGACCACTTTTTCGCCCAGCTAGAGACCGAACCAGTTTTCCGCTAAAACACGGAAAACGTGCCCGACCCTGAACTTGAACCATGGGCGCCAGTTTCGGCTCAAACGGAGTTACGACGGAAAAGTTATAGCCGTCGTAAAAACAGTGGCTGCACCATTTTCCACATGAATCGAAGATTATAAAAACGACGGTTTTAACGAAACGGCTCAAACGATTAAGTCAAGGCTTAACGGATTCTACGGTGATTATTAATAAGACATGGCCACGCACTACCCTCTGCCCTCCGGCAGTGGTGGTCGTCGACGGCGGCCGGCGGCGGTTCATCGACGAGGAACTAAAACAACCCGCAAACCACCGCGAGACCACTACCCTCTCGATCACCCTACCGCGTGCACCAACGACTCACACCACCACCGCCACCCGACACCCAGCCACCACAGTGGCGGCGCGGCAGCGGCGGCCGGCGGTGGTCCTCCGATGACGAAAACGAAAAGAAAAGAACGTCGAGTGAAACCTTACCTCGATGACGACACAACGACGAACCCGAAACCTTCACTCTTCTTCTCCGGCGGACACGACAACGACAGCGGCGACCTCCACACTTTCCGGCGAACTCCCTCTCTCTCTCTTCTCGCCGCTCTATCTCTCTCGGTTTCTCTCCTCCTCTCTCACTTCTCGTTTTCTCTCTCTCACTCTCTCTCTCTCTCTCTACGGCCGAACACAACCAAGAAGGGAAGAAGAGTGTCTCGTAGGTTTTTTTTTCTTTGGAATGTTTGGTTGGCTTGAAACACAAGAAATGAAGAAAAACGAGAAGGCCGAGACCCATACACAAGTTCCAAAAAAATGCACAAATAGCCCCTCAACTACACCTCATCTCACAATCTATAACAAAAGACACGTAAGCTAACATTTTGGTCCTTTTTGACACCAAACCACTAACCAAAACAATTAAAGGTAAACATTTTAAATTATTAAAAATTAATTAATAAACGTACCGGGACACGGGCTTTACAACTCTCCCCCGCTTGAATTAGACTTCGTCCTCGAAGTCTATGCCCGTGAATAGCTCTGGATAGCTCTCCCTCATCTCAACCTCAGGTTCCTAAGTCCACTTGAAACCCCTACTAAACTTCTCGAATACTATTCTTACTAACGTACTCTTTCTAAGACACTGGGATTATGATCGGCAGAACACCCCGACAATTGAAATCATTCCTAGCCAAGCGACTACGGTTGTCCCCCAACCTTAGACATTCCATACCTCCCGAGTCAAAACTCAAGCTCTAACCACTCTAAAGCTGCTCACCAGTATACCCTACAGGATACTCGGTTACGATCCCTCCTATCATTAATTGACGATTAACTTCTACGAATTCTAATAGACTCCAAAGATTTTCCATAACTTATATTAACAAAACATCGACCCCCTGCCGAACATCGGTCCAACCGATTACAATAACAAACATCGGCCACCCGCCGAACATCGGTCCAACCGATTACAATAACAAACATCGGCCACCCGTCGAACATCGGTCCCACCGATTACAATAACTCACATCGGCCACCCGCCGAACATCGGTCCAACCGATTACAATGAATCACATAAGCGTGGTATTATCCTAGACACCAACACAAATAGATATCCCCCACAACCAAATCAACTAACACACACGTAGGTCATTCCACCATAACCATCCATCACAAATGATCATTTCAGGGTTACTACTACCGTCACCATGATTATCTTAAAATCGGCTACAACTCTCCGATTATACTAAAGGTGTTTGGCCTCAAGCCCAAAAGTCGACACCTAAATATACCACCTACCTCAAAATGGTTGATGTGCATTTATTCTCTTATTAACAAAGGGCATCAATCCCTTAACCGATACTATTCGGCCTACAGTACTAACGCGCGTGGAATATCTACCTTCCACCGTCGACGTATCATCCACACTTGCTCTACGAAGCCAAGTCACACCGGATCTACCTCCGAGGTAAGTGCCCACGACTATATCCTCCTAGTACCTACTGGAAAGTCTAGGTTAAAACACATGAATATCGGGGTCCCACCCCGAGATACCCAACCGACCATTACCAACGACTGACTAACGTGCCTAAGGATCCAAGCAAACAGCCTACCAACAACATGCCTATTCCGGATTGACTCACTCACCCAAACATGTAAATACTCGACGTGCAATGAATGCCAAACGGTGCGACAAAACAATTCATCAACAAGACTCCACCTCGAGTCATTAAAATCGGGCAATTAGCCCATGACAAACTCCAAATCAAAACCGAGCAAAATGCTCCACGCTTGCTAGACCCATAAGTCGGTCAAAAACATATTTAATTAAAGTTTAAGCAAGCGATACTCTTAAATAGCATTAGTCCCAAACTCGACACGAGCTAAACAAAAGGACTCACACCCTTAAAATTCTCAAAATGACCCATATCACTTATAAACGCACTTCCCAAATGGTTTACAAAATCATTTACAAAATATTCTCAACGTCAAGATTTTTCATTTCAAAAAGACCGTAAGCAATAAAACTACTATTACCAGGTCGGTAGTTACGCAAAAATGGACACGCTCGTCCTACATATGAAAATCATGTTAAAAATCCTTTCATTGCAGCTTAGTAAAGCGAAATAAATAATTTCTGTGAAAATGAACCTTCACGGTTCTAGTATGAATTGGCTCATGACATGCACTTAAAGTAACCACTAAACCTTAAGCAGGATGCGACAAAGGTGTGCACAAAATTTCAAAATCGGTTCCACGACGTTTGACCCCAAAATTTCTCTTGTTAAATCATAAAATGTCGTGGCACAGGGTCCACCAACAAATTTTTACGTGCGTCAGCTAGTCATCCAAAACGATGAAACGGTTTACAAATATATTTTTGTTAAAACACAATTGCCTTGTGAAATTTTCAAACTTAAAGATAGAAACCAATTCGCTTTTAATAATTGGGAATAACGACTGAAACCTCATGAAATCTCAAACTGGGGGCAGGCATGCAAGCTTGTAACACTTCCTCAAGTTTCGTACTTGGGACATATAACATCAAAACATCATAGTTTAAAAAAATGTATTTATCGAAAATGCTCAAAATACTCGTTTCCTCCAAAGCAAAAGTTTTTAATTTCCCCAAAAAAGATCGGTAATTCTAAATTAATCGCATGTCAAAAATCTACGCATTTATATTTCCAAAATATAACACATTGTAATCGTATGCATGATGTTCACAACATTAAAACACTCCTTGGATCAAATGGTCTTTCATTTCGACAAAAAGGAACTAAAACATTTTCATGCACGACTCGTTCATCAAAATGTCGAGAACAAAGGTTACCCCAGTATGCATACCCCTAAGTCGATAAATCGCATTTTCAAGGAAATGTCAATAAAACCTTTAGCTGACTAAAAAGCGCACTAAACAACTCCTTATGAAATGTTACCAAAATTCCTCCATGCATCACTTATGTCACGCATGAATCAATCCACACACTGAACTATTTGCAATAAAACACTTAGTAATACAAACTCTCGAACGAAAAGTTAAGCGACACCGGTATTCCAAACTCATTTTAAACAAATCACCAAAATAGCCTTTATACAGACATCGTGGAATGTAACTTTTCGTCTCAACTCTAACACATGTGGAGGAGTTCCAATGTTAGAGTCTCAAACCGTAGTCACTTACCCAACATCTTAACCACCACAAAACACGGATAACATCGTACCCGAAAGAACCGTTGAAAAAAATAACGAAAATGAGACAAATTCTAACAAAGTTTGCACTCCCGAGATAAAACGATTTCATACACTTTCAAAACCATATTTCAAAATCTTGTGTGTGTGCTGAGCAGTTCCCCAAAATTCCAAAACACCGCCCATACAAAGATTTAAAACACAAGAATTTGTTAATGCAATCTTATTTTCAAAAATAACTTCGTGCATGACTCATTCGGCATTCAACGTCTCGACTCATGCTCCTCTCTACCTTTCCAATCCACTATCGTCCTCCGGACATTTAAACCTCTTAGGGCAAGATGGAAAATTACGTCAAATAATTCCTACGATTTTTCCTCAAATCAAAGTCGGCTCTATAAGCCTATGACTCTAGCACAATCGTCCATCTTGGCCCGAACTGATCTGCTTACAACAAATATCATCCTTATCGTCACTCCAAGTGACTAATACTATAATCGTCTTTCTATTCCAACGACTACTAGTTTAGGACCTTCATCACTACCCCCAACGATCATCACCTCAAAACACCTCGAGTACACACCTGTACTAGTGGATCTACTATATTTGTCTCTCCTCGTGACGGCTATTCAGGGTAGATAATACAACGCGTTATTAGCACATAACACGCACACTAACAACACTCACGCCCAACTCCTTGGATTCCTCGTGACTTCCCCGACTCGAGCATTGATCTTGTGCTTCCGGTAGTAGGAGCTCTACTACTACCTTCCACACCTATCATCGCTCGTTCCGAGTCTCATCCCGAGGGTCCAAGTAGTTTCTCGCCGAAACTATACACATAAAATAATTTATCCACACATGCCAGTTCAAGAACATATCCTAAACAGGCAACTCATACAACTACTGTATATATAAAACCATCGGTCTCCCCGATCAGACAGCCACAAATGTATACTTAATAAACCATCGGTCACCCCGATCATACAACAACAATTACATATATAATTAACCATATGCCTGCACCAGCATATATATATACATCCACCCTTCCTAGCTCCTTAGGAATTTCCTCTTATCCCACTACCCTTGCTACTACCGAATCCCTACTAATTATAACGGGTGACCTCGCGAATACCCGATTATATGCAGTGCGAAACAAATAGACAGTCGAATACAAGACTCTATCCTAGAACGGTTGGACTCAAACAAGAGCTGCGCAATAGAACTAAATCGAATATTCTAAGGCTATAAATCTCTTACTGCATACAACCTAGAGGGCATCCACTTAGTAACCTATCATAATTAGCATAAATTCCTAATAGCAAGTAGTTCAACATACAGCATAGTGTCCACAACAGGCAATCTAGCATGCATACTCTATGATCTAGAAAGCAATAAAACACTAAGTACGGTACCTTTTCCCCTGGCTCCGGCTGACTGTACACACTGCGCCATCGATCACCGTTTCTCAAACGGGTTTTCCTTTCTTTTATTTTCCAAGAAGATTTAATAAAGAATTTGAAAATTTCCCAGCCGCAACTTGAGACCAAACACACCGAGGTGCGTTTGATTCACTCAAGTTGTGCTCTGATACCAAGTTGTAACGTCCCAAAAATTACAAGCAAATTTAAATTTTTAAATAAACAATTCATTTATAACAACTCATTAAATGAATCCCAACGTTTCGTTTGCAAACTCATAATTAATATCTTTATAATAAAAACCAGCGGAATAAACGTTTAATTAATAAAACCATAAAACAACCAGCTCTCCTCGCGCGCCAGTGTGTACTCGTCACGCCTTGGAGCCGCCCGTACCTGAAACCACAGTTTATTGGGAAAGGGTAAGCACGAAGCTTAGTGAATTCCAACACATGCGCAGATAGGAATTATATACACATCACCCCTATCCGCACATAAGCAACAACATCACAGTTACATAAAACGAGTAAACATCTACAAGTAATTATGTATCCAACACCTCAGTACCATCGAGGCCTCGGTCCCACCGAATTGTAATGTATCCAACACCTCAGTACCATCGAGGCCTCGGTCCCACCGAATTGTAATGTATCCAACACCTCAGTACCATCGAGGCCTCGGTCCCACCGAATTGTAATGTAACCAACACCTCAGTACCATCGAGGCCTCGGTCCCACCGAATTGTAATGTAACACATTTATACCAAGCATTCAAACCAATCAAATATTACACACCACAAATAACTAGTTCACACCACAAGAATAGTAGTACATACAAACTATTATGACATGCATACAACCCCTAACTACACAGTGAGAGAACTCACCTCGAAAGCGCGCCCAGCTTAATAACACAATTCAAGCTTCACAGTTACGGTCACTTCCCAGCACCTAAACGCATGTTAAAACGTGTCAATACGAGACCCGGACCCTATGACACGACACACGCTTAAACCGTCACTAAAACTATTTTACGGTCTCACCAAACAGGTCTGTTCGGGACCTATTTCGACCCCTTTAAACCCAGTAAAATATCAATATTATTTCATGACCAGAAAGTACTCTGAGTTAGGGTTCCAAGGACATATTATACGCCTCCTAACGATTTTTCTACAATTTAATACGGATTTTACAAAAACAGTTTCCAGCACAGCGAGATTCAGCACCTTTCAGTATAAAACGACAATTCGACCCATGCTACGTCCCGAACTGGGTTTTGCACAAAACACAGAAAAGTTTCTAGACTCAAAAAGGGAACTTTTGACACCGATTTCACCCCAAACCGAGTTACGAGCAGAAAGTTATGGTCTACGCAAAACAGTGGCAGATTCTAGAATTTTGCACATAAAATGACGAAACACCGAACTTGCGACCACTTTTTCGCCCAGCTAGAGACCGAACCAGTTTTCCGCTAAAACACGGAAAACGTGCCCGACCCTGAACTTGAACCATGGGCGCCAGTTTCGGCTCAAACGGAGTTACGACGGAAAAGTTATAGCCGTCGTAAAAACAGTGGCTGCACCATTTTCCACATGAATCGAAGATTATAAAAACGACGGTTTTAACGAAACGGCTCAAACGATTAAGTCAAGGCTTAACGGATTCTACGGTGATTATTAATAAGACATGGCCACGCACTACCCTCTGCCCTCCGGCAGTGGTGGTCGTCGACGGCGGCCGGTGGCGGTTCATCGACGAGGAACTAAAACAACCCGCACACCCTACCGCGTGCACCAACGACTCACACCACCACCGCCACCCGACACCCAGCCACCACAGTGGCGGCGCGGCAGCGGCGGCTGGCGGTGGTCCTCCGATGACGAAAACGAAAAGAAAAGAACGTCGAGTGAAACCTTACCTCGATGACGACACAACGACGAACCCGAAACCTTCACTCTTCTTCTCCGGCGGACACGACAACGACGGCGGCGACCTCCACACTTTCCGGCGAACTCCCTCTCTCTCTCTTCTCGCCGCTCTATCTCTCTCGGTTTCTCTCCTCCTCTCTCACTTCTCGTTTTCTCTCTCTCTCTCTCTCTCTCTCTCTCTCTCTCTCTCTCTACGGCCGAACACAACCAAGAAGGGAAGAAGAGTGTCTCGTAGGTTTTTTTTTCTTTGGAATGTTTGGTTGGCTTGAAACACAAGAAAAGAAGAAAAACGAGAAGGCCGAGACCCATACACAAGTTCTAAAAAAATGCACAAATAGCCCCTCAACTACACCTCATATCACAATCTATAACAAAAGACACGTAAGCTAACATTTTGGTCCTTTTTGACACCAAACCACTAACCAAAACAATTAAAGGTAAACATTTTAAATTATTAAAAATTAATTAATAAACGTACCGGGACACGGGCTTTACAATATTGAAGTTCACTATGAACTGTTTATATGCCCCACTAAGAGAGTTTAACACCATGTCAATGGCAAGCTCTCTTGGGAAATCGACACCTAGATTGCCTAACCTGTCAATGTACGCTTTCATCTTTTGCACATGCGCACATACAGGGGCACCACCCTGTTGCTTACATTCCATAAGCGATTTTACGACTTGGAACCTTTCTTGCCTCGCTTGCTCCTGAAACATTTCACGAAGCTGCTCATTTAGTTCAAACGCCCCCATGTTCTCGAAACTCTTTTGAAGTTCCGGGGACATGGACGCCAACATGAGACACGCGACTTTTGTGGATTCCGCGAATTGCTTATTGTATTCAGTTACTGCTTCAGGGCTTGCATCATCATTAAGTATAGGAAGATCCTCGTCGAGCAAATACTCTTTGTCTTCGTACCTCAAGGCAATTCTCAAGGCACGAATCCAATCCAAGTAGTTTGGCCCAGTTAGCTTATCTTTACTTAGGATAGAGAGTAACGTAAGGTTGGATGTTGAGTGAGTAGGAGGAGGAGGAGGAATATTTTCAGCCATCTGTGGATATAGTTTTAATTTTTGTTAGTTTGATATTCAACCCTTAAAAATAATTATCCAAAATATTTAACAAGGCTAGGATCCATATTTTATCTTATGATGTGAAAAGGGATGCCGTAATCACATCACAAGGTTATTTTAGGTAAACAAATGTTATTTGTTAATTTCATTCACTATGAAACTCCTAGGTCTTTTGAGATTCATTGACTTATGTCAATGGCATGTTAATCTCGATTATGATTATCTTCTATTTGTGACTGGGATGCCGAGGATCACAAACAAGATAGTGAATCGACCATGGAAAAACACATGGACCCCTCGGCTCAAGTACGCTTGAGAATCACGAGCGCCACATCATTTTCAACTATAGTTTCACATTAACGTGCCGACAAACCGCACACGCTCCGTTAACAAACTATAAGATTATGTGTGTTCTTCATCATGGGTAGCATACGACTTTCACATTTCTTAGTATATCTAAAACGGGATTTTCGTTTTATACTTCATAGTTAATACTTTTAACTTGTCATATTGACCTATCAAACATTTTCGGTAATGCACTAGTCCACACAAGAGGCGGTGAGTTTGGTAACGCATGGCGTTTTAAAAACCCTTGACTCATTCGGTAACCATATTATAGGTAACCTCCTTAAACCCCCTTAGAATGTTTATAGTGAGTACGCCTAGTCTCGGTTTGACTATCAATATATTATTTAATTATATATATAATTGAGGTCTAATATATATATAAAATTGAATGGAATTTTAAACAATTTAAAATTATGATTATCCAATTAATTTTAATTAACCATGTGAGCACATATTTAACAATTAATATAATTGTTTCCATATTTGATTCCAATTAAACATGTGAGGACACATGCTAATAATTAATGTGAATATTTGACATATAAATTATATTCACTATATAAATAATGTCAATGTTTATCTTACAATATTTATTCAAACTTGAATATATTTGCTTATTGTAAGAAGGTATTTAAGATTATCTTATTCAATTCAAGATTATCCATTCGATATTTGTCAAAGCTTATTATTGATGTGTTTTTCCTTAGGCAAGTTAGGAAACTAGTCATACACAATTATGGTATAACATGCAAAAAAACGACTACTACGCCATACACAATTATGGTATAACATGCATAAAAACGACTACTACCCTATACCCTTTAGGGATACCGATAAAACTTTAATCGCTAAAAATAGAAACTTTTCATGCAAGCAAAAAATTTAGTTTCCAAAAAATAGCTTTTGAGGTTATGATCATGAAACCCTAACTTAGGGATTAAGCAATTCAATGGCCACAAACTTACTGCACTATGTCGAAAATAAAACAGGTGCCTTCTGGACCTCAAACAATTAATCCAACCGTCCAGAAGGTAAAACAGAATGTCATGAAACTACTGTCCAAAAAACACGACGATCCGACGGTTCAAACTCCGGGAATAGTTAAAACGGCTCGTTGCGTTTTTCCAGAAAATTCAATACGAATTTTATGCTATTGAGCTAAAATCTAAGAACTTTGGCTCTGATACCACTGAAAGGTTTTGTTAAACCGAACTACCACATGATATAGGCAACGGAATCATATTTGGAATTGAATCATCCATGGCAATACAAACAAACAACTTATAAAGATGCATACGTTCTAGATGATTAACTACAATAGAAAGAATCAAGAACACTTACTTGTTTCTTGTGATTGTCGAAAACACAAAGATGAATTAACCTTGTTCTTGCTTCTTGGATGTCAAGGATCAATAGTGTGAATCCCTCTAGTGGCTCACACTTAAGAACACCAAACCAACAATCAAGATTGAAGCTTTAAACCCTAAACCCTTATTTAGGGTTCACAATTTTGGGAGGGAGGAGAGGGGAGGTTACGGCCTCAATAAAGAGAGAGAGATTGATCAAAAAAACTCATTAGGGTTTGATCCCTAGTAGTTTATTTATAATCCCCTTATTTACACCTAGCCCCCTTGAAACGATAATCTTGTTAAAAAACTCTTTTAACCAATTATCATTTAGTCCCTATAATTAATCCAATTAATTATATTGTAGCTTATAATTAATTTATCATCAAATGATAAATTAATAAACTATCTACTTTAACTCCCTTTCATTCTTCTGATTGTTATTTGAGTCTTAAGGGCAACCCAAAAGGACCCTGCTATTATTAGAAATATTACCAATATTAATGACTCTAGACACTCTATCCAACATTTTATTCGATAAATCGTCTAGAAAATGCATATGTTGTGCTACGAGATGTTTTGGAAGTATAAACCATATGGTTTATATTAATGGATGATTTATCCCAATATTGACAATGTTTGGCTAATCATACTTTTGAGTATAAGTTTACCTATTTATTGAATAAATGCATTTTGTTGAATTTTTTGCTCGGTTTTGACCCGGATGGGTTTTGGGGACATTTGTCCGGTTTTAATAGCCCGATGTACAATTTTGAGTATGATTTGCATTTATTGCATCTTATTTGAGAATTACATGTTTTGAGTGTGTAGGGCATTCAATTTGGAGTCATGTAATTTTAGATTGTAATGCATTAGATCCATAGCATAAGAGTCAGTCGTGTTCGGTTAGTGAGGAGTTTTAATATTCCCACTTTGTGACCCATGCTCGAGAAGGCATCGTGGTCGTCTCGGTATTGCGGAGGTGAACTCTTATGAGTCGACTCCAGAATTGCGAGTATTGTAGGTTTGATACTTTAACCCTTATACATGATGGTTAAAATGTTTGTGATATCAAGTAGGAAGTTTTGGTTTCTATATTGAATGCTAGTGAGTAGACACTAAAGGTCGAATAGGAACCTTGAGGTTGGAACTTTACTAGAGAGCAAATGGGCAATAAGACTGGGTATCCTTGAGGTGAAGTCCGGTGAGGCCTGTGCACTAAAGGTACTGTGTCTTTAAGGTGACACCCGATGAGTGGTATATGTTGGTCCCAAAGGGTTATACAAGTTTGTAGAAGGGGGGTTGAATACAAACACAAATTTTTATCTTTCTAAATAGTTTATTGATATAATCAAACAATTTACAGTTTGTTGCGGAATAAGATCAAGTTAAAAACCTAATCTAAACAAACTATGAGAACACACAAATTTCTTGCACTAGAAATAGAGAGAAAAGAAATAAGAAAACTAAGGAGAGTTTTCTAAGCACTAAGTAGTTCAACGAGGAAGAAAGCCGAGCACATCAAATGTGAAGTAGGGTTTCCTTTATATAATGCATGCATTTAATGCAGGTCAGGATACCTTTACACGTGGCAACCTCTGATTGGTTGCATGATTTGATGGAGATTGGATAGAGATACACCAAGTATTTAAAAATATACCCTCAATTTCTAATGAAATCCTTGAGTTACTGATTTCACGATTCCACAGGATGTCCCACGGAATTCATTTCATTCCGGGCAGAATCTTGCCCTAATCCAAATCGATAACATCTCCTTTGGTCGATCTCTTATGTTGAATTTGCAACCCTCGATCTCATGCTCTCTCTCTCCATCTCTGCCTTTCTCATCTCTCCATCCATCGCTCTCTCAAACGACCTCTATCTTCTGTGCATCTCTGTCTTTCTCATATCGATCTTTTGTGCATCTCTAAATCTAGATCGACTTTTGTCTCCCAAATAACTTCGATCGACTTTTTCCAAGCCACAAACATATGTCAAATAACCTTGATTTTTGGAAACCTAGATTGTTTGTGTTTATATTTCTTTGTTAGGTTTTTTGGACACCTAGATTTTTGTCAACTGAAAACAATGTTTGTCTATGTGTTTCTTGTGCTTCTGCTTGCTACAAAATTGTTTAGGTAAGAGATATAACTTAAATGATTGGCGGGATGGATACCAACCAACCACACCAAAAGAACTTTTTAACATGAGACATTCCTCTACAAGAAATCTCATGGAACGATATTTTGGCATTTTGAAGGCAAGGTGGGGAATTTTAAAAGATAACTCATAATATCACGTTGAACTAAAATACAAGATCATAATGACATGTTGTCTACTTCATAATCGTATCAGGCGAGAAATGCCAAATAATCAGTCTGATAATGATGGGTTGGACGAAAGAACCAAAGATGATGGAGACGAAGATGTGAATAATGTCAATTATGTTGGGACATCAACCGACTGCATTAAAAAATAATTTGGCACAACATACGTTTGAGGCTTGGAATACCACACATTGACCTTTATGATTTGAAAAGCTAGAAATTTATCTTTATGGTTTGTAATGAATTTGATATCTATGCCGCATACCATTATGATTTGTAGTGCCACAACTTGATTTTTATGATTTACATGTTTATGTTTACAAGTTATTTGTTTATTATTTAATTTGTTTAACAATAGGTATGGCGGAACGAAGTCGTAATAGAAACTATCGAAGAAAGCATGAATCTCTTTCTTAATAAGTTTAAATTCACCTCCTTTCTCCCTGTGTATTTGAGAAGCTTACATTTCTTACAAAGACATCTTATTAGATCAGCTTGCTCATTTGTGAACGTAAAATCCAAAAATCTAACTATTTTGTCATTAAAAACGAAATCTATTAGACCACCCCTATTTAAACATTTATACTTTCATCATCTGTTTGTATTAGTTGACATAGCTACAAAATTGACGAAAGTGTGATTAGTCGACATGGTTCCGAGTGTTTGTGTTTGGAGTTTTGTGTGATTTTGTTTTGAGGGACTTAATTATTAGCATTATTATTATTATTTATTATTATTATTTATTATTATTAATATTTGTTAAAGCCTGAAAAATGAATTAAACCCGAATAAAACACATCTGAAACTATTAAAGCCGAATAGAAACCATTAAAGCCCAATTGAACCGATTAACACCTAATAGGTCCATTAAAACCCAATTGAACCGATGAAAATCAAGTAGACCCTAAAGTTGGATAAAACACTTTAAGCCTAATAGAACTCATTATGATCGATGGTGACTTATTAAGCCCAATAACACCAATGATATCTTATTATGTGTTTGTGTACACGTATCTACTGCATAGATGCATGTGTTGTGTATTGGGATCGATACGACAACTAAGAACCACTATACTCTAATACGAGCCACTAAACCACCATTATAGCCCAATATGTGTAACACCCTCAAATTTGGAACGAGCAACTAACTTTAATTTCAATAAAATAATCAAAATAGATAAAATCATCTCTACAAACCATTCCTGACAATACCTCGGAATTTAAACATTTTAATTCTACAACTAAAACTTAAGACGGGCGTTACTAAATACCACACAAGTTGCTAGTCCCAATTAAATACGGAAGATTCACTTAATCATAATCCTCTCTCGTGCACTCCACTAGCACTCGCTACTTCACAGTGTAGCCAAAGCTACTCCCAACCTGAGCCTGTTGCATATGCCGACAAATAAAAAGGTTAGGCTAACGCCTAGTGAGTTCAAACATTTTATCGTGACTATGTAAATTCATAAATCGAAAGGGAGGTAGTTTTAGTCATGATCTCAAAATGGTTTACTTTTAATGCAAATCGCCCATTTTCCAACTCACACAAATACCATGTTGAAATATTTAACATGACATGATTTCCAAAATGCTTTGCATTAAATATAAAGACAATCTAATTTCCAAGAATACGTATTAGGCGATGGCGACGCCACGTAAAACATTTCTTTGCGATGTAAGCTCAAACCCAAAACTCACCCAAAATGTGAATAAACCTTAATTCCCCAAATGGTATAAACACGAATAAAACTCCATTATTCAAAACATCCCAACCAGGATTAAACATAATACATTGCCCATAAATCATGGAAAACAATCCATTTAAACATATAATTACGTCACCGAAAACATGGATAAAAGTAATTACCCGAAACAATACCTTTCGGCGACGGGGGAGACCCGCTTTCCAACGCAAGTGACGGAACACAAAAGTAAGCCATTTGACAAGTTGGTAAGGCCAAACACTTAACATGACATATAACGGATGCCGGGTGGGGCCACTTAAAACCACACCCAAGTTGAGGCAACTTCCTTTACGCATTCGCACGTAGGACTTACACCATACCGTCGATGCCTAACCGTGCCGCGATGTGGAAAACTATCGTCCCACCATCGGCATAATGACCATAACGTATTCGCACGTAGGACTTACACCATACCGTCGATGCCTAACTGTGCCGCGATGTGGAAAACTAGCGTCCCAACATCGGCATAAAGACTAAAATGCTTATGGATCCATTGCATTACTAATATAACATTACATGACCCCAAACGAATGAACTAGCGCATTCAAAACATGTAATTCTCAAATAAGTTGCATTAAATGCAAAACATAATCAAACGCCCAACATCGGGCTATCAAAATCGGACAAATGTCCCCAAGACCCAACGGAGTCAAAAACCGAGCCAAAATGCTCAAATACCCATTAACCCATAAATGACGTTCAACATAGCTTAAAAGCATTTAAATATCGATTAGGTAAACAAGTACCACAAAATCAGTAATAACCCAAAACTCGACACGGGTTAAACAAATGGGTTTTCCCAAAAGGACTCATAACCTTATAATTCTCAAAATGGCCGATGACACTAAAACGTGCATTCTCCCAAATGGTTTATAAAATCATTTATACTAATATGATTAAACCCTTAATAAACATCATTTTGAGCAATAGATCTTTTAAGGATATATTTATGATTTCTACACATCAAATATCCAAAATATCCCAAATGTGGGTGTTTTACCATATTTACCAAGTTAAACATTTCAAAGGTTAAAACCTACCAAATAACCCAACATTAGATAATTTTCATGTAAACATATAATTACTTGGAAAATAACATTTTTGGCATGTACAAAGTTTTCACAAAGTAACTTGAACTCACCTTTGCTAGATTTAGCTAAATCTAGATTTTTCCCCAAACGTATGCTCCTTTGATGCACATGAATCCTCAAACCAAAACTTCAAAACCTAATTCCATAATTTTCCAACCATTAATAACCACATTTAACCATTTAGAATTGTTCTCCAAACATCAACCATCAAAATCTCCATTTATACCCAAAACCTCAATTTGACCTAACTTCTCCAAAATCATCCAAACCGAAATTGGATAAGCAAAATACTAGAAGATCATCAATGGAACATTTCTAATTCATGTGAAAGTATAGAAGCTAGGAGGATGAACTCACCACTTAGGTTTTGATGAAAACCTAGAAAACCCCAAAAATCTCTAGTGTTGTGGATGAAACTTGCTCTTGCATCAATAAATAAAATCACTAGCATAAAGTGGATAAGAAACACATTAATCTCCAAGAAAAGCCCCAAAATCGGTTAGGGTTTGTGAGGAAGGAAGGAAAACGATTTGGGAGAGAAAGGGAACATATTTGAGAGACTTACCACCACCAAACACCCTTGCATCTTCCTATGAACTTCAAAACTCTTTCTAGATCCTTGAAGATCTCTCAAAATCGGAACCATAGCAACTTAAATCGCCAAAATCGGAGTTGAAATGAGAGAGATATGAAGAAATGAAGTTTGGGGTCTGAATTTCGTATTTGACAACAACCAGGTACCCGTCCGCGACAATGACACGCGACAATGACACGGTCATAGTCGCACAAGGTGTACCGTAGGCTGTACCTTTGGCGCGACAATGACACGCGACAATGACACGCGACAATGACATGGTCATAGTCGCTGGTCATAGTAGCTCCACGGTACCGAAACTGTTTTGGCCATAACTTCTTCGTTATAGCTTTGTTTCGCTCCGGAAAGAACCGTTGGACTCGTATTCGAATTCCTCATCCAACAAGACCATAAAATCTAAGATTTAACCCAAAATCTTATTTTTCGTATTTTTCTTAAAAGATCGGTTTCTCACTGATTCGAAATTATGCTTATCCGAAAATTACGGGTGTTACAATCCTCCCAACCTTAGGATGATTTCGTCCTCGAAATCTAAAATCCTTTACAACCAAAGGCTAACCGACTCAACGCTGACCATGATCCATCAACTCTTGACTGGAATCTAAATTTCCATTATACAGTCTATTAAGACAAGTCCTCGAACAAATTCTTACCAACAAAGCCCCTTCAAGTACACCGTACTTATGTTCCGGAGAACACTCCAACCGCTGGAATAACTCTTAGTCAGACCACTTCGGTTGTCTCCCAACCTTAGATGTTCCATACATCCCGATTTCGGCTTCAGACTCTAAGCCCATCCAAGGTTTGTTCACTAACGAATCCAACAAAATCTCCAATTCCGATTGCTCATACCATTAATTGTCGTTTATGTCCAACGAGTTCTAATAGACCCCAAGAATCCATCATGACATTAATCATCAAACCGACAGGTTCTTTAACCGCACACGAAAGTTATTCTACCAAAACTACTCATCACAATTGATCATCTTAGGATTACTACAACCGTTATCATTATTTCTTTAAAATCGGACTGCACTCCCCGAATACGCTAACGGTTATTGACCTCGGACCACAAGGTTGACACCTAGTTATACCACCAAGTTTTGAACTCTAACAGGACTCCACACACGAGTTCCGCTTACCGAGTGTTTCCACAAAACTAAGGTTGTCAACAAACGGCTATACCAACCTCGAAATGCGTTACCGCAAGTCTAACCCTCCAATTACCAAAAACACGTTGACTTCGCTACCGATATCATCCGGCTTATAATACCAACACGCGTGGAATACCCAACCTTCCACCGTCGAAGTGCTACACGCACTTATCCTTAACTGGGTTATTTACCCCTTTCCAAGGTCCTAACGAGTTCAAGGTTTTCAAGTGCGTTATTCAATAAATATGCCAATCAATTAAAACCATTCACAACATTTCGACGTAAAGATTTTCATACCAACTAAATCATACGTATAGAAAACTACTATCATCCAATCGGTAGTTACGCAAAACGGACACGCTCGTCCCACATATGAAAATCATGTTGAAAATTATTTCATTGCAGTTCAGTTTACCCACAAAACGCAAAAGTGTAATACACAATTTCTTTAAAATGGACCGCCACGGTTCTAGTATGGATTGACTTATGACATGCACGTAAAGTAACTGTCCGACTTTAACAGGGTGCAACAAAAGGTGTGCACATATTTCAAAAGAAGCCAATGACATTAGACTCCAAAATTTCCCTTTTAACCATAAAATGGCATGGAACCGGGTTCACCAACAAAACTTTGTGCGCGTCAGTTTATTACACAAAACGATGAAACGATTCATATTTACACCTTAGTCAAAACACAAACTGACTTGTGTAAGTTCCAAATTTAAAGACAAAAACCAATCTGTTTCCATCATTTGAAAATATCGACAAAAACATCATAAGACCTCAAATTGGGGTAGGCATGCAAGCTTGTAACACTTCCATTAGAAATTTTCTTGAACGAAATCACATGCATCAAATGGTTCGCGACCAAATTTCAAAAGATGAAGCTCTTTAAATCAATTCCCCAAAATTTCTCATTCGGTCTTATAATGACATTTGAATAAAACGTTTTCTGGCAAAACTTGCACACAACAATGCGTTTGTCCAAAACATACGAGGAAATAAGTGTTAATAATTTGTTGACACCAAAAAGGGTTCAAACCTATTTTCATATCCCAAATTGCACCAACGGCGCGCATCAATGTTCCAAAACATAAGAAAGTACATGCAACATAGTTTTATACAAACAATTTTCTAAAATCTTCATCACGAAGCATTTCCTCAAAGTTTCATACTTGGAACATAAAACATCAAAACGTCATTGCTTAAAATGTATTTGTCAAAATACTCAAAATGCACATTTCCTCCAAAACCAAAAGTTTTCAAATTCCCAAAATATTCGGCAATAAAAATTGACCAATATCATCGATTCATACGTTTGTGTTTTTCAAATATCACGGATTGTAAACTATCTGTGATCCCCACACCACTAAAACATGCTTTGACCAAATGGTCTCTTATTTAAACAAGGAGTTAAATAAAACATTTTCATGCACGGCTCGTTTATCAAAGTGTCGAGAAACAATAGTTACCAAGTTATGCATACCCCTAAGTCGATATAATGCATTTACGTGAAAATGATAATAAAACATTTAACTGACCAAAAGCGCACCAATCAAATCATTATGAAATGTTACCAAAATATTCTTTCATGCATCACTTAAGCCACATATAAATCAACCCATACACTGAACTACTTGCAACGAAATACTTAATAACACACACTTTTGAAAGAAAAGTTACACGACACTAGAGTTCCAAACTCATCTCTTCTTAGTCGTCTTATGGCATAAAATTAACCTT
This sequence comes from Saussurea involucrata, assembly GCA_033807775.1. Lineage (NCBI taxonomy): Eukaryota > Viridiplantae > Streptophyta > Magnoliopsida > Asterales > Asteraceae > Saussurea > Saussurea involucrata. The sequence goes on from CM066315.1 coordinate 135,230,266, forward strand.
TTCTTAACAAAACTTGAGTGGGACCAAATGCCCAACTTAACTCATAAATTTTCACATAATTAAATAGAGTATGCACATTATAAAATTGTACTCACACCACCCAAAACGTCGTTCAACAAAACTCCATGAACTTCAATGGACTCAATGACTCCAAGTCAATAAAATAGCACCAACATTGTGCTTCCAAAGCCAAATTGCTATAAGCAAAATCATGAATGAGACGCCAAAATCCCAAAAATCCCCTTCTAGGGCAATACCATATAAACAACATTGTTTAACAACTCACATTAAGCAAATTCCCAAAATAATTTTACATAGATATCATGGAAGATAACTTTCCGCCCAAACTCTAACATATGTGGAGGAGATCCAATGTTAAAGTTACAAGCCGTAGTTATTGCCCAACATCTTAAACATCATAAAAATATGATTATCATTATATCTGAAACCAATGTTGAACAATAATGAAATAAGGCAAAACAAATCCCGACGGAGTTTGCAACTCTTGTGTGTGTGCTAAACATTTCTCAAAATTCATAACACAATCCATATAAGGATTGGAAACACAAGAAATAGTTGATGCAATTTATTTTCAAAAATAAATTTTATACATAACTTAGTCGGCACGCAACGTCTCAACTCATACCCTTTCCAAATCCCTCCGGTCCACTATTGTCATCCGAATATTCAAACCTCTTAAGGAAAGTTAGCAAATACATCAATTAACCTTACGGGTTTTTTTCCCTCGAATCAAAGTCGGCCCAATAAGCCTATGGTTCTAGTCCAACCATCAATCTTTACCCGAAACGGTCTACTTAAGGCAAATATCATGCTTATCGTCACTCCAAGTGACCAATACTAGAATCGTTCATCTATTCTACGACTACTAGCTTAGAACCTCCTTCACTACCCCAACGATCATCACATTAAAGTAATTCAAGTATGCACATGTACTAGTAGATTCACCATGATACTGGCTAGGTGTCACTATGAACGCACCGTACATGATTATCCTTGTTACTCTCGACGTGATCCTCGTTTCTAACAGTTCCATCAACTTCAAAACATCCTATCTTAAAGTGCCTAATGGTGAATTTCACTCTCGTTTACTTAAACAAACGCTAGTTTGAGTCTAGGTATCCAAAATCAACACCTAAATCTCTCAAACTTATGCTCTGATACCAACTTGTAACACCCTTAAATTTGGAACGAGCAACTAACTTTAATTTTAATAAAATAATCAAAATAGATAAAATCATCTCTACAAACCATTCCTGACAATACCTCGGAATTTAAACATTTTAATTCTACAACTAAAACTTAAGACGGGCGTTACTAAATACCACACAAGTTGCTAGTCCCAATTAAATGCGGAAGATTCACTTAATCATAATCCTCTCTCGTGCACTCCACTAGCACTCGCTACTTCACAGTGTAGCCAAAGCTACTCCCAACCTGAGCCTGTTGCACATGCCGACAAATAAAAATGTTAGGCTAACGCCTAGTGAGTTCAAGCATTTTATCATGACTATGTAAATTCATAAATCGAAAGGGAGGTAATTTTAGTCATGATCTCAAAATGGTTTACTTTTAATGCAAATCGCCCATTTTCCAACTCACACAAATACCATGTTGAAATATTTAACATAACATGATTTCCAAAATGCTTTGCATTAAATATAAAGACAATCTAATTTCCAAGAATATGTATTAGGCGATGGCGACGCCACGTAAAACATTTCTTTGCGATGTAAGCTCAAACCCAAAACTCACCCAAAATGTGAATAAACCTTAATTCCCCAAATGGTATAAACGCGAATAAAACTCCATTATTCAAAACATCCCAACCAGGATTAAACATAATACATTGCCCATAAATCATGGAAAACAATCCATTTAAACATATAATTACGTCACCGAAAACATGGATAAAAGTAATTACCCGAAACAATACCTTTCGGCAACGGGGGAGACCCGCTTACCAACACAAGTGACGGAACACAAAAGTAAGCCATTTGACAAGTTGGTAAGGCCAAACACTTAACATGACATATAACGGATGCCGGGTGGGGCCACTTAAAACCACACCCAAGTTGAGGCAACTTCCTTTACGCATTCGCACGTAGGACTTACACCATACCGTCGATGCCTAACCGTGCCGCGATGTGGAAAACTATCGTCCCACCATCGGCATAATGACCATAACGTATTCGCACGTAGGACTTACACCATACCGTCGATGCCTAACCGTGCCGCGATGTGGAAAACTAGCGTCCCAACATCGGCATAAAGACTAAAATGCTTATGGATCCATTGCATTACTAATATAACATTACATGACCCCAAACGAATGAACTAGCGCATTCAAAACATGTAATTATCAAATAAGTTGCATTAAATGCAAAACATAATCAAACGCCCAACTATCAAACGCCCGGCTATCAAAATCGGACAAATGTCCCCAAGACCCAACGGAGTCAAACACCGAGCCAAAATGCTCAAATACCCATTAACCCATAAATGACGGTCAACATAGCTTAAAAGCATTTAAATATCGATTAGGTAAACAAGTACCACAAAATCAGTAATAACCCAAAACTCGACACGGGTTAAACAAATGGGTTTTCCTAAAAGGACTCATAACCATATAATTCTCAAAATGACCGATGACACTAAAACGTGCATTCTCCCAAATGGTTTATAAAATCATTTATACTAATATGATTAAACCCTTAATAAACATCATTTTGAGCAATAGATCTTTTAAGGATATATTTATGATTTCTACACATCAAATATCCAAAATATCCCAAATGTGGGTGTTTTACCATATTTACCAAGTTAAACATTTCAAATGTTAAAACCTACCAAATAACCCAACATTAGATAATTTTCATGTAAACACATAATTACTTGGAAAATAACATTTTTGGCATGTACAAAGTTTTCACAAAGTAACTTGAACTCACATTTGCTAGATTTAGCTAAATCTAGATTTTTCCCCAAACGTATGCTCCTTTGATGCACATGAATCCTCAAACCAAAACTTCAAAACCTAATTCCATAATTTTCCAACCATTAATAACCACATTTAACCATTTAGAATTGTTCTCCAAACATCAACCATTAAAATCTCCATTTATACCCAAAACCTCAATTTGACCTAACTTCTCCAAAATCATCCAAACCAAAATTGGATAAGAAAAATACTAGAAGATCATCAATGGAACATTTCTAATTCATGTGAAAGTATAGAAGCTAGGAGGATGAACTCACCACTTAGGTTTTGATGAAAACCTAGAAAACCCCAAAAATCTCTAGTGTTGTGGATGAAACTTGCTCTTGCATCAATAAATGAAATCACTAGCATAAAGTGGATAAGAAACACATTAATCTCCAAGTAAAGCCCCAAAATCGGTTAGGGTTTGTGAGGAAGGAAGGAAAACGATTTGGGAGAGAAAGGGAACAGATTTGAGAGACTTACCACCACCAAACACCCTTGCATCTTCCTATGAACTTCAAAACTCTTTCTAGATCCTTGAAGATCTCTCAAAATCGGAACCATAGCAACTTGAATCGCCAAAATCGGAGTTGAAATGAGAGAGATATGAAGAAATGAAGTTTGGGGTGTGAATTTCGTATTTGACAACAACCAGGTACCCGTCCGCGACAATGACACGCGACAATGACACGGTCATAGTCGCTGGTCATAGTCGCACAAGGTGTACCGTAGGCTGTACCTTTGGCGCGACAATGACACGCGACAATGACATGGTCATAGTCGCTGGTCATAGTAGCTCCGCGGTACCGAAACTGTTTTGGCCATAACTTCTTCGTTATAGCTCCGTTTTCGCTCCGTAAAGAACCGTTGGACTCGTATTCGAGTTCCTCATCCAACAAGACCATAAAAGCTAAGATTTAACCCAAAATCTTATTTTTCGTATATTTCTTAAAAGATCGGTTTCTCACTGATTCGAAATTATGCTTATCCGAAAATTACGTGTGTTACAATATGACTTTTTATGACTTATTAAGGCTCAATAACACAAGTAGTGACTTAGTATGTACTTGTGTGCACGTATCTACTACATAGATGCATGTGTTGTGTATTATGGTCAACAAGACAACTAAGAACCACTATGCTCCAATACGAACCACTAAACCACCATTATAGTACATACACAAATGCATATGTTGTTAATTAGGCTCGATAGGACAACTAAGCCCGACTATACCCCAGTACAAAACCACTAAACCACCATAAAAGCCCAATAAGACATATTGTGACTTATTACGTATTTTTGTGCAGGTATATACTACATATATGCATGTGGTCTTTAGTGAGTTCAATAAGACAATTAAGACCCACTATACCCTAATACAAATCACTACGCCACTATAAAAGCTACTAAAGCCAAAATTGACATGAATAAGTATTCACGAAGAGGAAATGCAAAAAATACACAAAAACGTACCTTTTAATAAAAATCTGCCACAAAGTTCTTAAAAATTAAAAATAAATTGACCATCGGAACTTACCCGTGGAAAATTAAAAGGGTGAACTTTTTTGTTTAATATTAAATTAAAAAAACAATAGTTTGAAATTACCGGTGGATTCCGGACGGATGAGGATGTCCGTCGAAATCAGTTGATAAGTTCAAAGTATTGTTTTTTAATTCATTTTTATAATACATTTACGAGGAAGAACACAAAATTAAAAGTTATTTTTATAATAAATTTATGGGGAAGAACACAAAATTAAAAGTTCCGATGGAATTTAGTTAGTATTTTATTAAGTAAATTCCGTCGGAAATTTCAATTAATTATTTTAAAGAAAAAATTAAAACATTTGTGGCGGATTTTTGTCGGATACTAGTTCTGTCACAAATCCTCCACAAATATTATCCGAAAGTATATAAATATTTCAAAAAAAACATCAGTGATGGATTTGGGCGGGTGTTGACATTTGTTTTTACTTTAACTTGAGTGATCCATCGGAAACATCTATCGGTGAAACCTGATTTTTTTTAGTAGTGGATATTTTATAGGACTTAAGTTAAAAGGACTAAACCAAAAAAATGTCTTATCTAAAAAGTGTTACAATAGAATTATAAGACATTTTAACAAGTTTTTTAAGATGATTTAAAAATAAAATGTCGTATTAGCTATTTTATACGACAATACACCCATTATCCCTGGAGATAAGAATCGAGCCATGGCATGTGCTTTGAATCTCTCACCAGATGCTACATAATTGCCTTGCACAAATCTGAAAAAGACGAAGCAAAGAAGAATATTACAAAATAAATGTAGTGTCCACAATAACAATGCATACATTTCAAGAAATATGAAGTTATTGCATTTATAATTAACTAGATGACAATTTTACTTATGATTATAGAGGGATTAATGAAGTTCCCATCTCATGATTAGTTAATTAATTAATGGTAGAATTGGAAAGTAAACATTTAGCTTGGACACTTGTTATAAGATAAATTAAAATATAAATATGGACACTTATATTTTGGAACTAGTGGAGTTAATAATGTTGGGCTGTTTGACAGTAGTTGAATGATTTAGTGCGGAATGATTAAGTGGTCAGAATGGATAAGAGGCTTTTATGATATAGTGCAAAATGAAATATGGTTGTTTAGTATTTGTTTAGAATGAAATCAGTGTGCTGAATGGTTAAGGGTGGCCAAAGATGCTAAATCATTGAGAGGGTTTTGGAACCATTAAGAGGGAGACTTTTTTTTGCCAAACAAGATTCACCTCTGAACGATTAAAAAGTTGCCTCTTAATGGAACTATTAAGAGGTAAACAAACAGCCCCACTATATATACTTATGAACTACTCCCAAAAACTTAAAAACATAAGGATGGAATGGAAGAGCAGGACATACCTTGAATTCTCTTCAGACATATATTCATCTGCACTTGGATTCATACATTCTCTTGCAGATATTAATTCACAATGTTCACCATTCTTATTTCTTGTAAACCACTGGCAGTTAAATAACTACAAATTAGTTCAATGTGTGTATGCTTCTGTTAGTAAATAGGGATTTATAACATTAACTATAAACCACAATTTACCATTCATAAAGTTAAAGCAACGCCTTATAGAAATATTTAATTACCGTTTTTCCACCGTTAACAAGGATCCCTTCGGAGAGAAGCCTCATTAGTTCCTCTTCGGATCTAAAGATTAGAGGAGTTACTGCACTCTTGATTATTGCACTGTACTCGTTTGGTAGTTCCATCACTTCGTAAATCTCTTGAAATTGAAGTGCGATCTTGAGTTTTTCCACAACATGAGCCATTAGTGGTCGTTGTTCACGAGATTTCTGCAAGCATTGATATGCAATGTCTGAAAATGTTTCCAAAGAACTCACATCCATTTGCTGCATCAGATCTTGAAAGATAATCTCATATAAATTATTCTGTTTATAGTGTTGTTTCCACACACGTACTAAACTCCGACACTGACCATCGCTATATTCAAAACATACTCTACCACACAATGTGTCAAATAAGACCACGCCAAAAGAGTATACATCTGACTCTTTTGTTAGCACGCCATAGTCCAAATACAGGGGGTCTAGGTACCCAAGGGTACCTACAACATTAGAGACGACAGCCGTGTGATTCTAATTAGCCGGGCCCATTTTTGACAGCCCTAAATCAGAAACTTTAGCATTCCAATTATCATTGAGCAAGATGTTGGAGCTTTTTATATCACGGTGAATCACTCTTTGTTGTGTCCCCATGGGATCGTGAAGGTAGCTTAGTCCCTTTGCGACCCCAAGGCATATCTGAAGACGTTGCATCCATGTGAGAGTACCGGCACTTAAATAGTTATCGAGACTTCCACGAGATGCATACTCGTAGACAAGTATCTTCTCAGCAGCCTCATCGCAAAATCCCAAAAGAGAGACGAGATTTTCATGTGTGTAACGGGAAAGCATGGTGATCTCCTTCCAGAACTCGGAGTTTCCTTGGCCAAATCTACTATCTAGACGTTTAAAGGCAACCATGCTTTGGCCCTTAGAGTGAGAGATGTCTCCTTTGTACACTTTCCCAAATCCACCCTTTCCGATAGCTTTGTTGTCAGCAAAGTTATCAGTGGCGGATTTCATTTCCTCCAGTTGGATTTTAAGATGTTGAAACTCTTCGAGGAAGAAGAGGGCAGCCATTATTTGTTAATAAAAGAAACTTCAAATGCAATTGCAATTGCAAAAGTAAAAAGGAGATGCTAAAAGAAGCAACAAAAAGAAGTGTTTGCAATCTCTCTGATCTGATGAAAGGCAAATATATATACAAGTCTTCAGAAATGGTTGGTGGTTATCATGTCTTGTATTTGACCTTATCCATTAAATGATGAGAAACGACGCCGTTTATGCCGTTAGCTTGTAACATTACCTTTATCTTGAACTCATTATTGAAAAATCGAGTTTATATAAACTTATAATAGTCAAAAAAAAATTCTTTAGACTATTATTGTAAAAAGGTTGCACTAAGTGTCTAAGTTTATACGGGTATTTTGGACGTCTCAATTAACAAATTTTTTATTACACTTTTTAAATAAAATGTCGTATTAAAATCTTTATATATATAAAAGGAAAATCCAAGAGTAATGAGGTGGCATCATGAAATCAAGTATTCATCCAATGGTGAAATTGTGGTTGATTCTTCATTGTCCCACATTGGTGTCAAAAGTCAAAAGTTGGAAGTGTGAGTGGCTATATAAAGGATAAGATATGGCTTGAAGGTTCATATAAAATTTGATCCATTTTTGGGTTAAATAGTTATTTTTTATTTACATGACAAAACATTTCATGTCTTCTTTATCTTTATATATATAAAAGGAGAATTCATGGTTGATGAGGTGGCATCATGAGAATCAAGTATTCATTAAATGGTGAATTATGGTTGATTCTTCATTGTCCCACATTGGGGACAAAAGTCAAAAGTTGGAAGTGTGAGTGACTATATAAAAGATAAGATATGGCTTGAAGGTTCATCCAATTTGGGTTAAATAGTTATTTTTTATTTACATGACCAAGCATTTCATGTAATAGTTAAACATTTCATATCCTTAAAGGAAAACCCATGAGTAATGAGGTGGCATCATGATAATCAAGTATTCATCAAATGGTGAATTGTGGTTGATTTTTCATTGTCCCACATTGGTGACAAAAGTGAAAAGTTGGAAGTTTGAATGGCTATATAAAGGATAAGATATGGCTTGATGGTTCATACAAAATTTGATCCATTTTTGGGTTATGAAAGTTATTTTTTATTTACATGACAAAACATTTCATGTAATAGTTAAACATTTCATATATCTTTAATTAGATAAAAGGAAACCCAAAAGATACGAGTTAGCACCATAAGAGTTGTAACAACCTGAATTCTAGTAGGTTTGAGAGTTTAGTGGTTATAATGGAAAGAATGAAAGTTATTAGTAAGAGACTAAATTCCCAATTTTTGAAATATATAAATAGGGACCAAATCCCTAGGGTTATTCTACATTGTTGGCGGCTAAGAGGTGAAAGAGAGAAGCAGTGAAAGAAAGGCTTGTGACATCGATTCTCTTTTGTGAAGAAACTTTGAATTGGTAAGTAATGATATCTCTTACGTTATTCTTTTGCACTAGAGTCCTTTGGTAAATCAATGTATGATTCAATTCCTCTGTTTAAGCTATGAATGTTAGCTAAAGGGCATAAATGGGGAAAAACCTAATCTGATTGCTTAATTGACCGATTTTAATGTGATTGGGACTTTGGGAGGTATGAGTTTGGGTTTACGCTTGCTAATCGTGGGAAAAGATTTATAGAGAAATCCGTTGTCGTTTTGGCCAAATAATTAGGAGTTGGAGGAAACTGTTCGAAATCGCCGAGTACCGGGATTAGTGGATTGCGGGACTTGGTGTTACCGGAACTTGGTGATACCGGAACCGGTAATCACCGGAAGTCGCAATTTACCGGGGGTCACAAGTCACCGGGAGTTGTCTAGTCCGCCGCCGGTAAGGTTTTGTTTGGGCCGGAAGATTTGCTTATTGGACCGACAATTCAATCTCCTCAAATGGGTCGGTGTTATTTAATTGTGTGGGCTTATAGTTTTCTTAGTGAACCGTGAACAAAATGAAAGGTATTGGGTCTGTGGCTTTTGGTTTTGATATTTGGGCCGACAACCAGAGCATGGGTTATTAAATTAATCAAGAAATTACTTTGTTTTGGAATTTAATTTGGGATCCGATTTATATATATAGTGGACCGAGATTTTCCTTTTAACAATTGTTAGTGGAGCCTAATTAATTAGTTGGGTCGGTGGGAATGTTTTTGATTGGACCAAAATGTTAGCTAGTGCAATTCTTCATTGGGTTGGCTTGGTGAAATTGTGATCTAGACCGAGAGTTAAAATTAGCACTTTAATCAATCGAGTCAAATAGGGGTTTAATTAATTAAGTCGAGAAGTGGATTATTAATTAAGCCCGGTTTGTGTGATGGGTGTAAATTGTAGGTTCGTGTCGAGATGATCGGTACGAGTAAACATTTCTAATCTGGACCTCAGGTGAGTCTTTCTGAACCTAAATTTTATACAAGTGTGTGTTTGATAATTATTGTCTAAATATGGGTTTTCCAGATGCTTTTATTACGAACTGAAGATATAGTGTGTGGCATGGGTATTATTTAACTGTGTGCTTTTCAATTACTTTTATTGCAAAGTGTCGAGTAAGTGTGTGGTGTGGTTGTTATCCAACGGTGTGCTACTCAACTGCTGCTATTTCAAGTGATGATTATTGTGTGACACTATGTGTGATGTAAATGTGTGTGACCATGCTCTGGCTTCGGTGTGTGTGACTTTAGTGTGTGTGACTTTAGTGTGTGTTTCGTATATGGGCGGTGTGTGCCCGGTGCGCTGTCACGGTGTGTGTGACTTTAGCGTGTGTTTCGTATATGGGCGATGTGTGCCCGGTGCGCTATCACGGTGTGTGTGTAACTTTAGCGTGTGTTCGTATATGGGCGGTGTGTGCCCGGTGCGCTGTCACGGTGTGTGTGACTTTAACGTGTGTTTCGTATATGGGCGGTGTGTGCTCGATTGCGATGTCACGGTGTGTGTGACTTTAGCGTGTGTTTCGTATATGGGCGGTGTGTGCTCGATTGCGCTGTCACGGTGTGTGTGACTTTAGCGCGTGCCAGTAGAATGTGTCAATGGGTGCATATAAATTTTGTGTGCTTGTTGTGATTTATGCAAATGCTTTCATAATGAATTTTTATAAACTGAAATATTTTGGTGTGACTCAGTGTGGAGGGAACTCACTAGACCTCGTGGTCTAACCCTCGCTTTTCAAAACTAAAACCTTTTCAGGTAAGCATGTAGCCGAGAGCACGTTTAAAGGTATTGGGCAAGGCGTGAATCGGAGCTTTGCGTTTAGAGGAAGTAGAAGAATTTCCCTTCCTGTCTAGTTAGATTCTCAGCTGTATGTAGGGTTAATTCCGCAAACCCCGTATTGTAAATCTTGATAGTGTGATCAGTTTGAGCCATTTTTGGCATTTTAATGTAAATGGGTAGCTTTAGCTTGTATATTTGGTTTTGGGATGTTACAAGAGTTGAGTATCAAATATTGGATTGTGGTTTAGTTGTAACTATCTCACATTGGTAAGAAGTTGAAGCATTGGAATAAAGATGTTTGTATAAAAAAGAAGGATGTGATGACATTATGTCAAGTCATAAGATTTTAGTATTCTCAAATAGTGAATTGTGATATATTAGAAAATTAGAGTGTATTAATAGGAGAAGGTGTCATTGAAAATTAAAAAGAGATTAATGATTGTTAAAACGAAGTTTGTTTACAAACACAATTAAACAATCTATAAGGTACGACCCGAAAGCCATAAGATTTCAGAATTTTCAAATATTGAATAAAACAATCTATCTATATATATAAGAAATAACCAAAATAATTTGAGGTACCATTGTAAAACGTCTTTTGACTAATACCTCAATAGATATTTTACAAAAGATAACATAAATATTTATATAACATATATATATATATATATATATATATATATAAATAGAAAAATATTTACATATTCTATCTTTCTTTATTTATATGTATAAAATAAATAACCAAGGGTATTTGAAGTGACATTGTAAGATTTTTTATTTTTAAATCTTGCATTGTGGTATTATTTTAGTCATTCTACATTGATGAGGGAATGCTAGATTGGAGAATGAAATGGACTACGAGAAATGATGAAGGAAAGTTGTATATAAATTTGAAATGAGTTTGATAATCTCACACTGATAAGAAGATTAACATTTTTATGAAACATGTTAACATATATTGACAACAAGAGAGGGATACATGTTTAATTTGTGGAAACTCATAGAGTTCACTAAGTTTAGTCAAACCCTTTTTGGGGAAAAAAAATTCTTCAAACCATTCGTAGCAACAATATGTTTAGTGTGTCGTTTGCGTTCTAAACAATATAACAACAAAATTATTACCAATAAATCTCAATTTATTCGTAACAACAAATAGTTGCTATTAATAGATGAAAATGAACCACTTATGGAATTGCATTTTTTGTTTTAAATCGTATCTCATTACTATTAATCGATGAATTATCTGTTATTTTAATGCGATCAAATAATTCCTTAAAATATTACTCGCTACCGTGCAACGCACGGGGCGCACACTAGTATGACATTATTTAAAAACGTGTCTTATAAAAACCAAAGGTCCTACAGAAAATGTGTTTGTAAGACGCTTCAAAACTGTCTTGTGGAAAGAGTAATATAACATTTTTTTTAAAAGCGTCTTAAAAAACTTGTTATGTCATCCCAAAGTATTATATAGATTAATCGTAAAACTTTTACATACACATTTTTGGTTCAAGAACCGGTGTTTGATCCATGATTTTTGTCTTCTGGGCACCTTTAAGGTACATTTAAAAATCCGCAAAATCGACCGATGTGTTTAGCCTAATTCTACCTTTTGAATGGATTTTTAAAGTTTCTTCAAAGACTTTTAAGTATTTTTGTCAATTTTGAGGCATTTTTTCAATTTTTTAATTGTATTTAATCTTTTTAGCTTTTTTTATTGATTTTCAGATATTTTTTTAATTTGTGGGGCACACATATTAGTTAGTGCGGGGACAATCGGTAAAAAGTAAAAAAAAAAACAATTGTTTTTAACTTAAGAAAAAAAAGACAGAAAATATTTCTTTCTAAGGCCATCAGTACTCCATGGGGGAATTTTTCAATGATTCCCCTCCACATCATCGCCACATCAGCTTTTCTTCCATCCCTCATTCCATCCCTCACGATCCCTAAACATCCGTACCCCATTCCCTCAAACCCCTTTGCCACCTCATTTATTTTAATTCTTTTATTTATACATTTAATTATTTAACAAAATAAAAATATTTATATATTTTTTAATAAATAAAAATAAGATAAATAATAAAAATTAAAATTCATATCATTCATTAAAAATAAAAATTACAAAATATCATTCATACCAATTATGAAATTTTTGGAGTTGCTTTTTTCTCGCTAAAGTAGCCCTCAAAGCGTTTCCCGTAAGGTGATCATGCGGGCTTATGAAAAACTCGAAGTCTTTCTCAAATCGGTTTGAGCGTTCGATTTCGATTTCGAGATCGAGTTTTTTCATTTTGTATTCCATTGTATCATCAATCTTGTTGTTGAACGTCGTCAACAACTGAGTAACACTTTCGTCCGTCAACCCACGCCGACACCAACGCGAGTTCCTCGGCTCTTGTCCACGTTTGTTTGGCGGCTTTCTTTGGTCTCGGATTTGATGGTTCCGGGTTAGATTGTTGTGTCGGGATATATTGTGGTGAGTTCGGGGTAGAAGGTTGGGTTTCCGGAACAATGTCGTCGTCGAGATTGAAGTTGGCCGGAGTAAAACCTTGTTCAATCAACCCGGGACGTGTAAATTGGTAAGGAATTTGTTGGTGAAATTGTTGGGGAAATTGTTGCGGATATTGTGGCGGATTTTGTTGCGACCATTGTGGCGGAATATGTTGCGAGAATTGCGGATGATAACCTTGTTGTGTAAACGCTTGGAAACCAAGCTGTTGATCTTCTTGCGATTGTGGTGTATTCGGTCGGTTACGACGGGATGTAGGTGTTCTGTTTGAATTCATGATGAGAGAGGTGTGAAAAATAAGAGGTTGAGAGAATTTGAGAGAGTTTGAGAGGTGTGAGATTGAGAGAATTTGATAGTGTGAAAAATAAGAGGTTGAGAGGTGTGAGAAATAAGAGGTTGAGAGTTAAATATATAGTGAGATTAAATTGAGAATTTTTTTTTTTAGAAAGATCCGTTCAACGGATATATTTTTTTAAAAATTTAATTAAAATTTTTTTTTTAAAAACCTTTGGGATGGATCGGGATCCCATCCCCGGATACCATCCCGCCCCGCCAACCCCGCCCGGGCCGTAGCCCATCCCGCATCGACCCCGCCCATCCCGCATCCCATCCCGAGCTCATCCCGAGCCGGGTACGGATGGCCTAATGGGAGTCATTCCCCCATCATTTACCTTATACATCTGCTCCTGTCTACAACTTTAAAATTTTATAAAATAATCATTACATCTTCTATTTGAGGTGGATTCATACGAGAACGCTAAAATTTAAAGGTTCCAAATATATAAAGTAATATATTTGTGAAATTTTATAGGGAAATTAATTAAAATACCCTAAGTTTGAAAGTGACTTACCAAAATACCCCAAAATTTGAAAAGTTTACCAAAATGCCATAAATTTCCACGATGAGAGCCCTCTATAGCGGGCAGGGACTGAAAGTGAAAATTTTTGCAAGATTATTTACACTTCCGGTCCCCACCGCGGGCCATCGCGGGGTCAGGGACCGAAAGTGTAAATATATCTTGCAAAAAATTTCACAATTGGTCCCTGACCGCGATCACGGGCTCCATAACGCGGGAAAAAAATGGCATTTTGGTAAACTTTTTATTTTTTGGGGTATTTTGGTAAGTCACTTTCAAACTTAGGGTATTTTAATTAATTTCCCAATTTTATATATTGGATTTTTTATTGTAATGGTTGAAAGATGCCATTTGGCTTGACCATGTGTTAGCTGAGGATGTCTCGATCATATGATTATTCAAATAAACTAGTGTATGCACCGTGCGTTGCATGGTAGCGATAATGTTTTTAAGAACACATTGGACCAAGTTAAAATATAATGTAATTTCTTGGTTAACAATTATGACGGTTATTTAAGTTGGGTAAATGTAAAATAAACAGTAAGCAACAAAGACTACTTATACCGAAACTCATTTTTTGATATGCCTTGGTCTGAAGAGTTGGCTTAGTGCATATCAATAAATATGTCTTTTTGACTGTGGCATCGATATCCTTGTAGTTTTCCTTTTCATAATAGAAAGGATAGTCGTATATGTATTTATTTTTACAACTTTATTTTAATTGTTACGTGAGTAAATCAATAAAAATTTAAATGGTATGATTAGATAAATATCTAAAATTATACATTCTAAAGTTAAAAGTGTAAAAACCATAAAAGCTATAAAAATGAATTGAAAAGAAATAATGCCTTGTAAAAAAAGCCATGTCGTGGCGCCTAATTTTCTAAGACCATGAGTACCGCTACCCAATGAACCCACTGAACCCAATTGCCACCTCAGCACCACATCAACTTTTCCCTTTCCTACCCTCCTTACCCTAAAGTGGAGTACCGCCTACCCACCAAACCCACTCTTACCCGCTGAACCCAACCCTATGAAAATAAAACCAAAAACATCAGGTATGTGCGGGTTCATGAACCCGATGGCCTTACCCCCTCCCTACCCCCCCCCCCCCCCCCCCCGGTACCCCCTTACACGCTCTTACCCGCTAACCCTGCTTGCCACCTCGGCCTTACCCGATCCCGTACCCGAGGGTGGTACGGGTGGCCTAAGATGTTTCTTAAATTGGTTGCACATTAAGAATTATAATTAACAACCATATGGAATGTAGTTATTAAATAATAACAATTAATTTAAAAGAACGTACAATATATCAAAAACAAAATTTGCTTTATAATTTTTTGCTCATATAGTCATCCAAGTGATGAGATGTGAAGTTAAAATCAAATACGTTATATCGTTAAATTCATGTTATAACTAAACAAATGAAATATAATAAAAGTATTTAATTAATTATTTACCAAACGTAATTAATATAAATTAAATTGTTATAAGCATAGGCCATAAATGTTAAGTAATGTTACATAAAGGCAAACGTGAAAGAGTGAGAAGTTAAAAACTGTGTGGTAAACAACATGGTTAACCTTATAAAAATCTTCATGGAGCTTCTAAAGCTTTGTTTCTACCACATACTACAACCACATGATAAACACCAAAACAAAAATAGTGACCTCGTTGACGATATCATCGCCGGTAAAATAGGCCATGTGAAACAAAACGGGCAATACAAAATTGCGTATTTAGTTTTGTTCAAGACTATTCAACCTCTCATACATGTTCTGAAGGGCAGTAGCATGTTTTTTACGCCCCGGGTGAAACCTGGTTACATAACAAAAGTTTGACTATATTTTCCAATTAAATACTATAATTAGGCCATTAATGAGGGTAACGAAGGCATAATAATATAAATAGGTCATTAATGGAAGTAACCATGACATTTACCATGTCCGGTGCATGTATTTAAATCTGTCACAAAGATGGTTTTCTTATGCGATCATTACCATTATTCTACTCTATTAAACATGCCTAAAGCTCCATTTGATTCAAGATTTCAGCACATGAAAATAAATTTAAAGCAAAAAATTCCCAAAAATAGAATGAATCATCTTTAACTAACAAATGGAAGATTTAATGTTGATTGGTGATGACAACATGTCTAAGGATAATTAATATTACTAACCAAGTGGATAAAACATCATTAAATCTAAGGAATCAAGTTATATACAATGTTGTACAACTGAATGTACATGTTCAAACATTTGATGGGTAGAAATAGCACTGCAGCGACATCTCATAAGCGTTTCATCACAAAAAAACACCAACACCAAAATTCTTTAACGTGCTTGCTTTCATTTGTGTATAAATGGGTAGCATTATAGCTTCACCTTCTCGACCCATTAGGAAGTTTGAGATTGGAACAACGAAAGAATAAGCTTCTGATCCTAAGCACTGTGGTAACCTCAACAACTGAGAACACCATATCCCCTAAATTGTCATCCATATGACCATAAACAATCCACGCCATTTTCTGCATTCGACGATAGCAGAGATTAAAGGGTCGGTTACCAAATTCTTACCCCGTAAGCGCTTACTCGCAAACAATTCACCTTCATTTACCTTATCGTGTGACATCCTTGGCCATGAAAATGGATTGTTGGTAAGCATTTTAAACCCGGTAGACGCTTACCGGGTATAAGTCATTTCCCACACTTACCGGGTAAGACTCTTGATCCTTGCCTTATCTCTTACCAGGTAAGCTTCTTGGTCCTTTCCATGCTCAATCAATAACGTAAATGATATTGGTAAGCGCTTACCCGATAAGTATTCAGTAAACGACCCCTAAGATTAAATGTAGATTTTAAAAACCCAATACTAAAATAGAATACATAAAAACACAATGGCCACAAAATTCAAAAAATCCAAATTAACCATTGATCAGTGAATGCCCTAAAAAAATATGAAGATAACAAACTTCAAAAAACATAACAACTACTTCTCAATACAATCTTCTAGAATCAACACAGAAGTATTCTAGCATAATGTTTATCAAGTCCTTGGATAAACCAAAAAAAATGTCACCTTATTATGTTCTACATAGGCATTCATCAAGGATTCCTATGTTTCCCATAAAAATGTCTTTTGGTTTAAAAAAAGACACTTTCTCGGTAAAGGAATCAGAAAAATGGAAATATTATACTTACATTAGCAAAAACTTGGTTGAGCTTATATAATGACTTTGTAAAAACTACTTTCCCAAGGCGTGAAAGCCATTTGTGGATGCAACTACTTGATATAGCTTCCCATTGCACATTTTGACATAGATATATGTTGAAGATGTTATTACTTGCATGAATAGTCCACTCTTATCACCATTTGTATCATTTCATGGACTGATAACCATTTGAAAATAAATGTGAGAAACACAAGTACCAAGAACAAATGATTAATTAAATGTAGATAGCTATTAACAATTAAAATGAAAGTTGAGATAGATTATGCCTAAGAAACCAATGATGCATGAAGGAAAAGAACAGAAATTGCAGCAGCAGCCTCTAGATGTGGTTGCTCCAATCTTTCTGCATGTACTCGATTTTCTGCATAAATTGAGAAAAAAGATAAGAAAGGTACGTTCAACGTTGATCTTATTTGTAGGTTATATGATATTTTAACACCCTTCATTTTATTATCAGGTAAGCATTTTCATTTCATTGTCCAAGTCCCATGTTTTAGAAAATCATACACATCCTTTGTCAAATGGTTCCAAATTGGTGTTTATTTTATCTTGATTCATGAGGTTGCATTGAGATTGATTTATTTCTAACAAATAGATGATATTCATCATTATGAGAAACTTAGTATTGATCTCATGGTAATACTCCAAAAAAAAACGTATGATAGCTATATTACTAATATATATATATATATAGAGGCCCACTATTTTGTAAACCATCCTTATCGTGTTAACTTTGTAAACCGTGGATTTCATAGGTTTTCTTGATGAAATTGTTTCATGAAATTGTTTATTTTGATGAAATTGTTTCATATCATTCATTTCTTGATGAAATTGTTTCATATATTTGTGTTTTTTATGTAGTTTCATATATATTTTTTCATTCCTATGAAACTGTTTCATATATTTTTTCAGTTTGATGAAACTTTTTCGTTTTTACATAAAAACACAAATATATGAAACAATTTCATCAAGAGATGAATGATATGTAACACTTTCATCAAAATAAACAATTTCATCAAGAAAACCTATGAAATCCAAAGTTTACACACATTTAGAGGTTTACAAATTATTATATATCTCTCTCTCTCTCTCTCTCTCTATATATATATATATATATATATATATATATAGTGTTAGGTTCATTTGAGAAGTTTAAATATTTTGAGAAATAGAGAAGTGATCGTGGCTCTTAGATTAAATGCGCTGATTTTGAACATGGAAGGGTATTTTGGTAATTAGTCATCCCGTTTAAAATTTAATTCAAATAAAACAGATCTCCTAATTTAATTCAAATAAAACAGATCTCTTCCTAATTGAACCCTATTCTTATTAGTTATCGATTTGATATCTATCGCTATTCAATCAATTGATCGATTACATAGTCGTTGTTTTGCTCTCGATTTTCTTCTATTCGAAAATTTAGGTTTTAAAAAGTGATCGATCAATCAATCTAACAGCATGTCTGATTCGGTAATCGTTCCTGATCATGAAGTGGATCAAGAAGTTGATCAATTTTCCAACGACGAAGATTTGTTTGATGAAGATGAAGGTATTTTGATTTAATTTTAGTTTTTTTTACTGTTTTTTCTCGATTTATAGGTTATTTGATTAAGATGAATTTTAAATAATTAATCGTTGAACTGAATATTGAACACTTGTAGTTATTTTCAACTTTTTGATTTTTAAATTGAATATTTGTTTTAATTCTGTTAGAAACATTATAGATTTATATATGATTTTGTTTGATTTCAATTTTGAAATTGTGATATTATAAAACATTCATATATGAATTTATGCTAACGTTCATATATGAATTATTTTGATTCTTAGCTCATTAATTATTTAGTTGTAAATAATTAAATTGATTCATGTATGAACATTTATTCAACTGTGAGTTGCTTTTAAATTTTTTATTATATACAACATTCATATATGAATTATTTGTTTTTTATAAAACATTCATACTTGAACATTTGTTGAGTTGTTTTAAATGTTTATAGTAAAAACATTCATATATGAATTATTAGAATTGTTATGAAATGTCCATATTATTTGTATTGTTATAGAACATTCATATATTAACATTTGTTGAATTACTTCAAACAGTTTTACAGTATAAAACATTCATATATGAATTGTTAGAATTATTATAAAACATTCATATATGAACATTTGTTGAATTGCTTTTATAATGTTTTGTATTATAAAACATTCATGTATGAATTGTTGTAATTGTTATAAAACATTCGTATTTGAATTATTTGTTGTTTAGTTTATGTGTTATTTTATTTAAAATAATTGAATATATTCATCTGTTAATATTTTGAATATTATTTTTATGTAATGATTTTTTAGGTTCAAATCATTTTGTTGCATCCACATCTGCTGTTCATCAGTTAGTTTTTTTACCGTCTGGTTCGAAGTTTTGGATACCGAATGTGCATGTGGATTTTAAGCCTAGAGTGGGTAGTTTTTTTCAGTCTGTTCAGCAGGCCATTTCAATGTATGAACGGTATGCTCAGAAAGGGGGTTTTGATCTTAGACTTTCGACTACTGTTAACGGTAATCATGGTATTGTTAAGATCAAGTATATTGTTTGTAGTAAAGAAGGGGATCCACCAAAAAGGAATTTTGATACTGTTCATGATAGTATTGAAGGTAAGAATCATCGTATTTCAAATACAAAGAGGACAGGTTGTAGAGCAAGCATTAGGTTGCGTTTTGTATGTTCAAAATCAATGTATGAGGTTTATCATTTTGAAGAGAAACATAATCATATGCTTCTTGATGAAAATGAAATGAGTATGTCTAGGAAAAGAAGGCAGTTATCTATAACTGATCAAGTTTTTATTCACAATGCTGCTAGTTGTAATATTGGAGCAACCAAGGCGCATACATTGCATATGTCATTGAAAGGGGGGTTTGATATTTCTGGTTGCACTGTTGATGATTATAAGAATTTTAGGAGATATTTGAATGCATTTGTTGGTGATGGTGATGGTGAGATGGTTCTTTCTATGTTGGAAGATAGATCAAAAGATGATTCAGGATTTTCTTTCGAATATAATCGGCAAGATAATCAATTATGTGGTATCTTTTGGGCTGATGAAATTGCTAAGATGAATTACCAAGAATTTGGAGATGTTATCTCATTTGATGCTACATTCCGCACAAACCAGTATAGAATGGTTTTTGTTCCATTTACTGCTATTAATAATCATAAAAAATCTATAACTGTTGGTGCTGCTTTGTTATCGGGTGAGACTCTTGATAATTTTAAGTGGCTTCTTGAGGCTTTTTTGAAAGCACATTGTGGTAAGCAGCCTAGTTTGGTTCTAACAGATCAGTGTTTGGCAATGAAACAAGCTATTCCATTGGTTTTTACCGAATCACGTCACAGATTATGTATGTGGCATATCATGACCAAAGTTCAAAACAAGGTTAGTATCTGTTCATATATTAATTCTTTATAACTTATTAAAATTTTAATGTTAACATATAGTTCATCATAAATATATGTTCAAATTTGAACTTGAAGGTTCATATATGAATATGAATGTTCATATATGAATATAAGGATTATACTAAATACACATTCATATATGAACTCAAATGTTCATATATGAATGTAAGGTTGATACTAAATACATTTTTAAATGTGAAAAGAAAAGTTCATATATTAACTTGAATGTTCATATATGAACTTTAAGTTTCATACTAATTACATATTCATATATGAATCCCAAGGTTCATTTGTGAATTATATTAAATAATGAAAGTTCAAATATCAATATATATATTTTTTTTGTAAACAAAGATCATATATGAATCATTGTTTAGTTAGTATTCTGTTCATTTGTGCATATAGATTAGTTGTTTAATTAACCATCATGTATGCATTATTTATATAGGTTTTTGTGTTAAATCATTATTTCTATTTAACTATTTTGTAGGTTAGCACAATTGTATATAAGGAGACAGATTTTAACAAACGGTTTAATAAACTTGTTTGGAATCTTCAATTGGAGCCTGAAGAATTTGAAACTATGTGGTTGGATTTGATTAGTGAGTTCAAACTTCAGAAAAGCAAATGGTTTTCACACATGTTTTGTATTCGTCAACGATGGATTCCTGCATATTTCAAGTCTATTCCTTTTTGTCCGTTGATGAAAACTACATCAAGGTCAGAGAGCATAAATTCATTCTTCAACAAGTTTGCTCACCATGGTAATAACTTTGTCACATTCATGCTTGCATTTGAAAATGCAATGCGTAAGCAAAGAAATTCTCAACGTAAGCTTGACCATGCGACAAAGACAACTGTCCCTTGTATGTGCACTCCAAAAGCAATTGAGAAACATGCAAATGAAGTTTACACACGGGCTATATTTTTGGAAGTTCAAAAGGAAATTAATAAGGGAGCATGGTCGTGTGTTCAACAAAATGTTGTTGAAAATGATGGATGCCAATTTTACACAATTTTGCAAAATGACAAAGATTGTAAAAAGAAGAAGCTGTTCAAGGTAAAAAGAATTAATAATATATGCATATTTATTATTATTTATTAACACAACTTATGTTTTACATGTTGATGTGTGTTGTAGGTTGTCTGGAATCAACTGGATTCAACATTTGAATGTGAATGCAATCATTTTAGTCAACATGGATTTTTATGTCGTCATGTTTTCAAAGTTTTAATGAATGAGAACTTCAATCAGATACCCGAGAAGTATATATGTCGACGATGGAGAAGAGACTTGATATGCTTCAATCTTAGGAACATTTCGTGGAGACAAGGCGATCCAAATGGTGAAATGGCAAGAATTTGCTATGAAGCACAAGCATCTTTGGATTATATTTTGATGAGTCTTAGAAGTGATAAAAAGAAGCTTAAGGAGTTTGCAGAGAAGATTCATTGTTTGAAAGCTGAGGTAGATGCTAATATTCCTTACCAAAGCAATTTGGAAAAGAAGAAAGAGACAATAAGAAATCTTATTGCTGTTAATAAACCAGAAAAAATAGACATCCAGCCACCATCAGGAATCCACAACAAAGGATGTGGAACAGGAAAACGTTTGATCGGTGCAGGTGAGAAAGCTGCAATAAAGAATCAGAAGGCTAAGCGATTGTGTAGAAATTGTCAACAGTTGGGTAATCATGATTCTCGAAATTGCCCATTGAAGAATGTTAATGATTAGATACATAGTGTAGGTTACTTTTTATATCTATAGTTACTTTTTATAGTCACAATTTCAATAATAAATGTTGATTGATTTTTTAATGAACAATACAAGTTTATTTTGTAGTTGATTTTTTTTTTCATTTTCATATATTAATTTAAAGGTTCATATATAATGTTTTCAAATATATTAACATTCATATATGAACTTTCGAATGACTGAACATTGATATATGGAACATTCATATATGAACTTTCAATTATATGAGCATTCATATCTGAAGGTTCGAAATATATCAACTCTAAACTCTAAACATTCATATATGAACATTCATATATGAACATTCATATTTGCACTTTTTAATATTTGAACATTCATATATGAAGATTCATAGTTGCAATTCATATTTGAACATTCATATATGAAGACGAAATTTGCACTTTTCTAATATGTAAACATTCAAATATGAATATTTATATTTCAACATTCATATATGAATGTTCATACTTGTGCTTTCTGATATTTACACTTTCTAATATTTGAACATTCATATATGAAGGTTAATAATTGCACTTTCTAATATTTGAACATTCATATATGAACATTCACATATTAATATTTTGAATATTTATATATGAAAATCCATATATTAACATTCATATTTGCAATTTCCAATTTGTGAACATTCTTATATGAAGCCTAAAATTTAAATATCAATTCAAGGATCATATTCATATATAAAAATAAAAAGTTCATAATTGAACTTTAATGTTCAAATATGAACTCAAAGGTTCATATATGAATATTTTATGATATATAAACATTCATATATGAACATTCATACTTGCACTTTCTAATATGTTAACATTCATATATGAAGACGAACATATAAATATGAAAAATAAGGTTCAGATTAATATATAAACAACCAATAAGTAGATCAAAACAGATCAAAAATATTTTTTAATAAACTACTAATTACCAGAAATGTTACAACCATGCAACATACAAGTACTATTGTTTAAAAACCTCCCAACCAATCAACCATGACAAACAACCAAACCAACCATAATTGTTTTTCATCCCAATCACCCTACCAAACATTTACCCATCAAAAACAAATAAACAACCATAATTGTGCAGAAAATATTGTTTCTAAACCAAACCACCATCAAAACCATTTAATTGTATCAAACCATCAAACTTTACCAACACCTACAACATGTCCTGCCTTTGCTGCTTTGTTGTCATTGCAACCGATTCAAGGTACTTCTTCTTTGTTTCATCGAATGAGTCAAACTCATTCGTTTGTTCAATAACTTTCTTCTTCTGTATATTCCTGTCTGAAAGTAACAATTTTGTCGCATACTTATATCGTAAGCGATAAATTTGTTGCTTTTGACTTTTGACATTAGGAAAAAAACCACAATCCCACTTCTGGATATCTTGCCCGATGTAGTGCTCCATATGCCTCATCGTGAAGATGCCACAGTCAATTTTGTTTTCTTCAGAGCACCATTTCATTATGTATCTTTCTGGTTTAATTAATTAAACCATCGCTTCTGCTTTCGGATTATTGACAGACCTCAAGTATTCAACAAATAAATCATGCTGCATAATATTTTTATTATCATAAGTAAATTTGATAATATATTCATTTATGAACTTAAAAAAATTTAAACATTAGTAAATTTACCAGAATAAATGGGATATTTCCATATTTGTTTTCAATAGATACATCTGTTGACATGTTGTGAATTATGTAGATTTTTGGGTGCTTCAGATTGTAAACAAACAGAAAGTAGTGGCTTGACTGTATTATCGGAAAGAACACCTGTTTTCATTATACATAATCAGAATCTTTAAATGTTCAGTCAAATTTGTATGTTTTCTATATAAATTAGATACGTACCAGATCATATTCCCGTAAATTCGCCAAATCTTCATTATTCTTAATTGCACATTTAATATTTGATTTGAAGATTTGTACACTTTCTTCTCTGGTGTTCTTTTTATTCAGGACTCCATCCGGCTAGTTAAACAAAGAAATTAAATGAAAATTTTAGATTTTCAGAACAATTCATATTCATATATGAACAATAAGATTCAAATATGAACCCAAATGCCAAGCTTCATATTCAATTTATTTTTGATAGATGAAATCAGTGACTAAAATCATTCATATATGAACATCCATATATGAACATTCATATATGAACGTTCATATTTGCACTTTCTAATATGTCAACATTCATATATGAACATTCATACTTGCACTTTCTAATATGTCAACATTCATATATGAACATTCATATATCAACGTTCATACTTGCACTTTTTAATATGTGAACATTCATATATGAACATTCATGTTACACTTTCTTATATTTGAACATTCATAGATGAATGAAGACAAATTTATAAGTGACAATCATTCATATATGAAAACAAACCAATATATGAACTAGACTAAAAGTATTTATAAATATTGACATACCAATATCGTTGTGTTCAGAAATAGTCGATATGGGGATTGTTTGCTTCTTAGTTCCTCCTCTTTGTTTAGTAGACCTGCCCAAGTATCAATAACATTTGCCACAACATACGTTTTGGGCATTAGACTTTCTGCTGCCACCTTTATCATGCTATCCCCATCCGTTGTTTCATATACGACATCACTATAATCCAATGAAATGAAATGAAATTTATTATATATTCACATTATTGAAGTTTAACATAACATATATAATATTAAAACTGTGACTTACCACCAATCTCCGGTCAGTGCAAAGAGCCACCTACCAACCTTGTTTTCAGTCAATGTCAAATGTTTTGATATCAAAACATTTCTGTTAATATAAGGTGACTTCATGCTTTCTGTCAACTTGATTTCTCTCTTAGATTCTTTCTTTTCTTCTTCCTCTTCATTTTCTTGCTTTTGTGTCATTTGTTCATCTCTCTTTTCTTTCTTTTCTGTCACTTCTTTTTCTCCCTTTTTCTCTTCTTCTCTCACTTTCTTTTTCTCTTTTTCCTTTTTTTCTTCTTCTTTATTTTTCTCTTTTTCCTTTTTTTCTTCTTCTTTCTTTCTCTCTTTTTCTTTTTCTCTGATTCTTTTCTCAGCCTTTTCTTGCTCAATCTTTTTTTTTGTCAACCATCTCTTTCTTAGCCTTCTCTTCTTCCTCTTGTGATGAGAACCCCAAACTGTAACTAGGTCCATCATTCATATATGAAGCTGCAATATTATTCACAACGTCTGAAGTGTTTTCTGCAGTAACTTCAGCTTCCATGTCAGTTGCAGTCTCACCTTTCTCTTTCTCACCTTTCTCTTTCTCCTCTTTCTCCTCATTCTGTTTCTTATGCTTCTTTTTCATCTCATTCTCTTTCTCCTTCTCTTTTTCCTTCTCTTTTTGTTTTCTTGATGCTTCCAAATTATTAAAGACAAGCTCAACTTCCCCATGAGTTGTTGGGTCTTTCCAAAACTCTTCACTATCCATGATCACCGTGGTTTGTTGTGTAACAGGGGTCATGAACAATTCCATCAGTTGTACTTTTATCAAGGTTTAGATTCTCTGAAACCAGGTATTCTTTTACCTCAGGTTCAACCAATACCTCACTCTCCAAACTCTTTTTCTTTATTCCCCTGTTCATTAACTCATCGTACTCTTCTTTGTATTTTTTTATTGTTTCATTACCAGGGTATTTGGTAGCAGCTTCTTTAAAAGAAATATCTAAGATGGTTGAGTCATACATTAAGCAATTCAACTTGTCTCTTATAAAACTTTCTTGAACCTACAATTTGAATAAAAATAAAGAGTTAGACATGACTTATAAAGCAATAAGGATTGATATATGAAGTATTAAGATTCAAATATGAATGCATATATAAAAATTTATATATGAAGTATACAATATTCATATATAAGAATTCACATATGAACTTTCATATATTAATTTATATAAATAAATTCAAATATGAATTTTATATATTAAAGTTCATATATGAACTTTCATATATTACAAATCATTTATGAACTTTCTTATATGAAATTTCATATAAGAATTCATATATGATCTTTCATATATCAAATTTCATATATGATTTCATATATGAATGTTTATATGTGAACTTTCATATGTATATTTTATAATATATGAACTTTCATATATTATAAACTATACATATTAAAGTTCGAGTTCACATATGATAGTTTATATATGAATTTTCATATAAGATTTTATATATGAACTTTCATATAAGATTTTATATATGAACCTTCATATATGTACTTTCATATATGAAATTTAATATATTAAATTTCATATATGAACTCTTATATGAACTTTCATACATATAGTTTATAATATATGAATTCATTTATGAATTCATATATGAAGTTTTAAAATATAAGAACATTCATTTATGAATTTTCATATGTGAACAAAAATATCAACTTTCATATATGGATGTTCATATATGAATTCAAATATGAACTTTATATATCAATGTTCATATATGAACTTTGATATATTAAAGTTGATATAAGAGTTCACATATGATAGTTCATATATTATTTTTCATATATCAACTTTTATTTATGAGTTCAAATATCAAAATTGATATACGAGTTCATATAATATAGTTCATATATGATTTTTCATATTTAAAAGTTGATATATGAAATTTAATATATCAAATTTCAGATATGAAAGTCCATATGTTATAAACTATACATATGAAAAGTTTATAATATATGAATTCATTTCTGAATTCATATATGAAGTTTCAAAATATATGAACATTCATATATGAACTCATATATGAAATTTGATATGTGAATTCATATATGAATCTTCATATATTAACTTTAATATATGAATGTTTATAAATGAACTTTCATATTTATAGTTTATAATATTAAAATTCATACATGAACTTTCAGAGTGAAATATGAATATGAATGTTATATTATACTTACAGTTTGTTTCTCTTCTTCAGTAAGTTCTTTTGCAACAAATAACTTCTCTTTCCCAAATCCACCTTGCTCAATTTCATAACCCTCCCTTCTTCGTAATCTCTCTGCCGTCCACATCTTGATCATTGGAATATTTCTTTTAACAGAAACAGCCTCACATTCGAAATTATAAACATACAATAGCTGCAAATAAGAATCAATTAATACATTGTTGTAAGATATATTTTAAGTTTAAAAAATTTATAATATACTTACCAACAAGTATGTTATAGATCCCACATAGAAACTTTTGTCTGAGTCTCTCACCCAACCTTGCTTGCTCCTTTTCAAACACTGAAAGATGTATGAACACCAGTCAATGTTTGATATATCTGTCTCTGGATGTATGTAGTTTAAGACAGTCATATTGAGGGTGCCACTCTTCAGTCCTTCAGCCATGGTATTGCAGAAAAGAGTGATAAAGTTCAACTTGAATTCGAAATCTGCTTGCTTGCTGTCAATTATTTTTTGTTTGAGATCTGTTGGTCGGATTATTTTGCTTGAAAATTGTGACCTCCAGTTGACATAGATCTCATCATCATCTCTAATGTACTCTTCATCAAACAGATTCTTTCCATATATGGGAACACCAAGCATAAAGTGGATAGATTCTTCAGTTATTTTAACCTTGTTATCTCCAATGACAATCTCCATTGTATCGCAATTTAAATTATCAACCAGAAAGAATGCTAATTTTGATGGGATTCCATCGATCTTCATGTCTAAGATGTCAGTGAATCCCATTTTTTTGATGCAATCCCGTTGATCTTTTGTTAACGCTTGTATTGCTTCAAAAAGAGGCTTCGGGGATGTCCTAACCTTGATGACGGGAAAAGATTGTTTTGCATCATCTTTTCCTTTTTTGCTGGTTTTCTTTTCTTTTTTTCCAACTCATCTCCTGAATCATTTATCTGCACGTCTTTTCTTTTTCTTTTAGTTGTTTTTTTCTTTTCCAGTATCTGTATATAGATATTTGTTAATATAATTAATCAAGCATCATGATAATATATATTGTTATTAGTGTTGATGATAGATTACATACATAAAACTATTTGCATCGGTTTCTCTTCTTTCTTTTTACCTCTTTCTTCTTTATTAACTTGAACTTGAACTTTGTTTTGTCTTTCTTCTTCATTTCCTATAAATAACAAATCAATCAAAAAACATTCATACATTAAATTTTCTATATTGAATATTAAAAGATTTTTATTCATATATCAATATTCATATATAAAAGTTCAGATATTAACGTTCAAATATGAATGTTCATATATTCCAAAGTTAAAATAGGGAATGTTCATATATGAAGTTTAGAAATATATAAACCTTCATGTATGAACTTTAATATACGAATTTGTATATTTTCGAAAGTTCATATGTGAACTTTCATATATGAACTTACAAATATTAGAAAGTTCAAATGTGAATATTCATATATGAATGTTCATATATATCGAAAGTTAAAATAGGGAATGTTCATATATGAACGTTTATATATTTGGAAAGTTCATATATAAATGTTCAAATATGAACTTACAAATATTAGAAATTTCAAATATGAATATTCATATATGAATGTTCATATATATCGAAAGTTCATATATGAACGTTCATATATTTTAAACTTCATATATGAATGTTCATATATAAACTTTCATATATTTCGAAAGTTCATATATTTTAAACTTCATATATGAATGTTCATATATAAACGTTCATATATTTTGAAAGTTCATATATGAATGTTCATATATAAACGTTCATATATTTTTGAAAGTTCATATATGAATGTTCATATATAAACTTTCATATATTTCGAAAGTTCATATATAAACTTTCATATATTTCGAAAGTTCATATATGAACGTTCATATATGAACGTTCATATATTTTAAACTTCATATATAAACGTTCATATATTTTGAAAGTTCATATATGAATGTTTATATATAAACGTTCATATATTTTTGAAAGTTCATATATGAATTGTAACGTCCCAAAAATTTCGAGAAATTTAAAATTTTTAATTAAACATTTCGTAATTAAAACCCATTAAATAATCCCAACATATTAGTTGCAAAATCATAAATATTGTTCATGTAACCAGAAACCAGCGGAAATCATGTTAATAAATAAAACTAATAATAGCCAGCTCATCCCGCGCTCCAGTGTGTACCCGTCACGCCTTAGAGCCACTTGTACCTGAAACCACAATTTATTGGGAAAGGGTAAGCACGAAGCTTAGTGAATTCAAACACCATAAATAACACAGTTATTCCACACTGCCCCTAAAACAGATAGTGACACATAAACGATCATACAGGTCTACGAACAAATCATAAACAAGTATATCCACACCCACCCACCTAAGAGGCACAAGTCGGTCCCACCGACCACATGATAACATCTCCGGCCCCGCCGAATCCTCGGTCCCACCGAGTCTCTACGCCACCCGCGTATAAAATCTCCGGCCCCGCCGGATCCTCGGTCCCACCGAGTTAACATGACAACATAGTATCAACTAGACACCCCACTATCTAGTTCCACCACACAATCACATAAAGCTACCACACACGTACTACAACAATGATAAAACAACCGCTATTAGATATAGTGAGAGAACTCACCTCGTAAGCGCGCCTAGCTCACAAACAATAATTCAAGCTCCACAAATCCAAGATCACTTCCCGACACCTAAACGAACGTTAAAACGTATTAACACGAGACCCGGACCCTAAAACACGACGCACCCTTAAATCGTCACTAAAACGACTTTTCGGTCTAACCAAACAGGTCTGTTCGGGACCTGTTCCGACCTCCATAAACCCAGAAAATCCTCAATTAAATTTCATAACCAGAAAGTACTCAGAGTTAGGGTTCCAAGGACATATTATACACCTCCTAACGATTTTTCTACAATTTATTATGGATTTTACAAAACGGATTAACTGCACAGCGAAAAACAGCACCTTTCGTTATAAAACAGCAGTTTGACACTAGCTACGGTCCGAACTGGTTTTTCCGCAAAACATAAGAAACTTACTAGACTCAGAATGGGAACTTTTGGCACTGGTTTCATACCAATCCGACATTCCTAGCAGAAGTTATGGCTTTCCCAAAACAGTGGCAGAAACTGAGACTATTAAAACGGAACGCGACCTGCCACATCCGGACCTGCTGTATAAACAGCCAATTTACGCCTAGCTAGAGGCCGAACCGGACTTCCGCTAAAACACGAAAAGTGTGCCCGGCACAGAATGCGAACCGTGGGCACCGGATTCGCCTCAATCCGAGCTACGACGGAAAAGTTATGGCCGTCGCAAAACAGTGGCAGACAAACGTTTTCACATAAAATGACAAAAGTTGTTTATAAACCCATTAAGACATAGCTTAACCCAAACAGACCCGAACAGCCTACAAGCTTACTGGAAAGGACTGTACTACGCTGGACAACCACCGAGCACCACCCACATCCGCCTCCGGCAGCGGTGGTGGTTGGCGGCGGCGACGATGGTTACGGTAACCCTTCCGGCGAGACCTCCCAACGTCACCCACTCCCGACACACTCGCAAAACGCACCCGCACGCACCCGCACCCTGCACACCCCTGCTCCCACCCCTCTGCCGCCACCACGGCGGCGTGCAGCAGCGGCCCCACCGCCGGCAGCCGTGGCTGCGGCGGTGGTGGTGGCAGTTTACGACGTTCCGACAACGAAAACACAACGAAAAAGAACGGGGACACGGGATTACCTCGACGTGATTTCTCCTCCCCCTTTTCCGGCAGAAACGGTGACGACGTCTCTATCCTCTTTCCGGCGAACTCTCTCTTCTCCGGCGTATTCTCTCACTCTCGGCTCTCTCTCTACCTTCGCACCTCTCCCACTCTCGGTCCTCTCTCTTCTCCGGCCGAACAACGCCGGCAGCGCCGGTGATGGTGGTTCACGGGAGTAGGTCGACGGCAGCAATAGGGAGGAGAGGGGGGTACTAGGGTTTCGTTTGGTGCTTGCGAAGGTGAGAGAACCGTGAGTTACAAAAATGGGTCGATTCTTAAGAAAAGAAAACGTTTACATGCAAACTTGAGAAACAAAAACCACATTTAGCCCCTAGATTTTTAAGGTATTTCCATAACTTACCATAACTTAGGATTTAAACGTTTCGCCAATTCCGTTAGCCCCGTTAATAACCATGTTAAATAAAACTTTAAAAAAAAAGGAATTAATACTAATAAATTATATACCGGGATACGGGCTTTACAACTCTCCCCCACTTGGATTAGAATTCGTCCTCGAAGTCTCTGCCTACGAATAGCTCCGGATAGTTCTCCCTCATCTCAACCCCAGGTTCCCCAAGTCCACTTGAAACCCCTTCTAAAACTTCTCGAATACTTTTCTTACTAACGTACTCCTTCTAGGACACTGAAAATTATGATCGGAAGAACACTCCAACAACTGGATTCATTCCTAGTCAAACGACTTCAGTTGCCTCCCAACCTTAGATGTTCCATACATCCCGATTCAACTTCCGAGCTCTAATCATTCCAAAGGTGCTCAACAATATACCCTACAGGATACTCGAATCCGATCATTCCTACCATTACTGCCGATTAACTTCCACCAGTTCTAATAGACTCCCGAATTTATTTCACATGGATCATCAAACCAGTAAACTTATAATCACCCACGAAGGTCATTCCACCATAACCATTTATCACAATTAAGCATCTCAGGGTTATTACTACCATCACCATAATTATTTTAAAATCGGCTACGAATCTCCGATTACACTAAAGGTGTTTGGCCTCAAGCCCAAAGGTCGACACCTAAATATACTACTTACTTCAAAAAGGTTACTGCGCATTTATTCTCTTAATTACAGAGGGCACCATTCCCTTAACCGACACTATTCGGTCTACACTAACAACACGTGTGGAATACCCAATCTTCCACCGTCTACTTATCCTCCACGCTCGCTCTAGGAAACCTAGTTACACCGTAACAAGATACACCTTAACGCCTACCTCCCAGGTACGTCTCAAGTCCTGGCACATCGAAACTACCTCTCGGGTAAGTGCCCAAGACTGTATCCTCTTAGTGCCTACTAGAAAGTCAAAGTCATAACACATGGATACCGGGGTCCCACCCCGAGATACCCAACCGACCGTTACCAACGTCTGACTGACGTGACCAAGGATCCACTGCAAAACAGTCTACCAACAACATGCCTATCCCGGAATGACTCACTCACCCAACATGTAAATGCTCAACGTGCAATAAGTGCAAAACTGTGCAACAAAACAACCCATCAACAAAACTCCACATCGAGTCATTAAAAACCGTGCAATTGACCCATAAGTCGGTCAAAAACGCGTTTAAATAAAGTTTAAGCAATCAATACTCTTAAATAACATTAGTCCCAAACTCGACACGAGTTAAACAAAGAATTTTCCAAAAGGACTCACACCCTTAAAATTCTCAAAATGACACATAACACTTATAAACGCACTTCCCAAATGGTTTACAAAATCATTTACAAAATATTCTCAACGCCAAGATTTTTTCATTTCAAAAAGACCGTAAGCAATAAAACTACTATTACCAGGTCGGTAGTTACGCAAAAATGGACACGCTCGTCCCACATATGAAAATCATTTCATTGCAGCTTAGTTTACTCACAAAACGTAAAGCGAAATAAATAATTTCTTTGAAAATGAACCGTCACGGTTCTAGTATGAATTGACTCATGACCTGTATTTAAAGTAACCGCTCGACCTTACACCGGGTGCGACAGAAGTGTGCACAAATTTCAAAATAAGTTCCACGACAGTTGACCCCAAAATTCCTCTTTTTCCAACATAAAATGTCGTGGCACAGGGTTCACCAACAAATCTTACGCGCGTCGGCTAGTCATACAAAACGATGAAACGGTTTACAAATATACTTTTGTTAAAACACAACTGTCTCGTGTAAGTTTCAAACTTGAAAATAAAAAACCAATCTGTTTTCATCATTTGAAAATATCGACTAAACCTCATAAAATCTCAAAAGGTGGGGTTCTTTAAATTGATTTCCAAGATTTCCCCAAATGGTCACATAAACAAATAACATATGCACCTCGTGAAATTAAACCCACACGACTCAACACGCCGTAAAACAAAACTTATTTTAATCAAATCGCTCAAATAGCTTTATACAGACATCGTAGAATGTAACTTTCCGTCTCAACTCTAACATATGTGGAGGAGTTCCAATGTTAAAGTCACAAGCCGTAGTCACTTGCCCAACATTTTAAATACCACAAAACACGGATATCATCTTACCCGAAAGAACCGTTGGAAAAATAACGAAATGAGACAAATTCTAACAAAGTTTGCACTCCCGTGATAAAACGATTTCATACACTTTCAAGACCATATTTCAAAATCTTGTGTGTGTGCTGAACATTTCCCAAAATTCCAAAACACCATCCAATAAATGATTTGAAACACAAGAATTTGTTAATACAATCTATTTCAAAATCAAACCTTGTGCATGACTCAGTCGGCATTCTACGCCTCGACTCCTACTCCTCCAAATCTCTCCGATCCACTAACGTCATCCGGACATTTAAACCTCTTAGGCAAGTTGGGAAATTACGTCAAATAATCCCTACTATTTTTCCTCAAATCAAAGTCGGCTCTATAAGCCTATGATTCTAGCACAATCATCCATCTTGGCCCAAAACAAACATCATCCTCATCATCACTCCAAGTGACTAATACCAGAATCGTCCTTTTATTCCAACAACTACTAATTTTTAACCTTCGACACTACCCCAACGATCATCCCATCAAAGCAAAACCAGTACACACCTGTACTAGTAGGTTTACTATAGTTGTTCCTCCTTGTGATGGCTATTCTGGGTAGATATTACAACGAGTTATTAGCACATAATAACTCACCCTACCACGCTCACGCTCGACTCCTTGGATTCCTCGCGACTTTCCCCGACTCGAACATTGATCCTGTGCTTCCGGTAGTAGGAGCTCTACTACTACCATCTACACCTATCACTGTCCGCTCCGAGTCCCATCCCGAGTATCCAAGTAGTTGCTCGCCCAAACAAAAACCATACACGTATGACCATACTGACGCATATACACACTCTTCCTAGCTCCCTAGGAATAAACATAATTCCCCACTACCCTTGCTAGGGCGGAATCCCCACTAACCCTGACGAGTCGCCTCGTGAACGCACAGTCGTATACAGTAGAAACCAGATAGACATTCGAATATAAGATTCTATCCTACAACGGTTGGACTCAAACAAGAGCTGCGCAATAGAACTAAATCCAACATTCTAAGGCTATTCGGTTCCTACCGCATACAACCTATAGTGCATTCGCTTAACAACCTATCAAAGTTAGCATAAGTTCCTAATAGCAAGTAACAACCATACAATACAGTGTATTAAGCACCAAGCAATCTAGCATACATACTCCTATGTTCTAGAAAGCAACTTTGCATACGTACTCATATGTAAACGCTATTCCCAGCTCACTAGGAATTTCATCTCATCCCACTACCCTTGCTACCACGGAATCCCCATTAGCCATAACGAGTTGCCTCGCGAATACCCAGTCGCATGCAGCGTGAATCAAATACACATTCGAATACAAGATTCTATCCTAGAACGGTTGGACTCAAACAAGAGTTGCGCAATAGAACTAAATCAAATATTCTAAGGCTATATGATTCTTACTGCATACAACCTATAGGGCCTCCACTTAACAACCTACTATGACTAGCATTGATTCCTACCAGCAAGCAATCATCATACAGTACAATGTAAACAACATAGGCAATCTAGCATGCATACCCTATGATCTAGAAAGCAATACAACACTAAGCAATGTACCTTTCCCCCTTGGCTCCGGCTGACTGTACACACTGCGCCCTCGATCACCGTTCCTCAAACGGATTTTTCCTTTTTTTTATTTCCCAAAAATTTTAAAGAAAATTTTATAGCCGCAATCTTGAGATCAAACACACCGAAATGCGTTTGATTCACTCAAGCCGTGCTCTGATACCAAGTTGTAACGTCCCAAAAATTTCGAGAAATTTAAAATTTTTAATTAAACATTTCGTAATTAAAACCCATTAAATAATCCCAACATATTAGTTGCAAAATCATAAATATTGTTCATGTAACCAGAAACCAGCGGAAATCATGTTAATAAATAAAACTAATAATAGCCAGCTCATCCCGCGCTCCAGTGTGTACCCGTCACGCCTTAGAACCACTTGTACCTGAAACCACAATTTATTGGAAAGGGTAAGCACGAAGCTTAGTGAATTCAAACACCATAAATAACACAGTTATTCCACACTACCCCTAAAACAGATAGTGACACATAAACGATCATACAGGTCTACGAACAAATCATAAACAAGTATATCCACACCCACCCACCTAAGAGGCACAAGTCGGTCCCACCGACCACATGATAACATCTCCGGCCCGCCGAATCCCCGGTCCCACCGAGTCTCTACGCCACCCGCGTATAAAATCTCCGGCCCCGCCGGATCCTCGGTCCCACCGAGTTAACATGACAACATAGTATCAACTAGACACCCCACTATCTAGTTCCACCACACAATCACATAAAGCTACCACACACGTACTACAGCAATGATAAAACAACCGCTATTAGATATAGTGAGAGAACTCACCTCGTAAGCGCGCCTAGCTCACAAACAATAATTCAAGCTCCACAAATCCAAGATCACTTCCCGACACCTAAACGAACGTTAAAACGTATTAACACGAGACCCGGACCCTAAAACACGACGCACCCTTAAATCGTCACTAAAACGACTTTTCGGTCTAACCAAACAGGTCTGTTCGGGACCTGTTCCGACCTCCATAAACCCAGAAAATCCTCAATTAAATTTCATAACCAGAAAGTACTCAGAGTTAGGGTTCCAAGGACATATTATACACCTCCTAACGATTTTTCTACAATTTATTATGGATTTTACAAAACTGATTAACTGCACAGCGAAAAACAGCACCTTTCGTTATAAAACAGCAGTTTGACACTAGCTACGGTCCGAACTGGTTTTTCCGCAAAACATAAGAAACTTACTAGACTCAGAATGGGAACTTTTGGCACTGGTTTCATACCAATCCGACATTCCTAGCAGAAGTTATGGCTTTCCCAAAACAGTGGCAGAAACTGAGACTATTAAAACGGAACGCGACCTGCCACATCCGGACCTGCTGTATAAACAGACAATTTACGCCTAGATAGAGGCCGAACCGGACTTCCGCTAAAACACGAAAAGTGTGCCCGGCACAGAATGTGAACCGTGGGCACCGGATTCGCCTCAATCCGAGCTACGACGGAAAAGTTATGGCCGTCGCAAAACAGTGGCAGATAAACGTTTTCACATAAAATGACAAAAGTTGTTTATAAACCCATTAAGACATAGCTTAACCCAAACAGACCCGAACAACCTACAAGCTTACTGGAAAGGACTGTACTACGCTGGAAAACCACCGAGCACCACCCACATCCGCCTCCGGCAGCGGTGGTGGTTGGCGGCGGCGACGATGGTTACGGTAACCCTTCCGGCGAGACCTCCCAACGTCACCCACTCCCGACACACTCGCAAAACGCACCCGCACGCACCCGCACCCTGCACACCCCTGCACCCACCCCTCTGCCGCCACCACGGCGGCGTGCATCAGCGGCCCCACCGCCGGCAGCCGTGGCTGCGGCGGTGGTGGTGGCGGTTTACGGCGTTCCGACAACGAAAACACAACGAAAAAGAACGGGGACACGGGATTACCTCGACGTGATTTCTCCTCCCCCTTTTCCGGCAGAAACGGTGACGACGTCTCTCTCCTCTTTCCGGCGAACTCTCTCTTCTCCGGCGTATTCTCTCACTCTCGGCTCTCTCTCTACCTTCGCACCTCTCCCACTCTCGGTCCTCTCTCTTCTCCGGCAGAACAACGCCGGCAGCGCCGGTGATGGTGGTTCACGGGAGTAGGTCGACGGCAGCAATAGGGAGGAGAGGGGGGTACTAGGGTTTCGTTTGGTGCTTGCGAAGGTGAGAGAACCGTGAGTTACAAAAATGGGTCGATTCTTAAGAAAAGAAAACGTTTACATGCAAACTTGAGAAACAAAAACCACATTTAGCCCCTAGATTTTTAAGGTATTTCCATAACTTACCATAACTTAGGATTTAAACGTTTCGCCAATTCCGTTAGCCCCGTTAATAACCATGATAAATAAAACTTTTAAAAAAAAGGAATTAATACTAATAAATTACATACCGGGATACGGGCTTTACATGAATGTTCATATATAAACTTTCATATATTTTGAAAGTTCATATATGAATGTTCATATATGAACGTTCATATATTTTAAACTTCATATATGAATGTTCATATATAAACGTTCATATATTTTGAAAGTTCATATATGAATGTTCATATATGAATGTTCATATATAAACGTTTATATATTTTTGAAAGTTCATATATGAATGTTCATATATAAACTTTCATATATTTCGAATGTTCATATATGAACGTTCCCTATTTTAACTTTGGAATATCGACTCTCATATTCGAAATTTAGTCGATTTTCGAACCTTCATATATGAACTCTCATATTTGAAATTTAGTCGAAATTCGAAAGTTCATATACGAATGTTTATATATGAACTTTCGAGTTTTGTTAACATTCATACATGAACCCTAGATCTATTAAAAAGTATATTAAAAACGAAGAAAAATTTATATTCATATATGAACATTCGAATATTCAAAACCCTAGATCTATTGAGAAATATTCATATATGAACCTTCGAATATTCAAAACCCTAGATCTATTGAGAAACATTCATATATGAAGAATCTAATATTAAAAATTCATATATGAATTTTAAAATATTTTAAAATTCATAAATGAACGAATATACCTCTGTTGTTTTTGGTTGTTTTACTCGTTTTATTTTGATTTTTGGAATTGCACTGGTGTTCTTCCCTGTAATAAAAAAACAAACCATCATTTATGAACTTTGTTAAAACCCTAAAAGTTTACTGAATCATTTCATCATGTTTTTAAACATAGATTCATCGTATATAACGATGAACATACAAACATTTTATAATAAATATCTATAAAATACCATCGGTAACCAACGAAATCAACGTTTGATCTTCTTCATTCGGATTTTGTTCTATTATCGGATTTGTTGATGCTTCATCTTCAGTATTTGTAGAATTCTTTTGAGCTTTTGTAGAATCCTTTCGAGTTTTTGCCATTTTGTTTCAGATTTGCGATGAATCAGTGATGGATTTTGGATGTGTTTGTGATGAATGAGGTTTTTGGAGAGTTTTTTGTTGATAATTTGGTACGATTTTTGATGAAATAGCGTAATGAGTAGTATTGTGTATTGTTATGATTCAATTGCCGCCTATTTTGATATAGATGTGCAAAATTACCAAAATACCCCTGAGCATCTTTTATTAATTAACGTGGACGTGTCATTAATTAGGTGTAACACGAATTTTCTTGACCGTGGATTATTTAATCCAATGGATATGATCACTTCTTTATTTCTTAAAATATTTAAGCTTCTCAATTGAACCCTTCCCTATATATATATATATATATATATATATTTAGACGACAATGATGGCTCAAAGATACAACCCTCAAAACTACTTTAAATACTAATACTAATGAATCCAAGGCATTATATATTTATCTTACAACAATGAACATATTTGGGATTCAATAGGGTAATATATATAAAAAATATCTTTAAAAGACAACAATTTGCAAATGCTTCTTTTGGAAAAAAGAGTAGAAGAATAAGTAAAAGGAAACATCCAACAACCATTTTTTTTTTCCTCCATATAGTTGCTAAAAGCCTGAAAGATGGTCCTAGTTTAGTCTTCATATATAGATTTAATCCGAACACATTTTAACCGGACTAAAACATATATTGTTACAATCAATACCGAGTCAGGGTATTTTTATAGAAAGCGAACCTGAAGTATAAGAACCCAATAGGAGATAATATTAAAAACTCTAGGCTAACGAATCGTAGAAAAGTTTTTCAGCCCTACGACCGTGACGTGCTTCTCCTTCTCTCCGATTGCAATCTGAAATTACCTAATGTAAAAACCCAACAACCGATCGACTTTCTTGAACATGCTGGCAAGGAGATTAAGGAAAAACTTAGTTAGATCCGGAGAAGCAAAGTAGGTAAAACAAAAGAGGGGGGAGGTGATATTAGTCTAAACAACAATTTACCATGCATAGACCGCTTGAGAAGAAGAAGAAAAGATAATAGGGATAACCATGGGTTGCAGTTGCCACATAATGGTTGATGGTTCTTCAGTTTTTAGCCCTGACGATAATGGAGATGGAATAATAAGGCTTTATGATGGAGAGCAAGATGAAGAGACTTGTATATTGAAGCATCATAGATGAAGAGGAGGAAGGCTAGGGGTCAAGAGCATGTGAAGAGTTTGGAGGTTAATCCATTGCAAAATGACCAATATAACCCATTCATAATCAAACACAAAGTTTCTTTACATGGGTTAAAATGTCTTTAACAAATTAGTTTGATTAGAAAATCAAAATTCTAAGAAAATTCCTAAGAGTAGTTTCTAATCAACCAAGCATGCCACGTCATTTCTAATAAATGTTGATGAACAAATGGAAGACCGTACACTCATAAAAAAATATTGTCTACCATGAAGTGTTCAATAACATCCATCCATCGGATAGACAAGGTAATATTTTACTAAGTGTTTATATTCATATATACTCTAAAATCCTACTTTTATTATTTCTTCTCATATTTTTATGATTATCACTAATACCTACAATGTTTAATGCAATTTTGTTCCACATCGTATACAAGAAAATCGTCATCCAAAAGCTTCATCTGAGGATCAGAGTATATTGTAGATAGAGATGGATGATTGGCGATTGACTAAACGCGGAATAAGAGGTTTCGAGTATTGGCCAAGCTGAAACTTATGTATAGAAATCTACAAAGTTTATTTTTGTTTATCTTAGTTGTTTCTTTACGTATTACGATGCCTTTATTTTGGTTATGTTTTGTAGTATGATGGTTGTTTCAACCATTTTTTTTACATGTTTGGATTACTACACTCCACGTTAACATTTAGGCCATGTCTCATTTTGAGCATGTCTCATTTGGAGACTGGACATGCATTAGAGTGATGGTTGCGAACACATTTAGGTGTACATTTATTTATTTCTTAATAAAATAAACATAGTTCCATCGTTACTGTTAGACAGTTTATAAATTCATTTTCCATTAATTAAGTTCTATTACTTTTTACAAATCAATCGTTTAAAAATGACTTATTATCTATTATATTTAACATTATAATTTTAGTTATATCTATAATTTATATATTACTACCAACTTACTAAATTATGATGCAAAACAAGGTTTTTAAACTAAATTGAATAGGTCAATTTTGAGCATAATGTTTAATATTGTGTATATACACTTACTATTAACCATTTTTATAAATGTTTAACTTTGACATTTAAACATTATTACGCTCACACAAAATGAAAAGTTAAAATATCTTTATTAAGGAGAAACAATTCCTATAAATGAAAAAAAAAATTTATTCACTTATGACCTTTTAAAAAACGATTCTAATACACAATATAGTATATTACAATTCATTTTATTAGCCGTCAATTTATGAATTACACTTTATCATAAAATGGTTACCTATCTTTTAATAAAACAAATTTCATCACCGCGTGTTGCGCGGTGCCACACACTAGTAATAATAATAATAATATTAGTACTATTGAATAATAATAATAATAATAATAATATAGTAAATAATACTAAGAAGAAAATTGTAATTAAAAAAAATTATAATTATTATATTAATAATAATAATAACAATAATCAAGTGGAAGAAAAGAAAATCAAATTTATAAATTTCCGACGGAAATAAAAAATATTTAATTTCCGTCGGAAATTTATAATTTTAATTTTAATTTTAATATATTTTAAAAAATCTATCTTAAAATGTTATAATCAAGATTGAAATTGATTAAATGAATTATACCATATTATTTCCTCCTATTTTCCAACAATATTCATGAGTTTTATTTGCAAATTGATTAGCATTTGTTTTGTGCAACTCGGTATGAGCTTTATAGAAAAGTGATTTTCTATACCCCTTGGAGGAAATAATATGGTATAAAAAAACCCTAGCCGCTCTCTCCCTTGCAGACAAAAATCATAAGCTTCTCCATTGGAGCTCTCTCTCTCTGTTTTCTTATCCTAGCCGCCACCACCACCTCCATCTCACCACCACCATCTCGCCTCCTCCACCACCAGCAGGCCCTAGTGAGTGACAGAGAAAAAGAGAGAGTCCCGCTGCTGCTCCGACGGCCGCCGGCCGCTTCTGCTTCGCCGCCGCTGGTTCTTCGCTCCCTTAGTGGCTCAAATACCCTTTGTGGCTCTAAATCCCTGTGTGGCTCTAAACCCCTTGTGGCTTTTTAGTCTTTGTTTCCAGGCAAGAGCAGCATTTAGGAAAACACAACCAAGTAGAGTGGTTCATACCCACTTTCATCAAGGAGAAAAACAACAAGTGGCACCTTCCCACTTTTTCTCTTACCTTCCGGCTGCTTATGCAAGAAAGTCAAGGAATCAATTTTTTGATTGCCTTCAGATGGAACGGTTGGGGACTTATCCTTGCGGTGGAAAGACGAGCTTACGAAGCGGCTTATCTGAGTCACTTCCGTTTTATCTTGTCTTTAACTTAATGTTGTTTTTAAGTCCTTTCATTTCTGGTGTATTACTTTGTTATGTAACGTTCCTTACTTTAATGATAGGATTGTTACACGTTTCGTGACGCAATCATTTTCCTTAAAAAAAGTGATTTTGTCAAAGTACTTTCCCAAACCCTTCCCTCCTCAAACTGGTAAAAAAACGTGAACTCCTCAAACCCTTCCCTCCCATCCCCTCCCCTCAAACCCTTCCCTTCATCTCCTGCTGCCGCTGCTCCATCTTCATCTTCGACCATGCTTCTTCCCCATCTCAAGCCGTGCTCCTTCTCCATCTCCGGCCGCCGCTGCTCCTTCTCCATCTCCGGCTATGCAGTGAGTTTATTTTCTGTTCCTTTTCATTTTGTTGCTTCTTGGTTCCATGGAATTACATTATTTTGTTGCTTCTTCTTGCTGCTCCCAATTAGAATTTGGGTTTGAATTTGGTCGTT
The DNA here is from genome assembly GCA_033807775.1 of Saussurea involucrata. NCBI lineage: Eukaryota > Viridiplantae > Streptophyta > Magnoliopsida > Asterales > Asteraceae > Saussurea > Saussurea involucrata. Next base: position 135,272,740 of record CM066315.1, read on the forward strand.
GGAATGTTTGGTGTGGGTTAGGGTTTTTTTTATAAATAATATAGGTAGGTAATGGATGTATTGATGTTGATTTTTGGGGATAGAAAACTGAAATTAATAAATTTTAATTGAAAATTATATATTGATGTTGATTTTTGGGGATTGAAAACTGATTCTAATTTGATAATGGTTTTGGTACACAATTTGGCATTTTGCCTTTTTTAAATCACATTTAGTATATAGTATTATTATGGTAAAAAATCATATTTGATTGTATGTATATATAATATATGTAGGTAATGTATGTATGTATATATGTAATTTTTGGGTAAAATTGATTGTATGTATATAATGTATGTATGTATATGTTTAGATGTGGTAAAAATCATATTTGATTGTATGTATATATAACATATGTATGCATATAATGTATGTATGTATATGTTTAGATGCGGTAAAAATCATATTTGATTGTATGTATATATAATGTTTGTATGTATGTATGTATGTATATATGTAATTTTTGGGTACAATTAATGGTATGTATATACAAGTGTACGAATTATATAAATGGCAAAACATGTATTTACGATTGGGTCGTGCCGAATTTTTCCTAGAAATATTATTCTAAAGATTAGTTAAACTTTATTTAAAGTCTATAAACGTATATATGTAAACACTAATCACACTTTGGCCAATTTGTAGCTATGTCAACTAATACCGACAGAGGATGGATGTATAAACGCCTAAATCCGGGTGGTCTATTAAATCCGGCTTTTAATGTGGAAGTAGGTAGATTTTTGGATTTTGCGTTCGCAAATGAGCAAGATGATAAAATAAGATGTCCTTGTAAGAAATGCAACCTTCTAAAATACAAAGGGAGAGAGGAGGTGAATCTAGACTTATTAAAAAAAAGGATTCATGCTTTCTTACACTCACTGGTATGCACATGGTGAATTAACACCCGTTCAACAACCCTAACAAACAATAGTGGAAGAAGATTGTGATGAGTTTGATGGTGTTCAGCAAATGGTGATGGATCAAAATGTTCCCGGTGCATCAAGTACGTGGGACGAGCAAGATCCAAATCAACATGCACAAGACTTCTATAATATGTTAGAAGTTGCGGACCAACCATTGTGGAAGGGATGTCAGAGATTTTCAAAGTTAGAGGCAACCACAAGGTTTTTGAATTGGAAGGCATATTGCAATGTACCAGATGCAACCTATAATCGCAACATTTCGATGGTTAAAGAAATGCTACCCAAAGGTGAACAACTGGTTGGTAGCTTTTACGAGACGAAGAAGATGTTGAAGCAACTTGCTCTTCCGAAAGAAAAGACTCATGCTTGCAAAAACCATTGCATGCTATTTTATAAGAATTATGCTAATGAGGACAGTTGTCGAGTGTGTGGGGAGTCTCGTTACAAGACAATTGGTCGGAACACTAAGGTGCCTAATCTGGTGATGACTTATTTGCCGATTGCACCAAGATTACAACGACTGTACATGTCTAAGAAAACAACAGAGCATATGACTTGGCACCATGATCATCAGACTCAGTTGGGAAAGATGGTACATCCGAGTGATGGGAGGGCCTGGAAACATTTTGACATGGAGCATCTCGATTTTGCTCAGGAGATCAGGAATGTTCGTCTTGGCTTATGTACAGATGGTTTCACCCCAATAACTCGAACTCAAATCCATATTCACTATGGTTTGTCTTTCTTACAAACTACAATCTACCGCCTTGGATGTGCATGAAAGAGTGTTACGTCCACCTCGCTTTGCTTATTCCCAGAAAGAAGAGCCCCAGACAAAATTTGGATGTATTTCTCCGACCCTTGATCGACGAGTTGAGGACATTATTCTTCGATGGTATCTATACCTATGATGCTTATTGTAGGACGAATTTCACAATGAGGGTCATGCTGTTGTGGACGGTTAGTGACTTCCCTGCTTATGCCATGCTTTATGGTTGGAGCACGCATGGGAAGTTAGCTTGTCCATATTGCATGGGCAATGCATGTGCGTTCTAGTTAGGAAGCGGAGGGAAGTCGTGTTGGTTTGACTGTTATCGCAAGTTTCTACCAATAGGACACACGTTCAGGCGTGACAGGCTTCGATTTCGTAAGGGACACACCGAAAAAGCTGATCCACCTCTAGTGCCAACCGGGGCCCAAATATGGAATCAAGTCCGTAGCCTTCCTACGGTTTATGATGGTGTCCCACACGGTTCAAGGCATTATAGAAAGCCTGTGGGTTTTGGGGTAACACATAATTGGGTAAAACGGAGCATTTTCTGGGAGCTGTCGTATTGGCACACTTTGTTGATACGACACAACTTAGATGTAATGCACATTGAGAAGAATGTGTTTGATAATTTGTTTCACACGATAATGGACACACCAAAGTCAAAGGACAACATCAAAGCAAGGAAAGACATTGAAGAATACTGCAATCGACCGGATTTGCATATTAGGGAGGAACGAAATAAAATCATTAAACCAAAAGCTTCATACACATTGAACAAAGAGCAAATAATCTCGGTAGGTAAGTGGTTGAAGAAGTTGAAATTTCGAGACGGCTATGCTTCCAACATAGGGTCATTAGTAAATCTTGAGGATGGTAGTTTCTATGGCTTCAAGAGTCATGACTGTCACGTGTTCATGCAAAGATTGCTCCCTATTTCCATTAAAGGGATGGTACCGACCCAGATATGGGATGCTATCACTGAGTTGTGCATATTCTTTCGTGCAATATGCTCGAAGGTGTTACACGTTGATGACTTGAAGCAATTTCAGACAAGCATAGTTGAAACTATCTGCAAGTTGGAAAGAGTTTTTCCACCGGGGTTCTTTGATTCCATGGAACACCTTGTGGTACATCTGGCGGATGAGGCACTTGTTGGGGGTCTGGTTCATTACAGATGGATGTATCTCTACGAGAGACGTCTAGGGTCCTTGAAAAGGACGGTGAGAAACAGAGCAAGGGTAGAAGGGTCGATTGTGGAGGCATATTTGGTTAACGAACTATCTACCTATTGCGCGTTATATTTTGATCCAAAGGTAGAGACGCGACTAAACCGCGTTATATTTTGATCCAAAGTATATACTTGTTTTAACATTGAGGGAATATATATCTATATATAGAGGGAATATATATAACATATAAACCGAAATATCTCATAGAAATTTACAAACAAGTTTTTATGTATTATTTCACTACAGACTCTAAAGGACGCTTATAATGTCTAACTGTCATAATAAAATACTTTAAATAACTTACTTATATAGGACCAAACTATAAAGCATTTTATCTAAAAACGTTACAATAGGTTTATAGGACGTTTTAAGCGTTTTTTATGACGTTTTTAAAAATAAAATATCATATTATCTATTTTATAACAGAATTTTGAGAAATGTCTTATAAACTACTCATCTTTTCATAAAACACTTGTGATTTTAGGACACTTTTTCAAAAAGTGACAGTAAATCTTGTGTTCAAGTTCTTACGAGGGGAAGACCGGAGAGATCCCACACGTTTTCATTTCAAATACCAATTGGGAGAGGAGACGGAATCTTCAGTTTCGTACCTTGCTTATGGGAGAGAAAATGGATGGATGATGGTTGAATTGTATCAGATTACTAGCGATAGTATAAGTTTTGACCTTGATATTCGGTTTGAGAGCGTAACATATATGGTGCAGGAAGCATCATAGTAGAAGGCATCAAGTTTCGGCCCCGGGAGAACGTAAGATGACGAATACTAGTGTATATGTATACATCGTTTTCTTTATTTTGTATTTAGTGTTTTAGACCATGACAATTATTATATTTCAGAACACAAATAAAAAGTTCCGTTTTATTTATTTTATTTTCTTTCCAAATTCGAGGCCATATGGCTCACCCACACTTAGAGAATATGACATTTCTTTCATATTTGATCAAAGTTCAATATGGGTATGTTTTTAGGTGGAACATCAAGTGTTTGAGGATGAGAAGGTGGATATGCAACCAATATCGGATTCTGATGTATATTGGGAACAAAAATTGCCAAATGATTATAAACAAATAATCAAGGGGTCTAAAGATACTACCAAATGGTCAACAAAAAAGGAACTCTACCATCGTTTTTGCAAAGTCTTCCTAATTAGTAAACGGAAAGGATTCCTAATCAATAGTTACGAAGAGGTAAATTTGATACGAATGATTCACCTCTATCATTTTTAACCATATTTATGAACATGATTCCGTTAGTTGAAAAAAGGACCTCGAAGTTGCTATAAAAGTACTTACACATTTATTGATCAACAGTGGTTTTCTCTAACCAAAAATGGAAAGAAATGTCTTATGCTACCCGCAAGAGCGACTTTGGTAAAATCCGAATGGAAATGGAAGCCTCTACCCACATCAAGGTTCTTTCTCTAACTCCCACCCCGCTTCCTTGTTCGTGTTTGCACACACACACATATATATATGTAGGGGTTAAATCAAATGAAAACCGTAAATATGTTACAAACACGTGAGAATCAATATAAAAATATTTGTTTACATGATATTTTTTTCATCAAATACCAGGATTTAAGATTTTTTGATTCACAAATATTTGTTTCACAATATGATAGTTTCACATGGATTTGTTTCACTCTGTGAATATTTTTTACGTGTATTTTTTAGGTGAATCAAAAAAAAATCCACATGTAATCTTTTCACAAGGTGAACATGAACATATGTGAAACAATATCTTAAATCATAGGTTTTGATAAAAACAAATCTTCTAATTTTTTTATATTGGTTCTCACGGGTTTATAACATATTTGTGGTTTTCATTTGATTATCGTGCTATATATGTATGTGTGTATATATATAGTCACATGATCCCAGTTATATATATATAGAGATGAGATCGAGAGAGAACCTTAAAAAATAAAAGAACCGAAGAACTCACATGAACTGTTAGATTAGGATGATCCAACGGATGAGATCAAAATGGTGGTTATAACCACTTTATTCAAAATATAAAAACATTTCCTCCTAATTTTTAAAATCGAAAATCAACGAAAACAACAAACCTTGGAGCGAAACAAATTACGCCAAAAAAATGATTACGTTATTATCTTTAATTTGACATTCATTTTGATATACTTTTTCATTCATTTTGTCTTGGTTCTCCGGTTCTTTTATTTTTCAAGGTTCTTCCTTGATCTTTTCCATATATATATATATATATGGGCTTAATCAAATGAGAACTATTTAGTTTGTGGTAACTGTGAGAACCAATATGAGTCACTCATTTCATTAGGCAATCATTAATTTCTTAATAATTATAAAGGGTAATTTCGTAAAAAATAAATTGACAACTCATTAAATAATTAAATATTAATTACACCCTACTTTCTCTCTCTCTCTCTCTCTCTCTATATATATATATATATATATATATATATATATCCTCTCACACGACTCTTTCTTCTACCACAAATAGATGACTTCTAAAACCCTAAAAAAAATCTCTCTTATTCCACAATATTCTAGCCGCCTCTAATTCTAAGTTGAAATCTGCTTCGAGAATCGTTGCGATTCGGATGTTTAAGCCGGAGAAGATACCGGAGAGTGATGTGGCGATGGTGCGTTTGACGGAAGATGTCGTCGTTGGATGTGTTTTTTGGCACCTTTTTGGTCGGCGGATGCTTCTTTAATTTCCGGATAGCTTCTTCGTCTTCAACAATAACGAGTCCGGTTCCGATTTCACCCCTCTTGAGATCTGTTTGTTGCATAATAACTTTCACTGTAAGTAAATTTCCGACGAGACCTCAGAAGTTTTTTCTTCGATTGCGTTCCTAGTGAATCGATAGACACCAAAGGAAGGCGAACGAGAATCTGCTGGTGGTCGTCGCTGATATTTTTGTTGGAGTGGAATTGGAGAGCGATGATGTTTTGGAGATGATGGGGGTATCACAATGGTATCACAGTGGAAAGTGTGAAAATGTGAACTGTATCACAGTGTATCTGTGTTGTTTTATGAAGGGTATCACAATGTGATACCCATGTCTAGGCGTGGAGATGATGGGGGTATCACAATGGTATCACAAAAGTTCTTGTATGTATTTTCGGTATCACGATTGGGAGGAGAGAGAGAGAGAGGAGAGAGGATATTTTACAATACCTAAAATGCCCTTTTATTTAAATTTCAAACAAAATTACCATAATTAATAATTTCCTAATTTATAGCTTAATATGTGGCTCACATTGGTTCTCACAGTTACCACAAAATAACTAGTTCTTCCTTAAATGCCCCCTATATATATATGGTTAGGATCCGATGAGACGTTGAGATTAATGTGAGAAGCGTGACAAGTGTTTATCAACCGTTGGATGAAAAATGTACGCACATTAGAATGAGATGCACCGAGATAAGATGCATCATGGGAGGGCATGAGACTAAAAGTGATCAACGGTTCAAATCCACTTCTCACGTTTCTCACGTTAACTTAAACTCCACATACGATCCTTCACCTATATATATATATATATAGCCATAAGTTCAAATAAGAAGTGCTAAACTTGTGAGAAGTAGGGAAGTGATCCTAGCCCTTGTAATAACCCAAATTCTAAAAGGTTTAGAAGTTTTGTGGCTGGAATGAAAGAACTGAAAGTATTGTTGAGGGACTTGGTTGCAAAGTCTGAAAGTTATAAGTAGGGACCAAAACCCTAGGTATTGAATACTCATTCAATTGCAATCATGGTGTCGGCTGAGAAGAAATCACGATAGAGGGCGGGTAGAGCGAACTTGGCAGCTAAATCGTGTGGAGCTCCGTTTTGGTAAGTAAATCCTTCTGTTATGCTATCATTCTACCTCATAGCTCGTCGATAAATCAATTAGTGTTCAAATCTCTTGTTGTAAGCTGTGAACTGATGTTAAGAGAGTAAATGGGTCTAAACCCTAAAATTGAATGGGTAACGGATTAGGGTTGGCTCTGTTTGCAACCAAATTAGTATGGGAAAGTCACCTAATAATCTTGATTGAGAAAAGATCAGTAGAGAAATCCATAGATGTTAGTTTGTGGTATTCGAGTTTTGCCTGTAATCGTAGAAGTACCGGGACCCAAGGGTACCGGGAGTCGGGGACTCCCGCGACTAGGCAAGTACCGGGGCTAGGCAAGTACCGGGACTAGGCAAGTACCGGGACTAGGTATGTACCGGGACTAGGAAGTACCGGGATTAGGCACATACCGAGACCAGAAGTCGTACCGGGACTTGGGGTCGAGTCCCGCAAGTGTTGCAGTTGGGCTGAGATGCCTACGTGCCGAGATCAAATGCTGGACCGCAGGTTGTTCGGGCCGAGAGTTTACTTAGGTCCTGTTGGGCTTAGAGTTAAGTTTTGGGGCTTAATTCATTTAAAGGACTAAACTAGATAGTAAGGGCCCAGTTCGTAAGTGCTAGTTATAATTAATTATTTAAGGTTGGAACAAAGGAAAAGCCTAAGAAGCTTAAGTCAGTAGACACTGATTTAATTTGTTACGTTATGCTTTAGGTTTAAGAGCAAGTCGGAACGAAGCACACGAGTAGGAAAGTAACTGCAATCAGGTGAGTTCCCTAACCCTTTTATGACGCGAAGTGATAAATGTTTCTTTTACTGAGCATGGTTTATTGACATGAAAAGTATGAAATGATATGCATGATTTTCCACGAATGATCTTATCTTAAATGAAAGAGATGTTTTAGCATGACACTATGAAGGATACGAGTTATGAAAAGCATATTTTACACGTTGCATGAGCATATGTGTACACTATGTGGAGTCGGTCTGCACTGTGGGATCAAAGAGAGGTTCTCGGGGTCTTAGGACTCTTGGTTATGTATGATAGACCGGTAGGGTGGAATTTGTTTTCATCCTATTCGGTAGAGGGGAATCCGCGGGGATTCCAAATGGCGTGAAGGGAGTCTGTTGGGGCCCTGATCGCAATATGTTATGTGATCCACAGCACAGTGCAGTACCATGTTTGATGATGTGTTACAGTTTACTTATAAATCTTTCAATTGTTTTCCAACTGGTTAAATATGTTGTTTTTGGAGGGAATTCACTAGACCTTTTGGTCTAACCCTCGCTTTCAAAACTAAACCATTTTCAGGTAAGCGCGTAACAGGTTCTTCCAGTAAGAACTAGGAAAGGAGATAAGAGAGGCTTGGAGCTTAGAGATGACTCCAGTTTCGGATTTGGTAGTTTCAGTTAGTGCTCGGCTGTGGAATGTAGAGACTTCCGCTGTCAATTTTGCCTAGTTTAGTTCACTGATGTTTAAGAGACTAGTTTATTTATGTGATCCGAATGCTTATGTTATGTTATCGTATGCTTATGAAAATGGGACGTTACAAATGGTATCAGAGCCTTAGTTTAAGGGATTTAGGTGACCAATCGGGCCTAAACTTAAACTGTAAGATGAGGAACACAGCCGAGACATAGGATTGCCTCTAGGAATGATCACTATAAATGCGCTTAGAAATAAGGTGCCAAGGACAAGCGTGTAAGGTAAGTTTGGGATTACACCTGGCCAGTGTAATTACGAACTTACAGGTACATGTTCGTGCTTACAATACCTTACATATAGCTAATCTGTGGTGTCATGTCTCGCAAGAATTAATTTTCGGTTCCTTTCAGTCTAGTACCGTGACTAGGAGAACTTTGAGGGGCAAGACAGTACCGGGTGTTTCAAGAAATCTGGATGAGGAGGTCCTGAATGATGGGCCGATACAACCGTGCCAGACTGATCTTTACACTAGTACATGCTTAACCTACCTTACATGTTTATGTCGAGTTCCAGTACTTCAGGATGTCAGTATGATCCCTGAAGGGTAGACTGGGGCCCCTTGTTGGGGAGGTTTCATGAGAAGTCACTTATGTTGTGAGGTGTGTACACATCGTAGAAAAGAAACGTTGGATAGAGTGTTATGAGTCGTCTAGAGGTAGCTCTTCGTAGATTATGAGATAATGAATGTTGAGTTTGAGTAAGACTCCAGTCGGGAGAGTTCCAGTTCTAGGAATCATGGAATAGATCAGTCGGGGTGGTACGGAGGGATTGTGTCGAAATCTTGAAAGTATCACTGGAGCTTTAAATTCTTAATCGAGCTTTTCATTGGCTGGGAAAATGGAATAATATGCCCATAGTGAAATGAAAACAGGTAGAAGTAGAAAGTGAGTTAGCTGATCAAAACGTAATAGTAGGAAGTGGGTGAGTAGGTGAGATGTGGAAAGCGTGTTCAGCAAGTTATTGCTTGACCGAAGGGACGACCCTTGGTCGTAAGTGAAGTATCAAGGATAAGCTGCGTGAGTAAAGCGGTTGACCTTGTTAGTGTGAGTAGCCTTCTATTGCAAGTAGAGTCTCATGCATGGCGTTCTTCTACGTAACATGAAAAGTGTCACGATTTAAATCAAATGTTTAAATATAAATTTCGATCGAAAATGAGTCAGAACGTGCATGCGTATGTTCAAAGAAAAAGTGATTTCATTCACATTGCATATTGAAATTTTGGGCTTGACTATTTGCAAAATATTCCACACTTTTAATGACAAGTTAAATTGTTACAAAATGGTCAAGAAAATGGTTACCTGCAATTCACTTGTACCAAAATGCTTATCGACCTTTTGATATCGTACGATTGAGTGGGAGAACCGACTGGTTTACTTTGTGTCAGTAATTCTTTCAGAATGGCCTCATACGAAAAGATTTTCATTCAACGTATTAATGTCGTATTAACATTGTACAGAAATGAGTAAGACTAAGGTTCACGGAAAGATGCATGCAAATGATTCTCGAATCGTTGTGCAGGGCGTTGAAGTTATAAAAGTGATGGGGTCATGCGTACCCAAATGCTTCCCAAACGTTGTTTATTTAAAATGATGAAATGTGCGAAAAGACCTATTTACTGTATTGTCATGCATGAAGGCTATGAACCCACCAGGTCGTAGAGTGTTACGTCGTAAGCTAAGGAAGAACTCCGAGAGCGGGGAGGCGATTGGTCAAGTCAGGGGAAAACGTATGTAGTTTTGGTATATGTGTTTAAGAGGAGAGTTGGACCTTGGAAGAGTCGGGAATGGGTTTTAGTGTCAAGTGTATGAGGGTCTATACTTTTGCTCAGTGACTGAGAACATAGTTGCCGAGGAACGATGGTGTCCGGAGGAAGGACTAGGAGTCATCAAGGTATTGGCTTTGGCAACTCTTTATGGGTAGTGTTGTGGAGTAAGAATGAAAGGTCCACGGTGTGGGTCATGGGTAAGTTTCGAAATGGGGGCGACGGATTATGAAGTTAACTATGATGTGGAGGGAGGAATAGGTTCCGTAAGGAACTCATGTTAAAAGGATAGGTTAAAGAGGTAGTTAAGAGTTATCCTTTGTTGTGGAAGTCGGCAACGGTGTATGTTGACCGAGGCCGAAGACTCAAACCAATGAGTGTAAGTTGATAAAATATCTTATAGAGGTGTTAAATTAGTAAGAGACTGTTGTTGTTGAATAGGCGGTCTATTACGAGGTGAAGAGGGTCCGTAGAAGGACAAGATGTGTAACACAAGCGGAGTGAGTGTAGACTATACAGTCAGTAAGAAAATGTGTCGTGTCTGAGAAAGGACTCGGGTCATAAAAAGCTAGCTAGGATGTTGTGTTTGAGCTAGGTGTGACTTGTGAGTCATAGTTCAACAAGTTGGGAGAGAACTAAGTAGCGAGACAGACTCGATTGTAGTATACGAGAGAATATGAAGGAAAGGGTGAATTGTGTACGAATGACCATATGAGACTTGGTCGGTAGTGTGATGATAGGAGTGGTGAATGTACGAACGAATGGTAGCTTTAATTGCCAAGTTATATGTGCCAGACGGTGATATAGTAAGACGATGTTAGAAAGATGAAGGATTATAAGGAAGTCCTTTTTGGGATTTCGGGTAGAGTGTACGTTTTGAAATTCCAGTTCTTGAAGTACGTGGTTTGTAAGTCGGTGTTATTTTGACTGTTATCGGAATGGAATGTCAGGGCAGAATTGGGTGATTGCCCAGTTGTGAGACCAAGCCTCGTGGTTATGTATGTTGCTAAGTATATCCTTGAAGGCAGAGTAAGTTTAAAGAAGATGATGAATAGGTTAGTCAAACTGTAGTATAGTAGATGAGAAATCGTTAAAGAATGAAAATTGTTCCTTATGCGTGAGGGAATGATCCTAGAAGGAAATAGTTGAAAATTTTGGTTATGTTTAAGGAATGACATGATGATGATTGTGGGTCGGAATGGTAGTCTGATCATTGGTTGATTTGAAGGGTCATGATAGAGGTATAATCCCTTGGTTGTTTGATTAAAATTTTATAGATTTGTTAAGTAATGACGTTCATTTGCTATTGCAGGATGTGTTACAATTCTTGGGAAGGGGTTATTGAGATTAACACACTGATTATTAAAGAATTACTTAAGGTAAATCTAAGTGAGGAAGCCGGGTTGGCGGTAGATATATATATCTCAGTCTGATGTTATGATCATAGTGGTTAGTCGAAAGAATTGTGGAACCCGAGTTTCGGGGTGTTCCTAAATTTATAGATCCGGTTATAATAGGGAATCCAAGGGGGTGGATTATTAGAGTGAATAGGGGACGTCACTAAGGAACACTTTGGGGTCATTGGAAGTTTAAAGAGGATGAGGGTTGCGTTAGTCAGAATGTGGTGGGATTGTTGTGAAATCCTTAAAGAATGTGTAGTGACGTCGAACACTGGTCCTGTTTCAAGACGGCTTGGGTGAATGTCTTAAGATAAGATCTTGATGCAACTGTTGGTTATATAAGTATGGAGGAAGAGATATCAACATGTAGAAAGGTCGAGAGAGAAGGACAAGTATTGTTTGATGGACAGTGCTCCACACTAACGTGGGGAGGTGAAGAATAGTATGTCGGATTAAGTGAGTAAATTGGAAGTAGTATAAGCGACAGTAATACCAGAAAGTGTAGTGTTGTGTATGATTTTGTGCAGGAAAGGAGTGGATAAGACTAACTGAATGAGTTAAGTTAGTGACTTTGGGCGAAATGTTTAAACGAATTGGTCGTGCATTGATTAAGATAGTGAGAATAGTATGGTGTGCCCATGGTTACTCCTTCCAGTGGAGTGAGGATAACCGGTGTTATGCTTTATATGAATGGACGAATGTGGCATCCCGAGAGGGACTGATGTGTTTCAGGATAGGTTAAATGTGAGTAGGTGAACACTTCGACGGTGGGCTTGGAGGTTCCTACTCTTAGTTATATATAAGTGTGGGTTGGTGACGTAGTGAGGATGTGAGGAATGTTTAACGAACGGTGGTCTAGGTGGTCAAAGGAAAGGGACGTTACAAAGGGACGTGTTATTTACATAGACGATGGTTGGGTGGTGCAAGGTTGTGTGTTGTGATTAGATGAAGGAACTCGGGAGTGGGAGTTATTGGGATGTACAGGGTTGGCCTTTTGCCAAACTGTCAAGTGAGTGACTGTTACTTAGAAATTGAATCTCGTTGTAGTGGGGGTTTTCCGTCGGGTTCCTTCTTAAGGGAAGTAAAGATGCTTGAGAAACTTTATTTAATCTCCTATCGTTAAGACTGCTCGAATAGGAATAGCAGACAGCGAGTTAGAGCACCGTAAGAACTGAAGGGAATGCATCCAATGTTCCATGTTTCGAATGTAATGAAGTGTTGGCTGAGTCAGAAGTGGCAGTGCCTTGGGGAGGTGTCTGTTTTAGTGTGGGCTAGATAACCGCATCTGTTCCAATGAGGAATTCTGGGGACGGAATTCTTTTAAGGGGGGAGTGTTGTAATAACCCAAATTCTAAAAGGTTTAGAAGTTTTGTGGCTGGAATGAAAGAACTGAAAGTATTGTTGAGGGACTTGGTTGCAAAGTCTGAAAGTTATAAGTAGGGACCAAAACCCTAGGTATTGAATACTCATTCAATTGCAATCATGGTGTCGGCTGAGAAGAAATCACGATAGAGGGCGGGTAGAGCGAACTTGGCAGCTAAATCGTGTGGAGCTCCGTTTTGGTAAGTAAATCCTTCTGTTATGCTATCATTCTACCTCATAGCTCGTAGATAAATCAATTAGTGTTCAAATCTCTTGTTGTAAGCTGTAAACTGATGTTAAGAGAGTAAATGGGTCTAAACCCTAAAATTGAATGGGTAACGGATTAGGGTTGGCTCTGTTTCCAACCAAATTAGTATGGGAAAGTCACCTAATAATCTTGATTGAGAAAAGTTCAGTAGAGAAATCCATAGATGTTAGTTTGTGGTATTCGAGTTTTGCCTGTAATCGTAGAAGTACCGGGACCCAAGGGTACCGGGAGTCGGGGACTCCCGCGACTAGGCAAGTACCAGGACTAGGCAAGTACCGGGACTAGGTATGTACCGGGACTAGGAAGTACCGGGATTAGGCACATACCGAGACCAGAAGTCGTACCGGGACTTGGGGTCGAGTCCCGCAAGTGTTGCAGTTGGGTTGAGATGCCTACGTGCCGAGATCAAATGCTGGACCGCAGGTTGTTCGGGCCGAGAGTTTACTTAGGTCCTGTTGGGCTTATAGTTAAGTTTTGGGGCTTAATTCATTTAAAGGTCTAAACTAGATAGTAAGGGCCCAGTTCGTAAGTGCTAGTTATAATTAATTATTTAAGGTTGGAACAAAGGAAAAGCCTAAGAAGCTTAAGTCAGTAGACACTGATTTAATTTGTTACGTTATGCTTTAGGTTTAAGAGCAAGTCGGAACGAAGCACACGAGTAGGAAAGTAACTGCAATCAGGTGAGTTCCCTAACCCTTTTATGACGCGAAGTGATAAATGTTTCTGTTACTGAGCATGGTTTATTGACATGAAAAGTATGAAATGATATGCATGATTTTCCACGAATGATCTTATCTTAAATAAAAGAGATGTTTTAGCATGACACTATGAAGGATACGAGTTATGAAAAGCATATTCTACATGTTGCATGAGCATATGTGTACACTATGTGGAGTCGGTCTGCACTGTGGGATCAAAGAGAGGTTCTCGGGGTCTTAGGACTCTTGGTTATGTATGATAGACCGGTAGGGTGGAATTTGTTTTCATCCTATTCGGTAGAGGGGAATCCGCGGGGATTCTAAATGGCGTGAAGGGAGTCTGCTGGGCCCTGATCGCAATATGTTATGTGATCCACAGCACAGTGCAGTACCATGTTTGATGATGTGTTACAGTTTACTTATAAATCTTTCAATTGTCTTCCAACTGGTTAAATATGTTGTTTTTGGAGGGAATTCACTAGACCTTTTGGTCTAACCCTCGCTTTCAAAACTAAACCATTTTCAGGTAAGCGCGTAACAGGTTCTTCCAGTAAGAACTAGGAAAGGAGATAAGAGAGGCTTGGAGCTTAGAGATGACTCCAGTTTCGGATTTGGTAGTTTCAGTTAGTGCTCGGCTGTGGAATGTAGAGACTTCCGCTGTCAATTTTGCCTAGTTTATTTCACTGATGTTTAAGAGACTAGTTTATTTATGTGATCCGAATGCTTATGTTATGTTATCGTATGCTTATGAAAATGGGACGTTACAGCCCTTCATCTGAAAAAATGGTCTAAATTTGCGGCTTTGACTGTGAAACGGTTGCATGGTAACAACTATGCGAAAGATAGAGGGATAGTTTCGTAACTTTTACAAATTGGCGGCAAACAAGTGCATATATGAACTATTTAACTGATTCACATATAAACTCATGTAATTCACATAAAAAATATTTAACTTATTCATTTATGAACCCGAATTATTTATGTATGAACTATTTTTAAGTCATTCATATATGAACTATTTAATTGACTCACAAATTAAGAAAATTTGATAATTTTGATAACCTAGAATTGCAATATATGGTCGGGTAAGAATCGAGAGAAATCGATGATAGAATCGTTAACGGGATCTAGATCGTATATCGTTGACCATACTTATGTTGTTGTCGTCGACGATGACGATGACGATGAACAGATGAAGTGATCAATGCTTAATGGGATCGATCTTGATTATCGACGCTCCTTTACCATATTACCCTTTCTTTTAAAAAAATGGTCAAAATTTGTGGTTTTGACTGTGAAGCTCTAGATAATTTGATCCAAGGACTAAGAGTCTCTACTTCTCACACACTTGGCAATTTCTATTTTGAACATTTCCTTATATTTCTGGGTTCAAACGAGAACGCTAACTATTTACGAGAACGGCCGCCCATGTACAAAATCACATGTGATTCACGTGATCCTATTTATAAGAGAGAGAGAGAGAGAGAGAGAGAGAGTATACATATAATGGACATACATTTATATGGAATAATGCATGTATGCATCTTAGATTATGCATGTATGCATATTGGTTTGTAAGGGTGCAGTTACAAATAAATGGTTTGTATTTGATTTGTATCATATATATATATATATATATATATATATGATTTTGGGTTACGGACACATGTTGCCGGGGCGGATTTATTTTACTTTATATGTAAATGATTTATTCTGACCCACAAAAAAACATTTGACACACCCGTAGATTATACGTTTTACATTTTAATAACATAAATTGTATATAAATGCCTTGTTTTCTCTTTTTTTTACCTTTTTATTTAATTTTTGCTATATGTTATTCCATGTTAGTTATATTTCGTCTCCCGTTATCAAAAAATTTGGATCTGTCACCGCTCTACTGACTAGCTAGCTTGTTAATAGTAGTTTTCAACTTAGTTGGGTGGTTTCACCTAGAAATTAACCATTCCTGGAAATTGGGTGCCCAACCCATATGCCCGCAGCCCAATCAAGTCGATCGCCTATGTGGCGGTGTTTATGACCTTATTTAGAGAAGAATGTACACTTCCATACACTACAATGCCTAGAAAACTGTTAGACAGTCATAGATTTAATTTTTTTTGTCAGATTGCTAACTAACATGTGTTTAAAGTTATAAGCTTCAATTATTGTTATAATATGTTTGTGTTTTTCTATTCCGACACAAGATGAGAAAGAACTAATGGAAGCTTTTTTATACTGTTATAATAATACCGTTTGTGTTTCTCTATTCTGACACAAGATGAGAAAGGACTAATGGAGGCTTTTAGAGAACTTGAGGACATCCTCATGGTTAAAGATTATAATGTAAATACAAGAGTATCTTCTCCAATTCTAACTATCACACAAAATGTGTTTCTTCTTCTTTTTGCAGATTTAAAGAAGTGGCTCTTAACTTTGTTGTCCCATTTAGTATTATCTGCAAAATCGAATCCCAAATGTTGTCGCCTGAAACAACTTATGCATGTTACCTTGTCTACAAAATAACAAAAAACGACTCCAAGTTTGTGCCTCCTATGCTAGTGGTAGATATAAAAGGCGCCCGTTCTTCATCCGTTTAGTTCGTGGTATATCTATTTACTTGGTCCTCAAACCCGAGTTATCAATCCAAAGGATGGTCAAAACACCCACAACCCATCAGATATACCCAAAGTCAATGGCCTTCCACAACTGAGGAACGATGGTTGGATGGAAGTTCAAGTATGGGAATTTCGAACAACCGAAATGACTTCGATGTGGTTTGAGTTGGCTTGTACCGAGGGTAATACTTTCCAGCCGCTTGATGGGCTTATTGTGCAAGGCATTGAGTTTAAACCCTTATAGAGTCTATTTCTTCTATTTTGACACTACTTCTTTCATCTAAGGAGGTGTCTGTTTACCTCTTAATGATACCATTCAGAGCAAATGGTCTGAATCGGTCAGACATAAACTTGTTTGGCAACACTTCTAAAAAGGGTCTGAATGATACAACTTCTCTTAATCTCTCCTTACCCCTTACCCCTTCCCACCCCTATACTTATTCCCACCCCTATACGATTCAGATAACATATTTTCCAAGGATAGCCTCGCCTTCTCCAGGGGCGTTGTTTTTCCCGATTCCTCGGCTATACACAACATCCATCGATCTGGACTTCTTCTTCGCTCACAATCCAGATTGAATCTATTGGTTACACACAGCTTCCGAATTACAAGGTAATCATTTCACTCAAGTTATGGTGTTAATGTAATTTCCTATTGTTCTAGTTTAATAAAAGTAGGTGTTTCATGTAACCTTTTTCACTCAAGTGATACAATTTCAAAATTTCAATTTCTCATCTATGTAAAAGTTGTCTATGCTTCAAAGTGTGGAAGATGAAGGATGGGTGCACTATAAAAACTTCACGGTTGTTAGATGCTTCAAAGTCTATATGCAACAACTTGTCATTTTTTAAATTTATCATGTTCCTTCAAAGTCTATATGCCACAGCTTGTCCATTCAAAGTTTAAATGCTTCATATTAGATCTTGTACATCAATATTTTGAACTTGCATTTCATGTGATGTGTTGTTATGCCAAAACTAGAATAACTATTGTTATGTTTGTTTGAATTTATATGCAATTATGTATTGACTTGGAACATTACTTATTTTATATTTTTCATTTAGAAATTTCATTCAGAACTTTTGTCAAACGTAATTTTAGTCAATACAAGACAGGGGTAAAATGGTAATTTTATGTCGTTCAGACTGTTAATTCAGAACAGTTCCCAAACAATCATTTCTTATCTGACACTAAACCATACAGAGTCTCTTAACAATTCTGACCACTTAATCATTCTGCACTAAATCATATAATATTTGCCAAACAACCTGTATGGTAGCCAAGGGGTCATGTAAACGTAATTGCAATCGAATTGAAATTCGTATCAAATTCTCTATTTCTTCCCTCTCTACCAAGCAGGTGGTACCATTTATTGAGAGAAGAAAATAAAAAAGATTAATTAAATAAGTTCTTATTAAATTAAAGAGTAAATTACGATTTTTGTCCTTGTGGTTTGTTGAATATTGCCATTTTCATCCCTATGGTTTTAAAATTGCCTTTTTCTCTCTCATGGTTTGCAGTTTATTACCATTTTAATCCCTAAGACTAGTTCTGTTAAAAATCATCTGTTAACTTAGGGTTATTTTAGTATTATTTTTTCTATTTTGATTTATTATTTTTTTTTCTTTTTCCTTTTGATGACCCCCTCCCTTTACCCTTACACGCCACCTTAGAGTATCCATACGCGTCTTGCAAAACCTTGCAAGACTTGGTGCAAGGTCTTTCAACCATTATTATATTGTAATAACCCAAAATTTAAAGACTTGAAAGTTTAGTGTCCTAATGGAAAGAAGGTTGTATCCCAGGGACTAAATTGCAAAGTGTGAAAATTATAAATGGGAACAGATCCCTAGGGTTATCATACTGATCATTTCTCCTCACGGTGTTGGCGGCTGGAGAGAAAAGAGAACGACAAGGAAGAGGTTGCAGTGTTGAATCGTTGTGAAGAGCCATAAATCTGGTAAGGAGATTCTTCCATCATTGTTACCTTCTGCATTCATTGCAATATATAAGTTAGACCAGTTTGTATTCATGTTTTGGTAACTGTATGAGTTCTAAGAACACTGGAGGATTTCTTTTAAAATCAGTATTGGGTTTGCTAATCGAAGGAATGTATTAGGCTAAGATTTTCTTTAAAATCAGTATGGGATGAAAATGTTATAGCTATTAACCCTCGCAAATCTAGGGTACGAAAGGAATCGAGTTTTGGCGAGCGATCTGTGCCACTGATTCGGACTACCGGGAGTTGAGGACTACCGGGAGTTGAGGACTACCGGGAGTTGAGGACTACCGGGAGTTGGGAACTACCGGGAGTTGGGAACTACCGGGAGTTGAGGACTACCGGGAGTTAAGGACTACCGGGAGTTGAGAACTACCGGGAGTTGAGGACTACCGGGAGTTGGGAACTACCGGGACTTCTATGTTGTTGGGCCTAGTACTATTGGATAGAATCGAATAAGGAAAGGAATTTAGAATGAAAGTGTAGTGCATCTAATTATTCTATGAATTAATTATTAGGTGTATTAGCGTAGCGAGACGATAGGCTAAGGAGAAGATCCGCTTTTCAGGTGAGTTCCCTAAACCCTTTTTACGACTTAAAGTGTTAAATGATTTTGACTGATTATGGTTTCATTTACGAGCATGAAATGTTTATAATCGTACGCATGTTTTCCATGAAATACCTATTTTCTTGAGAAAATGTATTATACTTGATAAATTGTGAATGACGATTTACTAAGGTTTGAAGGTGCATGTTTTATGAAATGAATGACGTGTTATGTGGAGTCGGTCTACACTGTAGGATCAGAGATAGATCCTCGGGGTCTGATGATCCCTTGGATGTTTATGACAGACTGGTAGGTTGGAATCCGTTTCCTCCTATTTCAAGTAGATAAGGGGGTCTGCATAGGCTCCGGGAAGGGGAGTTTGCGTAGGCTCCGGTTGAGGGCGAAAGGGTAGCCCATCGGGCCCCGATCGCAGAATGTTTATGTGATATTATACAGTGTAGTACCATGCCTGATGTTATGTTAAGGTTTCAAAAGATATTGTTTTTATAAACGACTTTATACTGTGTTTACGTTGTTCTTGGAGGGAATTCACTAGACCTTTTGGTCTAACCCTCGCTTTCAAAACTAAACCATTTTCAGGTAAGCATGTTAAAGGTTCTTCTAGCATGAACTAGGAGACGGCGCAAGTTGATTTGGAGATTAGAGCGACTCCAGAGTTTTGATTTTAATGACTATAGATGTAGCTCTCGGCTGTGGATTTTAGACTTCCGCTGTCCAATTTTGTCTAGTATAGCTTATTGATGATTAAAGACAAGATATGATGTAATTCGAATGCTTGTTTTATGGTAATGCATGATTATGTTTTTGGGATGTTACAAATGGTATCAGAGCCTTAGTTTAAGGGATTTAGGTGACCAATAGGGCCTAAACTTAAACTGTAAGATGAGGGACACAGCCGAGACATAGGATTGCCTCTAGGAACGATCACTATAACTGCGCTAGGAAAATAAGGTGCCAAGGACAAACGTGTAAGGTAAGTTTGGAACTACACCTGGCCAGTGTAATTACGAACTTACAGGTACACGCGCGTGCTTAAAACTTACCTTATATAGCAACTGTCGTATCGTAGCCAGCAAGGGTTAATTGTCGTTTTCTTTCAGCATTAGCGAAATGGCTGGAAGGAACTTGAGGAGTAAGTCGGTACCGGCGGTACCAAGGGTTCACGAGGAGGAAACCCTAGGAAATGAATCGGCTACCCGCGGAAGAGGTCGCGGGAGGGGCCGTGGGGGAGGTCGCGGACGGGGTCGGGGAAGAGCAAGGAGTATGGAAATCCCCGTCGATCAAGAAGACTCCGTTCAGGAAAGTTCAGCCACCATTAGGAGAGGGGGTTCGACGAGGGGACGTGGTCGAGGTCGTGGATCTACTTACGTCACTCAGGAGAACCTGGCCGCTGAGCTTGGGAAAATTCAGGAGACCTTGCATGCTCTCCTCTCTAAGCAAAATGAGTCAGCTTCGGGAAGCAAAGAAGCTAGTGAAAACAAGGAGAGCGCGGAGTTGTCAAGCCCTGTAGGGAATGGCACTGGGAGTCACTCCAAGGTAATCTCCTTAGAGGTGAATGAGTCAGCAGCTAAAGGATGTAATTTCAAGGCCTTTGCCTCATGCAGGCCCCCTACTTTTAAGGGCGAGTATGACCCCATCTTGGCAATGAAATGGGTGAAGGAAATGGAGCTGGTCTTCGATACTTGCAAGTGTACTGATGGGGACAGAGTAATGTTTGCCTTGTCCATGTTGAAATCTGACGCAGTGTACTGGTGGGAGGCTGAGACTGGAGGAAAGGGTTCGGCAGTGGCTAAGGGAATGTTGTGGGAAGCATTTGTAGACAGGTTTAAGGCTCAGTTCTGCCCGCTCGCGGCAGTAAAAAAATTGGAAGAAGAATTCTTGGGGTTGGATCAGGGAGGTATGACAATGCGAGAATATACTACAAAGTTTATCGAGAAATCTCGCTTTGCTGATTTGTATGTGCCGACGGAAGAGCGTCGTGTAGAACGATTCATCCATGGGTTGAAGGGCAGTATTCGGGAATTGGTTCTGACTAGAAACCCCACTACTTTTCAGGCGGCCATCAATACGGCCGAGCTGATCGAGAAAGAAAAGAATCGGCAAACGAATGAGAAAGGTGGGGAGAAGCGCAAGTGGGATGGTCCGGGTAATGATCCAAGGAGGGGGGAAATGTTCCGACCAAGCAACCGTGATAGCAAGGAGTTCTCTGGGCAAAAGTGTTCGAAGTGTAACAAGGTGCATCGGGGGGAATGCATGGCAGGTTCAAACTCATGCTACCGGTGCGGGTTGCCCGGTCATTTGTCAAGGGATTGCCCGGGGGCTGGAAAAACTTGTTACCAATGTGGGGCTGCTGGCCACATGCGTTTAGATTGTCCCCAGATTGTTACCAAGGGATTGCCCGCGGAGGCCCTCAAGAATGCCCGTGGTACAGGTTTGGCCCCTCAAGAATGCCCGTATTTACACTTTTGGCCCCTGCCCGCGGGGGTACCCTGCGGTGGTCCCGCGATATGGCAAAATTATAGTTTTGGCCCCTGAAGTTTGTGGCAATATTAAAAAACATTAATGGTCCCTATAGTTTTTAGGTTATCATTTTATGTGGTTTTTAATGTATTGTTTCCTTTCCATTTTAATGTTTTTAATATAGAAATTAACTTAAGAAAATGTTTTCCCCATTTTAAGTTATTTAACAAGGATTAATTAACAAGATCATCTAGAAATTATTTCAAATCATCTTCCCAACTGAAACGGATACAGCGTAGGTAAACAAAGAAATCTATTACTGGAAGGCGTCTTGGAGTCCAGTGATCAAGTTAACCTTTTTCTTGATCACGTCCTCCATTACCATGTAGTCTGATTCGAGTTCTTCTAGTTCCTCTTCAGCTTCCTTAATCTCTTGTTGCAGCTGCCGAACGTGAGCCCTAGTCATGGCCAGTTGTCGTTTCTTCTCCGCTAGATACTCCATTTTCCCCTGCTGAATCCCCCTGTTATGGTTCCACATACCATTTACCTTTTCGATATCGGCGTTCGCCTCATCAATGGTTTTTTGCACTGCGGGAGTAATTCGTTGACTTTGTCGAAGACCCGTCGGCATAAAATCATACATCGGTGGGGTTCTCATGCCATTATCGAAGTAGTAATTGTCGGATGCCATCTCCCAGTCTGCTTCCACCTCAGGCGTGAATGGAAAATCGACCGCAGTTCGCCCACAGTTTGTCCATTCCTCGTCTGTTTCCGGTACCTTCCAGGTACTCCGGCGAGTTCCATCGTTCAGTGGTTGGTAGGCTCCCGAACGTAAAGTTCCAGCCACATTCGCCGACCTGTTCCCCCTTGATCTTGAACCTCCAGCCATGGTGTTAAGAAAAGCGAGAGTGTGTTTGTAAACGGTGAGGAGAGAATGTATAAAAGATAGATAGGAAGTTGTGAATTACTACTTCATCATGCCATCTACTTATAGGCGTGAAAATGTATGTTCTTCATCAGATATGGTCAAAGATTTCGTCTGAAAAAGTTGCCTGTATGATTCGTCTGAATAGTTCACTGCAAGATTCGTTTGAAAAGAGCCTGTAAGATTCGACTGAAAAAGTAACTGCAATATTCGTCTGCTCTTGAATAAAGGTCTTTCATTAAGCAGAAAATTAGTCTTTAAGAAGTCAAAATATTTTGGCCAAAACCGTATGACACGTGGGCTGGGGCCCGCGATCACGGGGGCCGCCGCGGAATTTTGTGGCATTTCGGTAAACTGAGCGAGATTTGTAGTATATTGGTAAGTCAAAGTCAAATTTGGGGTATTTTAATTAATTTCCCATTTACTTATCTATTAGAATTTTATTAAAAGAATATTTTGAATGGTTTATAATATGTGATGAAAAATGAAAAGGAGGGTTGGTGGGTCTATTTCATGATTAAATAGAGAGAAAATGTGTTTAATAAAATATGTAAAGGGGTTAGATAAGTTTATATGTTGTCTTTAGACATGTTAAGAAGTTTTTTAGAACACTTTTGAAATAAGATGCGTTTTTCTATTCTTTTGCCAGATTTCATCCAATTCTTGTCAACACATGGTCAAAATTCCATTCCAATTCTTGAAAATCAAATTCCTTTTATGGATTTCAATTCCACCAAATTCCATTCCGTGAACCAAACTTCCCCATACAGTTTGAATAACTCAATCGGGCGGCGAAATTGCTAAGGATTGATACTAATTCAATTAATTTCTGTTTCATGAAGGTTTAGAGGGAAATTAGAGAAAAAATTAATTAATTCACCTTAAGAGACTGATAAGAGGAGGAGGAGCCATTGTCATCGGTGTTAACACAGCAAACCCTAATTCTTCTGAATCCATACACCTAAAATCAACAAATTAATCTTAATTAAATGTCCATTTCAACAACGATAAAATACAAATCGATCGACATAAACGGATGGTACTGCAGTTGTAACAACCCAGTCTAAATAGAGCATACATAGCCTTAATATTAAACAATTACAAAGTTGGGTCCATAAAATTTCATTACATCTGACTAAATAACTTAGGTTGGCGGAAACAACCTATACACAATTGAGAATAGCTACCACTAAAAGTATGAGTGATACTGTCTCTATCTGCGTCTGCACTCTATCCTGAACTTGCTCACTTACCGCAGCCTCCTACTATCTGTTTACCTGAAACGTTTAGTTTGGAAAATGCGAAGGTTAGACCATGAGGTCTAGTGAGTCCCTCCTGACGGTTCTAAAAATCATTTAAACAGTTTGATACATTTTATCATAAAACATTCACATCACTGTTCATATAAAAACATTTACGGAATAAGGTCCGTCCCTCGTAAATTGGCACCCTGAAGTCACCCTAGGGTGATAACGAGTCAGTCTAATGCTGCCTTGCAGTGCCACACTACCCCTGGCATAAACGGATCACACCTCCCGGCACGAGCTGGCGGGCCACCCCCCCCCCCCCCCCCGACTTAGCCAATTTACATCTCACTTAATGTATGCATACATTCTATATAAACTTTAAACAACTTTCATGTAATTAAAAACATAAGCATAAAACATGGCATTTCTCATTCGCGTACTTGCTTTAGAAAACACATAAAATGCCACACATTTTAGTTTAGAAAACTCACCTGACTTGCTTGCTCCAAAACTTCTCACTTATACCTCCGTTTCGTCCTTACACCTAAAGCATAACGTAACAATTTAAATCAGCACCTACTGACTTATGCCATTAGGTCTTCCCTCATTCCGACCTTAAATAAATACATAGACTATCACTTACGTACTAGGCCCTTATTATATAATTATAGACCTTAATAATAAACTAAGCCCAAATTAAAAACTAAGCCCAAAAGGACTTAAGAACCTTTCGGCCCAACACTCAATTCGGCCCAACTAACCAATTCAGGCCCAAGCTTGAGTTACGGGTCAACTTCCGGAACATACCGCCGATTACGAACAATTTGTCGAACCCGAACGATTCTAAAACCAATTCTTTTCTAACATTCCCAATTAGTGAAACTTATCATAACACCTTTACTTAACATTGTTGCATAAAATTCTTTAACAAGTAAAATCCTTACAATCGATTTGATTTCATTAAACGATTAAAAAGATAGAAACTCCAGGAGTGTTCTTAAAAATCCCCAACTTAACTAGAAAACTCAATCATATAAGAAGAAACTATAACTTTATCTACCTAAACTTATCTTCACAGAAGGTGTACCAAGGCAATATTAACTTACCAGAATAAATTCACGAGACGGTAATCTGCTGCCCAAACGTTCTTCTTCTTCTTCCTTGTTTCTCTCTATCTCTCGCTATTTGAAAGGACAGGACGATTTTTTGGGTTTAGACGCCAACTCAGCCACCACCGCAGGCGACCACCACCGGCAGCCGACCGCCGGCGTTCCTCAGCCGCAACCTCTGGTCTCCTCCTTTGTCGTCGGAGACCTACAACTTCCCCCTAGATTGTCGTCGTCGAACCCCAGCCACCATCTTCTTTTTCCCCGTCAATTTATATCGTGTCCAACACCAAGAACCACCAACATCATCGACCTCGTTTTCTGCCGGAAACCAACTCTGTCCATATCGATTTCTCGTTGCCTCTTCCTCTCGTCGTCTCTCTCCCTCGCTGCCTCTTTCCCTCGGTATACGTCAGGTTACGCACACACACAACTCTTCATTTTATTTCTTTCTCTTCTCTCCTCTCTCTCTCTCTCGATGTAGCAGGTTACACACAAAACCCTAAAACCAATTGTTTTCCTATTCTACTAAAAACGGCGCACCAGGAGGACGAGAATTAATTTCCCATTTTCCATTTTTAACCTCATAAGATTTCACAATATACACTTATAGCCCCTAACTTTCATTTAAAACACACTACTTATTTGGGTTATTACAATCTCCCCTCCTTAACAGAATTCCGTCCCGAAATTCACTCTAATAACAACCGGTGTAATTGATTATTAAAACTTACCTTTCAACTCTCGGAATAAATCTTTCTAATAACGAAACAATAACATCATAATTCCTTAATGATCAGTGTGTTAATCTCAATAACACTTCCCCAAGAATTCTCGTAAACCATCTTATAAATCATAATATATGATCAAAGGTTGTAAACATCTTGACACGGGGTTTTCACACCCCGCGAATCTCACCGCAAGTGTACGGGTCGAAGTCAAGTAATAGTACTTGGAGAGTACGAGTATCGAATCACGGGGAACTAGGAACTAAATATCACAATTACTATAAGAGCTATTAATTGAACTATCGAAATTGGAGGATTGGTTTTAGAACTAATTAATTGCAATAAACAAAATAAGATCAAACAAACACCAGACAAACAGAACAGCTTTAAAGACTTCGATAGACAGAAAAGTTGAGGGTTGGAAATTCGATGATTTTCTCATGCAAACATCTGACTCAATTCAAGTACCAATTATTCCTATCAACGAATGCCCAATCTTTATCTAATCGTTGTTCTCTCTCGAGTAACACCGATTTTATTTGCAAAGCACGGTCCCTTTTTCAAGCGACCGTGATTTCTATTTCGAAAACCTAAGTTTTATCTTTCGATCTCAACAATTAGGGTTCAAAATGCATTAAGTTTAAGATTCAAACGGGACTAAGATTTACTCGGTATCTCTCGATCCTTTCTTACCTTAGATATGCAATTTCTAATTCTATTTCTCAATTATTTCTGTCGAACATTAATTGAAAACAATAAAACAGTTGTAAGGTAGCTAATCTCACAAAAGCATTAAACACCAAAATGCATTCATTCATTAACGAGGAAAACTGATAAATGTTTCAAGTCATCTGTTTACAAGTTAAACCACATTCATTCCAACCCCCAACACGAACCGGTTAGTTCATGTCGGTGGTGGATTCAAACATAAGAGAAAAGTATTCAAAAGTGAATGTGAACATGATCAAAACGTGGAAGATGAAATCGCGATAACAAGTGATGAAAACTCCCTCTCGTGTCCGGTTCTACTTTCCGTCTTGAATGTACTCGTGATCGGCTCTCTAACGTGACCTCGAGGACTCCGAAAAGTCGCCCAAAATCGCCCCGGAACTGCTCCCGATCATCTGCGAAAAGTTGCGCGAATCATGACCTAAAATCCCCAAAAAACGAGTTTTATTTCTGTGTGCCGCGGTTTGTGCCGCGGTTTGCAAACTGCGCGCCAAACCGCGCGGCGGCGTGGAACAGTGTGTGCCGCGGCTTGTGCCGCGGTTTTGTAAACCGCGCGCCGCGGTGTGGGAAAACTGTGTGCCGCGGTTTTGGACTGTGTGCCGCGGTTTTGGACTTGGATCTCGGGCTTTCGTTGGGCTTCGTTTTGGCTCTTTTGGGGCTCTTTTTAGCTTCTTTTCTCGAGGAATGCCGCCTTTTAGCTAACCTGCATAATTCACTAGATAAACCGTAAAATGCACGCCTTTTTACTTGAATACAAGCCAATCTCATTTGTTTGAGAACAGAAAATAGCGCCAAAAAGTGGCGTTATCAACAACCCCAAACCGAGCGTTGCTTGTCCCCAAGCAAATTAGCGATAAAAATAGAATAAAAGCATATATCTGTGAAAGAATAATAACTGTATAATTCCAATAGGAACCAAGTGATGCATCGGTGATTTCCCATACCCGTGAATGTCTATCTCACCCTCACCTCATTCTTATTTCGTTTGATTTATGACCTTCCATTGGGAGTTGAACTCGTGACTGTTCCGATTACATTAAGGTTAGACTAAGTCCAGATATGCTAGGGAAAGCATTTCGCCTCGACCCTACCTCACGGGATACTCTCTTTGCACTCGAACCTAGGTTATCGCTCGTGTTGTCATGTTTACGGAGGTTATGTACAAGAATACTCAAATTTCATGACAACTCTATTGAAAGACGCACAAATGTTCAAAAATGGATCTTAGAAAGGAATCAAGTAGCAAGACAGGAATTATCGGTAAAGGTAGGCGTAAACTGTAATCACATTTTCCAAAAGATCATCCAAGTCTTTACAAGGGTTGTAATGGGGCTAAGGTTAAGGCTAAAAAAATGACGGGTAAAATGGTTCAACGATCCTTGGCATGTCAATCATTGTCAGTTCCGAACTCTATAGCTTTTCGCTCTACTATTTGGCCCTTTTCGTCACTATTGGAGTCGCTTTGACTCTCTTATTTTGCAGCTCTAACTATTATCTAAATAACTGTATTAAATATATATATATATTATTTTTTTTGGGACTTCATTGGTCATCTTTTCTACTTCTCGGGTTACATTGACCCGTTTTATTCTCATGACTGGCCGAAATTCTTTCTTTTCTGCTCTATCTCTATTAGTTCATTACTGCTTCCGATTGACACACTTTCGGATAAGGGTTGGCTAAGGCTTTTGGCTAAAGGTTTAATGGTGGGTTTAGAAACGAATAAGGTGTGTGTTTGGCTGCAACAGGGCTATGGGTACACACTAAGGGAGAAAGGGAACGATAGCTAAAAATGGTTTAAAAGAAAACACACAATGCCTGGAATCATATCTTAAGGTCCACATGATATAGTCTACTTTACCCTCACCTAATATCCCGATGTTCGTCTTTGCTACCCGATGCAATTGATAACTTCGTTATCTGACGGGTTTCTACCCTCCAAATCATACGTTTGCGGCTTGTTTTGAAGTAATAATTGGCACTTCGGACTAATATTTCGAGCAAGTGTTATGCAGTCATACAGGGTGTCAATTGGAAGGAGAAATGCTTAATTATACTCCATTTGGATACCTCGGGTGAAGGAAACGTCGAACCGAGTGAACGAGCGAAGAAAAAAACCAAAGTTCAGCAATTGTGCTACTATGACACGCGACAATGACCATATCAGTGTCGCTGTGTCAATGTCGCGGCCAGTGTACCGTATGCGGGTAAGAGAGGGCGACAATGCCACGCGACTATGACATGGTCATTGTCGCTGTGTCATTGTCGCGGTCGCGGTCTGAGAGTATAAAAAGCTGCTGATTTCTAGAGTCTAGGGTTATCTCGGGATTGTTGGAGGCTAGGCTTCTAGGGGAGCTGTTGGAGGCGATTTTCAGCGGAAGAGAAGACTTTGCACTGATATTGAAGGTGGAGACTCATTTTGGAGCTACAAATTGGTAGTGTGTATCAAATCTTGAGGGAGTTTCTTCATTCCCATTGTACTTGTTGAGAAACAATGTTCTTGGGTGTTGTTATCTTCTTCTCTTTGATGTTATTTGCTACTAGTAACATGAGCTAAACATTTTGAGGTTAGGGGAAAGATGGATTTTGGAGTTTTACCGTTAAATATATGATTATTGCATTTATTTAGTCATTACTCTTGTTGGTTGAAGTTGTTTTGCTTGTTCTTATTGTTTGTGAGTTTGGTCGTCTTACTCATCTTTTGGTTGTATTTCCTTTTGAGAAATTGGTTTTATAACTTGTTAAAAGCTGGATAAACCTAGGGTGAGATATTGGATAGAGATATACCAAGTAAACCCTAGTTTTGTGTATGTGATTCTTATGCTTAATGAGTTAAGTGTTTATGTGTATTGGTTGAGAGACTCAAATATACATTACATGATACATTCTTGCTATTACTTGAGAGAGAATAGTAAGTTTTTTAGGAATTGCTAATTTCAACCTTGTGTATTGCTTTATGAATGTATGTTATCTATTTGTTGGTAAATTCTAAATGAAATCTAACCCCTAGCCTTTTCTCTTCATCTTGGTAATTTCTTTGTGTTGTATGAAACATTGTTAACTTGCTCTTCTTGTTTACCTTCATTTCTTGAGATAGTTAGTTAATTAATCAAAACTCAAACCAAATTTTATCAACCGTCCATTTTAGATGTGTGGCTAGCCTTTGTGATACTTGAACTCATAGTTCCTTGGATCGATACTCGTACTTGGTATGTATTACTTGATTGACACCGTACACTTGCGGTAGATTGGGAGGGTCGCATAAACCTTCTATCAGCAATAATGTAGCGAGATCATTCTACATTCACGACAAGGAATTCGAAAAGTGTTTATGACTTAAGTGTATAAATCCCTCGAAATGAAAACGTCTTTTAGGCTCAAAATCTCACTATCGGGTGGTCTCCACTAATGTCCCTAGTCATGTCCTTTCCCGGTCCTTCCCTAACGGTCACGTCACTATCATAAGATTCATCCCACAATGGTCGGTCTCGATCATTCAAAACAAAAAAATTAGCCTATGTGATCTAGACACTCAGAAATGTAGGAAATCTACGTGCATAAGCTTGGGCCCGATTGGGCAACCCCAAACCTTACCCACACATTGTCCCCAATGTGCAAGCAAAGTCGTAGGTGATGCGACTCAATCATTGTGCAGTTATTACAGTTATCAAAAGGACGGGCAAGGCATTACATAGCAAGCAAAAATAACTCCCAAAGTTTCTAATATGGGCACCCCAAACCTAGGTCGTGGTCTAGGTTTGTCAAACAAACGCCAACCCCAAACCTCGGTAAGACCGAGGTTTGCACAGGGTCAAAAGTGAGTGTGTAGATGTGAAAGATGAGGCACCCCAAACCTAAGTGAAACTTAGGTTTGTTGCATCTCGTGTGACTAAATTAGACTACACATCATACAACACTCGTTTAGCAGAAAGATTTAGAACGTACCTGTTTTGCCCGGCCGGATGATTCTTGACTGGTTGAGCATCAATCGGAGGCGCTAGGGAGAACATGCAAAACAAGGGAAAGACACAAAACAAAAACAGGAAACACACAAAGCAAGAAAGGAAACAAAAACTGCACGAAAAAAATGAAAAACGAGACAAATGGGACTCCCGCGGTTTGGCCCGCGACTTGCAAGTCGCGTGGAAAACCGCGTAACCCTCTGTTTCAGAAAACCAACAGAGGGCCCCGCGACTTGCTGTGCGGTTTGCAAACCGCATGACAAGCCGCGTATGTCCCTGTTTCATCTATTTTTGATTTTTTTCGATTTTTCGATTTTTATGGTTTTTTTCGGAATTAAAACACAAACAAGAAAAAAATTAAGAAAAGGAAACTAACCTTGGTGGGTTGCCTCCCACCCAGCGCCTTATTTAAAGTCGTGGCACGACTGTGCGGTTCTCAACTCGGTTCCGTATCCGCCGACTTGAATCGCCCACACTTGCGATTTCCCGCGGATCTCTCTCCTCCTTCTTCTCTTTCACCACTTTCCCTCTCCAGCAACTTGAATCTCACGTTCTTACCGCCAACTTGGAACGTGATCTCACCCTCTTCCATTTCAATTAACGCCCGACTCGTGGCCAGGAAGGATCGTCCCAAGATCATTGGGACCTCTTCGTCCTCATCTATGTCTATTACCACGAAGTCGACAGGAAAGTAAAATTTACCAACTTTGATCAGCACGTCTTCGATCACCCCGTATGGATACCTTATTGATCTGTCCGCGAGCTTGAGTGTCATATATGTTGGGCTCACCTCTCTCAATCCGAGTTTCCTGAAAACAGAAAGAGGCATCAGATTAATACTTGCCCCTAAATCACATAAAACTTTAGTAAAAGAAAAGTCCCCAATTTGAATAGGGATAGAGAAACTCCCTGGATCCTTGAGCTTCTGGGGAAGCTTATTCTGGAAGATGGCGCTGCACTCTTCAGTGAGTGCAACGGTGGCCTGGTGATCAAGTGTCCTCTTCTTCGATATAATCTCCTTCATGAACTTCATGTAATAGGGCATCTGTGCCAAAGCATCTGCAAATGGGATGTTAATAGTTAGCTTTTTAAATACATCAATAAATTTGGAAAAATTAACATCATCCTTGTTCTTTTTCAGCCTGTTTGGGTAAGGCACTTGCGGGATTTCCGGCTTGACCGGTGGTTGCTCTTGCTCCTTTACTTTGCTCTTGATCTCTTTCTCTTCCCTTTTACGCTCTTCATCAGCCTCTAATGCATCCATATCAATGATCTCCACATCATTCTTGGCTTCCTTTGCTGGCTCCTCATTCAGCTCCTTGCCATCTCTCAGATAGATGGCATTGCAATGTTCTTGATTCCTCTTTTCAGTCATACTCGGGAAACTACCGGCTGGTCGGGTTTGTAGGGCCTCAGAAATCTGCCCCACTTGCCTCTCGAGAATCTTTATTGCAGCCGTATTTTGATCAGTGGCTGCTTTGACTGTGTTGACTGTATTCGCTAATTCCCCGACCGTGCTGTCCATCTTCGTCATGAACTTCATGAGCATATCTTCCAGCCCCGGTTTCTTTTCTCCGGATGGTCCTTCGTTTCTTTGTTGAAAACCTGGAGGATGGTAAGCACTATTAGTATGAGGAAAATTGGAAGAGTTAGGAAAGTTACCTGACTGTGGTTGACCCGGCTGATTCCATGAAAGATTG
This sequence comes from Saussurea involucrata, assembly GCA_033807775.1. Classification (NCBI taxonomy): domain Eukaryota; kingdom Viridiplantae; phylum Streptophyta; class Magnoliopsida; order Asterales; family Asteraceae; genus Saussurea; species Saussurea involucrata. The sequence continues at coordinate 135,304,560 of CM066315.1, forward strand.
GGATGCTTTTTCCACCCCTCGTTATAAGTGTTCGAGAAAGGGTCGTTTCTCGGTTGGTTCCGGTTTTGCACAAAATGGACTTGGTCAGGTTCCTGAAGACTGCCTGCTTGCAAATGGCTCGTAATCGCTGCTAGTTGGGTTTTGATCTCCTTTAGCTCATCCGATTCCCGAACACTCGCTACTCGTGCAATGGCAGATCGTGGAGTAGAGTAGCTATGTTCGGCAAGGTTCTCGATCAACTCGACTGCTTCTTCATAGGTCTTGTTCATAAGAGCTCCCCCCGCTGCAGCCGTAATATCATTCTTAAATTGCGGGTGAAGGCCTCCAAAGAACGTTTGGATTATCACCCAGCCATGCAATCCGTGATGCGGGCACTTCTTCAACATCTCCTTATACCTCTCCCATGCCTCGTATAGTGTCTCTTGGTCCCATTGCGCGAAGTGCGTAATGTCGGCCATTAACTGCGCAGTTCTTCCCGGTGGGAAGAATTTATGGAGGAAAGTTGCCTTTAACTGTGCCCACGTGGTGATAAGGTCTGATGGAAGCCCTTCGATCCATATTTCAGCCCGACCTTTTAATGAGAAACTGAACAGCCTCAGTTTGATTGCGTTCTCCTCCATCCCGTTGATCTTGAAGGTGCTGCAGATGCGTTCAAAGGCTCGTAGATGCGCATGGGGGTCTTCGGTTGGTGCTCCCCCGAACTGATTTTGTTGCACCATTACGATGGTGCTCGGCTTTATTTCAAAGTAGTTAGCCGCAGTGGTAGGCGGCTGAATACCTATGCGGGCCGCTGCCACCTTCGGGTCGGCAAACGACCGCATAGGTACTCTCTCCGGTGGCGGAGGTGGATTGTTCCGAAGTGGTGGAGGATTATTTGGAGGTGGTCTCTCGTCACCCATGTGCAATTGCTTTCTAGCTTTCGATTCTTTCCGTAGGCGACGAGCAGTTCTCTCTATTTTCGGATCAAGTTCTTCAATCTCTTTCCCTCGGGTCGACCTTGGCATAAACCAAGTGGTACCTGAAAAGAAGAAAGCAAAGTCAATAATCCACAAACTGAAAGTGAATGAAAAAAAAATACGAAAATAAAAAATGTCCAATCTAATAACGCTTATAGATGGTAGTGCTATTAGCTGCAACTAGTTCCCCGGCAACGGCGCCAAAAACTTGACACGGGGTTTTCACACCCCGCGAATCTCACCGCAAGTGTACGGGTCGAAGTCAAGTAATAGTACTTGGAGAGTACGAGTATCGAATCACGGGGAACTAGGAACTAAATATCACAATTACTATAAGAGCTATTAATTGAACTATCGAAATTGGAGGATTGGTTTTAGAACTAATTAATTGCAATAAACAAAATAAGATCAAACAAACACCAGACAAACAGAACAGCTTTAAAGACTTCGATAGACAGAAAAGTTGAGGGTTGGAAATCCGATGATTTTCTCATGCAAACATCTGACTCAATTCAAGTACCAATTATTCCTATCAACGAATGCCCAATCTTTATCTAATCGTTGTTCTCTCTCGAGTAACACCGATTTTATTTGCAAAGCACGGTCCCTTTTTCAAGCGACCGTGATTTCTATTTCGAAAACCTAAGTTTTATCTTTCGATCTCAACAATTAGGGTTCAAAATGCATTAAGTTTAAGATTCAAACGGGACTAAGATTTACTCGGTATCTCTCGATCCTTTCTTACCTTAGATATGCAATTTCTAATTCTATTTCTCAATTATTTCTGTCGAACATTAATTGAAAACAATAAAACAGTTGTAAGGTAGCTAATCTCACAAAAGCATTAAACACCAAAATGCATTCATTCATTAACGAGGAAAACTGATAAATGTTTCAAGTCATCTGTTTACAAGTTAAACCACATTCATTCCAACCTCCAACACGAACCGGTTAGTTCATGTCGGTGGTGGATTCAAACATAAGAGAAAAGTATTCAAAAGTGAATGTGAACATGATCAAAACGTGGAAGATGAAATCGCGATAACAAGTGATGAAAACTCCCTCTCGTGTCCGGTTCTACTTTCCGTCTTGAATGTACTCGTGATCGGCTCTCTAACGTGACCTCGAGGACTCCGAAAAGTCGCCCAAAATCACCCCGGAACTGCTCCCGATCGTCTGCGAAAAGTTGCGCGAATCATGACCTAAAATCCCCAAAAAACGAGTTTTATTTCTGCGTGTCGCGGTTTGTGCCGCGGTTTGCAAACCGCGCGCCAAACTGCGCGGCGGCGTGGAACAGTGTGTGCCGCGGTTTGGGAAAACTGTGTGCCGCGGTTTTGGACTGTGCCCCGCAGTTTTGGACTTGGATCTCGGGCTTTCGTTGGGCTTCGTTTTGGCTCTTTTGGGGCTCTTTTTAGCTTCTTTTCTCGAGGAATGCCGCCTTTTAGCTAACCTGCATAATTCACTAGATAAACCGTAAAATGCACGCCTTTTTACTTGAATACAAGCCAATCTCATTGGTTTGAGAACCGAAAATAGCGCCAAAAAGTGGCGTTATCACATCTCAATGCTTACCACTCCCTAATTATCCTTATCTGATTCATGCCCACATTAACAATTTTCGGACTCAACTGCCTTTCTCGGCTAGTGCAAAATAACCACCGATCTTTACCGCACAAAACAATACAATTCCTTCTCTTTATCATAAGCAACTTTAACTTGACCAACTCATTTCAATTATAATTATCAACTTATTTCAAAAGATAAACTCCAATTGAGATGCAGTTCATTTCTTTCTATCAACCACATATTATCATATATAATAACTTAGCATCAACATCTCGTCATGCACAACATCCATCAGTCAAAACTGATTCTTTAACTAACAACTCCCACCGAGTAACCCAACAATTTACAATTTTCAAAATAATTTGAAATTATTTATTCAAACATACTATCATCAACTTCTCACTTTAACATGTCGATTCTCCCTTATCAATTCTTAGTAAGAATCTCGGTAGGATTGTAACACATCCTGTAATAACAAATAAATGTCATTACTCAACAAATTTATAAAATTTTAATCAACCAATCAAAGGCTTATACATCTATCATGACGTTCCGAATCAACTAATGATCGTACTACACTTAAACAACCATCTCTCACATCCTCACCACCTCTCCACTCCATACTATTCTCAATCTCTTAACGCTGAACAAACAATTCGTTTAAACATTCCTCACAAGTCACTAACTTAACTCATTCAGTTGTTTTATTCACCTCTTTCCTACTCAAAACCTACACAATTGCCTCCCCCAATACTCTTTCCGCGAGCTGAAAATACTTCCCCATTACTGCACATAACCCAACGGTTGCGCCAAAGTTTTAACTTAAGGTCTTCAACCAAATCGTCGTGAAACGACTCTAGTGTTCGACGTCACCGCACATTCTTTAATCTCCAACTTTTACTTTCTCGGACAATTCTTCCACACATAAGGAGCAACTCTCAATCTTTAAGGATTTCGCATCTACTACCCCACAATTTGGCTAACACACCCCTCGTCCTCTTTAAACTTCCAATGATCCCAACATATACTTACTTAGCGACTCTTACAACTAAAAACACTTGGTTTCTCCTTTGGGTAACCGCCCACCACTACTCCGTCCTTCTATCTCGAACGTAACTCACACCATAGAGTCAACTTACACCTTATGTGCTCCAACAATCTGGTTAACAGATCGTACATCTCGTCCGAAACCCCCAAAAGTTTCTATCTGATGCTTTCTTTCTCTCTAACATCACCTCACTACGATACTAGCTGGTACATTTAACTTGTAAATTAATGCCATTACATAACTATACATTCATCACTCATAACATCACACTACAGACCAAATCTCTCATGGTCATTCGTACACAATTCGCACTTTCCTTCATATTCTCTCGAATACTACAATCGAGTCTATCTCATTACGTAGTCCTTTCCCAACTTGTTGAACTATAACTCACGAGTTCTCAATTAGCTCACACGCAAACATTCTAGCTAGCTCTTCACGATCTGTGCCCTTACAAAACAGGGCACAGCCCCTGACTGAACGATAAGATCTACACCCTCGCTTCGTTTGTGCTACATACCTCATCATTCTACGAATCCCTCCATACCTTGTAAATAGAACGCTTATTATCACTTCCCATCCTCATAACACCCCTAAAAGGTGTTCTATCAATTTTCAACCTTCTGGTTCACGTCTTCAGCCTCGGCCATCTTACACAGCTATCGACTTCTACAACAACAGACAACCTCTAACTACTTTCTTAAATTATTCTTAAACATGGGTTCCCTTACGAAACCTAATCCTACCATCATATCATAATCACTTCATAATACGTCTCCCTTTTTTCTGGACTCACTCCTGTAACATCAACATCACAAGCTCACCTCGAAACTCATATTCCCACGCCAAAGACATTTCATTCCTGCCTCTCAACACTACTCATAATGAGTTGCTAATACCACTATCTCGATGACTTCTACTCCTTACCCTAGACCCAACCGTCCCTCGACAACCGCACTTCCAGTTACCAAACAAGGGTACCGTCCCTCATACATCGACACTATAATTCACTTCTGACTCTTCCACTGTCCAACTCTCTTCTTAAACATATACCACAACTACAAACGCCCCCCTTTGATTTGACCAATGCCTCTCCACTCTCGGAGTTCTTCCTTAGCTTAAAAGTACTACTCTATGACCTAGTGAGTTCATAGCCTTCATGCATGACGACGCGGTAAATAAATCATTTCGTACATTTTATCCTTTTCAAATAAACAGCATTTGGAAACAACTTGGGCACACATGACTCCATTACTTATTATAACTTCAATGCCCTGCACCACGATTCGAGAATCGCTTGCACGCATCTTCCCGTGAACCTCATTCTTGCTCAATCCGAACGATGTTATTACGACAGTATTACATTACATGAAAATCTTTTCATATGACACGATTCTAAAAGAATTATCGACATAAAGTAAACCAGTCGGTTCTCACACTCATTTGTATGATATTAATAGGTCAATAAGCATTTTGGTTATAAATGATTTGCAGGTAAACATTTTCTTTACATTTTGCACAAATTTGTCTTATCGTGAAAAGAGTGGGATATTTTGCAAATCGTTAGCTCAAAATTTTCAATGTGCAATGTGAATGAAATCTACCTTTTCTTTAATCATGCGCGTGCACGTTTTGACTCATTTTCGATCAAATTTTATATTTAAACATTTAACTTAAATCGTGAAAATGTCATGTTACATATAAGAACGCCATGCACAAAACTCTTCTTGCAATTGAAGGTTACTCACCCTAACAAGGTCAGTCGCTTTACTTACGCAACTTATCCTTGACACTCTACCCACGACCAATGGTCGCTCTCTCGGTTATGCAACAACTTGCTGTACATGCGTTCTACATCTCACTTACTCACCCATTTCATGTTACTTCTGTTTTGGTCAACTATGTCACTTTCCACTACTACATGTTTTCATTTCACTATAGGTATCTTATTTCATTCACCTTGTCATCGAAAAGCTCGACTAAGAAGTCAGAACTCTATTGACACTTTAAAAATTTCGACACAGTCTATCCTTACCATCCTGACTAATCTATCACATGATTTCTAGAACTGGGACTTTCCCGCAACAGGAGCCCTACTCAAACTCAAACATTCATCCTCTCTGAATCCGCGAAGAGCTACTTTTAGACGACTCATAACATTCTATACAACATTCTTTCTCTACGATGTATACATACATCACATCATAAGTGACTTCTCCTGAGACTTCCCCAACAAGGGGTCTCAGTCTACCCCTCAGCGATCTTGCTGACATTCGAAAGTACTGGAACACGACATACACTAGGTTCTGACTACCACCTCAGAATAATAAGGTAGGTTAAGCATGTACATGTACCTGTAAGTTTGCAATTACACTGGCCAGGTGAAATCTCAAACTTACCTTACATGACAGTCCTCAGTACCCTATTAGACTTATCTCTATAATAGTATCCTCCTAACGCGTTTCCTGTATCTACAATAGTGTCCTCCTAACGCATTTTCTGATTCTCATTTGTAATTTCTACTCCAAAGTTTAAGTTTAGGCCCGTCCGGTCACCTAAATCCCTTAAACTATGGCTTTGATACCAATTGTAACAACCCAGTCTAAATAGAGCATACATAGCCTTAATATTAAACAATTACAAAGTTGGGTCCATAAAATTTCATTACATCTGACTAAATAACTTAGGTTGGCGGAAACAACCTATACACAACTGAGAATAGATACCACTAAAAGTATGAGTGATATTGTCTCTATCTGCGTCTGCACTCTATCCTGCACTTGCTCACTTACCGGAGCCTCCTACCTGTTTACCTGAAAGGTTTAGTTTGGAAAATGCGAGGGTTAGACCATGAGGTCTGGTGAGTCCCTCCTGACAGTTCTCAAAATCATTTAAACAGTTTTATAAATTTTATCATAAAACATTCACATCACTGTTCATATAAAAACATTCACGGAATAAGGTCCGCCCCTCGTAAATTGGCACCCTGAAGTCTCCCTAGGGTGACAACGAGTCAGTCTCATGCTGCCTTGCGGGGCCACACTACCCCTGGCAAAAACGGGTCACACCTCCCGACACGAGCTGGCAGGTCACACCCCCCCGACTTAGCCAATTTACATCTCACTTAATGTATGCATACATTCTATATAAACTTTAAACAACTTTCATGTAATTAAAAGCATAAGCATAAAACATGGCATTTCTCATTCGTGTACTTGCTTTAGAAAACACATAAAATGCCACACATTTTAGTTTAGAAAACTCACCTGACTTGCTTGCTCCAAAACTTCTCACTTATACCTCCGTTCCGTCCTTACACCTAAAGCATAACGTAACAATTTAAATCAGCGCCTACTGACTTATACCATTAGGTCTTCCCTCATTCCGACCTTAAATAAATACATAGACTATCACTTACGTACTAGGCCCTTATTATATAATTATAGACCTTAATAATAAACTAAGCCCAAATTAAAAACTAAGCCCAAAAAGACTTAAGAACCTTTCGACCCAACACTTAATTTGGCCCAACTAACCAATTCAGGCCCAAGCTTGAGTTACGGGTCAACTTCCGGAACATACCGACGATTACGAACAATTTGTCGAACCCGAACGATTCTAAAACCAATTCTTTTCTAACATTCCCAATTAGTGAAACTTATCATAACACCTTTACTTAACATTGTTGCATAAAATTCTTTAACAAGTAAAATCCTTACAATCGATTTGATTTCATTAAATTAGCAGTCCGATTAAAAAGATAGAAACTCCAGGAGTATTCTTAAAAATCCCCAACTTAACTAGAAAAACTCAATCATATAAGAAGAAACTATAATTTTATCTACCTAAACTTCACAGATGGTGTACCAAGGCAATATTAACTTACCAGAATAAATTCACGAGACGGGAATCTGCTGCCCAAACGTTCTTCCTTCCTTCCAACTCAGCCACCACCGCAGGCGACCACCACCGGCAGCCGACTGCCGGCGTTCCTCAGCCGCAACCTCCGGTCTCCTCCTTTGTCGCCGGCGACCTACAACTTCCCCCTAGATTGCCGTCGCCGAACCCTAGCCACCATCTCCTTTTTCCCGTCGATTTATATCGTGTCCAACACCAAGAACCACCAACATCATCGACCTCGTTTTCTGCCGGAAACCAACTCTGTCCATCTCGATTTCTCGCTGCCTCTTCCTCTCGGCGTCTCTCTCCCTCGCTGCCTCTTTCCCTCGGTATACGTCAGGTCACGCGCGCGCGCGCACACACACACACACAGCTCTTCATTTTATTTCTTTCTCTTCTCTCCTCTCTCTCTCTCTCTCGATGTAGCAGGTTACACACAAAACCCTAAAACCAATTGTTTTCCTATTCTACTAAAAACGGCACACCAGGAGGACGGGAATTAATTTCCCATTTTCCACTTTTAACCTCATAAGATTTCACAATATACACTTATAGCCCCTAACTTTCATTTAAAACACACTACTTATTTGGGTTATTACAGCAGTGGCAGTGGGTTGATCGTGAGACGAGTGAAAAGAAGCAGACATGGAGGTTCTCCGACCAAAAACGGAAGCTCCACCGCAGACCTCCATTGATTTCAAGTGTGTGTGAGTTTGTACCGTCTAACTGTATGTTAGGAGAATTATGGCGCTCGAGTTAATTGGTTTATATTTATTGGAAACTGAGCCAAATAGCAAGAGCCCACCAAAACCCGGACAAAATAGCCAAAACCTCACCTGGTTTATAAAAATAGCCAACAGGTCCGTACTCGGTCCGCACTCTAACCTGAATCGGTGAGTGCGGACTGCAATGGGTCATAGAAAGACAAAAAGTGTGTGTGTGAAAACGTTGGGTCAGAGTGCGGACCGAGTGCGGACCTACCGTTTTCAGCCTTGTTTTTTTTGTGACCCCATTGCGGTCCGCACTCACCGGGTCGGGTCAGAGTGTGGACCCGTTGGCTATTTTTGTAAACCAGGAGAGAATGTGGTTATTTTGTCACTTCTTCTTGGTGGTTTGGCTATTTGAGTCAATTTCCCCTGTATTTATAAGAATAAAATATAAAATTATTTATTTATTTTTAATTTTTATAACTTTGTTAAACCTCTTTTTCTAATTCTGATTTTTAAATATGGATGTAAACGATTTGAGTTTTTTACGAGCTACTTATGTATAATAATTTTCGAGTTTGAGTTGATCTTGAATATAAAAAAATTTGGTTAATTTAATGAGTCGAGCTCCATTACACTAATGTTCGACTTGCCTCGTTAGAAACCTCGCTAAAACTTTACGAGCTGAACTGAGCCAAGATATTTAAGCATACACTTTTTTGAACTAAACATATTTATATGTACTAGATACCTACCCGCGGGCGATGCGGCACGAAGTATCTCGAATCTAAAGCCGCGAATTTGAAAAAATCATTTTGTTTCATGTTCATATTTATTCGCTTTTAAATCGCATATCAGATGTATAAAACTAAAGGTCAATATGGTTAATTGGTCAAAAGAATTGAAAAATATCCGTTCGATAGTGGAGATCTTCAAACGCATAACATTTGTGCTCATTTTGAAGGTTTTGATGAACGGTTATAATGGTATAATTTATAAAAAAAAAACATTTTTATAATGTATTTTAGTTTATGTATGTTGATATGATAAAGATATAAAATGAAAAATGAAACAAGAAGGTATATAAAGTAAATTAAATAACTAATTATAATGGTATAAAATGTAATTCAAAAATAAAAAATAATTTTATTTTTAATTATCATGTTGAACGTTGACGGTTTTAAAGCTTTTAAACTTGTACATGATGTATTGAGGTTTGTACTTTTTAAAAATTCAAGAAATAACCGTAAATGAAATTATTTTTAAAGAAGTATAATAGATAAATATAGATAAGAGCGTAAAATGTACAAGTTTTAAAAAAATCTCGGTACGTCATTCTTGAAAAATCTTGATACGTATTTATGATATTTCACAATATTATTAAGTTAAAAATATTTAATAATAAAATTATTTTGAAATTATTGACGAGAATATTGTAATAATATAATTTGTAAAAAAATGCATTTATTAATATGTTTTAATTAAACTATATGATTATGTATATTTAATATTATAAGAGTGTAAAATGAAAATAAATTTTGTAAGGGATATAAAACAAATTAATTCATACATGTTCATGATATTTAATAATATAATTAAATCCCAAAATATTCAATATTGAGCTCATTTCGAAGGTATTGACAAGACGATTACAATGGTATAATTTGTAAAAAAAGAAATGTATTTTTTTTAATTCATTCTTATTCATATACGATTATTTATGTTAATATGATAAGGGTATAAAATAAAAAATGAAAAAGTAAGAGATTAAAAGTAAATTGAATAACTAATTCTAAGGGTATAAAGTATAACTTAATATTATAAGAGTGTAAAATGAAAATGAATAATTTAAGGGATATAAAACAAATTAATTCGAACATGTTCATGATATTTAATAACATGATTAAATCCAAAAATAATCAATATTGGACTCATTTTGAAGGTATTGACGAGACGATTACAATGGTGTAATTTGTAAAAAAGAAATGTATTTTTTTAATGCATTTTAATTCATATATGATTATTTATGTTAAAACGATAAGGGTGTAAAATAAAAAATGAAAAAGAAAGGGATTAAAAGTAAATTGAAAAACTGATTCTAACGGTATAAAGTGTAACTTAGAAATTGAATTTGTTTGATTTAGCTTAGAGCATCTCCAACAGTTTCCCCATAATTTCTCCAAAATGGGGAACCAAAAGTCAAAATCCCCCAAAAAAAATATACATTCATCTCTAACAGCTTCCTCATTTTGGAGAATCCAACATTAATTAAAATATTAAAATATTTTATTTATCTATTAAAATATTATTTCTCTCTCTACATATTTATTTTCAATGTTTTCTATTGGTCCTCTCACTTGGTAATCATTTTTGGAATAATCTCCATATTTGGAGAAAAAAACCTTCTCTCTCCAACTTTCTCCATTTTAAGGATAGTTTTGGAGAAGCTGTTGGGGCACATTTTTAGCCCAAAATCCTAATTTTCTCCCTTTTTTCCTCATTTTGGGGAAGCTGTTGGAGATGCTCTTAAAATGTTGTACATTATGTTTAATAAATGGTAATCTTGAAAAACTGCTCTTAGAAAAAAAACCATTTTACAATTTTCATAAAGCAGTATAGATATGAACTATATAGCTAAAATATAAAAATCAACGAGATTTAGCAAATAAACGAGTTAATTGATCTCAACTTCGAAACAAACATTAGGATTGAGATATTTCGAGCTCAAACATTGAAAAAATATTTGGGTTTGAACTCGAGCTCCGACTTTTGAAAAGTTTTCGAGCTCGAGCCTGATATTACTTTTTTCGTGTCGACCTCCAATAACCTATTACTCAACTCGGCTTGTTTATATCTGTAGTTACAAGTGTGTATGAGATTGTTCCAATTTCATTTGATGTTCCAAAAATCTTTGGGTTCTTGTTATAGTCTTTTAATCTTTACACAATTATATTTGTAATGGTAGTTAATAAAATTGTAAATAAAAAGGCTAAAAAATTAGTAAATAATAATATTCAAAAAGAATATAACATTATAATTAATTAATTAATTATATTGGGCAATAAAATTTGTAAAAACTGAATTGGTTTTTATTTTACACTATTGCTTATTATTTCTCTAATTTCTTTTATATAGTACTAATATTTAAAAACATTTTTTGTCTAAAAACCTTAATATATATATATATATATATATTCTATTACTTATCTTCCACATACTCTTTTGATTATCACATCTGCATGAATTTTATTTTTGTGATAAAAAGAATATATTGAAGAAAAAAACAGTACTTATCGAGGGTTATTTTTACATTTCGCCCATGACCTATAAAATGTCAAGAACATACCTATTTTTAATATAATATATAATATGAATTTTTATATTCCGTTTTTATTTAGGATGTGTATTCTTGATATATAATCTTGATACATGTGTAAAAGGCTTCAATAAAGATTTGAAGGCCCCTAAATATGGTATTATTTATTTTATTAGTATTTTCGTTATATAGTTCCTTTAAATATATGGATTTACTCAAACTTAATATATATCATTGTTCTAAAAAAACTGTCATACAGCCGCCATGGCGTCTCGCACCAAGGCTTATATCTCAAGCCATATTAAACTCGTGGCACGTCATGGTCTAATGCGCAGTATTTGTAATGCGATATTTGATTTTTGATTTTTCTTTACATTTTTAATGTTTTATTTGCAAGTTTTTTAATATATAACGTAACTTAACTTGCTTATTGCTATTGACTCACTGTATAACAATACAAAACATATGTTTTTATATATAATATTATATATGAATTAGAAATTTGATGCCGTAAGCCACGTCTTGAAAACGACATTGCTTCGTTGTGGCTCCTAAAGCTTGATGTTTGGTCTCGCCGCTACGTCACACCTCATGCCATTTAGAAACTTGATATATATATATACACACATGTGTGTGTAGAAGGAGGATCAAACGAGAACAACAACTATTTAAAAGAATACGAAAACGAACAAAATCATTAGTGATTTTACATTAACGTGCAAAAAAACCATGCGGACTTGAAGCCGCAGCCAACGTTTTTTCGTATGTTAACGTAAAATCACTAATGATTCTGTCTGTTCTCGTTTGAACTCGACTCTCTCTCTCTATATATATATATATATATATAGAGAGAGAGAGAGGGGGGTTGGGTTTCGATGAGAAGCGTGAGAAGTGGTTATCAACCGTTGGATGATAATGGATGCACATTGGGATGAAATGTATCGGATCAATTCTCGTATAAAGCACAATTCATGGGAGGGAATGAGATTAAAAGTGATTAACGGTTCAAATCGGTTTCTCATGCTTCTCATTTTAAACCCAACTTCTCAAACGATCTTTCCCGTGGTGGGGTTCCGGTGAGAAGTGCCAAATTTGGTGAGAAACGTGAGAAGTGATTATCAACCGTTGGATGAGAAATAGACGAACATTAGGAAGAGATGCACTAGATCAATTCTCTTTTAAGCCACAATTCATGGAAGGGTATTTGATTAAAAGTGATCAACGGTTTAAAAGCACTTCTCACATAATCCCATGCCTATGTGTGTGTGTGTGTGTGTGTGTGTGTGTGTGTGTGTGTGTGTGTGTGTGCGCGCGCGCGCGGAAAGAGGGGGGCTTTATAAAAGAATAATACCCAAATAAAAGAACATGAAAACGGTCAAATCACGTGTATTTTACACTAACAGTCAACACAAGGGTGTAGCTATCTCAGGTTGTGGCTAAAGTCGCATGGGTCACATGTGGTTTTACATGTAATCTCAGTGTAAAATCATATTTGATTCGTCTGTTTTTTCTTTTATTTAGTTACTGTTCTCGTATAAATTTGATCTCATGTGTGTGTATATATATATTAATTTAGTATTACAATAATGTCAATTTTACTTCCGGCCTTTAATTATTACTAGTATTTTGTGATAAATTACTTATAGATTATTTTATGGGCAATTCAATCCATCACTAAGGACACAAAATAATGGTTACTTGTACTCCAATCGGACCCTATAATGAAAATGGAGATTGTCAAGAATTTAGTTTTCATGTTTAGAGGTCAATATGTTTGATCTTTATATTTCAAATACTATTATTATACAATTTTTTTATAATTATTATACAATATTTTATAATTATTCAACACATTAGTAATTTATTTATTTATTTTTATTTATTATTATAAACTAGGAATGTACTCGTGCGATGCATCTCGACATTAATGTTTCGTTTTATATTTTGTATTTGTCAATTTTACTACAAGTTTTGTGTGGTTTTGAGAAAACGAAATATTTTTTTATAAATTTGTTTAATTCAAATTTTTACTGTTAATTTTATTTAGATTTAATTGATAATATGTTTAATAATATAATGTTTTTTTATGGAAAAAATAGTTTAGGTATTATGTTAGAATTCAATAATTATCTTAATTATATTTAGATTATTTATATTTAAAATGATATTTTATCCTTTATTTTGATTATCTTTATGCATTAGTTGAGTTATGAATTCAAATATGTAACTTCAACAAGTTGTATTTATGCATCATTTACTTGTAATTCTGATTTTTATAAGTAATATGCATCAATAAACAGTGCATCATGCATAAAATTTTGTTTTTAACAGTTTTTCTCAAATGTTTTATAAATATAATATAATATAGGTAGTCTTATATTATAATATATTTTACAAACTTAGTTAAGTTATATATTATTAATAAGTTATACAAGAAAGTCAAGCAATTAATTTTGTATTTTAATTTAAGCAAAAATTAATTACTTATACAATAAAGTCTATGTATTAACTTGTATTTCTAATTTATGCACTAGTAATACAATAAAGTCCATGCATTAATTTTCTATTTTTAATTTTGTATATCAATTATTTATACAATAAAGTCCATGCATTAATTTTATATTTCTAATTTGTATATTAATTATTTATACAATAAAGTTCATACGAATGATCGTGTGAAAAGAGGAGTTAAAATAAAAAATGTAATCTAGCGTTTTTCATTTACATTGATCTGGATAGAGATCTCTTCTTACTCTTTTCATTACAACTTTCATTCACACCTGAACCCAACCCATAAAGTCGATGCATTAAATACTTATCCATTCGTCCAAATGAACATATGCCGCTATTGAATATCGACGAATTACTTCCCTAGTTATAATAGAGCAATGTAATATAAAAAAGAACTATTAACACAACACAAAACAGTGTTGAATGTTTCACATATAAATTAATATTGTATAAACACTGCTTTTTTACACGTGTTATTTTAAAAGTCCGTACATAGTACAGAAAGGAGCATAAATTGTTGGAAAAGGAGAGAGCGAATCTATAGTGAAACAACACATGAAGAACTGGTTTGTAAGTTTGTACGATTTATTGTGTATGAAAATGGTTACATACCTGTTGAAAGTGGACGAAAGAACGTGCGAGGAAAAAAAGCGAGTTAAGGTGAGAAGATTATAAGGGATCTGGACCCCTAATCACTTTTAATCTCAAACTCACTCATGAATTGCGCTTTATACGGAATTGATCTGGTGCATCTCGGTGCATCTGTTCCTAATGTGCATTTAAGGATGGAGATCTCTTCTTACTTTTCTCACCATAATATTCATTCACCGAAACCCAACCCGCTATGAACAATCAGGCAAAGATGTTACTATGTTTTAGTGTGTGAAAATCGTAAAGATAGTATAAAAAATGAAAAGGTTTATATCATTGATAAGAGAAAAAATGAGCAAACAATTTCTTATTCTATTTGACAGATAAGAGACGACGGTACGGTGGGTTTTTTTAAACTCTTATTTACCATTTATGTCTGACAATTTAGATTGTTTTTTTGCAGATCCTCTTAACCCTTAATGTCTTTTGATAAATTAAGTGATAACATAGTTTGTTGACGAGACACTCTAAGAACAAAACTTAATCTAAGAACAAAGCTTAAATCTTAGAAAACACTCTTATATTTCTTTTTAGATGAGGGAGAAGTGTATATGCTTCGATATCCCTCTATTACAAACTTGCAATCTATTTATAGAGGGATCAGCCACTCTATAATTGATTTATTTTACAAAGGTGGCCGACAATAGCACACAAAAGTCGGCATTATTGATTACAAAAAGATAAACTCCACTAGCCTTTTCCTTTTTACACACTAGTGGTTCATAAAATATTATATAAGTACCATTATTGAGTAGCAGCTGTCCTCAATAATTCAGGTTCGTTTCATCAATGTGGGCCTTCAGTATCTGGCACGCATTTCACGCATCTTATCGTCTTGACTTTCTTTGTCGATGGAAAAGATCGTTCGTCCTTTTGTGGCCCACGTTCCATCTCCGTAACAAGTGGCATAGTCCCACGAATAGTAGGGCTTCTTGGGCTGAGAATCCACTTGGGCTTGGTTCTGCCTTTGTTGGGCTCGTTGGGCCTTTTTAAGTGAGTCCAACAATTTGTTTGGTTGGGGTATAAACTGGGATTTTTCGAACATTTGGGCTAATAATCGTTGCTCTTTTTCTTATCCATTAGCCATGACATCCTGTGTTAATATGGATATCCTTTGGGCTTGTTCTTGGGTCTGGTACCTTTCTTCGAGGCAAAAATTAACCAACCTTGATAATGCATCTGCGAGTGTGTTATTTTTGCCTTCGATGTGTTCGATGTTAATTTGAACACCTGTTCCAGTAATTGCATCTGTGAACTTGGTCCAGCGAACTCTGGATGCCTTGTTGGAATTGGTTTTGTTGTAAAAGCTGATGATTGCCTGGCAATCAGTTTTAAGGGTTATTTCCTTCTGATCTAGGTAGTATATCTTCAGCTTTTCCAGTGCATTTATACAAGCATAGATTTCTGCATCTATGGTAGATTGAGTGGCTTTGAATCTACCGCTTGCATATGCGCAGACCTGTTCTGTTCCAGGCGAATCTTCTTTCTTCTTCTTCCATTTGCATATGGCCCCCCATCCTTCCATACATCCATCTGTTTCGATTATTATGTACGCTCCTTCTGGGGGAATTTGCAAATCTGGCAGCTTCTGAACTTTCTCTTTGATCTGACGTATTAACTCGTAGTCTGATGGCTTCATTCTTTTGTCTCCATGTAGACTTGTCTTCTCATATAACGGGCCTAGGAGAGTTCCTAGTTTGGGGATGTAATTCCTAGCATAATTGAGGATCCCAAGGAATGATCTTAGTCCTGATTTTGTCTTGAGCTTTTCTTCATCAAATTCAGCAACCTTTTTGATAATGTAGGGTTGCAACTTGATCCTTTGCCTTCCAACGATGGCTCCTAGGAACTCGATTTCTGGTACAGCGATCTTCATCTTGGTTGGTGACAATACTAGGCCATTGTTTCTGCAGATTTCTATCATCTTCTTCAGGTGGACTGTATGCTCTTCTTCATTCTTGGAGAAAACCAGAATATCATCGATATATACGGTAATGAACTCTTCTGTTCCTCTGAAACATTTGTCCATCTTTCTTTGGAAGATTGCCGGGGCGTTCTTGAGTCCGAAAGGCATCACTAGCCATTCATATAACCCTCCTGGTACTATGAATGCTGTCCATGGGATTGATTTTTCCTCCATTGCTACTTGGTGGAAGCCTGACTTTAAGTCAAACTTTGAGTAAACTTTGGAGTTTCCAATTCGTTTTAGGAGAGTGTTAATCCCTGGAAGCGAGTATTGATCTTTGAAGGTATTATCGTTCAATGACTTGTAGTTAAACACCATCCTTTCTTTGCCTTTCGTCTCCTTCCCTGTTGTTGGGTCAACTGTGGTTCCAGAATTGACCAACATAGCCATTGTTCTATGTCTGCTTTTGCTTGGGCGGATCACTTTTAGTTGTAGTAACGCATCAATATGCCTTTTGAATGAGTCTTCCATTGCTGGTGTTACATGCTTTAATGGCCTATCTTGTATGGTGATATCAGGGTTGATGATATCGATTACACAGAGTTCCTCATTTTTCCGCCAATGCTTGAGAGGTTCTTCTCCTATGAATCCTTGCCTTTTGAGTTCTTGGATCACAGGTTGGAATTTTGAATTTAGGTTTATTCCGACTTGTGGTGATTCAAGCATGTAACATTCATGCAGTGTGGCGTGCATGTCTTCCCATGAGTAGTCATCTTCTTGATCCTCCTGGTCCTGATGGTGTACTGTTGCTGAGACCTCTGCTTGTGGTAGAGTTTGAATCTTTGTAATCTTCTTGTAGATGGTTACCTCATTTCCTTCTATTCGAATCCCTCCATTCATAGATCTTGTGAAGTTAGTACCAATGAGCATTTGAATGCCCTCTGTTACTTTCATGTCTAAGGCGTAAATGAATGGCATGGGAAACTTATTTCCGTTGATTACAAAGCTTCCTTGCTTTATCTTATGCTCCGACGGTTGCCTTGAGTTTACACCATTGAAATATACCGTCCTTCCCAGTATCTCTAAAGCTTCTTCGGGTACGATGCTCTTGCTGATGCAGCAAGTGGTCGCTCATGTATCGAGTATGGCATTCACCTTGAAGATTGGTATTCCTGGGATTTCAAACTCAACTATCACATTGTATAGTCGGTTTAAGATCTTCCGTACCCTTGGTTCTTCATGTGTAGTATTAAGAACCTGGAATATTTCATCTTCAATTAGCATGTTCAGCGATTGAGTTGCCGCATTATCTTGTTGAGAATCCGGATTCTGAGCATCATGCCAGCTTAGTGGTGGTGGAGTTAGTACCTCTTGAAAACACCTCAACTCCTCTTTGACATCTTTAAGTTCCTCTTTTATCACCTGAATTTGGCTTCGCATCTGTGTGATAGATTGTTGTTTATGATGTAGCTGTGCTTCGTAATCCTTCTGAACACTTGCAATTTCCAGCCTTTGCTCTAGATTGGTCTGCATCAAATCTTGAATCTCTTTGTTGAGTTGCATGAATCTTAGCTCTTTCTTTAATCCAGAATTCTGTTCTTCTGCTAGCTTTTCTGCAAACTCTCTTGCTTGTTCTTTTATCATTTGCTTGAATTCCCTATCCTTGTCCCTTAGGAGTTCCTTAAGAAGAATGACCTCTCTTTCCGTTGCTTGTGCCCGGTTGTCTTCCACCTTTCTTACTGTCATACGCTTATTCATGTGATTAAGCGCACATAGAGCACATGTTGTTAGTTTGCATTTGGAGCAGTGTAACCTTGATCTTTCCGTTGTGGCTATACCACAGAAGAAACAAAAGATGCTACTTGCTAATCCATTCTCTTCCCACGTGTGCTGACAATTTTTGCTATTTGGTGGCAATTCTTTCGTTGGCCTCCATGATCCAGACTTTTGGATTTTGTCACTGATCTGTGATGAGTTTCCTGGGTGAAACATAAAGCATGTTTCTTCAGTTTCTTCCTCTTGATGTAGGGTGAACATTCCTTCATCAATTGGGTTCTCATTGATCAGAGTCCCTATATTGTTGGTAGTTTGCCCTTGTTCTCCATCCGAGATGCTGTAGACTGTGGAATTATCATCGTTATCTGCTGATACAATATCCCAGTCCTTATCCAGATCTATGTTCTAAACTACCGCTGCTCTTGCGATGTTTCCTTCTCCGCTTCTGCAGTCTCTTGCAAAATGCCCTTCCTTCCCACATACAAAGCATTTGCACTTAGAGACTCTTCCTCTGTTGTCTTTGTACTTTCTTTTGAAAATTCTGACATGTGTTGGATGCGGCTTCCCTTTGTAAGTTGTGGATCTTCGTAGGCCATACTTTTTACTAGACTTGTAATGTCCAGGAATTGGTATGTTTGAGCAAAAATCTAAACTTCTGAGTTCCTTTTGGAGTACTGCTTCTTTGCACATTTCTGCAATATAGCTGTGTGTGAATTTAATTGCAGGTAGAACTGCCGCCTGAATTCCAGGATATTTAGCCCTAAAGAGTTCTTCCACTCTTTTGCCAAGTGCCTGAGGGAGTTTGGTGAAAAACTTCTCTGTTGTTGATGTAAAGAATAGTCTCCCTGATTTTGAGGCTAAAATCCTGAATTCATTAAGGAATTTCCATAAATCCTTGGTATTTTCACACGTCAATCGTTCCAGATCGCGATATGCAACTTCTTGTTCCTCAGTGGATCCACGATAGGGGTCTTCAAGCAAAATTAATTGCCTAAGTTGTGATGTGATGTTCTGAGGATCATCTGAAATCGCGATCAGATTCTCATACGATTCTGCGTATACGGTGCGCCATTGTTGCCACATACGTTTTTCGTTTTCTCCAAGGAGATTTTCAACGTAGGCAACCTTTTCTTTGTTGTCTCTCCAGACTTGTTCGTTGAGCTTGTTGATGGTAATGGATTCCCAGCGTGCTATTATATCAGCCCATAGGCCTGGATCTGGTGGTAATACCAGGAGAGCTCCCGTGTCCGTCATTGCTGGGGTAATGTCCATTGTTGACTGTAGTATTCCCCGTATCCGCCTCTAAAGCTTCCTTGAGCCTTTGGGTAGTTTTGTAGAGGTACAGGGATGGTTCCTCCTCTTGCCGGAGGATACACTGATGGTCCTGTCATCTGATCCTTTGGGGGATCATACATCCCACTTTCGGCTGTTGATGGGCAAGCAATTTCGTCAAGGATTTGCTTAATCTTCTCAAGACGGGGGTACTCCAAGCTTTTACTTGTTTCTGGTTCTTCGGGTTGTTGGCTGAAGGGGTTTAGCCATTCTTCCCGTTCTTCTACTTCCTGGACAACAACCTTTCCTGGTTCACTATCCTTTTTATCATCCCATTCGTCTTCCATACCTTGACATTCTTCTGTATCCGTATCCCATCCTGTGGTTGTTATATCTTCAAGAGGAGTAGTAATTGGTGGTGCATCGTATCTGACATAATAATCGTATTTGGCAGATGGTTGTCCCAAGGTATCCCACCTTGGTGCTTGTGTGAAGACACCAATAAACTCTTCTTCTGCTTCATCAGTTTCGCTTCTCCTTGTAGTTCCAGGGAATTCTCTATCATGACTGTCAACTGAATATCTTCCTGGTTCAGCCCTTGATTCGTAGTTAGTAAATCGTAGGCTAGTTGTTCTGTTAAGCCTATTACTAACTGCAACTCCGACCGGTGCTCGTACGTTAACTCTTGTGGATGGCCTTAGATGCCAACTTCTTCCTTCCAGTGTTTCAATGTTGAGTCTTTCCCCTGGAATAGCAACAACTCCGTTGGTTGCTAAGTGATCTACTGCATCTCTGACATCATACTGGAATCCCATGTAACTGGTGTTGGACAGTCTCCCGGTGAGACATGTCGTTACCAACAGGTTACTCTCACCTCCTTGCCATTCGTCGTAGCCGTGGGTTTGGATGGCAATTTCGATATGATTATGGAAATCGTCTATGCTGAGTATCATGTCTGGGATCATGTAGACTAGCTGTGTTCCAGCTGAGAGGTCGACCTCCATAGTACCTATTATTGAAGTACTATTGTTCCACCTTGTATCTCTTAATACGACCAACGCATTAGTCCCTGCTCCCCTTCTATGCAGAGCATGTATTCGGATCATGAATAGCCCGAGATGGACATGTTGTAACCCGGATTGGGTTAGCTGATCATGACTTTGAGTGTTGCAAAGACTGAGGTTTTCTTGTTGTCCTTCGATGACCAAAATTCTTCTTTCGGAGTAGTGCTGGTATACTCTGTGCTGTCTGGACGTGTTGTTACTAGAGTAAAGGACTTCTGCAGGTACGAGTCTCGCTCTCCTTTCTCGTGTTACTTCTAATTGACGCTCGGGGTCAATGGTTGATTCAAGAGTTTGGTTGTATGATTGTCCAAACATCCTGCGTCTTCTTCTCACTAGGTTGTACCTTGTTCTTTGCAATCCTTGGTAGTCTCTAACTTGGTCTTCTTGTGTTGGCGTCTGCGTATCGGTACGCACACCGTTTCTGACACTAGTCCTTGTGTTCATTTCTTTTCCTTTGAAAACTCCTCCTGGAATATCTTGCTAGGATCTGTATACACGTAGATAGAACCAGGCGTTCTAGGACTTTTGTCTTTTTGTCCTAAAGAAAGCTTATCCAATCTCTGTGATAGATTTGCAAGAGATTCTCCCAAGTCTTCTGCCTGAGTTTCTTTTCTAGCTTCTAGCTTTATGTTGAGCTTATCAACCTTTTCGTCCAGATCTGATACCTTTTGACTTAGCCTTGTAACAAGGTAAATCAAGGTATTATTCTGTTTGATGATGACTAACGACTGAGTTGCAGGTCTTGTCTTATATTCTTCGGTTCTGATGAATCCAGCCGCAGGTGTATCGAAATCACTTGTGGCTCTAACTGCTTCCTGATAGTCGGTGTTTCCACTGACTGCTGCTATACTCATAAAAGGCTTTTACTCATAACAGGGAAGGAGACGAAAGGCAAAGAAAGGATGGTGTTTAACTACAGGTCTATACAAGCATAGATTTCTGCATCTATGGTAGATTGAGTGACTTTGAATCTACCGCTTGCATATGCGCAGACCTGTTCTGTTCCAGGCGAATCTTCTTTCTTCTTCTTCCATTTGCATATGGCCCCCCATCCTTCCATACATCCATCTGTTTCGATTATTATGTACGCTCCTTCTGGGGGAATTTGCAAATCTGGCAGCTTCTGAACTTTCTCTTTGATCTGACGTATTAACTCGTAGTCTGATGGCTTCATTCTTTTGTCTCCATGTAGACTTGTCTTCTCATATAACGGGCCTAGGAGAGCTACCATGCTTAAAAACACTATGTTTACAAGCTCTGATACCATTAGAAAACACTTAGAAAACACACACTCTAAGAACAAAACTTAATCTAAGAACAAAGCTTAAATCTTAGAAAACACTCTTATATTTCTTTTTAGATGAGGGAGAAGTGTATATGCTTCGATATCCCTCTATTACAAACTTGCAATCTATTTATAGAGGGATCAGCCACTCTATAATTGATTTATTTTACAAAGGTGGCCGACAATAGCACACAAAAGTCGGCATTATTGATTACAAAAAGATAAACTCCACTAGCCTTTTCCTTTTTACACACTAGTGGTTCATAAAATATTATATAAGTACCATTATTGAGTAGCAGTTGTCCTCAATAATTCAGGTTCGTTTCATCAATGTGGGCCTTCAGTATCTGGCACGCATTTCACGAGGCCAAAAGTCTTTTGGTAGGTTGGAACCCTTGGCATATAAAATTGTTCAGTTACCAAAACTAATGGGCCAAAAGCCCATTGATGAGATTGGAACTCTTTGACCTCAGCTTTTCTTTAGTCCTCAGGATATGATTCTTATGATTCTTTAGTATGTTACCAGGGGCTGAGCTCGATAGTGACTTCTTTCGGGGCGACGAAAGGCTACTTCAATCTAGAAAACAGCCGGAAACTCGAGAGGGTCGCCTTTGGGAGCGTTCGCCGGTAACCATCACGACAACATAAAAAGGAAGGAGTGAGGCTGACTGAATCCAATCCATAAACCCGGAAACGAAACTAAGTTCGTTCCCTTTCGTCAAGTAGGTAAAGTAGGCATACGAACCACTTTAGCTTTGCCTTAGACTCTATTGGGAGCTTTCCTCTTTTCTTTCTTCCTTTGGAAATAGGGGAGTGACCTCGAGGGGCTACCAAATCCTGGCCAAAAGCCCATCAGTGGTGAAAAAATCTTACTTGAGTTACATGATGACATTCAAGATCAAATGAAAACACAATAAATTTTCTGCCAAAGAAAAGGACAAGTTCTTTGCCAACTTCAGTAATGCATCTTCTCAATCTGCAAATAAAAAATAAACATCAGAAGCTGCCCAACTTGAATAGAGTTGGGTTCCAGTGATGATGAAAGTTATGGTGAGAAGGGTAAGAAAAAAATATCCCCCTTGGATGCACATTAGGATGAGATGCTCCGGATCAATTCCCGTATCAAAGGCGATTCATGGGTTGGGAGTGAGATTAAAGTGATCAAGGGTTAAGATCCCTTCTTACCTTCTCACATTAACCCTTCTTTTCACACGATATATACAAAGGGACAAATGAGCCATAGAAGGGTAACTATATATGCATCTCTTTTCTGAAGAATAGATAGGATTTCATAATATTCTATTGGTTGTAATTTTGCGTCATACTACCCCCAACCTTACTTCCGAGTTCTGAGTGGGACATATTGAGATCCCGTTTGGTTTGCCTGATTTGGTGGGATTTGGAATTGGACATATTGAGATCCCGTTTGTTAAAAATATTTGTTTTGTAATGGTCAATTAATAAAAGGCAATTTTATTATTTTCAGAATTATGTATTTTATAAATTATCAATAAAGAATGGAATCCGATTCCATTCCAAATCCTACAAACCAAACACAAAAAAGATTCCAAATCCTTCCATGAGATCCAAACCCCTCGAAAACATTCCATCAAACCAAACGGTAAACAAATATATTCAGATATAAAAAATGTATCATAAAACTTGAAAATTGAAGACATTTTTAGTCTTTGATAGAGCAATAATTATACGTACCACATAATGATTGTCGTTCTAACCTTTTTATTTATCGCACACGAAGTTGAGATTACGTTCAGTTTTGATCTTCTCGACCATAATCAAATACTATCTCAATCTGCATCAAACAAAATTTCATTACTTATATAAAAAGTTATAAGGAGTGACCTATATATATATATGGGTTTTCAACCTACGTGGTATCTGTTGATTTTGATGCGACATTTTTCAACGTAAACAAAAATAACTATATATATATATATATAGTTTATTTTCGCGAAACTAAAACACCGAAACGCAACATGAGGCCTAAACCCTAAACCCTGAGCCAATGTTACAGTGAGACCCTATTTTAAAATTAACATAAAGTTATGAAGTACTTGAACCGGGCAACTTCCACTCGAACTCCAACACTCGAACAACATATATTTATTCCCGTAACCTATAAAGTCAAGATATACCTACTCCTCACCGGAAGACTAAGAGGAGAATGCCCAAAGACAAAAATCCAGGTCTAGCGGAAGACTAAGTAAAGATTACCCCAGATGGTGGTGTCGGGTTGTGAGTAAATTTACTGCCGCCAGGAGCCCATGGAACTGTTCATTGGTGTAAAAAACAGAATGACAGTGAGTAGTAAAACTGCATAAAAGAAGCTCAACTCAAGGTATTAATGTATTATTAAGCCATCTAATCAAATTAATCAAAAACCCGGTTTCAAAGTCAATCAGTTTTGCCTGAAGATCTATAATATATAACAAATTACACAATGAAATATCCAGAGAGGGGGTGTTTAATATCACAATGGAAAGGTAAAGCATACAACTTGGATAGGCTAATCCACATACAATCCCATCCCATCCAACTTAAAAAATAAAGACTAGTCCCTCAGTTCCAAAATAAATGTCCACAATAAAAAAGGCACACAGTTTTATACATTATTACCCTTTTTAATAACCAAATGACAATTCCGCCTTCATAAATAGAGGGAGTAACGAATTTATCCATCTCGTAATTAAGGGTAGAATCGAAAGTAGATGCACTGACTTCTGAAAGTGGACCGGGACAAACTAAAATAGAAATGTGGACACTTATTTTGGGACGTAGGGAGTATATTGTACTGCAACTTACCAATGTAAGGATCAGGGTGCCGCCACTTATTGTATTGTGCCTCACCATCAGCGATCATTCTATCGATAGTATCAATATCATCCTACACAAACACCAAAAAGAAACACTATATATCCGATAGAATATATTTTTTTTTGGAAAATAACGTGTTCAACTACTATCGTTGTGTATTGAACTAGATCCTTAAGAAGCCTTTTTGAAACCGGAGCCATAGAACCTTGTTTCCGGCATAAAATTATAAAATTTGTTATCAATGTTCGATAAATCAACAATAACAATATCTCAAGGAAACGAATCTGATTTTACAGTCTATCGCAGATGGGTTTGAAAAGGTTCACAGAAAGTCCTAAGTGATAAAAGTCGACCGTTCAAGCTTTGAAGGACACCAAAGGGGCCATTTACCAACACAAATTGGATAAGCGCTAACCGAGGAAGTGAGACCCTAGATCCTTACCGGGACAGCATCTTGATCAACATTATTCTTGCCAGGTCAGCACCACTTAAGGGGCTGTTTGGTTCGCGGAGTTCAAAGGAATTTGATGGAATTGGAATGACAAATTCCTTTGACCAAAATCCTTAGTGATGTTTGGTTCGCGGAATGAATTGATTGGATTCCAGTTGAGGGATTTCATCATTCCTTAGCATATGTGAAAGATTTGAATTCCATTTCGTGGCAAACATAGCATAATTTATAATTTAATTTTAGAAAGACAAAATAACCTTTGCATCCAACTTAACCATCACCCCCTCCCCGCCCCACCCTAACCATTCCCCACGAGGCCACGACAACATATCCCCCACCACCAACACCACCATCAATTAGTATTATTATTCCGCCATCCCACCCACTGCCACCTATCATCACCGCCGTGCCACTATTTTCTGCCGTCCTAGTCGCCACCCACCTATCCACCCCAACACCACCACACCACTAGTGTCGACATCACAGCCACCACCCCTACCGCGACAGATGCATATTTCTATTCTTTTGTGAGATTCCATTCCAATTCCTGTCAACCAAATACATGGTCAAATTCCATCAAATTCCGTTCCAATTCCTTCAAAGTCGAATTCCTTTGATGGATTCCAATTCCACCAAATTCCATTTCGTGAACCAAACGCCCCCAAGTGTTTAGTAAACAGGTCCTAAATGTGCAAAAAAAAGAGTTTTGAGCCAAAGATATCGAAAATGTAAACCCGTGGCTATCTTGACAATAAGGAATCGGGCGAATAATTGTTTTCCTTTTTCTATCACCTTTTTGAGAAATTTGCAGCAATGGACCATAGAACCAATCTAAACAACCAGAAGAGAGTTCAATCCGATATGATCTTGTAGTAACTTCGATCAACAGCAATGTCAGATTTGCATCACAAAAGTAGCGATTGAAATCAAAACCCCAAATGTAGCTCTTCGCTAAAATGGAGAAAATCAAACAAACTTATATCACAAACAAACCCTAATAGATATAGCAAACAAGAGGGGAAATTCAATTTTGTTAATTTTTCAGCTACACGATCGATCATTTTAGCAAATTACATTTCTTACGAACTAGTCATAGCATCGATAAATCAAAAAACTGGGGGAAATTTAATCTATATTCGAAAGGTAAGAAAAAACGAACCACGTGCTTGTTAGCATCAAATCTCTCACGAAGTGCATCAGCCTGCAAGTTTTACGATCAAAAAAACAACCAAAATTAGATCAAACAACACATAAAATGTAAAAAAAAAAATTGGAAGAGAAACCCTAAGCCATACATCGGGGTAAAAGAGATGACGATGAACAGCCCAATTGAGAGTGTCTTTTAACGCACGTCTGTAAAGCGTTCTCACCCTTTCCTTCTGTGCTGCCCTCTTCGCCATGTAAGACGCTACTCCGTTCATCCTTGTTCCCCTTTCTTCACTCTGGTATTTTGGAATATGGTGGAAGTATATCGATTTTGTATTCTGGTTTTAATTGTAAGAGTAAATTACATTTTTAGTCCCTGTAGTTTTTTAAGATACTTCTTTAGTCCCTGTACTATTTTAAAATTTGATTTTTATCCTCGGCTTACAATTTCTTGTTGTTTTAGTTCTTGTGATCTAAAATTTATCTTTTTTTTTTCGTTCCTGTGGCTTACAGTTAATTGTCTTTTTTTTTTATCTGAGTTAGCCATATATAAATAAAAATAACAATTAATTGTAAATCACTAAATCATATGGACAAAAAGTGTAATTGTTATAAACCACAGGGATGAAAACATAATTTAGGGGTCGTCTACTAAATATTTATCGGGATAAGCACTTACTGATATCACTTACCTTACCAATTGAACATGACAAAAACCAAGAATCTTACCTGGTAAGAGGATAGTGATTGAGATTCTTACCCGAATAGTGAGAAAAAAGACTCTTACCCGGTAAGCACTTATCGGGTCTATGATCTTACCAACAGTCTATTTTGATTACCAAAAAGGTAATATGATAAGGTATGTGAGAGTAATTTCTCTTGATGGTAAGCACTTACCTACTAAACGCTTGATAAATGGTCCCTTACTCAAATTTTAATGTTTTAAAAATTAAATTAAAGAGAAAACTCCACTTTTGATCCATGGAAAAACATTTCAATAAGTTATATTGTCCTTACGATTTGTTGCATTTGGCTTTGAAACGGAACTTTTGTCCTAACGTCTAAATGTAACACCCTCAAATTTGGAAAGAGCAACTAATTTAAAATTTTCGATATTACATCCGAAACAATAGGTAAAATACCTCCAATTACAAACAATGGTTATCTCCAAGTAATACATACTACACAAGTCTCATTACCAAGACTAAACCCACTTCGGACATCACCTAATCCAAATACAAGTGCTACTTCCCAAGGGTAAATGCGGAAAACATAACTTAAGCTATTCACCTCTCGTGCACATTACTAGCACTCGCCACTTCACAATGTAGCTAGAGCTACCCCAACCTGAGCCCGTTGCACATGCCGACAAATAAAAAGGGTTAGGCTTACGCCTAGTGAGTTCAAGCATTTTATCATGACTATATAAAATCATAAATCGGAAGTTAGTAGTTATAGTCATGATTTAAATAAATCTTTAAGTGAAAGCTTGCGACAAAGACGATCATTTCCAAAAAGATTTCTCAAACGGCATAAACGACTCATTTTCCAACACACTCAAAATCCATGGAAAACCAATCCCGAAAAGTGTAAAGCATTTTCCAATATGAGTTACAAATCCTAATTCACCCAATTACGTGAATAATTCTAGTTTAGGCAAAACTTTCAAATACGGTTGACAAATCATACTCAACCCATAAAACATGGAAACCATCCATTCAAATATAACCTTTATTAAAACATAATACGAAGCTAAACTCACGCAAACGTAAAATGTATTAAAATCCCAATACCAGTTAAAACATTCAATAAGAATGTAACATAAATCCGTCCATCAATCCTGAAAAAACAATCCATATACAGGTAATATAACCTCAACAATGTGAATAGATAAAATACCCGAAATCAACACCCTTCGGTGACGGGGGAGACCCGATCTCATCGAATGTGGCAACCACATAAATTAAACCACAATTAAACAAATACAAGTAAGCTTCTTGGATGTGGAAAACGGATGACATCAACCATACTAGGTCTTTAGTCAATCCTCGGCATCAATCATACTAGATCTTTAGCCCATCTTAGACATCAACCATACTAGGTCTTTAGTCCGTCTTTGGCATCAACCATACTAGGTCTTTAGCCCCTCTTAGACATCAACCATACTAGGTCTTTAGTCCGTCTTTGGCATCAACCATACTAGGTCTTTAGCCCCTCTTAGACATCAACCATACTAGGTCTTTAGTCCATTTAAACCACCATGTTCAACCATACTAGGTCTTTACCTTGGCAAACCCACCA
Source organism: Saussurea involucrata (assembly GCA_033807775.1). NCBI lineage: Eukaryota > Viridiplantae > Streptophyta > Magnoliopsida > Asterales > Asteraceae > Saussurea > Saussurea involucrata. The sequence goes on from CM066315.1 coordinate 135,333,251, forward strand.
TCCAAAACAAGCTTACTTAACTTAAAAACTTATACATGACCTCAAAAGAATAACCAATGCATTCAAATCATGTAAACCTCAAATATGATGCAACTCATGCAATGCAAACCCCAAGCCCACGTCGAGCTTATTAAAACCGGGCGAATGCCCCCAAGACTCAATTGAGCCCAAAACCGAGCCATCTGCTCAAAGATCTAATGATCATTTATTGACGTCAAATCATGCAAATAAAAATGCAATTAAGCATATAACACATCCTAGACTCCACCCTGAGCATGTAAAATATCAACAACGTGCAATAATATGCAACACGGTGCAATAAAAGCGACCCGTAAATAAGACTCCACATCGAGCCATTTAAACCGGACAAATGTCCCAAGACTAACTCAAAGTCAAACCGAGCAAAGTGCTCCAAGCTTGCTAGACCCATAATGTCGGTCAAAAACGCGTTTAAACATTGTTTAGGCAAGCTATACTACAAATTCATCATTAACCCCAAAACTCTTTACGGGTTAAACAAAAAGGGTTTTCCCAAATGACTCACACCATTATAATTCTCAAAATGACACATAACACTTAAAAGTGTATTTCCCAATTGGTTTTCAAAATCATTTACACATATATGATTAAACCATCAATTAAACCTCATTTTGAGCAAATAATCTTTTAAAGACAATTTATGGTTTCTAACCATCCAAACATCCAAAAGCCTCAAATATGGGTGTTTTACACATTTATGAAGATAAACACTTCAAAAGAGTTAAATCAATCAAATAACTCAACCACATATATTTTCAATTAAAACACACACATATTTGTAAAATATTCATTTTGGCATGTACAACGTTTTCGCAAAGTAACTTGAACTCACCTTGCTAGATTTAAGCTAAATCTAGAGTTCTCCAAACGTATGCTCCTTTGATGAAGTTTGCATCCTCAAGCCAAAACTTCCAAAACCTAGATTTATGAATTTCCAACCATCAATAATACGATCCAACCATTAATATCCAAGTCTAACCATAAGAAAATATCATCCATCCAATATACACCAAAATACCCATCTATACCAAACCCTAGTTTCATACATGAAAGGGATAACGATTCTCCCAACCAATCACCACCAAAATCGACCCACAACACCACCATAAGGGAAGAAAGTGAAATATAACAATAATCTAACTAGGAATTACCTTAATCACTTGAATCCTCCAAAAGATAGCTCCTAAACTTCCAAAAGCTCCAAGCTTCAAAAATGATCATCAATGGTGGAAAGGGGTTTGATTTGGTGAAGGAATGAGGAAGGAGAGGGGAGGGGATGATGTTTCTTGAGCTAAATCGACTGAGGGAAAGAGAGAGAGTTGAGAGAGTTAAGAGAGATAAGTGAAAATGGGGAAGAAGAAAGAAGAAAAGGGGTTTAAAACACCTTGGAACCCGTCGGCTATAGTGACACGGCGATAGTGACAGTGTCACTATCGCCAGGGCACAATCGCCCGTGTCCTCCCAACTCTCGGTACACTATGGGCGATAGTGACACGGCGATTGTGACAGTGTCACTATCGCCGGGCACAATAGCTCAACGTGTACCGAAACTCGTTTTGGCCATAACTCCCTCGTTCTAGCTCCGTTTTCGCTCCGGGAAGAACCGTTGGACTCGTATTCGAGTTCCCCATCCAACAAGACAATAAAATCTAGGATTTAACTCCAAATCCTATTTTCCATATTTTTCTTAAAAGATCGATTCCTCACTGAATCGAAGTTGTAGTTATCCGAAAATCACGGGTGTTACAATCCTCCCAACCTTGGAATGATTTCGTCCTCGAAATCTACATCCTTTACAATAATGCTAACCGACTCAACTCCGACCATAAATCATCAATTCCTAACTGGAATCCAAATTTCCCACATAGTCTATAAGGACAATTCCTCGAACAATTTCTTATCAACAGCACCCCTTCAAGTACACCATACTTATGTCTGGAAGAACATTCCAACCACTGGTAACACTCCTAGTTAAACGACTCCGGTTGTCTCCCAACCTTAAAGTGTTCCATCTTCCTCAATTTTAGTTTTCAACTCTAAATCATTTCAATATTTAATCACTAACGAACCCAACGGAATTATCAATTCCGATCATCCCTACCATTAATTGTCAAATAACTCCACGAGTTCTAATAACTCCAAGAATCCATTCCAAAAAGAACAGTCATAAAACCGACAAGTCCTTTAACCGTACACTAAGATTATTCCACCAAAACTACTAATCACAATTGAGCATCTTATGGTTACCACTACCATTGTCGTCATCCTTCAAACTTGGCTACAAACCCCCGTTTACACTAACGGTTTCCGATTTCAAGACCACAAAGGTTGACACCTAGTTTTTACCACCTACTCGGAACTCTAATAGGACCCCACACACGAGTTCCATTTACCGAGGTTTCCATACAACTAAGGTTGCCAACAAAACGGTTGTATCAACCTCGAAATACGTTACCGCAAGTCTAATTCTGCAATTACCACAAACACAATTACTTTGCTACCGTTATCCTCCGGCCCATAATACCAACACGCGTGGAATATCCAACCTTCCACAGTCGAAGTGCTACACGCACTTACCCTTAATTGAGGTACATACCCTTTTTCAAGGTCCTAACGAGTTCAAGGTTTTCAAATGCGTTATTCAATAAATATGCCAATTAATCAAAACCATTCACAAAATATTTTCAACACCAAGATTTTCATCTCAAATAACTCGTGCGAAATAAAACTACTACTATCAGCTCGGTAGTTACGCAAAACTGGACACGCTCGTCCCACATAGGAAAATCATGTTGAAAATCATTTCATTGCAGTTCAGTTTACCCACAAAACGCAAAAGCGTAGTAAACAATTTCTTTTAGATGAAACACCACAGTTCTAGTATGAATTGACTCATGACATGCATGTAAAGTGACTGCTCGACCTTAAATGGGGTGCGACACCAGGTGTGCACGTATTTCAAAAGAGGTCTAAACAAAATTGACTCCAACATTTCCTCGTCAACCATAAAACGACATGAGGCAAGGTTTACCAACAAAATTTTGCGCGCGTCAGTTTATTACACAAAACGATGGAGCGGTTCACCAACATTCTTAGTCAAAACATAAAATGACTTGTGAAAATTCCCTGGTTAATACAAAAACCCATACGTCTCCATCACTGGAAAATATCGACTAAAACATCATACAACTTCACATTGGGGTAGGCATGCAAGCTTGTAACACTTCTAATAGAAATTTTCTTGTAACTAAATAACGTGCATCAAATGGTTCGTGACCAAATTTCGACAAATGAAACTCTTTAAATCAATTTCTCAAAATCTCTCATCCGGTCCTATAATGCCATTTGAGTAAAACGTTTCTGGTAAAACTTGCACACAACAATGCGTTATTCCAAAACATATGAGGAAATAAGTGTTAATAATTATTTGACATCGAAAGGGTCAACTTATTTTCAAATCCCACATTGTACTAACGGTGCGTATCAATGTCCAAAACATAAGAAATCACACGTACTATAATTTTATACAAAAATTTTCTAAAATCTTCCTCACGAAGCATTTTCTCAATGTTTCGTACTTGGGACACAAAACGTCAAAACGTAATTGCTAAAAATGTATTTGTCCAAATACTCCCAACACACATTTCTCCGGAAACCAAAAAGGTTTTCAATTCTTCCAAAAAAAAATCGGCAATTCAAAGTTAACCAAATATCAACGACTAACACATTTTCATTTTCAAAATGCAAAGCATTGCGAACTGTGCATGATTTCTACAACACCAAAACACCCTTTGACCGAATGGTCATCATTTAAACAAGAGTCTATAAAACATTTTCACTCACAATTCGTTCAACAAAGTGACGAGAAACAATGGTTACCAAGCTATGCATACCCCTAAGTCTATATAATACGTTTCACATAAAAACAGTAATAAACATTTAACTGACCAAAAGCGCACCAAGCAATTTATTATAAAATGTCACCAAAATGTTCTTTCATGCATTACTTAAGCCACATATAAATCAATCCATACACCGAACTATTTGCAATGAAATACTTAGTAACACAAACTTTTTGAAAGAAAAGTTACGCGACACTAGAGTTCCAAACTCATCTTTTCTTGGTCGCCTTATGGCATAAAATTAACTTTTCTCAACAAAACTCGAGTGGGACCAAATGCCCAACCAAAACTCGTAAACTTTTCACATAAGCAATTAGAGTATGCACATTGTAAAATTGTACTCACACGACTCAACATGTCGTAAAACCAAACTCCATGAACCTCCATAGACTCAATGACTCAAAGTCAATAAAACGGCGCTAAACACCATGCTTCCAAAGCCAAATTGCTAAAAGCAAAAATCATAGACGAGACGCCAAAATCCCAAAAATCCCCTTCTAGGGTAATACCACATAAACGACATTGTTTAACAACTCTCATTAAACAAAATCCCCAAAATAATCTCACATAGACATAATGGAAAAATAACTTTTCGTCCAAACTCTAACATATGTAGAGGAGATTCAATATTAAAGTCACAAGCCGTAGTTATTGCCCAACATCTCAAACATCATTTATATATGATTATCATTACGTCCAAAACAAATGTTGAACAACGATGAAATAAGGCAAAACAAATCCCGGCGGAGTTCGCAACTCCCGCGATAAAACGGTTTCATGCACTTTTAAAACCATAATTTGAAATCTTGTGTGCGTGCCAAACATTTCTCAAAATTTATAACACAGTCCACATAAGGATTGGAAACACAAGAAACAGTTGATGCAATTTATTTCCAAAATAAATTTCGTGCATGATTTAGTCGGCATACAACGTCTCCACTCATACTCCTCCAAAATCCTTCGGTCTACTATTTTCATCCGGACATTCAAACCTCTTAAGGCAAGTTGGGAAATACATCAATTAACTTTACGGTTTTTCCTCAAATCAAAATCGACTCAAAAGCGTATGGTTCTAGTCCGACCATCAATCTTGACCCGAAACGGCCTACATAAAGCAAACATCATGCTTATCGTCACTCTAAGTGACTAATACTAGAATCGTCCATCCATTCCAACAACTACTAGTTCAGAACCTCCTTCACTACCCCAACGATCACCACATGAAAGCAATTCGAGCATGCACATGTACTAGTAGGTTCACCATGACACTGGCCATGTGTCACTATGAACGCACTGCATATGATTATCCTTGTTGCTCTCGACGTGATTCTCGTTTCTAAAAGCTCCATCAACTTCAAAACATCTTATCTTAAAGTGCCTAAAGGTGAATTTCACTCTCATTTACTTAAACAAACACTAGTTTGAGTCTAGGTATCCAAAATCAACACCTAATTCTCTCAAACTTATGCTCTGATACCAACTTGTAACACCCTCAAATTTGGAAAGAGCAACTAATTTAAAATTTTCGATATTACATCCTAAACAATAGGTAAAATACCTCCAATTACAAACAATGGTTATCTCCAAGTAATACATACTACACAAGTCTCATTACCAAGACTAAACCCACTTCGGACATCACCTAATCCAAATACAAGTGCTACTTCCCAAGGGTAAATGCGGAAAACATAACTTAAGCTATTCACCTCTCGTGCACATTACTAGCACTCGCCACTTCACAATGTAGCTAGAGCTACCCCAACCTGAGCCCGTTGCACATGCCGACAAATAAAAAGGGTTAGGCTTACGCCTAGTGAGTTCAAGCATTTTATCATGACTATATAAAATCATAAATCGGAAGTTAGTAGTTATAGTCATGATTTAAATAAATCTTTAAATGAAAGCTTGCGACAAAGACGATCATTTCCAAAAAGATTTCTCAAACGGATAAACGACTCATTTTCCAACACACTCAAAATCCATGGAAAACCAATCCCGAAAAGTGTAAAGCATTTTCCAATATGAGTTACAAATCCTAATTCACCCAATTACGTGAATAATTCTAGTTTAGGCAAAACTTTCAAATACGGTTGACAAATCATACTCAACCCATAAAACATGGAAACCATCCATTCAAATATAACCTTTATTAAAACATAATACGAAGCTAAACTCACGCAAACGTAAAATGTATTAAAATCCCAATACCAGTTAAAACATTCAATAAGAATGTAACATAAATCCGTCCATCAATCCTGAAAAAACAATCCATATACAGGTAATATAACCTCAACAATGTGAATAGATAAAATACCCGAAATCAACACCCTTCGGTGACGGGGGAGACCCGATCTCATCGAATGTGGCAACCACATAAATTAAACCACAATTAAACAAATACAAGTAAGCTTCTTGGATGTGGAAAACGGATGACATCAACCATACTAGGTCTTTAGTCAATCCTCGGCATCAATCATACTAGATCTTTAGCCCATCTTAGACATCAACCATACTAGGTCTTTAGTCCGTCTTTGGCATCAACCATACTAGGTCTTTAGCCCCTCTTAGACATCAACCATACTAGGTCTTTAGTCCGTCTTTGGCATCAACCATACTAGGTCTTTAGCCCCTCTTAGACATCAACCATACTAGGTCTTTAGTCCATTTAAACCACCATGTTCAACCATACTAGGTCTTTACCTTGGCAAACCCACCATCCAAAACAAGCTTACTTAACTTAAAAACTTATACATGACCTCAAAAGAATAACCAATGCATTCAAATCATGTAAACCTCAAATATGATGCAACTCATGCAATGCAAACCCCAAGCCCACGTCGAGCTTATTAAAACCGGGCGAATGCCCCCAAGACTCAATTGAGCCCAAAACCGAGCCATCTGCTCAAAGATCTAATGATCATTTATTGACGTCAAATCATGCAAATAAAAATGCAATTAAGCATATAACACATCCTAGACTCCACCCTGAGCATGTAAAATATCAACAACGTGCAATAATATGCAACACGGTGCAATAAAAGCGACCCGTAAATAAGACTCCACATCGAGCCATTTAAACCGGACAAATGTCCCAAGACTAACTCAAAGTCAAACCGAGCAAAGTGCTCCAAGCTTGCTAGACCCATAATGTCGGTCAAAAACGCGTTTAAACATTGTTTAGGCAAGCTATACTACAAATTCATCATTAACCCCAAAACTCTTTACGGGTTAAACAAAAAGGGTTTTCCCAAATGACTCACACCATTATAATTCTCAAAATGACACATAACACTTAAAAGTGTATTTCCCAATTGGTTTTCAAAATCATTTACGCATATATGATTAAACCATCAATTAAACCTCATTTTGAGCAAATAATCTTTTAAAGACAATTTATGGTTTCTAACCATCCAAACATCCAAAAGCCTCAAATATGGGTGTTTTACACATTTATGAAGATAAACACTTCAAAAGAGTTAAATCAATCAAATAACTCAACCACATATATTTTCAATTAAAACACACACATATTTGTAAAATATTCATTTTGGCATGTACAACGTTTTCGCAAAGTAACTTGAACTCACCTTGCTAGATTTAAGCTAAATCTAGAGTTCTCCAAACGTATGCTCCTTTGATGAAGTTTGCATCCTCAAGCCAAAACTTCCAAAACCTAGATTTATGAATTCCCAACCATCAATAATACGATCCAACCATTAATATCCAAGTCTAACCATAAGAAAATATCATCCATCCAATATACACCAAAATACCCATCTATACCAAACCCTAGTTTCATACATGAAAGGGATAACGATTCTCCCAACCAATCACCACCAAAATCGACCCACAACACCACCATAAGGGAAGAAAGTGAAATATAACAATAATCTAACTAGGAATTACCTTAATCACTTGAATCCTCCAAAAGATAGCTCCTAAACTTCCAAAAGCTCCAAGCTTCAAAAATGATCATCAATGGTGGAAAGGGGTTTGATTTGGTGAAGGGATGAGGAAGGAGAGGGGAGGGGATGATGTTTCTTGAGCTAAATCGACTGAGGGAAAGAGAGAGAGAGTTGAGAGAGTTAAGAGAGATAAGTGAAAATGGGGAAGAAGAAAGAAGAAAAGGGGTTTAAAACACCTTGGAACCCGTCGGCTATAGTGACACGGCGATAGTGACAGTGTCACTATCGCCAGGGCACAATCGCCCGTGTCCTCCCAACTCTCGGTACACTATGGGCGATAGTGACACGGCGATTGTGACAGTGTCACTATCGCCGGGCACAATAGCTCAACGTGTACCGAAACTCGTTTTGGCCATAACTCCCTCGTTCTAGCTCCGTTTTCGCTCCGGGAAGAACCGTTGGACTCGTATTCGAGTTCCCCATCCAACAAGACAATAAAATCTAGGATTTAACTCCAAATCCTATTTTCCATATTTTTCTTAAAAGATCGATTCCTCACTGAATCGAAGTTGTAGTTATCCGAAAATCACGGGTGTTACAATAAACGATGGGGCTGTTTGTTTACCTCTTAATGGTTCTATTAAGAGGAAACATCTGAATCACTAAGAGGTAAATCCTAGTTGGCAAAAAAAAACGTCTGCCTCTTAATGGTTTCAAAACCCTCTGAATGATTTAGCATCATGGGTCTCCCTTAACAATTCAGCACCGTTTCATTCTAAACAATTACCAAACAATCATATTTCATTTTGCACTATATCATAAAAGCCTCTTAATCATTCTGACCACTTAATCATTCTGCACTAAAGCATTCAGCAACTGCCAAACAACCCCGAAGACACCATTACTTAAGGGGTAATTCAGTCATTTTGTACGCCTTTTATAAGAAAGTTGAATGTGCAAGTTTTTTAAAACTTATGTGCAAAATTTTTATGAGAGTTATAAGTGAAAGAAGTGTTAAAAAAACTCTATTTTTAATTTATTTTTGCCAAACAATGCCTTATATTCTCGAAATTGTAATAGTTATATTAAAACTATGCATCCAAACACTCAAAAAAGCATTTTTTTTTCTTTTAAATATTTATCATGTATTTTCATTATGAGAAAAAATCAACATAAATATCGATTATAACATTCATCATGAATAAAGTATGATTGGTTCATAGATTCTCAAAATATCGAACCTACCCCATCATACTAAAAGCATACGTTAAATAAACATTTTTACCCTTAATAGACCACTTTTGTGGAGCTTTTCCTTATCGGGGATCTATGAGATTAGTTGAGATGTGCACAAACTGACATCGACACGCACAGTCACCAAAAAAAGAAGACAAACATAGACAATTAGTCGATTACAAGCATATAATCTCATCAACAACAAACCCAAATCAGTAAATTCGAACTCGTGCAAACCCAACAACCAACAGTCGTCTAAAAGCACGTTATCGACCATTTTCACGACCCCAAAAGTAAAAACATAGACCGCACAATTACAAGAAACCGTATTTCATTGAGAACAACACACCCAAATCAGTAAATTTCGAATTCATGTCCGTCTTACAACCAACAATGAACGAAAAAACCCAATTTTGTTATACTACTAATATAAGCATATACTAAAAACAAGTATCGGTTAAACGCTTACTTTTGTCAATATGTTCGTCGGAAATGTCAACTATAAAAACGTTTGACTTACCAAACTCTTCTCCCACCTCTCACATTTACGAACGTGATGGACCACTGACACCAACTGCAAACAAGATAATGGACACTGTGAAGAAAGAAGCAAGCAAATACCAGGTGGTGTATAATTGGGGAGATAGGTACCAGGTATGTTACAAACAAATGCTCCTATAGTTGTCTCATGCATCTAGCATGCACATGATGTGGTTCTAATCTTCTTGTTATGACAAGTACCTGGACCTTGGAATGATCAGTGCATAGTTGATGTTAGAGCAGAGACATGCTCTTGTAGAAAGTGGGAATTAACAGAAATTCCTTGCAAACATCCAGTGGCTACTAACTGGAATATGGCAGTCAATGGATATAATGAGGACCCCGAATCATGGGTTGACCAATCATACAGGCTTAACACATGGAAGGAGATGTACAACTTCAAGATTGAGCCAATCAATGGAAGCATGCTTTGGGATAAATCAAACTGCAACACCACTTTGGTTCCCGGATAGTTTTCCAGTGCTTCTCTGGCTTTGACTCTGAGACATCCAACTAAGAACCAAAAACAGTTGCAATTTCCAAATTTCACTTTCTCTAGCTTTGATAGTTTCTTCAACTTTGTTCTTTGACCTCAGTAACACAGGGACAAAATCTATAGCCCGAGCACAAATTGGTGGATCAAACCATCCAAAAAAGGAACACCTTTTACCCTGTAGAAGTGAAAGTAGGGAGAGATATTAGATTTGGAACAAAATCTAAGAAAATGGATGAAATCTACCCAAAATGGAGGAACAGAGAGCTTACCATACTTCCACAAGAATAGAACCTACGTCCAGGGTTTGCGTGTGTCTATGATGTTTTTAAACTAGCTTCACAACTACAGTAGCCTAACACCATTTTCGATCGGGGTCAAAGAAACCAGGTTGGTACCTGTGAGAGGTGGGAGAAAATAGCAGGTTAATTCGTTCGTAAATGTGAGAGGTGGGAGAAGTTTTGGTTAAAAATGGAGGGAATTTTCGGACAAAATTACCCCTGGCACTAACTCACCAAATAGACGGGGTTAGTGTCCAGGTCCTTCTTTTGGAGTAAAATTTAAAACTGAGGGACCACTACTTGAGATAATAAAGTACATGTCCCTCTTTCAAAGAAAACATATAACCACATAGACCAAAAATGCAATTCACTCTATTATTAATGATTTTATATTAAAATAAAAGGTTTTTATACACATCAAGATTTAAATTAATAAAAAATGAAATTGTTCTTATATATATATATATATTATATTTGTGTGTGAGAGATATTATATAAACTGGTTTATATTTATTCTTTCTTTAAATTAAAAAAGATAATAAAAAGTTTTAATAATCAATGTGTGATTTTTTAAGTAAATAGAAAATAAAAGAAAAAGAAAAAAGCTTTAATTTCTAAGTAAAAAGGAAATTAGAGGGAAAAACTAATATGTATATATAATTTCTAACTTGAGTTTAGCTTTATGAAAATACAAGTATACAAAATATAAAAATATACGTTTAAGTTTGATGAGGTCGTATCAAAGATTGTAATACTTTAAGATTTTGTTATCGAATCATTGTTGTCATCAAAATTCTAAAAAGGTTGTCATAAACAAATTATAAACAAATCATCGGCTCCATTAGGGAAAAAAACATAGGAAAAATATAGAAGAGATAAGTTAAAAAAACTCTACAATCCAATCAAAATTAATAAGAAATGTATATCTAAATTAGTCTTGTCGAAGTAACCTCAAAAAATAAAAACAACTTTTGAAAAATGACATGTTGAAGTTTGGTGAGACTACATCAAATATTGTCATTCTTTCAAGATTCTGTCATTATATTGTCTATTAAAAGTTTAAAACTCTAAAAACTCTGCCAAAAACAAACATTCGGTTCCATCATTGGGAAAAAAACTCAAAAAAATATAGAGGACAAAAAAAACTTTAAAATTTCAACAAAAATAAAAAAACGAATACATAATCGGATTAGTCTTCTCGAAGAATACTTAAAAAATAAAAAATAAGCATTGATGATGACATGTGAAGTTTGTTGAGGCTACATAATACATTTTAATACTTCAAGATTCCATCATCGAACCTTTTTGTCATCAAAACTTTAGGAGTCCTGCAAGAACAAACTCTCGGTTGTATCATTGAAAAAAACTTAAGAAAAATATAGAAGACACAAGTTAAAAGAAAAAAACTTTAAAATCTCAACCAAAGTCAAAATGAATACATACCCGGATTAGTCTATTCGAAGAATACTTGAAAAAATAAAAATAACTATTGAAAATGACCCATTAAAGTTAGTTAAGGACTTGAGGCTACATTTAGATTTCACCATTGAACCTTGTTGTCATCAAAACTCTAAAAGTGTTGCAATGAACAAACACTCGGTTTCATTGGAAATACGTATGGAAAATATAGAAAACATAAGTAAAAAGAACTTTAAAATCTCAACAAAAAAAGTAACACATACCCAAATTAGTCTTCTCGAAATAAACTTGAAAAGAGATTTGTTAAAGAGTAATGATTTACGGAATGAAGAACACATCACGTGAAGGAGGTATAGAATAAGAGATTCCATAATAGACAACTCATGAGCAAAAGGACACATCGAGGAGCAAATGAAATGATTTCGATATTTAACCTTTAAAAATGAAGATGTTATTGCCTTTTACTTTGTTGGTACCATTCAAGATTTCCATAATGGTGTTCTCGCAAATGTTGTTCTTTAAGGTTTGGAGTCATGTAGCTTTAACATAAAAGAAGATCAATAGTTTGAGGAGATGGATAGTTTGGATTTATGTCATTTGAGTTAATATAGAAGGAGATGAATGGTTTGGAGTTGAATGCAAATATTTAAAAGAAAAATATAAATTAACAACAATGATATTAGTGTATCACAGTCCGTATCACGGCGCAACTATGATACCGTCGTGAATCCGTGATACCGACTGTGATACGCCTTGATACGGATTGTGATACGTCGTTATACCGACTGTGATATGTCGTGATACGGATTGTGATACGTCGTTATGCCGACTGTGATATGCCGTGATACGGATTGTGATACATCGTTATGCCGACTGTGATATGCCGTGATACGGATTGTGATACGTCGTTATACCAACTGTGAACCTTATTCCGACGAATACAAAATACATTGACACACCGTGATACCCAATGTGTTACAGAATACCCATTGTGATACCCAAGGAAAACATAATGAGAAGAAGAAGACAATGTATCACAGTGATCCACTGTGTTACACTGTGATTACCATACAAAATGTACTATGATACCATACAAAATGCACTATGATACCTTATCATGTATCACAGTGATACCAAATACAATGTGAGACCAAAATACGTACAAAATTCATTGTAGCCACTGTGTATATATATGATTGACAGAAGAAGAAGACAATGTATCACAGTGATCCACACTGTGTATCACTGTGATCCACACTATGTATCACTGTGATCCATATCCCATTTTCTTCTCATCGATGAAACTGCATATGCCATTTTTTTCTCATCGGCAAAATTCCAGATCCCATCTTCGGTGAAATCCGACACAAATACTAGATCCATATTCGACAAACTCCAAAACACAGACTAGAGGTGACGGTGATGAATGACGAAGTGGAAACAGGCGACAATGATGAATGACGAAGTGGAAACAGGTGACGGAGGTGTGGCGGTGGGAGCGGCCGTCGAAGAAATTGAGAAAGCTGCAGAAACAAAAAGGAATGTGTGGTCAAGGCATGGAGGCGGCAGTAGGATTATTAATAGGGTTTTTTTTAAAACTCGTTCAGATCGTTCCAATCGCCGGTGGATGGAGGGATTGGCGGCAGAGGATGGAGGAAGAAGGAGGGAGCGGCTACGGAGGATGGAGGATGAAGGAGGGAGCAGCGGCCATGAGAATCTAATCGCCGGTGGAAGGAGGGATTGGCGGCAGAGGATGGAGGAAGAAGAAGGGAGCGGCGACGGAGGATGGAGGAGGAAGGAGGGAGCGGCGGCCATGAGAGGATGGAGGAAGAAAGGATGATTTTTTTTAGGGTTGACATAATCAAATTGATCACAATGCGTGAGAGACTGAGTGAGTGTGAGAGAGAGAGAGAGAGAGAGAGAGAGAGAGAGAATTAATTGCAAAAATGGAAACTATTAAAGTGAATTAATACTCTATTGAAATTACTAATCTGCCCTTTATTATATTTTAGTAAACAACAATAATTATCCTAAATGAGTGGTTCATATTAGATCTCACGGTTATCACAATCTACCAAGTTCTCATTTGATTATGCCCCTATATATATATATATATATATTGATATATTGATTATTATAAATCATATGGATGAAAACTGTAATTGTTTACAAACCACAGGGATTAAAAACTTAATGCTTATCGGGTAAACACTTACTGATATCACTTATCTTACCAATTGAGCATGACAAAAACCAAGAATCTTGGATAAGAGATATCACAATGATCGAGAGTCTTACCGGCTAAGTGAGGAAAAAGACTCCACACGGTAACCGTTACCGGGTTTAACACTCTTACCAAACAATCTATTTTGATGGCCATGATAAGGTAAGCGGGGGTAATTTCTCTTGATGATAAGCGCTTACCCGGTAAGCGTTTACCATTTACTCTAATTTTATTATTTTAAGAATTAAAATAAATTAAGAGAAAACTCCACTTTTTGGTCGATGGAAAAACGTTTCAATAAGTTTAAAAACTGTCCTCATGATTTCCATTTGGCTATGAAATGGGTCTTAAGGAGTAATTCGGTCATTTTGTACGCCTTTTATTAAAAAAGTTGAATGTGCAAGTGTGATTTAGATTCTTGAAATTGCAATAATTATTTTTAAACTACGCATCCAAACACAGAGCAAAAGCATTTTTTAAGTTATGTTTGGTAAACTAGCTGATAATCTAGCTTATGCCTGATAAGCTAGCTGATAACTGATAAACTAGCTGATGAATAGGTCATATTTAGCAACTAGCTGATAAATATGTAAAATGATCAAAAAAAACATATTGAAAAAATATTCAATTACAATCTTTCATAATATAATTAAAACAAATTTATAATAATATAATATGTTAAGTTGTATGAACAATACAGTAAAGAAAAATGAAATAATATAATATGTTAATTAAAAGAACTAAAATGTATTTAGAAAACAATCTACATTAACTTATGATTTTAAATAACTATTACATATAATATGAGAGAAAAATTGAATAATAATTAACAAAATAATAGTAATTAATAACTAAAATACATTGACTAATATTAGAAAAAGATAATATAAAAATAATTGATATGATTAACAATAATTCTAAATAATTAATGATTAATATAGATGTATAACTAAAATTTAATTAATAATTTTCAGTTAACATTAATTAACTTTTATTAATAATTAATTACTAATAATTAATATTTATTAATAATTAATAGTTAAATTTAATAATTAATATTAATGAGGTATAATTGAAGAAAATCACAAAAAGTTTCTCATAAGCTAATAAACGATGTCTTAATCTTCATCATTAATACCATGTATTTTCATTATGAAATTTTTGAAAAGACGTCGTAAATACCTGTTATAAAATTCACCATTTTCACCCGAAAGTCAAATTTTTAAGAAGTCAATCATAGACCATTCTCGTGTAGCTTTTCCCGACTATTATTTTCGGGGGTCCATGTAATTAGTCGAGATGCACATAAATTGGTCCGAACATTCCGTCACCAAAAAAAACATAGACCATTAGTCGATTACAAGCATGGAATCTCATCAAGAACAAACCCGAATCCGTAAACTCAAACTCGTGCAAACCCAACAACCAACAACGGACTAAAATCACTGTTATCGACCATTTTCACAACCCCAAAGTCAAAACATAGACTGCGCGATTACAAGAAACCGTGTTTCATTGAGAATAACAAACCCAAATCAGTAAATTTCGAATTCATGTCCGTCTCACAACCAGCAATGAACGAAAAAACCAAATTTCGTCATACTACTAATATAAGCATAAACTAAAAACAAGTATCGGTTAAACGCTTACTTTTGTCAATCTGTTCATTTGAAAAGTCAACTATAAAAACGTTTGACTTACAAGATCGAAGCCATGCTGTGTTTCCAACTCAACGATCCCAACGATCTCCGGACCATTTTTGGCGGGCTGAAGCTAAGCCCGAACATCTCCTTAAGTGCCTGACCCTGCTCCGAGAACCTGATCAGCTTTGCGACCATGGAAGCGCTATCGTGGACCTGATTTGGATCCTCCGTGTTGCTCCAGAGACGGTGGATCAGCTGCAGCCGCCTCCGTTTCGAGTTCGGGTTCACGCCCCATTTTTGGTAAAGTTTCTTCTTTTCTTCTTCGGAAAACCGCTTGTTCATCAGCCTGCTTAACATTCCTCTCTCCCTCCGTAGAGCTTTGATGCTGTTTATCACCAGAGAACGCATTTGTTTGTGAAAAACCAAGATTTGAATGGTAGGTTCAATTTGAACGATTAGGCATTTCGTTTTGATGAAAATGGCACACGATTTTGAGAATGTGTAACCATTACAGTTTTTAAATAACTAAATGACCATTTTACCCTTGATAAACAGAAAGAGTAATGAATTTCTCCATCTCATAATTAAGGTTATAACCGGAAATTAGGCAGTTACTTTTGAAAGTGGATATTTATTCTGGGACAAACTAAATCTAAATGTGGATGTTTATTTTGATGAGGGTAGTTTAGTAATTTACCAGTCTTGTCTGTTCATAAATGCCCATTTCGACAACAAACGATAGAAAGCTCAAAACTTTACGAAAGAAAGATAAAGAGTACCTTGACGCAGATGTTAGCGTGTGTCCATCTTGCACTGCGGGATTTCCCTTCGAAAACGTTTCTTTGAGAAACGAAAGCCTCCGAACCTCGACTTCCATGTAAATAGAATCCATAGGATCGCCTCTAAATAGCAAGAAAAAATAAGTTCGATGAATCAAAGAGACATTGCAAGCTTCCCAAAGTTCGAGTATAGATTTCTGCAGCCTTGCAAATTCTCGAGGCCAATCCGCAGGCGATGAATCCGAAATCGAATCCAATCCTATGCTTTTCACGTTTTTCCCTAAACCGTCACCTTCCGCTCCTGATCCATGAACCTACGACATCCACATAAGAATCAATTATAAAATTCCGCAACAAAAAGCATAAAAAACGCAACTCCGGTTCACCAACGAGATGGGACAGGCGAGAATGAGATAGGCGGGGGTATTTTAGTAATTTACCTTGCTACTCAAGCTAGTTTATCCTGAGCTTGAGCTTAATAATTGTCGAGTTTCAGTCCATCTCGTACACAAACTAGAACTCATTTAATGTTCGACTCAGCTCCTTTTTCAAGTTGAGTCGAGCGAGCCGAGCCGAGCCGAGCCATTCGAGTATAGACCTTTTCAAGCCAAACATGTTCATAAAACATATAATCGAAGTCTAAAAATTATCGAGGTCGGCCAATAAGCCAGATAAAACCAATCTCGAGTTCGAGCCCGCAAACCATAATAGAGCTCGAGCTCGAACATCGAAAAACTATTCGAGCTCGAGCCTGGTAATATATTTTCGAGCCAAGCTTGAGTAACCCTGCAACTCAACTCGACTCGGCCCGTTAACGCCCCTAATCCTGTTGCGAGTCCAATATCGCACCAAACGTGGAACAACAAGTCAAAAAGTCAACAAGCGGAAATTCGAAAGTCAAACCTGGTCAAACTGAAGTTTTGCCATTTTCTTCAATCCTGCAACAAATGTATCTACACTAGGAATAATATCTTCTTTGTTCTTCTGAGCCTCTTCCAACATAACACTTCCAAGTGAGGACTGTGAATCACTTCTCAACAGCTTTCCACCGGCGGCACCGCCATAGTCCGGTGGCGGAAGATCCCATAGCTTCCGCTGCATGCCGCCACCGCCATCGGGTCTTCCCGGAAACCGTTTCTCGAAATCGTTAGGCGGGGTGTTCTCGAATTCCGGCGGGGAAGAACTCGTCATAAGATTCGCTCTACAACTCCTGCTCCTCGTGAGCCTAAAGCTCGTAGAATTCGATATTCGAGACTCTACTTCTTGTTCTTCGTCGGCATACGGCGGCGTAACCAGCGAATTTATCGTGTTCTGCAAATCTTGGAAATTCTGCTCCAACGCCCCGATGTTGTTAACCCTGTTTCGGAAGTGGTTTCTTTCGTCGGTGGGACCCGACACCGATTCGTTGGAAACGCCGGCCGAGTCCGAAGCTACGTGATCGTCGGTTGATCCGTCGGTTTCAACGCATCGGACCTCCTTGCAGATATCGTTGGACTCCTCTTCGGTTCTCGTTGCATACAAAGTTCTACTCGGTGAATTAGCATTTTCTTGCTGCGGAGTTGTACTGGATAACTTAACACTTGACGATTCGGATGCCAAATATTCATCTTCACATGTGAATGTGATACCTTCTTGTCCATCCTAAAGAAAAGTTGCAAAACGCAAAAATTAGAAACTTGGTTCTTTTAACGTTTGATTTGTGGGTCCGGGGGTGGGATGTATGCAGACTTATCCTCTACCCCGCTTGTGGGTCCCATCTTGAAATTGTTTTTCGGGGGTAGGGATTAGGGTTTAAAGGAGACGGAAGATTAAAACGTTGGTAAAACGACATTTACCCATTGTGTTGAAGATTGATCGTTTCTAACGGCTAGTAGCAATTCTTCGATACGAGATTGAGCAAGATCCCTTTGCTTGATAAGATCTCGAACCTCTTTCTCCAACTGCAAATGGAAACTAGGATGTTAGCAATTTTAAACCCTAGAAGCTCTCATGCACCTCTTAAACACCAAACAAAACAAACCCGGCAGGGGTGTTCATTTAAACCACCAAATCGCACAAACTACCCACACCGCACCACAAAACGCGGTTTAGAACTTTCACCGCTGTTTGCATTACCAAACCGCACTATGCGGTGCGGTTTGCGGTTTGCGGTTTTGAGTTATCAAACCACGGTTCAAACCACAGCACACATCATGTGAAACAAAACATAGGTAGAAGTTCTCATGGATCTCACAAATTTTAGAGTTCTCAAATGATTAAGCCCCCATATATATATACACACATATATATATATGTATACATACATATATATATATATATATGTGTGTGTGTGTATATATATATATATAAACCTCAAAAAAATGAAAAGCTGAGGAGGAACACTCCGGTATATGCAAATGTGCATAACATGCACACATGCATAAAAACCAAAACACAACTTCAATTACTTGTGTGCACATGTGCATACCGTCCAGATGAATGCAAATGTGCATAACATGCACGCATGCATAAAAACCAAAAAACAACTTCAATTACTTGTGTGCACATGTGCATCGTCCAGATGAATGCGTGTTCCTCAGTTTTTCATTTTTTAGAAGTTTTCTCCTGAAACTCCCTATATATATGTGTGTGTGTGTATATATATAAATAGAATAATTGCAATATTTATGTAATATATATTTGGGAATCGGACATGTTGAATTTTTTTATCTTTATGGACGATGGTCACGTTATCGTTGATTTTATAATGAAGTTTTAATCTTATATTGATTGGATTGTGGGCGTAAAGTGCGTTTGTACAATGCGGTGCGGTTTTTTGTAGTTTGAGGTATATACGCCTATACGGTGCGGTTTGCAGTTTTACCCAAACCGCACCGTGAACACCCTACTTTGGGCACCTCCACCAACCCGTAACTTATGGCCAATGGGAATTGCAACGATACCTTTTCGATTTGCTGATCTTTCTTCCTCAGGAGTGCCGTATAATCCGGAGGAGCAGGTGTTCTCAGCTCATTTTCTAATCTAGCCAATTCTTTTTGTAAATGCTTCACCAACGCCTTATCGGACATCACCACGTTAACTTGTGCATTTGTCGTCACTTCCCTCGCACAACTAGCAAATAGAAGGGTATTCTTGGATTGCTCGACGTGCTCCCGAGCCGGGCTCAACGTGCAAATAATGGCCGTTCGTGCATTGCCTCCCAAGCACGGTTGCAATATCCGTGTCAGCTTCGAGTCCCGGTAATTGACGTGCCCGTGTTTGCCCTTGCTGCAATTTGATCATCGCTGTTCATAGTCAATTACTTATTTATATAGGCAAATGACCAAAATACCCTTTTTGTAATCTTGTCGACAAATAAATATCCACAATGAAAATAGGCACACGGTTTTAGAAATGTGTGATCATTACACTCTTAGTTAACTAAATGACACTTTTACCCTTGCTTATAGAGGGAGGAATGAATCTCTCGATCTCATAATTAAGGGTAGAATTGGAAAGTAAACACTTACTTTTGAATGTGGACACTTATTTTGGAACAAACTAAAGTAAAAATGTGGACACTTATTTTGGAACAAACTAAAGTAAAATTTTGGACGCTTATGTTGGGACGGAGGAAGTAACTTTTTAACTTGGAAATTTTCGGAAGAAATGTTGCAATTGACGTTTTCGGAACAACATTTATAGCCAACTGACCAAAATACCCTTTGTAATCTTGTGGATAAACAAATACCCACAACGAAAAAAGGCACATGGTTTTAGAAATGTGTGATTATTACCCTTTTAGTTAACTAAATGACACTTTTACCCTTAATAATAGAGGGAGGAATGAATCTCTCGCTCTCGTAATTAGGGGTAGAATTGGAAAGCAAATACTTACTTTTGATAGTGAACACTTATTTTGGGACACAACTAAAATAAAAATGGGCCAAACCTTAGCTTCCGAATCACAGTCGACAATGTCAATAAACTACGATTTATGTGGCAACCTTCTTTCAATCTTTGCCCAACCGATAATGCCTGAGCTGCACGCTCACTTCCGGCAAGATCAACAAAATTCTGCAAACAACAACTTAAATCATATAAAAAAACTCACGATATCTATTTTTCTTTATGCCATTTTTCGTGTTAAAATTCTCGAATTGCACGTTAAACGGTCTAAACGGGTATAGTGTGCATACCACGCTAGCTGCAAGTTTTGTTGACTTATCCTTCCCTATGAACTCACGAGCCGAACTTTCAATCGTCTGCAAACACCAAATCAATAATTTGTGAAGTTTTAGTTCTCACTTTAAGAATACACACACACACACATAAATATCTGCATAGGGAAAAAAGTTCATTTAGGAACTGTAAATGTTTTGAGAAGTGTGAAAACCAACTTATCATGAGCTATTCATAATGAATTACCTAAATATTCATTATGAATACCATGCATTTTCCATGATATTCATCATGAATAGTTGGTTCTCACCGTTCTCAAACTATTGAAGGTTCTCAAATGGACATACCCCTATCTGCAAATACATATATATATATATAGTTATATACATATACTGATATACATATTGATATGAAGATGATATATAATTAGAATATCGAAGGGAGAAGCATACCAGCCTAAGAATCTGGTGAGATCTTGAACTTGTTTCATTGAGCAATGTCTCTCCCACTTTTCTTTGAGCTGCAAAACAGCAATTTGCATATAAGTTACTAGGAGCTTAAGCCTCGGTCTAATTATGCTTTTTGGCCCGAACCACAAACCCAAATGTTCCTACTCGGTTCCAACTTTTCTGAACCAAAACCACCCCGACACCCCCCAGTGCGAACCCCACCTCCGGGTGGAATATAACGGGCTCGTTATAAATTAAAACGCTAAGTACCTTCGCAAACGGATAGAAGTTGTTTGAGATGGCTCCAATCTCTTAAAGTTTCCTCCGTAAGTCTCTCGATAATCGTCCCTTTCTGATATAAGTTAATTAAAAAAACTTACATAAATATTGTGCATACAATACTACATTACATACGTTAATTGACATGAAATCACCTCCGGATCATCCAAAACTCGAAGTGGGATATTTTCCGTGCTTAGAAGGTCTCTTATGGCCTCGTTATAGATCTCTATAGCCGAAAACTTCAAAACAAAAGCCCTTTCTTCATGCTAAAGAAAGAGACAACAATTGTATATAAATATAATATGAACAAAGAAATAGTTGAAATTTAGATATAGAAACCGTAAAGATACAAAAAAGTTTCGTACTTTTTGCATATAATCATATATATCTGCCACGGTATACTCTGTTATCCCGGTCATTGTGTACGTTTTCCCACTACTCGTTTGCCCATATGCAAAAATACTTGCTAAAAACACGGGAGAATTCGTTATTCGTTAGTTCGGAGTCATCCATTTGTAAACCAAACCAAACTAAACGAGCGCAGTATATCCCACCGAATGTGGGGTCGGGGTGGAATTCACACAAACCTGATCTCTAACCCCAAAGAGTAGAGCGGTTATTTCTGTATAACCGAAAAACGCAAAGTGGGTCCGACTTACAATTGATGCCACTAACAACCGAAAGTGCAATCCCTTTAGCTCCTTCATCGTAGACTTGCCTAGTCGTCGAGTCTCCACCAAATACTCGGTCTGTTACCAAACGAGAACCAATAAAACGAGAGTAGGAATAATAAAATGAAAGAAACGAGAATCCATAAACAACGCTTCCAACATGTATTTCATCACTTTAGCATTCTCACTCCAAGAATTGATCTAGGGGCTATTTTGTCAAATGACCTTTCCTATGGAAGTTACTTGTACAATCTAACATTCGGGTGTTTTTTCAAGATTGTATGGAAAATTGAGGAACACCCCTAATAACCATTCATTTGTACGGAGGTATGTGCACATGTGCATAAAATGCATACGTGCATAGAAAACAGAAAACATTTTCAATTACTTTTATGCACATGTGCATGAAAGTAATTTGTCGGGTATGCACATGTGCATAGAAACCAGGAAACATTTTCAATTACTTTTATGCACATGTGCATACTGTCGGTTGTTATGTGTTCCTTAGTTTTCCAAATTTCTTTCTGGTTTTCCTCTAAACCAGAGTTTATGTTTTTCAATGAACTAATCATGACTAATATAAGTACACTTTTGGTTTATATATCACTAGAATGCTTACCTATTGTGTTGTACTGTTATATATATAGAATATAAATTAGTTCAGAAAAAAAAGGCAAAAAGCAAATCTTAAACATGATCTGATGTGTAATTAATAAAATTACCATATTTATTCATGGTTTGATTAAAGAATAGTAGTAATATGAATAAAATAGCCAGAAAAAATTTAAGACCCAGAATTACCTTTTTAGAGATAACAAAACTAATAGATCCAAAGCTTATGAGACATCTAAAATAACATCAGAACCTGAACACTGTGAAATGCTTGGTTTCAAGAAAGGCAACCATGAATCTACCAACCATCATATAGCACAATACTTGCAAGCTCACAAACCAATTAGATTCAAAACATATATCATATCAAATGGCATTTCAGTTTTATTTAGAACCCTAAAAAGATCAAGATTAAACAAAAAATAATAAGGAATAAATTATCAGAAAAATCAAGAAAATCCACTTCCCAAATGAATAAGGAGTAGGGAACATGGATCTTTCCAAGTTCTGAAGCTCACAAACTTAGATTCAAAACTTTTGTTGTATCAAATGGCATTTCAGTTTTACTTAGAACCCTAAATCGATCAAAATTTAACAAAAAAGTAAGAAAAAATCAAGAAAATTCACTTCACAAATGAATGGCAGCAGGGAACATGGATCTTTCCAATTTCATAAACCAACTAGATTCAAAACTTATATCATATCAAATGGCATTCCAGTTTTACTTAGAACCCTAAAAACTTTTTTTTAATTAACAGAAAATAAGAATAAATTACCAGAAAAAATCAAGAAAATCCACTTCCCAAATGAATAAGGCAGCAGGGAACATGGATCTTTCCAATTTCATAAACCAACTAGATTCAAAACTTATATCATATCAAATGGCATTCCAGTTTTACTTAGAACCCTAAAAACTTTTTTTTTAATTAACAGAAAATAAGAATAAATTACCAGAAAAAATCAAGAAAATCCACTTCCCAAATGAATAAGGCAGCAGGGAACATGGATCTTTCCAATTTCATAAACCAACTAGATTCAAAACTTATATCATATCAAATGGCATTCCAGTTTTACTTAGAACCCCAAAAAGATTTTTCAAAAAATTAACAAAAAAATTAACAGGAAAAATCAAGAAAATCCACTTACCAAATGCATATGCAGTAGGGAACATGGATCTTTCCTGCAAACTATTCCTAAACAGAACTGTTGTATCATTAATACATTCCCAATCTGAAACATCATTTCTTGAAATTTCTTTCTCATTCAATGGCCTCAACCTCACCAACACCAATATCTTCTCTTCTCTTCCATTTCCATTTCCATTTCCATTTCCATTTCCATCCATTTTCTCCCACTTCATCAACTCCTCCCCACCAATTGCCCCCATTTCTCTCACAAATTCACATCAAAAACCCTAAAATACTCATATCCCAATTCCCACTCAAAACCCCACAAAATCAATAAAAATCTCTCATTCACCCACCATTTTCTAAACCCTAAAATACACAATTGACAGTTAAGATGTTAAAAACAGAGTGGTTGTTTCTGCTTTGCCCAAAAGGGAGCACCAATACTTGTCCCACATGTCATCAATCCAATTATCTGCAAAAAACACAATTAATTTTTAAAGATTACATAAAAAAACCATTACATAAAACACAAAGATCCAACTTATAAAAAGGGGGTTTTAAAAGATAATCATGGGTTTGTTGGGTGATTAAGAACTTTGCTTAACCTTTATTCTCAAGATTGAACCAAAGAAGAAAAAAATCCCATTTTCTTTTGAAGACCACACAACAGTGATCTTTGCTTAAGAGGACCCTACTTGCTTGAAAACTAAGTAACTGGTTCTCTTTCTTTGATGCAAATTCTTAAATACAAAAAAAAAAACTTGGAATTTTTCAGTCATGGTGGGTCCCAAACACAAAGTGGTATTTACATTTTCACATCAAAACTCATAAAAGAAGCTCACCTTCCTGATCTCTTTTCCCCCCAAATTAAGCTTCTTCTGTTCTTCAACTAAAACTGCAATTTATCATAAACCCACAAAATGTAACAGCTGATTAATAATTTTTTTCACACAAATAAAAATAAAAAATAAAAATAAACGCAAAAATAGGGATTTCAATGAAAGCCAACAACCAATTACTTGAATTCACCATATATCTCGGTAACTCTTAACTCCCCTCAAATTCAACTTTATCATCATTTTCGTATTTAAAATCCAACAATAAAACCACCAATAATAATAAATCAAAAAGAAAATAGAAAAAAAATATTAAAAAAACCCCCACGATCTCCGTGAATCCATAAAAACAAAGGCTTTACTCTGCATTTACCTTCTTAGCAGCAACCGTTTCTCTCTGAAGCTTACTCAGATCATGGATTTTTTCATCTGGGTTTTGTCAGGAAAAAATAATTTTAATTTATTAATTAAAGATTTTAGAGTAAATTGCGTTTTTTGTCCTTGTAGTTTGCTAAAAATTGCGAATTTCATCCTTGTAGTTTCAAAATTTCGGTTTTCATCCCTATGTTTCGCAATTCGTTTTTATTTTCGTCCCTGAGATCAAAACAGAACAGAAACATGACAGAACATAACAGAACATAGCTCACTCTCCCATGACAAGACTTTTATGTGGAACATAGTGGAACATGTCTGTTCCATGCTCACCCCATAAAACAAGCTAGAACAGACTTATGTTTTACCAATATACCTTAAAATAAAATCTAATTCTCTTCTAAAACATAAATACACATTCTATTTTATATTTTATTCATTCTTTAAATTTTATTTATTGTATTTTATTTAATGTTATCTGTTCTGTTATATTCAGTTCTATCTACCAAATCTGTTTTGTTCTGTTATGTCTCGTCTTGTTCTGTTTTATCTTATCTGCGTACCAAACGCACCCTTAAATATGGACTCAAAAAGAAATGAATTGTAAACCATAGGGATGAAAATACCAATTAAATTTAAATTATAAAAACGAAAAAGGTGATGAATTATAAACTATAGAGATAAAATTGTAATTTCAAAACCATAAGGATGAAAATAAAAATTTCAACAAACCACAAGGACTAAAAATGTAATTTACTAAAGATTTTACTTGGTCTACGCTGCTTTCCAGATCTAAAAACTAATTTCCAGAGTTACGTACAACTTCCAATGCATGAAGTACTAGTATTTTAAGAATGTTTATCAAAAGCTTAGTAATTATTTCTCTGGAAAAAGTATTTACCTTTGCTTAACGTCTACTTTTTTTTGGATTTCTTTTTTTTAATTTCTAGTCACGTGACTTGCAGAATTTCGGTGAATTTATTATTGTGTGTGTGCAGTACACCGTTAGAATTTGAGATTTTTCAAAGGCACGAGATGTCCCCCAATAGAATAGTACTACGTGGGTCCTACGTACAACTCATCGATGCATAAATCACATTACTTAGACCATGAGTACCGTCAACCCACGAACCCACTGAACCATGATGCAACTTCAGCGCCATATCAACTTTTCTCTTTCCTACTCTCCTTACCCTAAAGTGGAGTACCGCCAACCCACTGAACCCTGATGCCACATCAACTTTTTAAATTCCTTTATTTATACATTTAATTATTTAACAAAATAAAAATATTCATATATTTTTTAATAAATAAAATTAGGATAAATAATAAAAATAAAAATTCATAACATTCATTAAAAATTTAAAAATTACAAAATACAAAACACTAAAAACTAATATTAAAAATTATGTAATTTTCTAATTCTCTCTTTCTTCGCCAAAGTAGCCCTCAAAATATCTCTCGTAAGGTGATCATGCGGGGCTATGAAAAACTCGAAATCTTTATCAAATCGTTTTTCTAACTCGAGTTGCAACTGTTTTTCTTCGAGTTCAAGTTTTTTCATTTTGTAATCCATTATCCTCTCGGTACCGGTAGTGTGCCGTTTGTAAAATATCGGCTTCACTCATTCCGCTTGATCTATTATTGACAAAGTTGTTGTAGATGCCGGCAAAACACGTTATTTTCTTGTTTAGGTCTTTAAATTCGGGGCCGGTTGCGGAATATAACCTTGTTGAGCAAATGCTTGGAAGCCAAGGTCCGGGTCTTGTTGCGGTGTATCCGAACTCCTCGATCGGTTACGACGGGATGTAAGTGTGGTGTTTGAATTCATGATGGAAGAAAGTATTGAAAGTATTGAATTTGAAAGAAATGGAAGAAAGTATTGAATTTGGTATGAAAAAATGAAGGTGGTAGAGGTTAATATATATAGTGTGTATAATTTGAAAAAAATTAATAAAAAAAAGAGCCGTTGGTAAACGGTAATATTTAAAAAAAATAAAAAAAATGCAAATTCGTCGGGTTTAGCCGGGTTCCCGAACCCAACCCTACCCGCGCAACCCCTACCCGATGTGAACCCGCGTGTGGAGTACCGCCAACCCGCCCTACCCGATGCTACCCGATGGTGAACCCGGCCGTGGTACCCGAGGTGGTACGCACGGCCTTATGGTATCACTTGCATTAGTGATTGTACCACGTGCATAAATAGTTGTACCAGTATTTTTATCGAGTAAATTGGTTTTTCCAGACGTTCTTGCACGTAGTTTTATTGTAAGTTAGCCGTTATGTTTCTTGCTTTGTGTGCATTGGTAGTTGTACTTTTATATTTTAATATATAAACTGGTTTTTAATTATTATTATAATTTACTTGAAGTAAAAATATTAAAAATCTAACATGAACATTAATAATAGACTGTTCGGTTGATTTTTAATTAAGTTACATATATGTATAAAATTATCTGTACGAATTAATTTATTTATGTATAGATTGAGAAGATTTTTGTTTTAAAAGTTTTTTAATACGTGGAATGAACGTGTTTTTTTATTAGGATTGACACATTTGGATAAAACTTATCTTTATGGATAAAGTTATCCCTAAAATCTTAGTAAATACGTTTTTTTTTCTATATCATTAAATAACTACCAAAACAACCATCTATAGTTGAATAAGTTGTGATTTTCATTAAGCTCATTAAACTGCTAATAAACAAGCTCTTAATTTTATTTAATTCAATCATTTTATGTTACTGTATAAAATCTGTATAAAGTGTAGGTATAAAACATGTGTTGTTTATGGAATATGGATAAGCTTTAGGGATATTTAGTAGTGGGAAATTAATTAAAATACCCCAACTTTGAAGTTGACTTACCAAAATACCCAAAAAAATTCAAAGTTTACCCAAATGCCCTAAATTTCCTCGGTGAGTGCCCGTGATCGCGGTCAGGGACTGAAAGTGAAAAAAATTGCAACATTATTTACACTTCCAGTCCCCACCGCGGGCCATCGCGGGCCTCGATCGCGGGCCATCGTGGGCCGCGGAGGGCCATCGCGGACATCATCGCGGAAATTTAGGGCATTTGGGTAAACTTGAAATTTTTTTTGGGTATTTTGGTAAGTCGACTTCAAAGTTAGGGTATTTTAATTAATTTCCCTTTAGTAGTTGGAATCCATTGGATTTATATGAATTATATTTGATCCATTTATCCATTAAATGTTGGATTTTGTCATCTAATCTAGTTTAATTGATCATCATATCGGATTGATTCTATCAATTGCATATTTTTATTGGTTATCCAATAAATTGGATTGAATTCATCTAGTAGTTTTTTATTCATTTTTCAATCATTTAATCTACTATTTCAACTAGTTATTATATATATATATATATATATATATATATATATATATATATATATATATATATAAACCTCAAAAAAATAAAAAACTAAGGAAAACATCATGGTAGTCTTTCATCCGGACGGCATGCATCTGTGCATACAGATAAATTAAGTTGTTTTTTTTTGTTTTTATGCATTTGTACATATGCACGTGTGCATGTTACAAATTACTTGTATGCATAAGTGCATATCGTCTCGATGAAAGGCTAACAAAGTGTTCCTAAATTTTTCGTTTATTTGAGGTTTTCCCCTGAATTCCATAAATGAGCCATATAAGATTCCATCACTTAAACAAGGGATTTTAAAGGAATGAAATTGATGGAATGTTGTATTTTCATAATTCCAAATATACCCTTTAACTTAAATATAACATAATTGTTTTTATTTTATATTTTATATTTTGATTTTATTTTTATATTTTTATATTTTATATTTTAATTTAATTTAATACATTTTTTTAATTTCTCGAAATATATTTTATTTTTTCAAAATATAATTTTGTTTGTGTGACAATATATTTTATTTGGGTTGTGTATATTATATTTTTTGCGCATTAAAGTATTTTAAAATTATTTTATTAAAGTATTTTTAGTGAAAAATTATATTTAATGATTCTTTTATTAAAGAATTTTTTGTTTTAAAAAATTAAAACTTATCAAAAAGGGTATTTTGGTCATTTATAATAAATTCATTCTAATTCCAAAGCTACATTCTGTGAACCAAACAGACAAATTTCAATTCCTTTAACAGATTCCATTCCAATTATGTCAACCAAACAGGTGGTCAAACCTGACAACATTCCATTCCAATTCCTTCAAAGTCAAATTCCATTGACAAATTCCATTCCATCCAAAAACATTCTGCGAACCAAACGCCACCTAAATCTCTTTCAGTTTACAAAAATGCCACAAGTGCCCGCGATGGGGCCCGCGATCGCGGGCTAGGGCGTACGTGGCACCGAGGTTCGGCCAAAGTGTCCCGCGGAGCCCCTCAACTATGGCCGTGGTGACATCTTTGGTCCCTCTCCGCGATGGCGGCCCGCGATGGGCAGAAAATTTACAATTTCAGCCCCTGCACTTGAACGAATCTTGCATGCTTTTACTGTTTTTTCCACAATTATTGTACTTTGAAGACCAATTTATGGTTCAAATTCACTAGTTTGTTTGAGATTTCATCCATAAATATGAGTGATATGCAATCCATAATTCACACTCATTTCTTGCTCTTTCTTGATTTCTCTCTTGCTTTCTTTGTTTAAGTTGCTTTCTTTCTTGATTTCTCTCATTTCATCCACAAATGGCATCATCATCAAACCCTAAGTCTACTGCTGAAAAAATGCCAGCTAAAATCGAGATCGCCATAGCAAAAAGGGAAAAGGAGATAGAGGAACTAACACAAGAGTAGAAACAAATGATGGACAGGAAGGCAGTCCACTTGAGAAAGATCGAAGAGGAAGATAAGGAGATCAAAAGGATGAAAGGGGATATAAAAGCTAGGGAGGTTCGTATTCGTCGAGAACAAGAAGCAATTCACCATATTCTGCAAGACTTCGCAATTCTTCAAGCGAAGGTAAACGATAAGCAAGCTTGGATTGATGAAACTAAAGCAATTTTTGAGTAGGTGGTGGTTGTTTTAGTTGTTTTGTATTTGTTTTTTGTTGTTTTGAATTTTTTTTTACTGTGTTGTTTTGTATTTTTTTTTGTTTTGTACTTTGTTGCTCATGAATAAAGGTTTTTAATTTGTCTGAAAAGTAGTTTTTAAGTAGTCTGAATTTTGTCTGAAAAGTGGTTCATGTGAAAAATACAACTCATAAATGTTATACAAGATTATTTCATAGCAAACACATACTAGTAAATACAGTACAAATTTAGCCAAATTTGAGGCTACGGCTAGACGATGGTTTGGTTTTTGACAACCCAGGTCTACTTCTTACATACTCTGGCGAGACGAGTCTCAAAGTGTTAAGCTCCACTTTCTCGATGTACACTTCAATCACAGTACGGTCGTCAACATACTGGCGTATGTTGGCTACATCTTCGTCGGTACTCAATTCTACCAATCCAGTCAAGAAGTCTGCATTCGACCTCTTAAAATACAACCTATTATATTTTGGTTCTTCATATTCCAGCTCTTTCGTGATCTGTTCAAGCAGTTGCATAGAAAGATCCTCCACATCTAACATGTCAACATAAATTTCTAGACCACGAAAATAATGTCTTTTAGGTGGTTCCGTAAAGTAACCACCATGGTGGACTTTCATGGTGAACAACTGTGGATATTTATCTGTTGATGAAATTAATTAATATAGTTAGTTCATAGAAACAAGCAAAAAACTCAATGAAACATGAACACTAACCATATAACTCTTTGCCAGTGTCTGAAAGCGATTCAGATAAACGTCTAAAGCACCAAACATGAAGGTTTGGGGATGCCATGTAAGAATACGTTAACGAATAATATGTTATCATTTATGTGTTTTACGACTAATCTAGCCTAGGTTATTTATAGGCAAATGTGGATGCTTTTACTACACTTAGGTCCTTGTCTTTGCTCTAACACAACTTAGGTCCATGTCTTTTCTCTAACACAACTTCGGTCCCTATCAACGCTATCATATGATATAGTTCTATATAACCATTACTATTCTCTCCATTTAGACTACTACCATTATGATCATCATCCCATGTTCTGTTTCAAGTACCTTTCAAAAGATAACTGGTCCCAATCAATGTTCAGATCAACGCACATAAGTTATGTTTGATAAATTACAACGCACTAAACATACAATATTTATCGTCTCAATCAATGTTCAGATCAACAGTATCATATGATATAGTTCCATGTGGTTCATGTGAAAAATACAACTCATAAATGTTATACAAGATTATTTCATAGCAAACACATACTAGTAAATACAGTACAAATTTATCCAAATTCGAGGCTACGGCTAGTGAATAAAGCTGTACAATGTCCCCACCTAAACAGCCGAGTACACAAGAATTCCGAATCTCTGTGCACTTGACATCCCGTATAGGTTGGCTGATTGGAGTTTTAAGCCGCTGAACCACAATTAGGTTGGATACATCATGCAAGGTCAAGTCAGAGGTTACCTCATTCGAATAACAAACATGGGGTTTTGCTTGTTAATGATGCTAGATTTTGGTAGCCGTACTCTATCCATGTGGGCCCGCAACGAGCCTGTTTTTGAATTCTTATGGCACGTTTAGATCAACAGTATCATATGATATAGTTCCATGTGGTTCAAGCTCTGACGGACCCGCGGTGTTACTTAGTTGAGTGTTTGTGCATCTACTCCTTGGCACGGTTGAAGGGTCGGGATTTGGACACTCTCCACGAGTATGTCCTACGCATTGGCACCGAGTACATCTTCGCTGTATCGAACCTTCACCACGTGATGGACGTCGGTCGTTCTTTCTCGGTCTCCCGGCTCTGTTCTTATTGATTAAAGGTGGATAACATGGCGGAAGCGGGTCGGGTGGAGACACCCATGCTTCAGGGGGTCCAGCTGGGTTTATTACCTCCACGTATGTTCTCCGGTAATATTCGGGCCTGAAGAAAGGAACAGCCAAGTTGGAAATTAGAAATATAAATCAGATGAAAAACCCTCATTTCCATCTTAGTGTTGGCTGAAAATTTAGGAGAATGGAGGAAGAGCTCATCCATGGTGGGAGGTGAGGAAGAAGGATGGCATCTTTGGGAGTGAAGACTTCATCTTCTTCAAGGTATGGTTAATCTCCCTTCTTTCTCATTATGTGGCTAGTGTGGTGGGTGTTTTAAGGTTTTGATAAACCATGGGATTGTGATTTCTAATCAATGGGAAATAGGACAAATGATTTTGGGAGTGATTCCTTTATGTTTTGAATCAGATCATTGAGAAATCTCTTCATCTTTGATAAACAATTTCCGTTTTTGCTATGGAATGGGTTTTGAGCTTTTGGGGGTTTAAGAGATGAATCATTGGATGGAATTGGTGGATTTTATATTGTTTTACATGTTGGTTATCGATTCTTAATGCGTATTGTATCCAAAATATCGATTTGGGAGGCTTAGAATTGGTTTGGGAAAGTTTGGGGATGAGAAACCCTTGGTTTTGGGAAGAAAGTTCGTGAAGGGAGCAGACCAGTGCTCTGCGCGCCTGGCTGCGCGTTTGGAGGCGTGCCACCAGGGGCGCCAAGCTCTGGCCCCCAAACCTCTATTCCGTTTCATTGGTCGTTCGGGTCTAGGATCGAGGCGTCGGTTGGGGGTTTTGTCTTAGGGATTATTGGGAATGTTTTGTGATGTAATTAGATGGTTTAACACCATTCTTGTGACGCCAATTCAGGTGTTCGGTTTGAGCTAAAGTGTGTCCCGGAGCGTGTGTCGATGTGCTAAGGCTAAGGTGAGTTCCCTTAACTCTTTTGATGCAAATGAAATGTTTTGCTAAAGTTTTCGTATCTGAATTTGGTTTGAGCATGATGGCATGATTTTATACTATGAAAAGCTTTGTTATTTCACAATGTGGAACTGTTTATAAATACACACATGTTATGAAATTGTTTATAAATGCGCATGTTTGGCTTACGTGATATAATCCATTATGTGGTATGATGTGTGGAGTCGGGCGCACAGTGGGAGTAGGGTACCTTGGGATATCATATCCCTTGGGAGCTGATTAGTTAACCCATATATTGGAATCCGTTTCCGGTGTATGTAGAGATGGGGAGTCTGCCTGGGCCCCGAGGGCGAGAGGGGAGTCTGCTTGGGCCCCGATCGTGGAAAGTACCGTGTGGTGGAGAATGTCTACGAACACTGTGCAAATGCCCATATGTGACGTGGTTTGGTCGAAACATTTTGATGGGCCTTTATGGCGGTTTGAATTTATTCTTTTCAAATTGGGCCTTTATGGCGGTTTGCATTTATATTTTAAAATGCTTTGTTAAACTGTTTTTGGGAGGGAATTCACTAGACCTCATGGTCTAACCCTCGCTTTTCAAAAACTAAAACCATTTTCAGGTGATAGTCGTGTTTGGGGTTTCATCTGGGGATGACGGAAGGTCGTGTCGTTGTAGAAGAGCTAGAGGCTAGTGAAGACTTGTAGACTACCGTCGGGCTTCCTGTAGCATCTCAGTTGTGAAGGTGTTTTTCCGCTGCGAGTTTAGAGTAGAAATGATGTAAATTATATACTTTGGGACCGTTTTTGGTTGTAATGTTGTCAATTTTATTCCAATAAATTTTGGGTTGTTACAACGACCACTTAGTCTCTAATACGTAAGAGAAACCCACCAAAGTAGTTGGCATTATGACGAAAATAATATTGAGTTACAAACCATAGAAACAGTAATTTGAAAAGCACATAGACAAAAATTGTAATTTTTAACAAGGACAAAAACGTGGCTTGCCATAATGAAAAAGATGACTATGGTTAAGACTAATTCGAACTACCTAGTCCAACCGGATTCTAGTTTTTAAATCAATGACCGATCAAATATCGGATTTTTTGTACCAATCAAATCGGACTCATGGTGACCGAACCATTGACCAGTTAGAGCATCCACATCCATCTTGCTAGAGTCTTGCAAGATGATATGACATTGCCATGTAGATAGCAAAGTCTCTTAAAATTGCTAAATTAGCAAGGTCTTACAAGATGTCACATAGATAAAACAATTACATTTTTTTTATTTAATTTTTTTATTAATTAGTTTAAACATTAATTTTTAATATTTTTATTAGATTTAATTCATGTATTAATTTTATTTGAACATTTTTATTATCTTTAATAAAATTTCTATCCACGATTTATTTTAAATAAATGATATTTATACATAATGTTTTTTATTTAAATAACTAAAATAAAAATACATTAATATAAAAAAGTTATGAAAATACAAATTCAAATACTAATAGATAAACTTACACATACATCAAAAAAATTACAAAAATAAACAAAAACATACATATTACATTACCATTCGTTTAAAATCATGTGAATTTGTTTTTCGTACAAACTTCATTGTGCCTGAGTCATTGTTGATGTATTCATTTCCATCATTTTGATTGTTAATTTTTGTTTTCGATGTTCTTCCTTTTTTTCCCACGGTCTTTTTGTTTTTTGTAAGTGCTTTCAATATATGCATGTGTTTTATTCATTGTCAGTTGAATTATATTTATATAAAATATAGTAAAAGAAAACAAAATGTAAAATTTTAGTTATGATCTATATATTTTATGATTAATTTATTATTTATATTACAATTATCTATATTATTTATACTATAACTAACCAAATATTTATATTTTAAACAAAATATATTTAGTATTTTTGTGACATTATAAATTATTAAAATATGTAAATATAAATTATAAAATAGTTGAGGTCTAGAGGATGTGATAGTAAAGATCATTTTAGAAAAAAGTTTGGTTTTTCATTAATATAAAAAAATATTATTGTAAAACCGATGTAACACTTTATAAAGAAATTTGGTCTTACATTGATGCGATTGGCCTTACAAACGACACTTGCATATTTGTAAACCAACTATTATATTCCAATCCAGATATTAGTGACATTTATTTTGGTTTATGGGTTTTGTTTTCAATTCTATCTTACTAAAGACATTTAATTATTTAATAACTAATCTAGTTATTAAGCAGAGTAAACTACATTTTAAGTCATTGTGGTTTGTCAAAGTTAACATTTTATGTCTTTGTAGTTTCGAAATTACAAGATGTTCATCGTGGTTTGCAAAATCATCTGGATTTGATTCCTTCCTCCAACGACTGTTAAAATATTTCAATTAATAAAGAGTGTTTTGTTCTTTTATTGATTTTTTGACCTTTACCTGATGAAAAACCACAGGGACCAAAATTATAAAATCGATTTTGATTTAATAAAAGATAAAACCGACAAAATGACGAAAATTAAAGAGAATAACTAATTCAGATGTTCACAATAATCATCTTGTAATTTTAAAACTACAAAGACAGAAAAATATTATTTTTGACACAACATATGAACCAAACCTTTAGTTTACTTTTATATATTATCTTATCAAATATTATAGTTTTAAAGGAGTATAATAGAAGTAGTGGTATCCATCATTTGAATGTAAAAAGTAAAAAAGGGTAAAAAAAGGAAAAGCATTAAAAAATAGAGTCTTCACACACAATAAAGTAATTCATTGTTATTCATATGGTAAGTTATAAAATAGAATCTCAAAATTAAATGATTTATTTGTAAAGAAAATATACAAAAGTATTATATATACTTTTTAAAAAATATGTATATAAAGGAATAAAGATATTTTTTGAAATATATATTATTTTACACATAATTAACTCTTTAATCAAATAAATTATATAAAAAACAAATATTTTATTTTCGTTAACCTGATATTCATATTAATATTCGTTTTTTTTTTCATTTTTAACTAGATGTTCAAAATTCCGATCATAAGTATATTTACATGCAAATATACTTCTATTATGATAACAAAACAATGCTCGATAGGTTTTTTGTAACCGGAGATGATAACATGACATTAACAAAAGGTAGGTTCCGTTATTTCGTAAATGTCATTATGTCTTACCTAATTACTTTATCAATATTTTATCCCACCCTTACAGCTTCTATAAAACGTAAATTAAAAACAAAATAAAGTTAAAACAAACAAACAAAAACAACATGAAAATTTTAAAAATATAACATAAATGATTTTAAGTCAGACTTGATAGTATTGTATGAAAAGTCATGCATTCTTCAACCCTACCTACGTTATTGTAAACCTTATACAAGCCCCGTGTGGGATAAGGTGAGACGGGACCAAAAAAGCTTATCTTATTGTAGTTCTTGTTTTCAATAAATTGTAAACGGGGTTTTAGTTATTTTCTGATATTTGTAGCAACTTTTTTAATTTCTAAATTTCATAAACAAGATTTTAATGGAAATATAGGTTTGACTTTGTGAATCCATTAAAATGGAATAACGTAGAGATGATATGACATATTGAGAAAGTTTGATTTATTGTTTTCTATTTTCTCATATTTTTGAATTAGTTTTTAGTAAAACTTGTTATTAAATGAGAAAATGTTTTTCTCTTTAATTTTTTAATATTTTTAAATAACAAATGAAAGTACTCTTATTCATTAATAAAATATTTTATTTATGAAAAAATATATTCATATATATATATATATATATATATTATATGAATATCTTATCACAATTATTTAAAGAACTTAAATATTTTTAAAAAATCATTAAAATCATTCTATAAAATTAAATCTATAATCAATACATAATCTCTCTATATAAATAGACGTTCTTGAAAGATGACGTGGTATCTTTGAATAATATTTCTCACCCATTGTCTTACTTTTCTTAGAGCATCCAAAATGAAGGTTGTTATTGAGGTTTTTCGTCCGATTTTCAAAGAACTATCGTGGAATAAAAATTCTTGTTTAGTCACACATTTTTATTGAAACCTAGATGTTTGAACAATAACCCGGGTTCTTATAATATTTTTCTTTAATGTTATTATTTTTATTATCTCAACAATTGTATTTTTTAATAAATACATAAAACATATATGTTAAAATTGATACAAAAGTTATAAAATATTATATATATATATATATATATTTTAATTTTGTTTTAACTTTGCTTCTTATAAAATTTTATACAAATTTTGTATTTTGTTTTAATAAGTTTAATTTTTAATTATCTCATTAAGTTATTATGTTTAGATTATTTTTAAAATATTTTTATATATGTAAATTAATTAATTTATAAATCATAAATTATTAATTATAAAACCTCTTTTCTAAATTTAAAAAGTTTACCAGATTGTTATATATATATATAGCTCACACCATATGATACATTCCCCACACCCCTCCTCAAAAAAATGAAAAAGAGTTATTTCTTCGTATTGTAAGCAAGTTGGAAACTTTGTAACATCCCAGGCCAACTGTACCAAATATTGTCCGCTTTGTCCACACATCCGGACTCACGGTTTTAAAACGCGTCTGATAGGGGAGGTATCAAGTCCCTTATAAGGCAACCTTTGTTCCCCTCCCCAACCAATGTGGGATCTTACAATCCACCCCCCTTGGGAGCCCAGCGTCCTCGCTGGCACAATAGTTCGGTTGCCGGCTCTGATACCAACTGTAACGTCCCAGTTTCATAAACATACAATAACATAAATTTAGCATTCAGATTACAAATTAAGCTTGTCTTTAAACATCTTCAAACTAAACTAGACAAAAATGACAGCAGAAGTCTCTACAATCCACAGCCGAGCACTAACTATAGTCATCAAAGTAAGACTGGAGTCTCTCTAATCTCCATGCCCTTCTTGCCTCCTCTCCTAATTCTTACTAGAAGATCATGCTGAACGCTTACCTGAAAATGGATTAGTTTTGAAAGCAAGGGTTAGACCAAAAGGTCTAGTGAATTCCCTCCATAAAACAACATGTATCAACAGTGAAATCATTTTGATGATAACATCGTAACTCATCACATAAGGTACTGCATTGTGTAATGGATCACATAACCATTTGCGATCGGGGCCCAAGCAGACTCCCCTTTCGCCCTCGAAGGTATCGGCGGCCAAGCAGACTCCCCTCCACCCGCCTAGGAGGAAACGAATTCCAACCAATAGGCTCATCATCCATAACCAAGGGATCATCGGATCCCGAGGCTCACTGATCCCGCAGTGCAGACCAACATCACATAGCATGCACATACGTTACATAAAGCATGTAATAAAACCTTACAAAGCATGCCTTACATTTCATCATGTCAAACTTTCTTTTAGATATAAATAGGTACGTTTGTGAGAAACATGCATTTCAATTATAAACATTTCGTGCGCTTTAAGAACCATAATCAGTAAAGAAAACGTTTAACACTTTACGCCGTAAAAGGTTTAGGGAACTCACCTTGCTCGACGTACAACGCACTTCTTAAATACTTCCAAGCTAACCCAAACGAACACCTAAAGGGATAACATTCACATCAGATAACAGTTCTATTCTTGTAACATCCTGAATTTCCAGTTATATTATTTTGGAAATTACAAATTAATTTGGGGTTAAGTTTGTAATTGTTTAAAAGTGTTGTTGAAATAGATTTTTCATGTTGAGGGTTTGTTATGCAATTCTTTGAAAGTTAAAGGTTATTATGGAAATAGTCATATGACTCATGTGTAATTTAAGGAGGAGGTATCACTTAGTTGGTTAACCTAAACTAATTGTGAGAGTGTGTGAGGGGTTATCTTGTGTGTGTTCGGTTTGCTTGAGAGAAAGAGAAACCGAGATTTGAGATAGAGAAGTCGAGAGGAAGAAATAGCAAGGAGAAACAAAGAAATCAGTGGTGAAATTAGAGATTGTTGATAAAGCTGCCATTAAGCTGTTCGTTAAGCTCTTACGTGAATCAGTGTATAAATCGACTTTTGAGGTGAGTTTAATTGATTCTTGTTTAAAACTTAACATGTAAACATATGTGTATGTGTTTATTGAGCTTAAATATTATTTTATGTGCTTAATGCTTAATCTGGTAAGAAACAGCTTAATGAGAGGTAGATGATGATGAACAGTGAATGAATCTCGCAGCCTTGGCTTGCGAGAATCAGATAAAGTTCGCAACCGTTGGTTGCGAAAATAAGAATTTCGCAAGTGTAGCTTGCGAGTTTTGTGAAACTCGCAACCATAGCCTGCGAACTTCTGAAATTCGCAGCTTTGGCTTGCGAATTATATGAAACTCGCAATCAGTAGCCTGCGAACTTTGATGCTTTTTGAGATAAAAATGCATGATGATTTTATGTGAAGTTTTCATGTTATTATTTATATGCTCTTGACATGATTTAATGATAAAGATTATGCATGAAATATTATCATATGAAGAGTTTATATCAGTTATTAAATATAGAGATTTATCTGATATTATTGGCACTATGGATGTAATAGAAAGAGTGATGATACATATTTATTGTGTTGCGATGGCTAAAATTTACATTTGGTCTAGTGGGCAACTTAGTACGGTTTAATGGGAACCGCATACTAGCTGGGACCTATAATGTAGTTCTAGTGGTGGAGTGAATTCTGAATCATCTGTGAGGGTTCCCGGTTGTTGTGATCATCGATGAATAAAATCCCATTGGGAACCAGTGATTCAGGATGGTGAGGTATTGAAATGTGAGAAAATTACATCGAGTTGTAATTTGCATTTCAGGCGATAGGAAGTGTGAGAGAATTACATTAAGGTGTAATTCGCATTTCCGGTGTTTATTAAATAATGAAGTGTGAGAAAATTACATCGAGTTGTAATTTGCATTTCAGGCGATAGGAAGTGTGAGAGAATTACATTAAGGTGTAATTCGCATTTCCGGTGTTTATTAAATAATGAAGTGTGAGAAAATTACATCGAGTTGTAATTTGCATTTCATGGGTTGTTGAGTTTAATTTCTTATAAATCTGGTGGGATTATAAGTAGTTGATGTTGTTATTCTATTTAATGACTAGGTGAAATAGTCATAGTGGTTGGAATTTGATTTGGTAAGATGAAAGATGCAGGTTTGAGACACCTGATGTTTAGTTGTTGAGTTTTAAATTTGAATTGATTAACCTCACTAGGCGAAAGCCTACTGTTTTAAGTTGAATTGTCTTACCAGGTTCAGGTTCATGTTCGGGAAAGAAGTTTGGGGAGTGAATTTCATATCAAACTTTGAGGTGTTGAAGGATCCAACAATTCTTTTGGAGATTTTGGGACGAAGCTTAGATAATCTAGTTAATCTATTTATGTTGTAAGAATAGATTAATAAGATTATTTAGGACAAGTTTAAATGTTGTATATAAAATGATGCTGTAGATCCTTGTTGTTATAAAAGTTTGGTATCTTTAATGATCATAGCATTTATTTTGGGGTTTAAATTTACCCTGTTTTTAGGGTGTTTCAATATGGTATCAGAGCTTTAGTTTAAGCGAACTAGGTATGAATTTGAGATACCTAGACTTAAGCTGAGATGAGTTAAGTTATGATCAGAGAGTTCTGGGTAGGAGTACTAAGATTGGGTAGTTTCAGAGTCGACAGAAATACGCGAAGTTGGTACTGTAACAATAGTAATGAGAATTCTCATGTATGATATGTTCGCAATTTCAATTAGCTACTGTTATTATGAATATATTATTGCACAAGCATACTTGTTTCTAATTGTTACAGTGACTGATTAGCGGTAAAGTATGTATTGTATGTTTAGTTGTATAAACCATTATCTGATGAGTATTCTTTTATGCTCCATCAGAACGATGGTGAATACGCCCCCGAGGTCTCCAAATTCTTCGATGAATAGGAATTGGTTAGACGATGCTGGAGAAAGACAAACTGGATTGGGCGGAGTTCCTGATACGCCTTCAGATTTTCTTTCCTTGGGAGGAATGCGAAGTCGAGTACATCCAGGAGGTACTAGTAATGTTGATCAAACGTCGTCAGATTCAGGTATGGAGGGGCGAATAATGGATAATGTGACTCGGCTGATGAATGCTTCAATGGAGAGGCAAGCAGAGATGATGAATACTGTAATGGGGAGACAGGCAGAGATGTTTACGAAATTGATTAATGATCGAAACGTGGAACCAAGACGAACAGTGGCCGACACTAATGTGATAAATCCGACTGTAAATCCAGGAGTGGAGACAGTTAGAAGGGTTGACAGAAACTGTTCCTACAAGACGTTTCTAAGTTGTAAACCACCAGAATTCAAGGGAGATGATAATCCAGTGGTTTGTATGAACTGGATAAGAGAAATCGAGCAGGCTTTTTGCGCCTGTGAATGTACAGATGAGAGATCTAAGGTGAGATTTGGGTCGCAAATGTTACGTGGAAAAGCGTTGCAGTGGTGGAATGTGTTGTCATCAACTGTGACGGAAGCAGCTTTGAATTCTGTAAC
This sequence comes from Saussurea involucrata, assembly GCA_033807775.1. Taxonomy (NCBI): domain Eukaryota; kingdom Viridiplantae; phylum Streptophyta; class Magnoliopsida; order Asterales; family Asteraceae; genus Saussurea; species Saussurea involucrata. The sequence goes on from CM066315.1 coordinate 135,374,568, forward strand.
TTGGAGTCAGTTTAAAGCAAAGATTTTAGAAGAATATTGTAACGAGCACGAGATGGACCGAATTGAAGAGGAGTTTCGGAATATTAAGAAGGGTAATATGTCGGTGAGAAATTATACCGAGGTCTTTATGGAGAAGCTAAATCTTGTGGGGCACGTGGCTTCAACAGAGAAAGAAAAGATTAAGTATTACTTGAAAGGTCTACCAGCAGATATGATGACAAGAGTTCGCAGTTCAAAATCTGCTACTTTGAGGGAGACGATTGAGGAAACTAAGGTCATAGAGGAAATGTATGTGAAAGATAAGGAGGAGAAAGCGCAGGTTGGAGAAAAGAGAAAGTGGGAGGGTCGTTCCGAACCTTCTCCAAAATTAAGATTATTCGGAAAGAACATTCGCAATGATTCTCGTAGAGAACCGAGTTGGTGTGCAAAGTGTAGAAGTAAACGTTTTGGCCAATGTCGTGTGGTCGGAAATCAATGTTTCAAGTGTGGGAAGATGGGACATATGGCGTCGAGTTGTACAGTGCCTGGGTCGGTTTGTTTTGAATGTCAGCCACCAGGTCATTTTCGAAAAGATTGTCCGAAGTTGAAAAGAGGAGGAGATCAGGGAAGAAAACTGGATATTCTCAAACCAACCGGTCGTGCATTCCAAATGACTGCTGATGAAGCGAAGGGGTCAAAGGACGTAGTCTCGGGTACATTTCTTATAAACTCTGTTCCTGCACGTGTGTTGTTTGATAGTGGTGCAAATTATTCGTTTGTATCCAAGTTTTTTCAACATAAGTTAGCTATGCCTGTTTCTACTTTAAGAGATGCCTTAGTAGTCGAAATAGCTAATGGAGTTCAGACTTTGGTTAAGGAGAGCCTGGCCGATTGTAAAATTATGATAGAGGGAACAGAATTTCCGATTAACTTGTTGTTAATGGAAATTGGGAGTTTTGATATTGTGGTAGGAATGGACTGGTTGAGCAACAACCAGGCAGAAATTATGTGCGCAAAGAAGCTGATTCGAATTCCAATGGGCGAGAAAGATAGTGTATTCGTGTTCGGAGAAAAACAGGAGGGAGATATTCCGTTGATTTCAGTGATGAAGGCACGGAAATGTTTATCGAAAGGGTGTTGGTCTTATCTAGCCTATGTTATTGATACAAAGTTAGAAAAGAAAAATATTCAAGATATCAACGTAGTGCGTGAGTTTCCGGATGACCTTCCAGGCTTGCCAGTTGAAAGACAGGTGGAGTTTCGTATATATATTATTCCTGGATCGGCACCGATTGCACGAGCACCTTATCGTTTAGCACCTGCTGAGATGAAAGAGATGATGACTCAGCTTCAGGAGTTATTAGATAAAGGTTTCGTAAGACCGAGTTCTTCACCGTGGGGAGCTCCAGTTTTATTGGTTAAGAAGAAAGATGGTACCATGAGAATGTGTATTGATTACCGAGAGTTGAATAAGGTAACTATTAAGAACAAGTATCCGCTTCCGAGGATTGATGATCTATTTGATCAACTCCAAGGTGCGGGATGCTTTTCAAAGATAGATTTAAGATCTGGATACCATCAAGTGCGAGTAAGAGATGAAGACGTTTCGAAAACAGCGTTTAGAACAAGATATGGTCATTATGAGTTCCTTGTGATGCCATTTGGGTTGACAAATGCTCCTGCAGTATTTATGGATTTGATGAACAGAGTGTGTCGACCATTTTTAGATAAGTTTGTCATTGTGTTTATTGATGACATACTTATTTATTCAAAGACTGAGGAAGATCATGAGCAACATCTTCGTGAAGTCTTAGAAGTTTTAAGAAGAGAGAAGTTATACGCCAAGTTTTCAAAGTGTGAATTTTGGTTGAAGGAAGTGCAGTTTCTAGGTCATGTAATTGCTTCTGAAGGAGTTAAAGTAGATCCTTCAAAGATTGAAGCGATGACGAATTGGGAGACACCTAGAAGTGCATCTGAGATAAGAAGCTTTCTGGGATTAGCAGGTTATTATAGAAGATTCATAAAAGATTTTTCTAAGATTGCATCTGCTTTGACGTTGTTAACCAGAAAGAATGAGAAGTTTGTTTGGACGGAGAAACAGGAAACAACTTTCAGAATTTTACGTCAAAAACTGTGTGAAGCACCTATTCTTGCCCTGCCAGAAGGGACAGAAGATTTTGTGGTATATAGTGATGCTTCAAAGATGGGTTTAGGATGTGTGCTAATGCAAAGGGGCAAAGTGATTGCCTATGCCTCAAGACAGCTTAAAGAGCATGAAAAGAATTATCCTACCCATGATTTAGAGTTAGCAGCAGTGGTGTTCGCTTTGAAGTTGTGGCGACACTATTTGTATGGAACGAAGTGTACTCTTTATACTGATCACAAGAGTTTGCAACATGTTTTTGATCAGAAAGAATTAAACATGAGGCAGAGAAGATGGTTAGAATTTCTTAAGGATTACGATTGTGAATTGCATTACCATCCTGGTAAAGCAAATGTCGTGGCTGATGCCTTAAGTAGAAAAGAATATGGTGGGTGTTTGAAATCGGTAAATGTTAGAATTGATGTAACGTCAAGTTTGATGGAAAAGATCAAAGAAGCACAAGTGATTGCTTTGTGAGAGGAAAATCAGAAAGAAGAAGTAATGGGTAAGCAACATCTTCAGTTGACTAAAGATGGTCGTGGGATTAAGTTATTTCAAGGAAGAGTTTGGGTGCCTAAAATTGGAGGAAATCGAGAGTTGATTCTCGAAGATTCTCATAAATCTAAGTATTCCATACATCCTGGGAGTACGAAGATGTATCGAGATCTGAAATTGCATTATTGGTGGCCAGCAATGAAAGTTGATGTGGCACGTAAGGTAGAAATGTGTACAACATGTTCGTTAGTGAAAGCCGAACATCAGAAACCTTACGGAAGTTTCCAATCCTTGGAAATTCCGGAATGGAAGTGGGAGAAGATTACCATGGACTTTGTGACGAAGTTACCAAAGACGCAAAAAGGTAACGACACAATATGGGTAATCGTGGATAGATTAACTAAGAGTGCTCATTTTCTAGCAATGAAAGAGGCATCACCAATTGAGAAATTAGCAAAGTTGTATATTGATGAAGTGGTGTTAAGGCATGGTATACCGGTGTCGATAGTGTCAGATCGTGATAGTCGGTTTACCTCGAGATTTTGGCGATCATTGCAAGAAGAATTGGGTACTAAAGTTAATTTGAGTACTGCTTTTCATCCACAGACCGATGGACAGAGTGAGCGGACTATTCAAACTTTGGAGGATATGCTCAGGTGTTGTGTTTTAGATTTTGGTGGTAACTGGGATACGCATCTACCGTTAGTAGAATTTGCGTATAACAATAGTTATCATTCGAGCATCGAGAGAGCACCCTTCGAAGCGTTGTATGGTCGTAAGTGTAGAACTCCGGTGTGTTGGCTAGAAGCCGGGGAGAAACAGTTTGCTGGTCCAGAATTAGTTCAGCAAACAGCGGATAAAGTAAAAGAGATTCGGCAGCACATGAAAGCAGCCCAAGATAGACAGAAAAGTTATGCTGACCCGAAGCGGAGACCAAAGGAATTTCAAGTTGGGGAGCGTGTGATGCTCAAGGTATCCCTATGGAAAGGTGTAATACGATTTGGAAAACGTGGGAAGTTGAGTCCTCGTTTTCTAGGACCTTTCACCATTGTTGAGAGAATAGGGTTACAAGCTTACAAGTTAGATCTTCCACCCGAGTTGGAAGGAATTCATAATACTTTCCATGTATGTTATCTTCGGAAGTGTTTGGCCGAAGAGGAAGATGTGATTCCACTCACAGATGTGAGAATAGATGAAAAGAGTCGTTGTGTAGAGGAACCAGAGGCAATTTTAGAAAGATCAGTTAGAAAGCTACATAGTGGTAAAGAAGTAGCTATGTTGAAAGTACAATGGAAACACCATAGAGGTACTAATATAACTTTAGAGTCAGAGGAGAGTATGAGGAATAGGTATCCTCATTTGTTTACCTAGCTTTGATTTCGGGGACGAAATCATTTTCAAGTTGGGGAGTATTGTAACATCCTGAATTTCCAGTTATATTATTTTGGGAATTACAAATTAATTTGGGGTTAAGTTTGTAATTGTTTAAAAGTGTTGTTGAAATAGATTTTTCATGTTGAGGGTTTGTTATGCAATTCTTTGAAAGTTAAAGGTTATTATGGAAATAGTCATATGACTCATGTGTAATTTAAGGAGGAGGTGTCACTTAGTTGGTTAACCTAAACTAATTGTGAGAGTGTGTGAGGGGTTATCTTGTGTGTGTTCGGTTTGCTTGAGAGAAAGAGAAACCGAGATTTGAGATAGAGAAGTCGAGAGGAAGAAATAGCAAGGAGAAACAAAGAAATCAGTGGTGAAATTAGAGATTGTTGATAAAGCTGCCATTAAGCTGTTCGTTAAGCTCTTACGTGAATCAGTGTATAAATCGACTTTTGAGGTGAGTTTAATTGATTCTTGTTTAAAACTTAACATGTAAACATATGTGTATGTGTTTATTGAGCTTAAATATTATTTTATGTGCTTAATGCTTAATCTGGTAAGAAACAGCTTAATGAGAGGTAGATGATGATGAACAATGAATGAATCTCGCAGCCTTGGCTTGCGAGAATCAGATAAAGTTCGCAACCGTTGGTTGCGAAAATAAGAATTTCGCCTCGCAACCATAGCCTGCGAACTTCTGAAATTCGCAGCTTTGGCTTGCGAATTATATGAAACTCGCAATCAGTAGCCTGCGAACTTTGATGCTTTTTGAGATAAAAATGCATGATGATTTTATGTGAAGTTTTCATGTTATTATTTATATGCTCTTGACATGATTTAATGATAAAGATTATGCATGAAATATTATCATATGAAGAGTTTATATCAGTTATTAAATATAGAGATTTATCTGATATTATTGGCACTATGGATGTAATAGAAAGAGTGATGATACATATTTATTGTGTTGCGATGGCTAAAATTTACATTTGGTCTAGTGGGCAACTTAGTACGGTTTAATGGGAACCACATACTAGCTGGGACCTATAATGTAGTTCTAGTGGTGGAGTGAATTCTGAATCATCTGTGAGGGTTCCCGGTTGTTGTGATCATCGATGAATAAAATCCCATTGGGAACCAGTGATTCAGGATGGTGAGGTATTGAAATGTGAGAAAATTACATCGAGTTGTAATTTGCATTTCAGGCGATAGGAAGTGTGAGAGAATTACATTAAGGTGTAATTCGCATTTCCGGTGTTTATTAAATAATGAAGTGTGAGAAAATTACATCGAGTTGTAATTTGCATTTCAGGCGATAGGAAGTGTGAGAGAATTACATTAAGGTGTAATTCGCATTTCCGGTGTTTATTAAATAATGAAGTGTGAGAAAATTACATCGAGTTGTAATTTGCATTTCATGGGTTGTTGAGTTTAATTTCTTATAAATCTGGTAGGATTATAAGTAGTTGATGTTGTTATTCTATTTAATGACTAGGTGAAATAGTCATAGTGGTTGGAATTTGATTTGGTAAGATGAAAGATGCAGGTTTGAGACACCTGATGTTTAGTTGTTGAGTTTTAAATTTGAATTGATTAACCTCACTAGGCGAAAGCCTAATGTTTTAAGTTGAATTGTCTTACCAGGTTCAGGTTCATGTTCGGGAAAGAAGTTTGGGGAGTGAATTTCATATCAAACTTTGAGGTGTTGAAGGATCCAGCAATTCTTTTGGAGATTTTGGGACGAAACTTAGATAATCTAGTTAATCTATTTATGTTGTAAGAATAGATTAATAAGATTATTTAGGACAAGTTTAAATGTTGTATATAAAATGATGCTGTAGATCCTTGTTGTTATAAAAGTTTGGTATCTTTAATGATCATAGCATTTATTTTGGGGTTTAAATTTACCCTGTTTTTAGGGTGTTTCAATTCTGCTGTCCGGATAATTCTTTCCGGACACAACCCCTTTCCGGACACGACCTATCCAGACGCCAAACTCTCCGAATAACACACCCGGACACCAAGGCTTGTCCGGAGACTCCTTTCATCCGGGAACCCTCTTGGAGCACTTACCCGGGCACGTGCAACCTATCCGGACACCACTGAACAATGGCGTCCGGAGACCACGACTGTTTCGAACTAAAAAGCTTAAAAGTGATCATTAACCCGTTTTTAGCCAATAGTTTGATTAGATATACCTAAGGGTTCATCCACCCATCCTCAAATACTCACTTAATCCATTTACAACCCCTTAAATCGGTTTATTAAGACAAAAACCCATAAAACCCATTTTAAAGGAAAAAATGGTGAAAACTCAAAGAATCATCCAAATCAATCTTAAGAATCCATACCTATAAGAAAGAGAAGTACTACAATGATCAGGAGAACGGATTCAGGATGTATTACCTTGCAGATTCTTCCTTGATTCCTCCTTTTCTCTTGATTTCTTCCCAAACCCTTCTTTCTTTCTCTTGTTCTCTCTTAGCCGCCAAACACCAACACAAAAATACTGATTTGTTGATAATGAGGGCCGCCCTAGGGATTTGTGCCCTACACCCCTTTCACCAAATGACAAATTAGTCCCTCAAGTTAACTTTCATTTATTAGACAAATGGCACTAAACTTTTATATATATACTAGAAGAAAATCCGGTTGTTACAACCAGTATGGCGATGCACCCAACTCAACAGCCACAAACTCCCCGTCCTCCGGATGGTTCAACTCAGTGCCGAGAGGGGAGTTCTTCACAGGGTTAGTAATTACATTTCAACAAATCCGGCACTAATCTAACCCCTAATTTAATTTCAAGCTTAAAAAATCAATATTTAAAAATAAAAATGATTAATACTTTTTTTTTAAAATAGTTCAATTTTTTAAAAAATAAAAATAAAAAATCAGTAAGAAATCCATCGATAATTTAATCTCGATTATTAATTTTATTAATTAAGTCACAAATTCTGAAAATTAAAAAAAGGGGAATTGTGACGGATTTCCAGCTACCGTATCAGCCGAAAAATGTGTTTTCTGGTGAATCTTTTTCCAGCCAGCAAATCTGCCGAAAACACGATTTCCAGTGGAATTCCAGCAGATTTGTTTGCCGGAAAAAAGCCTGCTGAATCTTTTTCCGGTCGGCAAATCTTCCAAAAACATGAAGGCCTGCCGATTAGTAGTGTATAATATGTCTAAATGTCCTAAAAACTTGTTACAACAACAAAAAAATGTTCTATAAACATGATTATATTTAAAATCTCACTTAGATCTTGTTTATGGTGTGGTTTGCAGAATGCTATAGTTCCGCTTCTGTAAGAAGGGTAAATCAGTCAAGGGGACGCGGTCGAGGTCGTGGTTCTGCATTTGTCACTCGAGAGAACCTAGCTGCTGAACTGGGTAAAATTCAGGAGACTCTGCAAGCTCTCCTGACTAAGCAAAATGAGTCGACCTCGGGAAGTAAAGAGCCGAGCGAGAACAGAGAAAGTGTAGAACTGTCAAGTCCGGTAGAAACTGGTACTGGAAGTCATTCGAAGTCAATCTCTCTTGTGGTGAATGAGTCAACAACTAAGGGGTGCAGTTACAAGGTCTTTGCCTCATGCAAGCCCCCTACTTTCAAGGGCGAGTGTGACCCCGTCATGGCAATGAAATGGGTGAAGGAGATGGAGCTGGTATTCGATACGTGTAAGTGTGCTGATGGAGATCGGGTAATGTTTGCCCTATCCATGTTGAAATCTGAGGCAGTTTACTGGTGGGATGCTGAGACCGGGGGAAAAGGCTCGGCAATGGCTAAGGGAATGTTGTGGGAAGTGTTCATGGACAGGTTCAAAGCTCAGTTCTGTCCACTCGCGGCAGTGAAAAAGTTGGAAGAGGAATTTTTGGGTTTGGATCAGGGAGGTATGACGGTGCGTGAGTATACCACAAAGTTTATCGAGAAGTCTCGTTTCGCGGATTTGCATGTGCCAACGGAGGAACGACGAGTGGAGTGTTTCATTCACGGACTGAAAAGTAGCATCCGAGAACTAGTTCTGACAAGAAACCCTACTACCTTCCAAGCGGCCATTAATGCGGCGGAGATGATCGAGAAGGAAAAGGTTCGTCAAACGACTGAGAAGGGTGGTGATAAGCGCAAATGGGAAGGGCCGGGTAATGATTCAAGGAAAGGGAAGGTGTTCCGACCAGAAACTCGTGCTAGCAAGGATTCAACTAGCAAGCCGTGTAGTAAGTGTAACAAGATGCATCGGGGAGAATGCATGGTAGGTTCTAATTCGTGTTACCGGTGTGGATTGCCCGGTCACATGTCAAGGGACTGTCCCAAAGGGAAATCATGTTTCCAATGTGTAGCTACTGGTCACACGCGGTATGACTGTCCGTAATTGAAGAAGGATGGATCAGCTCAGTATGGAAATCGTCAGGGAGGAAAGGGCAGTGATAAAGGAGCAGAACCGGCGCGTCCGAAGGGACGTGCATTCCGCATGACGGCGGAAGAGGCGGAGGAAGTTCCGGATGTTGTGGCAGGTACGTTTCTAGTGAACTCTCTATGTGCCAAGGTGTTATTTGATTCAGGAGCAAATCGCTCCTTTGTATCGCATGCTTTTATGAAATGTTTGGGGGTGAGGCCTAGACGTTTGGAGAGAGCTCTAGAGGTGGAAACTGCCAATGATAACTGGGTGTATGTTAAGGAGGTAGTAGAGGATTGTGTCATAGATATAGAAGGGAGGCTGGTGTCTATGAAGCTATATCCCATGGCAATGGGAAAGTTTGATGTAGTGTTGGGTATGGACTGGTTAGCCACAAATGATGCGAATATCGTTTGCAACAAAAAGCTGATCAGGATTCGGTTACCTGACGGAGATACCGTAGTGATCTATGGAAATCACCGTAATAAAACCACAAGCCTTATCTCCATGATAAGGGCTACAAAGTGTTTGAGAAAGGGGTGTCGATGATTCTTGGCGTACGTATTGGACGCCAAGAAAGAGAAGTGTGGGGTAGGTGATGTGCGAGTGGTAAATGAGTACCCGGAAGTATTTCCGGATGACTTAACAAGTCTACCTCTGGATCGTCAGATCGAGTTCCGAGTTGATTTGATGCCCGGAGCTGCACCTATTGCCCGCGCACCGTATTGATTGGCGCCGTCCGAAATGAAGGAAATGATGACTCAATTGCAGGAGTTATTAGACAAGGGATTCGTTAGACCGAGTACATCTCCGTGGGGAGCACCCGTGCTCTTCGTGAAGAAGAAGGATGGTACTATGCGAATGTGCATAGACTACCGAGAACTCAACAAGGTCACGATCAAGAACAAGTATCCTATACCGAGGATTGACGACCTGTTTGATCAGCTACAAGGAGCCAGCTACTTCTCCTAGATAGATCTGAGGTCAGGGTATCATCAACTCAAGGTGAGGGAGGAGGATGTGCCGAAGACTGCTTTCAGGACCAGGTATGGACACTACGAATTCTTGGTGATGCCGTTCGGGCTAACCAACGCCCCAGCACCATTCATGGACTTAATGAATAGGGTATGCCAACCTTATTTAGACCAGTTTGTGATAGTGTTCATAGATGACATCCTGATATTTTCAAGATCGGAAAAGGAGCACGAAAGTCATCTTCGGACGATTCTCGAGCTGCTAAAGCAAGAGAAGCTGTATGCGAAGTTTTCTAAATGCGAGTTTTGGATAAGGGAGGTGCAGTTTCTCGGACACGTGGTGTCTGAGAAGGGAATTATGGTTGACCCGGCTAAGATTGAGGCCATCAAAGATTGGGAACAACCTAAGAATCCGTCAGAAGTTCGTAGTTTCCTCGGGCTGGCGGGGTACTACCGAAAGTTCATCAAGGATTTTTCGCGTATCGCCACGCCATTAACGGCCTTAACCAAGAAGAATGTCACGTTCATTTGGTCGGAGAAGCAAGAGGAAGCATTTCAAAGGCTTAAGGATATGTTGAGCAGCGCTCCGGTGTTGTCACTACCGAATGGTTCAGACGATTTTGTGGTTTTCAGCGATGCCTCGAAACTTGGTTTGGGTTGTGTACTCATGCAACAAGGTAAGGTGATCGCTTATGCCTCCCGACAGTTAAAGGATCATGAGGCTCGTTATCCTACGCATGATTTAGAATTAGCGGCAGTGGTTTTTGCCCTGAAGATTTGGCGGCATTACCTGTATGGGACGAAGTGCCAGATCTTCACGGACCACAAGAGGTTATGTCATCTCTTTGATCAAAAAGAGTTGAATATACGCCAAAGGAGATGGATTGAATTGTTGACCGACTACGACTGTAAGATCGAATATCATCCAGGGAAGGCAAACGTGGTGGCGGACGCTTTGAGCATTAAGGAACGAAGTGAAACCCCCAGTATTGTGGCCATGAGGGCCGAGGTCACATTCAATCTGTTAGCAGAAATAAAGAAATGTCAGGTTGAAGCGCTCGAAGCTGAAAATCTTAAGAAGGAAAGAATGGTAGGGCAAGCGTCCTGGTTAGTGGAAGATAGTCGAGGGGTGAAATGTCTCAATGGGAGAATCTGGGTTCCGAAACTCGGAGAGCTCCGAAAGCTGATTCTTGAAGAAGCTCATAAATCGAAGTACACGATTCACCCCGGAACTAACAAGATGTACGGAGATCTACGACGAGACTACTGGTGGCCCGGATTAAAGAAGGACGTGGCTCACCTTGTAGAGACCTGTATGACGTGTTCACGAGTAAAGATCGAGCACCAACGACCGTACGGTAAGCTCCAGTCGTTAGAGATACCGATGTGGAAGTGGGATCAGATCACGATGGATTTCGTGACCCATCTGCCTAGAACTCCAAAGGGTTATGAAGCCATTTGGGTGATCGTGGATCGACTCACGAAGTTGGCACACTTTTTGCCTATACGAGAATCTTACTCGTTGGAGCAGTTAGCAAAGTTGTACATCGACGAGATCGTAACCCGTCATGGGGTGCTGACGTCGATAGTGTCCTACCGAGATAGCAGATTTACTTCCAAGTTTTGGAGGAGCTTCCAAAGAGAAATGGGTTCGCAGATTAAGATGAGTACCGCTTATCATTCTCAGACCGACGATCAGAGTGAGCGAACGATCCAGACGTTGGAAGATATGTTGAGGGCGTGTGCCTTAGATTTTCAAGGCTCATGGGAGAAGCATCTACCGCTGATCGAATTCACGTACAATAACAGCTATCACTCGAGCATCAAGGCAGCGCCATTTGAGGCACTCTATGGTAGAAAATGTCGGACACCGTTGTGCTGGAACGAGGTGGGCGAAAGACAGTTAGCCGGACCAGAGTTGGTACAGCTGACGTCCGACAAGATAGTTCAGGTACGTGAAACGCTGACGGTCGCTCGCGACCGACAAAAGAGTTATGCAGATAAGAGAAGAAAGGACATAGAATTCCAAGTCAGGGATTTCGTGTTGTTAAAGGTGTCCCCGTGGAAAGGAGTTGTACGGTTTGGGAAACGTGGGAAGTTAAGCCCACGTTACATAGGACCGTTTGAGATTACCGAACGAATTGGAGAAGTGGCGTATAGATTGTACCTGCCAGAGGAATTGCGCGACATCCACAACGCGTTTCACGTGTCCAACTTAAGGAAATGTCTTGCCGACGTAACCAAAGTGGTGCCGTTGAATGACATAAAAGTGGACGAGAAATTGAACTTTGTAGAGGAACCTGAAGCAATCACGGATGTTAAGGTAAGGAAGTCGCGGAACAAGGAGACTAAGCTGGTTAAGGTACAATGGCGGCACCACCAGGGTCCGGAGGCGACCTGGGAGTTGGAGTCGGAGATGAAAGCTAGATACCCGCATCTCTTCTAATAAGGAATTCCGGGGACGGAATTCTTTTAAGGGAGGAGTGTTGTAACAACCGGGTTTTCTTCTAGTATATATATAAAAGTTTAGTGCCATTTGTCTAATAAATGAAAGTTAACTTGAGGGACTAATTTGTCATTTGGTGAAAGGGGTGTAGGGCACAAATCCCTAGGGCGGCCCTCATTATCAACAAATCAGTATTTTTGTGTTGGTGTTTGGCGGCTAAGAGAGAACAAGAGAAAGAAAGAAGGGTTTGGGAAGAAATCAAGAGAAAAGGAGGAATCAAGGAAGAATCTGCAAGGTAATACATCCTGAATCCGTTCTCCTGATCATTGTAGTACTTCTCTTTCTTATAGGCATGGATTCTTAAGATTGATTTGGATGATTCTTTGAGTTTTCACCATTTTTTCCTTTAAAATGGGTTTTATGGGTTTTTGTCTTAATAAGCCGATTTAAGGGGTTGTAAATGGATTAAGTAAGTATTTGAGGATGGGTGGATGAACCCTTAGGTATATCTAATCAAACTATTGGCTAAAAACGGGTTAATGATCACTTTTAAGCTTTTTAGTTCGAAACAGTCGTGGTCTCCGGACGCCATTGTTCAGTGGTGTCCGGATAGGTTGCACGTGCCCGGGTAAGTGCTCCAAGAGGGTTCCCGGATGAAAGGAGTCTCCGGACAAGCCTTGGTGTCCGGGTGTGTTATTCGGAGAGTTTGGCGTCTGGATAGGTCGTGTCCGGAAAGGGGTTGTGTCCGGAAAGAATTATCCGGACAGCAGAATAGAACTGTTATCTGATGTGAATGTTATCCCTTTAGGTGTTCGTTTGGGTTAACTTGGAAGTATTTAAGAAGTGCGTTGTACGTGGAGCAAGGTGAGTTCCCTAAACCTTTTACGGTGTAAAGTGTTAAACGTTTTCTTTACTGATTATGGTTCTCAAAGCGCACGAAATGTTTATAATCGAAATGCATGTTTCTCACGAACGTACCTATTTATATCTAAAAGAAAGTTTGACATGATGAAATGTAAGGCATGCTTTGTAAGGTTTTATTACATGCTTTATGTAACGTATGTGCATGCTATGTGATGTTGGTCTGCACTGTGGGATCAGTGAGCCTCGGGATCCGATGATCCCTTGGTTATGGATGATGAGCCTATTGGTTGGAATTCGTTTCCTCCTAGGCGGGTGGAGGGGAGTCTGCTTGGCCCCCGATACCTTCGAGGGCGAAAGGGGAGTCTGCTTGGGCCCCGATCGCAAATGGTTATGTGATCCATTACACAGTGCAGTACATTATGTGATGAGTTACGATGTTATCATCAAAATGATTTCACTGTTGATACATGTTGTTTTATGGAGGGAATTCACTAGACCTTTTGGTCTTACCCATGCTTTCAAAACTAAACCATTTTCAGGTAAGCGTTCAGCAGGATCTTCTAGTAAGAATTAGGAGAGGAGGCAAGAAGGGCATGGAGATTAGAGAGACTCCAGTCTTACTTTGATGACTATAGTTAGTGCTCGGCTGTGGATTGTAGAGATTTCCGCTGTCATTTTTGTCTAGTTTTGTTTGATGATGTTTAAAGACAAGCTTAATTTGTAATCTGAATGCTAAATTTATGTTATTGTATGTTTATGAAACTGGGACGTTACAAACTTATTATCCATATTTTCAAAAACGAGTAGATGCAACTGGTAAGAAAGGATTATCACCTCTACAAAAGTGTGTCACGACTATCCTCCAACTAGCATATGGATCTCCTGTCGATCATTACGATAAGTATCTAGGTGTCTCGTCGAAAAAGCTTCTTTGGGTGTAGGTGATAAGGAAACGATATGGAACGCGATTACTCCTTCTAGAGTCAACATTTTCATGTGGCGGGTTATGCTTAACAGACTTCCAACTCGATACAACCTAATCAAGTTAAACGTGGATATCGACTCGGCCCTTTGTCCTGTATGTGGAGCGGATAATGAATCGATACATCACCTGATGTTCGAATGCCATGTTGCATTGGAGGTTTGGAGATTTTTAGAGAGATGGTGGACCTTTACCTTTCCGGGGACCAGGTCGTTGGAGACGATGTTAATTGGTATCAAAGAAGCCTTCAAAAACAATTTGGTGAGGAAAGTCGTAGAAGTTGTGTTCTACATCAGCTGTCATACCTTATGGAGCTTCCGAAACAGGTGTGTTTTCGACAGCCTAACCCCTCGTAAAGATACTATTCGTGATAACATTGTGTCGAATTCGTTTAGATGGATTCTGCCCAGGTGCAAGGAGAGCGAAAAAAACCCGATTGTGTGGAGATGTTACCCTTTTGACTGTATCAAAACTTTGTAATGTCGGTTTTCTTTTGCTAGTGGCTTGCTAGCTTTTAATAAAGTTTTTGGCTGCTGTTTAAAAAAAACGATAAGTATCTAGGTGTTGCTGAAACAACTGCATTTGAGTGTTTGAAGTTTTGTTGTCAAGGTGTTATACAAAAATTTGGTGGAAATGACCATCACAATTCTGGTATAAGAAGAGTTAAAGAATATTACGCACACGTGCAATAATTTTTCATAATATGATTGTTGAAGATGGATGTGACATGTTGATCAATTGCATCGATGGCGAGGTAGATAATTCGATACAAACATTTCAAGGTTCCACCCATTCCAAGAATATTTTTAAAGATATTCAGAGATGCGCTTAAATAAAGTTCATCATCAACTCCGTTCCGACTTGGTTGAACATATTTGGTCAAATCGAGATTACGAGCGATCTATATTACTAAATATTATTTACTCACACTTTTTTTAAGATTAATGTTTGTCTATGTAACACTTTTTTAATTCTAGTATAAAATTGTAATTATGATTTAGTTATTTTTTTAAATATGTTAACAAAATATATAAATTGACAAGTTAAAATTAATATAAAGTGAAAATTAGAAAATTATAATTGAATTCTTTATTATAATTTTATAATGTATGTAAATTTTTTATAATAATAATATATAATAAAATTATATACTATAAAAAAGGAAACTGAGGTTTTTGTAAGAACCTTCATTTAAAGACAATTCTTTTCTATAGTATTTTCTATTTAGTTCATATTAGATTAGTCTTAGTTAGTGATCCCGGCTTAGTGAGTTCTTTCTTCTGTGATGAACTGTTGGCGCTAAAGGTGACAGTGATGTAGCAGGAAAAAAATATGGCAAGTGATGTAACAACCCACACCAAACTATCTTGCTAGAAGATACATCTTTAATTTAAAACGCCAAGAATGGCTCAACGTAATCACACCAACAATATTACAGACTGGGTTTGCGGAAATAACCCTAACTACAACTGAGATCATAACTACAAAATAAAAGGAAAGACTTCTAATCCTTCTATATGCAACCTCCGCCTCACGCTTTGCCAAACTTCTAAGCAAGCTTTCAACTACCCGCTTACCTGAAAAAGGTTTTAGTTTTGAAAAGCGAGGGTTAGACCATGAGGTCTAGTGAGTTCCCTCCACACCAAGTCACACCATAAATATCACATTTTATAAATCAGCTATGAAAGAGTTTATACAAATCATAACAAGCACACTTAAAAATGATATGCACACATTGACACATGCTACTGGCATACGCTATAGTCACACACACTATGACAGCGCAATAGAGCACACACACGCTATAGTCACACACACCGTGACAGCGCAATAGGGCACACACCGCCCATATATGAAACAAATTCATGTATAATTATTATGGGACACACCCCCATTTCACACCAAAGCCAGAGCATGGTCACACACATTTAAATCACACATATTGTCACACAATTAATCTTCACTTTGAAATAGAAGCAATTGAAAAGCACACAGTTAGATAATAACCATGCCACACACTTATTCTTCGCTTTGAAATAAAAACAGTTGAAAAGCGCACCGTTAGATAATAACCATCAAACACACTTGTATAAAATTTAGGTTTAGAAAGATTCACCTGCCTTCCTTGCAGAAATTCTTACTCGCAACCGATCGCCTCTTCTCACACCTACATTTGCACCCACACACAATACCAGATAAGACTCTGACTTATGGGATTAAATTCACTCCGGGACTTAAAACAAAATTCCGGATCCACACCTGTAACAACCCACTCCTTCCTATCATGCCCAAAAGCTATACCTTTAAATTAAAATGCCAAAATTGGCTCAATGTAATACATTAAACAAATTACAAACTGGGTTTGCAGAAATAACCCTATCTACAGCTGAGATCGTAACAACAAGGTAAAATGAAGGCTTTCTAATCCTTCTACTTGCAACTTCCGTCTCACGCCTTGCCAACTTCTAAACAAGATTTCAACTACCTGCTTACCTGAAAAGGTTTTAGTTTTGAAAAGCGAGGGTTAGACCATGAGGTCTAGTGAGTTCCCTCAAAGCCACACCACAATAATACAGTTTATGGAAAAACTTTCAGTAAGAAATGATTGTACAAAACTTGATAAGAGCACACATAATGATCATCACACAATGATCAGCACACTATGATCAGCACGCTATGATCAGCACACTATGATCAGCACGCTATGATCAGCACGCTATGATCAACACACTATGATCAGCATACTATGACGAGCTACTAGTACACGCTATGGTCACACACACCGTGACAGCGTAAAAAGGGGCACACATCGCCCATATATGAAACACATTCATATATCACACCATATGGGACACACCCCCATCTCACACAAAGCCATATCTCGTCCACACGAAAGTAGTTTAGGTCCACCCGATTAAATCACACTTTTCATTCATGAGCAGATGATAATATGAACACTTACCATTAATTATGCACAAGGATTCATATATATCAAACCATATGGGACACACACCCCATTTCACACCGAAGCCAGAGCATGGTCACACACATTTAAATCACACATATTGTCACACACTTACTATTTGCTTTGAAATAAAAGCAGTTTGTATCCACACAGTTAAATCACACTTTCCATGCAAGGTTAAAAGAATAGTACGAACATTTATCGATGTAAACATGCATAAAGTTCCACATTTAAAAAGGATTTAAAGTCAGAAAAACTCACCTGTAGTCCCGCTAAATCCTCTCACTAGATGAGCTCTCCCTCCAACAGCACCTATAAGGTACAATCTACCTCGATAAGCTACTTGATGGAATTACACACTCACACAGTTAGACCCTCGGACTAACAGCCTGTACTACTATGTCACACCACAACTTTCCGGACACTTCATCCGGACAGCCAAAACCATCCGGACACCCAGATCTATCCGGACGTCCTACCCGGACAACCAAGACTATCCGGACGCCCTACCCGGACAACCAAACTATCCGGATTCACAAAGGTTTTCGGTTAACTACCAGAAACTACTGTCAAAATTCTACCCGGACACAACTCTCGTTCGGACACCACCAATCGTTCGGACACTACCCTGAATTGAGGGTTTCCGGACGCTACGAGAAAAACTCAAAAACGCAGGGAAGGATTATGCCTCTTATCCTAATTCCCTCAACACCTCCAGATTAGCAATATGGGTCGATAAACACACGTTTTTCCAAACCACAACACCTCTTAATCAGATTTAATTAGGAAACACAATAAACCCACAAAATCCATGTTTCTTCTCCAAATACTCACAAAACACACACTAATTTGAAGAGGGATAGGATTGATTTTACCTGGATGATGGCTGATTCAGGAGTCCTTCCCAAAACCCAGCTGAAATCGTCACTCTTCTTCCTTAAATGCCAAAATCCCTTTCTTGCTCTTTCTCCCAGCCACACACACAACACACACTAGACAAATGCTTAAATGAGCAATTAGGGTTTTCTTATTCTTTATATACTTTCCTCAAAAACACAAAACTTTCTATTCTTCCCACTTGGACCACATAACTATCTTAAACTTCGAATTTCATCCCAGATTTCCCAATTATTGATTAAATGAAACCCGGTTATTACAACATCCACCCCTCAAAAGAATTCCGTCCCCGGAATTCCCTTTTCAAACAAACGAGGATATCGAGTCCTCATGACTGATTACAATACCCAAGTTGCCTCTTGCCCCTTATGGAATCGCCATTGAACTTCCACTAGAGACACTTCCTTA
Source organism: Saussurea involucrata (assembly GCA_033807775.1). Taxonomy (NCBI): domain Eukaryota; kingdom Viridiplantae; phylum Streptophyta; class Magnoliopsida; order Asterales; family Asteraceae; genus Saussurea; species Saussurea involucrata. The sequence goes on from CM066315.1 coordinate 135,392,486, forward strand.
TTCTAAACATTGCACCGACTCCTACATGGAATTCGATAAATCTCCTCCTACTACTCACATAAACCAGTGGCGGTCTTGAGCCACGCTTAACCTCTCGCGAAAATGTTGAACTTATCGGTGGTCAACCGTGTGACCTCCGGTCTCACACAAACTCATTTACACATCTAGACTCACGGTTCTAAAACGCGCCAAACTAAGGGTTTCACACACCATTTTCACCTTCTTAAAGAACGAATTCTACCGAAGTTAACGTCACAATAACATACAACCCCTATTAAAATAACGACGCTCAGTTCCCCAACTGATAACAAAAATCAACCTTGAATATCACTTTAACCCGCAGTTAAGATTCCCTTCAACAAGTTACACGAAATTCCACCATTACTCTCCCAACACAAAATACGTCCAAGACAGATAACACTTCCTCACATAATTAAACTGACCACAATCCCTTGATAACAATCAATCACACGCTTTTACCACAACGTCACTCCTATATTTACTACCAAGTCTAATCCAATGGTCCCTCACCCCAAGCACTACCTTCGACTACTGTCTTCCACTTACTTCTCAAACATAAATCATGTTTCCAAAGGACGACTCACTAGAAGGTGCACACTCTTGACCAATCACACAAGCTAGCTCTCCTCAATGCTTAAACCGATCACATACGCACAAATCCTCTTTCTCATACTCCCACTAGAAGTTCATGCACCCGACGGTGACGTTCTGACGACATTGCTTCCCACTTTCCGTGCCACTTGTCGCACCTTCTACTTCGCGCTTACTCACTTATTCAAATCTACCGTCCCAATCACCCCAGGCTAGCATGGAACACTTCTCATCCAACAATGACCACTCCATACACACAATTCAATGGTTACTATGCCTAACCAACAGTTCCACCACCTCTCATACGAGAAATTCAACCAAGTTAAACTAAAATCACACTCAATGCTCGACGCGACTACACACTTCTCGTTTCTCAAACGATACTAACCCACTCCTTTGCATTTCCTTAACATGCAAGGATTAGCTCACATTCCCAAAGATTTCGTATCTACTACAAAACATCATAACTAATCAGTCCAAGAGCACACAATTTCCTTCTTAGCTAGCCACCAACTGCCACTTAGACATCTATGCATCACCACACAAAATCTTGCCATATTTGAACAACTTATAAACAAATCCGAGCAAGGATCTCCACCTACGCTCATCCCATATCAACAGTAGTCCATCGCTTAACCTCACAGCCAGCATTACCACCATGCCTCACATGCTTACTAATTATAAGTTGTCGCCATCTTATCCACACAACCCCACACACTAGATGTTAAATTCCCACGATCATTTGTGCACACACTAGGCCATGATTTCTCAACACCAAACACGACATAAAATGAAAGCGTTGCGAAAACATTAAGCAATAACTAGTTTTTGCAAATCAACATCCACACACCAATAACTGAAATTTCTACCGGGTCAATCTAAGGCACACACCCACCCTAGGGAACAGACCAAGTCCGTTCGAATAGTCCATAAGCAATCACACAATAATAAGCACGCATGCACAATTAACAAACAGGTATCACCAAGCTTTGATTTAGAAACTCACAACTTTGCCCTTCTCTAATCTAGCTGTACCGCTAAATATGACTGTCTACCTCTCTCGATCGAGTCTTTATCCCCAATTGACTATTCAGAATCCACTTAAGACACGCCCAATAAATCAAACGACAGAACGCTCCTTTGCAAACCAACCTAGTACACATGTCTCACATGAATCACCTATCCAACTATCAATTCTCCACCTTCAAGATACTCACAAAAAGGCGGTCCACCCTCTTGACAGATTCACACCTTCCCAACCGACCTCTTATCTCCACGCACGCACCTGACTAAATGATCACACCAGGGTTAACCTTTCAATTTCAAGTCTCCCGACTATGACTCCACACCCGACGTTGACTTCAACATCACTGCCTGGCAATTAGTCTAAATACAAGTTCTCCCTAACTCCGGCACCACGCCGATACTATTTCATCCACATACCACAACGCTACCCTTCGAGGTATTTTGCCTGCTTCGAAATCCCCCGAGACACTTCCCCCGCTGCCAGCCACACGTCACTTACCAAACGAGAGAAAAGACTACCATCACACAAGCATCTCTAAGGTCAAAGACTAAGACTACAGTGAGATGCCACCCTCCCTAAACGATAACTCTAAGGCCACAAGTCGACCATCGACGTCTCAACCG